>JAVQMG010000125.1:3921250-5401875 GCA_032878915.1 Castanopsis chinensis | reverse complement strand
GAGAGAAAAAAAAATGAATAAATCACTTGAAACTCTTTCCACACCTTGGAAGAACATTTCCTTTTTGTAAATCTTTGAGTCGGTGATGAGGGAGAAGAATTAAAACCGTTCAAGTTCAAAAGGAACATGAGGGCTTTGAAAAGATCTCCAAGAGGAGCAAGAGAGGTTTGAATCTAATTCTAGTTCCCAGATGCTATCATGCCATTGCTTTGTTGAGTGGCTAACCACTTATAGCAATTTGGTCAAGTATGAGCGGCAATACCACAATGATGGCAGAGATGCTGCTTTTTCTGTTTAGGCTTTTGAGAGTTAGCCTTCTTAGTTTTAAGGTTTTTAGTTTCCTTCTTCTTAAGCTTAAGGGGTGCTCCTAAGATGGATTTACTCTTGTCTAGGTTCTTACTAGCTAATTTAGTTTTAACATCATTATTCTCAGTTTTAATGTTATTAGCAGGAGAAATAAACACAGCAGTACTAGCAAAAGCAATATTAGAAGAAGAGAAATCATACCCCAAAACGGTTCGATCAGAAGCAGATTTCTGGATGCTGAGCATCTCATCCAACTTCACACTTGATGTCCTTTCTAATTGAGCTCTAACTTGAAATAGTTCTGCTTCAAGTTTCTTGGTCTTCTCAGCCAAGAAATTGTTCTTGAATCTCAGTGCCCCAATAGTCTGATTGGCTTCATCAAACTTAGTGGAAAGCTCCTCACGGTCCTGTTCCACATCACTGAGCTTCTTGGTGGCCAGCCTATAGAGTTTCTCATGCTTTTCAGAAAACTTGTACAGTTTCTCATAGGCTATATGGATATCATCTTGATCATCCATCTTTTCAAACTTAGTATCCACCAATTCTTCTTCTTCATCTACATCTTCTACAATCCCTTCAGTAGGATTGACAGTGGCAGTGAAGGCATGTAAAATTCCGTCATCTTCATTGCCGAAATCATCCTCAGGCTCAGTGTCGCTTAAAGTAACAACAAGTGCCTTGCTCTTCTTAATGCTCTTGAGATATGTGGGACACTCTTGTTTCATGTGACCGAAGCCTTGACACCCGAAACACTTAGGTCCTGCGGGAACAGTGTTCTGACCACCATCCCTAGCATCCTTCTTCCCTTTATCTTGACTCTTAAACTGAGAAGAACTAGATTACCTATGGTCCTTGTCGAAGCCTTTTCCATTGGCACTTTTCATGAATTTCTTCAATTGCCTGGTGATGTAGGACTTCATCTTAGAATCTTCATCGTCTGAAGACTCATCTGTTTCACTGCTCTTGGCCTTCAGTGCCATGCTTTTGCCTTTACCCAACTTGTCAATTCTTGTTAACCCTAGCTCGTAGGTTTGCAAATTAGCAACTAGCTCAGTCAGAGGAATCTTGTCAATATCCTTTGATTCCTATATCTCCGTGATCTTGGCATGGAATCTCTTGGGTAGAGATCTGAGCACTTTTCTCACAATCTTGAGTTCAGGAATGGTTTCCCCCAGATTGAAAGCCGAGTTCACTATGTCCTTGAGCTTGGCATAGAACTCATCGAACGACTCATCCTCCTTCAACTTAATTTCTTCGAAGCTTGTAGTGAGCCTCTATAACTCGAATCTTTGACAGCCTTTGTTCCCTTATAGGCTGCCTGGAGGATGGTCCATGCTTCCTTAGTAGTTTCAGTAGAGGATATCTTTTTGAACTTCTCATTAGTGACCACACTGAATAAGGCATTCAATGCTTTGCTATTGAAGTTTACTGCCTTGATCTTAGCATCATCCCAATTGGTCGGCACTTCTTTAGGCTTGGTCCAGCCTATCTCCACAGCTTACCACACCTTCTCATCTAGAGACTGTAAGAAAGCTCTCATGCATACTTTCCAGTATGCATAGTTAGTACCATCAAACAATGGAGGTATAATAAGAGACTGACCTCTATCCATGACAAACAGGGGTCAATGAATCACACACAAAGATTTACCCTAATCAGAGTGTGCCTGCTCTGATACCACTTGATAGGCCAAGAAAAATATTGACCCCTTGTGATGGATTAATTGATTAATTAACTAAGTTATTAATTAACCAAATTACATGCAAAGCATGTGATGGCACAAACAAATCACCAATTAAACTAAGTATGTAGCAGAAATTGAATGACATGGTGATTTGTTTATGAATGGGGAAAACCTATACGGCAAAAACCTCACCAGGTGATTTTAAGGTCACCACTCCCGAAATTCCATTATTATCACAACAAGCGGTTACAAGTAAAGGAATCCCAAGTACCTTACCAACCTACAGTTGAACCCTTACCCCAATACCCAATTGGACTCGTTCTGTAGTGATAATTTCTCATTTCAATGCACGACTCCCAAGTACGTGACTAACTAATTGCGCAAATCCCAGAATACGACTTCAATCACTAACTAGAGAAGATTGTTGGCTGCAAAGTTCTTCAATTCATCCACACGATGAAGACCACGAAGATGCTTGGTTACCAAACCCTACGGTGCACATTACACAGCAACTTCTTCACAAAAGAGATGAACTAGGGTACGAACTTTTTCTCTAGTCACAACTTGCTTGAATAAGAATTTCTCAATACTTGTGCAACTTGTGTTCTCTTTGATGGCCCTTGAAATAATCTTTTTATATGTCTAGAGTTAGAATAAACGAAGTCCCTAAGACACATTCACGGATTCCAAGAAAATCAGATCAGAATTTAGAGATTCTTAAGTCTCGACAGATAGAAGCTGTTGAGCACCTGTTGAGAAGCTGTCAGGCCACAGGCTAGAACAACTCTTTAAACCTCGACACATGATAACCGTCGAGCCTAGCTGTCGAGATTTAATGAACTTGCACTTTTCAGCTTGTTTCTTGGACAGACTTAATGACTTCAACACTTGATCGTGAAACACAGTTTCTTGAAGTATTAAACACATCCTAAATCTACCTAAATACAAGTAAAGTGCGTTTTGTCAAAGGATTAGCCAATTACATAAAAGAATGACATATATTCTAAACAAGTGAAACATATATGTCCTAATAAATTTTTATAGACATTGCAATAAAATAGAAGTACAAACTAAAAAAAATGGAAAAAATACAAAACCCTCTTCACTAAACAATAACACCCATATCTTACACCATAACACCGAAACCCATTAGACCTATCTCTTTCCTAAACAAAAACACCTAGTCTTGCACCACAACATACATTACAAGGGTCTATCTTTCAGGTGAGTTTTGGTTATAAAAATTAGACCTTGTGTAAGGTGAGATTATGAAGCCAAATCAATCATCACAAAAGGTGAGATCATTTATTATAGATATTCATACCTAGCATCTGTTGATGATTTACATGGTGGGTATTGCAGATAAAAATGAAGCAAACCAACAGTCTTGTTACAAACACCCATTAAGAACCAAGGGGAAAGTGCATTTCGAACCTGGATTTGGAGGAAGACCTTGGGTTTTCAGTGGTGAAGTGGAACATTCTTCACTTGCCTTTGGCGGCGGCGAAAGCCCTGGTTGTTGCTAGGGTAAGGAGGGTTACGACCTCATTTGGACGAGATCTGACGGAAGCTGAAGCCTAACCTTCAATCGTCATCTGTGTCAATGGAGATGAGGGAAGAGTACGCAACGTGCTAATCTTGTTGCCGCTGGCGTTGTGCCTCAACTCTTAATGAATTAGGAAAAAGATGATTGGATTCACTCTTAGAGCTGAATCTGCAAATGGGTATCAAAGATGTTGGTTTGGTATTGCAAAGAGAGAAGTGAAAAGTGAGGTAGAGATGTGGAACAAAGGTGAGAGAAATAGGGGAGGGTGTTGTGTGGTGTGAGATGTTGGACCATTGTGTGTGTTGTACTGTCTTCATCTGATGTGTAATCAAACCAAACAGTACTAGTGGCAGCTTTTTTTTATTAAAAAAAAAAAAAAAAACACTTACCAAACACACAACTTCATATTTCTAAACACCAAAATATCTATTTGAAACACATTACCAAACACATTTTTTTCTTTATGAATACTATAAATACGTATTTTTAACAACACTTTTTAAATCATATATGTTCATTTTAAACAACATTACTCAAACTCCTCTACCAAATGGGCCCCAAGGGCCTAATCGTCTCCCACATTTACCTTGCTAAGGCCCTTACTATTTAAAATATCAGATTACATTAAAAAAAAAAAAAAAAGATTTAGAAGGGTGTGTATGTGTGTCTGATAGCACAGGTAGGGTTCTCTTTCTCTCCCTCACCATCTCATTCCTTTTATCCCAACCTTTTATATTGTAATTGTGATCTGTTTTATTATAGCATTGTTTTAAATTAGTGCGATTTTCTATGAATGGCAGTGTTTAAGGGAACCTTCATAGTATACCACTGGCCTTCATTACTATAGCATTGAATTGAGTAGCGAATTTGACTTGGTCCTTTAACTTGGGTCGTTAGGCATAAAACATGTGGCAAAGGAACCAAATCAACCTTAACACATGGTTTATTGTTTCTTTTCCACCTCTTGAGATTATGAAACAAACTGTTGTATACATTATTGGCCTCTCAAAATTAGCCTCAATTCTTCATAATAGAATACCATAGAGAAAGTATTTGAAACATAATACCATAGATTGACTCTCTTTAATTTAGCCTCGATTTTTAATGAATACATAAATATATGTGTATTAGAATTTATGCTTATGACATCCGTTTTAAGATATCAATTAAGTTTTGGTATATATGAGAATTTAAACTTGAGATCTCTTATTTGATGATAAGTCATTTTACCAAGTGAGTTAATTGAAAACCCCACATAGAGGTTAATATTTCAAGAATTAGAAATTGAATATATTTCTTGAATTGACGGTCTTTTAGAGGATTGAACACTTTCATCAAACATTTATGAAATAACTTAGAAGATTGAACACTTTCATCAAACATTTATAAAATAACTTTTTCTTTTATTTTCAATTTTCTCTAGTGGATTAACAAATGGCAAGTTCTAAATAGGATGTAAGAGCATTTGATCCTACTGTGTTGACTTAGGCAGTTGAAAATCTACTGTTATTTTGTAAGAATAATATATGGCCAGTTGGGCTTGTAATGAATGATATTTATGACCTGTTGGGCTTGTTATGTGTTGACTTAGGCAATCTACCATGATTTTTTTCGTCAGTCACATACATACATATACATTTTCACATGCATTGCATGCACTCACATTGCATCTACTCCAATGCTAATATAAGAGGGAAAAAAGTCTTTCAAGTTTGAGATGAATTTTTTTTTTTCATCAACTTAGAGTAAAAAAAGCCCATGGGCACAGCACATCTCACAATACTCTTACCAAATATTTGTTATAAGTTGTAGCGAGTCTAGGTTTAGTTTTTTTTTTTTTTTTTTTTTTTTTTTTTTTCCTTCTTATTTTGTTTTATTCGAGTTATAGTTTATTGACAATTCGATATCTCAACTTATTATGAAATCGTTGTGAGATTTATAGTATCTATAGAAGAACTCATTTATAATAATCTTTAGACACTTGACAATGGTTTTCTTGCATTTTTTTTTTTTTATATAATTTGTTAGGACATATGTATTTCATTTTGTACATATGTTATTCTTTTATGTAATTAGCTTATCCTTTGACAAAACGCACTCAACTTGTATTTGGGTAGCTCTAGGATGATTTTAATACTTCAAGAAATAAGGTTTCAAAATCAAGTGTTAAAGCCATGCAAGTTGTCTAAGATTCAAGTTGAGAAGTGTCAATCATTAAAGCTTGAGAGTTGACTCAACAGCTGACTTGACAGCTGCATATATCGAGCTTTAAGAAGCTGTTCAGCTCCGAGGCTCGACAGCTGCTCGACAGCACCTTGACACCTCTAGTTATCGAGATTTAAGAAAAACAGATTCTGAGTTCTGTTTTTGATTCTAATCTGTAGATGTGTCTTTGAGACTTATTTTTTTCCAACCCTAGACATATAAAAGGATTATTTTAAGGGCCATCAAAGTGTATACAAGTTGCACAAGCATTGAGAAACTCTTGTTCAAGCAATTTGTGACCTGAGATAAAGTTCTTGCTCTAGTTCATCTCTCTTGTGAAAAAGTTGCTGTGTAATGTGTACCATAGGGTTTTGTAACCAAGCATCTTCTTGATCTTCATCATGTGGATGAATTGAAGAACTTTGCAGCTAACAATTTTCTTTAGTTGGTGATTGAAGCCGCATACTAAGATCCGCGCAATTGGTTAGTCACGTACTTGGGAGCCGTGCATCAAAAGAGAAATTGTCACTACAGAACAAGTCTAATTAGGTATTGAGGTAAGAGTTCAACTATAGGTTGGTAAGGTACTTAGGATTCCTTTACTTGTAACCGCTTGTTGTGATAATAGTGGAATTTCGGGAGTGGTGACCTTAAAATCACCCGGTGAGGTTTTTGTCGTGTAGGTTTTCCCCATTCATAAACAAATCATTGTGTTATTTAATTTCCGCTGCATACTTTAGTTTATTGGTGATTTGTTTGTGCTACCACGCAATTTGCATGTTAATTTGATTAATTAATAACTTGGCTAATTAATCAACTTAATTTATCACAAAGGGTCAACGCGTTTGTGGCCTATCATAATTGTTTAACATATATGTGCACGCAATATGTGTGAATATATTAATCTTAGTAAATTTAAAGCATTTTGAAAACAAATGCAATTCCTCATGTGGTAGGCCATTTGGAGATGGTGGGCTGGGCTCTCTCCTACCACACTAAGGCCCAAAGGTTCTAAGTAGGAGAGTCAAGACCGGCCTGATTGCAACTCACCTCAAATTGGCTTGTGCCCAAACTAGGGCACTTTTGCTAACGCCTTGGTCACGTGCTCATGGAAGATGAGGCTATTGTAAGAGAGTTATGACAGACAAATATAATATAATAACAATGAAGGAAATGCGCTTACTGTTAGTCAAAAGAATTCCCACAAAAAAAAAAAAAAAAGGAGCAGTATGGCCATAAAGATACAATAAAATGACAATAATGAAGATGAGATAACACCAGTATTTAATCAATAAGAAAAGCAGAGTAGAAACAGTTAGCCTACCATGCTTAGTTGCCTTACGGAGGTAAGACTAAAGAGAGAACCACTTCCTCAATGTGAGTAACCTTATAGGACAATCTTGCCGTGGAAATTACCCACTTTGATAGAATGGACCTGAATGGCTTATGCTCTAGAAATCCTTAATCCTCAAATAGAGGGTAGGCTTTTAGAGGGAGAGAAGGGGATTAGCCTATGGGTGCATGCTTGCCGTCTCACTCTTGTCTACTTTCTTTTGTTTTTCTTTCTTTTCTCTCAAAGTTTTTTTCTCTATTTCTTTTTACTCTCTTGTTTTGTGTTTTCTTTTTGATGTGTTGTGTTGCGTGTTCTTTCTTGGTTGTAGTTGTGTTGTCTAGTGTTCTTCCTCTCTTTTCTGTGCATGGTAGAGGCTCCTTTTTATACTGTCTGTCGTGACTGAGTTTTTACCATTTTACCCCTTAATTACTTTTGTCTGGATGTGGGTGTTCTTCTCGACCACCCATTAGTTTGTCAGCTACCCAGCCACCACCACTTACCTTTGTTGACCGTATCACATCTCATAACCAAACAAAGGGCCTTATTTTGTTTTCTTGTTCATCATGGTTCCCATTCAGATAAGGGTGGGGATTCTTTCTTACTAACCCTAATGGCGAGCACCTAGTGATTCTAACTCATCTTTCCCTCTTTTGGATAGAATATCATCCTAGTAGGATATTTTCCTCAAAAGAATTTGAGTGGAAACCCCAGAATAGGCTTCCCCCTTCTCTCCACTGCTAGATCATACCCTCTCTTATCTCTGACCCATGACCCACCACTCCTGTATTGGTTGGATACAGGTTGGTAATGCCTGGGTCTTGTGCATGTTCCACTTCTGTATATGTCCATAGCTTGCCTGCTGCTCATGCATTTGTCATGACCTGAAGGCTCGTCTTTGCATTTTGCTGCTCATACTTGCCTCTTGTGGCATGAATGGACTTTGAACCTTTGTTCTTTATAGCTTGCTTCCTTCCTGGGCTGGGCTTTGTTTTTGTGGGCTTTTCTTCTTTTAAACCCGCTCTTTGTTCCTTCTGTAGGTCTGCTTGTACTTCTGTTGTGCCATCTTGCCATTCTTGTTGTGCTATTGCATGACCCATGTTTGCTAGGCTTTCTTTTAGGTTTACTGGATAGTTTTCCCTTGCTTAATTCTAGTGGCCCAGTGTTATCATTGGGCTAGTATTCATACTAGTTTGGGCTTTCTTGGCCTATTTATTGCTTCCGAGCTTCCTTGGCCCATTTCATCCATTTGGGCATCCACAACCCATTCCTTCTCTTGGACATTCTTGGCCCATTCCAATTCTTCACTCTCATGGGCCTTTGCTAAGTCATTTGGGTTTCCTCGGCCCAAAGTTCCACATCCTTTTCCTTTGAGGGCTTATGGGTTTGTCATTACTCGCTTACTCACTTAATTTGTTTACTTTGCGCTTTTTTGGCCCATTGTTGCTTACTTTCTATTTTTTATAGTGCCTATGGGTTTATTACTTCTCTTTTTAGGCTTGCTTAGGCTCACATGCTTTTTTTGAGGCCCATTTGCTATTTTTTAAGCTTATGATTCATTATTCTTACTATTCAGGTTTAATGGTTTTTCTTCCCTATTTACTAACTTTTTTTCCTTCTATATTGTTGAGTTTTTTTTTTTTCTGCTATTAGGCATCTTGTCAAAATGGTCATCAACACTAGCCATAAAGTGGTATCTGATTTTGTGGCAGGACATTTAAAGCCCATTGGATGACCCATTAATAACCTGTGGGCCTTATCATTAAAGTTTAAATGGCAATATTGCCATTAGGCTCTAGCCTAGAACGTTCGTCAATAAATCAAAGTGCGAGAGTGCAATCATGCTGGCCATTTGGGACTCCATGATAATTTATAAAACCTCTCCTCGCAAGTACTAGGATGCTCCTCTAAGAATTATAAATAACACATACCATTCTGACCCAAATGTAGCGTGAAGTAACACACAGCATCTTCTCAGTTTAATTCCTCTGCAACCAACTACTGTCAGTTCCTAACCTTCTAGTATTTTATAGCTTTCTCTTTACCTCGTTTCAAAGCAACAAAGTAAGTAACCAAGTTTTTCTCAAGAAAAAAAAAAAAAAGTAACCAAGCAAAGAAAAACTTCAAACATGTCGCTGATCCCACGCTTCTTTGGTAACCGACGAAGCAACAACGTTGATCCCTTTGCTCTTGATGTTTGGGACCCGTTCAAGGACTTTCCTTTCCCTTCTTCACTTTCAACTTATTTCCCTGAGTTTTCTCGGGAAACCTCAGCTTTTGTGAACACCAGGATCGACTGGAAGGAGACCCCAGAAGCTCATGTGTTCAAGGCTGATCTTCCTGGGCTCAACAAAGAGGAAGTGAAGGTTGAAGTTCAAGAAGACAGAGTGCTCCAGATAAGTGGAGAGAGGAGCGTTGAGAAGGAAGACAAGAATGATGCTTGGCATAGAGTGGAGCGTAGCAGTGGCAAGTTCTTGAGGAGGTTTAGGCTTCCTGAGAATGCTAAGATGAATCAGATTAAGGCTGCAATGGAGAATGGGGTTCTCACTGTGACTGTTCCTAAGGTGGAGGAGAAGAAGCCTGATGTCAAGGCCATTGAAATTTCAGGTTGAACTCAGTGAAATCATTTTGGGTCATCTCTCACCATGCGACATGAAGAATATGTAGATATATATATCTATATATATATATATATATATATATATATATAGTTGGCAGTTGCAGTGTAATCTAGCTAAAGGGTCTGATTTTGTATCCTTGTTAATTCTGTATTTTGGGTTTGTGGTTTATTAATTGGTATGTCTAGTTAGACGTACTGGGTCATTATGTGTTGATGTTGATGATTTTGAGTGTTTGATGCAATCTACTTAGTGTGGAAGCACTAATGAAAGTGAATGTAATTAACGTCATTATAATAAAAATATTAATTTCACATTATGAAAATTATTGTCTTTTTGGCCATATATTTTTCTTTGAGTAAAATGCAAAACTGAACCTCTAAGTTTTTTCAGATTTCATTTCAGTTCTCTAACTTTTTTTTTTGTGGTCATTTTAGTTCTCTAACTTTTAAGTTTATTCAAATAACACTTTTTCATTAATTTTTGTTATATGTTGCGATTAAATTTTTAAATTTTTATTCAAAATTTTTAAATTAAAAAAATTCAATTAATGATTGAAAAATATTTTTCAGATTTTTTTTTTCAAAAGTATTTAACAAAGTTAATAGAAAGGCCTTAATTAAATAAATATGAAACTTAGAGGATTGAAATGAAATTTAAAGAAAGTTGGAGGGTTAGCTTTTCATCTTAGCCTTTTTCTTTTTACTACGTTTTGGTGACACGAGCATGTTGTATGTTTTAGAGCATTAACATTTGGAAATACAAAAAAATAAAAAATAAAAAAAATAAACTTATTTTGCATTCTCAAGCATCACTTTATTTATTTATCAATCCATCTATCAATCTATCCAATATCTCAGTTTTTATTTTTACATACAACTCAATAGAATAATATAAACTACAATACCAAAAATATTTTTTAAAAAAAAACTACTCTCTCTCTCTCTCTCTCTCTCTCTCTCTCTCTCTCTCTCTCTCTCTCTCTCTCTCTCTCCACACCAACCAAAAACACCATCAAACCAGCCACCACTAAACCACCATCCACCATGTTGACACTTCATTTTATACCCCTTACAACTCAGCTTCTTGTTCCCCAATAATGCTAGAATTTTAAAGCTAAAGGTTGATTTAGGGCCCGATCAGATGAAAATTGACTTGAGGAAAGAATTTATGAAAAATATAACTTATTTTTGGACAAAATAAACTATTATTGGAAAAGAAAGACCATGGAAATCCTAGGGCATGCATACATGTATGTGTGTATGTGCATGCATGCTCAAGCTCTGCGTACGCATGCTTCATGCATGCATATGCATATGCATACACGTGCATGCGTGTGCATGCTAGGGTTCCAAAATCTATGTAAGACAAGTTTTCTGTATTTAAATTAGGTTTGGAATGGATTCCACATTGTCTAGGAGTTGCCTCAAACCCTTATTTTTCGACTATAAAGCCATATATGGTACTTTTTAAGGAAGGCAAATTTCAGAGGAAAAAAAACATAAGATTTATTAGAAAATAGTGAATCAAAGAAAGAGTTTTTCACAAAACATCTTCAAATCAAATTTTATTTTGATTGTGACCTTTTCTAGTCTTGATCTTTAAGTTTTAAGTTTACTAACTCATCTTTGATTTGGTTGTGAATAGATTGACTAAGGGGAATGGTTAAAATCAAGATCTAAAGAGTTGTAGTGTTAAGGTAACATTTCTAACTTTGGCTCTTCACTTTTCATTGCTTTTCTTTTTGATCTTGTGTTTATGTGTTTATAACATGTTTGTTTAGCCTAGGTTTACTTTGTATTAATATCCTGAGCATGTTAGGTTGTTAGATTCTTTGTTTTTGTATTTCTATTTTGTAGTTTTTGGGTTAGGGTTTTTGGGGTTTGTGCACATCCTGCTTGCATGCGTATGCATACTCATAGTATGTGTACACATACAGATGGGATGTGTATGCATGCCTTATTTATGTGCACACATACTCTTGTCCAGCAGCCCTAATTCACTCATGTTTGTCACTCCTTTATCTTACTTACATGTTTAGCCTTTGTTTTAACCTAGTTTATGTGACTTTAAGTCTTTTTCTCTCTATTTTGTTTTAATTTGTTGTCGTTTTATCGCTTTGATGATAATTAGGGTTTTAGATTGCTTGATTATCATGAACATGTGTTATAATATGATCATGCATTGATGCATAGGTATTGTGAAGCAGTGAGGTAAGTCATGCATAATATTATAAACATGCATTTGATTTGATGAATGTTATATGGTTGATATTCTTGGTTGAACCCCATGTTTTTTATGTCTAGATGACATAGTATGTTTATCTTGATCTGTTTTGTGATGTTTCTACCCTTGGATGTACCTTTTTTTTTTAAAAATGTCATAATAGATGAATGATTAGGTTTGGTATGATTATGGCATGTTGATTGCTCTAGATGCATGTTAGAGTGTGTGTGAGTTAGAATAACATGTTAAATATGCCTTTAACGAGATTAAGACTTAGAACACAATAAGTGGAAGCTGATCCACGGGTCAGGTGCGGTTGGGTGCCTAACACCTTCACATCCCTAAACCTAAACTCCAGACACGTGCTCTTTAAATATCAGTCCTTCCATGAAGAGCATTATATTTATGGTTTCTAAACCTAAACTAGGTGGCGACTCTATTTACACCCTCTATCATGATCCACCTAAGGCCAAGGTGTACTTCCCATGAAGGAGGATAACACCACATCGTGGGCGCTTGTGCCCATACACCAACAAACCAACACCCACAATCGAAGCTACAGACACCAACAAAGCAAATCCAGATCACAAACCTAGATCATCCAGCTAAACCCAAGCCTAGATCACAAACCTAAACCCTGGACACCATCTATTTCTTTGTTCCACATTGCCACCGTAACCACCGCACCACCCCAAAACCTAGTAGAAACCCACAAAAAGTAGAAGCCCCAAAACCAAGCAGAAACCCCAAAGCCCTACAGAAGCCCACAATGCCTACACCACACATGTCAAGCTGCCGTTGCTGCCACCATATGATTCACACCTCCACCATGCTAGCACTGGACTATTTGGGAGAGAGAAGTGAAAGGGGCAAATAGAGGGAGTGAGTCACAAAGAAAGAGTGAACGAGAGATATAGAATAAAAAAAAATGAATAACAAAAGAGGCTGAAGTTAAGAGTGACAAACAGTAAGAGAGAGAAAATTAGTGAATTATATAATAATCTTTTTTACAACCTGTGAATAATTGGTTCTCATTGGAACAGTTGGTTCTCATAAATGAGAACCAACTATTCACAGGATGTAAAAGAAGAAAAAGAAAAAAAGAATAAGGATGAGTTTTAGCTTATTAATAGCTAAAATAGCAATTGGAGGGTTTATACACCCTAAAATGCTAGTGCTTAGAGCATTAGCATCTAAGGTGGTACAAATGTTGCTATTTTACAATCTAAAATATTATTTTATCTATTATATCATTCCACTTTATAATATACTCTACATTCCAGTTTTTATTTTTCTAACAACATAATAAAATAATATAACTACTATATAAAATATTATAAATCTCTCTCTCTCTCTCTCTCTCTCTCTCTCTCTCTCTCTCTTTACCACTTTGTCCCCTATCTATCCATCACCACGTCCACCAGTTCAAATGCAAGCCCTAGCCACCAGCCACCAAAACTGAAGCCCAAGCACCACCGAAACAATCCAGCAAAACAACCCAACCCAGTCACCAATTCCACAATTTCACCGATTCCATAACCTAGCCACCGATTTACTAATTCCATAACAAACATTGAATCCAAATCCCAACCACCACTGAAAGGACCCACCTTTGAAACCCTGCCATCGAAAGGAAATATGGTGTGCCAATGAGAAAGAGCCACAATTTGTATACCGATCTAAATTGGAGAAGAGATTATGGGTGTAACATGGAAAGGATTTTGGGCACCACATCCTCAGGGAGATAGATGGACATGGCTTTGCTACTTCTAAGGAGCACCCACCTCTCTGCCGGTCATCCAATTTGGATGGAGAGGAAAACGATTTGGACGAAGAGGAAAATGAAATAGATAGAGAAAGCCAAAGATGGGGGATAAGACAGTGAGAGGAGAGAAGATGAGAGAGAGGGAGAGTCTGAGAGTGAGAGATTAAAGGATGAGAGAGATAATAAAATATTTATATTTAGGTTTACAACCCATGAACAATGAGAGCACTAATATTAAGGGTGTAAACACCCCTCAGTTGCTATTTTACAACCCAAGACACCCAAAACCCACTCCATTTAGGTTTGTAAACTTAAAAAAATTTGCAACCTATGAATAGTAAGGTTACATATATGCAACCTTAATGTTCATAGGTTGTAAAGAAAAAAAAAATTATTTTAATCTTATGGTTGTGAGTGAAGAGAAAAAGAGAGTGGGAGGAAAAAGAGAGAGAATAATACTTTTTTATTATTTTATTAGGTAGTTTATATTATTTTATTAGATTGTATGTAAAAATAAAAATTAAGATGTGGGTGAGTTATAAAATAGATAAAGTAGTGTTTAACGATACAAAATAGTTTTGTTTTGTTATTTGTTTTTTTTTTTTTTTTTTCCCATTGCGGATATTAGTGCTTTGAGGTTGTATATACACAATTACTAAAATATTTTATGCAAAAATGCAAAACTGACCTTCTAACTTTCACTCTTTTTTATTTCAATCCTCTAACTTTCAATTTTGTCAATTTAGTTCTCTAACTTTTAATTTTTATCAGTGCAGGATTCCGTTAAACTCAGTTATGGTCTACCGTTAACTTTAAGTTTTTTTTTTTTTTTTTTTTTTTTTTTTATAATTTCGGAATTAAAAGAAAAAAAAAAAAGAAAAAATTTTGAAATCAAAACCGAGGAATCACTCAATTTTCAGAAGGGGAACATGTTTTTGAATTTTTCTTTTTAGCATCTTTATTACTTTTGCTATTGGGGAGTTGGGTTCATCAAATTGTAGATCCCACCAGATTGTAGCAACAGAGAGATTGAAAGCTTTTAGGATCACATGGTGATGCCATTCACTTGCAATATGTTGTGATTTCTCGGTTTTGGTTTCAGGTAAGGGGAATGAGTCGTTCCCCTTAAATGTTTTTTTTTTTTAATTTTTTTTTCTTTTAATTCTGAAATTAAAAAAAAAAAAAAACTGAAAGTTAATGGCAGCCCATAACTGGGGTTTAACGGAATCTTGCATTGACAAAAATTTAAAGATAGAGAATTAAATTGACAAAACTAAAAGTTAGAAGATTGAAATGAAAAAGAGTGAAAGTTAAAGAGTCAGTTTTGCATTTTTTTTCAATATTCTATATACCGATACCCAAATGAAGGACTATTTTTTTTTTTTTTTTTTTTTTTTTTTTTTTTTTTTTGTGTCTTGGTTTCTTGGTTGCTAAAATAGCAACTGAGCGGTTTTTACACCTCCAATGTTAGTTCTCTTAGTAGAATGCTCCGTCAGATATTGCTTGATGCAATTGTGGGATTGAGATCAAGTGCAATAGCCCTAGCTATTGCACCATGAAATTCCTTTTAAAGGGTTGTAATTAAAAGTTAAGAATGTTACTTTTAATATAGCCATAGGATCAAATTGATTTAAAAGTTAGAAAATGTAAAAAATGAAAAAAAGTTGAAACTTTTTGTGAGAGATTTAAGGTCTATTTGAGATTTGCTTATTTTGCTAAAACTGAAAATTTTTTGCTGAAAGTACTATAAATAAAAATAAAAGTTGGCTGAAACAGTACAATGGATCCTATAAATAGTACTAAAAAGTGTAGTGAGACTCATGAATAATGATAAAAATAAGTTGAATAGTAAAATAAGTTGGTAAAAATAATTTTTGTCAAACATAGACTTAGGTGGTATTGCATGGGATGCACATCTGCAATTGTGGCTACTTAGTGCTTATGGTCCATTTGGATGCAGCTGAAAACTGAAAATACTGTAATAAAATAATTTTTAAATATATAAATAATATCATAAAACTCATTTTTAATGAAAAAATTACTAAAACATAAAATTTGTGTGACTCATGATCAGTGCACAGAATCTACTAGTGTGCAGAAAAGTGAGCCATTACGGCTAAAAAAGAAAATAGAAACGCGTGAAACGCCCGTTCTTGGCACTGTTTACTGTTCAGGGACAATGAGCCATGTGAGAAGCGCTCTCACCAAAAAACAAAAAAAAAAAAAAGTGAAACGCGTTTTGGCGAAACGTGAACGCGTTCATCTGAATTCAAACATTACCGGCCGCAGATATTGACGCAACTGTACGTGGATGGTGTGTCCCACGATAGCACAGTTGAAAGCATATTCAGCTTGATCAGCAAAAATGTTTGTGTTTATCTTTGTTTGTTTCAATGCATCGTTATCCCTTATGCCGCGAATACCGAAAAAAAAAATGATATACTTGCTTTATTCCACCGAAAGGACAGGACAGACTTCCAGAAGCTTCGCAGAAAGAGTGGGGAGGATGTATCTTTTGAAGAGAAAACAAAATGACAAGGGCGTTGTGGTCCTAAATCGAGTTTTTGTTTTTTTGTTTTTTTGATAAGATAAACCAGAATATTTTTATTGTACTCATTGGTTGATTTTGACTACTTTTGTAATACTAAGCGCGATTTGATAAGCTTGATTTAGTAAATTTATTTGTATTTTTTTAAAATATATGTAAGAAAAAAAGTGTGAAAATATATATAATATTATTTAAATATTAAAAATTGTTGCTCAAAACACAATTTCAAACAGCTTTTAATTTCTTGAAGCTCTTTCATTTTCCCTTTCTTTGTTCTACTATTTTTTTTTAAAATTTTATTAATATATGCTCTAAGGACATACACATGTAAACTATCTTAGATTTTTTTTTTTATGGAAAAAATGATTAAATTATTTGAAAGTGGTTTTAATTCTGCATAACAACTTTTTAAAAATTAATGATTTATGTATGTCTTAAAGGTATACATTACTCGGACTTTTTGTTTTTTTTTTTTTTTTTTTGCATAAAAAAATAATTTTATTATTTTATATAATCATTTTAAAAAAATTATCAATTTTATACTACATTTTATTAAAATATTATTTTCTATCAATTTTTTTATTACTCTCTCAAATTATCTCTCTTTCTCCCTTTGTATATGAGTAAAATAAGTATTAAAAAATAGATTTGCATGGAGAAATAATCAAAATTTACACAAGTTTATATAGGCTGATATAAATGAATTTTGAATTTATATAGAAAAAATTGAACCCTAATTGTATTTTAGATTGATTGATATGAGTGCTTTACATTCCTTTAAAATATAAAAATAAATAGGTCCTAGCCCTTTTTAGCCTCTCATGATTCATAAGATCCAGAGAATGGTATGGTAGTCAAAAAGTGACATTTTTTTAGACTCACATTTCTCCTTTGTGACTCTCATGATTCATAAGATGCTGAGAGATTTATTTATTTATTTTGGTTGCGAAAGCTGAGAGAATAGTATGGTAGTCAATAAGTGAGTTTTTTTTAGAATCACAATTCTCTAATAAAGGAAAAGTGTCATTTTCACAATATTTTTACAACAAATTATAAAATAATTAGCTATTATTAGTTATAATTTGAACCTATTATTAAAATTACTTTTTTCTTTATCAATAACAACTCGTAACAATATGTCACTTCAAATTTATTGTAAAAGTATTAGAGGAAAATAGAGTGGGAATACTATTTCTCCTAACCAAATGGTCCTAAACCCGTCTAAAGCCCATTTGACCATGTGTAAAGCAGGCGTGGGTGGGCTTTATGAACCACGTCAAAAGCCTTTTAGACCGCTCGATGGGGCTTTCTATCACATACTGCTTCAAAAAGCCCATGTACGTACACTTGGCGAAAGCTCTGGAAACTAGAAAGAGAATTTCTTCGCGAAAGTTGCTCGATAATTGAAGTCATCCTTCGCTTCTGCAAAGGTTCACTCATATTTGCTTTACCTTCTTCAATTCTCATCTCCATTTTGACCAATTCAGCAAACATGTCGATTGTCCCAGTCGGTGCCCAAGAAAGAAGTGTCTCCAACTCCAACAATTCCACCCAAGACCTTTGGGACCCTTTGGCCTTAGACCTCTGGAACTGGGACCCATTCAGCGATTTTCCTTTCCCTTCTCCTTTGCACTCACTCTCCACTTTCGTCTCCCCTCGCTACGCTCCTTTTGGTGCTTCTGTGAACACCAGGCTCGATTGGAGGGAAACCCCGAGAGCCCACGTGTTGAAGCTTAGTGTTCCGAACGAGGACGTGTTGGTTGAGCTCCAAGATGACCGAGTCCTCCAAGTCAGCGTCGAGAGCGGCAACTTCATGAGCAGGTTTAAAATCCCAGACAATGGCTTCATTGAGCAACTGAAGGCGTCCATGCATAATGGGGTTCTTACTGTCATTGTTCCCAAAGTGGAGGACAGTACTAGCAGACCCAATATCAGGGTCATCGATATCTCTGGCTAAATTTGAGGTCTTTCTTGTGTCCCTCGTTGTGTTTGTGTGTGTGTTTAGCGGTGGAGTGGTAATGGGTCATCGGAAGCTCTTGAGTTTTTTTATTGTATGAAGGTGTTTGATATAGTGCGTCTAAAGTAATTGTGTGTGTGTGTGTGTTTGATAGTTGAGTCGGTTATTGTAAATTTGTAATATTAAGGTGAACTTAGTGTTTCTTGGAATGGTCGTTGGTGTAAGGGAAATAATTAAATAAATAATGTTCTCAAATATTGTTGCTCTGTGCAGAAAAAAGTAGTTGTAAATTTCCAGCTAACCAAGACTGGTCTAAATGATGATTTAATACTCTTTTAGAAGACTGGTATTGGAGCATTAGAGGCAATCTTAATTAAGAAGCAACACCATTTAATTTTACTAACAAATTCTTACATTGCCAGCTTAGAGTTTAAAGTATATGAGGTTTCTTTTTTTTTTTTTTTGGGTTGACAAACTTAAATGTTTATTTAAAAAGGAGAACAAAGCAAGCAGTCATCCTCACAAATGGTTTATAAAACCTCTCGAAGACTGAGATTATTACAACAGAAAGATTCAGATGTCCTTAGAGAAAGCTTGGCAGCCGCATGAGCTGCATTGTTGCAATCTCTATTGATCCAACGAAAATTGCAGCTAGAGAAAAAGACTTGGAAATTTAAAATATTGCTGATGACATTGGAGATATCCCAATCTAGATCCGATTGAGGTGAGGATATAGCATCGAAGCATGTTTAGCTTTATGAACTTAATAATTTCATGGATGTGAAAATCTCATAATTGATTCTGACATGAATTTTGTCAGCAGAGAAAGGAACTCTATACAGAGCTGTATTGGTCGTTTGCAATGTCTTATCTTGAAAAACAATGGGAATAACCTATACTTCTCATAAACTTGTTTTAGCTTGCTTATGTTAGAGCTGTATTGGTTGTTTACCATGCATATATCAAACTCTTTATATAGTAACACTTTGTCAAATCTATGTATTTTCTTGATAAAAGTATCTCAATTATCATCCAACATCCAATTCTATTACTTCGCTAAAAAACTAGGAAATTAGATACTAATTGGTACATACAGACTAGGAAATTAAAATGACAGGATATAATCTACGAACTCATTTAAAGAATTGTAAGAAGAACCACCTTCCTTCATAGAATCATCAATCTTTTCCTTCAGCTCCATTGCCCGCTGTCTCATCTCCTTTCCTTCTCTATCTACCATAAGCTTTCTTACAGCTCTTTCTATCTCTCCTCTTCCCAAGTTGTTTTCCCATTCCCTACCTATTTTCCATACTTGGCTCAAGTACCTTGCATGCACCCTCTGATCCCCAAAAAATGGCTGGCGTATCATTGGGACACCTTCACAGATACTTTCGAGTGTTGAATTCCAACCACAATGGCTCCAAAACCCTCCAATGGCACTGTGTGCCAACACTTACTTTTGAGGTGCCCATTTCACAATGCAACCCCTTTCTCCAATAGCTTCTTTGAAACCATTAGGCAGTGACTCTTTCCATTCCGAACCTTCAGTTCTATCTGGTCTAACTACCCACAGGAAAGGTTGCTTGCTGTTGGCTAGACCCCAGGCCATTTCTGCTAGCTCTTTCTTCTTCATGGATGCTATACTCCCTAAGCTTACATAGATGACGGAGTTATGCATTTGCTCATCAAGCCATGCAATGCAGCTATTGTCCTCTTCCATTAAGCTGCTGGATTCAGGTGGAGCTATCTTGTGAAAAGGGCCTATCGTGAAGAGTGGAACTTGGCATTGCTGCTGGAGCTGTACCAGTGATGTTTGTTCAAGGCAGTTCATGGTATTCAAAATGATGGCTGAAGACATTCTTGTCTCGTGTGCTTTAGCTATTAGCTGTGATAAGTCTTCTATATTGTTGAAATTGGAAATAGGTAGATCCTTGAATCTGAGAGGTTGAAGCTCTGGTACTAGTTCCAGGGACATCGAATCTGCATCTGAAGATTACTCTTAGTTATCTTGGATTATCAATTTATCAATAATCTGATACCTACTTGTTAAAATTCATATGGATGAAATCATTAGCCGGTACAATTATGACAACAATGCTTTAGTTGTAAGTTTGTTTTACTGAGTTAACTGTTAAGTACCTTGTATAGAAATGTGGCTGTCCTGTAGGAGCTGAAGAATTGTGTGGTATCTGAAAGCATTGGTAGCACTGCTTGTGCTCAAGATGATGCTTGGAAGCTTGAGGTGGTTTGCAACTGCTTCTGCAAAATACATGTATTCATCAATCATCATATATGATTCAGGTAATCTCATCTTGATACTCCTTTGCTTCCATCATCTGAGCTATGAACTCCTGAAGTGGAGCTTTGCAGTTGCTATTGAAACCTGATATGACATCTATAAAATTCACAGAGGAGACATTACAATTGGAGAAGCCATCGACAATGGGTAGGAAATTAAAATTAGGGTGGTTTAATGTGTTGGGAAAGTTGAATTGGGTGTGAGCGATTGTGATGGAGAATCTCTTGGAATGAAGAATTGAGCCCAATTGAAGCATCGGATTTATGTGGCCTTGGAATGGACATGGAACCAGCACTATTCTTTGGTGTCTCTGCCTTTGCTCTTCCATCTCTCTGTGTTTTTCTCTCTGAGGAAGAATTAGGTTGCTAGCATCGGGAAATGTTTACTTCAATCTCAGTCCTTTGGGAAATGCTAGTACTTTATATTTCATTGTCAACTTAAGTCATTTTATATACATATGTAGACTCTTTAGTTGGGGTGTTAGTTTCCTTGAGACGCAATAGAAGGCTTGTGTTACAAGGAATTGAAATTGTTAAGGCATTTTTAATTCTCTATAAAACAGTTGATGATAGGCGGCAACTTGAAGTTTATAAATAAGTTTGATTCCTTGTCAAAGGGAAGCTATAGTATTGTCAACAGTTTGATTGGATAGGAACGGGCAGTATAAAATTATAGTCCTCCATTTTGCTCTGTTTCAATCAATAGTAACACTTCAAAATGTTATCACGTTGACAATTAAATAATATGTGCCTTCGCACCTTCTTCCTTGCCAGGTGTTCAGGACAAGTGGAAAAAATCAAAGCTAATTCTGATTCATTTAGCTTCAGCTTGAGTGTTGGTAGTATATGTAAGATTCATTAGGCCATTTCTTATTAATTGTTATACTACCCCAGTGCCAAGTGTGTTTCATTTGTCTAATTTCATCGATGATGTCCTAACAGAAAAAGAAGTGATGAAGTATTCTTGTTTGCTTATATGTATGATTCTCATTTTTATATTCAATCTTCTTGTTTTTGATAATATAAATATGAATAGGCTATAATACCATTCATTCTGAAACTGATCCGCTACAAGTGCCTCAAAAATTTCGGTTAGCTTTTAAAATTACTGGTAGTTAGACTTGTTGCTTGCTAAGTATTGACAGCATATCAATTTACAGAGAAGTAAACATAGGTTGATGGTTGGAACAAAAAAATTCAAAAAAAATAGTTGATTGGAACAAAAGGGATTTTTAATAGGAGTGAGGCTTACATTTGAGAAATTTCTTTATCTCAAATGAATACCGCTAAAAGAAGCAGCATGGAGCTGTAAGAATCAATTGTTCTGCAAAAAGTCTGTACTCTGTTCGAAATTTAGAACATCACATTGAAGCCTACATGACTCTGTTTATACAAAAAAAAAATTACGAAGTCCACGGTTTCGTGGTTTTTACTAAAGAAAGAAAATGTTAATCTTTCTACTATTTACAAACAGAGAAGCTTCTCACAATTGACCTTAAACACATGGACGTCCATATACTTAGTTTGATTTACTTGCACACAGATCAGTAATTCAACCAGAAATTTCAATAGCCTTGACATCAGGCTTCTTCACCTCCACCTTAGGAACAGTCACAGTGAGAACACCATTCTCCATACAAGCCTTTACCTGATCCATCTTAGCATTCTCAGGCAGCCTGAACTTCCTCAAGAACTTGCCGCTACTGCGCTCCACTCTATGCCACTTGTCGTTCTTCTCTTCCTTCTCCACATTCCTCTCTCCGCTTATCTGTAGCACTCTATCATCTTCAATCTCAACCTTCACTTCTTCCTTCTTAAGCCCCGGAAGATCAGCCTTGAAAACGTGGGCTTCTGGGGTCTCTTTCCAGTCAATTTTGGTGTTGACAAAAACAGAATTTTCCCGAGAAAATTCAGGGAAAGAAGCTGAAAGTGAAGAAGCCTACGTTGCACGGACACAGCATTTTTGCCGACGTGTCGGTGTCGGACACGTGTCGGACACCGAAACGTGTACGATTCGCCAGACTCCGGTGTTTGAGAAGCGTCCGTTTTTTTTTTCTTTTTTTCACGTCTCCGACACGGCGCCGACACGGCGTCGACATGTCCGACACGCCAGCAGTGAAAAAAAAAAGAAAAATCGCAGATTTTGACAGATCAAAAGCCACTTAGTAGTTAGTAGCCCCGCCTGAAACCAACATCAAAAGCTCTCACTTCGTTCTTAAGTCCGCTGTGCCGCTGCCCTCTGTCCCTCGCCGGAGCTAGGTCGGGCTGATCGGCGAGCTCCATAGACATCGACGCCGTCCCTGACCCTTCCGATCTCTCTCTCTCTCTCTCTCTCTCGGCGTGGACAACTCAGGTCCGACGAGCTTCTCTCTGTTTTTTTTTTTTTTTCTTCAAATATTTGTTTGCGTTTGGCCATTTGGTTGCGTTTGGCCATTTGGTTGGGTGACTTATAAATAAGTTGTAACGCTTTTTTTTTTTAATCCCTCTCTCACGGTCACTGTGTGACCGTGAGAGTGGCATATAATATTAGGTTGTTAACTTGTTATATTATGTGCTAATGTTGTTAATTGTTAATGCTATTGTTTTATTTATTTATTAAAGTTAAATTACTTAAATATTGTAGGTGATTTACTAAAATGAATATTGAAAGTGAAAAATGAAATGAGGCATTATTTGATGTTGAATGTAACTTATTTAAACTTTTGGTTTGTACTCTAAAAATTTTATGTATATTATTGTATTATTTTGGGTGTTAATTTGCTTATTTGTAGTTCTTACATAATTTAAATTTTAGACATAAATGTATTTTATGTCTAAAAATATTAAAAAATATGCCTAAATATATAATTTAATTAATTATTTAGTTGCCGTGTCCATGCCGTGTCGTGTCTTTGTTTTTCAAAAATTGCAGTATCGCCGTGTCCGTGTCCGTGTCGTGTCCGTGTCCGTCTCCGTGCATCATAGGAAGAAGCAAATGGAAAACTGCTTCGTTGGCCACCAAAAAAGCTTGGGATGATCGACATTCTCGTTCGAGAGAATTGATGTTACGTAGGTGATTGGGTATTGTCTAGTTTATGAGAGACTTCGAATCGCTGCTGTTTCTCAATGGTTTGTAGGAAGTGGGATAGGTTGGGTATTTAAAAATCTGAGCACCATTCTAGTACTTTCGGGAGATGAGGTTTCTCACCATTGATTTTGCAAACTTCTCCCATATTCGCAAACTATCGTGGGTTTTCCCCAAGACTGATCATGACTTGGACGTCTAGATTAGATACGAGCCCACCCAACATTTCATATCTAGGCTTATAATTGAATTAAGGTGTTTATGACAATTTGGATTTGGTTAGAGAAAAAAAAAAAACTTGTTTATTTAGTAAGGAGTCAGGTTCAAGTCTAAATTTAGGCTCTACGATTAAATTACTCAAGCTGAAGATATTACTGAACAAGCTCGCAATTATGATGTTTGATTTATGTATTATGTCATATTATATATTTATATGCATACAAGCAGTAGCGGCTTTAGGAATTTTTTTTAAGAGAGTCATTAAAAAATTTTAATAAAAAAAAAAAACTTGAATACATCGAGTTATCGACAAAAAATTAATACATTAAGTTTTACAATTTTCTCAAATTTTTAATTGTTATATGATAGTTCATTATGACTATTTATTGCTAATGTGGGTAGCTATGAGCTTATGACTTTTTTATTTTGTTAAGGTTATCTAACATTTTTATTTTTATGCAATTGTTATTATCTATTTGTTATTTTTTTATAAAAATATTTTAAACTAAATGACTAAACTAAACTCATTAACTTTGTATTAATTATTGACGCACATAACTACACTCATTCATACATAAAATTATACACTGCGAGTCTACTTAACCAATCAAATATTTGGACAAACACTAACTTTACAATTTTTTTTCTTAAATTTTACTAACTTTAGAACAAAAAGTTATTATAACATTATAACAATATACACATATGTAACAAACCATTTCTATTTCCTAATTATTAAATTATATAAATTTGTATTATATTTATATTGTACACAAAAAAGTCCACACACATCATAATTCACACAAATAGCATTATAATAAAAAGTAATGCACACAATCAATATTAGACACACTCACACACATAATATAGATTTATAAAAAATAGTGACACTTACAATTCACAAACACTTACTCTTTACTCTTAGAGTTTGAAATACTTGTAATAAAGAAGTACAAAATTTAATTTAGGGTGTGCAAAAATATTTTTAAAAATAAATTAAAGTATTAAACTAACAAAAAAAATATATTTTTTATATATAATTTTTTTCAAGTCAGGAGGTTCATTTGAACCCCTGAATATAGATTAGCGCCGCCCCTGTATACAAGCATAAAATATACCTATCTTGGTATTAGATTGTGTATATTTGTTAAAAAAAAAATCATAATATATCAATTTATTATTTGTAATATATTAGTAGACAATTCATTTTGCAATAAAAAATGTATAATTTTTAACACTACAAAGTTGATGAATGTAATTATTATATGTTCATTAACTAAATATTTATATGTAATTAACTAAAATAATACAATTTTATCTATAATTTATTATTGGTAGAGATTTGTAAATGGATAAAAAGATTTAGTTGTGATGCTAAATTTATAGGGGAAAAGATTAGTTAATTAAGTAGCTTGTTAATAAGCTCAAGCTTATTTGATAAGAAAATAAACAAAGTTTGGATATGTAATCTAGTTTGTTAATGGGCTTGAACTTAGCTTCTGTTAATAAAAAAATTTAAATGAACAATCTTAAATTTTTAATATCTAGCTCAATTTGTTTACAGTACTATACATTTATGTTGTGTGAGTATTAAAAGGAGAAGTAATTTTTCTCCTCACAAACTTTTAAATTTTCCATGTAACTTTATATGATTGGCCCATTTTTGCTTCATGTTTTCTTATTAAAAACCGATTAAAAGGATAAAATTTTGTCATCACAATATTGTATAGTAAATTATAGATGTGAAACAAAAAAAAAAGGGGTTTTTTGAGAGGGACCGGGGGGGGGGGGGGGTGGTGTTACACTTCAAATATAGACAAACATAAATAAAAGATTGTTTTTATTTTTATTTTTATTATTATTTTTCTTGTGGACATCCATACATATGAAGCATGATCCCTCAGAATTTTTTTTTTTAAAATAAAAATATATAATAAAAAACCCCTTAGATTTGATAAAAGGCTTCTATGCTATTAAAATGACATGATAATCTCTATTAGCTCATTCAAGGAATTTTTAGAAGAACCCCCTTCCCCAATACCAAGTTCAACTTTCTCCTTCAAAATCTTGGCCCTTTCCCTCATCTCCTTGCCTTCTTTCTCCACCATTAGTCTTCTTATAGCTCTCTCTATCTCACCTCTCTGCAACTCATTCTCCAATTCCAAGCCTACCATCCAAACCTGGCTTATATATCTTGCGTTTACCCTCTGATCACTAAAACATGGCCTGCATATCATTGGAATTCCTCCACAAATACTTTCCAATGTCGAGTTCCAACCACAATGGCTAAAAAAGCCGCCCACTGCGTCATGTGCCAAAACTTCCTTTTGGGGTGCCCATTTCACAATGTAACCTCTCTCACCAACTGTTTCTTTAAAACCTTTGGGTAATACCTCAGTCAATTCAGAACCACGAATTGAGCCCGGTCGAATCACCCACAAGAAAGGTTGTTGGCTGTTTGTTAGTCCCCAAGCAATCTCAGCTAGCTCTTTCATGTCCATGAATGCTACGCTTCCGAAACTTACATAAATGACTGAGTTATAACTTTGCTTATCAAGCCATGCCAAGCAACTACTATCCTCTTCCAATAAGCTACTAGAGGAGGCCGAGGCAATCTCATGCAAAGGGCCTATAGGGAAGATTGGAACTTGACATTGTTGTTGGATTTTTGCTAGTGTTGATCTTTCAAGGCTGTCAATCGTATTCCAGACGATGGCCGAAGACGTTCTAATGTTGGTAAATGTACTCAATTGTTGCAAAAGGTCCTCTAATGTTATAAAAACGGAGAAGGGTAGATCCTTGAACCTGAGTGGGTAAAGCTCTGGAATTAGATCCTGTGACATTGATTCTGCAATCCATAGATGCGGAGAATTAGAGATTACTTATATCCAAAATTCCAAATAAAGTCTATGGCATTGCCACAACTCTAACAAGTGCGACTATGAGTGATAAAATAAAAAAAGTAATTAGTAGATATGAAATTAAGTAATACTTTACCAATCATTTCAAAAAAATAAAATAAAAAATAATACATTACCGATTATAGTTACACGTGACATCAAATTGTATAAAAAGAAAGTCCAAACTCATTTATCCATCCAAACTTACCGATTCTAATTGAATTCGAACCCACCTAATTATTAATTAGATTAAATAGACATCAATCCAATTAGACCCAATTATTATTGAGTTGTATCTAAAAATCCATTGAAGCCCATTTAACCCAAAAACAATATACTCAAGTTCAGCCCAATTCTTCTCATAAAAAAGAAAAAGAAAAAAAAAAAAAAAAAAACCCAGCCCGAAGACGTTTCAGGGTTTCACGAGAATTTTTCCTCATTTTCTCGGCCTCCAATCACGTTTTAGTCCTCATTTTCTTAGCCTCTAATCACGTTTTAGTCGGAAAACGTTTAAAACCCTCAATTGACTCAAACTCGGAGATTGTCTCGGGCTCTTCTATATTCTCAGCTCTTAACTTACCCACAACCGAGTCCACTCGCCCAGTAGTCCTCATTGACTCGCAAGAAAACGAAATTCGACTTGTCCACGCTCTAATGGCTTGAGCCGAAGTGAGGTCGAGGCAGTAGCGGTTAACTCGGTGTTCGAGTTGCACAAACTTTTAGCTCAACCCGGAGCGATCGAGAAAGTGTTGTCAGTGGTGAAGCAGATGAAGCCAAAAATCTTGACTGTAGTTGAGCAAGAAGCGAACCATAACGGGCCGGTTTTCCTGGACCGGTTCACTGAGTCGTTGCATTACTACTTGACCATGTTTGACTCGCTGGAAGGATCAGTGAACAGTGAGAATAAAGTGATGTCCGAGGTGTACTTAGGGAAACAGATATGCAACGTGGTGGCCTATGAAGGCGTGGACCCAGTCGAGAGCCACAAAACGTTGACTCAGTGGAGAACTCGGATGAAACTCAGATATGCAACCCGCCCACAACAACAGAGCTAGGTCTGTTGTGACACAGTGAGTCAACTCAGAGAGAGCTAGTCAACTCGTTTACAACTTGTAGGCCCCACCAATACACATAGCTCTTAGTGGTCTTGGTTGTCAAATGTGTTTTGCTGAGCTGGGTGGCTCTAGTTCTTGACTTGCCATGCTCCATGGCTTGCCCATTAGAGTGGGTTTAAAACCCACTCTAATAAAAAATTTTAGAATCTGTTTTCTTGAGACAAGCCCAAAAGACTTTGTATATACATATGGTTATTGCCAATTAGTAGCTTGCGCAATTAGTCGGTTTTGAATTTGTAATGTCACCCTCCAACTTACTTCTAAATGACATGTTGCCATTTGAACCAGAACTAATTGACTACTCTTTTCTTGAGAGCCACATTTGAATGCAAGAACCACATTCAAACATGTAAGGAAAAGTTTTGAAACACAACCTCATATAAGCTCGAGAACCACAATTGAATGCAAGAAGCACATTCAAACATGTAAGAAAAGAATTTTGAAACATTAATTTCAATAGAAATCTTAACATATCATTACTAAATAAAAAATTAGTGTCATAGAATTTCTTAACAAAATCAATGCACCTACTCAACAAAAAAAAAAAAAAAAAAAAAAGAAAGAAAAGAAAGAAAAAGAGATACAGTGTGCTTGTTCTTGTACTTGGTCATTTTTTGGGTTTCGGGAGTATTTTGGTAATTTTTGGGTTTCGGAGGGGTATTTTGGTAATTTTTGTGTTTCGGGGGGTATTTTGGTCACTTTTTGGATTTCGAAGGTATTTTAGTCATTTTTTGGGTTTGAGGGGTATTTTGGTCATTTTTTGGATTTCAAGGATATTTTGGTAAATTTTTGGGTTTAGGAGGTGTATTGGTAATTTTTTTTGGATTTCGGGGGTATTTTGGTCATTTTTTGGGTTTCGGGGGCATTTTGGTAATTTTTGAGTTTTAGAGGTATTTTGGTCAATTTTTGGGTTTTAGGGGTATTTTGGTCATTTTTTGGGTTTCAGAGGTATTTTGGTCATTTTTTTGGGTTTGAGGGTATTTTGGTCTCTTTTTGGGTTTCGGGAATATTTTGGTAAATTTCTGGGTTTAGGAGGCGTATTAGTCATTTTTTTGGGTTTCAGGGGTATTTTAGTCATTTTTTGAATTTCGGGGGTATTTTGGTAATTTTTGGATTTCAAAGGTATTTTGGTCATTTTTTGGGTTTCAGGGGTATTTTGGTTATTTTTTAGTTTTTGGGGTATTTTGGTCATTTTTTGGGTTTTGGAGCTATTTTGGTAATTTTTAGGTTTCGGGGGGTATTTTGGTCTTTTTTTAAGATTTTAGAGTACTTTGGTCATTTTCACTTTAGTGGCATTTTGGTAATTTTGATAATTAGGTAATTAGGTGGGTTGGGGTTTACCCATAATAATTGGGTTGGGTTGGATTTGGGTTAGAAGCAATTAGTTAAATGAGTTTTAATGGGTAAATGAGTTTTATATACTCAACTCAATTATGCCCATCCCAAACCCACCCATTTGACACCCTTTCAAAAGTTGTGGCAAATAGTGTGGTTCTAGAAGAATTGATTATATTGAATCAATCATTTACTATTAGGAAAATAAATGAATGTAACATAAGTAAAAAGTTTTTTCATTTGCCGTGTATATGTTTCCTTATTTTTTGTTCGCACTTGTGATAAGAAGATATATATATATATATATATATATATATATATATATTCATTTCTCAAGCTTATGTATGTGCATAATACATGATACATACTCTAAAATAAACCCCTCTTTTTTGGTGTCTAACCAAAATGCTTTTAATTAAGATACCTAAATTATCTCTCAAATGAGTGTACTATGTAAGAGTTATCATCGATTATAGCAATAGGCCGGTGATTTGTTTCGGAGGCATTTTGCATATTGCTTTTTAGTAAGTTTGCATGTTGGTAGTTTGTGTTTTTTGCATTTTGTATCGTCAAATGGGTGTGTATTTTGCATGTTACTATTTAGTAACTAAAAGTGAAATAAGAAAGCAAGAGTGATGTGTGTAGTAAAGCGTGTAATAAGTATAAATACAACTCCTATTTTAGTGTGAACCCTGCTGTGTATTCTATATAAATTTTGATGGCCCTTATTACAGAATATTTGATAAGATTTTTTTTTTTTTTTTTTTTGTGAGTTAAAATTTATTATTTAGACAAAACTTTCTATGAAGAGAAATCTCAACATGCTACTATTATCTCTAATTACTAAGGAATCTCTTGAGAGTGACCTTAAAATCTTTCATTAATCACTTGTTTAGCCCCTTAACCACCTATTCTCCCCAAAAAAAAAAAAAATGGAATGCATTAATCAGTAGTCGTTAACAAATTACTACTTATCCACCTTTTTTTCCCTCTTGGAATTACTAATTATAAGCAATCTTTCCACATCCGTCCTTTATATATTTCTCCACACCATAACTCTTATTCCACGAAAATCATCTGCAAAGGTCTAATATTTGATTCCCTCATGATTATGTGTATAGAGACAAATGAATAAAAAGTGTTTGTTCCATACTTGGTGTTTCACTCTATACTTCACTAATTGTAGTGAAACATGTGGTTCATTTTTTTTTTTTCTCATTTTATATTTGTTTACTTTATAAGGAAACATGTAAGAGGATTTGATTGGTGGAATGATTTCTTTTTCCTCTATCAACTATGTATGTTAGTTTCCATATTGAGGGAAAATATATCATACATATATAGATACCTGGGAAGGGAATATAGCCTTCTGCCTTGAGTTGGATAATGCCTGTACGCGCAAGAAAAGTAGCAGCGCTAGCAGTGCGTAAGACAATGCTTGGAAGCTTCAACTCCATAGCCACCGCTTCAGAGAAGCACATGACCTCGTCGTAGATGACGCAGGCGATTCGATCTTCAAGCCCCTGTCGCTCCATCACTTGAGCCAAGCATTCACGGAAACGAGCTTTATAATTCACATTAAGTTCCCAAACAAAAGCTACTAAATCACCAGTTGAGCTGTTGTGGTCAGGTAAGGTATCAGGTAAGGAAAGAAAGTTGAAATCAGGGTGAGCTGAAGGGTTTGGCGAGTTGAATTGGGTGTGAGCGACTGTGATTGAAAAGCCCTTGGAATGGAGGATAGTTCCCAATTGAAGCATTGGGTTTATGTGACCTTGGAATGGGCATGGAACTAGCACCAACCGGAGAGGTCTCATTCGTTGCCTTTCCATCTCTCTCTCTCTCTCTCTCTCACACAAAAACACACATACACGCACAAAGGTTGCCGCTTGGTTTGTTTGCTTTCTCTGCCTTCTTCAAATTTAGGAAAAACTATAAACATGTGTCAAGTAAACATATTGAATAAGATATTGATACCATGAAGTAAACTATCCTGTCTGAATAAGTCATACTCTCTCTATATATATATATATTGTTAAGTCGGTCGCTTGTCTTGGTCAAATTCAAGTGTGAATAAAATTGTGTTCCATTATTATTTGTCTATCTATCTATTATATATATATATATATATATATATATATATATATATAATTCGGTACCGACATTGGAGAGGGAGAATTTGAATATTGAGCTTTTTAATTGTAAACATAAGGAGATGCTAGTAAAGCTATGACTTTGTAGAATTATATATGTTCCTTTACCCACCAAGTCTTTGTTTGTGGCAAACATGATACCCTACCCAACTATGCTAATGATATCTAGAGAGATATATGAGTTCTTTCATTTGTGTATTTTGCAAGAATAGTAAAATAAAAGAGATTTTTTTTTTCCATGTTTTATTCTTGGCGAGAGAGCGTGAGATCTTTAAGTTAAGTCTATTTGAGTTTTGGTTTTTGTGAGAGTACTTTTGTGATACCTTTGTAATCTTCTTATTTCTTAAGTGAAATTTTCTCCTTGACTTCACCTATGGATATAGGCGTAAGGTCAAACCAGTTAATCTTTATAATCCTTATGTGATTGTTAAAATTGCATAAAATATATCTAGAATTTATACCATTCTTTTAATATTAAATTCAGGATTCTTAATTAATTTTTTAATTAATGTCTAAAAAAACTTATGAAATTGTTTCACTTTAAAACTTTTGTTCGTCTCCTATATTCATTTGTTATTTTGGATAGCAACAATGAAGAGAAAAACATGAAATTATTTAAATCTTAACTTTGCATTTCACTTAAAATTTATTCATATATCAATTTATTCATTTCACTTTGCATTTTGTCAAGGATTTCTTTATTTTCTTGTCTTTATCGTTGTTCAAAATAATGAAAAAAAAATAATGGAGATGGACAGATAATTCAAATTGAAATTGTTTCATAATTGGCAATTTTCATTAACAAATTTAAAAATCAAAGACCCAATCTAAAATAAGGTTTAAAGTTTGACCATTTTTAATAGTTTATCCTATGTTACATTTTTGAAAAAGTGATCCAAACTATAGTAGTGCTATCCAGGGTACGTTTGGATAGAATTTATTGTTGAAAATTAAAAATACTGTAGCAAAATAATTTTTAAATATGTAAAAAAAATACTGTTCATGCCAAATATTACTGTTTATTGGCCTAAAATAACTGTTTATGGCCAATAAACAGTGACAAACGGGCGTAATAAAAAAAAAAAAGAAGAGGCAGACGTGGACGCGCAAACGCACAATCCAAATGCTGCATCAGTATTCAAAATGACCTATTTTTTGAGATATATTCAACTGCAGTGCGTATGCAATGACGAAGGTTTAACAATGAAACATTTGTAGTGGATTATCGATCACATCGATGGCAAGTAAGCCAAGCATGCTAGCTTTTGACTACAGCAAGCGTATTGAAATTAGTCTTTTATTTGATGAATGAATAGCTTATTCGTGTTAATTCATTATTCGTGCTGCCTTCCGATTGTGACTTGTTGGTCATTAAAAACCCATCTTTTACTTGATACTTTTTCATGCTTATTTATTAGTGCTGCATTCTGAATTTCTGATTGTGACTTGGTGGTTGAAAAAAAATTAGGTCTATAGGATGGTGTCCGTAATCTTTTCTTGTGGTTTCGGTCTTAAAAGTTTAAACTTTAAACCTCGAACGGTACAGTTTTTTTAATAATTATTTTTTTAATGGTGCCAGGCTTAAGTCGGCTGAATTAGAAAGTTTATAGTAAAAAAAAAAAAAAAAAAAATTTGAAATGCTATGTTTATTCGGCTACTTGCCTTTGATACAAATTATGATTTGATATGGTATAGAAGTGCAATTTTTAATGAGAAAATTTTTTTAAAACTTAACTAATTGAGTGGATGCTTGAGATAATAGGTCTAGGCTAGAAATTTTTGAGCTCATTTTTAGCCTATTGTTAATTTAGTGTGCAGAATATAAATATTGTTACTTCATATTAGGGTTTAGTATGTGGGTTAAAAAGAAATAATTGCACACTTTTTCTTGAAAAACTGTAAAATCACTGTAGAAAACTTTCTAATTTTACAACTATAAATATGGTAGATTGTTTATAGTAAATAAAAAAATAATGATATTTGTAATGAGCTTAGATAAAAACTAATAAAATTTTTTCAATTCAACAGCTATAAAAAATCTCGAGGCGAATTATGAGGATCTATGAGTAATTTTTGTGCACTTGTTCCGTGCAGCTCTTTAAATCAAGATTTGGATATGTTGCCGGCCGTTTGAGCAAATCATGAATGGATGGTTGTGCTTGTGCCATTTAAAGTGGGGAGGATAAGCTCTTTATGACAGGTTCTTCGTATTGCTGTCGCAAACATTCCATGTGGCATAAGATTATAAGAATCTTTAGCAACACCACTGGAGCGGTTCATAGTATTTCTTTATTATTTTACTTTTTTTTAAAAGACGCCCCACACACACACATATATACATATTTTGTAATTAAAAGTAAGACCATAGAATTAGTCAAGCAGTTATATCAAAATAGATCAAAGATATTAAAACAGTTGTGTATTGAAAATAATTTAAAGCACTTACAGTAATAGCAGTTATTATAGTAGTAGTTATTGGATTACAATAATCAACAGGATAAGCAGTAAAGCTTGAGAACTGTTATGAGTTACAAGCTTTGGTATCAGTGAGAATTTCTAAGAGGAAGATTTAATCCTAAAGAAAGTTTTGGATTGCAATAAGGGACAAACCCCCTTATATAGGTAAATAAAGTAATAGTCAAAAGTGAATACTGGCATTTTCATTATTCATATCAAGACTCGTGAGGGGTAGCAGGAGCAATAGGAGCGCCAAATCTAGAAGCTTTTCCAAAAATCTGGTCTTGGTAGTTTTGCATGATGTGTCATAAGTAGTCAATAGATGAATCATCACTAATGTGTAAAACAATAGTAATACCTTTAATTATAGGTGAATATATGATCAGTATTGGTTTTTGTGCAAGCCAGACAAGAAGGACATCCATGGAGTGTCGGTGGAACTAGCATCTTTGAAAGTAGTAGGTAAGGCAATAGTAAATTCTTTTCACTGTAAGTGAATATATCATTAGTGTTTGGGATGGCGTGCTAAAAGCAGTCAACATAAGAGTCATCCTTAGTGAGTAAAGCAACAGTGAAAGCAGTAGGCAAATCAATAGTGGCCTTTGTGCAGGCTAGGCAAATAGCAAAATTATGAATTTGCTACTAGATTAGGAGTATTTTCTTCATCATATTCTTCATCATGTCAAACCAATCTTTGGGATATGGTTAGGGATAGGGGTAATAAGGACTCTCTGCAATAGAGCCCTCCTCTTCTAAGCTTCTATTGGCAGCAGCTTCTTCTTCTTTAATCTTCCTTTCTAGGAGGACACACAAAGCTTCCTTACTTAAGTCATCAAAGGGAGAAGTCTTCTTAATAGCTTTGGTGGAAGAAGTAGAGGGTGAATTAGTATTACCGACCGGATGCGTAGGAGAATGCTTTCTGGGCAATGGTATGGGAGACATTTCCCTGGTAACATTATCAATAATCTGTTAAACATATCCAAATTTATCCTACCATTTAACATACCAGTATCTAGCAAGAATATCATCATCTTTTTCATATTGCCATTTTAAAATCCAAGGGATTCTAAATCGTTTAACAAAATGGAGAAGAATAGGAAACTTGGCACTATGAGCATCTGTCTTAAGGGTACTCTCAAAAGACTTATAAAAAGCCATTAATGACTCAGGGAAAATATCAAAAACAGGGCCGAATTGATTCCACCATCGGATAAACCAAAGAGGCAATTTGGCATTTTCATCAAATTCTTTATCAAAGTTAACAAACCATGAATGAGTTATTGTGTTATTTTGGTGGAGCATGAATCTAGACCAAGCAATAATATAATCATAATAAGAGTATGGAACAGGGGAATTTGGTAATTTCCTCAAAGAGGCAGGGGAGGGACCCCATTTTTCTTTAGTAATAACATTCTTTAAATAAACACTATGGTAGATAATTTTTGTTTTATCGTTCTAATAAAAAATTGTATTAATAACAGTGGATTTTTCCTCACACAAAAGGTCAAAATAATATTCCAACTTTTTGTCACCATGTTTTGGAATCCGGTGAAATCTTGGAGGGAAGTAGCTTTTTGCAATCAGAAGAGGGTTCTTGATTGCAGATCTGTTTGGTTCAATAAAAAACAGGTTTTGAAAATATTGCTTTTTGACATATTGGGAAGCATTAGATTTTCTGGGGTAAATAGTTTTTACGGGTTGGTTAACAATGGTCAAGGCATAAGGATCATAGGTAGAGGCCAAAACAGATGAATAATTGGGCTTAGGAATTGTTCCTAAGGGGGTGAAACGGTTAATAATTTCAGTGGGAGAGATTGGCTCCTTTTTTAAAATATGTTTGGGTGGTTCAATAAGGTTTTTGTCTTTGGATCTTCTACTTGCCATTGTGGTATTGCAAGAATTCATGAGTAAGGAAATCAGAAATAGTATTTTGAGAACCTTTAATATATTCAATAGCAAAATAAAAAACACTCAAAATAGCTTGCCATCTAGCAAAAATATGTTTTGAGGCAATATTTTCAACATCTTTTTTAATAACATATTGGCACTTTTGCAGTCAATTCTTAATAAAAACTTTTGGTTTAATAGATTACTTTGAAATTTTGAAATGCATAGTACTATAGATAAAATTTCTTTCTTGATAGTACTATAATTTAATTTTGTAGCATTCCAGACCCCAGAGTAGAAGCGAACAATTTGTTCTGAAGAGTCTGACGAAACCTTTTGTTTCAGAATACCTCCATAACCACTGTCAGAGGCATCAATTTTAACAATCTTGAAAACATTAACAGTAGGGATACCAAGACAGGATAAAGTTTTAACATGAGATTAAATTTGTTTAACAAGGGAAGTATGAATGTCAGACCAAGGAGGAGGATTACTTTGCAGCTGATCAAAGAGTGGTTTGCATTGTTTCCTCAAGTCTTTGTAAAAATCAGCAACATAGTTTAGGGAACTAAGAAATCTTTGAAGTTGAGTTTTGTCAATAATTTCATCAGGAAATTTGTCAGCAAATTGAATAGCTCCATCAATAGGACAGATCTATCCTTTAGAAATATCATAGCCAAGAAATCTCACTTTGGTTTGAAACAGTTTGATTTTCTTAGCAGAGACAACAAGACCATTTCTCTTAATAGTTTCTAAAACGAGTACAAATGTTTCCAGAGTTCATCAATAGAATTGGAGAAGATCAAGAAATCGTCAATGTAAACAATAGAAAGTGACTGAAGGAATTGAAGATGTCATTCATAATGTTTTGGAATTCATTGAGGGCATTTTTTAGACCAAAAGGCATAACATTCCACTCATAGTAACCAAAAGGGGTGGTGAAAGCAGTTTTATATCTATCTTTTTCACTAATTTGGACTTGCTATAACCCAGATTTCATATCAAATTTGGAAAAGACAACAGCATTACTTAATCTGTTAACTAAATCATTCTTATTGGGGATAGGATACCTAATCCACTCGAAGACTTTATTCAGAGGTTTGTAATTAATCATAAGATGAGGAGTTCCTCTCTCAAGCTCAGCAATTTTCTGGACATAGAAAGCAACACAAGACCAAGGAGACTTGCTGTTCCTAATGAGTTTTTTCTTGAGCAAATCATTTATTTCATTTTTACAAAATTCAATAGTTTCAGCATTCATTTGAATAGGGCGAGCTTTAGTAGGAATATTCTTTTCACTAAAATCTTTAATATAAGGCAAGTCAACAATATGTTTCTTCCTATGCCAAAAAGCATTAGGAATATCAAAACAAACATCGTTCATCAATATTTTCTAAAAATTATCAATTTTGGATCTTAATAATTTATCAAAAAGTTGTTCAATAATTTTCTTGTATCTAACTTCTTGTTTCAGGAAGTTAAGATGTTTAATTTTAGCATGAATCAAACTCAAGGCATCATTATTATCAATTTCAAATTTTGAAACAAATTTGAACTTTACTTTCCGTCCAAAAGGATTAGTAGTAAGTCCATCATTTTCAACAAAGAAAGGATACAATGGAGCAATGAAAGGTAAACCAAGGATCACTTTATCAGTCATGTTTTTAACAAGCACAGAAGGTATCTTAAAGCAGACATCATCATGACAAACATGAGCATTGTTCAATTCATATTTGATGTTCATTTGTGTCATTAGCAGACACCAATCTTTCAGTAGATTTTCAAAATATTTAGAAGGGATCAAACCTTCTTGAATACAATTAACATCAGCACCAGAATCAATCATGGCAATAATATCAAAAGCATAATCATGTGAAACAACAATTTTGACTTTAGTAAACTATTTTGGAGGCATCATATGTTTAACAAGAGCAAGTTGATTATCAATCAAATTAATCAAATTATCAGAAACATTACCAGAAGGAGGAGCTTGTTGAGTGGATCCATTTCCATCTTCTTGCTCATCATTATCAGACTGGTTTCTATCCAGATTTTTATAAATCTTGAGTAACAATAATTCTTGTTTAAGATTAACATCATCATGTTTAAGAGTTTTGACATCATTTTTTAATTGGATTATTTCTTGTTTAACAGTAACAATTTTATGTTGAAGATCATTAAGAGTTAATTCTTTTGTTTTCTTTTTATTAAATCTTTCCAAAGTCTCTTCAAAACTTATCTTAGATTTAAATTTTTTAACATTTTAATCTCTTGATAAGTTTTGTATGAACTTATCAAGAAATTCTTTTTGTAACACAGGATTATCAATTTTACTTATCAGAATTAATAAATCATTTTGTTCATCTTCTTTAGTTAACACATTAACAGATTTAATAGCATTACAACATGAATCTCTACAACCAAGTTTAAATTTGGGAGAATCAGAAGTATTACTGCAAGAATGATAAGCAGAATCAGATGAGGAGGAGAATTGGTCAAAGCAGTGAATTCAAGTATTTGAAACAGTTCATTTTGATCACCATCGTTAATGTTTAACAAATTCAATTTATTTTTCAATTTACCAGGCTTTTGATTGCTGTCTTTACTGAAATAACCAAATTTGCCACAGTTAAAGCATTTACCTTTACCTGATCTTTGTTTATCATGTTTTCTAAAAACAAGTTTCTTTTTAGCATAATAATCATTGGTTTTAACAAAATTGGTTCTGTATCTTTTATGTTTTTTTATGGTTGTAACTTTTGTAAGCTTTATCATGTTTACTTTTTCTTTTTTGCTTGGAAGGGGCAATAAGAGGTAAGCCATATTGTTCATAGAAATTACCCATTTCATATTTAGCTTTCTTTTTATTTTTCAATTGTTTTTTTAACAATTTTTCATCATTACATACGTTGATTCCAAGTTTTTTAATAGTACTAAAAATTTTACCATAAGTTAAATTATCATAATCAATAGAATCATTTATCCAATTAATTCTTGTTTTATCTTATGAGCAAAGATAGGAGGCAAACCATCAATAAACCTCTCTTTCTAATAAGGCTTTGTGGAATCTTTCCTTAGCATTACTCTGGAAATAAACACATCTTAAATTATTCAGATAATCAGAAATTCGAGATGAAGCATTAGATGGAGTACCAACAAAATGTTTGAGAATAGTATAGACCAAAGTATTAATACCATTAGGAATACCTCTTTCAATTTCATCAAAAATAGGCATACCTTCATTATCTTTTTTAACAGAATGTTTAATAGACTTTCTGGATTCTTCTGTGAGATGTGAATCCCACCATCCTCGAAGAGTACTAGAAAAACCCGTAACAAGCAGGTTAACAATATCAGGGTGATCAAGATTATCATGGTTATTCATGTATGCAATGGCAACCATGGACATATGACTCATTTTGTTAATAATTTCTTATTCAGACAAACTATCAATATTCCATTCATAAAGTTTGTCAGTAGAAACAGAAATTTAGGTTTAAGAAATTCTTTCTTCAAACTGCATATCAGCAGGAGTAGGTCTTGAATACCAGTTTTTGGTAAGAGACATGGGACCGGGTTTTCTAATAAATCTTTTGATTTCTGGTAGACCATCATCAGAATCATTTTTGTAAGAAACAGAAGATAAAGAGTTAGAATCGGTATCTTGTTGAGAAGCAGATTCATCTTCTTTTCTTGAAATAGCACAAGCAGCACTTCTAGAAATAGAGGTTTGCTCTGTTTTAACTTTTAAATTAGTAATCATTTTTTCAACCTTTTTAAGAGTTTTACTCTGATCTTTAGCTTTTTCAAGAGTTTTACTCAGAAGTTTTGAAAGTCATTTTTTCTCTTTGACTAGGTAAATCAATCAAAGGTTCCTTAGGTTTTGAAACAGCAGTTTTTTTCAACAATCTTTTCTTCAATACGGTCAAGCTGTTGACCAATGACATGTAAAGATTCATTAGTAAAATTGTTCTGTTCAATAATACCAACAATAGGAGTTTTGTCATTAGTAATTTTGAAAGGGGAGGCTTTTACCTCAGTATTTTGACAGGTAATCAAAACAGTTTCTGGGGAGGATGACTAGACTGAATAACGGTTTTGTCTTCGTCAACAAAATTTGATTTTATTATTATGTTCAAATGATTGGTATGAACTTCATTTTTTGAAACATAATAATTTTCGAGATAATCAAAGAACAAAATATGCTTTCCCAACAAATTCATTTTTTCTTTCAATTTCCTCTTAACTCTGTGTTTTTCAAACTAAGCAAAAGTACATTGGTAATATTTTCTTTTACTTCTGTTTTTGGCAGAAATAAATTCATTATACAAAGCAACCATATCAATTTCAAAATCTTTATTAACAAAATTTATCACTCTTAATTGACTTTGGTAAATAGGGGTTTCAAAAGGTGGAAAATCAGATCCAGAAGGAGCATTAGATTTTGCATCATCTTCTTCTTCATTAGCATTTTTGCTAATATTAGAGGGAGATTCAGCTTTAGTTTGAATAATAAGCAGTGCTAATCTAGGAGTTGTTGCTAGCTACTCCTTTTAGCCTTAAATCAGGTTTGTCAAAGTTCTTTTTCAAAAACTCATCAATATCATGATCTCTTTTAACAAAACTTTCAGATCCAGCAAAGGAATGTGTTCCTTCGTTGATTCTTAAAGGTTTGTTATCACCAAAACTTATTTTGACAGTGCTATCAGCATATTGTTGAATATGAGTGAGATCAAGTTTATCAAAAATAGGTTTAATAGGTGGAGACTCTCGTTCCAAAGTCCATTCTTTGGGAAGAGTTATATCTTACCATTGAATCATCTTTGAGACTTGAATCTTAGCATTAGAGGTCGAACACTGAATTAGCATGGTATTACTAGCAGGATCTCTTCCTCTGGAACAAGGACTCAATTAAGAACCAAGCAAGCGATAATAAATGTGATAAATAAGAGCAAAAGGCTTCCTGCCTTCATCCATATCATAACCAGATGTCAATATGTTCAATGTCAAATCTTTAACAATATTAGGATCATCCAAAGTAAGTGCAAGATCAGGATAACAATCAAAGTAAATAGGACCATCATATAAAGAAGTAGTAACCATACCAAGAATACTATCATTAAATCTTTTAAATCTAGCATCACTTAAACACATGAGAACAAAAGCATTAATACCTTTTCTAGTTAAAGGTTTAAAAGCAACTTGAACAAGTCTAATATGTAAATATTTGAGTTTCTTAGTCATGAAATCATTAATATTTTTTCTAGAGAATAAACAACATTTTCATGAGATCTAGAGATAGAAAAAGTTTGTTCAATAGTTCTAACTCTATATTTAGAAAAAACTATATTTTCAGACCAATTAATTTCATAAACATATTTAGTGGAAACCTTAGGGATATTCCATTTACGAAAATCAGGATACTCACTTTTTTCTACAGTGTGGTTTTCTTCATTCACAACCAGTCCTGATACCATAAAGGGGGGAGGACGACAGCACAGAAGGCGGAAGCACAACAGTATAGTAAATTCAAAATAATTATAATTGAAAGTAAGGCGGTAGAACCAGCCAAGTAGTTATATCAAAATAGATCAAAGATGTTAAAACAGTTGTGGATTGAAAATAATTCGAAACACTTACAGCCGTTGCAGTTACAGTAGTAGTAGTTATAAGATTACAATAATCAATAGGATAAGCAAAAAGGCTTGAGAACTGTTATCAGTTACAAGCTTTGATATCAGTGAGAATTTCTAAGAGGAAGATTTAATCCTAAAGAAAGTTCTGAATTGCAATAAGGGACACCCCCCCTTATATAGGTAAATAAAGTAATAGTCAAAAGTTAATAGTGACATTTTCATTATTTATATCAAGATCTGTGAAGGGTAGCAGGAGCAATGAGAGTGCCAAATCTGGAAGCTTTTCCTAAAATTTGGTCTTGGTAGTTTGGTATGATGTGTCAAAAGTAGTCAACAGAAGAATCATCACCAGCGGGTAAAACAATAGTAATACCTTTAACTATAGGTGAATATATATCAGTATTGCAAGCCAGACAAGAAATAACATCAATGGACATTAATGGAGTGTCGATGGAGCCAGCATCTTTGAAAGTAGTAGGTGAAGCAATAGTAAATTCTTTTCACCATAAGTGAATATATCATCAGTGTTTGGCATGGCGTGCCAAAAGCAATCAACATAAGAGTCATCCTTAATGGGTAAAGCAACAGTAAAAGTAGTCGGCAAAGCAATAGTGAAGACTTTATCCTAGAGTGAACTACGTAGCAATAGGGGCCATTGTGCAGGTGCCTAAAGTAGTTAATAGAGGAGGCATCATTATCATGTGGAATAATAGTAGTCAGCAGGTAATGCAATAGTAAGAATATTTCTCAGTAATATTGGTGTCAAAGAAGTCAATAAAAGAAGGAGAATATCGTAGTAGTCAAGGAAGCATCATTAGTGGGTAAGGTAGCTTTCACCCTCTGGTGAATGTAGGAATAATTGAAGGCTAGACAAAATGAATCAATTGTTAGCAAGGATTTTAATCAGTATCAGCAGCATCAGATGGGTAGCCCTCAAATGGATCACTTCTTGCAAGATAAGGATCCCATTCATCCTTACCATCATGTTCTTGATAAGTGGCGTATTGGTTGCAAAAGCTACAATACAACAGTGGTTCAAATATAGGGTCTTTCTTGAGAAATCTCATTGGGTCATCATGGCTTATCCAATTAAGGAGATGGTAGCCGAAGCATAAGGCCTGACCCCAAAAACATAAATCCTATCTGTACATCCTATGAAATGGTAATCTTTCCATAAATCTTGAATGACATCTAGAATTCAATTATTAAAATAGCTTCTCCAACATTCAACAACAGCATGGGGATACTTGTAAAAGAGGTAAGTGTCACCTTCATACCATTGTCCCTAATGGGTATAGCCATTGATGAGAACAAGGTACTTTGATGGTTGGACATTCATCCAATTATTTCTTTCCCACTTTGGTAAAGTACTCCAGCACCTAATAGAGACAAAAGGACTTTCAACATTTTTGACAGCCTTTTGTATGATATCAGGAAATTAGCTGATTTGATCATGACTTATTAGCTTTATGAGTCTAATAAAGCCAAATTCAAACATTTGGGAAAGTCAGTTGGGATCACTATCTAAACCATCTTCATAATTGACCAAGAGGCCAGGGAATGGATGATTCATTTCATATACTCTAAGACTACTCCCAAAGTGTTCTCCCCAAATAGATTGCATATATATGTCAATATCATCATCTGAATTGTCAAGATCAGGAATGGTGGTTGTAACCAATGTTTTGAAATATTTTGACCAAAGGTCAAAAGACTTGGTCATTGCCTTGCTTTCCAAAATATCAGATTGTATTTCTGGAGCCAAGTTGGCAATAGCACTTCTTAGTTCAGTTTGAGTTTTAATGCTCAAACAAGTGTAATCAGTGCCCATTATAGTCTTTTTATCCATTGAATGGATTTCCTCTTTGCCAAAGAGTTGACTAAGAAGGGTTTTAGTATCAAGGGTATCAAGGTGATTCCTATAAGTCTCAAGGTTAATGATATAGTTGGTATAGGTTTCATTTTGTATAGTTAGATCAGCAAGGTGGCTAGCACAAGGCTCATTTTAAGTAGTAAGATTAACAAGGCAGATTTCAAGCGCTCTTATGGCCTTCTTGAAAAGAGTATATCGGTTTAATAAGAAGGCGGCTTGGAGGTTGTCAAGAATGAATTTAATGGAATCTAGTAATTCACTAAAGACTCCATTGTGGAAATGCAATTCTCTGGACAAGACTTCCTATAAAGCTATCATTATATCAACACTGGAATATGTCACCTCTGTCGGGACAAATTCTTGAAAGGATGTTGCACCACTGGATTTTGTTCTAGAAGATGCGCCTTCATACATTACAAAAGGTTGTCTCGCTAGGAGCCTTTTGTTTTGAGAAAAGCTCTCTGCCGGTGCTTTCCCTTTGTTCTTTTTCTCTGCTAAAGAAGGCATAGTATTCCACTTACCAGTGGTATTAATAATATTTCCTTTCTCCTACCATGGGAGAGGGAGAATTTCAAAGCAGGTGAGAATAGTTAAATTAATGGAATGAGAATGAACATTATTATTAACAAGGATCTTTTGAAAATCATTTGTCAAAAACCATAATATAATAATACGATTTAGTTGTGCAAGATGGACACGAGTTTTGAAAGTGTTGACAGTAAGGATGGTAAGACAAGATAGGTTTTTAACATGAGTCTTGGATTGTCTGAGAGAAGTGTGGATATCCGACCAAGGACAGATGTTACTTTGTAATTCACTAGAAAGCATATGATTCTTCCTATGCCAGAAAGCACTAGGCATATTAGAGTAAACATCATACATCAGAATTTTCTGATTAGATCTGAATAATTTATCAGAAAGTTGGTCAATAATTTTCTTGTATCTAACTTCTTGTTTAAGGAAGCTAAGATGTTTAATTTTAGCATGAATCAAACTCAAGGCATCCTTATTATCAATTTCAAATTTTGAAACAAATTTGAACTTTACTTTCTGTCTAAAAGGATCAGTAGTAAGTTCATCATTTCCAACAAAGAAAGGGTACAATGTAGCAATGAAAGGTAAACTAAGGATCACTTTCTCAGTCATATTTTTAACAAGCACAAAAGGTATCTTAAAGCAGCCATCATCATGGCAAACATGTGCATTGTTCAATTCATATTTGATTTTCATTTGTGTGCCATTAGTAGACACCAATCTTTTAGTAGATTTTTCAAAATATTTAGAAGGGATCAAACCTTCTTGAATACAATTAACATCAGCACCAGAATTAATCATGGCAATAGTATCAAAAGCATAATCATGTGAAACAACAATTTTGACTTTAGTAAACCATTTTAGAGGCATCATATGTTTAACAAGAGCAAGTTGATTATCAATCAAATTAATCAAATTATCAGAAACATTACTAAAAGGAGGAGCTTGTTGAGTGGATCCATTTCCATCATCTTGCTCATCGTGACCAGACCGGTTCCTATCCAGGTTTTTATCAATCTTGAGTAACAATAATTCTTGTTTAAGATTAACATTATCATGTTTAACAGTTTTGACATCATTTTTTAATTGGATTATTTCTTGTTTACCAGTAACAATTTCATGTTGAAGATCATTAAGAGTTAATTCTTTTGTTTTCTTTTTATTAAATCTTTCCAAAGTTTCTTCAAAACTTATCTTAGATTTAAATTTTTTAACATTTTTATCTCTTGATAAGTTTTGTTTGAACTTATGAAGAAATTCTTTTTGTAACACAAGATTATCAATTTTACTTATCAGAATTAATAAATCATTTTGTTCATCTTCTTTGGTTAACACATTAACAGATTTAATAGCATTACAACATGAATCTCTACAACCAAGTTTAAATTTGGGAGAATTAGAAGTATCACTGCAAGAATGGTAAGCAGAATCAAATGAGGAGGAGAAATCCTCTTCAAAAGAATCGGTCAAAGCAGTGGATTCAAGTATTTGAAATAATTCATTTTGATCACCATCATTAATGTTTAACAAATTCAATTTATTTTTCCATTTACTAGGCTTTTGGTTACAGTATTTACTAAAATGGCCAAATTTGCCATAGTTAAAGCATTTACCTTTACCTGATCTTTGTTTATCATGTTTTCTAAAAGCAGGTTTCTTTTTAGCATAATAATCATTGAGTTTAACAAAATTGGTTCTATTTCTTTTATGTTTTTTATGGCTGTAACTGGTATTATTTGACCTACTCCTCCTGATATGCAGTTTGAAGAAAGAGTTTCTTAAACCTAATTTTTTTTTTTTTTGCTGATAAACTTTATGAATGGAATATTGATGGTTTGTTTGAACAAGAAATTATTAACAAAATGAGTCATATGTCCATGGTTGCCATCGCATACACGAATAACCATAATAATCTTGATCACCCTAATATTGTTAACCTGCTTGTTACAAGTTTTTCTGGTACCCTTCAAGGATGGTGGAATTCACATCTCACAGAAGAATCCAGAAAGTCTATTAAACATTCTGTTAAAAAAGATAATGAAGGTATGTCTATTTTTGATGAAATTGAAAGATGTAGTCTTGATGGTGTTAGTACTTTAGTCTATACTATTCTCAAACATTTCGTTGGTACTCCATTTAATGTTTTATCTCGAATTTCTGATTATCTGAATAATTTGAGATGCCCTACTATGTCTGATTATAGATGGTACCAACATGTGTTTATTTCCAGAGTAATGTTCAAGAAAGATTTCACGAAGCCTTAGTGGAAAGAGAGGTTTATTGATGATCTGCCTCCTATCTTTGCTAATAAGGTAAAACAAGAATTAATTGGAAAAAATGATTCTATTGATTATGATAATTTAACTTGATGATGCGAAGAAAATCAGTAGACCAGATGCTTCGGATTAGAAAGGACTACTGGTTGTCTTGACGGCCTGAAAAAGAAAGAACAGTAATCAAAGGTGACCGGAGTTGCCGGCCAGTAACCCTCCGATGACAAACTCAGTTTTCTCTCTATTATTTTTGAGTTCCAACTTTTTAAGAGTTATAGAACGTACCTTTTCTTGGTCTGAATCAACGTTTATATAGTGTCTTAAGAGCAGTTATTGGGTTTGTAACCTTCCCTTGATTTGAGAAGATGTGTGTTCGAATATAACTTCCTCAACTGTTTAGGAGTTACACTTTTTATGCGTAACGGTCACTGTGAGTTACACGTATGACACGGAGTTGTTTTACACACTCATGAATTTTCCCAAGTGTCAATGTGTCATCCAGAATTCCTCGTCCTGAGGCCCTCCAGTTAGCTTACCTCGTCCTGAGACCCTCTAGTCAGCTTAACTTGTCCTGAGGCCCTCACTTGACTGTGCAACGCCTCATCCATGTACCTTGCTCGTCATGGACGATCTCTATGGACGAAATTGGAGTGGTATTTTATCATAACCCATAAGTTGCCCCCTTGTCCATGGGTCGTCTAGGACTCACATCCACTAACGTCATTATTTGGACACGTGTCCTTATGTCAGCTGATGTAGGTGCCACTTGTCATGATCTAACTAGAGACCAATCATGTCAGCTCGTTTTTCAAGGGACGTGCCATTTGTCACATTTTGGCTGGTCTCGTCGCTTCGTGTACTGGGGTCAATGCCTATAAATAGTAGAATTCCTCCGCTACCCTCCTCGTTTTCTCAAATTTTCTTCCTCGACCTCTCTCGTCTTAGTGCCTCGTCTAGAAGTTTCTTGCGTCCATAGTCTCCTCTCATCTAGATCCAGGTATTTTCTCCAATCTTTATCCTCAAGTTTTAAGTTTTCCTTAAAAGAATGTCTGAGGTAGTTCTTTCCTCGTCTAGTGATAGTACTTTCAAAGCTATAGAAGAGTACCATGACCCAAGTAGTTTTAGTGGTTCCAGTGATAGTAGTTCTAGGAGTAGTAATAGCAGTAGTGATGGGAATGCCACAGACGAGTATACGTCTGGCATCCCTGGGGTTCCTTTAGAGGTATTTTAGGATCAGCTTAGGATGAGGTTTAAGTCTGGTTCTAGGGCAGGCATAAGTGCTCCCTCGTCGTCTGCTCAAGACGAGGAAGAGGTAGTGTACACTTATGCCGTTGGGGTTGGTTCTAAGATGGACGAGAGGAAGTTGGGTCTTCTTAAGGCTTGGTACCAAATCCCTAACAGTTTAAACCCTAAGATACCTGTTCGTGATGAGTGGTGTTGTCAACCTTGTTTTGGCGTTGGCATTTACGAGGCTTACCTCTTGGGGGGTTTGAGGTTACCCCTCAATGCCTTCGCCAGGGAATTGCTTTCCAGATTAGGTTTAGGTATATGTCAGTTTAACCCCAACGCATGGAGGCTAATAGTAGCCATGCAAGTTTTGTGGAGGGAGGTGTTTGAGGGGAACCGTCCTCTTACCGTGGACGAGTTCCTCTTTTGTTATAAACCTCCGAAATTAACCAATCCCTTGGTTTCTATCAATTTACAGCCAGAGGAAAAGATTATAGGTTGATAAAGTCTTTGGTCACCTTAGACAAAAACTGGAAGACGGAGTTTTTCTTCGTCTCTGGTTTCTGGGCTGGACGCCCTAGTGAGGTTGACAATGATTCATTTCCTCCCTACACAGGAGAGATGGGGAACCTTCGTCCTAAAGGTATGTGTTTGTCATTATATTTGCTTTTACTCGTCTTTGATTATGGCCGTCTAACGTACTTTTTGTTTCGTTTTGTTTTGAAAAAATGTGTTAGACGACCCCACCTGGATAGGTTTCATTTGGAACGAGTTCAAAAGGCTCGTCTTTACAATGACAGGACTTTTCATTTTCTGGTTAGTCTACAGCGTCTTACCACCTGGGGTTTAGGTCCTGAGCCTTCAGACGAAGCCATTGCACACGAAGTTACTGTCAGAAGACGTAAGTTTTGCCTTCTTTTTCTCCTCTCTTCTTTTTTTTATTTCTTTTATTTTTTATTTTTTATTTTTTTTTACTGACGTCTTTACTTGCAGGGATGGCGACGATGAAACAGAATAAGGGTAAGGACGTGGTGGACGAGGAAACTGGGCAAGGGGTGAAATCCCATCCTTGTCCATCCTCTGGCGACAAAAGAAAGAGCCTTTCTTTAGGCGTAGACTTGGAAAACCTCCCAAGTAGGTGCAAGGATAAGAAGGCTAGGCACAAGTCATCCAAGCCTCAAGATGCTCAAGCTAAGGATGATCAACCTAGCTCTTTCCTCGTCTCTCCCAGACAAAACAAAGATTAGAAGCACTTGGAAACACTTTTAATCTTCACTCCAATTCCATTTTACGCCCAAGAAGTGTTGTCTTTCAATCAATTTTCAAAGGGAGAATGAAAGTGTGCCTCACTCTCTCTCCTTTTCTTTTTCTCTACACTTCTAAAAAATTCTCCTTTTATAACTAACTAATTATCTAATTGGGCTGGCCTATTGGGCCTTTCCAATTAGGTTTTAGTGTGTGGCTTAAAGTGGGACCAAAAGGGACCAATAAGACACTAGCTCCAATGGGCCTTGGGCTTTTTCATCAACTCTTGACAAGTCCAAAGTTACCATTAATTATATTTAATACCACTATATAAATATAATTTCACTCTAGGCCTTATTAATAAATTATATCCCAATACTTTATTATACACACAACCTTGTCATAAAATATTCGTCGTAATATAAAGTCATGAATATAGACTGCCACTTTGAAAATTACTACATCTTAATCCTTGAGTACCCGGTTCAATCCTTTAAAGTTATTCATTATATATTTATGAAATCCAATTTCATAAATAAATATTTTAGTAATTTTTTACCAAAGTGGTTAGGCCTAACTCTCTGAATAACCAAACCCATTAAACTTATCTCAAGGGAATATTTTATATTTTCGTTAAAAGATTATGAATTCCATCTTGAATATATGTTCCATTAACACTAAATGTGGCTACCCAACATACTGAGATTTTGACCGTTACTTTAGATCTCACTCCTGATATATCAAAGCAATCTACACGTCATGATCAGGTCCATTATTCTCTCAGGATTAAGAGTTCATGCAAATAGAATTCGTGAGATTTATTATTCATTTGATAGTCGTTAGGAGAATAATAAATCTCACAGTGTCCCAGTTCAATATGTCTTAACTCTTAAAACATATCAACACATCAACTAGAAGTCTACACTTCCATGATCAAGACAAATCATCTTAATTGATATGTTATAGTCTTCGTAGATGAAATGCCCAATTTTATCACCGACTACGAACTACAATTCTGAGTTTACAAAGAGCTTGTGATTTATATCTTCTGTGACTTTTCACATAAATCACATACTATGCATCTTATGGACTATATGATAATGTCTCAATATTCATGTTACCATTATTTTAGATAAAAATAAAACAACTTTATTAAACACAACATTAAGTCAAATATAATGTCATTCAATAGGATTTCAAGGCACATGTCCTAACAATCTTTCACTTGCCCTAAAGATTATTATGCACTAATCTAACTCTCATTTCCTCCAAATGTGACTCAAAAGTCCTTTGAGGTAAGGTTTTGGTAAAAGGATCAGTTAGATTATTTGCACTTTCAATCTTTGCTACCACAACATCTCCACGAGCAACAATGTTTCGAATGATATGGTACTTCCTCTCAATGTGCTTTCCTTTCTTGTGATTTTTTGGATCTTTGGATTATGAAACCGCTCCACTATTGTCTCAAAACAGTGTGATGGGAACTTGCTCCATTCTTACAACACCAAGATTAGAAAGGAATTTCTTGAGCCAAACAGCTTCCTTTGCCGCTTCATAAGCAGCAACGTACTCAGCTTCCATGGTAGAGTTCGCAATACAAGATTGCTTAACACTCCTCCAACTTATGGCTCCACTTCCCACTGCAGAAGCATAAGGAACTTGTCTCATCATATTTTCTTCCTTTTGAGTCTTAGGCCTTTGGTCATCAGATAGAGGAACTCCATGTCTAAAAGGAAGCAATCATTTCTTGGAGTTTTGCATGCTAAACCGTTCTAGAATATTATCTATATATCTAGCTTGTGATAAACTTAACATCTTATTCTTGCGATCTCGCTAAAGCTTAATCCCTAGAATAAAGTTAGCTTCACCCAAGTCCTTCATATCAAATTGGCTTGACAATCAAACCTTCACTGATGACATTACCCCTACATCATTTCCAATGAGTAAAATATCATCAACATAAAGCACTAGGAACATTACTACTTTGTCTGGATGTCTTTTGTATACATATGGTTCATCAACATTTTGTTCAAAACTAAATGACTTGATTGCTTGATCAAATCTGATGTTTCATGACTTAAATGCTTGTTTAAGTCCACAAATGGACATTTTCAACTTACATACCATATGCTCTTGGCTATTTGCTATAAAACCTTTCGGTTGCAACATGTATATTTCTTCTTCAAAATTACCATTAAGAAATGCAGTCTTGACATCCATTTGCCAAATCTCATAATCATAATGAGAAGCAATGGATAAGAGAATTCTGATAGACTTAAGCTTGGCTACTGGCGAAAAAGTTTTATCATAATCAATACCTTCCTTTTGTGTATACCCTTTCGCCACTAGTCTTGCTTTAAAAGTTTCAACCTTTCCATTTATTCCTCTCTTCCTCTTGTAAACCCATTTGCAACCAACAGGTTTAATGCCGTTAGGCGCTTTTACAAGATCCCATATATGATTGGAAAATATAAAATCCAATTCAGATTTTATAACTTGGACCCAATGATGTGTATTTATATCATTTATTGCTTCATCATAAGTGTAAGGATCCAATTCAGCCTCTTCTGAGATAACTTCATAAGTTTCTCCTAAACCTATAAATCTTATAGGAGGCCAAACAATTCTCCCACTATGACGAGGCACCTGTGTACTAGAGATCTCATGAGTAATACCTTGTGGTGTATCTAATACAATCACATCATCCCTAGTTTCATCTATTGGTTGTTCAACTACAGGTTTATCTATTTCAGCCAATACAACTTTACTTCTAGGATTAAAATTATGCACATAATCATCTTCCAAAAATTTGGCATAGGTGCTAACAAACACTTTGTTATCCTTATGATTATAGAATAGATAGCCTTTGATTTCTTTTGAATACCCTAAAAACAAGCATACTTCCGTTTTAGCTTCTAACTTATCAACCCTTTCAACACATGTGCTGGACATCCCCAAATGTAGAGATATTTCATACTAGGCTTGTGCCCACTCCAAAATTCCTTAGGTATGTTGGGAATAGATTTTGATGGAACCGAATTCAAAACATGCATAGCAGTTTTTAGTGCATATCCCCAAAAAGAAACTGGTAAAGTTGAGTAACTCATCATGAACCTAACCATTTCCAAAAAATTCCTTTTTTTTCTTTCTGCTACACCATTTTGTTGGGGAGTTCCAAGTGTAGTCAATTGGGAGACAATCCCATTTTGAATTAGGTCATCCTTGAAATCCCCAAGAAGGTATTCGCCACCTCGATCAGATCGAATGACCTTTATGCGTTTACCCAATTGATTTTCAACTTTAGTCCTAAACTCTTTGAACTTTTCAAAAGCTTCGAACTTTTGTCTCATTAGGTACACATAACCATATCTTGAGTAATCATCCGTAAAAGTGATGAAATACTCATAACCTCCTTTTGCTTGGGTTGACATAGGACCACATACATCTGTATGAACTAATTCAAGCAATTCTTGGACTCTTCTACCTTTCGCATTAAAAGGTCATTTGGTCATTTTACCTTCCAAACAAGATTCGCAAACTGGAAATCCATCAAAGTCCATGGGTTGTAAAAGACCATTTTTTATAAGTCTTTGAATCCTACTTGAATTAATATGACCCAAAAACAAGTGTCATAGATATGCATCACTAGTATAAGGAAACTTACTCTTTAATGATTTTACATGAGCACTACTATATAATTCAGAATTGTATAATTCAAAATTGTATAATTCATGCATGTTAGGAGTTAAAATATAAAGACCATCTACAATATTGCCAGAACAGATAAATATTTTATCCTTCTTTATTACAACATTGTCTTTGAGGATAATACAATATCCATGTTTAATAAGTAAGTTGCAGAAATCAAATTCCTACGAACATTAGGTACATACAAATAGTCTTCCAATATTAAAACTCTAAACTTAAAGCATAAATTACATAGGCCAATAGCTTTAACCGGAATCTTGCTCCCATCAGCCAAAGTAAGAAATAGTTCCCCTTCATTCAATTTTCTAACCTCCTAGAACCCTTGCAAAAAATTGTAGATATGATTAGTACAATCTGAATCTACACACCAGGAATCTGTTGGATTTTGTACCAAACATATTTCAAGAAGAAATGAACTTTTCATACCCTTATTCTTGGCGGCCTTAAATGTTGGACAATTCCTCTTCCAATGTCCTTTCTCGCCACAATGGAAACACTTTTCTTTGGTTTTCTTTTCTTTGTTGGTAACTCCTAAGGCAATTTGTTTACCATCTTTTTTAGTGAAGTCCTTCTTCTTCTTAACCTTGCCTTTCGACTTAGGTTGAGAAGTAGAAGCTTCACCCACACTGGCTTCAACACTAGAAGTATCAAGGATGCCTTTCACCGCCACTAACTCATTCATTAATTCAGACAAAGAATAAATCTTTTTATTCATATTATAATTGAGTCTGGATTCCTTGAATGATTCCGGTAGTGACTGGAGTATCATATCCACTTAGGATTATCCATCAACGTTAGCACCTAAAACTTCTAATGTGTTCAGATTAGCAATCATCCTAAGACAATGCTCCCTCACTGAACTTCTTGTAGCCATTTTGGTATTATAAATTTGCCTCATGGTTTCTTGCCTTGCAGAACGACCTTGCTCACCAAACATCTCCTTCAAACTTAGCATAATGTCCGAAGCTAGTTCTACATCTTGTATTTGATGCTGTAAAACATTTGAGATAGATGCTAGGATGTAGCACTTGGTCATCTCATTAGATTTTTGCCAATGATCATATCGCTGTTTTTCCTCAAGAGGAGCATCTAATGAAGGAAAGCTAAGACATGATTGAGTAAGCATATATTTATACTCTTCAGCTATAAGAACAATGTCCAAATTTCTTTTCCAATCAACATAATTGGATTTAATCAGTTTGTTTTGGTTAAAAATAGCAACAAGTGGGCTAAATGATGCCATGATTTAAATCTAAAAATAATAAACATGAATATAATAAGTAAACTGGACATTATCTATTTAGCATATAAGCATATAATATGGAACTTTAATATAACCATAACATAATATATGCAATGACAACCCAATCCATGCTAATAATTTCTTGGTAGCAAGTTTATTATAAACATATTAATTGGTTGAGAACTATTTTCATTATTAGTGCTATCATGATAACTTTTATCAAACACTAACAATATGCCGTATTACCTTTAACCTCTAAGTAATAATGACATAGCTTATTGGGAAGTTAACATTACACTTAGTCTAGTATACACCATTATTTATAATCATGTGTAGTCACATTTCATCTCCCTTTTATAGTGTTAAAATTTGTAGTACCATGAAACAAAATACCCTTCTTTGGGATCGCGAGGCATATACGCCAAGACGAGGTGTTTGTCTCTACTACTTTAAACGGGTAAGTTCAATTTTGTAGTACTATGAAGTAAACACCCTCCTTTGAGATCGCGAGGCATATGCGCCAAGACGAGGTGTTTACCCACACTACTATAAACCGATAATGGAGTCCATGAAATGCAACCCTTATATCTCTCTCCCACTAGAAATTGTAAAATAAAGGTTTTTAAGATCAAAATCCATAATAATGCTAGACAGTTTGAAAATATAGTCCTAATCTCATTAGGAATAAATTTCATAATCCTAGCATTAATATATATAAATATATATAAACTCATATTACATTTGAAAATCTATATTACATTATATATAATATAATATATGGATTAATATAAGTAACATATAATTATTATATTATATATATATAACTTACAAATTGTAGAATTCTTGCTTTAATTCATGCAAGATGGCCAAAATCAAACATATATATCTGTACAAAACCAAGCCATGCAAATTAAATCTAAGCCATGCAATCACACTCCAAGCTATGCAATTAAGATTTACATAATGTATGATGTCCAATCGGTATAATTAGGTTCAAGCCATGCAAACCATGCAAGAAAGTCCAAGTCATGCATTTATAATCCAAAAGGTGCAAAAACAATCCAAGAGCTTTATGCAATTGACAGTTACGTTGATGACAGTTATTTGAATTACATTCAATAACTAGAGTTTGGCAATTACTAAGACACGGCATAATAAACTTCCATTCAATCCCACTTGCAATATATATATATATATATATATATATTACAAACTAAGATTTCCATTAATGGTTATTGAATGAATGACCAATCCGTGCACTCTTGGTGTCATGCAAAACAATATATCGCATATATTGATCAATGCACACAAGGTTTATGGAACAATATCTTTATGCAGAAATTTGAAAACACAAAGATAACGATTTTCTAAAATTCTAAAATCTAATCACACGCTATATAATCATGATATGAAAACCTGGCTCTGATACCAATTGTTGGAAAAAAATCTGGTTTTGTATTTCATACAAAACACACAGTGGAAGCAACAAATATGGATCTATTTCATTCATGATTGATAACATGCACTATGCAAATTTTAGAATTTAATATCAAGATAGCGTACCTTGGTGTGGATAAATTCAAAATAAAGTGTTGGGGATATATTTTTATGTAATTGGCATATCCTTTGACAAAACGCACTTTACTTGTATTTGGGTAAATCTAAGTAGGTTCAAGATGATCATTACAAGTGGTTAAATTGAAGACATGAAGATTATTCAAGAACTGCTCAAGCAAAGTGCAAACTGCAGGTCTCGATACCTCCTCGACAGAATCTTAATCTGTCGAGATTCATTAAAGCTCAACAGATGTCTCGATCGATCGAGCTTACAGGAGTCAAATTATAGCTAGCAACTTTTTTACTCTAAAAGGCTAATTTTTTATAGGTTTGTATAATTCTTATTGGACTAGGAAAGCTCAAGGTTTATGTAAACTTATTTGGAATAGGAGAGCCCATTAAGTTCCTATTTAAAGGAGGTGGAAAAAGAAAAACCTAACCCTAGGGAGCTTCATAAGGTTTCCTTTTTGAAACCCCTAGCCTCCTCCTACAGAAGAAAGAGTTCTTGCTGCGTTTCTTGTACGCCTTTGGGTTTTGTAACCGAGCAAAGTCTCTTGTACCAACATTGAAGATCTTATTGGTGTTTCTATGTGATGCTGCTGCATATCAACTACAACAATCAAAGGGTTGCTGTGGAGTTAGTCGCGTATTGGGATTCGTGCAAAGGAGTAAGCCGTGTACTGGGATCCGCATACGAAATTGGTTAGTCACGTACTGGGAGCCGTGCATCAAAAGGAGAAATTGTTACTACAGAATAAGTCCAATTGGGTATTGGGGTAAGGGTTCAACTGTAGGTTAGTAAGGTACTGAGATTCTTTTATTTGTAACCGCTTGTTGTGATAATAGTGGAGTTTCGAGAGTGGTGGTCTTAAATCACCCGGTGGAGCTTTTGCCGTGTAGGTTTTCTCCATTTGTAAATAAATCACCGTGTCAATTTTATTTCCGCTGCATACTTTAGTTTATTGGTGATTTATTTGTGCTGCCACGTAAATTTGCATGTTAACTTGGTTAATTAAAAACTTGGCTAATTAATCAATTTAATTCATCATAAGGGGTCTACGTATTTGTGGCCTATCACAAAGATTAGAAGTACTTAGAAACACTTTTAATATTCACTCCAATTCCACTTTTCGCTCAAGAAGTGTGGTTTCTCAATCAGTTTCCAAAGGGAGAATGACAATGTGCCTCAAAGTAATGGACACATGCTTATGGTACCTTGACAGTGGTTGCTCAAGACACATGATTGGAGACCGATCCCTCTTCAAAGTCTTCGAGTCTAAGAAAGGTGGTAATGTCACTTTTGGTGATGGAAGCAAATCACAGATAAAGGGGAAAGGACTTATCTCTCTACCTGGACTGCCGAATATTGCAAATGTTCTATATGTGGAAGAGGGTGAAACTTCTGAGCATAAGTTAGATATGTGATCAAGACTTCATGGTGCTATTCTCCAAAGGAAAGTGTCTTGTCATGGATGAGTCTGGAAAGAAACTCATAAGTGGTGTTCGTACTCTAGACAACTGTTATGGATTGGTTCCTGATGTTGATATTGTGTGCAATAGCGTTCGGTTGCTAAATGAAGATTTGTGGCACCAACGAATGGGACATGCTAGTTACAAACATCTCTCTATTGTATCTAAGCATGAATCAATTTTAGGGATGCCAAAGCTTAGTAGACTGAGCAATGTGGTGTGTGACAGGCCACAAACGCGTTGACCCCTTGTGATTAATTAAATTGATTAATTAGCCAAGTTATTAATTAATCAAATTAACATGCAATATCACGTGGTAGCACAAACAAATCACCAAAACTAAGTTATGCAGCGGAAAATAAATGACAAGATGATTTGTTTACGAATGGGAAAAACCTGACGGCAAAACCCCACCGGGTGATTTAAGGTCACTACTCCCGAAACTCCACTATTATCACAACAAGTGGTTATAAGCAAGGAATCCCAAGTACCTTACCAACCTACAGTTGAACCCTTACCCCAATAACCAATTGGACTTGTTCTGTAGTGACAGTTTCTCCTTTCAATGCACGGTTCCCAAGTACGTGACTAACCAGATGCGCGGATCCCAATACGCGACTTCAAACACCAACTAGAGAGAGAATTGTTGGCTGCAAAGTTCTTCAAATCATCCACACAATGAATATCAGGAAGATGCTTGGTTACAAAACCCTACGGTGCACATTACACAGCAATCTTCTTCACAAATGATGAACTAGGGCATGAACTTTGTCTTTTTGATCACAAATTGCATGAACAAGGATTGCTCAATACTTGTGCAACTTGCATCACTTTGACGGCCCTTAAAACAATCCTTTTATATGTCTAGGGTTAGGAGAAAAGAAGTCCCAAAGACACATTCACGGATTGGACTTAAAACAGAACTGAAAATCTGTTTTCTTTAATTCTCGACAGATAGAGGTGTCGAGGATCTGTCGAGAAGTTGTCGAGGCTCGGGGCAAAACAGCTTCTTAAAGCTCGATAGATGCATGTGTCGAGCCAGGTGTCGAGCTTTAGTAGGGACAACAAAAACCGAGCACGAGGCTTTGTGATAGAGTTATAGTAAGAAAGTGGGTGCAAAACAAAAGTCATCACCATGTTAAGGAAACGAGGACCTTTAGCAAAAGGCCAACATGGTGTATACTGATGATCTCCCCAAGAGGAAGGATGCTCACAGAACGCCGAGATCATCTCGTCTTTAGACACAGTCCATAGACGCTCACAGCTAGGGTAATCAGGATGATCCACCCTAGGAACATGAAGCACCTAGGAGACTAACTCCGGAGTGACAGAAAGCGCGTACCTCAAACGCTAGAGTAGAAGAGAGGTACTGAAGAATCGATCCCGTGGATGTTGGAGTAGAACTCTTGTATCAACACGAGAGGACATGTGACCAGGACGTCACACAGTGACTCCCAAGCCCGACTGTGAATGACATCGGGTAGGTCAATATCGGCAAAGTCTGCCAGGACAACGTGGCGTTCCGAATGAACACCTCGTTTAGAGAAGTTCTCCGAGAAGTCCTTATGGGCTTTCTCATCACGGAATCGGAGAGATAAAGGAGTAGAATCCGAAGAGGAAGATCCCTTAGAACGCAGAGGGTTCTGGGATGGAATAGACTTACGTTTTGGTGCCATAGACATTACTAATGCAAACATACAGAGGGGGAGAAGAAGAAGACAAATAGAAAAGTCCCAAGCAATTTAATATTGGAAGAATATATTGAAAAGAAAGAAAGTATGCATGGGAAATGCATGAACATGTGACATGCAACATAAGAACATCATAGGCTCAGCCCAATCCAAACCTAACAGCACACAACAGATTGAACACATTTAAATGCATGAAAATACAATTAGAATGCTAATGTGATGCAATGCATGTAGTTTTAAAGATCAAATCTATAAAATCAACCCAAAAATTTCATGAAAACCTCAACAATTTTGAAAAAACCCAAAAATTTTCAGAAACACAAAACCTAGGGTTTTAAAAATATGAAATGCATGAAAATGAGTGAAAAGATGCTTACCAAGTGATGAAGATCAAAAAGAACACTTGAAAAAGCCTTAGGAAGAGGTTTGGAGAGAGTGAGAGAGGTTTTAATGCTCGATAGATGCATGTGTCGAGCCAGGTGTTGAGCTTTAGTAACTTGCACTTCCTTGCTTGTTTCTAGGACAGACTTGATGACTTCAATACTAAATCTTGAAACACTGTTTCTTGAAGTGTTAAACACATCCTAAATCTACCCAATTACAAGTAAAGTGCATTTTGTCTAAGGATAAGCCAATTACATAAAATAGCGACATATGTCAACAACCACTTGAACTACATATGTCATAACAGTGTGTGGACCATGTCAGCTTGGGAAACAGACAAAATGTTGGGGACATATTTTGTAGTTGGCATATCCTTTGACAAAACGCACTTTACTTGTATTTGGGTAAATCTAAGTAGGTTCAAGATGATCATTACAAGTGGTTAAATTGAAGACATGAAGATTACTCAAGAACTGCTCAAGAAAAAGTGCAAACTGCAAGTCTCGATACCTCCTCGACAGAAGCTCGATCTGTCGAGATTCTGTTAAAGCCATTTGTAGCATCTCGACAGATGTCCCGATCGATCGAGCTTACGGGTTTCAGATTATAGCCAGCAACGTTTTTATTCTAAAAGGCTAATTGTTTATGGGTTTGCATAATTCTTATTGGACTAGGAAAACTCAAGGTTTGTGTAAACCTATTTGGAATAGGAGAGCCCATTAAGCTCCTATTTAAAAGGAGATGGAAAAAGGAAAACAAAAACCCTAGAGAGCTTCATAAGGTTTTCTTTTTGAAACCCTAGCCTCCTCCTACAGAAGAAAGAGTTCTTGCTGTGTTTCTTGTACGCCTTAGGGTTTTGTAACCAAGCAAAGTCTCTTGCACCAACATTGAAGATCTTATTGGTGTTTCTATGTGAAGCTGCTGCAAATCAACTACAACAATCAAAGGGTTGATGTGGAGTTAGTCACGTACTGGGATTCGTGCAAAGGAGTAAGACGCGTACTGGGATCCGCGCATCACATTGGTTAGTCACGTACTTGGGAGCCGTGCATTGAACTGGAGAAATTGTCACTACAGGAATAAAGATTAGAAGCCACTTGACAGGCCACAAATGCGTTGACCCCTTGTGATTAATTAAATTGATTAATTAGCAAGTCCAATTGGGTATTGGGGTAAGAGTTCAACTGTAGGTTGGTGAGGTACTGGGATTCCTTACTTGTAACTGCTTGTTGTGATAATAGTGGAGTTTCGGGAGTGGTGACCTTAAATCACCCGGTGGGGTTTTTGCCTTAGGGTTTTTCCCATTCGTGAACAAATCACCGTGTTATTTATTTTCCGCTGCATAACTTAGTTTCGGTGATTTGTTTGTGCTGCCACGTAAATTTGCATGTTAATTTGATTAATTAATAACTGGGCTAATTTAATTAATCTAAATTATCACAAGGGGTCAACGCGTTTGTGGCCTGTCACAAAAACTAAGCATCCAGGCACTCAGACATCAGCTACATCTAGACCATTGGAGCTACTGCATTTAGATCTCATGGGTCCAACCAGAACTGAATCTTTTAGAGGAAAGAGATACATCATGGTTATGGTAGATGACTTCACTAGGTACACTTAAGTCATTCTTCTATGATCCAAGTTTGATGCTCCTAAGCACATTGAAGCACTATGCACAAGACTGCAGAGTGAAAAGAGCCTGAAAATTGACCGAATTCAAAGTGATCATGGTAAAGAATTCGAGAACTCATATATGGAGTCCTTCTGTATAAGATCAGGTATATCTCAAGAATTCTCTGCTCCTATTACTCCTCAGCAGAATGGTATAGTGAAAAGAAAGAATAGGGTTATACCAGAGATGGCTAAAGCCATGTTGCACAGTAAGGATGTGGCTAGAAACTTATGGAGAGAAGCCGGCAACACTACATGTCATACGGTGAATAGAGTGTATTTCAGTCCCGGTACCAGAAAGACTCCATATGAGTTGTGGAAAGGAAGAAAGCCAAATGTGAAGTATTTCAGAATCTTTGGAAGTACTTGTTTCATCCTAAAGGATAGAGAGAATGTGGGAAAGTTTGATTCCAGAAGTGATGAAGGGATATTTCTGGGATACTCCTCTACAAGCAAGGCTTATCGAGTATATAACAAAAGAACCATGAAGGTTATGGAAACCATGAATGTTGTTATTGATGAGTCTTCAGACTTTTGTTCTGAGAAAATTGATGAGGAACTCCCTAAAGAAATTCTTTCTCCTGAACCTAGGGAAGCTCCAGAACTCCTTGAACAAGAGCCCACATCCCTAAGTACTCCCGGTACTCTAAGTATTGTAGAAGAGCTAGCAGATATACCTATATCACTAGATTCTGAATCTCATGAAAAAAAAGGACCTTCCTCCAAGATCAAATTAAATCATCCTCTAGAAGTTATTGTGAGAAACATGAATGAACTCACGTTAGGGAAACGTACAGTTGATAAATGGGTTGCTAACTTTGTGTCTTATTCTTGTTATTTGTCACAGGTTAAACCTACTAAAGTTGAGAAAGCTATTCAGGATGAAAGTTGGGTTGAAACAATGCATGATGAACTACTTCAGTTTCAGAGGAATGATGTGTGGACTTTAGTTCCTAGACCGGAGGGTGAGCACGTTATCGGCACAAAATGGATATTCCGCAATAAGACTGATGAGGAAGGCAATGTGATCCTCAACAAGGCTCAACTTGTAGCTCAAAGATACACTTAAATGGAGGGAATAGACTATGATGAAACATTTGCCCCAGTTGCTCGCATGGAGTCCATTAGAATTCCCCTCGCCTTAGCTTGTCACTTGAAGTTCAAGCTTTACCAGATGGATGTAAAAATAGCTTTCTCGAATGGACTACTTAAAGAAGATGTCTATGTGGCTCAACCTAAAGGATTCATTGATCCACACTTTTCGGATCATGTGTTGTATCTCAAGAAGGCACTCTATGGATTAAAGCAAGCACCCAGAGCTTGGTATGATCGGTTAATTCAATACCTGATATCCCATGGGTTCACAAGAGGAAAGGCTGATCAGACTCTCTTCATCAAGAGAAAAGATGGCGAGCTGGTGGTTGCTCAAGTCTATGTTGATAATATCATCTTTGGGTCAACTAAGGATGAACTTGCTCATGACTTCTCAAAACTCATGCAAGCAGAGTTCGAGATGAGCATAATTGGAGAGCTATCTCACTTCCTTGGATTGCAGATTCGTCAACAAGATTCAGGTATATTCATCTCTCAATCTAACTATACTAAGAATCTTGTGAAAAAGTTTGGGTTAGAATCTGCTAGTTCTGTTAGAACCCCCATGAGCCTGAATGTTAAGCTTACTGTTGACTTGTTAGGAAAAAGTGTAGACTCCTCACTTTATAGAAGCATGATAGGTAGTCTTCTTTACCTTACTGCTAGTAGACCTGACATTAGCTATAGTGTAGGAGTGTGTGCTAGATATCAGGCTAAGCCCAAAGAGTCACATATGATTGCTTTGAAAAGAATCATAAAGTATGTCAAGACTATTGCCAACTTTGGTGTGTGGTATAGCAAAGACACAAATGATGTCTTAGCTGGATATTCTGACGCTAATTGGGCTGGGAATGCTGATGATAGAAAGAGTACTTCAGGGAGTTATTTCTATGTGGGTAATAATCTTGTCTCCTGAATGAGCAAAAAGCAAAACTTCATCTCTTTATCCACTGCTGAAACTGAGTACATTGATGCTAGTAGCTGTTGCACCCAAATTTTATGGATGCAAAAACCCCTTCATGATTATGGTATTTGTCAAGAACATCTCACCATCTACTGTGACAATACTGCCAGGCCACAAACGCGTTGACCCCTTGTGATAACTTAGATTAATTAATTAGCCCAGTTATTAATTAATCAAATTAACATGCAATATCACGTGGTAGCACAAACAAATCACCAAACTAAGTAATGCAGCGGAATTTAAATGACACGGTGATTTGTTTATGAATGGGGAAAACCTTACGGCAAAAACCCCACCGGGTGATTTAAGGTCACCACTCCCGAAACTCCACTATTATCACAACAAGCAGTTACAAGCAAGGAATCCCAGTACCGTACCAACCTACAGTTGAACTCTTACCCCAATACCCAATTGGACTTGTTCTGTAGTGACAGTTTCTCCTTTCAATGCACGGCTCCAAGTACGTGACTAACCAGATGCGCGGATCCCAGTACGCGACTTCAATTACCAACTAGAGAGAGAGTTGTTGGCTGCAAAGTTCTTCAAATCATCAGAGATGAACTAGGGCACGAACTTTGTCTTTCAGATCACAAATTGCATGAACGAGAACTTCTGAATGAATGTACAACTTGCATCACTTTGACAGCCCTTAAAATAATCCTTTTATATGTTTAGGGTTAGGAGAAAAGAAGTCCCAAAGACACACTCATGGATTAGACTTGAAACAGAACTGGAAATCTATTTTCTTTAATTCTCGATAGATAGAGGTGTCGAGAGGTGTCGAGAAGCTGTCGAGGCTCGGGAAAAACAGCTTCTTTAAAGCTCGATAGATGCATGTGTCGAGGTAGGTGTCGAGCTTTAAAAACTGGCACTTCCTTGCTTGTGTCTTGGACAGACTTTGACGGCTTCAACACTTAATCTTGAACCCAAGTTTCTTGAAGTGTTTAACCCATCCTAAATCTACCCAATTACAAGTAAAGTGCATTTTGTCTAAGGATAAGCCAATTACATAAAATAGCGACATATGTTCACAGACTTGAACCACATATGTCCTAACAATCTCCCCCTTTGGCAATCCGTGACAAAATCACAACATACAAATGAAGATATGAGAGAAGTCATAAATCACTCAACTCATATTCACTTGTTACATACAGTAAAATCTATCCTAACACAAACTCTTGAAAAACTTTGCAAGAAAAGAGTTTATGGCAAGAAGACTTTGACAACCTGTATTTCTGAAACACTTATAAACAAAACACATCAAGGCATCTTTGTGTGAAACAGAAATAATAGATTGCGTACAAGTAAAGAAACATGTGTATAAAGATAGAGAAGAAACAACACATGTAAAGATAGGTGAAAGAGAAACATACATCAACATATATAAGAAGAGAATAAATACAATGTATGTCAATACATGATCAAAGTATCTCTAAAAAGACAAGAAAAGAAAAAGAAAATACATATGATCACTTCACTACATCCCTCAGTCCACACTCCCCCTAACAAAAATGTCCTATGCTAACACTCCCCCTAAGCATGACTACTCTCATACAAAACTACTCCCCCTTTTTGTCACGAGTGACAAAGGGTAGAGTGTCAAGTAGACATCTTATCCGAAGAGCTCACATCTCCATCATCATCATCGTTAGAAGCATCATCGTCATCGCCATCATCATCAGCCTCAGTCTCAGTCGACACATGAGGTGGCGGAGGAGAAGCCTCTGGTGCAAAGCCGCCCATGGTCGCCTGTCGCCTGGCGATGCGACCAACACGGACATTCACCTGATACAGCTCCGTGGAGAGTGTATCTAGGCGAGCATCCATGCACTGTAGCTGCGCCATGATGTCTCCTAAGGTGACGTCGCTCGAAGAAGCAGATGCTTGAGTGGATCTGGAGGTGGTCGGACGGGTGGAAAGAGTGGCACCATCAGTCTGTCGCGATCGAAACTGTGCCTCGCTACATTTTACGGTAGCGGCGTCTATGGCAGACATGACATGGTAAGGATCGGACGAAGGGAATGGGATGGAAAAACAACTCAAAATCCTCGTGATAGCAGAAGGGAAAATGAGCTTATCACGGGTGGCCGTATCTCTATAGACATCTATGATGGAAAAGATGAAGTGTGAAGGAAAGTCTATAGAGAGATCCTTTAAGAGGGACAACAAAAACCTAGCACGGGGCTCTGTAATAGAGTTGTAGTGAGAAAGTGGGTGCAAAACAAATGTCATCACCATGTTAAGGAAACGAGGACCTTTAGCAAAAGGTCGACATGGTGTGTACATATGATCTCCCCAAGAGGAAGGACGCTCACAGAACGCCGAGATCATCTCGTCTTTGGACACAGTCCAGAGACGCTCACAGCTAGGGTAATCAGGATGATCCACCCTAGGGACATGAAGAACCTCAGAGACTAACTCTGGGGTGACAGCAAAGCGCGCACCTCGGACGCAAGAGTAGAAAGAAGGTACTGAAGAATCTATCCTGTGGATGTTGGAGTAAAACTCCTGTATCAACACGAGTGGACATGTGACCGGGACGTCACACAGTGACTCCCAACCCCGACTGTGTATGACATCGGGAAGGTCGGTGTCAGCAAAGTCTGCTAGGACAACGTGGCGTTCCGAATGAACACCTCGTTTAGAGAAGTTCTCCGAGAAGTCCTTATGGGCTTTCTCATCACGGAAATGGACAGAAAGAGGAGTAGAATCAGAGGAAGACTGTCCCTTAGAACGCAGAGGGTTCTGGGACGGAATGGACTTACACTTAGGTGCCATAGACACTACTAACGCAACCATAGAGAGGGGGAAAGAAGAAGAAGCAAGCAGAAAAGTTCCAAACAGTTCAATATTGGCAGAATAATATTGAAAAGAAAGAACGTATGCATGGAGAATGCATGAACATGTGACATGCAACATAAAAACATCATGGGCTCAGCCCAATCCAAACCTAACAGCACACAATAGATTTGCACACATCTAAATGCATGACAATACAATAAGAATGCTAATGTGATGCAATGTATGTGGTTTTGAAGATCAAATCTATAAAACCAACCCAAGAATTTCATGAAAACCTCAACAATTTTGAAAACTCCTAAAAATTTTCAAAAACACAAAACCTAGGGTTTTAAAACCATGAAATGCATGAAAAAGAGGGATGAAACGCTTACCAAGTGATGAGGATCGCGAAGAACACTTGAGAAAGCCTTGGGAAAAGGTTTGGAGGGAGAGAGAAGTGTTTGGAAGAGAGAAAAAATGTTTTTCGAGCGAGAGAGATCGAGCAGAATGAGAAGAAAATCGCGAAGAACCTTCTTATAGACCTTCAGTAATTCTCGACAGATGCAGCTATCGGGAGGTATCGAGGTAGCTATCGAGGTATGTGTCAAGAAATACACGTCGATAGATGAAGCTAATGAGGTCATGTATCGAGAAGGAAGAAACAACCAAGAAGGAACCTCGATCGATCCAGAAGCTATCGAGCAGATAGAAAGTTTCTCGATCGATCCAGCAGGTGTCGAGGTATCTGTCGAGACTGCGATAAGAAAGAGTCTAAGAAGCTTGACAGATAGCTATGTATCGAGAGGTATCGAGGAGGTGTCGAGATGCCTTTAAAAACAATTTTTCAAAAGAAGAAAAACACAGACATGAATGCAATCATGCATGCAACTCAACCAACAAACCAATCAACACATTAAGCTCTCAAAATCATCTCTCAACAAGAAAAATAAGCACATGTATCTCAAAACACGCACACACACCCTAAACAAGTCTAACCAATTTTATATTTCAAAAATAAGTCCAGACAGTTTAGTGAGCATACATTAACACAAGTAAACCTTTTGATGGCTAAATCACATTGTACCTGCACATGTATCAAAAATAGCAAAGAGTATTGCTTGTTGTGTGTGAAAACATCGCAAGATTGCATAAGTGTCTTAATGTTATGACGATTTGAGATATGGGAAAATCACTTTAACTCACACACAATCATAACCGTTTGATGGGGACTATCACCTTCGAGGTACATCCTATAACTCCCACATCTCCTAGAAAACATGCTTGCAATCATATTTTAAAGCATTTTTTATCCTTTTTGCTTTTTATATCTTTGCATATTTTTGTTTAATAAGCATATCATGCATGGGCATACAAGAGAAAGAAAATAAATACCCAATTATGTTAAGCTTTTGACATTGCACTTTTGCTATGCCGAAGCATACAGATGTCATATTATGATTGGCGAGTAACAGTGGTGAGATGGTTATTTATGCCTTTCTCTTAGGATTTTCTAGATCAACCCGTCAAAAAGAGTGATACGAGTGTTAAGAAGAAGAGATCACTCAACCTTACTCATCACAAACAAAGAGCTACAAAACTCACTTGCTTAGTTGTGGAGAAGAATGCTCATCTAGGCTACAGGTGATACAAAGTTTAGAAAACTCTGTTTCAATGGCCATTTTAAAAGTTCACATGAACTAATGCACACAAACACACACTGTTTTTGTATTTTTTAATTTTTTTCATTTTTATTTTATTTTATCAGAAAAGCAAAAATAAACCACAAAAATGAAAACACACAAACAAAAACATGTAAAGCAAAACAATGCATAAAACTAGACTGACTTAAAACAGTAAAGAAACACACAAGTAATGCAACACACAAAAAAAAAACAGGAGAGAGAAGAAGAAGTGACTGAAATCACTTAGATCCCTTTGCCTTCCACACCTTGGAAGAACCTTTCCTTTTGGTCGACTCTTGAACCGGTGATGAGGGAGAAGAGTTTAAACCATTCAAGTTCGAAAGGAACATGAAGGCTTTAAGAAGGTCTCCAAGAGGAGCGAGAGAAGACTGAAGCTGATTCTGGCTCCTAGATGCTATTGTGCCATTGCTCTGTTGAGTGGCACGCCACTTATAGCAATTTGGTCGAGTGTGACCGGCAACACCACAATGATAACAGAGATGTGGCTTCTTCTGTTTGGCCTTTTTAGAGTTAGCCTTCTTATTCCTAGGGTTTCTAGATTCCCTTTTCTCAATTTTAGGAGGTGCTCCTAGGATGGACTTGCCCTTGTCTACGTTCTCACTAGCTAATTCAGTTTTAACATTCTTTTCTTCATTTTCAATATCATTAGCAGGTAGAACAAACACAGTAGTACTAGAAGTAGGAGTATTAGAGAGAGAGAATTCATACCCCAATCCAGTACGATCTGAAGAATATCTCTGAGCACTCAGCATCTCGTCCAGTTTTGCACTTAACGTCCTCTCCAGTTGTGCTCTAACTTGAAATAGCTTCGCTTCAAGCTTCTTGGTCCTCTCAACCAAGAAATTGTTTTCGAACCTCAGTGCTCCAATGGTTTGATTTGTTTTGTCAACCTTTGTGGACAGCTCCTCACGTTTGAGTTCCACATCACTAAGCTTCTTGGTGGCCAGCCTATAGAGTTTCTTCAACTTGTCAACCAATAGTTTCAAGTAAATATCAATCTCATTTCCCGGTTGATGGGAACCAGGAATAAGCAAGGACAACATAAAATATGGCTCCTTCATAACCAGCCAAGGTGGTAGGTTATAGGGGATAAGTATAATAGGCCACATACTATAGTTGTCGTTCATATTTCCAAAAGATTTAAATCCATCTGTAGCCAACCCCAACCTTACATTACGAGGTTCGAAGGCAAAATTAGGATGTTGCAAATCAAACTCCTTCCACTCCTCACTATTAGCCGGATGCCTCATTATCCCATCATCCACACTCTTGTCTATATATCATCTCATGTCCTTAGCTCTTTGGCCTAACATGTACAATCTCCTCAATCTCGATGTCAACGGGAAGTAACACAATACCTTATGAGGAATCTTCTTACCTTGGGCACGAGTATCCTTGTACCTAGGTGCCTCACACATCGGACATTTATCAAGATTTTCATTTTCCTTCCAAAATAGTGCACAATCATTTTTACATCCATCTCATACCCAAGTCACGTAATATCTTCTTTGCTTCATAAGTTGACCTTAGAACCAAGTTATCTTTCGGTAAAACCTTTGTCAGCAATTCTAGCAACATATCAAGTCCCTTATTACTCAAGTTGGTCATTACCTTTACATTCAACATCTCAATAACAAACTTCAAAATACTATAATCAGTGCAACCCAGATATAACTCACGCTTTGCATCTTCCTCAAGTTTGTCAAAATGACGCACCTCTTCATCTTCGGTTGCATTTCTTAGTTTCACTCTAATTCGATCACCTACCAAGGCATCGATACCATCCATATGATCATCATCCAACATTTCATTATCATGAATTTTCTCGTTCAATACATAAGGTTCTCCATGATTATACCAATTAATGTAAGATTGCATAATCCCATGATGAAGCAAATGGATATGCACAATTTGAGGAGATTGTTGATAACAATTCACACAGTGAATACACGAGCACGGAATATTACCACTGAAGTCCACAACCGGTCTTGCATAATTAATAAATGCATTGACTCCTTCAATATATGGATGACTTAATCTGCCATTAGGTGTCTTAGCCATTGGCATCCAACTTTTATCCATGTTTGACTACAATAAGGTAAATGCTACTTTAGTAAAATAAGAACAACTCATGCATAATGTATTCTAACATCTAAGTGTATAAGATACTTAGATAAGGTTCTATCTTATTCATGAATGCACAAGTATATATTAATACTTAAACAAACATACATTGCACACTCAAACACTCCTAATATGAATTTAAATCACCTTATAACACCATGCAAGCCATCCGCTTGCTCCAACACAACAACCCACCACAAAACCAATCACAAACATCACAACTATAATGCTTACAAGTATTGAAATCAAATAAAATACTATTCATCACATCTAATCTACAATACTTATTCACATTTGCAAAAAATGAAAAATACTCCCAATATTAGTTTAAACCACCTTATAACACCATGCAAGTCACCCGCTTGCTCTAATACAACATACCACCACAAATCTAATTTCCAACATCACAAGTATAGAGTTTTATAAGTTTTTAACTAGAATTTACTTACTTTGCTCAAACTAAATTTACAACTTTCAGAAAAAATCCAAAGTTAACTTGTATTCTTCACCTTGTTCCTCACAATTTCTTCAGCCACAAAAGAGAAAGAGAGCTGGAGATAAAAGAAAGATAACTTTTAGTTAACTTTAGCCCACATACAAAAAAAAAAAAAAAAAAAAAAAAAAAACCTTTTAGTTTACTAAGAAATGGATAACCCACCAAAAAAAAAAAAATCCCAACCAAAATTAGCTCAATACTTAAGCTTAAGCACAAACAAACCAAGTGAATCTCTTGAATTTGATCCTCAAATCCAAATGCAAATCTAACAAATACAACTAATTAGTAATAGTTCACATTATACTTGAGTTTATCATTCTCTTTATTAAATCTAGATTATACCTGAATGCTCTGGTCAAATTTGACCAGCTCTGACTCAATTGCTAGGGAGCTCATGATGGCTTACCATTGCTAGTTAATTGCAGATACATTAGAATATACAAGCTGTCATCATCATCCTCATACATTAAGATATATTCATTGAACTCATTCCCCACATTTAGTTATAGCTTGCTAGCTATTTGAAAAGCATGAATCTAATTAGAATTTGAAATCTACTATGTCATTCATTAAGAATAAAAAATCAAATCAAATTCTTAAAAAAAATAAATAAAAAGAAGAAGAAGAAGAAGAAGAAGAAGAAGAAGAAGAAGAAGAAGAAGTAGAGCATTTATACTTCCATAACACAATATTTATGACCCAAATTGTCACAGAGACATGGAAACCAAAGTGAACTAGTACCATTGCAATTGTTTAAGTCATAGGCATGGTAGATTTACCACATAATTATTTTATATTAATGGATAATCTACAAGTACATGGCACTTTTAGTGTAATCCTTACATATACAAATAAAATAGCTTTAAGATTAACAATCTAGGTAAGATGTCACCCATGATTTACAAGCTGGACTTGTACATACTTTAGGATAAACCTTATATAGCAAACAATAATTCCAAGAACACAACAACTGATAGTAACTTATGAGCAATAATTATCGATTAAAAAAAAAAAAAAAAACTTGCACTAAATAGAACTACACACAACAAACAAACTTTGTAAGTAACTTGATTCAAAGATCTAAACTTTGCACAAAGCATAAATCATACCCCCCATCCCCCCCAATAAAAATTTATCTTTTCCCTCAACTTTCCTATTATCCAAGCAGAGAGCTAACACTAACACACACAAATTTCTTAAAATAAATAAAACCCAGAAATTATTGAACCAAACTTTTATCAAAGATTCAATCTTTTCTTTCTTTCTCTTAAATATAAAGATTAAAAAAAAAAAAAAAAACCATCTTCTAGTGTTACTCAGCAGAGGTAAAAAGAAAAGAAAAGAAAAAAAAAAGGAGATGTACAGATCGTGGAGAAAGAGGCTAAGCGTCATTAGCATGAAGGGGAGGTGAAGCATTGCCAGCGCGAAGGGGTAGCAAAGCGTCGGGGTTTGTGCTCAGATCAGCGACGATGTGCTCAAGTGGGTTCGTATCGGCGACGATGTGTTTAGGTGGTTTTTGAATCGGCGACGATGTGTATAGGTGGTTCTTGAATCGACGATGATGTGTTCAGGTGGTTCTTGAATCGGCGATGGCGTGCTCAAGAATCGTTGTGAATCGTTCTGATCGACGACGGTTCATGTGGTTATCGGCAACGGTTCAGGTGGCTTATCGGCGATGCTTATCGGCGAACGGTACAGGCAGCTTAACGGTGACGATACATGTGGCTTTTCGGTGACGGATTAGCGACAGTACTATGATGCTAGAAGAGGTTCTTTTGGGATCGGTTGGGTTCTTTTGGGAAAGAAGCTGAAGGCTTAGAGAAAATAGGAATAAAATAGAAGTTGACAGGCCATAAACGCGTTGACTCCTTGTGATAAATTAGATTGATTAATTACCCGAGTTATTAATTAATCAAATTAACATGCAATATCACGTGGTAGCACAAACAAATCACCAAAACTAAAGTATGCAGCAGAAAATAAATGACACGGTGATTTGTTTACGAATGGGGAAAACCTGACGGCAAAAACCCCACCGGGTGATTTAAGGTCACTACTCCCGAAACTCCACTATTATCACAGCAAGCAATTACAAGCAAGGAATCCCAAGTACCTTACCAACCTACAGTTGAACCCTTACCCCAATACCCAATTGGACTTGCTCTGTAGTGACAGTTTCTCCTTTCAATGCACGGCTCCCAAGTACGTGACTAACCAGATGCGCGGATCCCAGTACGCGACTTCAAACACCAACTAGAGAGAGAGTTGTTGGCTGCAAAGTTCTTCAAATCATCAGAGATGAACTAGGGCACGAACTTTGTCTTTCAGATCACAAATTGCATGAACAAGAAGTTCTCAATGCTTGTGCAACTTGCATCCTCTTTTACGGCCCTTAAAACAATCCTTTTATATGTCTAGGGTTAGGAGAAAAGAAGTCCCAAAGACACATTCACGGATTGGACTTGAAACAGAACTGAAAATCTGTTTTCTTTAATTCTCGACAGATAGAGGTGTCGAGGATCTGTCGAGAAGCTGTCGAGGCTCGGGGCAAAACAGCTTCTTAAAGCTCGATAGATGCATGTGTCGAGGTAGGTGTCGAGTTTTAGTAACTTGCACTTCCTTGCTTGTTTCTTGGACAGACTTTGATGGCTTCAACACTGAATCTTGAAACACTGTTTCTTGAGGTGTTAAACACATCCTAGATCTACCCAATTACAAGTAAAGTGTGTTTTGTCTAAGGATAAGCCAATTACATAAAATAGCGACATATGTTCACAAACTTGAACTACATATGTCCTAACAATCTCCCCCTTTGGCAATCCGTGACAAAACCACAACAAACAAATGAAGATATGAGAGAAGTCATAAAACACTTTAACGCATACTTCAAATATTACATACAGTAAAATCTATCCTAACACAAACTCTTGAAAAACTTTGCAAGAAGAGAGTTTATGGCAAGTAGACTTTGACAACCTATATTTCTGAAACACTTATAAACAAAACACATCAAGGCATCTTTGTGTGAAGCAGAAATAATAGATTGCGTACAAGTAAAGAAACATGTGTATAAAGACAGAAAAGAAACAACACATGGAAAGATAGGTGAAAGAACAACATACATCATCATATATATCAAGAAATAAGTACAATGTATGTCAATACATGATCAATGTATCTCTATAAAGATAGAAAAGAAAAAAAATACATATGATCACCTCACTACATCCCTCAATCCACACTCCCCCTAACAAAAATGTCCTATGCTAACACTCCCCCTAAGCATGACTACTCTCATACCAAAACTACTCCCCCTTTTTGTCACGAGTGACAAAGGGTAGAGTGTCATGTAGACATCTCAGCAGAAGAGCTCGCATCTCCATCATCATCATCCTCAGAAGCATCATCGTCATCACCATCATCATCAGCCTCAGTCTCAGTCGACACATGAGGTGGCGGAGGAGAAGCCTCTGGAGCAAAGCCGCCCATGGTCGCCTGTCGCCTGGCGATGCGACCAACACGAACGTTCACCTAATACAACTCCGTGGAAAGTGTATCTAGGCGAGCATCCATGCACTGAAGCTGCGCCATGATGTCTCCTAAGGTGACATCGCTCGAAGAAGAAGCAGCAGACGCTCGAGCTGATCTGGAGGTAGTCGGACGGGAGGAAGGAGTGGCTCCATCAGACTGTCTCGATCGAAACTATGCCTCGTTATGTTTTACGGTAGCGGGGTCTATGGCAGACATGACATGGTAAGGATCAGACGAAGGGAATGAGATGGAAAAACGGCGAAGAATCCTCGTGATAGCAGAAGGGAAAATGAGCTTATCACGGGTGGCCGTATCTCTATAGACATCTATGATAGAAAAGATAAAGTGTGAAGGAAAGTCTATAGAAAGATCCTCTAGGAGGGACAACAAAAACTGAGTACGAGGCTCTGTGATAGAGTTGTAATGAGAAAGTGGGTGCAAAACAAAAGTCATCACCATGTTAGGGAATCGAGGACCTTTAGCAAAAGGTCGACATGGTGTATACTGATGATCTCCCCAAGTGGAAGGACGCTCATAGAACGCCGAGATCATCTCGTCTTTGGACACAGTCCATAGACGCTCACAGCTAGGGTAATCAGGATGATCCACCCTAGGGACATGAAGCACCTCGGAGACTAACTCCGGAGTGACAGCAAAGTGCGTACCTCGAACGCTAGAGTAGAAAAGAGGTACTGAAGAATCGATCCCGTGGATGTTGGAGTAAAACTCCTGTATCAACACGAGTGGACATGTGATCGGGACATCACACAGTGACTCCCAAGCCCGACTGTGAATGACATCGGGAAGGCTGGTGTCGGAAAAGTCTGCCAGGACAATGTGGCGTTCCGAATGAACACCTCATTTAGAAAAGTTCTCCGAGAAGTCCTTATGGGCTTTCTCATCACAGAACCAGATAGAAAGAGGAGTAGAATCGGAGGAAGACGATCCCTTAGAATGCAGAGGGTTCTAGGATGGAATGGACTTACGTTTAGGTGCCATAGACACTACTAACGCAATCATAGAGAGGGGGAAGAAGAAGAGACAAACAGAAAAGTCTCAAGCAATTCAATATTGGAAGATAAATATTGAAAGGAAAGAACGTATGCATGAAAAATGCATGAACATGTGACATTCAACAACAACAAAAAAAACATCATGGGCTCAGCCCAATCCAAACCTAACAGCACACAACAGATAGGCACACATCTAAATGCATGAAAATACAATTAGAATGCTAATGTGATGCAATGCATGTGGTTTTGAAGAACAAATCTAGAAAACCAACCCAAAATTTTCATGAAAACCTCAATAATTTTGAAAAATCCCAAAAATTTTCAAAAACACAAAACCTAGGGTTTTAAAAACATGAAATGCACGAAAATGAGGGAAAAGATGCTTACCAAGTGATGAGGATCGAGAAAAACACTTAAGATAGCCTTGGGAAGAGGTTTGGAGGGAGAGAGAAGTGTTTTGGGAGAGAGAGCAAGTTCTGTTGAGGAAGAGAGATCGAGCAAAGTGATCGAGAAATCGCGAAGAACCTTTTTATACACTCTCAGTAATTCTCGACAGCTACAGGTATCGAGAGGTATCGAGCCTGCTATCGAGACAGCTATCGAGAAATAGCACTTCGACAGATAAAGCTATCGAGGTCATGTGTCGAGAAAGAAGGATTAAACATAAAGGAGCCTCAATCGATCTAGAAGCTGTCGAGAAGCTATCGAGCAGACAGAAATTTTCTCGATCGATCCACCAGGTGTCGAGGATGTGCCGAGACTACGTTTAGAAAAATTCCAAGAAGCTCGAAAGACAGCTAGGTATCGAGAGGTATCGAGGAGGTGTCGAGATGCCTTTAAAAACAGATTTTCAAAAGAAGAAAAACACAGACATGAATGCAATCATGCATGCAACTCAATCAAAGATCCAAGCAACACATTAAGCTCTCAAAATCATCTCTCAACAAGAATTTTAAAGCACATGTATCCCAAAACACGCACACACACACTAAACAAGTCTAACCAATTTTATATTTCAAAAATAAGTCCAGACAGTTTAGTGAGCATACATTAACGCATGTAAACCTTGTGATGGCCAAATCACATTGTACCTGCACATGTATCAAGAATAGCAAAGAATATTGCGTGTTGTGTGTGTGAAAACATCGCAAGATTGCATAAGTGTCTCAATGTTATGACGATTTGAGATATGAGACAATCACTTTAACTCACACACAATCATAACTGCTTGATGGGGACTATCACCTTTGAGGTACATCCTATAACTCTCACATCTCCTAGAAAACACGCTTGCAACCATATTTTAAAGCATTTTTTATCTTTTTGCTTTTTATTTCTTTGCATATTTTCTTTTATTAAGCATATCATGCATGGGCATACAAGAGAAAGAAAAGAAAAGAAATACCCAATTATGTTAAGCTTATGACATTGTACTTTTGCTATGCCGAAGCATACAGATGTCATATTATGATTGGCGAGTAACAGTGGTAAGATGGTTATTTATGCCTTTCTCTTAGGATTTTCTAGTTCAACCCGTCAAAAAGAGTGATACGAGTGTTAAGAAGAAGAGATCACTTAACCTTACTCATCACAAACAAAGAGCTACAAAGCTCACTTACTTAGTTGTGCAGAAGAATGCTCATCTAAGCTACAAGTGATACAAAGTTTAGAAAACTCCGTTTCAATGGCCATTTCAAAAGTTCACATGAACCAATGCACACAAACACACACTGTTTTTGTATTTTTCAAATTTTCAATTTTTTTTTTATTTTTATCAGAAGAGCAAAAATAAAACACAAAACTGAAAACACACAAACAAAAACAAGCTAAAGAAAGCAAAACAATGCATAAAACTAGACTGACTCAAAACAGTAAAGAAACACACAAGTAATGCAACACAAAAAAAAAAAAAAGGGAGAGAGAAGAAGAAGTGACTGCTATCACTTAGATCCCTTTGTCTTCCACACCTTGGAAGAACCTTTCCTTTTCCTCGACCCTTGAACCGGTGAAGAGGGAGAAGAATATGAACTGTTCAAGTTCGAAAGGAACATGAGGGCTTTAAGAATGTCTCCAAGAGGAGCGAGAGAAGTCTGAAGCTGATTCTGGCTCCCATATGCTATCATGTCATTGCTTTGTTGAGTGGCAAGCCACTTATAGCAATTTGGTTGAGTATGACCGACAACACCACAATGATAGCAGAGATGCGGCTTCTTCTGTTTAGGCTTTTAAGAGATAGTCTTCTTGGTCCTAGGGTTTCTAGTTTCCCTTTTCTCAACTTTAGGGGGTGCTCCTAGGATGGACTTGCCCTTGTCTACGTTCTCACTAGCTAATTCAGTTTTAACATTTTTATCCTCAGTTTTAATGTTATTAGCAGGTGGAACAAACACAGTAGTACTAGCAGTAGGAGTATTAGAGAGAGAGAATTCATACCCCAATCCAGTACGATCTGAAGAAGATTTCTGAGCACTCAACATCTCGTCCAGCTTTGCACTTGACGTCCTCTCCAATTGTGCTCTGACTTGAAACAGCTCCGCTTCAAGCTTCTTGGTCCTCTCAGCCAAGAAATTATTTTCGAACCTCAGTGCTCCAATGGTCTGATTTGCTTCATCAACCTTCGTGGACAGCTCCTCACGGTCGAGTTCCACATCACTGAGTTTCTTGGTGGCCAGCCTATAGAGTTTCTCATGCTTCTCTGAAAGCTTGTATAGTTTCTCATAGGCGGTATGGATATCATCTTGATCATCCATAATCTCACACTTGGAATCCACCAGTTCCTTCTCTTCATCCACTTCTTCAGTAACCCCATCAGTAGGATTAACAGTGGCAGTGAAGGCATTCAAGATTCCGTCATCTTCATCTTCGGAATCATCCTCGGGCTCCGTGTCGCTTAAGGTAACAGCAAGTGCCTTGCTCTTCCCTATGCTCTTAAGGTACGTAGGACACTCTTGTTTCATGTGTCCGAAGCCTTGACACCCAAAGCATTTTGGCCCAGCAGGAACAGTGTACTGACCGCCATCCTTGACATCCTTCTTCCCTTTATCCGAATTCTTGAATTGTGAAGAACTGGATTGTCTGCGGTCTTTATTGAAGCCCTTTCCATTGGCATTCTTCATGAATTTCTTGAATTGCCTTGTGATGTAGGACTTCATCTTGGAATCTTCATCATCTGAAGAATCATCCGTATCACTGCTCTTGGCCTTCAGTGCCAAACTCTTGCCCTTGCTTGACTTGCCTAACCTAGTCAGCCCTAACTCATAGGTTTGCAAGTTTCCAACCAGCTCAGTCAGAGGAATTCTGTCAATATCCTTCGATTCCTCGATCGCCGTGATCTTAGCATGGAATCTCTCAGGCAGCGATCTGAGCACTTTCCTTACTATCTTGGGTTCAGGGATGGTTTCCCCAAGATTGAAGGCTGAGTTTACTATGTCCTTGAGCTTGGCATAGAACTCATCAAACGACTCATCCTCCTCCATCTTAATTTCTTCAAAGCGTGTGGTGAGCCTCTGTAGCTTTGAATCTTTGATAGCCTTGGTGCCCTCATAGGTTGTCTGGAGAATGGTCTATGCTTCCTTAGCAGTTTCAGTTGAGGAAATTTTCTTGAACTACTCATTGGTGACTGCACTGAATAGGGCATTCAATGCTCTGCTGTTGAAGTTTGCCGCATTGATCTTGGCATCATCCCAGTCGGCCGGCACTTCAGTAAGCTTGGTCCAGCCTATCCCCACAGCTTGCCACACTTTTTCATCTAAAGACTACAAGAAAGCTCTCATACGTACTTTCCAGTATGCATAGTTATTGCCATCAAATAAAGGAGGTATAATAAGCGATTGACCTCTATCCATGACAGTAGGGGTCAATGGATCACACACAAAGATTAAACCCTAATCAGAGTGTGCTTGCTCTGATACCACTTGACAGGCCACAAATGCGTTGACCTCTTGTGATAAATTAGATTGATTAATTACCCTAGTTATTAATTAATCAAATTAACATGCAATATCACGTGGTAACACAAACAAATCACCAAAACTAAATTATGCAGCGGAAAATAAATGACACGGTAATTTGTTTACGAATAGGGAAAACTTAACGGCAAAAACCCCACCGGGTTATTTAAGGTCACCACTCCCGAAACTCCACTATTATCACAGCAAGCGATTACAAGTAAGGAATCCCAAGTACCTTACCAACCTACAGTCGAACCCTTACCCCAATACCCAATTGGACTTGCTCTGTAGTGACAGTTTCTCCTTTCAATGCACGGCTCCTAAGTACGTGATTAACCAGATGCGCGGATCCCAGTATGCGACTTCAAACACCAACTAGAGAGAGAGAGTTGTTGGCTACAAAGTTTTTCAAATCATCAGAGATGAACTAGGGCATGAACTTTGTCTTTTAGATCACAAATTGCATGAACAAGAAGTTCTCAATGCTTATGCAACTTGCATCCTCTTTTATGGCCCTTAAAACAATCCTTTTATATGTCTAGGGTTAGGAGAAAAGAAGTCCCAAAGACACATTCACGGATTGGACTTGAAACAGAACTGAAAATCTGTTTTCTTTAATTCTCGACAGATAGAGGTGTCGAGGATCTGTCGAGAAGCTGTCGAGGCTTGGGGCAAAACAATTTCTTAAAGCTCGATAGATGCATGTGTCGAGGTAGGTGTCGAGCTTTAGTAACTTGCACTTCCTTGCTTGTTTCTTGGACAGACTTTGATGGCTTCAACACGGAATCTTGAGACTCTTTCTTGAGGTGTTGAACACATCCTAGATCTACCCAATTACAAGTAGAGTGCGTTTTATCTAAGGATAAGCCAATTACATAAAATAGCGACATATGTTCACAAACTTGAACTACATATATTCTAACAGAAGTCATGGTATTTATAGTGGTCTTTAGCGACGAATTGTTTCGTCACTATTGCTACCTCTTTGTCGCAAAATGGAGAAGGCTTTTAAGCTTTTAGCGACGAATTTAACTTTTGTCATTAAAGACCCAGGCTTTGTTAAGATTTTTAGAGTCGAAATTCATATTTCGTCACTAAAGCAAACTTTTAGTGACGAAATCACAATTTGTTACTAAAAACATGGAAGTGCAAAACTATTATTATTTTTAGTGACAAATATTTTTCATCGCTAATTCTTCCTTATAGCGACGAAATGATTTTCATCACTAATACTATCCACAACAATACCTATAGCGACGAAATATTTCGTCACTAAAAATTTTAACTTTTAGCGACAAAATATTTCGTCACTATAGATTAATTAAACTCGCACCAAGGTTTCCCTCTGCTGGCACCTATTTTTCAAATCACAACAACGACGAAATTTATATTTCATCACTAAATTTTATAATTTTTTTAATTATTAGTGACGAAATTCATATTTCGTCACTAAAGCTGTATTTTTAGCGATGAAAAATATTTTCTCACTAATTTTCGTCACTAAAAATACATTTTGTTGTAGTGAGAGAAAAACCCTAGATAGGTTTTCAACAACACACACACCCTTCTTTTAAAGAGGGAGCTACTCGTCCTTAGTGAGAAATTGTTGTAGCCTCTTCTCATTCCTTCTCCCATTATCATGCCTTAAGTAGAGATTTGTACCCAAATACAACTCACACATATTCAAAGTGTAGAGAGTGTTTTGGAGCTTGAGAAGCTTTAGGGAATTTCCAAAAGAAGCCAGTGAGACTTGGAGAAGACATGACTCTGAGAAGTCCGTTGGTAGTAAGAGTTTGAAGGGCTCAAGTACATTGGATAAACGAGGTTTGGAGGATCTTTTGTTATTCGTGTACTCAAAATTTATTCTTTAGTGGATTGATTTACCGCTTAGAATGCGGCAGAGAGGTTTTTCACTGAATTCTTCGATTTTCTCTTCGATAACACGTCTTGATGTTATCTTGTGGTTGCATTTCTCTTCTCTTACTCTTTTACTTTACTTTTTATTATTTGTTATTCTTGTTTATGCACTAGAGTAGTTATCGATTTATTACACTTCATTTACTCTTGTTCCGCACTTAAATAAATTAGAGTAAAAGTAATCTAATCGTAATTTTTTAATTGGAGGTCTAAACAAGCTCTTTTGTTTTCATACAAGTTCGAGCTTTCAATTACGAATGAATGATACCTACAAAATGAGGACATCTTCATCAGCAATCATTTGGAATACCATGGATTGCCTTGAACGGTCATCATTGGCACGTATTCAACAACAATGCCAGGTTCCAAATTAAACTTCCTCATTGGTCCTATGCACAAATTTGGTCCAGCCTCGCCCTATATATAGTAGCTTATTGAAAGAAGACACTAGCTGCATGGCATGGCTAGGAAAGCAAACTAAAAACTCAGTTATGTACGTAAGCTTGGGAAGCATAGCTTCCATGGATGAAAAAGAGATGGCTGAAATGGCATGGGGACTTGCCAATAGCCAACAGCCTTTCTTGTGGGCGATTGGGCCGGACTCAATTAAAGGTTCCAACAACGAAGTACTATCTTAAATTTTCAAAGAAACTGTTGGAGATAGAGGTTGCTTTGTGAACTGGGCACCACAGAAGGAAGTTTTGGCGTACAGCGCAATGGGAGGGTTTTTGAGCCACTGTGGTTGGAATTCCACCATTGAAGGCATTTGTGAAGGGATTCCAATGATATGCAAACCATGTTTTTGAGACCAGAGAGTGAATGCAAGGTATGGAGGGTGGGATTGGAATTGGAGAATCAATTCGTGAGGGGTGAGATTGAGAAAGCTATAAGAAGACTAATGATAGATAAAGAAGCGGAAGCTAAGAGGGAAAGAGCCAAGAATTTGAAAGAGAAAGTTGATATTTGGATTACAGAAGATGGTTCCTCCAGTAATGCGATGATCATGTCATTTTAAGTAAAAAGTTTCACTTCAAATACTTTTAGAATTATATTGATTCAACTTACTATTTGGCAATTGAAATAATTATTTAAGCATAGTTTTGACATGTTTATGGTTATATTATCTATGATTTAATAAAGAAGCCAACAATTTTAATATAAAGTCATTTAATTTTATATTATATCATTTTAGTACCAAATTGTGAAACCATTTGGCTGGACTTAAATAATAATAATAATAAACCTCCGAAAAATACTGAAGTTTTCTTTTGCTTTGTTTCCTCTAAGACAAGAATAAATTTAAATAATGGATTATATTTAAATTCATTTTGGTATGAGAGGGGCAAAGCTATATCCTATGTTTTAAAACAAGTCATACATACATAATAATTTGTAGAGGAAAATAATAATTACAGTTCCAAACGAATGATCATATTGATTGGACAGTAGCTAGTCCATCATATCTGCTATAATATTACCACAGGACTGTATAAGGAACATGGCTAAAGAGTGAACTGAATCCCATCAAAAAAAAAAAAAAAAAAGAGTGAACTGAATGATCATATTGATTAGACAGTCCCCATTTATTTATTTTGATAAGACCGTTCCTATTTTAATTCACAATGCCAGCCAACATAGTGCCTCGATTTCCAAAAAAAGAACAAGATGGGTATCTTGATTTAATTTTTTTTTTTTTTAAACGATATTTCCAGCTCAGAATCAGACTTAGAGATCAAACTCAAATTGGATAGCAAAACAGGGTCCAATAAAAGACAAACTTCACCGTAGTTTCTCGCTTTATTTCTCTTGCCCCAATTTTGCCCTCTTCCGAGAATAGAATATAGATCAACTGCAACATATATGACAATTGTCCACCACATGTTTCATCTATAAACCTTTGTCCGCATTACACACTTTTGCCTAACCGTATAAGGAAATCCAATTAATCTATCTACTTGCATGCCAAAGCTGTCACTTTACTTCTTACACAATAATTTATAATATATAATTTGCTAGGATTAGCTGGTGTTATTCGTTATTCTATGAGGTAGTCGTTAAAGCAATAGTCACTGTTCTAAAAACAAAACCAAAACAAAAAAAAAATCCCACATTTCCACCCACCCAATACATTATGCTGATGATTATGCAATATGATTTTCGTTTTTAAATAAAGCTCAAAAAGACAGCCAAAGCAAGTGACAATTCAATTAGCTGAACACCACCCCCCCCCCCCCCCCCCCCCCGGTGCATGAGAGCTAGAGAGAGATGGAAAAGAATGGGCAGAGATCTCGCCGGTTGGTTCTGTTGCGATGTCCATTTGAAGGCCACATAAATCCCATGCTTCAACTAGGCACCATCCTTCACTCCCAAGGGATTCTCCATCACCATTGCTCACACTGAGTATAATTCTCCTAATCATTCCAACCACCCTAATTTCAAGTTCCTTCCAATACCGGATGGCTTATCCGTCCAAGATATCTCATCCGGGGATATAGTGAGTCTTATACAGAGGCTAAATGTAAACTGCAAATCGCATTTGCAGGAATGCTTGTCACAAATAGTGACGGGAGGACGACAAGACGATATCGCTTGCATCATCTATGATGAACTCATGTTCTTCGTTGAGACCGTGGCTAATTTTCTGAAGCTTCCAAGTATCATTTTACGAACCACCAGTGCTGCCACTCTTATAGCTCGCATCACACTTTGCCAACTCAAGCTAGAAGGTCTTGTTTCCTTAGAAGGTATGTGCAATTTCCTGTCTCAGATGTATATGACCTCTGTTTTGAGTTCCACATTATAGTTTTTATATTCTATTCATTATTGCTTTTATTTTTCCTTATGAAATAACTAAATTTTAAAATAAAAAGAAAAAATCACACATAATAATTGTAATTGATGTAATATAAAATGCAACATACAAAGTAGAACTATAAGTCCTAAGGAGCATTTTTAGTTAGCAATTAACAATGCATAATTGGAATTAGGAAAGTTTAGGTGGATGCAAGGCAGAGGCAATTGACCCTCCAAGCTCACCAAAAATTCATGTATAAGAGCGTCTCCAATAGAACAGCTAAATTCAAAATCATAGACAAAGTTAAGAGTGAAGCCTTATAAACCAAGTCCAGCAATATCTCCAAATGAGGCAAATTGTTTTTACTCAGTACAATCACTCTCTTTATTTGGAAGTTATTGCAGATATAATTTGTGGCTTAAACAATTCGTAAAGATGGACTCAAAAACTAATATTTTCTATTTCCTCTCTTCACGCCTTTTTATCTTTTATCTTTTATTTTGAAAACAAAACAAAATAAAAACTAAACAACCAAACAAAAAACAGGCAAACAATCATAAAAGCATGAAAGAAAGATGCATATGCATGAGAACATGATAGAAGGATGCAGATGCATGATAGCATGATTCTAAAAGCAGATAAGAAATCAAGCAAATAAAGTCCTACTTAAGATAGAAAGAATTAAAGCAGAGGACAAACAGAAAAGACAATTAAGTCTTAGTCTCCTTTCTCATCTACACAGCATGAGTCTTTGGCCTTGAAGATGAAAAGGCACGTGTCCTAGTATGACTACTGAAGGACATAGAAGAATTAAAATTCTCCTGAAGTTGAGTTAAAAAGCTCAAGACTTTTAATAACTCTCCAAAAAAATGTGTAGGTCCTTGAGAGGAAACCTGTGACCGTTTGGACAATTGCTTATGAGGATACAACTTAAAGCAATTAGGACGAATGTGTCCAGAAACACCACAATGGTGACAAACATGAGCAGTTTTAGAGCTACTCGGCTTCCTAGAAGGAGGTCTAACCTTAGAGGTTAACAGAGTCCTCAACTTAGTACAATTTAGCCTAATATGACCAATAATATGACAATGATGACAAGTGGGGACAAAAACAGATTTTTCTTTCATCCTAGGAGGAGTTTTAGACATAGGTTTAGAAATTTCAGCATTAACATCAAATTGTTTACCTTTGTCTATCCTAGTAATATTAGCCTTCAACTCTTCATTATTCTTTTTGAATAGGGGAATATAAAAATCCTTTTCTTTTGAGTTAGGCTCAACAACAAGTTTGACACTAGTTAATTTTTCAATTTCAGTTTTAAATTCAACTAGTTGCTCTTCCAAACCCATAATTTTGTTCACTTGAGATGAAATTTGATTTTTAAAATTCTCATTCAAATTAGTGGCTTCATCCAATCTTTCAATCAAATCATCTTTTTCAAGCTTGACCTTTTTAAATTTAGCTTTTAATTTTGTATAACACTCAAGAGATTTCATACAAAAATTATAAAGCTTGCAATAGGCATCATGAATATCATCATTATCATTCAACACAAGATCATGCAAATCAAAACAATCAAGAGTTTCCATGACAATAGGGGTCGATGGATCACACATCAAAGATTAAAATCTAATTAGAGTGTGCCTACTCTGATACCACTTGATAGGCCACAAATGCGTTGACCCCTTGTGATGAATTAAATTAATTAATTAGCTAGCCAAGTTATTAATTAATCAAATTATCATGCAAATAGTGTGGTAGCACAAACAAATCACTAATAACTATAGTATGTAGCGAAAAAATAAATAACACGGTGATTTGTTTACGAATGGAGAAAATCTGACGACAAAAACCTCACCGGGTGATTTAAGGTCACCACTCCTGAAACTCCACTATTATCACAACAAGCGGTTACAAGTAAAGGAATCCCAAGTACCTTACCAACCTACAGTTGAACCCTTACCTCAATACCTAATTGGACTTGTTCTGTAGTAATAGTTTCTCTTTTTGATGCATGGCTCCCAAGTACGTGACTAACCAATTGCGCAGATCTCAGTACGCGACTTCAATTCACCAACTATAGCGAGAGTTGTTGGCTATAAAGTTCTTCAATTCATCAACACGATGAAGATCAAGAAGATGCTCGGCTACAAAACCCTATGGTGCACATTACACAACAACTTCTTCACAAGAAAGATGAACTAGGCATGAACTTTGTCTTGGATCACAAATAGCTTGAACAAGGATTTCTCAATGCTTGTGCAACTTATGTACTTGTACTTCTTCGACGGCCCTTAAAATAATCTTTTTATATGTCTAGGGTTAGGAGAAAAGAAGTCCCAAAGACATACTAACGGATTAGAATCAAAACAGAACTTAGAATCTGTTTTTCATAAATCTCAACAGATAGAGGTGTCGAGGATCTGTTGAGAAGCTGTCAAGCCTCGGGACTGAAACAGCTTCTAAAGCTTGATAGATGCATGTGTCGAGACTAGGTGTCGAGACTAGGTGTCGAGCTTTAGTAACTTGCACTTTGCAGCTTGTTTCTTGGACAATTTGATGATTTCAACACTTGATCTTGAAACACGGTTTCTTGAAGTGTTAAACACATCTTAAATCTACACAATTACAAGTAAAGTGTGTTTTGTCAAAGGATAAACCAATTATATAAAATAATGATATATGTTTGAAACCACTTCAACCACATATGTCCTAACAAAATTTATTGTTCCATTACTTGTAATGACTTTGTTATTCCATTATATGTATGTTTGTTAGTTACAAATGGCACTAGGAAGACTTACACGCTCACGAGGTGAGGCATCTATTTCGGTGGTCCAAGCTGTGGTCCAATTTACAGAAACACCTCCTGAAACAAATCCTCCAATCCAAAGTTCTTCTAGTGTGGAGGCGCAAACTACTAGCGCATTAACTAGCCCGATTGGTAATTACATAGAACATACTTAATTACAACTGCACCATATTTTTACTATTGAGATTATACTTCACTTAATTTGTCTATAATATACATGGAATGTATAATTTCTTAACATTAATAATGTTTAAATAGGATCTGCTAGTAGAAATACCCATAGAATAACACGTGGTATAGCACTACGGGCACTTGTTGAAAAAAGTGGTAAGCTGCCAGTACGTATAGCTGCAGAATATGATGCTCTTGTTGAGACAAATGCGTGCAAGCTTGTCAATCAAATTAGCTTACAAGTGCGAAGTAATTTGTCTAGTTATAATGTGAAAAACTGGAAAAATGTTAATGCTGCTACTAGAGATGTGGTGCTTCAAAATATCGCGGTAAATTTACATTGATAATGTCTAACTCATCTTTGTTGTCACTAAGCATATTAAATTCATATAATAGTATTTTTACAATACATATACACTTTATTTTACAGGATCAGTTTGAGCTACAAAGGGATTCCAACTTGGTAAAGAAAATATTAAATACAAAATGTTGAAGATTATTGAGTTCCAGCTCACACAAGTTGCATCAAGCTTATAAAAAGCTCGTACAACCTCATGGTGCAGACTATGCAAGAAGCCACCCGCCAAAGAATGCCAAGCTTGAGCTGTGGACTAAACTCATTGATGGGAGATGGACCAATGAGAATTGGCTGGTAAATTATTTATGCATATTACTATATTATGTTGTAAACTAATTTGATTAATACCTAGATGAAAAAAATGTATACTATTTTATTCATGATCTAATAAATATCTTGAATGTTGTTTATTAGAAAAAATCAAGAAAGAACTCTGTAAATAGGAAGAAAACTTTAGGCAAACATAGATGCGAGACAAAGGCACTTGCTATTAGGGATGATGATGAGGTGTGTGTTTTTTCATTTTTCTTAAACCTTAGTATATTACATGTTGTGACTAATTAAGTATATCTATCTAATACTTGAATGTTAATTAATCAAACAAATAATAATGATAGTCAAGTTCCTGAATTGGCAAAAATCTTCAAAGATGTTCATTATAATCCAAATAAAAATATGTGGATATACCATGAGGATGAAGCAACATATGTATGTGTATCATTCCATCCCTATCATGTTTGTAAAGCTATAACATATGTATTATTAATGCTGTGATTGTTTGTTTCTTTCTCTTTTTGAAATGATAGGAAAATATTCTCAAAGTGCAATAAGATCATTGTCAAGATCCTAATGCAATTCTCCTTATACAAGAGGAGATCTCAAACTTAGTTTTTAAGAAGAAGTCCAGTATTGTAAAAGGACTTGGCATGAAACCTTCCTCTTCTCTAGTAACCACCACCTCGTCTAATTTCTCGGTGGAGTATATCCAATGGTTAGAAAATGAGATTATTGAGCTCAAAGAGACAAGAGCTAAGGACCAAGAGGAGCGAGCTAGGGACCAAGAGGCACGAGCTAAGAAAGAAGAGGTCTAAAAGAATATTCTTAACTTTTTAAGGAGCAAGAGTTATGATGATGCTCTTACCTATGGGGGTGATTCAACTTCAAGTTAAAACAGTTTTTGGTTAGTACTTTCTTTTAGCAATTGATCCAGTGACTACTCTTAATGCATTGTTAGGAATGTTTCTTATAACATAATCAATGTTTTTACTTTACGATTTTAATGTAGTACTGTTTTTATATTTGTGCAGATTTCTTATTAGTGGCTTTTAGGAGATTTATTTTTGGCATTACTTGAAGACATATGAGGACAACTTCTGTTAGTTCTAATTATATTGTGCTACACTTTTTGTATTGTTATAAAATATCTTGAGTTATTGTATATGTTGCAAACAATTATTGTATGGAAGGAGTTTGAATTAGATGCTTTTATTTTTTACTTGTGGAATGTATGGATTTTTTTTATAAATGTGTAGTTGAAATAAATGTGTTATTCAAGTGTGAGGTTTTAATAATGTAATAACATGTTACAGGTTAATATCAACGCCATGAAAAAAATGAATTTTTTTGTCACAAATATAACAATATAAATTGTTTTAGTGACAAAATATTTCGTCACTAAATGTAGCAAAATTTTGTAAGAAATGATTTTAGTAACGAAAATTTTTGTCACTATATGTGCTTGGATTTTCTAAAAAATAGTTTTAGTAACGAACTTTTTCGTCACTATATGTACCTGAAAATAGTTTTAATGACGAAATTATTCGTCACTAAGTATGATTTAATAAACTAAAGTGTTTTTAGTGATGAAATATTTTCGTCACTAAATGGTGTTTTTAGCGAGGAAAATATTTAGCAACGAAATGTTTTCGTCTTTAAAGGTTTTTTTTTTTAAAATAAAATCAGACCTTTAGTGATGAAATTTTTCGTCACCAGGACTTTTAGTGACAGGGTTTCAAGGACGAAATGAGTTTCATCGCTAAAAGTCCGATTTCGTCACTAAAGGTTCTTGTGACAAAAAACTGGACTTTTAGTGATGAATGTTTTCGTCACTGAAAATACATCTTGTTGTAGTGTCTCTGAATGGTCTCGTATACTTTTGTGGGTAATAAGGGTATATATAGTATGGGTGAAGGGTAAGAAAATCATACTTAAAAATCCTCTAGGCAAAGAGTTTCATGGGTATCTTGAGGGAAGGCCTTACCTGCGAGACACTCGCGAAATCAATGCTCTGGCATGACTTTTTAGCTTCCAGTATGTGCTTCTCACATGGCTCTTTCGCGGATTAGCTTCTCGTGAGTTTCTTGCGAATCCACTTGTTCTTCAATTCATGCTTGATTCTTCACCAACTTAATACTAAACCCAATACAATAAAATCCCACAAAATACAAGGAACAAAATTAATGCAATTACAACACTTTTTGTTATGGAATAAAGCCAACATAAAACATAGTTATAAATCACAACTTTATAGTAATAACAAATTTTCATTATTTCTATTCAAGGTAAAGGGTAGATCCTTAAACCTGAGTGCATGAAGGTTAGGAACTAGGTCCATTGAGACAGCATTTGTAATCCAAATTAAGATTTGTTAGGTTTAGTAATTTTTTAGTAAAAGCATGTTGGACATTGTTATAGTCATTTTAGACTTATACTAGAGCTAAATGAGTTGTAGCTGCTTTAGGAATTTTTTTCCCACGTGGTTATTAAGAGATGTAATTGTAAAAAAATCTAATAAAATGAGAGTTTGAATATATTAACATTATATAAGAAAAAATACACATACACACAAATACATTAAGTTTTACAATTTTCATTTATTGAAATAAAAATTCAACTGTGAAAGCTAAATTAGTGTGAAAATACTAATACTTTGTTCAGACCCCAATTTTAAAATTACTGCTAGATTGCTTTTACTCTAACTTAACAAAGTGCTGAACAAGAGTAAACATGTGCAATAAACTGGTAACACTACTCTAATCCATATTCAATCACAATGAATAATAAAAGGAAAGCTTAAAGACTAGAAAAGAGAGATGCAAATACAAGATAATACCAAAACATGTTATCAAAGAGGAGATCGAAGAACTTGGTAAAAAACCACTCCGTGACCCTCCAAGTCGAAATTGATCCACTAGTGAATAAGTTGGAGTACATGAATAACAAAAGACCCTCCAAGCCTAATCTACCCCATGTACTTGATCCTTCCAGGCTCTTGCTACCAACGGACTTCTCAGAGTCTTGTCTTTACTAGCTTTTTGGATCCCGCAATTCAGCATGATTGCATCTGCTACTAAATGACTCCTTTCAATGCTTCCTAAAGACACAAAAACTTGACTCAATACTCAGATTGGCTGAAGTAAGTGTTTGGCTAAAAACCTTTGAAGGATGTAAAGATGGAGTTGTAGGAGTAGAGGAAAACTAAGAATTTGGTAAAACACTTTTTACATTTCGTGGGTAATGAGGGTATATATGGTTTGGGTAAAGAATTTGGTAAAACACTTTTTTTTTTTTTTTTTTTTTGCCAAACAGTGAGTTTCTTGGGTGTTGAAAAATTTAGACCCCGATTGATAGAATTAACAAGTTTTAAATCCAAGTTGTTAATTAGATTTATTATGAATAAACTTGTTAAAATAAACAAACATTAATATCATGTCACAAATAAAATGCAACGGAAAAATAAAGAAGACAAGATATGATGATCCAAGAAAACCGATGAAACCAACCAGTTTCACAGTAAAAAACCTGGTGGGAAACCTTCCCGAAAAAAAATTCACTATAATAAAGAGAAGTTTCAGATCTAGTACAAAACCTTTGTCCCTAGACTCTATAATTCCCGTAGATAAACTCACAATAGAAACCTTCTAACGCTTCAAAATCTCTAAACTCTTCAATATATGAATGCCACCCTTTGATGCACGGATCCCAGTACGTGACTCATTAGTTGCATGAATTCTAGTACGCGACTCACTCACCAACTTGAGGAAGAAGAATGTTGGCTACAAAGTTCTTCACTTCATCAACAATAAAGATCAAGAAACACTTGGTTACAAAACCCTAAGGCGTAAAGACACAGTAGCTTTTTTAGAGAGAATAAGGCTTCAGTCACCTTTTTCATATGTTCTCCTTGTATTCTCTTATGTGATGACCTCTAAAATAAGCCTTATATATGTTTAGGGTTGTGAGAAAAGAAACCTTACACAAATACAAAAACATAGATAAAAAATCAGATCTGAAAATTCTGATTTCCGTAATCTGGATAGCTGCTCGATCAATTGAGGAGCTGTCGAGCTTCATTAAATCTCGATAGATAGAGGTGTCAAGCAGGTGTCCAGCTATCTATCCAGCTATCTGTCCAGCTTTAGTGAACACTTTTTCTTCACTTGTTTCTTGGTCCAATCTTCATGGCTTTAATACTAGACTTGAACAACATGTTCTTTGAAGTAATAAACACATCCTAGATCTACTCAAATACAAGTAAAGTGCATTTTGTCAAAGGATTAGCTAACTACATAAAATATGTTCTTAACAATCTCCCCCTTTTGCAATCCGTGACAAAACCACAACAAACTAATGAACATATGAAAGAAGTTATAAATCACTGAACTCATACTCACTTGTTGAATACAATAAAATTTATCCTAGCACAAACTCTTGAAAAACTTTGCAAGAAAAGAGTTCATGGCATGGAAGACTTGACAACCTGTATTTTTGAAACACTTTAAACAAAAGACATTAAGGTATCTTTGTGTGAAACAGAAATAATAGATTGCATATAAATAAAGAAACATGTGTATAAAAAAAGAAAAGAAACAACACATGTAGAGATAGGTGAAGAAAACGTACATCATCATATATATACCACTTGATAAACACCATGTTGTACGTAAAAATGGTCACAAGACCTAGGTACATGAACAAGGAGGTAAACACTCCCCCTAATAAGATGAAACACAACTCCCCCTTACAAGGGCATGTATTTCTCCCCCTAACTTGTAGAATCTTAAAGAAAAACCACAAATTCTCCAATTTCTTCCCCTTTTTGTTACGATTGATAGAGGGTATAGGAAGTTATAAAGCTTTACCAAAGAAATATAAAGATGATCAAGGGAGCACAAAGAATCCATAAAAATGCATGAATGTAATGAAACAAGATGCTATGGATGACAAGATAAGAGAAACATACATAACAAATAAAAATGAGATGCATGCAAGGATATCTCGATCGATCAGGAGGTGTTGAAAAGCTATCGAGCCAACCTCGATAGATCGAGAAGGTGTTGAGGATCTATCGAGCAGACAGAAGATATCTCTGTCGATCCACCTAGCTATCAAGAGGTGTTGAGATTGCGATAAGATGCAACTGAAGAGCTCGACAGATAAACCAGGTATCGAGATGTGTCGAAGAGGTGTCGAGATTACTTAAAAATAGTTTTTCAAGAAGAGAAAAACACAAGCATGAATGCAATCAAGAATGCAACTCAACCAAAGATCCAACCAACATTTTAACCCCTCAAAAACATCTCTCAATCAACAAAGAGTTAAGAATATAACTCCTAAAAACACATACACACACACTAAACAAGTCTAACCAATTTTATATTTCAAAAACAAGTTAAGACAGTTTAATGAGCATACATTAACGCATGTAAACCTTGTGATGGCCAAATCACATTGTACTTGCACATGTATCAAAAGTAGCAAAGAATATTGCGTGTTGTGTGTGAAAAACATCGCAAGATTTCATAAGTGTCTCAATGTTATAACGATTTGAGATATGAGAAAATCACTTTAACTCACACACAATCATAACTGTTTTATGGGGACTATCACCTTCAAGGTACATCCTATAAATCCCACATCTCCTAGAAAACATGCTTGCAATCATATTTTAAAGCATTTTGTTCTTTTTGCTTTTATTTCTTTTCATATTTTCTTATATTAAGCAAACCATGCATGGGTATATAAAAGAGAGAAAAGAAATACCTAATTATGTTAAGCTTTTTGACATTGCACTTTTGCTATGCCGAAGCATATAGATGTCATTGACATTGCACTTTTGCTATGCCGAAGCATACAGATGTCATTTCATGATTGGTGGGTAACAGTGGTGAAATATTTATTTATGCCTTTCTTTTAGGATTTTCTAGTCCTACCCGTCAAAAAAAGTTATATGAGTTTTAAATACAAGAGATCACTTAATCTTACTCATCACAAACAAAGAGCCACAAAGCTCACTTGCTTAGTTGTGCATAAGAATGCTTATCTAAACTACAAGCGATACAAAGATTCAAAAACTCTGTTTCAATGGCCATTTTAAGGTTCACAAGAACTAATGTACACAAACACACTGTTTTTGTATTTTTCTAATTTTTCCTTTTTTTTTTTTTTTTTTTTTTGAAAACAAAACAAAATAAAAACTAAATAACTAAACAAAAACAGACAAGCAATCATGAGAGCATGATAAAAAGGTGCAGATGCATGAAAGCATGATTTCAAAAGCGAATACGAAATTAAGCAAAGAGAGTCCTACTTTAGATAGAAAGAATTAAAGCAGAGGACAAACAGAAATGACAATTAAGTCTTGGGCTCTTTTCTTACCTACACAGCACGAGTCTTTGGCCGTGAAGATGAAAAGTCACGTGTCCTAGTATGACTACTAAAGGACATGGAGGAATTAAAATTCTCCCAAAATTGAGTTAAAAGCCCAAGAAAAAGGTGACCAAAATTGAGTTAAAAGCCCAAAAAACAGTGTACAAAAACAGTGTGTTTGTGTACATTAGTTCTTGTGAACCTTAAAATGGCCATTGAAACAGAGTTTTTGAATCTTTGTATCGCTTGTAGTTTAGATAAGCATTCTTATGCACAACTAAGCAAGTGAGCTTTGTGGCTCTTTGTTTGTGATGAGTAAGATTAAGTGATCTCTTGTATTTAAAACTCATATAACTTTTTTTGACGGGTAGGACTAGAAAATCCTAAAAGAAAGGCATAAATAAATATTTCACCACTGTTACCCACCAATCATGAAATGACATCTGTATGCTTCGGCATAGCAAAAGTGCAATGTCAATGACATCTATATGCTTCGGCATAGCAAAAGTGCAATGTCAAAAAGCTTAACATAATTAGGTATTTCTTTTCTCTCTTTTATATACCCATGCATGGTTTGCTTAATATAAGAAGCCCAAAATTGAGTTAAAAGCCCAAAATTGAGTTACACAGCACGAGTCTACTATGACCATTTGGACACTTGCTTTTGAGGATACAACTTAAAACAATTAGGACAAATGTGTCCAGAAACACCACAATGGTGACAAACATGAGTAGTTTTAGAGCTACTGGGCTTCCTAGAAGGAGGTCTAACCTTAGAGGTTGATAGAGTCCTTAACTTAGGACAATTTGGCCTAATATGACCAACAATGTGACAATGATGACAAGTGGGGACAAAAACAGATTTTTCTTTCATCCTAGGAAGAGTTTTAGACAGAGGTTTAGAAATTTCAGCGTTAACATCAGATTGTTTATCTTTGTCTATCCTAGCAATATTAGCCTTTAACTCTTGATCATTCCTTTTAAATGGAGGAATATAAAAATCATTTTCTTTTGAGTTAGGCTCAACAACAAGTTTGGCACTAATTAAATTTTCAACTTCATTTTTAAATTAAACTAGTTGCTCTTCCAAACTCTTAATTTTGTCTACTTGAGATGAAATTTGATTTTTAAATTTCTCATTCAAATTATTTGCTTCATCCAATTTTGCAATCAAATCATCTCTTTCAAGTTTGACCTTTTTAAAATTAGCTTTTAATTTTGTAGAACACTCAAGAGATTTCATACAAATATTATAAAACTTGCAATAAGCATCTTGAAAATCATCTTCATCATTCAACACATGATCATGCAAATAAAAAAAATCAAGATCTTCCATGACAACGGAAGTCAAGGATCACACTTAGGAAATTAATCCAATCAGAGTGTACCCGCTCTGATACCACTTGTTGGGAAATTTAGACCCAGGTTGATAGAATTAACAAGTTTTAAATCCAAGTTGTTAATTATATTTTTTATGAATAAACTTGTTAAAACAAACAAACATTAATATCATGTCACAAATAATATGCAGCAAAAAAAATAAAAAAGACAAGATATGATGACCCAAAAAAACCAATGAAACCAACTAGTTTCACAGTAAAAAACCTGGTGGAAAACCTTCTCGAAAAGCAATTCACTATAGTAAAGAGAAGCAATCCCCGTAGATGAACTCATAGCAGAAACCTTCTACCACTTCAGAACCTCTAAACTCTTCAATATATGAACATCACCCTTTGATGCATAGATCCCAGTACGTGACTCACTCACCAACTTGAAGAAGAAGAATGTTAGCTGTAAAGTTCTTCACTTCATCAAAAATGAAGATCAAGAAACACTTGATTACAAAACCCTAAGGTGCAAAGACGCAGTAGCTTCTTTCAGAAAGAATAAGGGTTTGGTCACCTTTTTCATATGTTCTCCTTATATTCTCTTATGTGACGGCTTCTAAAATAAGCCTTATATATGTCTAGGGTTGTGAGAAAAGAAACCCTACACAAATACAAAAAGGCCAAAAATCAGATCTGAAAATTCTGATTTTCGTAACCTCGATAGCTGCTCAATCAATCGAGGAGCTGTCGAGCTTCATTAAACCTCGATAGATAGAGGTGTCGAGCAGGTGTCCACAGGTGTCCAACAGGTGTCTAACTATCTGTCCAGCTTTAGTGAACACTTTTTCTTCACTTATTTCTTGGTCCAATCTTCATGGCTTTAATACTAGACTTGAACAACATGTTCTTTGAAGTATTAAACACATCCTAGATCTACCCAAATACAAGTAAAGTGCGTTTTGTCAAAGGATTAGCTAGCTACATAAAATATGTCCTTAACAGCGGGTACCTTGCGAGATGGCCTTTCTCGCGAAGTACTCGAGAATTTAACAGCCTGGAATGATTCTTCAGCTTCTAGTCATGTGCTTCAAATGTGACCTTTTGTGGGTTACTCTTCTCGCAAGCTTCTCGCGAGCTAGTCACAAACTGCATTGATCCTTCTTTGAAGCTTAATTCTTCACCAATCTCTCACACTTATCCTTTAGAAATAAACCAACATAAATACAGGGAAATGATTGAAGAAATTACAATTAAATTTGGCATGGAAATAAAGCCAACAAAGACTAGTTGGAAATCACAACTTTATAATCTCCTCCTTTGGTTATTCCGTGACACAACCTCTAAATAGACTCTAGACTTAAACATGAGTTTGTGAACATTGGCAAAACTCACTCACACCTAAATCTAAAAGTTGTGAAGCACTTGAACCATATATGCCTGTATCCTGAAACACTTGCACAGACTTAATAAACTTCATTAAGCACGAGACAAGTAGAATACTAGGCATGTATAGAGAACAAGTAAAATGTGATCAAGTTGAATAAGAGATATGTGAACATATAGAATAACTTGATCATATAGGAACAGTCATTAAGAAATGACCACAATGAACATTTAACAAGTAAATGATCATTTGGACATGCAAGCAATTAAGCACAATACACAAAAAAAAAAAAAAATGCATGTCCAACAAACCACATGATGCATTAAAGAAACTAAAGCGAGAAGCAATAGAAAACTAAAAGCATCAAGAAACGGATATAAAAACCAAGGAACACAAAGTACTAAAGAAAAATTATGTTTTAAACTAAAGTATTGAAAGCTTTAAATAAAGCACTGTAAATAAAGACATAAACTATAAAAACATAGGTTAGACTATCTAAAAACTAACTATCCAAAAAATGTGTGGTTGTAGGTTAGCTTCCTCCTTTTAAGCCCACTCCCCATTTCAATATGCACTCCTCTTTGCTTTGTGATGCTCTCCCCCTTACTCTATGATATAATCATAGTATTTATAGTAAGTGTTCTCCCCTTTTTTGGCAGAAATAGCTAAAGGTTCTCCTTAAGCTTGTGCTGAATCTTATCCAATTGTGTCTCAATGGTGGTCAAGCAAAGCTGAACATGATTATTGTTAGAGTACATGACATTTGCAAGTCTAGAAATGTGATCACGTAAACCTTCCATTGAAGTTATCAACCTTTTTGGATGAGGGATAAACGGTCTCAGCTAAGTGCTAGAAGAGTGAGGCTCAAGAGTGTGAGGAGATACTTGGGAAGTTTGGAGACACTAAGAGTAGCTGAGCTCTTCCCAATAGGAGAGGCATGATGGGAGGATTTGCTCTTTAAGGCATAGAAGGACTTTTCTTTGCCCTTTCGATATATGAGTGACCATTGCTGCTTTGTGGAGAATGCAATGAAATTGGTCCTTGACGAGGCAAGATCGTTCCATCTGTAGGAGGACGGATGCCCTTAAGAGTCATGATCTTCATAATGAGGCTGCAAAAAGGTAGACATGTTCTGACATCTGACCTCCCTATTGTTTTTTTCATAGTTTGAGTGTGCACAAATATCTATTTGAGCTCCATTGATCAGATTCCATAGGAATTTTGCTCTTCCAAGGTTAATGAAATCTGTGTTGGATAGAGGGTACAAGTTAAAGTGCATAATCAAGGTGAGAGTCTTCATCTCCATCTTGAATCTCAAAGTACTAATGGAGGTGCCTGTGTTGGAGACTTCATGATGTGCTCCTAAAGTTTCAAGGATTTCAGCAATGGAAGGTAATTTTACATCATATAGGGAAATGTCTACATTTGTTGGATGATTGATGCGAAAGATCTTTGCTAGATAGTTTGGAGTGATGACTAAATCTTTTCCTCGAACCCAAAAGTTCTGTTTAGCTTTGGCGAACCATGCATTCAAGTAGAATTCTTTGACTAACTCTTCAATGGGATCTTCAAAGCTACTAAATAAGCTAGACCAACCTTTGTCCGCAAAGATTTTAGGGATGAAGGTTGTTCCCAATGTGTCAAACCTCACAATCCTTTCCACCACAGTAGGAGCATTCTTGAAATTACTGTTAAAGGATTAAGAGTCCAAAAGAGTTTTGAATCTCTTGTTGTCAAAGTTTCCTGATGATTGAGGCCTCTTTGATGTTGGAGATGACGTGAGATCAATAAAGGGTTCCTTACTGCGTGAAGATTGAACATATAGACATTTTATCAAATATTTAGAGTGTACACAATACACATTTATGCTAAACAATGCATGAACACATGAAAAACTTGCCTAAAAGCATGTTAAAATGCCACATGGGGCTAACAAAAACACAACCAAACACAATGGGCCATAGACCAATCAAGAAAAAAGTAAAAAGATTTGACAAAAATTGAATTTTCCCAACCCCATTCAAAATAACCTCAACCCTAGAATTTTAAGAATCTAAGACTTAACCTAAGGAATTAAAAGATAAAAAGTGTTAAAACATACCTTAGAAAAGTCTTAGGGATGAAATCCAATGAGTTTTGGTTGAGATTTGAGTGAAAGTAGTGTTTTGGGCTGAGAGAGACACGATGGAGGTAAAAAAGAGAATTTTCAAAAACAGTCGCTATGTGCCTCTTCTAAAATTGAAAATCTGCTCATTTCGCGAGATAGGTACTCGCAAAGTTCTTGCGAGTTACTCGAAAAATGCCTTAAATGCACAAGGGAAGTTTTACAGGAAGCTATTTCTCACGAAGAACTCGCAAGAGAGTCGCGAAACTCTCTGTGTAAAATTTTGGAAGAAATGTTAATTCACTTCCTCATTTTCGTGACTAGGGTGCGAGATACCTTACTCGTGACATATTCGCGAAAATGCTTCTTGAGGAGTTTTTCAACAAAACAGATTTGGTTTTTTGGAAAAACTTTCAAAGCACAAATTATACATAAAAACACGTTCTAAAACAAATAAAATAGTCAAATATTTTTTAGGTTTGATCATCAAGCAATTTAGTATACACATATTACATATGAACACATACAATCACACAAATGAAATAGACATTCATTGAATATTAGACTAGTGTGTTCTATGTGTGAATCAAGTATGAACTAGTTCATAGTCTAGTATAAAGTTTCAATGATCAATTCAATCAAGTCATACACAACTAACACAAAGTCAAGTGACCTATCTCACTAGTACAAATGAATGCATATGACCTCTCACTAAAGTGTTTACATTGATTGAAAACTTATTATTTGGCTTCCATTTTTCATACTTTTTGATCAATACAACTCAACTTTTGAAAAACATGCCATGAAATATTTGATATTTCTTTTAGAAATAAGCCTTTGGCTTTGGCATCATACATTTTGAATATATTTTGCTCCACTTTTTCCTAGTCAAACTAGTTTTCAAAGCAAGACTTTTTTAGCTCTTTCTCTTTTTAGAGATTGACTTTTGTAGAGTTTTTTGACATAAAAATAAATGTAAGGAAATATATAGGAACAAGTCTACACATGTATCAAGATCAAACAAGACTATTAACTAGTCATTCATGACAAGTTTAAAGATCTATTTACAACAATCAAACATAGATTTCTAGATTTCACTCACACTTAAAAATGTGCATACATAACAAGCTAAGCTTGTAAATACGTTGCGCCATTAGTACAAAGGTACTAGGCCAAACTCAACATGTGATATACACAACACAAGTGATCAAATTTTTGTGATTTTTTACTTTTTATGGGTTTTTGAATTTTTAACACACTAAAAAACAAAGCAATAAAGTAAAATCAACAAAGCAAGGGAAACAAAACAAAGACCTATAGAAGAAACATGATGACATGTGAGACCTTTTCTTCCTAAAAATACCAATGAAAGAAAAATGAGGGTCACACTAGAGAAGTGAGTCAAGTAATGATACCAACACTGATTGTCGGTGTTGATGAACTCCAGCCATACTACTTTCTACTTCAGCAAGTCATGAATGAAATGATATTGAATTTCGATATGCTTTGACTTTGAGTGTTGAGCAAGATTCTTGGATAAATTAATGGCACTTGTATTGTCACAAAAAACGCATATGGTGTCTTAAGAAATCCCATAATCATGAAGAAGCATTTTCATCTACAGGAGTTGAGCATAACAACTACTCGTTGCAATATACTCCACTTCAGCAGTTGTTAATGACACTAAATTTTGCTTCTTGCTCATCCATGACACCAAATTATTCCCGAGATAGATACATCCTCTCGAGGTGCTTTTTCTATAGTCAACACACCCGACCCAATCAACATTCGAGTATCCGGCTAGGCAATCTTTTAAATCTCTTGAGTACCAAATCCCATAGTCGAATGTTCCATTGACATAGCGAATGATTCTTTTAACTGTCGACATATGTGACTCCTTTGGGGCTACTGGAAAACAACCGCATACTCCAACATTAAAGGCTATGTCCGGCCTACTTGCAATGAGGTATAAGAGGTTGCCAATAATGCTCCTATAAAGGGTTGGATCTACTTCCACACCGGCTAGATCGGAGCTTAGTTTGATCGAGGAAGCCATTATAGTAGATGCATGTTTCTCGGAGTCTAAACCAAATCTCTTTACTAGATTTTTGGTACATCTCTCTTTAGATATAAATATACCATCTTTTCATTGCTTCAATTAAAGACTAAGAAAGTAGTTTAGCTCCCCTACCATGCTTATTTCGAATCCCTCCTTCATTTCCTATGAAAATTCTGGAGCAAGAGCATCAATTGATGAACCAAACACAATGTCATACATATATACTTGAGCTATAAGAAGAGATTTCTCATCTAGTTTGACAAAAAGAGTCTGGTCGGCTTGACCTCTTTTGAAACCATGATTCAAAAGATATGACGTTAAACGATCATATCATGCCTTGGTGCTTGCTTTAGACCGTATAAAGCTTTTTTCAATTGGAGAACATGGTCAGGAAAATAAGGATCTTAAAACCCTTTTGGTTGCTTAACAAATACTTCTTCTCGTAAATGCCCATTCAAAAATGCACTCTTCACATCCATTTGATAAAGCTTGAAATTCATGATACATGCTATGGAAAGAAGAATCCGAATTGACTTAAGTCTTGCTACCGGAGTAAATGACTCATCAAAATCTACACCCTCAACTTGAGTATAACCTTGAGCCACCAATCTTGATTTGTTTCGCACAACCTCACCATCCTTATCAGTCTTGGTCTTGAAGATTCACTTGGTACCAATTACATGAGTGTCTTTCGGTCCTGGAACCAATTCCCACACATCATTTCTAACAAATTGATGTAATTCTTGGTGCATAGAGTCTATCCAATTTTCATATTTCAACGCCTCTTCCACCTTCTTTGGTTCAAAATGAGCAAGATAGCAATGATAAGTCACATGATTCACACTATAACTAGGTCCTCTTCTCAAACAAAGGCCCTCATCCAAGTCTCTAATTATGTTACTTTTGAGATGATTTAGACACACTCTTGATAATGGTTTCTTTGAAGTAGGAGGCTCATCATTACGAGATATTGGAAGATGGACTTTCGGTGGAGTGAGTGGACTTGATGGCACTTAGGTTGATTTAGTTTCCCTTTTTGATGTGGTAGGAGTAGTTTCTATTTCCAGTGATTGTTTCTCAACATCATCACTTTGTGAAGAGTTACCGTCATCATTATTCTTCTTGAGGCTTGAAGCTTCTCCATGTTCATCAACACCCTTTTCCGGAATGGCATCATCTATGATGACATTTATTGATTCCATGATCGGCTTGGTACACTTGTTGCAAACTCTATCTACTCGGCTATTCACGGAGTACCCAAGAAAAATTCCTTCATTGCTCTTGGCATCGAACTTCCCTTGATTTTCTCTATCATTGAGGATGAAACATTTAATACCAAATGCCTAGAAATATTTCACCTTAGGCTTCTTTTCATTCCATAACTTATACGGTGTTTCCTTTGTTCCCGCTTGAAAAAGATTCTATTCCTAATATGGCATGATGTATTCACTGTTTCACCCCAAACCTTTTGAGGAATATCCTTGTTGAGAAGTGCTACTTTTGCCATCTCTTGTATAACTTGATTCTTCCTTTCGACAACCCCATTTTGTTGTGGAGTTTTTGGGGTCGAGAATTCCTCCTTTATTCCATGCTCATTGCAAAATGCTTCAAACTTTGCATTCTCGAATTCTTTCCCATGATCACTTCTTATTTTGATGATAGGAACTCCCTTTTCATTTTGAAGCCCTTTGCAAAGTTTCTCCATCTTTTCACATGCTTCCAACTTCTCTCTAAGGAATTCTATCCAAGATTATCTTGAGAAATCATCAACCATAACCATGATGTACCTTTTACCACCCAAGCTTTCTGTTCTAGTTAGACCCATTAAATCAACATGGAGAAACTCCAAAGGTCGAGACATGCCGATAACATTCACTTTAGGATGGCTTGACTTGGTTTGTTTTCCCAATTGACAAGGTCCACAAACATTTTTTTTTAATTTTTCCAAACTTTGGTAAGCTAACTATTGCTTCAAGCCTGGAAACCTTCGCCACTTACTTGTAGTTGGCATGACCGAAACGTTGAGGCCATAGCTCCAGCAAATTGACTTAAGCACTTCGGCATGACACATTTGGCTTGGGGACCACACCATAGCAATTGTGGGTAATTCTAGGTCCCTTGAACATTGTCCTCACTGAAGATAACACACCATTTCTTTGAGAATTGAACCAGAAAATCCTCATCACAGATTTAGGTGATGCTCAACAAATTTGCCTTAAGCCCTTTAATGTATACTACATTGGTCAACAATTGGGAGTCCTACAGTGTCATTCATTCCTTTTCCATGGACTTGAGAATGGCTACCATCTTTGAACGTGACGTAGCCATCTTCGTTTTCTTTAAGGTTCTTAAAAGAGATTTATTGCTAGTTATGTGCCTTGAGCACCCACTGTCAAGATACCACAAACAAGAGTTAAACACTTTTAATGCGGTATGAACAAAGAGACAAGCATGAGATAAGCATTTTTGTTTTTCAAAATAAGATTAATCTTCCCTTTTCATTTTGACTAGATGAGTGAAGCTTTCTTTTTAAACCATCAAGCTTATCACTCAAGTGTCTATTCCTTCTCTTATATTTTTCAATCAAGGAATTAGACTCACACAAACTATTATGAAGCATGTGATTTCTATGCTCTAAACATTTCAGCATATGTATGAACATTCTAGCATGTTTCTTTGACTTTAATAACTCTATGAGCTCATTACTAGAACAATCTCCAAAGATACTCATAGAGTCATTATCACAAATATATGAACCACAATTCATGTTAGCTTTTTCCATTGCCATATCCATAGCAAGGAGGGGTCTAGGATCACACAAGTATAATGAAATCCAAAAAGTGTACCCACTCTAATACGAATTGAAAGCTCAAATTAGTGTGAAAACACTAATACTTGGTCAGACCACAATTTTAAAATTACGGCTAGATTGCTTTTACTCTAACTTAACAAAGTGCGAAACAAGAGTAAATATGTGCAATAAACTGGTAACACTACTCTAAGCCATATTCAACCACAATGAACAATAAAAGAAATGCTTAATGAGTAGGGAAGAGAGATGCAAATACAAGATAACATCAAGACATGTTATCAAAGAGGAAACCGCAGAACTCAGCAAAAAACCTCTCCCCGATCCTCTAAGTTGAAATCAATCCATTATTAAATAAATTGTAGTACACGAATAACAAAAGACCCTCCAAGCTCCTGCTACCAACGGACTTCTTGGAGTCTTGTCTTCACTAGCTTTCCCAGATTTCGCAATTCAGCCCGATTGCATCCGCCACTAAATGGCTCCTTCCAATGCTTTCCAAAGACACCAAAACTTAACTCAACACTCAGATTAGGTGAGGTAAGTATTTGGGTTAGGAACCTCTCAAGGATGTAGAGATGGAGAGGTAGGAGTAAAGGAAAACCAAGAGAAAATGTGTAGATGTGTTTTTGCTAAGGTTTTCTTGTTGAAAAACACTACTTACATTTCATGGGTAATGAGGGTATATATAGTGTGGGTAAAGAATCTGGCAAAACATTTTTTCTTTTTGCATAAATATAGGGAAATGATTGAAGAAATTACACTAAAATTTGGCATGGAATTAAAGCCAACAAAGGCTAGTTGGAAATCACAACTTTACAAATTGAACTTTAATTTTTATTGTGTTCATAGTATTACTCTACTAAAAAGAAATTTTTCATAACACTTTAATTTTATTATGCATGTTGCATTACTCAATTAACAATTTAACTAAACTCAATTTTTTTTGTTGTTGCATTTTTGTAGTTTCAACAACATTATTTTTGTTGTTACTCAACTTATTGGTCTATGTAATTGTCCTATTGTCATTACACTTTTATTTATTAACTAGCCATATCATTTTCGATGTGCCAATCACATGACTTTATCTTTTAATACTCTCTCTCTCTCTCTCTCTCTCTCTCTCTCTCTCTCTCTCTCTTCTATATTTATATATATATATATAGTTGGCAATTTTTTTTTTAACTTTTAAGTGGGGTAAGTTTGTTGTTGTACTTAATTTTTTTTTTTTTTCTAGATTTAAGATAAAGAAAATTTTCTTCTAAAAGAGAGATGAAGAAAATTTGTTGTTGGGCCTTTTCTCTTTGTTTAAAAGGGCCAATGATATTGTTAAAGGATGTCAAGTTTTGATTTTTTTGGGCTTAATTCACTAAGTTGAAAAAGTTTTAAGGTGCTATTTTTTATTTTTGATAGACAAAATAAAATTTTTTTTTTTTTGAAACGAAAAAATAAAAATATTTCAAACATAATATATATATATACATATAACTTTATTTATTTTTCAAGATCTAATGAACACCCTTACCATAATGTGGAGCTGCCTTAGCGAATTAGCAAACATAAGACTGTACTTGTACAATTGTGTGTAACCTAGTCTTACTTGGATTAGAGTAGAATTGGATTTAGATAGATTAATTGGATATCCTTATACCCTTAGGCAAAAGTGTGTAATGCGGACAAAAGCTTATAGATGAAACATGTGGTTGACAAATTGTCATATATGTTGAAGTTGATCTATAGTTCATCAAAAAAAGAAAAGTTGATCTATAGTCGATTATCAAAAAAAGTTGATCTATAGTCTATAGATTCTATACTAGGAAGAGGCCGAAATTGGGGTAAGAGAAAGTGAGAAAATGCAGTGAAGTTTGTCTTTTATTGGACTCTGTTTTGCTATCGAATTTGAGTTTGATCTCTAAATCTGATTCTGAGCTGGTAATATCTTTTAAAAAAAAAAAAAAAAATTTAAAATCAAGATACCCATCTTGCTCTTTATTTGGAAATCGAGGCACTATATTGGCTGCCGTTGTGAATTAAAATAGGGACTCTCTTATAAAAAATAAAAAAAAAAGGCCGAAATATCTTTTTCATCTCTACATAGACAGTTATTGCCTCCTTAATTGCTTGGGTGAGATAAACTTTATATCCTTTTCAAACTTAAGATGCTTAGCCTTGGTCACTGGCATATATATTGGAAACTTGCTCCTCCTAGTGGAGGTGTCTGCCCCAGCAAATGGATTATCATCATCACTTGAAGCATCTGCATGAGCACTGTCAGATAAGGATTCATCAAGGCTTAGTAACTCCTCACTCTCATAGTCAGAATTCATTACACTAGCACCCATTGAGGGTTCAACCTCGACTTCATCACTTTGTTGGTCCCAACTATCATCACTGTCTTCACCTATATTCAATGGTGGTTGTTCTGCCTCATCCTCTATGTCACTGCCCTCAGTATCACTACTATATTCTATTTGACCATCAACTGGTTCATGTTGTTGATCCTTAGCTAGAGGTTCTTTGCCAGCCCTCCTAGCAAAATCTTGTTCAGCATCTACCTCCAATGGTTCATCCTGGTTAGCATTATTAAACTCAACATCATAATGTCCACCAAACTGTGAAAAATCAAGTATGTACTCATCCTCAACATCTCCGTGGCCACCATCAACATTTCTGTGGTCAACATCAACATCTCTACCAAAGTTTGTGAAATCATTTATGTAGTCATCATAAACTCTATGGTCATTATCATCTCTATGGTCATAATCATCTCTGTACTTTGTCTACTCATGATAATGATCACTCTCACTATCAGTATCAATGTCACCATCACTGTCACTACTCACACAATACACCATAAATTCATCATCGACTGCATTATCTATAACTTCTAAGGTTTGAGCATTTGCAGGGTCTACTTCACCAGGTTCTCTAACCTCTAAGGGCTCAACATCCTCTACTTCCATCTCAATAGGCTCTATTAGGATATGCGAGTAGATGTTAATATGTCAACATTTTATGTATTAGCTAATCCTTTGACAAAACACACTTTATTTGTATTTAATACTTCAAGGAACAAGAGTTCAAGTCCAAGTATTGAAGCCATGCAAGTTTCTCTAAGAATCAAGTAATGAAGTGCTAGATTTCAAAGCTTGACAGTTAGCATCTATCGAGGTTTAAAAGCTGCTAAAGCCCATGGCTCGACAGCTAGCTCGATAGATGGCTATCCATCGAGGTTTATGAAACTCAGTTTTTTAGGGTTTTTTTTTTTTCATCCAAACCGTGAGTCTATGTTTGAGCTTTCTTTTCTCACAATCCTAAACACATATAAGGATTATTTTAAGGGCCGTATCAGGTTACACAGTTGAGAGCACAATTATACAAGAGCATAATTCCTCAAGTGGAATTAGAAACCTAGTTTGCCCTGGTTCTTGAAGAAGCTGCTCTGTTTGAACACTATAGGGTTTTGTAACCAAGCAATTTCGTGATATTCATCGGTTAATGAATAGAAGAACTTGCAGCCAATATCTTTCTCAAGTTGGTGATCAAGTCGCGTATTGGAATCCACGCATCTTTTGGTAAGTCATGTAATAGGAGCCATGCAATACAAGGAGAGATTGTCACTACAGAATAAGTCAAATTGGGTATTGGGGTAAGGGTTCAACTGTAGGTTGGTATAAAGTATTGGTATTCCTTTACTTGTAACTGCTTGTTTTGATAATAGTGAATTTTCGAGAGTGGTAACCTTAAAATTACCCAGTGGGGTTTTTACCGTGTAGGTTTTTTCCATTAGTAAAAAAATCACCATGTCATTTAATTTCCGCTGCATATTTGGTTATTTAGTGATTTGTTTGTGCTACCACGCTCATTGCATGTAATTGAATCTAATTAGTTCAGTTGACTAATTAATTAGTTAATTCATCACAATGGGTCAATTCATTTTTGGTCTATCAAGTGGTATTAGAGTAGGTACAATCTGATTAGGGTTTAATCTTTGCTGTGAGATCCATTGATCCCTGTTTGTCATGGATAGAGGACAGTCACTTATTGTACCTCTTTTATTTAATAGAACTAACTATGCATGCTAGAAAGTACGATGAGAGCTTTCTTGCCGTCATTAGATGAGAAGGTATAGCAAGCTGTGGAGATAGGTTGGACCAAGCCGTTGGAAGTGCCAGCCGACTGAGATGATGCCAAGATCAAGGCGGCAAACTTCAACAGCAAGGAATTAAATACTTTATTTAGTGCGGTCACAAATGAGGAGTTCAAAAATATTTCCTCTACTGAAACTACAAAGGAGGCGTGGACCATTCTTTAGACAACCTATGAAGGAACAAAGGCTGTTAAGGATTCGAAACTTCAGAGGCTTACTACTAGCTTCGAAGAAATCAAGATAGAGGAGGATGAGTCATATGATGAGTTCTATGCCAGAATCAAGGACATAGTGAACTTAGCTTTCAATCTTGGGGAAACCATTCCCAAACCCAAGATTACGAGAAAGGTGCTCAAATCTTTGCACAAGAGATTTCATGCCAATGGAAGCGCCAGTCGACTGAGATGATGCCAAGATCAAGGCGGCAACTTCAACAATAGAGTATTAAATGCTTTATTCAGTGTGGTCACAAATGAGGAGTTCAAAAAGATTTCCTCTACTGAACTGCAAAGAAGGCGTGGACCATTCTTTAGACAACCTATGAAGGAACCAAGACTGTCAAGGATTCGAAACTTCAGAGGCTTACTACTAGCTTCGAAGAAATGAAGATGGAAGAGGACGAGTCATATGATGAATTCTATGCCAGAATCAAGGACATAGTGAACTTAGCTTTCAATCTTGGGGAAACCATTCCCGAACCCAAGACTATGAGAAAGGTGCTCAAATCTTTGCCCAAGAGATTTCATGCCAAGACCACCGCTATTGAGAAATCAAAGGATAATGACAAGATTCTTTTGACAGAGCTCGTTGGTAATCTGCAGACCTATAAGTTGGGTTTGTCCAGGATTGGGAAGCCAAGCAAGGGTAAGAGCATGGCATTAAATTCCAAGAGAAGTTACACGGATGAGTCTTCCGACGATGAAGATTCTAAAATGAAGTCCTACATTACTCGATAATTCAAGAAGTTCATGAAAAATGCCCACACAAAGGGCTTCGACAAGGGCCGTAGGCAATCAAGCTCCTCTTAGTCTAAGAGCCAAGACAAAGGGAAGAAGGATGCTAGGGATGACGGTCAGTACACTGTTCCCTTAGGACCTAAGTGTTTCGGGTGTCAAGGTTTCAATCACATGAAACAAGATTGCCCTACCTATCTTAAGTCTATTAGGAAAAGTAAGGAACTTGCTGCAACCTTGAGTGATACTACATCTGAGGATGATTCTGAAAATGAGGATGATGGAATCTTGAATGCCTTCACCGCCATTGTCAGTCCTACTAAAGGGATTGTAGAAGATGTGGATGAAGAAGAAAACTTGGTGGAGTCAAAATTTGAGAAGATGGATGAGCAAGATGACATCCATACAGCCTATGCAAAGTTATACAAGTTCTTGGAGAAATATGAGAAGCTGTATAGGTTGGCCACCAAGAAGCTCAGTGATGTGGAGTTTGAACGAGAACAACTCTCCACAAAGTTTGATGAAACAAATTAGACTATTGGAGTACTAAGGTTTGAGAACAATTTCTTGGCTGAGAAGACTAAGAAGCTTGAGGCAGAATTGTTCCAAGTAAGAGCTCAGTTGAAGAGGACCTCAAGTGCAAATCTTAATAAGATACTTAGCATGCAAAAACTGCCTCCGATCGTATCGGTTTAGAATATGATTTTTCTTCTCCTAATATTGACTCTTCCAGTATTACTATTTTTGTCTCTCTTGCTAAAAATATTGATTCTGAGAATAATGATGCTAAAAATGTGATAGATAGTGAGAACATAGACAAAGATAAATATATTTTAGGAGCACCCCCTAAGCTTGCTAAGAAAGAAACCAAAAACCCTAGGGCTAAGAAGAGTAATGCTTAAAAGTTTAAAGAGAGGAAGCAGCATCTCTGTCATCACTATAGCGTAGCTGGACATACTTGACCAAATTGCTATAAGTGGTTAGCCACTCAACACAGCAAACGTATGATTTCGTTTAGAAACCAGAATCAGCTTTCATCCTCTCTTGCTCCCCTTGGAGATCTCCTCAAGGCCTTCATATTCCTTTCGAACTTGAACGGTTTCAATTCTTCCCCCTCACCGTCGGTTCAAAGATTTGCTCAATGGAAAGGTTCTTTCAAGGTGTGGAAGGCAAAGGGCTCTAAGTGATTTAGTCACTTTTTCTCTCTCTTCCTTTTTTTGTTATGCTTGTATTACTTATGTGTTTTGTTTTATTTGAGACAATTTAGTTTTTATGCATTGTTGTATTTGACATGCTTTTGTTTGGTTGTTTTTCAGTTTTGTTTTTATTTTGTTTTTCATTCATAAAAATTTAAAAAAAAAATTGAAAAATTAGAAAAATACAAAAATATTGTGTGTTTGTGTACGTTGGTATTTGTGTATCTTGAATGGCCAATGAAACAAAATTTTCTAAACTTTGTATCTCTTGTATTGGCTAATCCTTTGACAAAATGCACTTTACTTGTAATTGGGTAGATCTAGGATGTGTTTAATACTTCAAGGAACAAGAGTTCAAGTCCAATTCCAAGTATTGAAGCCATGCAAGTTGTCCAAGAATCAAGTAATGAAGGGCTAGATTTTAAAGCTTGACAGCTAGCATCTATCAAGGTTTAAAAGCTGCTGAAGCCCATGGCTCGACAGCTAGCTCAATATATCTATCAAGGTTTATGAAACTCAATTTTCCAAGGCTGTTTTTCATCCAATCTGTGAGTATGTGTTTGAGCTTTCTTTTCTCACAACCCTAAACATATATAAGGATTATTTTAAGGGCAGTATCAGGTTACACAGTTGAGAGCACAATTGCCAAAAAAACATAATTCCTTAAGTGGAATCGAAAACCTTGTTTGCTCTAGTTCTTGAAGAAGCTGATGTGTTTGCACACCGTAGGGCTTTGTGACCAAGCAACTTCATGATATTTATCGGTTGATGAACAGAAGAACTTTGCAGCCAACATCCTTCTTACGTTGGTAATCAAGTCGCGGACTGGGATCCGCGCATCTTTTAGTTAGTCACGTACTGGGAGCCATGCAATACAAGAAGAGATTGTCACTACAGAATAAGTCAAACTGGGTATTGGGGTAAGGGTTCAACTATAGGTTGGTATAAGGTACTGGTATTCCTTTACTTGTAACCACTTGTTTTGATAATAGTGGATTCTCGGGATTGGTGACCTTAAAATCACCTAGTGGGGTTTTTGCCATGTAGGTTTTCCCCATTCATAAACAAATCACTATGTCATTTAATTTCCGCTGCATATTTAGTTATTTGGTGATTTATTTGTGCTACCACGCTCATTGCATGTAATTGAACCTAATTAGTTCACTTGGCTAATTAATTGGTTAATTCATTACAAGGGGTCAATACATTTTTGCCCTATCAGGCTCATCTACTGGATGTTTCACAAACATGTGAATCTCTCCATAACCCTTCACTAGGTCTGTCATAACCATAGCATAATCATCATCTACAACCTAGTGGAAATTTGCATGCCTTGGGTTCACACCAGGCATCTGAAACCAAAGCCTATCAACTTCTCTGTACCTAAACTCCCTACATATAGCCTCAATCTCCACTTTTGACCATCTATCTGGGTTACAATTCTCTACCTGGTCTACTGTCCCTCCCACATACACTTGAGGGTCCCATAGGAAATGCCCACTATGGTGAACATGCAGAGTAAAACAGTCATCCATCCTGCATGCATGCAATTTACTCTTCAAAATAAAAATAAGATTTTAAGCTAATGCACTAATAAAAAAATGAAAACCAACCACATAAACAACATCAAAGGGAACACATGGACTCAAACATTTCTCAAAAAGGAACACACAATACAACCAAACACTATAGGACGAATACCAACAAAATCACTTTTCTAAGCTAATGAACTAATAAACAAATGAAAACCAGCCACATAAACAACATCAGAGGGAACACATGGACCCAAACATTTTTTGAAAAAGAAGACATAATACAGCCAAACAATATAATACAAACCCAACAAAAAGATACCATTTTTTATCACAATCAACATTGTGGTCCTTGATAAAAGTGTCCACTACACAAAGCTATAAAGGGAGAGACAAAGAGAGAAAGAAATAGCAAGAGAGAAAGAGAACATACCAAAAGCAGCCACTCTAGATTCATAATCATAACTTTGATTCAGTGTGAGAGTGCTCGAAATTTCAAATGACAACTTTCTTTAGGGTTGGGATTTGAGTATTGTGTGAGAGTGAAAAAGGAATTTTTTAAAATTAGGGATTTGGGTGTGGTTGATTTGTGTTAGAGAGGATCACACGAGTGCCTTTGTTAAGGAGTTGGTCATGTCTCTTAATGGCGAGAAGTTAAGGTGGGGAGCTTGGGCTAACACGTTTGCAATGGTAAAATAATATTTTATTTCACCGTCTGCCGTGCAGTAGAATTCCATTACTGAGATGATGATAGCGACCATAATGAAACACGTTTTCCTGAATAAGGACTAAAAGCAGTAAAATTAAAAAGTAGGGACCAGAGTGGAAATTGGTTGAAACAATGCCATCCTATTTTTATGATGGCACTATAGCTTAATTATAAAAATAAAATATTCAAATTTATTCCTTATCTCATTCTTTTAATCCTTCTTTCTCTCTCCTTTGTCTTTCTATTTCTCTAGTCTCAATCCATTTCTTTCTCACTCCCTCTTTCCTCATATCTTTAGTGGTTGGGCCTCCTCATCGACAAAGCAGAGATAAAAAATTCTCCATTGATCTCACTGGTATTTCCATTTAGTGGGGTACCGATCCTCGTATCACCTCCTATGAGCTTATTGAGATCCATTATTTGTTTTTCAGGATTTCTTGTCATTCAATCTGGCCTATTTCTCATTTGCACACCATTCCTCTTGAGAGATGTGCTTTTTTGTATGCCCTTATGACTGATGCTTTTATGAGTTTTCCTACTTTTTTCATTCGTTCCTTGGTTGAGGTTCATAGGAGTAGCTCTACAACACATGGTCTTTTCTTCCCTGTTTTTATTCATAGGATTTTGTTACATTTAGGTTTAGAGGATTTTCCTAAGTCTGAGCCCTTACATATTATAGCTCCCATAGGTGCCACCCTTCTTAGGCAGAGAGTAGCTCAGATGAAAGTGAGCTCTAAACGCCCTAGAGTAGAGTCTTCCACAGGTGCTACAGCTTAGTCTCCTTCTTCAAGTGACCCTTTTGCTGAGGCTTATGTCGCTCCCACATTCGCTGTTGATCCTCTACCTTCTACTTCGAATGATTCCTCCATTCGGAGTATGTTGGATACTGTATGACTGTTTAGGTGATGCATGGACAGTTTTTGGTGGATGTGCTCACGAAGCTTTAGGCTTTGCGTGCGAATTTGGCAAGTGTTCGACGGTCTATTCCACCACCTTCTTTTGATGATGAGCCTTGATTGCCCTTTGACAATTTGTCACAAAAAGGGGGAGTACATATTGATGGAGATAGGAGGAGATTTTGATGTTTTTGGAGATTTGGAGCTTTAGATTGTATCTAGGAGCTTCATATGTATATTTTTTTGGCTCATGATGTATTTATTTCTTCTTCTGATGTATTTATTTTCTTGTGGACTGTATATGTTAAGGGGAGACACTATGCTTTTATTTCTATTATTGTTTCTTATTTCACATGTGCTACACTGGCTATTCATTATATTATGAGGTTATTCATGATATATTTCTGTTATTTACTATTTTGTAAAATCAAGAATTTATTTTGTTTTACTTGTATTTTCCACACATGTGTTTATGTGTTTGTTGAGTGTTTCAGGAATATACATGTTTATTTAGTCGTGTTGTTGTCTACATTGGCAACTGATAGATAGTAGTGAGGTTGAATTGTTTTTAGGCATGTTTAATGTTTAATGGGCTGTTTGTAACTTTGAGCATTTTTGTTTTTGTTATGTGTTTTGTCACGGATTGCCAAAAGGAGAGTTTGTTAGGTTCTAAAACTTAAGGATCTAAATGTATTAGAACTTCAATGTGTAAGGTTAGCAAACCATGATCAAAACTTAGAGTCTAGATTTAGGTTGCTCAAAGTGTGTTTATTTGTAAAGTTGGAATTGATTGTACTGCAGGATTTATTAGATCAAATCTGGAAGGCTCGATTGATCGAAAATTAGACTCGATCGATTGAACCTCGTGCAGATTGTTTTTTTGTAGAATTTCCAACTCAGTGTAACCAGTTTGACGTGTAGGATTTTATGTTTACTGTCTCATATAAAAAGAAAAACCCTAACCATGTTTTAGATGTTGTTGATATGTCGTGTGTGTGAATTTCTTGTGAGATCTAGAGGTGTTTACCTTCATGCACACTTAGGGTTATCAAGATCAAGATTGATGTCAAGAACTTGGTGATCTCTTCAGTTGCTGTTTCAAGAGTATAAAGAAAAACACAACGGGGTGTACTTGTGATTGCTGTGGGTCAAGGAAGGAAGTAGTCTGTGGATTCGAAGCTATCACATGGTCGTGGTAGTAAGTTCTCTACTCGAGATAGCAATAGGATGTTGTGGTCTAAGTCTTATTGTAAAACTTTAATTTTTTCATGTTGGATCTGTTTTACCTTGAAGATAGCTAGGTTAAACCCTCCCCAGGTTTTTTACCTGTTTGGTTTTCCTGGGTTATCATATTGTTGTATTCTTTATATTTTCACATTATTTACATGATATGATTTAAAGAAGCTGTTTTTCCCCGATTCTCGACAGCTTCTCGACACCTCTCGACACCTCTATTTGTCGAGAATTAAAGAAAGCAGATTTTCAGTTCTGTTTCAAGTCCAGTCCGTGAGTGTGTCTTTGGGACTTTTTTTCTCCTAACCCTAGACATATAAAAGGATTATTTTAAGGGCCATCAAAGATGATGCAAGTTGCACATTCATTCAGAACTTCTTGTTCATGCAATTTGTGATATGAAAGAAAAAGTTCGTGCCCTAGTTCATCTCTGATGATTTGAAGAACTTTGCAGCCAACAACTCTCACTCTCTCTAGTTGGTAATTGAAGTCGCGTACTGGGATCCGCGCATCTGGTTAGTCACGTACTTGGAGCCATGCATTGAAAGGAGAAACAGTCTCTACAGAACAAGTCCAATTGGGTATTGGGGTAAGAGTTCAACTGTAGGTTGGTAAGGTACTGGGATTCCTTGCTTGTAACTGCTTGTTGTGATAATAGTGGAGTTTCTAGAGTGGTGACCTTAAATCACCCGGTGGGGTTTTTGCCGTCAGGTTTTCCCCATTTGTAAACAAATCACCCTGTTTTTTCTTCAATGCACATCCAAAATCACCTTCAACGCAACCCATAACCACCTATCGCTGTCTCGGCTGTGCTACCGGAGGCTCTGGGGAAGTCGGAATAGGAGAGCACTCATCTTGGGGTGGGCTTACTACTTAGATGCTTTCAGCAGTTATCCGCTCCGCACTTGGCTACCCAGCGTTTACCGTGGGCACGATAACTGGTACACCAGAGGTGCGTCCTTCCCGGTCCTCTCGTACTAGGGAAAGGTCCTCTCAATGCTCTAACGCCCACACCGGATATGGACCGAACTGTCTCACGACGTTCTGAACCCAGCTCACGTACCGCTTTAATGGGCGAACAGCCCAACCCTTGGAACATACTACAGCTGCAAGTGGCAATCAGTCGACATTGAGGTGAATCACCGCAACCATAGTCGTCATCGATGACCCATGAAAAACCAGAAAATCGAACCATTGCCTGAACAACTGAAGTTATGACCACAGTCATCGTTGATTACCCACAAACCAACCACAAGATCAGACCACCAATAAAGAGGGATGAGAGAGAGAGAGAGAGAGAGAGAGAGAATTTTGAGTGGGGGAGAGAAAAGAGAGAGGTGAGAGGTCTGAGTAGGGTTGAGAAAAGAGAAAGGTGAGAAGTAGAGGACATATATAAGGAGAGAAAGAGTCAGTAGAGGAGAGATATAAATAAAATATTACTAAAACTTTTACAATATTTAGCTGTACTGTCTCATATTTGGAATTGCATTGTATCTTCATGCTAAAAATGCTGTGATTTGAGATATTTGATGAAGGTGGGGTTGTTGAGTTTGGTGTACAAAATGCAAAACATTTAGCATTTAGCAGACCTAATACTAGTGCGCTTAAATTGCATCAAGGAGAGAGAGAGAGAGAGAGAGAGATTTAAAAAGTAAAATAGAAATCTATAGTAACCATGTATATTTATTGTTGCAATAATGAATATGTACAGTCTTTGAGTAGTTTTTGAGCAAAAATGTGCAAAACAAACCATTTTTTCTACTTTGCAATGTTTGGTGCCAGTGCTCTAAAAGTGTGTAAACCTTGCATTTTTGCAACAGTAACCATGTAAATATACGCAGTTACTATTTCTTTTTCACTCCCACTCACTCTCATTGTGTTACTCTCTATGTTTTTACACTCAACCCTCTTTGTCTTCTCTCTTCAGCTTGTTGGGGACATATTTTGTAATTGGCATATCCTTTGACAAAACGCACTTTACTTGTATTTGGGTAAATCTAAGTAGGTTCAAGATGATCATTACAAGTGGTTAAATTGAAGACATGAAGATTACTCAAGAACTGCTCAAGAAAAGTGCAATCTGCAGGTCTCGATACCTCCTCGACAGAAACTCGATCCGTCGAGATTCATTAAAGCTCGACAAATGTCCCGATCGATCGAGCTTACGGGTTTCAGATTATAGCCAGCAATGTTTTTATTCTAAAAGGCTATTTGTTTATGGGTTTGTATAATTATTATTGGACTAGGAAAACCCAAAGTTTGTGTAAACCTATTTGGAATAGGAGAGCCCATTAAGCTCCTATTTAAAGGAGGTGGAAAAAGAAAAACCTAACCCTAGAGAGCTTCATAAGGTTTTCTTTTTGAAACCCTAGCCTCCTCCTACAGAAGAAAGAGTTCTTGCTACGTTTCTTGTACGCCTTAGGGTTTTGTAACCAAGCAAAGTCTCTTGCACCAACATTGAAGATCTTATTGGTGTTTCTATGTGAAGCTGCTGCAAATCAACTACAACAATCAAAGGGTTGCTGTGGAGTTAGTCACGTATTGGGATTCGTGCAAAGGAGTAAGCCGTGTACTGGGATCCGCGCATCAAATTGGTTAGTCACGTACTTGGGAGCCGTGCATTGAAAGGAGAAACTGTTACTACAGAACAAGTCCAATTGGGTATTGGGGTAAGAGTTCAACTGTAGGTTGGTAAGGTACTGGGATTCCTTGCTTGTAACTGCTTGTTGTGATAATAGTGGAGTTTCGGGAGTGGTGACCTTAAATCACCCGGTGGGGTTTTTTGCCGTAAGGTTTTTCCCATTCGTAAACAAATCACCGTGTCATTTAATTTCCGCTGCATTACTTAGTTTGGTGATTTGTTTGTGCTACCACGTGATATTGCATGTTAATTTGATTAATTAATAACTGGGCTAATTAATTAATCTAAGTTATCACAAGGGGTCAACGCATTTGTGGCCTGTCACAGTTCTCTCATCCAAATGGCCAAATAACCTTCTATTTGCTTCAACCATACTATTTTCTCTTCCTTCAATGTGTAAGGCACAACTTAAAGCATTTACATTAGCTTGTGCAAATATTTCTGTCTATTTTAGTATAAGAACATACGTTTTCTAGTTTACACAACCACTTTTCAAAACATTCCACATTAAATTATTTATTTTATACTGCATTTAATTGAAATATCATTTCTTTATCAATTTTTTATTATTCTCATTCACCAAATCTCAAAAACACTGGGATCAATGTAGAGACCTTATTTTGCAACTCCCATTTAACCTCACTTGCATTGCTACAACCGTGGAGAGTTGATGTGTTCAAAAGAAAGATTGTGGTAAGATTGTATTTACTTCTTGAAATTATTTATGTCCAATTTGTTTTGAACTCAAGTTTGGCATAAACTTGAATATTGTAATCTCTATTTTCATAGTAGAATTTTCAAAGTTGCCCTGTAGTTTTTTCTATTTACACTGAAGGATTTTCCATGTAAGATTTGGTGTTTTTGTGTGAATGTTTTTCGATGTGTTTTTGTGTGAATGGTTTTCTATAATGCTTGTAGAAATTTTGTGTTCCACACTTATCGTATTGTTCGGTAGTCAATAATTTTAATTCTCTTATAGATATGGAGGGGATTTAGGTTTTTAACTATGGTTCGATATTGAAAGTATGAAACACGTGGTGGACAATTATCATGTTGAAGATGATACTCGGAAGAGGTCCCAAAGAGAATTGGGGCAAGAGAAAGTGCAGTGAAGTTTGTCTTTTGTTGGACTGTTTTACTGGCGAGTTTGAGTTTGATCTCTAAATTTGATTCTGAGCTGGTTGTATCGGTTTTTAAAAATCAAGATACCCATCTTGTTGTCAATTAGTATAATGGCTGGCTTTGTGTGTAACAAAATGGGGACTGTCCAATATAATTATTCTTTGGTCACATGTTTCTATACGGTGCTTACCACAGCTTACTTTTGTTAGCAGCTTGCAAATAACTGAATTGTAATATTCAGTCAGATTTTATAGGTATAGCTGGGATGCTCTTAGTCCTTTGTAATTGATTTGAACTCTAATTATTATATTCATTTTACGGGAACTTTTAACTTGTATTAGATATAAGATAATTATGCTAAAAGTTTAAAGGCTTTAGGGAACCATTGGTCCTTAATATAAATCAAGCTTAAATGCTAGACCACAAAAGCTGAACTGATTACCCCGTAAAAGAAATGAAATACTTTTTATTCAAATGGTTCTACTTCTACAGTTCTACATAGTGATATAAATGATCATTCACGTCTCCTTATATTCACCTAACCTCCTTAGTACTTAAGTAGGTCGTATTACTTATTAAAATAATTAAAAGGAAATTTAAATATCATAGGCCAATCTAATTTGAAGCAGAGAATTACGAGTTATATTCTTAAAGTTATACCAGGTATGCATTGAGTTGGATAAGACCATGATCAACTTAAACATGATGTTAGTCTTTGCAATGTTAATCGGATGTTATTTACTACTAGTTACGAAAATTATATTTTGTGCATAATTTTAATGTTGGCAAAAATATCATTTTTGCCACTACATTTTCAGCCCATTTCCACTCTGGTCCCTACTTTTTAATTTTACCGCTTTTAGTCCCTATTTTGGAAAACATGTTTTGTTGTGGTCCCTACTATCATCTTAGTGATAGAATTTTCCTACATGGCAGACCACGAAATAAAATATTATTTTACCATTGCAAACGTGTTAGCCCAAGCTCGTCACCTCAACTTCCTGCCATTAAGAGACCCACACGAGCCTCACATGACCAACTCCCTAACAAACCCACTCATGTGATCCTCTCTAACACAAATCAGCCACACCCAAATCCCTAAATTTAAAAAATTCCTTTTTCACTCTCACATCATACTCAAATCCTAACTCTGAAGAAAGTTGTCATCTGAAATTTTGAGCGCTCTCACACTTAATCGAAGTTGTGATTGTGAATCTAGATTGGCTGCTTTTGGTATGTTCTCTTTCTCTCTCGCTATTTCGTTCTCTCTCTGTCTCTCTGTTTATAGCTTTGTGTAGTGGACACCGTTATCAGGGACCACAATGTTGGCTATGATAAAAAAAAAAGGTATCTTTTTGTTGGGTTTTGTATTATATCTCCATATTGTTTGGTTGTAATCTGTCTTCCTTTTCAAAAAATGTTTGGGTCCATGTGTTCCCTCTAATGTTGTTTATGTGGTTGGTTTTCATTTGTTTATTAGTTCATTAGCTTAAAATCGTATTTTTATTTTGAAAAGTGAATTACTGTGCATTAGTAAACTGCATGCATGCATGTAGGATGGATGACTATATTACTCTGCATGTTCACCATGGTGGGCATTTCACATGAGACCCTCAAGTGTATGTGGGAGGGATAGCAGACCGGGTAGAGAATTATACCTAGATAGATGGTCAAAAGTGTAGATTAAGGCTATATGTAGGGAGTTTGGGTATAAAGAAGTTGATAGGCTCTAATTTCAGATGCCTGGTGTAAACCCAGAGCATGCTAATTTCCACCAAGTTATAGATGATGATTCTGCTGTGTTCTTGACAAATCTAGTGAAGGGTTATGGAGAGATTCACATGTTTGTGGAACATTTAGTGGATGAGCCTATTAAGATGGAAGTGGAGGATGTTGAGCCCTCAGAGGTTAGAGAACTTGGTGAAGTAGACCCTCCAGTTGCTCAAGCCTTAGAGGTTATAGACATTGCAGTTGATGATGAATTTGTGGTGTATTGTGTGGGTAGTGACATTGATAGTGATAGTGAGAGTGATCATTATCATGAGCATGTAGAGTATAAAGATGATAAGGACCATAGAGCTTATGATGACTATAGATATAATTTCTCAAACTTTGGTGGAGATGTTGATGATGGCCACAGAGATGTTGAGGATGAGTACAAACTTGATTTTTCACAATTGAAAGGACATGATGATGTTGAGTTTGATAATGCTGACCTAGGTGAACTATCGGAGGCAGATGTTGAACAAGTTTGTGCTAGAAGGGCTGGCAAAAAACATCTGGCTGAGGAACAACAACAAGAACCAGTTGATGGTCAAATAGAGGATAGTAGTGATACTGAGGGCAGTGACATATAGGATGAGGTAGAACAGCAACCATTAAATATAGGTTAAGACAGTGATGACAATTGGGACCAACAAAGTGATGAAGTTAAGGTTGAATTAGGCCCAATGGGTGCTGGTGTAATGGATTCTGACTATGAGGGTGAAGAGCTACTTAGCCTTGATAAATCCTCATCTGACAGTGCTCATGCAAATGCTTCAAGTGATGATGACAATCTATCTGCTGAGGTAGATACCTCCACTAGGAGGAGCAGGTTTCCAATATTTATGCCAGTGGCCAAAGCTAAGCATCTTAGGTTTGAAAAGGATATGATGTTTATCTCACCCAAGAAATTTAAGGAGGCAATAACTGACTATGCAGTCCATGGAGGTTGGGGTATTAGGTTTGTTAAAAATGATTCGCTAAGGGTGAGAGCCCATTGCCAGCTATGGTGCAAGTTTGTAGCCTACCTTGCAAAGGTGCCAAGTGAGGAGAGGTACAAGTTAAAAACTTTGAACATGGACCACACATGCACCAGGAGTTATAAAAATCCAAGGTGCACAATATCATATATTGGGAGGAAGTTGGTGAAGAGAGTTAGAAGAAAGCCAGACATAAACCTGAAAGATATTTAGGATGTTGTGCATAAGAAATTTGTGGTGAATATAAGTGCAGGCAAAGCAAGTAGGGCTAGGGATAAAGCTCAGAGCTTGTTGATGGTGCTCACACAGCACAATTCAACCAACTTTGGGAGTAATGTGAAGAGTTGAGAAGGTGCAGTCCAAGGAACACAATATTATACCTTCAATGATGGTCACTTGGCAGCTGAGCAGCTGGGCTTGGCAGTTGGGATACCACATTTTGAAAGGTTGTACATCTGTTGATAAGGTTGCAAGAAGGGCTTCTTGGCTAGATGCAAGCCAATCATTGGACTGGATGCATGACACTTGAAGACCAAGACAAGTTAGCAGCTGATGTGTGCTGTTGGCAAAGATCCAAATGAGGAGTACTTTACATTTGCATATGTTGTTTTTGAGGCTAAACCCAAGGACTCATGGACTTGGTTTTTGAATTTATTGCTGGTTGACATAGGTGATGGCAAGAGATGGGTGTTCATATCTGATTAACAGAAGGTATATACTTCCCTTTTACATGCACTCCCTAATTGTTAATAGTAGAAGTGTTAGCTTTTAACATGTAACTATGAGAAACCGAGAAAATCAAGTGCTCTCAAAAAAGAGATTTGAGTATTTTTTCAAGACACCTCTCTTTTTAGGTAAGTGGTGTGGATTCGCCACCTATTTGTTTTATACAAAAAAAGAAAAAATTAAATACAACTTTACATGACTGAAATGTTCCATTATCATTAATTGAATAAATAAAGTACAAACTTGATAAATTGAGTATTACAAGGCTTTGGGTCCTAGTTACAAACTACCCAAATATATATATATATATATATATATATATAAAGCCTAGGTTTACCTATCCAAAAGAACTAAGTTCAGAGGCTAGGTTATGGAATGGGAAGGTGTTAGACACCCATTCTGCCTAGACAGAATTTAGTCTTCTAGAATCTCATGACCAATATACCCTTTATGTATGATATGAACGATATGCTGCATACATGACAAACTTAACTCTAAACTATCTCACATAAATCTATTTATGAATGTGTTCCCTTTTTTAGAAAAATTTAGATCTATTTTTGTGAATGAAAAAAAAAATTATTTGATTCATTAAAAGAAAAAGAAAAAGAAAAAGAGCTAGATCTATTTTGGTATAGGTAAAAAAATTAGTTTTGTTGAAGAAAAATCATTTTTTTTTTATTAAATAAAACAAGGTTTTTTGCTTAAAAAAATATTAGAACTGTTTTGAAACAATTTAAAAAATTGGTTTTTGGCTTGTATGTAAAAAAATCAGATCTATTTTATAAATAAGAAAATCAAGATTTGTAGAGAGCTATAAAAATTAGATCTATTTTTTTTATGTAAAATAAGAAAAATATTTTTTAGAAGAGGACTACATTAATGAAATAAACCTACGCTACTTGCATCAAACAGAACAAACAAAACATCACTACTTATGAATTCCATTTTTATTTCAAAATAAATAGTATTTAAAAAATTCAGATTTCCATCTAAGAAAGATACATATCAGTTTTTTTTTTTTTAAAATTCAGATTTTCATCTAAGGAAGATACAAATCTTTTTCTTTTTGTTAAAAAATTTAGATCTGTATCTAAGGAAGATACAAATCTGTTTTTATGTTAAAAAATTTAGATCTGCATCTAATGAAGATATATATTAGTTTTTTGGTTTTGAAAAAATTCAGTTTTGCATCTTAAGAAGATATAGATCTGTTTTTATATTTGAAAAAGATTTGTTAATGAGCAGACTTTTGTAACTCAAAAAGGTAAATCATGACAACAAAAGCATCAAGAGCATATTTCAACAAAAGTATTGATAACACATGGTATGAACATTAGAAATTAAAACTAAAAGAATATATGCATAATCAAAGTAGAAAAACAGGAAAAAAAAAAAAAAAAAAAGGTAATTAAAAACCACCTCTTGCATGGACGTACTCTTCTTATTAAGTGAATATTTTAGGGTTCTTCAAAGAAATTTATTCATTTATCTTTGAAACCTAAAATACCTTGCTTACAAAAAAGAAATTCTTGGAAAGCAAATGCCCCTCATTGATAGAGCTTGCAAAGCAAATGTCAATGTAAAACAAAGACACTGATTTTAGTAGCCATGATTTAATTGATGTTGAATTTTTAAAGATTACCTAGCCCTTGAACCTAAAATCTTGGAACATAGAACTAGTGCCTTGCTACTTAACAAAAATGAAAATTGTGAAAACTTGACCTAGTTGATAACTTATGCATTATGAAATGAAGTGACTGAGAGACTTTTTTTTATCTTAGTCTGAATATGGAGGGTCAATTAAGGGACTTCTCTACCTTGATCATGAATGGAAGGTAACCAAGGGCTTCTCTACCTTGGAACCAGAGCTATGACGACCAAGGGGTTTCTCTACCTCGACCTTGATGAAAGGTAACCAAAGGGCTTCTCTACCTCAGACTTGGAGTTATAGTGACTAAGGGGCTTCTCTACCTCAATCTTGATGAAAGGTAACCAAGGGGATTCTTTACTTGGGCTTCTCTACCTCGATCTTGATGAAAGGTAATTGAAGGGCTTCTCTACCTTGGAATCGGTGTTGTGATGATTAAGAAGCTTCTCTACCTCAGAATCGAAGCTATAGCAACTAAGGGGCTTCTCTACCTCGATCTTGATAAAAGGTAACCAAGACGCTTCTCTACCTCGATTTTAATGAAAGGTCAATCAAAGGGCTTTTCTACTTTGATCTGAGCTGTTGAAATGTCGATTAAAGGGCTTCTTTACTTTGATCTTGAACTGTTAAAATATCTATCAAAGAGCTTTTCTACTTTGATCTGAGTTGCTGAAATATTGATCAAAAGGCTTCTCTACTTTGACCTAAGCTATTGGAATGTCGATCAAAGGGCTTCTCTACTTTGACCTAAGCTATTGGAATGTCGATTAAAGGGCTTCTCTACTTTTTTCTTGAATTGTTAACTGCAATAAGTCAAAAATTGGGATTAGACTTTGAGTGCTTTGTTGTTCCATTGTGTTCGAGATGTGTGATTTTCATTTGTTCCTTCCTGACTTGAACTTTCTTCATTTTTAGCAAGACAACTTTGATGGATTTTTGTATTTCTTTGGAAAAAAATTTATCTTGGAAATTTGAAACTTGGTATTTGAAACTTGAAACTAAAAATTTGAAATTTGAAACTTGAAGCTTGAAACTTGAAATTTGAAATTTGGAAGTGAGAGTTTGAAACTTGAGATTGAACATTTGAGATTTAGAATTGAGAATTTGAAACTTGAAATTGAGAGTCTAAAACTTTTTCTCCTTAAGTAAATTGTATATTTTCTTCATTTGTGACCAAGAAACACTTTCCTACTCAGCTACAAACTCTTTGAATCTTATTTAAACCTGATTAAGAACTAATGTATCTTACTTTAGTAATCTGTCCTACAACAACTTTCTGCATAAAGGTTAGCAAGACAAAATAATCACAAGCAAGAGTTATCTATGGCAAACAAACAAAATTTTTCTCATTCAACAATCCATGATATCAATAGATGGGTTTGTAGCTTTGATTTTAGCACTAAAACCAATTTTATAGCCTTCAAACTAAAGGGAATCAAGGCTTTAAGGAATATCAAGATCAAGTGGGATTTTCTCCATGCTGCTGTAAAGTTTTGGGATACTAAAGACCATGTATTCCAGTTTCGAATTGCTGAACTTTGTCGCACAATTGAAGAATTTTTAGCCATCTTTGTTACAATCCTAGCAAGAAACTAGTAGCAGTTTCTTGTGATTACAGGCGTAGGGAAATTTTTTCTGATGCTTTAGGACTTCCTACTTCAATTGTCGATAGCATGATCGAAGGGCACATGGTGAATCTTCGTATGGTCTTTCCAGATTGATTAATAAACACACTCATGGTGTGAGTGATAACATGCAGAAGAATTTTGACTTGGCTCTTTGCTTTGTGGGAAAATTCGTGCTTTGCTCTAGAAGGCTTGGTTTTGTGGATGCTCAAGCTATAAGCATTGTGAATCAGATTAAAGATGTTGATAATCTTGTTTCTCTAATCTTAGCAGAAACTCTTTTGGGATTAAACTCTGAATCCCATGGTGGGAGTCACAGAACTTTTGCAAGAGTCCCTTGGCTTTGTAAATATGGTTGATGGAAAGATCGTACATGATTGCCACACCTTTTGTTGTGGATTATAGTCCTGGAAATTTTCTTAGTAGGACTATCCTCGAAACCGAGTGTCAAATTGAGTGTCACAAGGTGAAATTTCTGAATAAGAAATCCATTGCCTCCATTCGACGGAATTGTTATTGGTGGAAGTGCCAACCCCCTTTGTTGCGGTCTCTGGGATTAAATCATATTTTCCTAGTTGGGTTAAGGAAAGCAACTTTCTACAAGGCTGACAGACTTTAGAGGCAATTCCAATATGAGCAAGGAATGCTTGGTGGAAAAAGAAGAAAACTTGTTACTCCTGTGGACACAAATCCTACTTCTATAAAGAACATGTTGTTGGTCTTGGAGATGGTTGAGTGAGTGGATTAGTCTTTTGTTAAGGTTCACTTTTAAAGGATGACCACAGACTACTCTAGCTAGCTAGTGAACAAGATTGTGAATAAGGAGGTTGACATAGTTGCTATGAGAAAGCAATTCCTTAGAGACAATTGAGAAAGACATGAGACTTGTTAGGACATATGTGTTTCACTTGTTAAGAACATATGTCATTTGTTTATGTAATTGGCTAATCCTTTGACAAAACGCACTTTACTTGTATTTAGGTAGATCTAGGATGTTTTTAATACTTCAAGAAACAAGGTTTCAAGATCAAGCGTTAAAACCATGCAAGTCTGTCCAAGAAACATGTTGAAGAAGTGCCTATCATTAAAGCTCAAAAGCTAGTATCTATCGAGCTTAAGAAGTTGTTTTCAGCCCCGTGGCTCGACAGCTGCTCGACAGCATCTTGATAGATGCTATCTGTCGAGGTTTAAGAAAAACAGAATTTCAGATCTGTTTTGATTCCAATCTATGGATGTGTCTTTGGGCCTTCTTTTCTCCTAATTCTAGACATATAAAAGGATTATTTTAAGGGCCGTAAAACAAAACACAAGTTGCACAAGCATTGAGCAAAGTTTGTTCAAGCAATTTGTGACCACAGAAAAAGTTTGCCCTAGTTCATCTCTATTATGAAAAAGCTATTGTGTTTGTGCACCATAGGGTTTTGTAATCGAGCATTTTCTTGATTTTCATCGTGCGGATGAATTGAATAACTTTGCAGTCAACATCTTTCTTAAATTGGTGATTGAAGTTGCATACTGGGATCCGCGCAATTGGTTAGTCACTTACTAGAAGTCGTGCATTAAAAAGAGAGATTGTCACTACAGAATAAGTCCAATTGGATATTGGGGTAAGGGTTCAACTGTAAGTTGGTAAAAGGTACTGGGATTCTTTTACTTGTAACCGCTTATTTTGATAATAGTGGATTCTCGGGAATGGCGATCTTAAAATCACCCGGTGAGGTTTTTGCCTTGGAGGTTTTTTCCATTCGTAAACAAATCACCATATCAAATTTATTTTCTGCTGCACTTTAGTTTACTGGTGATTTGTTTGTGCTACCACACGTTTGCATGTTAAATTGATTAACTAATTAAACTTGGCTAATTAGTCAACTTAATCCATCACAAGGGGTCAATATGGTTTTGGCCTATCAAGTGGTGTCAGAGCAAGCAAACTCTAATTAAGGTTTAATTCTTGTGTGTGATCCATTTACCCCTGTTTATCATGGATAGAGGACAATCTCTTATTATACCTCATTTATTTGATGGAACTAACTATGCATGCTGGAAAGTATGCATGAGAGCCTTTTTGCAGTCTTTAGATGAGAAGGTGTGGCAAATTGTAGAGATTGGCTGGACCAAGCCAAAGGGAGCGTTGGCTGATTGGGATGAAATCAAGGTGGTAAACTTAACATTAGGGCATTGAATGCCTTATTCAGTGCATTCACTAATGAGGAATTCAAGAAGATATCCTCTACTAAAACTGCAAAGGAAGCTTAGACCATCCTCCAGACAACCTATGAGGGAACAAAGGCTGTGAAAGATTTGAAACTACAGAGGCTCACTACAAGCTTCGAAGAAATTAAGAAGGAGTAGGATGAGTCGTTTGATGATTTCAATGCCAAACTCAAGAACATAGTGAACTCTACTTTTAATCTTGGAGAAACCATTCCAAAACCCAAGATTATGAAAAAAGTACTCAGATCTCTGCTCAAAAGATTTCATGCCAAGATCACTGCTATTGAGGTATCAAAGGATATTGATAAAATTCCTTTGACAGAGCTGGTCAGAAATCTATAGACCTATGAGTTGGGTTTGTCCAGAATCAGGAAGTCTAGCAAGAGCAAGAGCAAGAGCAAGAGCAAGAGCAAGAGCATGGCACTGAAGGCCAAGAGCAATGAGACGGAAGAGTCTTTATATGATGAAGATTCTAAGATGAAGTCCTTCATCACTAGGAAATTCAAGAAGTTTATGAAGAATGCCAATAGGAAGGGCTTTGGTAAGGACTGTAGGCAATCTAGTTCTTCTCAGTTTAAGGGCCAAGACAAAGGGAAGAAGGATGCTGGAGATGGCAGTCAGTATACTATTCCTACAAGACCTAAGTGCTTTAGGTGCCAAGGCTTCAGACACATGAAACAGGAGTGCCCTACATATCTCAAGACAATTGGGAAAAGCAAGGCACTTGCTGTTACGCTAATCGACACCGAGCCTAAAGATGACTTCGATAATGTACATAGCAGCATAAAAAAATCACCAACTACAATATAATGTAGCAAAAAATAAAGTTGACACGGTGATTTGTTTACGAATGGGGAAAACTTTTGAGGTAAAAACCCCACTGAATGATTTTAAAGTTACCATTCCCGAGAATTCACTATTATCACAACAAGCAGTTACAAGTAAAGGAATCCCTATACCTTTTACCAACCTACAGTTGAACCCTTACCCCAATACCCAATTGGACTTGTTCTCTAGTGACAATCTCTTCTTATATTGCACGGCTCCCAATACATGACTAACCAATAGATGTGCGGATCCTAGTATGCAACTTGGTCACCAACTTGAGAGGGATGTTGATTGCAAAATTCTTAATTTCATCACACGATGAAGATCACAAAGTTGCTTGGTCACAAAACCCTACTGTGTACAAACACAGTAGCTTCTTTAAGATGAACTAGGGCAAACTAGGTTTTCAGTTACAATTTGCATGAACAATACTTTGCTTCACACTTGTGAAATTGTGCTCTTTGTGATGACCCTTAAAATAATCCTTATATATGTTTAGGGTTTTGAGAAAAGAAATCCCAAACACATACTCATGGATTGGATGAAAATTAGAACTGAAAATCTGTTTTTCATAAATCTCGACAAATACCCTATCTGTCAAGCAGCTGTCGAGTTTAGTGCTTAGACAGCTTTTAAACCTCAATAGACACTAGTTGTTGAGCTTTAATGAACAACACTTATTCACTTGATTCATGGACAAAATTTCATGGCTTTAACACTTGAACTTGAACTTGAAACCTTGTTTCTTGAAGCATTAAAAACATCCTAGATTTACCCAAATACAAGTAAAGTGCGTTTTGTCAAAGGATTAGCCAATTACATAAAATGTTGACATATGTTCCTAACATAAATCACATATGTCCCAAAAATCTCTATATATGTGGGCTTGTCATTCACAAAAGCATTCAAGCGCTCTATGTTGTCCATCCACTCACCAAACAAATCTTACTTCCCTTTGTTGCTCAAATGGGTGTGTTGAGGGAGATGTCCTGACTTGCCCCCTTCCATCTTTGTAATATCATCTTTAGGACTCTCTAGTGTTATGTTTTTGAGACTGTGGACCATTAGGTTTTGGTCTAGGGTGGCCAATCTAGCATCTATGTCATCCTTTTCTTCAGTAAACTAGGTTAGTGAGCTAGGTTCTGAATCGTAATATGATCCTAACTCTGTAATCTCTCTACCATGCTTGTTATATCGAGGACCTGAATTTGAACTAACATCCATAATGTAGCTCCAATTCGAGAGATGCCTATAGTCTACATTATCAGCTTCTCTAATCTCCTCTCTTGCAGCCTCTAATACATTTTCTAGCCTATATTGATCACTATAAGTGTTACTCCACCTATTGGCTTCAACATCATCAATATATTCATCATAGTAATCTACATTATCATCATAATCTTCATAATAGAGGCCATCATCTTCATATTCTCTATCACTAGGGGGTTCACCCCAATCATTGCCACTATATTGGCTACCATAGTCTTCACTATTGTTGCTTTCACTATCATTGTGGCTATCATCATCTCCATGTCCATTGTCATTGCTACTGCTGCCATTACTACCATCATTCTCGCTATCGCTACCCTTATCATCATCATTAGGGCCTTTTACCCCTTTCTTATCTTCGTCATTGGCTCTTCTTGCTTCATACGGGCTTTTCAAGGCATGTTGGCAAGCCTCCCAGTACTCTTCTTCTTCCATATTGCAAATGGCATCTCTATGGAGTGTAGTCATGGCATCAGGTCCATGTAATCAGCCCAATAAGTAGGAACAAAATTTGTGTCTTCCTTCTTCAGTTTTAGAATCTTGTTCTTGCAATCAAGTAATTGCTTGAATCCATCATAGTTCTAGTTTTAGGATCAAATCTTGGTTCAGGAAATCCCTAATAGCTTTAGCTATCTCCAGCTTTGACAAACTTTCTGTTCAATGTAGGAGAATAGGGCTCCAGGGGTTCTGAAGGACAAGAAAGCCCTTTTCCTTTGACCTTGGCATGGGCCATTCTTCTCACCTCCATCTCTAACAAGTCATCCTCAGTAGGCTTATAACCTATCCCAAAAGATGGTGTGGTAGTTGGAATCATGGGGACTTGAATAGTACGCTTTTTCACAGTCTTCCCCAAGTTCATCCCCAAAAGATAATTCATTCTCCTTATCATGGCTATCATATTATAGTTGCTGTAGGGAGCAAAGTCCATAGGAATCTTCTCCACTCCCTCTTCCCTTATTTTGAAGCTAGGTCTTTCAATCTTAAAGCCATCCAAAGTCCATGACTCCTTCTCAGAATCAATACTAAAGATGAGTTTGGGTGTAGTCAGAGTATCACCACATATGGTGACTATGGCTCCTTCATGTGGAAATTGAACCTTTTGGTATAAGGACAAATGTATAGCCTCTGTATCATGGATCTATGGTCGTCCAAAGAGCATATTAAAGCATGATGCTATTTTCAAGACTTGAAATTCCACCGTTTTTTATCATCGGCCCTATAGTGAGCTCCAATGTTATAGTTCCCAAGACCTCCCTTCTACTATTGTCGTATGCCCTCACATGCTAGTTAGTTGGCACAAAATATTCAATACTTAGGCCCAAGTAACATGCAGTCTTCAAAGGACACACATTTACGGTACTTCTGTCTTCAATTAAGACCATCAAAATCCTCTTACCTTTGGCATCTATAGTAATGTGCAACAGGTCGTTATGGTGTTTCCCTTTCTTTGTCAAATCTTTGTTCAAGTAGGAAATAGTGAGTTCCCTACTTATGGATCCAATCATAGCATTCAAATATTGAGAAGTTGTGGCTGTAGGGACTTGGATTTGATTGAAAAGGTCCACTAGATTTCGGCGATGCTTATATGAGGCCATGAGTAAACCCCATAAGGATATGTTGGCTTGTGTCTTCTGTAGTTGCTTGAGGACCTTATCTTCTTCGGCAGGTGTGTGTTGGGTGGATTTATTCAAGGCTTCTACCGGGTTGTCAGTTTCCAAATGTGGGGTTTTGTAGTGTCTCCCTCTATTTGTGGATGTCGGGTTACTTGATTGGGGTTCGAAATGTCTCCCCCCATTTGTGGATGCTTGGTTATTTATTTGGGGTTTGAAGTGTCTCCCCCTATTTGTGGATGCTTAGTTATTTATATGGCATTTGAAGTGTCTCCCCCCATTTGTGGATGCTTGGTTATTTGTTTGGGGTTTGAAGTGTCTCCCCCTATTTGTGGATGCTTAGTTATTTATATGGCATTTGAAGTGTCTCCTTCCATTTATGGATATTGGGTAATTTGATTGGGGTTTGAAGTGTCTCCCCCCATTAGATGTTAGGTAATCTGTGGTTTCTAGTATATCTTCACTCCATATATCATATCCTGTAGTGGATGTCCTAAACATCAATTCTTCCCATGTCATCAAAAAGCACTCGAGTAGGTCATAGATTAATTCAGATGGGTCTTCTATATTTTCCTCTCTACTTATCAGGCAATTAATCCTTGGTCCTCTTCCAAAATTGTGGTTGGGTAAGGGGATATTAGTGATGCTAGGCCTTGTAGGCGGCACAATAACCTTATTGTCGATTAGGTCTTGAATTGCATGACGAAGGCCAAAACATTTGTCAGTATCATAGCTAGGGCCTTGGTGATAGGCACATCTCTTACTCACATCAAACCTTGTAGGCAATGGGTTTGGAATTGATCTTGGGTCTATGGGCTTTAGTAACCATTTTGTTTTTAGTTTGTCAAATACTTGGCTTAAAGGCAATATACAACTCATGAAATTCCCTCCTTTGTCTTGGGGGCGGCCCTTGTAATATTTTCATAGGCGCAATGGGTGCAATTAGTCAATAAGGATCATTTCTATGAATATTAGAAACATTTGCAGTTTTAGAACTGGATCCTAATTTTTTTTTAAACCTGAGTGGGTCCTCATTCTTTATAGTGCCATTATTTATTGCATCCTTAATTTGGGTTCTAGCAGCAATCAAAGTTTTAAAATTAGGAAAGTATTGGAAAGACAAGTACTTATGATATATAGGTAATAAATTCTTTACAACCATAACTAATTTTTCTTCTTCACTTAGCCTATTCATCATCTATGTGGCTTTGGACCTCCACTTGGTAATGAAGGTAGAGAAGGATTCTTTTGGCTCTTGCTTTGTGGTCTCGAGATCCCTTCTTATTATATCCACCTCTAGTATTTGTATTGCTTGTGAAACTCATGACAAATGTCCTTCCAACTCCTTGCTCTAGTATCTTCCAAGTTGAAGAACCACCTAAGAGCGGCTCCAATTAGAGTGTTTTGGAATATTTGAGCAAGTAGTTCTTCGATTGCTCCTAGGGGCTGCATGGCTCTCATATACGTCTTTAGATGGGACTTTGGGCAACCAGTCTCTTCAAACTTGTCCAAGGTTGGCATCTTGAACTTGGGAGGCAATCTTACATCTGGGAATAGTGAGAGAGATTGGTAGTCAATGAGGTCTTCCATCTTACGGGCTCTTCTAATCATCTTTTCCACCTTGTTTATTCTCTCATTAATCTTCTTCTCTCCCTCAAAGCTTGGGGACTTATAGTCAGTCTTGTTCTCCTTTTGGCCACTCTTCAAGCTCTGAAACTATTGTACCATAAAGTTCATGTCTTCCCTCAGTTGGATTTGACTAGCTACCATGGTGTTTAGTAGCTCTTGGGTGTTCATGGGTTTTTTAGAGTTCGGATGTTCTCCCTTTTGGCCTATGGTGATGGGATCTTCAGTCTTCTTATGGCTTGAACTGTCTTGTACGTTCCATATGGGATTGTGGTGTTGCAGCAGTGGGGTGTCTTCTATTCCCTATGCCTATGCCATTTCCTACATCTTTTTCAATAGGGAAGATGCTGAAAAATATGTTAATGACTGCTACAAAAAGTCCATATACGTTGCATGCTATGAGCCCCTCGTAGATCCAATCAATGTCCAGAATATGTGGAAAGCCAGTGGGCTTCCACTTGTGTAGCCTCCTATCAAAAGAAGACCTTCTAGTAGGCCTATGAAGAAGAGGGCTCAAGATCCTGATGAACCTAGAAGTCGCAGAAAGAATAGGGGAATAGACATTTCCAAGCAATGCAAGTTTTATGGGAAGTTAAGGCACAACAGGAGAAGTTGCAATGGAGAAGTAGGAGGGAACTCTTCCTTACCTGAGAGTGCAAACTAAGCTAGAAGGACCACTAAGAGGGTAAATTTACTATGCCTTGCTTAATTATTGTAGGCTGATTGTAGGTTAATTACTTACTTAATGTTTGGCTGATTGTAGGCTACCATGGATGGCAATGCAACCACCCCAACTATTGGAACACCAACCTCCAATGCTGAGTCATCTATACAAGTGCACCTCCACCCTCAGTTGTTACCCAACCCAATCCAAGGTAGAGCAGGTAGAAGAGGAGGAGGGTAGTCACCTCTGAGACACTTAATGCAACTAGGAATGCAACAAGATATATGGAGGCAGGGAGGTTTGCTGGGAACTAGTCCTTTGGCCATGTTCTCGGGAGATGATGTGCCCTGTATTTAGTACCCATTTTTTGTTATTTATGTTACTGCTTGAAACATGGCTTTTTGGTACATATATGTAAAGCCTAAACTAATTGGTTGTAAAGTTGAACGATTTGGCTATTTTAGTGTGAGGCTATAAAGCATTAACTATTTAGCTGTTTTGGTGCATTGTGTATTGTTTTGATGCGGTGCACCAAAAGTTGACACGTTGATTAATACAAAGTGATGTTAAGCACATAAAGTTGTTTTGAAAAATGATGAAAAGTGCTATCCGATTCTCTGTCTCTTTATAGTTGTTTTAATAGTGATTCCAGGACCAGATTTTAAGCCCACAGTTTTCAACCATAATAGGTTGCAAATGCATACATAGCAAGTACAATAACTGGTAAAAATTGATGCATTCATGATGTTAGCTTCACATTTTCAACCATAACATATCAATGATTCATACATAGTAGGTACAACAACCCTTAAAGTGGGGAATTCATGTTGAAAGTGATGTTGGTCCAACAAACTTGCAAGTGGTGTTGGTGATGCTAGGTCCAAAATTTCAACCATTACATGTCAAAAAATGCACCAGACATAAACATCACAATACAATATTAATAAATATAAGCCTAATAAAACATCAATTACCAACAAAAAATTGGACACACTACCATAAATATTAATAAGTAGTTCAAATTTTAGTTTGAATTAGGTGTTTCCAATTCTAATTGGAAACACACTGCCAAAACACACAACCACATGCCTTTAGCTTGACCTAAACATATCACCACTTCTCAACATAGAGCAACACATAACACCTCATACCAAATTGCCAAAACTTACAAACAAACCTACACAAAATTTTTGGCCTTTCCACTATATCCCAACACTAATTCCTACCCACCTACTTAACCATGTTCACCTAACCTATTTAACCAACCAAAGATAGGACCACACAAAGCAATATACCACATATCACTAAAGACATCCCTAAACAGTGTTGCAACCTCTTCTCTCTCTTCTTGTAACACCTTAGCTTCAAGTGTTAATATATGTTGCCTGTGCTTTGGAATCAACACCTACGATCATAGATTCTATTGTCGTAACACTGGAAAAAGTTGCACTTGTGTCCAGCCTAAAATCTAAAGGTAATATAGAGTCACTATAAGATCAACTGCTATGTTGGAAGGTCAACTACCAAAATATCATAGGTAGCAAAAATATTCAGCCCATTACATTGAAAGTCAAAAATTACATTGAAATTTCCCAGTTTGACTAATTACATCTTCAACCCAATACATTGAAAGTTAGAAATTAAATACACATACTTACTTACCCAGAAATTTGGACACCCATAGAACCTTCTGCTAGGGTTTTCAAGTGTCCACGATACCACAAATACAGGTTTTTCATTGCAGAAGCATGTGTTTGGGCCTCTCTTCTTCAAGCTTCCACCAGTTGAGACAGAGCTTGATTCCATGAGCTCGGATCGTGAGGATGATGTTTGTTTGGGCAATACTGTGGGAGAGGAGTTGGGGTTGTGAATTTAGGGGTTCGGATTTCAACTGGTTTGGGAGATTTTATATGGGAGGTGAGCTTTACAGACGAGTGGGTTTGTTAGGGAGTTGGTCGTGTGAGGCTCGCGTGGGTCTCTTAATGGCTAGAAGCTGAGATGGCGAGCTTGGGCTGACATGTTTGCAATGGTAAAATAATATTTTATTTCACCGTCTACCACATAGGAAAATTTTGTCACTGAGATGATAGTATGGACCACAACAAAAAGTGTTTTCCAGAATAGGAACTAAAAACTGTAAATTTAAAAAATGGGGACCAGAGTGGAAACAGGCTAAAAATGTAGGGACGAAAATGGTATTTCTGCCTTTAATGTTAAAAAAATCTTGAAATTCAAACATTTTACGATAAAATAGTTATTGAATTAGTATCATATTGATATTTTGTAAATATAAAGGATAAAAGTAAATAATATAATCCAATCATTAGTTTGTCAAAATATTCCTTTAATGAAAATTTATAGATTAATCCAAAATTCCATAGAGTTACAAAGTCATCCTGTTGATAACATACAGTCATATAGACAAAGCTAAAGTCATCATTTTAGAAACGCAAAGAGAAAATATACATTGGTAACGTTTACTTAGATACCTTACTTTCTCGGCAAAATGATAAGCCTTACATGACACTTTTACCGTAAGGGGAAAAAAAAGTACATTAATTGAGAAAACAAAAATTTCTATATATGTAATTAGTTTAAAGATGTTACGCCCGTGTAACAAGTTTATCCATTAATCCACAATCACAAGTTTATCCATTAATCCACAACCATAATTATTAAATCTGAACCAAACGTTAATCCAGTATGAGAACCAAGTCATTGGATCATTTGTTCCACTAGTAGCTAACTGGTTAAGTCACATGGTTAAATAAATATAATTTTTTTTTTAAAAAGTCATAAAATAATTATGAAAATGAAAAGAAAAAAAATGCTTAAATTACTAATTAATTAAATTAAGTATCTCCCTTAAAAAAAAAATTAAAATTAAGTAAAAAAAATGTGGCCTAATATAATTTGAACTCAAGATTTCACAAGTAACAACACTAAAAAATATATAATAAAAGGATGTCATAAAATTGTTGCCAAGCCTTTTACTAAATAAAATCTTATTACATTATATTTTTTAAAACTCTAGGAATAAGAAAGTATCTAAAACTGACACTACAAAACAAGGGGGCTTTAGCCGCGTTTCAAAAACGCAGCTATAGACCCTAAAAATGCAGCTATAAGACAATAGCCGCGTTTCTATGGCCGTGCGACAATAGCCCCCTGCGGGGACCTATAGCTGCGTTTTTAAAAACACAGCTATAGGTCCCTGTGTAGCTGCGTTTTTTAGCCCTTATAGCTGTGTTTTTTTAGCCCCTTGAAGGCTAAGACCTATAGCTGCATTTTGTAAAAAACGTGGCTATAGACCCCCTTTGGGTTGCGTTTGAAACGCGGCTATAGGTACAGTTTTGGCTGCGTTTTAAAAACCCGGTTGAAACCTCCTACAGTTGAATTTTTAAAACGCAGCTATAGGTTTTTTAAAACAAAAAAAAAAATGCTGGTTTTTTTTTTCCCCAAAAAATTCAAAATTCAAACAAAAAAAAATTCAAAAGTAAACATAAACCCAAAAAATTCAAAATTAAACACAAACCTAAAAAATTCAAAATGAAACATAACATACTCACAATACAAACACACCCAGAAAATTCAAAATTAAACACAAACCCAGAAAATTCAAAATTAAACACAACATACTCACAATACAAACACACCCAAAAAATTCAAAATCAAATACAATATACTCACAATACAAACACACCTAGAAAATTCAAAATCAAGCACAACATCCTGACAATACAAACGCAACGTGCTTCAAAATATAAAAACACAATCCCATGAATCTCCTCTCATTCAAAAATATTGCTCAGAAACACTAAAGAACAAGCTCAAGAACACAAACCCATTTAAATATAAGCACAATATTAGCAACACAATAGCACAAATTCAAGCACAGACCCAAAAAATTCAAAATCAAAACTCAAATCAAAATCAAGATAGACACAAATATTGCTAGAATTTCCACTTTATTCAAAATTTTCAGCATTTTCTCAATTTTCTTACTAACTAAATGTAAAATAACAAAAAAAAAAAAAAAACCTAGATCTATAGACAAATCAGTGTGCTTAAAGATGAAGAAAAAAAGAAAGAAAGAAAAAAAAAGTAGCTGCAAAGAAACAAAGGAAAAAAAAAAAAAAATAAAAGAGTTGTGCTAGAGTGAAGAAGAAGAAAAAAAAAGGAAAAAAAAAAAAAGAAGAAACTGGGTGGCGTGAATTGCAGAAGAATGAGCAAAAAAAGAAGAAAAAAAGAAAGAAAAAGAAAAAAAGTAGATGCAGCAGCGGTAGCTCCAAAGAAACAAAGAAAAAAAAAAAAGAGTTACATTGGAGTGGAAAAAAAGAAAAAAGAGTTACGTTGGAGTGAAAAAAAAAAAAAAAAAAAAAAAAAAAAAAAGAAGAAGAAGAAGAAGAGAAAAAAAGGGAGCACTGAAGGAAGCTCTGGAGTGTGTGAAGGAAGAAAGAAAAAAAAAAAGAAAGAGAAAATATAAAAGTGGGGTATGTGGGAAAGTGAGGATGTAGGTGGGAAAGGGGGACACATGGGAAAAGAAACGAACTTTTTTTTTTTTTTTTTTTTTTTTTTTTTTTTTTTTTTTTTTTTTATGTTACCTATAGCCGCGTTTTTGAAAAATGCAGCTATAGGTCACCCTTAAAAAACACAAATTAGGCCGGAGGACCTATAGCCGCGTTTTTAAATTATTCGGCTAGACGGCCTATAGCTGCATTTTTAAAAAACGCAGCTATAGGCACCCCTTAAAATATTTATTCTGCTAAAGGACCTATAGCTGCGTTTTTGAAAAATGTGGCTATAGATAACCTCTAGCTGCGTTTCAAAACACATCTATAGGTTAGATCTAGCCTCGTTTTCTAAAAACGCAGCTATAGGTCTCCCTTTAAAAAAAAATTATGCAATTGGATCATAGTTGCGTTATAAAACGCAGCTATAGATTAAGTCTATAGCCACATTTTTTAAAAACACGGCTATAGATCATCTATAGCCGCATTTTTGTAAACGCGGCTATAACCCGCGTTTTTTGTAGTGTGAAACTCTGAAGTCACTCTCTATGCATATTCCATACCTCACTCGTTACTCTAATCCAAGAATTACAATCTAAGCCAAAACTTAAAATTCTATTTTATTGAAATGTCAAGTATCAACCTCATTATAAATATTTTTTTGTCATTACACTTCATATTCAGAAAATAGTATTACATTGAATCCATGAAGGTAATTTCATTCAAAACTATACAATCGGATGGGTCACAACAACTTGTTCGGATTGTGAAAAAACTGTTGGGTTTTATTGTAATTTTACCTGGTCAATTGCATAAGTGGTCCAATTAAACAACTGGACCGACTTAGGTACCGGTTATCAAGTTATTAGTCCAACTGGCCAGGTGGGGTATATAGTAATATACTTATCAGAAAATATCAAAAAAATCTATGCAAAATTATGAGCCGCAAATTGCATATAAAGTATCGTTATGATAAATACCTATCCTATTGGTCACTATTTTTTATGATCTGGTGAATTATTTAGTTTTTTTTTTTTTGGGAGTATATTGTTACTAACCACTGTGAACGTACAGAAAATAAGTTGTGCCCATATATTTCCTCAAATCATAGGCCTAGTGCCTCACCAAATGTTACTGCATTTAGGTTTTGGAATCAATCATTCGAAATAACATGTGAAATTCATTTTTTTTTTAATGGTTTTTAACTAACAGGCGTACAACTCGAGGGATTTTATAGGTTTTGGAATGGACATGTGATGAAGAAAAATATAATAAATTACAGGACTTTTTTTTTTTAAAGATCAATAATTAAGAAAAGTATCTATTTGTGACGGTGGATTCTAAAACTCTCAAATGAATATCTATACACTGCACCTGGTGTAACTTTTGCTTATTGTCAAATCATATAATTATATGATAATAGCTTCTTGAATTAATCTAGAATAAAAAAGATTATAATTTTATAATGGTTGGTTGGGTTATGGGTCAACTGGTTTGTACTTCAGGTCAAAATTTGGATTCAAAATGGGTCCAATTTTGTTAATTTTATATGTTCGCGACTAGTAAACTAATATGACAGACACAGAAAGGATAAAAAAATGCTATTAAGAAACAATTTGGACCATCATATATAATAAAAAGTAATGTTTATTACACACAAACTTTGTATACACTTCTTTACGCACTTTATTTTGAACTGATCAAATTGTGAGCTGAAGAGAATTTCCAACTCACAATAAAGTATGTATGGACTCTATTGTAATAGCTTTTTACCATATAATAAATAGATATGATATATCAACACTTTAATACATATAAATGAGACCTAGTTTCGCACATGCCATCTGTAATAGCAGATAAACAATATATTAATTAAAATGACATGATAATCTCTACCAACTTATTTAAGGAATTATTACAAGAACCACCTTCTTTAATGCAAAGTTCAATTTTCTCCTTCAAATTCTTGGCTCTTTCCCTCATAGCTTCCCCTTCTTTATCTGCCATTAGTATTGTTATAGCTTTCTCAATATCACATCTCACCAACTCATTCTCCAATTCCAAGCCCACCTTCCATACATGGCTCACATACCTTGCATTTACTCTCTGGTCTCCAAAACATGGTTTGCATATCATTGGAATCCCTTCACAAATGCTTTCTAGCGTGGAATTCCAACCACAATGGCTCAAAAACCCTCCAATTGCACTATGCGCCAAAACTTCCTTCTGTGGTGCCCAGTTTACAATGCAACCTCTCTCTCCAACAGTTTCTTTGTAAAATTGAGACAGTACTTTGTTTCTTTTACCATTAGTACTTGAGTCCGGCCGAACCACCCACAAGAAAGGTTTCTGGCTATTGGCAAGTCCCCATGCCATTTCAGCTAACTCTTTTTCATTCATGGATGCTATGCTTCCTAAGCTTACATATATAACTGAGTTTTTAGTTTGCTTTCCTAGCCATGCCATGCAGTTAGTGTCTTCTTTCAATAAGCTACTAGAGGGTGAGGCTGGACCAAGTTTGTGCATAGGACCAATAGGGAGGTTTGGAACTTGGCATTGTTGTTGGATACATGCCAATGATGATCGTTCAAGGCAGTCCAATGTATTCCAAATTATTGCTGATGAAGATGTCCTCATTTTGTAGATATCATTAATAATTACCTGTGAAAAATTTTCGAGATTTCTATTCAAGGGAAAGGGTAGATCCTTAAACCTGAGTGGATGAAGGTTAGGAACAAGGTCCTGTGAGACAAAATCTGTAATCCAAATTAAGATTAGTTAGGTTTACTGATTACATTTGGGCTATGATGACTTTTTGGTAAACATAGTCATTTTAAATATATATCAGGGCTGAATTTGCCAAACATAAGCATGTACTTGTACGTAACCTAGTCCAACTAGGATTAAAATACTAGGTTATCTTTTTATTTAATAAATAATCAATGTTGTTCAGATTTATGTGTAAATAATAAATACCTTTTTATTTTTATTTTGGTTTTTGATTGCAAAACTCTGTTAGCTCAAGACTTGATTGTCCACCTACATTATGCGAACCGTAGAGCGAGTTAATTTGCTAATGGACTAGTGAAGAGGGGACGAGAGTTCAGCGTTGAAGAATTTGAGAAATGCCCATCTTTTATGTATAATGAATATGTATGGGACCTTATGCAATTGGATTCCCCTAGAGAGCGCCAATGGGCTTCTAATTTTGATTTGGCGCTCTTATAAATAAATAATACCCTTTTTCTATTAAAAAAAAATGATGAAGTTTGCATCATGATCATGATTCTATTGTTATAGTTTCTCCAAAAAAAAAAATAAAAAATGAAGATTCTATTGTTATCATTAGGAAAATATTAAAACCATTACAAATCTAAAATAAACTTTGAAAAATCTAATGAGATAATAAATGTTATTGATGCTACTTCAACAAGATAATAAATAAGTGTTTAAATTACTTTTTACTTCAATTAAGACTTTTTTTACAACTTTTATTATATATTGTGGTTAATTTTTTAATTTTTCAAATTAAAAAAATTCAATTAATGATTGAAAAATTTTTCTAGATTTTTTTTTCAAAATTTTTTAACAAAAATTGACAAAAATACTTTAATTGAATAAATTTAAAACTTAGAGGACTGAAATTAACAAAAGCAAAATTAGAAAAGTAAAATGAAATTTGAAGAAAGTTAAAGGGTTAAGTTTGTATTTGAACATTTTTTTTTAATAAAAATATTGTAAAGTTTTTAAAGGAACTTAAAAAGGAAAATATAACAAATAAAAAAAGAAATCTAACATACATCGCACAGATGCATGCACCTCTTATATGGGGTTATCGATGTAATACAACCTCAAAAAAGGAGGCAATGTATATTGTAGTATATTGCGCATACCTTGGAAGGAAACAAGACCTTCTACCTTGAGTTGGGCAAGGGTGGTGCGAGCGAGAAGAGTGGCAGCGCTGGTGGTTCGTAAAATGATAGTTGGAAGCTTCAGAAAATTAGCCACGGCCTCAGTGAAGTACATGAGTTCATCATAGATGATACAAACGATATCGTCGTGTGAGCCTTGTTGTCCCACCGTTATTTGAGACAAGTATTTCTGCAAATGTGATTTGCAGTTGACATTTAGCTTTTGTATAAGACTTCCTATATCCCCGGATGAGATATCCTGGGCGGATAAGCCATCCGGTATTGGATGGAACTTGAAATTGGGATGGTTGGAAGGATTAGGAGAATTAAACTGAGTGTGAACAATGGTGATGGAGAATCCCTTGGAGTGAAGTATCGTGCCGAGTTGGAGCATGGGATTTATGTGACCTTGGAATGGACACGGCAGTAGAACCAACTGGCCACATCTCTGTCCATTCTTTTCCATCTGTGTGTGTGTGTGTGTGTTATGCACGAAGGGAGGTTCAGCTAATTGAATTGTTTGATTGTTACTTGGCTTTGGCTATCTCTTCAAGATTTATTTATAAACCAAAACCATATTGCATAACATAAGAAACACATGTACAATAATAGTGGCATCTGCCGGAATTCAGGTCCTTTGTATTGATTGCGGAAACGTGGACATTGTTATTTTTTTGGAGTAATGCCTACTACTTTAACACCTAACACATAAGCACCGGCCATTCCTTGCAAATTATATCAGTTATAAATGAAAATTGTCAGATGTGAAGTTACAGAGTCGGCATCCAATTATTGAGATTAGTTGGATTTCCTTCTATGGTTAGGCGAAAGTGTAACGAGGATAAAGATATGGGGATGAAACACGTGATGGAAAATTGGCATGTTGAAGTTGATACTCGGAAGGTCTGTTGGAATGGATTGAATTGAAATTTCGGTGGATTAACATACCCTACAAGTAAACATTAAATGTTGTTTTTGTCTTGCATGGATTGTCAAGAAACAAGGAACAACCATCGTACATACTACATAAAATCATTGTCGGATTTTTTCTTTGTAGCCAAAATGGATGACCCCATTGGCAATAAATGCTTGCTATTTTCTTTGACAAAGTAAGTTTCATGCGCTGAAACTATCCAGTTTCAAAAAAAGAGTAAGTTTCATGTGCTGAAACTATCCAGTTTCAAAAAAAAAAAAAAAAGTAAGTTTCATGCGCTGAAACTATCCAGTTTCAAAAAAAAAAAGTGAGTTTCATGCGCTGAAACTATTGGCATTTCGGCTAAATATTTAGTTATAAATAGATGCTGAGTTTGAGAGAAGAAGTAAGGGAGCTCCTACATGAGATAGAAAAAAGAAATAGATGCTCTAAGCCTAGGCCACTTAGGACATTGTCTAGGACCCCTACTAGAGAAAGGCCCCCAAAAAAATGGGGGCAAAATTTAATATATTTAAAAAATAAAATTGGAGATATAGGTGAAAATATATTAATTTTACATTTTTTTCTCAATTTTTAAGAAGTTTCAAAGAATTGAATAATACTAGAGATAATATAATTTTAAATACATGGATCTTATAAATAAATAAATATATATATATATATATATATGTTATTGACAACAATAAATAATTCAAGTGCGAAAATGCTAGAAATAATACATCTTTGTAAGTCTCATATTATAAAATTTATAATATTCCTCACACTATTCATTCAAATACTTGTTTATAATCTTCTTGAAATGTCACTAATCATATTCATTGCTACATCGTTTGTAAGTTTTTTTGTAGTAAAATTTGTTACAACTTTAGCATTTTCCAAAAAAAAAAAAAAAAAAACATATTGCAAATTAAAGAGAATAGATTTTTGTTATAATAAATTTATGATATTAAACACTAGTTAATTTTTATTTAAGAGATAACAAAAATGCCACATTTAAATATATTGCCTTAGGCCTTCAAATTTGTTGAGCCGCCCCCCTGCTTTTGTGTGTGCACACCAGAAATAGGAAGTTTGAGTGTTCTCTATTTATTTGTGAGAGAACCAAAAGTGTATTTTGAGTTTGGATTTGTGTGAGAGTGTTTTTAAGTTATTGTTGTAATCTCCAAAATTATAGTAAACCTTTGTTTTGTTGCCTCCTATGAATGTAGTCATATTGTTGGATCACATAAATTTCTTGTATCATATTTTCCCTTCTCTATTCGTCAATCTGGCGTAAACAAATTATTTCACAATTTTCACACCAAGATTCTAAATAAAAATAGGCCAAGAGAACTACAGTGAAGTTAGCCTCACCCAAGTCCTTCATATCAAATTGGCTAGACAACCAATCAAAATGGGGACTGTCCAATATAATTATTCTTTAAAGCTGTAGGCCAAGAGAACTACAGTGAAGTTTGGATTATCACAAGCTGGATATATAGATAAGGTTCTAGAACGGTTTAGCATGCAAAACTCCAAGAAAGGATTGCTTCCTTTTAGACATGGAGTTCCTCTGTCTGATGACCAAAGGCCTAAGACTCAAAAGGAAGAAAATATGATGAGACAAGTTCCTTATGCTTCTGCAGTACAAAGTCTCATGTATGCCACGCTTTGTACTAGACCAAACATTTGTTATTCAGTTGGCATGGTCAGCCGATATCAATCAAATCCAGGACCAAAACATTGGTAAGCTGTAAAGCATATTCTCAAGTATCTTAGGAGAACGAGAAATTATATGCTTGTTTACCATAGTGAGGATTTGATTCCCATTGGCTATACAGATTCAGTTTTTCAATCGGATCTAGATTTCAGAAAATCCACTTCAGGATGTGTTTTTACCTTGGGTGGTGGAGCCATAAGTTGGAGGAGTGTTAAGCAATTTTGCATTGCGGACTCCACCATGGAAGCCGAGTACGTTGCTACTTGTGAAGCGGCAAAGGAGGCTGTTTGGCTCAAGAAATTCCTTTCTGATCTTGGTGTTGTAAGAATGGAGCAAGTTCCCATCACATTGTTTTGTGATAATAGTGGAGCGATTGCACAATCCAAAGATCTAAGAAATCACAAGAAAGGAAAGCACATTGAGAGGAAATACCATATCATTCGAGACATTATTGCTCGTGGAGATGTTGTGGTGGCAAAGATTGAAAGTGCAAATAATCTAGCAGATCCTTTTACCAAAACCTTGCCTCAAAGGACTTTCGAGTCACATTTAGAAGGAATGGAAGTTAGATTAATGCACAATAGTCTTTAGGACAAATGGGAGATTGTTAAGATATGTGCCCTTAAATCCTATTGTATGATACTATGTATGACATTATGTATGACTTAATGTTGTGTTTAATAAAATTGTTTATTTTTTATCTAAAGTAATGGTAACATGAATAGTTGGACATTATTATATAGTCCATGAGATGCATAGTATGTGATTTAGTCACAAAAGATGTAAATCACAAGTTCTTTGTAAACTCAAAATTTATAGTTCGTAGTCGGTGATGAAATTGGGCATTTCATCTGCGAAGACTATAACGTATCAATTAAGATGATTTGTCTTGATCATGGAAGTGGTGACTTCTAGTTGATATGTTGATATGTTTTAAGAGTTAAGACATATTGAATTGGACCACTGTGAGATTTATTATTCTCCTAACGACTGTCAAATGAATAATAAATCTCACGACTTCTATTTGCATGAACTCTTAATCCTGAGAGAATAATGGACTTGATCATAAGGTGTAGGTTGCTTTGATATATCTGGAGTGAGATCTAATGTAACTGTCAAAACCTCAATATGTTGGGCAGCCACATTTAGTGTTGATGGAACATATATTCTCAAGATGGAATTCATAGTCTCTTAATGGAGATACAAAATATTCCCTTGAGATAAGTTTAATGGGTTTGGTTATTCAGAGAGTTAGGCCTAACCACTTTGGTAAGAAATTACTAAAGTATATATTTATGAAATTGGATTTCATAAATATATGATGAATAACTTTTGTTAGGACATATGTAGTTCAAGTCTGTGAACATATGTCGCTATTTTATGTAATTGGCTTATCCTTAGACAAAACGCACTTTACTTGTAATTGGGTAGATTTAGGATGAGTTTAACACTTCAAGAAACAGTGGTTCAAGATTAAGTGTTGAAGCGGTCAAAGTCTGTCCAAGAAACAAGCAAGGAAGTGCAAGTTTTTAAAGCTCGACACATACCTCGACAGATGCATCTATCGAGCTTTAAAAAAGCTGTTTTGCCTGAGCCTCGACAGCTTCTCGACACCTCTCGACACCTCTATCTGTCGAGAATTAAAGAAAACAGATTTTCAAGTCTGTTTCAAGTTTAATCCGTGAGTGTGTCTTTGAAACTTCTTTTCTCCTAACCCTAGACATATAAAATGATTATTTTAAGGGCCGTCAAGAAAAGAAGCAAAAGATACAAGTTGCACATTCTTTGAGAACTTGTTGTTCATGCAGTTTGTGATCAGAAAGAAAAAGTTCGTGCCCTAGTTCATCTCTGATGATTTGAAGAACTTTGCAGCCAACTCTCTCTCTCTCTGTAGTTGGTATTTGAAGTCGCGTACTGGGATCCGCGCATCTGGTTAGTCACGTACTTGGGAGCCGTGCATTGAAAGGAGAAACTGTCACTACAGAACAAGTCCAATTGGATATTGGGGTAAGAGTTCAACTGTAGGTTGGTAAGGTACTAGGATCCCTTGCTTGTAACTGCTTGTTGTGATAATAGTGGAGTTTCGGGAGTGGTGACCTTAAATCACCCGGTGGGGTTTTTGCCGTAAGGGTTTTCCCCATTCGTGAACAAATCACTGTGTTATTTATTTTCCGCTGCATATCTTAGTTTCGGTAATTTGTTTGTGCTACCACGTGATATTGCATGTTAATCTGATTAATTAATAACTAGGCTAATTAATTAATCTAAGTTATCACAAGGGGTCAACGCGTTTGTGGCCTGACAAGTGGTATCAGAGCAAGCACACTCTGATTAGGGTTTAATCTTTTGTGTGTGATCCATTTGACCCCTGCTATCATGGATAGAGGACAATCACTTATTATACCTCCTTTATTTGATGACACTAACTATGCATACTGGAAAGTACGCATGAGAGCTTTCTTGCAGTCTTTAGATGAGAAGGTGTGGCAAGCTGTGGAGATAGGCTGAACCAAGCCTATAAAAGCGCCGGCCGACTGGGATGATGCTAAGATCAAGGCGGCAAACTTCAACAGCAGAGCATTGAATGCCCTATTCAGTGCAGTCACCAATGAGGAATTCAAGAAAATTTCCTCAACTGAAACCGCTAAGGAAGCATGGACCATCCTCCAGACAACCTATGAGAGCACCAAGGCTGTCAAAGATTCAAAGCTGCAGAGGCTCACCACACGCTTTGAAGAAATTAAGATCGAAGAGGATGAATCGTTTGATGAGTTCTATGCCAAGCTCAAGGACATAGTAAACTCAGCCTTTAATCTTGGGGAAACCATCCCTGAACCCAAGATAGTAAGGAAGGTGCTTAGATCGCTGCCCGAGAGATTCCATGCTAAGATCACGACGATCGAAGAATCAAAGGATATCGATAGAATTCCTTTGACTGAGCTGGTTGGAAACTTGCAAACCTATGAGTTAGGGCTGACTAGGTTAGGCAAGTCAAGCAAGGGCAAGAGTTTGGCACTAAAGGCCAAGAGCAGTGATACGGATGACTCGTCAGATGATGAAGATTCCAAGATGAAGTCCTACATCACAAGGCAATTCAAGAAGTTTGTGAAGAATGCCAACGGAAAGGGCTTCAACAAAGACCGTAGACAATCCAGTTCTTCACAATTCAAGAATTCAGATAAAGGGAAGAAGGATGTCAAAGATGGCAGTCAGTACACTGTTTCCCCTGGACCAAAATGCTTCGGGTATTAAGGCTTTGGACACATGAAACAAGAGTGTCCCACATACCTTAAGAGCATAGGGAAGAGCAAGGCACTTGCTGTTACCTTAAGCGACACAGAGCCCGAGAACGATTCCGAAGATGAAGACGACAGAATCTTGAATGCCTTTACAGCCACTGTTAATCCTACTGATGGGATTAGTGAAGAAGTGGATGAAGAGAAAGATTTGGTGGATTCCAAGTGTGAGATTATGGATGATCAAGATGATATCCATACCGCCTATGAGAAGCTATACAAGCTTTCTGAGAAACAGGAGAAACTCTATAGGCTGGCCACCAAGAAGCTCAGTGATGTGGAACTCAACCGTGAGGAGCTGTCCACGAAGGTTGATGAAGCGAATCAAACCATTGGAGCACTGAGGTTCGAAAACAATTTCTTGGTTGAAAGGACCAAGAAGCTTGAAGCGAAGTTGTTTCAAGTCAGAGCATAACTGGAGAGGACGTCAAGTGCTAAACTGGACGAGATGCTGAGTGCTTAGAGATATTCTTCAGATCGTACTGGATTGGGGTATGAATTCTCTCTCTCTAATACTCCTACTTCTAGTACTACTGTGTTTGTTCCACCTGCTAATAACATTGAAAATGAAGAAAAGAATGTTAAAACTGAATTAGCTAGTGAGAACGTAGACAAGGGCAAGTCCATCCTAGGAGCACCCCCTAAAATTGAGAAAAGGGAATCTAGAAACCCTAGGACTAAGAAGACTAACACTCAAAAGGTCAAACAGAAGAAACCGCATCTCTGTTATCATTGTGGTGTTGCCGGTCACACAAGACCTAATTGCTACAAGTGGCGTGCCACTCAACAGAGCAATGGCACAATAGCATCTGGGAGCCAGAATCACCTTCAGTCTTCTCTCGCTCCAATTGGAGACATTCTTAAAGCCCTCATGTTCCTTTCGAACTTGAACGGGTTAAACTCTTCTCCCTCATCGCCGGTTCAAGAGTCAACCAAAAGGAAAGGTTCTTCCAAGGTGTGGAAGGCAAAGGGATCTAAGTGATTTCAGTCACTTCTTCTTCTCTCTTCTTTTTGTGTGTGTTGCATTACTTGTGTGTTTCTTTACTGTTTTGAGTTAGTCTAGTTTTATGCATTGTTTTGCTTTACATGTTTTTGTTTGTGTGTTTTCATTTTGTGTTTTATTTTTTTTTTTGCTTCTCTAATAAAAATAAAAAAATTGAAAAATTGAAAAATACAAAAACAGTGTGAGTTAGTGTGCATTAGTTCATGTGAACTTTTGATATGGCCATTGAAACAGAGTTTTATAAACTTTGTATCACCTGTAGCTTAGATGAGCATTCTTCTGCACAACTAAGCAAGTGAGCTTTATAGCTCTTTGTTTGTGATGAGTAAGGTTAAGTGATCTCTTCTTCTTAACACGCGTATCACTCTTTTTGACGGGTTGAACTAGAAAATCCCAAGAGAAAGGCATAAATAACCATCTCACCACTGTTACTCGCCAATCATAATATGACATCTGTATGCTTCGGCATAGCAAAAGTGCAATGTCAATGACACCTGTATGCTTCGGCATAGCAAAAGTGTAGTGTCAAAAGCTTAACATAATTGGGTATTTCTTTTCTTTCTCTTGCATGCCCATGCATGATATGCTTGTTAAAAGAAAATATGCAAAGATATAAAAGCAAAAAGATAAAAAAATGCTTTAAAATATGGTTGCAAGCTTGTTTTCTAGGAGATGTGGGAGTTATAGGATGTACCTCGAAGGTGATAGTCCCCATCAAATGGTTATGATTGTGTGTGAGTTAAAGTGATTTTCTCATATCTCAAATCATCATAACATTGAGACACTTATGCAATCTTGCAATGTTTTCACACACGACATGCAATACTCTTTGCTATTCTTGATACATGTGCAGGTACAATGTGATTTGGCCATCACGAGGTTTACATGCTTTAATGTATGCTCACTAAACTGTCTGGACTTGTTTTTGAAATATAAAATTGGTTAGACTTGTTTAGTGTGTGTGTGCGTGTTTTGAGATACATGTGCATCAATTTTCTTGTTGAGAGATGATTTTGAGAGCTTAATGTGTTGATTGAATCTTTGATTGAGTTGCATGCATGATTGCATTCATGTCTGTGTTTTTCCTCTTTTGAAAAACTGTTTTTAAAGGCATCTCGACACCTCCTCGATACCTCTTGACACATAAGCTATCTGTCGAGATCCTTAGACTCTTTCTTATTGCAGTCTCGACAGATACCTCGACACCTGCTGGATCGATCGAGAAACTTTCTGTCTGCTTGATAGCTTCTTGATAGCTGCTAGATCGATCGAGGTTACTTCTTGTTTATTTCTTCTTCCTCGATACCTGATCTCGATAGCTCCATCTGTCCATGTGTATTTCTCGACACATGACCTCGACAGCAGGCTCGACACCTCCCGATAGCATCATCTGTCGAGAATTACTGAGAGGCTATATATTGAGATTTTGCGATTTTTCTTCTCACTTGCTCGATCTCTCTCGCTCAAAACCTTTATTCTCTCTCTCAAAATCTCTCCTTTTCCTTCCAAACCTCTTCCCAAGGCGTTTTCAAGTGTTCTTTGCGATCTCCATCTCTTGGTAAGCGTCTTATCCCTCATATTCATGCATTTCATTGTTTTAAAACCCTAGGTTTTGTGTTTTTGAAAATTTTTGGGATTTTTCAAAATTGTTGGGGTTTTCATGAAATTCTTGGGTTGGTTTGATAGTTTTGATCTTCAAAACCACATGCATTGCATCACATTCGCATTCTAATTGTATTGTCATGCATTTAGATGTGTGCAAATCTATTGTGTGCTGTTAGGTTTGGATTGGGCTGAGCCCATGATTTTTTTTGTTGCATGTCACATGTTCATGCATTCTTCATGCATACGTTCTTTCTTTTCAATATTATTCTGTCAATATTGAACTGTTTGGAGCTTTTCTTTGTGTCTCCTTCTCTTTCCCCCTCTCTATGGTTGCGTTAGTAGTGTCTATGGCACCTAAGCGTAAGTCCATTCCGTCCCAGAACCCTCTGCGTTCTAAGGGACAGTCTTCCTCTGACTCTACCCCTCTTTCTGTCCGGTTCCATGATGAGAAAGCCCATAAGGACTTCTCGGAGAACTTTTCTAAACGCGGTGTTCATTCGGAACGCCACGTTGTCCTGGCAGACTTTGCCGACACCGACCTTCCCGATGTCATTCACACTCGGGGATGGGAGTCACTGTGTGACGTCCCGGTCACATCTCCTCTCGTGTTGATACAGGAGTTTTACTCCAACATCCACGGGATAGATTCTTCAGTACCTCTTTTCTACTCTTGTGTCCGAGGTACGCGCTTTTGTGTCACCCTAGAGTTAGTCTCTGAGGTTCTTCATGTCCCTAGGGTGGATCATCCTGATTACCCTAGCTGTGAGCGTCTCTGGACTGTGTCCAAAGACGAGATGATCTCGACGTTCTGTGAGCGTCCGTCCTCTTGGGGAGATCATATGTACACACCATGTCAACCTTTTGCTAAAAATCCTCGTTTTCTTAACATGGTGATGACTTTTGTTTTGCACCCACTTTCTCACTATAACTCTATCACAGAGCCTCGCGCTCGATTTTTGCTGTCCCTCTTAGAGGATCTCTCTATAGACTTTCCTTCACACTTTATCTTTTCCATCATAGATGTCTATAGAGATACGACCACCCGTGATAAGCTCATTTTCCCTTCCGCTATCACGAGGATTCTGAGCCGTTTTTCCATCCCTTTCCCTTCATCCGATCCTTACCACGTTACGTCTGCCATAGACGCCGCTACCGTAAAATGTAGCGAGGCACAGTTCCGATCGCGACAAACAGATGGTGCCACTCCTTCCACTCGTCCGGCCACCTCCAGATCAGCTCGTGCGTCTGCTTCTTCCTCCTCGAGCGACGTCACGTTAGGAGATATCATGGCGCAGCTACAGCGCATGGATGCTCGCCTAGATACACTCTCCACAGAGTTGTATCAGGTGAACGTCCGTGTTGGTCGCATCGCCAGGCGACAGGCGACCATTGGCGACTTTGCTCCAGAGGCTTCTCCTCCGCCACCTCATATGTTGACTGAGACTGAGGCTGATGATGACGGCGATGATGATGATGCTTCCGACGATGATGATGATGGATATGCGAGCTCTTCGGATGAGATGTCTGCTTGACTCTCTACCCTTTGTCACTCGTGACAAAAAGGGGGAGTAGTTTTGTATGAGAGTAGTCATACTTAGGGGGAGTGTTAGCATAGGATATTTTTGCTAGGGGGAGTGTGGATTGAGGGATGTAGTGAGGTGATCATATGTATTTTTTTTCTTCTCTCATCTGTTTAGAGATACTTTGATCATGTATTGACATACATTGTATTTATTCTCTTCTTATTTATGATGATGTATGTTTTTCTTTCACCTATCTTTCATGTGTTGTTTCTTTTCTATCTTTATACACATGTTTCTTTACTTGTACGCAATCTATTATTTCTGTTTCACACAAAGATGCCTTGATGTGTTTTGTTTATAAGTGTTTCAGAAATACAGGTTGTCAAAGTCTTCTTGCCAAAAACTCTCTTCTTGCAAAGTGTTAGGACATATGTAGTTCAAGTCCGTGAACATATGTCGCTATTTTATGTAATTGGCTTATCCTTAGACAAAACGCACTTTACTTGTAATTGGGTAGATTTAGGATGAGTTTAACACTTCAAGAAACAGTGGTTCAAGGTTAAGTGTTGAAGCTGTCAAAGTCTGTCCAAGAAACAAGCAAGGAAGTGCAAGTTTTTAAAACTTGACACATACCTCGACAGATGCATCTATCGAGCTTTAAAGAAGCTGTTTTGCCCGAGCCTCGACAGCTTCTCGACACCTCTCGACACCTCTATCTGTCGAGAATTAAAGAAAACAGATTTCCAAGTCTGTTTCAAGTCTAATCCGTGAGTGTGTCTTTGGGACTTCTTTTCTCCTAACCCTAGACATATAAAAGGATTATTTTAAGGGCCGTCAAGCAAGGGAGCAGAAGATACAAGTTGCACATTCTTTGAGAACTTGTTGTTCATGCAATTTGTGATCAGAAAGACAAAGTTCGTGCCCTAGTTCATCTCTGATGATTTGAAGAACTTTGCAGCCAACTCTCTCTCTCTCTAGTTGGTATTTGAAGTCGCGTACTGGGATCCGCGCATCTGGTTAGTCACGTACTTGGGAGCCGTGCATTGAAATGAGAAACTGTCACTACAGAACAAGTCCAATTGGGTATTGGGGTAAGAGTTCAACTGTAGGTTGGTGAGGTACTGGGATTCCTTACTTGTAACTGCTTGTTGTGATAATAGTGGAGTTTCGGGAGTGGTGACCTTAAATCACCCGGTGGGGTTTTTGCCGTAAGGGTTTTCCCCATTCGTGAACAAATCACCGTGTTATTTATTTTCCGCTGCTTAACTTAGTTTGGTGATTTGTTTGTGCTGCCACGTGATATTGCATGTTAATTTGATTAATTAAAAACTGGGCTAATTAATTAATCTAAGTTATCACAAGGGGTCAACGCATTTGTGGCCTGGCACAAAGTTTTTCAAGAGTTTGTGTTAGGATAGATTTTACTGTATGTAACAAGTGAATATGAGTTGAGTGATTTATGACTTCTCTCATATCTTCATTTGTATGTTGTGGTTTTGTCACGGATTGCCAAAGGGGGAGATTGTTAGGACATATGTAGTTCAAGTCCGTGAACATATGTCGCTATTTTATGTAATTGGCTTATCCTTAGACAAAACGCACTTTACTTGTAATTGGGTAGATTTAGGATGAGTTTAACACTTCAAGAAACAGTGGTTCAAGATTAAGTGTTGAAGCCGTCAAAGTCTGTCCAAGAAACAAGCAAGGAAGTGCAAGTTTTTAAAGCTCGACACATACCTCGACAGATGCATCTATCGAGCTTTAAAGAAGCTGTTTTGCCCGAGCCTCGACAGCTTCTCGACACCTCTTGACACCTCTATCTGTCGAGAATTAAAGAAAACAGATTTCCAAGTCTGTTTCAAGTCTAATCCGTGAGTGTGTCTTTGGAACTTCTTTTCTTCTAACCCTAGACATATAAAAGGATTATTTTAAGGGCCGTCAAGAAAAGAAGCAGAAGATACAAGTTGCACATTCTTTGAGAACTTGTTGTTCATGCAATTTGTGATCAGAAAGAAAAAGTTCGTGCCCTAGTTCATCTCTGATGATTTGAAGAACTTTGCAGCCAACTCTCTCTCTCTCTGTAGTTGGTATTTGAAGTCGCGTACTGGGATCCGCGCATCTGGTTAGTCACGTACTTGGGAGCCGTGCATTGAAAGGAGAAACTGTCATTACAGAACAAGTCCAATTGGGTATTGGGGTAAGAGTTCAACTGTAGGTTGGTAAGGTACTGGGATCCCTTGCTTGTAACTGCTTGTTGTGATAATAGTGGAGTTTCGGGAGTGGTGACCTTAAATCACCCGGTGGGGTTTTTGCCGTAAAGGTTTTCCCCATTCGTGAACAAATCACCGTGTTATTTATTTTCCGCTGCATATTTTAGTTTCGGTGATTTGTTTGTGCTACCCCGTGATATTGCATGTTAATCTGATTAATTAATAACTGGGCTAATTAATTAATCTAAGTTATCACAAGGGGTCAACGCGTTTGTGGCCTGACAAGTTTAAAGGATTAAACCGGGTACTCAAGGATAAGATGTAGTAATTTACAAAGTGGCAGTCTATGTTCATAACTTTGTATTACTACGAATATTTTATGAAGGGGTTACGTATATAATAAAGTCTTGGGATATAATTTATTAATAAGACATAGAGTGCAATTATATTTATATAGTGGTATTAAATATAATTAATGGTAACTTTGGACTTGTCAAGAGTTGACGGAAAAGCCCAAGGTCCATTGGAGCTAGTGTCTTATTGGTCCCTTTTGGTCCCATTCCAAGACACACACTAAAGCCCAATTGGAAAGGCCCAATAGGCCGGCCCAATTAGATAATCAGTTAGTTATAAAGAGAGAAACATACAGAATTTTTTTTATGTGATTTTTGAAAAAAGAATCGTAGAGAAAAAGAGAGAGTATGAGACACACCTTCATTCTCCCTTTGGAAACTGATTGAGAGACCACACATCTTGGGTGTAAAGTGGAATTGGAGTGAAGATTAAAAGTTTTCCTAAGTGCTTCTAATCTTTGTTTTGAATTTCTCCACACCAAGGTACGCTATCTTATTCTTAAATTCTGAAATTTATAGAGTGCATGTTGTCAATCATGAATGAAATAGATCCTTGTTTGTTGCTTCCGCTATGTGTTTTGTATGAGATACAAAACTAGATTTTATCCAACAATTGGTATCAGAGCCAGGTTTTCATATCATGATTGTATAATGTGTGATTAAATTTTTGGAATTTAAGAAAACCGTTATCTTTGGGTTTCATTTTTCTGCATTAAGTTATGGTTTTGTGTCATATTTTTTTGTTAATTTCCATGGAACCCATATGTATATATTGCAAGTGAGATTGGCGGTATCGTAACTGATTAATGCCAAGGATACGGTTATTGAATTCAATAACTGTATGTGTGTTATCTTTGTTGATGCACTGCTTGGTGAAGTTCATTGCATGGCTTGGAGTACGGCTTGGCCATTTTATAATCTTGCATATATTAAAGCCTTGGTTGATACGGATTGGTGCTTGGATTCTTTTGCACCACATGGCATGACATACACCAAATAATTGTCTTGGTTTTGGAAAAGTTGAATGCGTACTTGAGGGATTTCAACCATCCAAAAGTGTTAATATTATTATTATATATTATAAAACAATTGTTTGGTAATTGTAAAGACACTATTCTTCTCTACTGCTTGATTACAGGTTACTCATGAGCAGGTTCCCACATTGCAAAGTGCAGCACGCTTTCCGTGAAGTTAATAGAGTTGCAGATGCATTGGCTAAGGTTGGAACTAAGATGCAAAAGGATTTTGTAATATGGGATATAACCCCTTCTGATGTAATATTTGCATTTGTTTTGTCTGACTCCGCTAGGGAGGTATTTTGTAGACCTTTGGGAACCAGTTTAGCCATTTTGGCTTAGTAATATAAATCTTCCAGTTAACCAAAAAAAAAAAAAAAAAAAGATGGACGTTGACTTGATGTCCTTGGTTTTCACTATCTGAAGATTATATATGTAATATATAATATACGGATTATATATATATATATATATATATATAATATAGTTTTATAACGTAATATATATATATATATATATTATATTATATATATAATATAATATAGATTTATATTACGTTATATATATTTATATATATTAATGCTAGGAAAATGAAATTTATTCCTAATGAGATTAGGATTATGTTTTTCACGTGTCTAGCATTATTATGATTCTTGACGTTAAAAACCTTTATTTTAAAATTTCTAGTGGGAGAGAGATACAAGGGTTGCATCTCACAGCCTCCATTATCGATTCATAGTAGTGTGGGTAAACACCTCGTCTTGGCGTATATGCCTCGCGATCCCAAAGGAGGGTGTTTACTTCATAGTACTACAAGTTTGAACTTACCCGTTTAAAGTAGTGTGGACAAACATCTCGTCTTGGCGTATATGCCTCGCGATCCCAAAGGAGGGTGTTTTGTTTCATGGTACTACAAGTTTAAACACTATAAAAGGGAGATGAAGTGTGGCTACATATGACTCTAGATAATGGTATACACTAAACTAAGTATAATGTTAACCTCCCAAAGGAGCTATGTCATTATTACTTAGAGGCTGAAGGTAATACGACATATTATTAGTGTTTGATAAGAGTTATCATGATAGCACTAATAATGAGAATAGTTCTCAACCAATTAATGTGTTTATAATAAACTTGCTACCAAGGAATTATAGACATGGATTGGGTTGTCGTTGCATATATTATTTTATGGTTTTATTAAGGTTCCATATTGTATGCTTATATGCTAAATTGATAATGTCCAGTTTACTTATTATATTCATGTTTATTATTTTCAGATTTAAATCATGGCATCATTTAGCCCACTTGTTGCTATTCTTAACCAAAACAAACTGACTAGATCCAACTATGTTGACTGGAAAAGGAATTTGGACATTGTTCTTACTGCTGAAGAGCATAAATATGTGCTTACTCAACCATGTTCTAGCTTTCCTTCATTAGATGCTCCTCTTGAGGAAAAACAGCGATATGATCGTTGGCAGAAATCTAATGAGATGGCCAAGTGCTACATCCTAGCATCTATCTCAAATGGTCTACAGCATCAAATGCAGGATGTAGAACTTACTTCAGACATAATGCTTAGTCTGAAGGAGATGTTTGGTGAGCAAGGCCGGTCTGCAAGGCAAGAAACCATGAGGCAAATTTATAATACCAAAATGGCTGTAGGAAGTTCGGTAAGGGAGCATTGTCTTAGGATGATTGCTAATCTGAACACATTAGAAGTTTTGGGTGCCGACATTGATGGAGAATCCCAAGTGGATATAATACTCCAGTCACTACCAGAATCATTCAAAGAATTCAGACTCAATTATAATATGAACAAAAAGATTTACTCTTTGTCTGAATTAATGAATGAGTTAGTGGCGGCGAAAGGCATCCTTGGTACTTCTAGTGTTGAAGCCAATGTGGGTAAAGCTTCTACTTCTCAACCTAAGTCGAAAGGCAAGGGTAAGAAGAAGAAGAAGGACTTCACTAAGAAAAATGGTAAACAAATTGCTTTAGGGGTTTCTGACAAAGGAAAGAAAAGCAAAGGAAAGTGTTTCCATTATGGTGAGAAAGGACATTGGAAGAGGAATTGTCTAATATTCAAGGCTGCCAAAAATAAGGGTAATAAAAGTTCCTTTCTTCTTGAAATATGTTTGGTACAGAATCCAACAGATTCCTGCTGTGTGGATTCAGGTTGTACTAATCATATCTGCAATTCTTTGCAGGGGTTCCAGGAGACCAGAAAGTTGAATGAGGGAGAACTATTTCTTACTTTGGCTGATGGGAGCAGGATTCCAGTTGTAGCTGTTGGAGTGTATAATTTATGCTTTAAGTCTAGAGTATTAATATTAGAAGACTGTTTGTATGTACCTAATGTTCGTAGAAATTTGATTTCTGCAACTTACTTAGGAAAACATGGGTATTGTATTATCCTGAAAGATAATGTTGTAATAAAGAAGGATAAAATGTTTATCTGTTCTGGCGATATTGTGGATGGTCTTTATATTTTAACTCCTGACATGCATGAATTATACAATTTTGAAATAGATAGTAGCTCTCATGTAAAATCATTAAAGAGAAAGTTTCCTTCTTCTAGTGATGCATATCTATGGCACTTGCGTTTGGGTCATATTAATTCAAATAGGATTCAAAGACTAATCAAAGATGGACTTTTATAGCCCATGGACTTTGATGGATTTCTAGTTTGCGAATCTTGTTTGGAAGGTAAGATGACCAAACGACCTTTTAATGTAAAAGGTAGAAGAGCCCAAGAGTTGCTTGAATTAGTTCATACAGATGTATGTGGTCCTATGTCAACCCAAGAAAAAGGAGGTTATGAGTACTTCATCACTTTCACGGATGATTACTCAAGATATGGTTATGTGTACCTAATGAGACGGAAGTCCGAAGCCTTTGACAAGTTCAAAGAGTTTAGGGCTGAAGTTGAAAATCAATTGGGCAAACGCATAAAGGCCATTCGATCTGATCGAGGTGGCGAATACCTTCTTGGGGATTTCAAGGATTACCTAATTCAAAATGGGATTGTCTCCCAATTGACTACACCTGGAACTCCCCAACAAAATGGTGTAGCAGAAAGAAGGAATAGGACTCTTTTGGAAATGGTTAGGTCCATGATGAGTTACTCAACTTTACCAGTTTCTTTTTGGGGATATGCACTAAAAACTGCTATGCATCTTTTGAATTTAGTTCCATCAAAATCTGTTCCTAACACACCTAAGGAATTGTGGAGTGGGCGCAAGCCTAGTATGAAATATCTCCACATTTGGGGATGTCCAGCACATGTGTTGAAAGGGAAGTCTGATAAGTTGGAAACTAAAATGGAAGTATGCATGTTTTTAGGGTATTCAAAAGAAACCAAGGGTTATTTATTCTATAATCATAATGATAACAAAGTGTTTGTTAGCACCCATGCCAAATTTTTGGAAGATGATTATGTGAATAATTTAAATCCTAGAAGTAAAGTTGTCTTGGCTGAAATGAGTGAACCTGTAGTTGAACAACCAATGGATGAAACTAGGGATGATGTGGCTGTATTAGATACACCACAAGATATTACTCATGAGATGTCTAGTACACAGGTGCCTCGTCGTAGTGGGAGAATTGTTCGGCCTCCTATAAGATTTATAGGTTTTCAAGAGTTTGTGTTAGGATAGATTTTACTGTATGTAACAAGTGAATATGAGTTGAGTGATTTATGACTTCTCTCATATCTTCATTTGTATGTTGTGGTTTTGTCACGGATTGCCAAAGGGGGAGATTGTTAGGACATATGTGGTTCAAGTCTGTGAACATATGTCACTATTTTATGTAATTGGCTTATCCTTAGACAAAGCACTTACTTGTAATTGGGTAGATTTAGATGAGTTTAACACTTTAGTTCAAGGTTAAGTGTTGAAGCCGTAAAGTCTGTCCAAGAAACAAGCTGGGAAGTGCAAGATTTTAAATCTCGATACCTCGACAGATACATCTATCGAGATTTAAAGGAGCTGTTTTGCCCGAGCCTCGACAGCTGGACACCTCTAACACCTCTTGGTTGCAAATGGGTTTAAGTCTAATCCGTGAGTGTGTCTTTGGGAAACCCTAGACATATAAAAGGATTATTTTAAGGGCCGTCAAAGTATGGAAAGATTGCACATTCTTTGAAACTTGTTGTTTATGCAATTTGTGACTAGTGACGAAAGTTCGTACCCTACATCCTTGATGAAAGAAGGCATTGATTCTCTCCATGATGAAACCGTACTGGGATTTCGCGCATCAAATTGGTTAGTCACGTACTGCCGTGCATTAAAAGGAGAAACTGTCACTAGAACAAGTCCAATTGGGTATTGGGGTAAGAGTTCAACTGTAGGTTGGTGAGGTACTGGGATTCATTGTAACTGCTTGTTGTGATTATGATTATGAGAGTTGGACAAATGGATGGGGTTTTTGCAAGGGTTTTCCCCACTGAACAAATTGTTCTTTATGCTGCATATTAGTTGAAGATTTGTTTATGCTGCCACGTGATATTGCATGTTAATTTGATTAATTAAAAACTGGGCTAATTAATTAATCTAAGTTATCACAAGGGGTCAACGCGTTTGTGGCCTGTCAATATGGTATGCAAGTTGAATAGGTCCATTTATGGACTTAAACAAGCATCTAGGTCATGGAACATCAGATTTGATCAAGCAATCAAGTCATTTGGTTTTGAACAAAATCTTGATGAACTATGTGTATACAAAAGACATCAAGACAAAGTAGTAATGTTTCTAGTGCTTTATGTTGATAATATTCTACTCATTGAGAATGATGTAGGGGTAATGTCATCGGTTAAAGTTTGGTTGTCAAGCCAATTTGATATGAAGGACTTGGGTGAGGCTAACTTTATTCTAGGGATCAAGCTTTGGCGAGATCGTAAGAATGAGATGTTAGGCTTATCACAAGCTGGATATATAGATAAGGTTCTAGAATGGTTTAGCATACAAAACTCCAAGAAAAGATTGCTTCCTTTTAGACATGGAGTTCCTCTGTCTGATGACCAAAGGCCTAAGACTCAAAAGGAAGAAAATATGATGAGACAAGTTCCTTATGCTTCTACAGTAGGAAGTCTCATGTATGCCATGCTTTGTACTAGACCAGACATTTGTTATTCAGTTGGCATGGTCAGCCGATATCAATCAAATCCAGGACCAAAACATTGGCAAGCTGTAAAGCATATTCTCAAGTATCTTAGGAGAACGAGAAATTATATGCTTGTTTACTATAGTGAGGATTTGATTCCCATTGGCTATACAGATTCAGATTTTCAATCAGATCTAGATTTTAGAAAATCCACTTTAGGATGTGTTTTCACCTTGGGAGGTGGAGCCATAAGTTGGAGGAGTGTTAAGCAATCTTGCATTGCAGATTCCACCATGGAAGCCGAGTACGTTGTTGCTTGTGAAGCGGCAAAGGAGACTATCTGGCTCAAGAAATTCCTTCCTGAACTTGGTATTGTAAGAATGGAGCAAGTTCCCATCACATTGTTTTGTGATAATAGTGGAGCGGTTGCACAATCCAAAGATCTAAGAAATCACAAGAAAGGAAAGCACATTGAGAGGAAGTACCATATCATTCGAGACATTGTTACTCGTGGAGATGTTATGGTGGCAAAGATTGAAAGTGCAAATAATCTAGCAGATCATTTTACCAAAACCTTGCCTCAAAGGACTTTCGAGTCACATTTAGAGGGAATGGGAGTTAGATTAATGCACAATAGTCTTTAGGGCAAGTGGGAGATTGTTAGGATATGTACCCTTAAATCCTATTGTATGATACTATGTATGACTTAATGTTGTGTTTAATAAAATTGTTTATTTTTTATCTAAAGTAATGGTAACATGAATAGTTGGACATTATCATATAGTCCATGAGATGCATAGTATGTGATTTAGTCACAGAAGATATAAATCACAAGTTCTTTGTAAACTTAGAATTTATAGTTCGTAGTCGGTGATGAAATTGGGCATTTCATCTGCGAAGACTATAACGTATCAACTAAGATAATTTGTCTTGATCATGGAAGTGGCGACTTCTAGTTGATATGTTGATATGTTGATATGTTTTAAGAGTTAAGACATATTGAACTGGACCGCTGTAAGATTTATTATTCTCCTAACGACTGTCAAATGAATAATAAATCTCACGACTTCTATTTACGTGAACTCTTAATCCTGAGAGAATAATAGACTTGATCATAAGGTGTAGGTTGCTTTGATATATCAAGAGTGAGATCTAATGTAACGGTCAAAACCTCAGTATATTGGGCAGCCACATTTAGTGTTAATGGAACATATATTCTCAAGATGGAATTCATAGTCTCTTAATGGAGATACAAAATATTCCCTTGAGATAAGTTTAATGGGTTTGGTTATTTAGAGAGTTAGGCCTAACCACTTTGGTAAGAAATTACTAAAGTATATATTTATGAAATTGGATTTCATAAATATATGATGAATAACTTTAAAGGATTAAACCGGGTACTCAAGGATAAGATGTAGTAATTTACAAAGTGGCAGTCTACGTTCATAACTTTGTATTACTACAAATATTTTATGAAGGGGTTGCGTGTATAATAAAGTCTTAGGATATAATTTATTAATAAAACCTAGAGTGCAATTATATTTATATAGTGGTATTAAATATAATTAATGGTAACTTTGGACTTGTCAAGAGTTGACGGAAAAGCCCAAGGCCCAGTGGAGCTAGTGTCTTATTGGTCTCTTTTGGTCTCATTCCAAGCCACACACACTAAAACCCAATTGGAAAGGCTCAATAGGCCGGCCCAATTAGATAATCAGTTAGTTATAAAGAGAGAAACATACATAATTTTTTTTTAAGTGATTTTTTAGAAAAGAATCGTAGAGAAAAAGAGAGAGTGTGAGACACACTTTCATTCTTCCTTTGGAAATTGATTGAGAGACCACACATCTTGGGCGTAAAGTGGAATTGAAGTGAAGATTAAAAGTTTTCCCAAGTGCTTCTAATCTTTGTTTTGAATTTCTCCACAACATGGTACGCTATCTTGTTTTTAAATTCTGAAATTTATAGAGTGCATGTTGTCAATCATGAATGAAATAGATCATTGTTTGTTGCTTCCGCTGTGTGTTTTGTATGAGATACAAAACCAAATTTTAGCCAACATATTACTCATTTATTCTTTGCTAATGGTAGTTTGTCTGTAAATCAACTTTGGAGGAGTGTTTGAAGCTAGAGCATATCTTCAATTTATATGAAGCTGTTTCTGGCCAACAGTTGAACAAAAATAAAACTGCACTTTTCTTCAGTAAAAATACTCATCAAGCCATTCAAGAAGAAATCAAAAGCCGGTTCGAAGCCCAAGTCATTCGCCAACACGAGAAATATTTGGGTCTTCCATCCCTTGTATGGCACAACAAACGTGACACTTTCATTAAAATTAAGGAAAAATTGGGCAATAAACTCTCTGGGTGGAAGGAAAAATTATTATCTGCTGTAGGAAAGGAGATTCTTATTAAATCCATGGCCCAAGCTATTCCGGCTTATTCAATGAATTGTTTTAAAATTCCTGACTTGATTTGTGATGATTTAGCAGGTATGGTGAGAAGCTTTTGGTAGAGGAAAAATAATGGGGTGAATAAGAGAGCCTGGTTGAGTTGGTAGAAGATGTGTAGGCCTAAGGAAGAAGGGGGTATGGGCTTTCGAGATTTGAAGGCTTTTAACATTGCCCTTTTGGCTAAGCAAGGGTGGCATCTTCAAACTTGTCTGAATTCTCTTTTCCATCGAGTGTTTAAGGCGAAGTATTGATGCTAATTAAGGAGGTGCTCCATCCTATGCGTGGAGAAGCCTTATGGCAGCACAACAGGTTGTGAAGGTAAGGTGTCGTTGGCTGATTGGTAATGGTGAAAGTGCTCGTGTTTGGGGTGATAAGTGGCTTCCTTCTCCATCTTCCTTTCAGGTTGTGTCTCCCGTGAGAACTCTTTAGCCAGATGCTCAGGTTTCAGAGTTGATTGATCACCAAAATGGCACTTGGAATTCGGAGTTGGTTCGCCAAATTTTCTTTAAACATGAAGCTGATTCTATCCTTGCTACTCCCCTTACTCCTTCTTTCCCCCATGACTCTCGGATTTGGGCTTATACAGCATTTGGTCGGTTTTCTGTAGCGAGCGCCTATCGAATTGCTCTCCAAGCTAAAATAAAGAGGAATGGGGACTGTGGCGAGAGTTCAAATCCTCGGTAGGTTCAATCCTTTTGGAAGTTTTTTTGGCAGCTTCAGGTTCCAAATAAGGTTCGATCATTTGTGTAGAGTGCTTGCAGAGATATCCTACCAACAAAAGATAATCTGATGCAGCGGCATATTCTCTAGGAAAAAATTTGTGAGGCGTGTGGGCTGGAGGTGGAAGATTCGGGGCATTTGTTTTGGCGCTGTTCTAAAGCGTAGGAAGTCTGGTCAGCGTCGGGTTTGATAAAGGGTTTGGATATTGGCAGGATTGGGCCGTTTATGGATTTGCTCTAGTTGCTGAAGTTTCATCTCAAGATGGAAGTTGAGTCATTGGCGCTGGTTGCTATGATAGCTTGGTGTCTCTGGTATTCGCCGAATTAGGTGCGTCTGGGAGGTGCTCCGCAATCAGCTGGGCAGATTTTACATTGGGCACGGACTATTTGGAAGAGTTTCAGCTTGCTAATCATCATCCTACCCAACCTCGGTTTGTTTCAGAAGTGTTGTGGTCGCCTCCAAAACCCCCTTGGTTTAAAGTGAACGTAGACGGTGCAGTCTTCTCTTCAATCAAATTTGTGGGTGTAGGCATTGTGGTTTGTGATCAGTGGGGTAAGGTTGCTGCAGCGATGAGTAAGTTGGTTAATGCTTCGTTGGGTCCGCTTGAAACGGAAGCAAAGGCTATGGAGGAGGCAGTCTAGTTTACTAGAGATATGGGTTTTCTTGATGTTAATTTTGAAAGTGACACTTTGTCTGTGATTCAGTCCCTTAATGGTAGGCTTATTCCCCCTGCTAGTATTGTCAATATTATATTAGGTTCTCTTCAAACCATTTGTCACTTTAGGCAGGTGAAATTTGTCTATGTCCCTCGCGCACGGGTAATAAGGCAGCTCATGGTCTAGCTAAGTATGCTAGGAACATTTCCAATTTTATTACTTGGATAGAGGAAACTCCTTGTATTATTGAACACTCTTTAGCGCTTGATGTATTGTGTTTATTCTTGTCTGAATAAAGTTTTAGTATTACCATGTTTCAACTTATATACTATTATCATGGAGGCTTCTAACAATATTTGTGAACATACAGTAGATTACTTTTAATATTTAAATAATATTTACTAGATTTTTCTCAAAAAAAAAAATATTTACTAAATAAGTTTTGTGTAAAATTATTAGCATTATTAAAATTATAAAAACTTATTAACATTATCAAAGTTAAATATACACATAAATCAACACTTTTTATAATTTAAAAATTTTTAATTAAATTATTTATGACGTCATCAGTTCAACCACTGGCTCGACCCCAGTCAGACTATAAAACCGATAATCAGTCTGTTTTTTGGTTCTTTAACCGTACCAGTTTTTAAAACCATGATACTTACCGCAACTTCCTTTTGGTAGCAACTAGTAAGTCACTAAATTTGTTATATTCAGACAGATTTGATGGGTAGAGCTGAGATGCTCTCTTTGTCCTTTGTAATTGATTGGAACTGTAATTATTATATTCATTTTATAGGAACTTGAAAGTTGTTGTATTAGATAATTATACTAAAAGTTCAATGGCTTTAGGGAACTATTGGTCCTTAATATAAATCAAGCTTAACTAGACCACGAAAGCTGAGTTGATTACACTGTAAAAGAAATGAAATACTTTTCATTCAAATGGGTTCTACTTCTACGTAGTGTGATTTAAATGATCATTCAAGTATCCTTATAACCACTTAACTTCCATAGTACTTGAGTATGTGGTATTATCTATTAAAATAATTAACAGGAAATCTAATTGTATTTTTGGATGTTGGGGGAGGAGGGAGAGAGAGTAATTTAATTATCTTGTTTTGATGTTTTTTAAGGAATGAGGGAGAGGGATTTGGAGGGGTTTGGAGAGATTCAAACTATTTCTAACCCCTCATTTTTAATTCTCCCAAATTGGAGAGATTTGGAGAGAGAGTGGAGCATAAGAATGCTTGACTAAATGAATTATCAAATTTACCCTTACCATATTAACAAAATTACAAATGAAAAACTAATTATTCCTCTCGTCCTTACTTAATTTTAAAAACAACTAAATAAGGTAGAGGACAACCATTCCTCTCTACTCTCATCTCTACTACTCTCCTTCCCTCTACTCTCCTCTCTCTCAAAACTTTCAAACATAGCATAAGTGTCATAGGCAATTATTTGAAGAAGAAAAATACAAGTTAAATTCATATTAAAAGGAATTTTACAAGTTCAATTCTTTTGCATTCAACTTAGTCATAAGAGAGTTCTTAGGAAATCTAAATTCTCTTATTTGAAGAAGAGAATTACAAGTTGAAAATACAAGAGAATTACAAGTTGGAATAACAGTTAATTAAATAGGCAAGCTTAGGCAGTTATCAAACCACCTAAGACTTCTACAAATACATGATAAACACATTCGAGTTATTCCACTTTCAATTATACTCTAAACTTGATGCCTATTTTGGAGTATGTTTTGGGCACTACAAGAAATTTTTCGACCCTTTTTTTTCAAAGGCTCACTAAAATTTGTCCGAACAAACACTAATGTGACACGATTACTAGACATATTGAATACCTTTGAAACAAGTTTGTCGAAACAAATACTAATATGACACTATTACTAGACTTATTGAGTGAGTACCTTTGAAATAGTTTTGTCCAAACAAACACTAATGTGACACTATTACTAGACTTATTGGGTACCTTTGAAATAAGCTAACATCTCAACCGTTGAAATAATTGCTGGAAAGCTCTAAAATTTATAAGGTTTGAAATAAGCTAACATCTCAACCGTTGAAATAGTTTGTCCAAACAAATACTAATATGATACTATTACTAGACTTACTGAGTACCTTCGAAATAAGCTAACATCTCAACTGAAGATAATTGCTGGAAAGCTCTAAAATTTATAAAGGTTTTTCAGTGGAAAACAAAAGTCCTCTTTGCATTCAAAGAGAGGGCGTAAATACTCTCTGCTCTTGGTAGCTCTTCCAAGTTTTATTAGAAGTCTTCAGGTTAATGTATATAAGCCGTTAATTGGCGAAAATGGGCTTTTGCCCATTTCACACAAAAAATCTAGCATTTTGCCTTATTTCCCAAACTAATTAAGGAAGTGCTCCTCTTTTGAAACTCATTTTCTCAAAATCGAGTTTCAATGCAAAACTCGATTTGTAGATAATTGATTATGGGGCAATCAAACTTAAAAAAAGAAAAAAAAAAATGCATGGAACTCGAGTTCCATGCAAAAATGCCGCTATAGGGCTTTAAAACGCCACTATAGTGGCGTTTTATTTCATCCATGCAAGTTTTTTTTTTTTTTTTTTTTTTTTTTTTTTTCAAGTTCGATCACTCCATACCTATAGCTTTCAGTGAGCCCTATAGTGGCGTTTTAAAGCCTTATAGTGGCGTTTTTAATGGAACTCAAGTTTATCCATGCAAGTTTTTTTTTTTTTTAAGTTTGATCGTCCCATACCTATAGCTGCGTTCAGGGAGACCTATAGCAGCATTTTTACATGGAACTCGAGCTCCTTGAACTCAAGTTCCATGCAAGTTGCCTATAGCGGCCTTTTAAAGCCCCATAGCAGCGTTTTGCATGGAACTCGAGCTCCATGAACTTGAATTCCATGCTTTTTTTTTTTTAAGTTTGATCCCCCCATACTCGATTTTCTACAAATTGAGTTTTACATTGAAACTCGATTTTGAGAAAATTAAGTTTCAAAAGAGGGGCATTTCTCTAATTAGTTTGGGAAAGAAGGCAACACATTGATTTTTTTGCACGAAATGGGCAAAAGCCCATTTTCACCCCGTTAATTAAATAACTTCATACCAAATCGATGTGGGACTTGTTTTTAAATATTTTCATAGATTTTATACACTCTTCCTCTCTGTTCAAATTTCTACAATCATAGAGTATTCAGGTTATTATTTTCTTTGATTTTTTTTTCATTCAATTTCTCTCTCTCTCTCTCTCTCTCTCTCTCTCTCTCTCTCTCTCTCTCTCTCTCTCTCTCTCTCTCTCTCTCTAGCAATTGCTCTCTCAATAAAGGAATATTCATTTTCTCTATCTAGGGAGAGGGGCCTTTTGTGAGTTTGGGCCTTGGCCCTTCTATCATACTAAGGCCTATGGATCTTGGGTAAGGGAGTTAGGACTAGGCTAGTTTGGGTTGCACCGTAAGCTAGCTTGTGCACGAGTCGAGCTTACCCAATGTTACTATAAGCTGAGCAGAGCACCGCAAGCTTAATGCAAGGCATAGCCGTGGTTGGACAATTGTTACAATAGAAATATACTACAACGAAATATCGTAGTAAAACGCATTAAATGGAGTCACAATAGGCAATTAACACCATAAGTAAAATAAATAGAGTTACAATAGAACAACTGATACAAAAAATAGAAAAAGAAGAGAAACACTACAGCAGGACAGGTAATGATAAAACAAAACTAGTAACATTAGTTCTATCAACATAGACTAAAAGGGGACTGTCGCAGAACATCCAGAAATGCTATAAAGATAGTCTCATTTTCCCTAATCCTAGGTTTGTCCACTTAGTGGGAACAGATCCAAAAAGGGAGCTAATCCCCAACACAGGCAACCACAATGCAAGTGTTTGCTATAGAAATTATATGTGTTGGGAAGAGGGTGTAAGTGGTTTTGGGTTCTAGATTATGAGGGGAAAAGGGTGTAAGTGCTTGCCACACTTCTTTCCATTTCCAGACAAAAGTTCTTGTTTTCATTTCCCTCCCTTTTCACTACCTTGCCTTCCCTAAATGGATAAGAGTTGAGGTCTCTCTATACCTACTCCTATGGTATGCATTTGGTGGTCCTAACTTGTATTTACTTCTTTTGGGAGATATGCCATCCCAGCAAAGCGTGTTGTTGAAAAGAGCCTCGGCAAGTTCCTCATAATAGACCTCTTTTCTCCCCATCGCCAAACCACACCCCTTCTGAATCCCTTGACCAAGGGCCCACCTCCCATGTGTTGGCTAGATACACAAAGGTGGTGCCCTAGTCCTTATGCGAGTGCCACTACCATCTGTGCTTGTCTTCTTTCATTCTCACGCCATTTTTGCTGCTCTTGCGTTGTACTCTTCTGTTATGCATAATGGGTAATGTATGTCCCCTACAGCGTGAGGAATGTGTGGGTTTTTGGGATTGCATAATGTTCTTTCATTCCCCCATGAAATGGGCATTGTCTAGACAAAGGTTTCTACCCATATAGCCCATTTCGTTTCTACCCTGCCATTCCTCTTTCTTTCCATGGGCCTGCTAGCCATGTTGGCCCATTGGGCTAGCTACCTCTTTCCTTAGGCTTCCTCGGCCTACTTACTTCATCTTTACCTCTTATTCTTCCCATGAACTTCCTGGTTGTCATTCCTGCCATGTTGGCCCACTAGGCTTGCTATCTCTTTCCTTGGGCTTCCTCGCCCCATTTATTTTATCTTGACCTCTTATTCCTCTCAAGGCCTACTAGCCATTATTCTTGTCACGTTGGCCCATTGGATTTAATAACTTGTTTTTACCATTCATATTTCTTTTTCCTTACGCTTCCCTTATTGTTGGGCTTCTTCTGCTATTGGGTCTTTCATCAAAAGTGGGCATTAGCACTCTACAAAAAATTTTGTGTGCAGGAATCTCTTATTGGAGTAAGGAATAATCCAGCGAGCTAGTTCAGCAGCATCGACAAAGATCTGCTTCCAAACGCATCTTCACCAATCTCAATTAACCTTTTGATGCCCTAATTTTTCATTTTCTAATCTCTAGTTGAATATTATGCATTACTTATGTTGCTGTCTTTTTTTTTTTCTTTTTTCTTTTTAATTGAATGTGGCAATTAGGGTTCAGTTTTGGTATGTGATTTAGGGTTCGGTTTTGATGTGTGATTTAGGGTTCAATTTTGGTAAATATAGGGTATTGGTGTGTGATTTAAGGTTCGGTTTTAGTGTGTGGTTAAGGGTTCAATTTTGATGATTTTTAAATGGATAGATAGAACAAAATTAGACTACAATTATGAATTAATTTTGATTTTATTTGAATTCTAAAATTGTACTTCAACTTTATGATATATGTGGTTATCTACATCAGATCCTTTATATACAATTGTCATCTGTGATTCTTATGTCTCTGAATGTGGGTGCAGGTCTGTGTACCACATTTGTGATTATCTACATCATAATTGTGCTTTGCAATATGCCATGATTGATCATATTAATTTTCCTAAGTATCATATTAATTTCTATATCAAGAATTTGTCCTGTTTTTTGTTGTATGAACTCTACTGTTGAATTTCTGCTTCATTAGTTGTGATGAAGGCAGACGCAGAAGTGGTGATGGAGATGATAAAGAGAACGACAATCTGTTTGGTGGATGAACTGTTTTTGGAATGTAAGAACCACTGGTGGCGGCGGAATAGGGAGAGACATAAAAGCAAGGTCTATCAATGATAATAATAATAATAATAATAAATCTATAAACTTCTCAAAAAATAGTTAAGGAATTAAAGTTTTTTTTTTTTTTTTTTTTTCATTTTCGTTTTGTTTTTGCATAAGCATTCGCCCAATAGCAAGGGGGCTGGTCAAAATTACTATCTCATACATGCCATTTATCATGGGCAGATCTACCTTAACCTTGCACGCCTATACTCTCAATTGCATGGCTCTGTTAACGTATTAAGGTGCAATTTTTTTGTCTAAAACTCTGAGGACTAGGTTTATTATTTTTTTGACAAAAATATGCTAGTGTGTGTGCATACATTGTAACTGCAATTTTTGTGTAGTGTATGCATCTAATGATGTCGGTAGTAAATTCACAAGCTTGCTTGCATACATGCATTCACAGTTGTATTTTTTTTTTTTTTATATTTGCTCTGTCTTCACAAGTGTTTCAGTTTAAATTTTTTTTTTTTTTTTTGGGTTTAAACTGTGCCCAATGCACCATGTTACCAAATTTAACAATTGATCTTTGTCAACAGCATTTTCCCCATAAAATGAGTACCCTACATCATTCAACCTTTTCAAGTTGTTTGTGTCATGTCCAAGGTTAATCCCATGTACTTATTCCCAGCTCAAATAAACTTTAATCAATGAGATATTTATACCTTGTTAAGCTACATCTTTATTCTATTTTGCATATTTTATCTATTGTATTATATAATGTATCAAACTCTACATTGAAATATTTTGTTTATGCAGGTTTTTTCATTGGATTTGGTACTCTTTTCCAGTTGAGGACAACTTAAGGTGTGTCCCTCATTGAAGATTTAAAAAAAAAAATAAAAAATCAATCCAACTTTAGATGGAACGGAATTGGGTAAAGCTCAGGAATAGAGCTCTTCCTGAGTATAGACAAGGAATTAGAGACTTCCTTGATTTTTCATTTGAGCATACAACAATGGGGGATAAAATTTATTGTTTGTGTAAGTAATGCAATAACTACTTTGCAAAGACCAGAGGTGATGTTGAGGCTGATTTGCTTACTACTAGTATTCTCCCAAGTTATACTCATTGGTTTAGACATGGTGAGGAAAGACATTTTCAAACACGTGATAGTTTGGATAGTGATGATGAATCAGACAGGGATGGCTTGAGTAAGATGGTAGAAGATTATTGTGTAGCCTTTAACGCAGCCAGTTGTGTAGATGGAGATTCAAGTGGCAAAGGTACTCCTAAAGAGCCTAATGATGATGCAGCTAACTTTTTTCTGAAACTAGGGGATAATGAGCAAAAACTTTTTCATGATTGCAAGTATTAAAAACTATCTTTCATTGTAAAGTTACTTCATATTAAATTCCTTAGTGGTTGGACAAACAAATCATTTACTCTGTTGCTTCAATTGTTGAATGATGCACTTTCTAAAGTTATTGTAGAGTTGCCAAATTCATTATATGTAGCAAAGAAGATCATTCATGATTTGGGTCTTGATTATGTGAAGAGAGATGCTTGTGGGAAAAATTGTATGTTATATTGGAAGGAAAATTCCAATAGAAGTGAGTTTCAAATTTGTATGTTATATTGAAAGTTATGTTCTTGACTTATCTAAATAGTTTGATGTTCATTTGTTTTACATTGTGTTTTTATGTATATGTTTTATTTATATATTAATATGTGTGTATTGACTAAACTAATTAAAATATGTATATGATGAATAATGTTAAAATATATAGGATTGATCAAAGCAAGGACTTCTATTAATGGCAAATGGAGGTAGCAATGGAGGAGTTGGCACAAGTGGTGCTAATGGAAGTAGAAATGATCTAGCTCATCATGGTAAGTTTTTTTTTTTTTTTATTTTTTTATTAAGTTTTAAATTAAGTTAGTTAAGTTAGTTTTATATTATGCTTTCAAGTTTTTTAATACTGTATTGAAGATACTATTCAAGTAAGTTGAAGTGATCTTTATTTTTATTTTTCTCCCCATAGGGAAGAAGAAAGGGCGAGGGCTTACTCAGAATCTTAAATTGGCTGAAGAGTCAATGGAGGGGAAAAATATGAGATTGATTGGTTGAATGGAAGACTTGTAGGACCTCATTCTCATGATTTAATAAATGAATGTACACAACTTGTTAGGGCACAACAAAATGTACCTCTAAAGTTCACAAATTGAAAAAAAGTGCCCTATTTAAAAAAAAAAAAATGAAGTTTTTTGATAAAATATTGGTAAGTAGTATAATAAAATTTAGTAGCAACTTCTATGATTTTTATCATATTCATATTTGTATATTTATGTTTCATTCTATTGTAGGAGGATTTCAAAGTTGAGGGTCGAGAACAAGGCATTAGATGACAAATGGGTAGCTCTTACTCAAATTATCGTGACTCCCTAAAAAAAGGTGGTTTAAGCCATATGGTGAAGCAACAAAAGAGGCACGAGCAAATGTTCCATCTGGACTAGAGAAGGATGACTGGAATTGTCTTGTGGATTTATGGAGCAAGCAAGATTATATGGTACCATTACAAAGAATTTATTATCAACTTTATTCTTAACTATTGTCTTGTGGATTCGTTGGTTCATGGGACCGACCTATCATTCTTAAATGTAGGGCATGTTTTTGAAAAATAAGGAAAATCAGTGCAAAAATGATATTATCCACACTTTTGGTTCAAAAGGTTTCCAACAACGCAGTGCAAAAGAGGTATAGCCAATGATATTTTAATCTTAAATCACGAACAAAAAATTGCATCATTTACTTGACATATACTTGTCAAGAAATGGGCCTTTGCTTGGTTATAAATGATGAAGCATCACCCCAAAAACCAAATGCATCTAGCTTTGTTTACACTTTACATAACCCTTATCATGTCTCATTGTCACTGCTACTTGTCCTACACCTTTTGATTGGGATATATCAAATATCCTCATGGATTGAACTAGCATAGTTTGACTCTAATGTCTGTACCAAGAAGACTAGTATAAAACAAATATATTTACAAAGTTGTTTGAGATTTTGGAGAAGAAATAGTCTGATTGGTGTTAAATAAATAGCCTAATTCCTTACAAAGAAAATTTTATGTTTCTCATGAGAACATGAGAAACAAAAAACAAAAAACCCAATTCATGACCGCTACCCACGACCACCATCCACCACAAACATCAAAACCCCGAAAAAATTCTCCACCGCCCACCAGCTCTACTCACTAAACCCACACCGAGCAACCCACCACCACTCACTAAACCTAGAAAAAAAACCCACAACCCAGAATCAACCAACCCATAAAACCCACAACCTCCATGCCACCATAAACACGCCAACACTGCACCACCTAAAACCCAACAACAACCCTAAAAATCACAACCCACCACAGATTCAGCCACTAATTCAAGTTTCAAACCCACAACCACCCAAAATCAACTACAAAATCACACCAAAATGGTTTAAGAGATTGGCGGCATGGTGATAGGAAGTGAGATTGGTAGTATTTGGAAAGAAAGAGAGGTCGGTGGTGTGGACTACTGGAGTCAACACCTAGATTAGGTCTAGGAACCATATTGGGCCTTTTGGGTCAATCACTTACATGCATGGATCCACGTTCCAGATTATGGGTCCGAAGTTTAGGTACGGCTTGGGAAGGCAACAAAATAAATTAAACAAGGCAATTTGACAAATAAAAGGAATAAATCAAACATAATCAAACAAAATAAATTAAACAAGGCAAGTTGACAAATAAATAAAACACACAGGGACATAATATCAAATAGACTAAACATGGAAAAAAATACTAAAACAAATATAGAAAATAATTAAACCTAAAACAAAGTCAAATAGAATTGAAGGTTATGTAAAAAATGATTAAAACAAGTAAAAACAACATTTTACCCTAATATGGATTCAAGGTGTGTGCGCATACTCAACTGTGCGTACACATGGCTGAACCACATGCACGCATACTCGATGATGCACATGCATCCTTTAACACAGATTCAAAAAATTACATTTTAAAGATTTAATCAAATAAAGATATAATATGTGAGATTAAACAAGCATGTTAGAAACCCTAAAAACTAAACTTACATAAAACAAAAACACAAAGTATCAACATAAACAAATAAACATGAAACAAAACAAATAATTAAACTAAACTATATAAAATAAACAAACATGTTATACTTTACATGAAACCAAAATATAAAAAAAAAAAAAAAACCAAAGAAAACAAGAATAGATTATAAATAGCCTAAATCATATTAAAACATAACAAACATTATTAAGAACATCAAACAAATTAAATATAACAAAATGGAGAAACTATATCAAGAAAATCATGTGAATCATATTAAGCAAAGTGGGAAACCATGGAAAAGAGGCTCACCTTACTATAGAATCATAGATTCGAATTTGTTTAACTGACCCCTCAATGCCTACAACATAAAGATTAGATGGAGAAGACATATATAATTAAAGAACACCACAATTGTTAGTAATAACAACTTAAGAACAAGAGATTTTGAAAAAGGTTTTGAGAAATCAATTTAGAAAAATAGTTTCTACCTTAGAACTAACTAAATAGTTTTTGCCCTAGGGCTTTGAAATGATTAAAAAAAAGGGGTTTTAGAGAATATGGCGGCCAAAAAATCACTCTCTCTAGCTAGGGTTTTGAGTATTTATAAGTTAAAATTAGGGTTTTTGGGGCTTTTTAATGATCTTTGGACCTTATCGAGGGTCTATGGGTTGGCCCACATCAAAGCATGATGTTTTGGGCCCTTAAAATAAGGTTTTAAAACCCAAAAAATCAGACTGTCTAGTTGGCCCAACTTCAAATGGTCATAACTTACTCAATATAAGTCCAAATTAGATAAAATTTGTGTTCAAATTGAAACCCAGAATGACCTCACTCAAAAAAGTTTTTGTTGATCAAAATGTATAGTTAAAACAGTACGCAAAGGTCATTTTTTAGTATCGATTTCAAAGTAAATATGAGCACTTTTGTGTTATGATTACTTCTAAACTATTGTGAATTCTCTAGTTATCCTTGGTTAACATATGTCAAGCTCATCATTGGGGCCATGACTAAAATTTATTAACGGGTACAAAATGTGGTGTTTACAGGTGGTCGCATAGGGAGAAGGAAAGATCAGCAGTTTTAAGAGAGAGATGAGACTGAGAGACAGAAGAGACAGAAGAGATAAAAATTGGAAAGAGAGGATTTTTTCTTTAATTTATTTGGGAAAAGAGAATAAAATATTATATAATAAGCATAAAAACTCATGAACTATGGGTTGCATATCTACTAACTGATTGGTCATTGTTGCTAAAAATTTAGCAATAGCAACTCAAATGAAGTTAATTTTTGGGACATTGGGATGTAAAATAGCAACTGAGAGGGTTTTTACACCCCTCCCCCCCCCCCCCCCAAAAGCTTGTTCTCTAAACTTTCTTTCCACACCACCCCAAAAAAAACAAAAAAAAAAAAAAAAAAACCCAAAGCCAAAACCCTAAATAGATTATGAAGTCAAAATAGAAATTTGATGCAATTTCTTAGCAATTTGACCTTATAAGACATGTGCTAATATAGTTGGCCTGCAATTACTCTATTAAAAAAATAGAGTCAATGGACAAGTCTTAAAAAAAAAAAAAAAACAAAAAACAAAACAAAACAAAACTTGCCTCATCAGACGCTTCTCGTGTACGATGAGGCTTTTCTTTTTCTTTGGAGCAATTAAAGAAAGAGAGATAGAGAGAAAGACAAAGGAATAGAGAAAGCAATAAAATGAAATTTATGAAAAACAAATGGAATGTACATACATTCTTAATTGAGTTTTGAGTGATTGTCTCCCTTTGAAATTAGTGGTAACATGGGAATAGATGTGCATGATTGGATTTAATTTTTTTAAATTTGAAGAAGAAAGAGAAAAGATAATAAAGATGGAGAGATATGTAGATTGAAATAACTGCTTTGTACCTTTTTTAAAAGGAAATATCATTCATTAGTAAACTGACTTTTTAAATTTATCTGAAATTTAGTAATAGCTATCTAATATATAGTAATTTTATATATGTGTTGATGCTTGTAAGGACACAAATCAAGCCTTGGACCCAAGTAGGCGACGGGGCCAGCCCAAATGGTCCATACAATAGAATTTGTAGAGAGTGGGCTTGAAGCCTAGGCTCCTTGGGACGGTAGAAAGCAATGGCGTTTGGGCTAAGTCCACTATTGGCGTGCAACGAGCTGGTGGTGCAACTTTGGCTTTCCTCGGACTTGGGCCGAGGAGTCTCTGTCCTTGCTTCCCTTATGCTCTGTTGGAGAAAAATCTTCTTCTTTTTCCAAGACCGGATCCCCTTTCCATGGCCTCCCCTTCCCTTTTTATACTCCCCCTTTCTCTTGTTCCTATTCATGGAGCCATAAATAGAGATCCCTTTCCCATCTATTGCCTTCTTGGAAACTATCCATCGTGGCCATAAGGCTAATCATTGTCCTCTCAAGGGTCACTTCCCAATTAATGCGGCCAGGCAAGTAGGTGGAAAGCCTTTAATGCGGTGGTAGCAGCCTTGTACGGAGCACATCTCACTAGTTCTCCTCCTCGGCATCCCTTTGAAGTGTAACACCGCTTGTTGAGCTTCAAGAGTCCTTCCCTAGGCGTCATGTTGCACCCTTTGGTCCTCGTTTCTGTTGTCCGAGGAGACCTTCTCCTCGGACTCTCCCTAATTGGTCAATGCCCTGAACGGTGGGCTCTTGGGCCCTTAGTTTAGGCGACCTTGTCCTGCCTTGCAGCCCTTTTAGTGAAGTCAACGTCCTCGGACAAGGCCCAAGGCCCGTATTGGTGTTTTGACATTTCTACCCCCACAATGCTCATTTTGGAAAGCCCAGTAGAAAGAAGAAGCCTAACAACGTGGGCAGAAGAAAGTTAGTAATTAGATAGAAAAACTATTAAGCTCAAGTGGCAGGAATAATGGATCATAGGTCCATAAAACAAACAAATGGATTTTGAGGAAGCAAATGGGCCTATAAAGGCACGGAAAGAGAGAAATAGCAAACCCATGGGCAGTATGTAAAAAAGTGAGAATGGACCATAACAACCACAACGGGCCCGAAGTAATGCAAGTAAAGAAAGTAAGGGGTAATAGAGAGTCCATAAGCCCCAAGGATGAAGGATAGAGTAGTTGGACCAGAGAAAGCCAAGGAGTTAGTAAAAGCCCATGGAAAACGCAAAATTAGAAAGGGCCAAGAATGCCCAAGAAAAGTAAATGGGCCTAAGATGCCCAAAGGGAAAATAAATAGGATACAGGAAGTAAAATAGTTAAAAAGCCTAATGATCATATTGGGTCATCAAAAAAAGTAATAAGTAGCAAGCCCAAAGAGGCCTAGCAGGTTTGGGACAAAGAACATCATAGTAGGAATAGCAGAGTGATGTGGTAGGAAATGGTATCAAGACCGCAGGAAAAGCAAAAAAGTGGTCGGGGGGAAGGAAAGCTCACAATCAAGCAAAGCCCAGCCCCTAAAAGGAGCAAGCCAATAGAGAATGAGAAAATAAGAAAACAAGAAACAACTCACGGCATAAGAAGTCAAAGATGGATGGCAAAATATGCAGACGAGCCTCTAGGCCACGGCAAACACATGAGCAGCAAACAGGTTTTCGGACAAGCATAGAAGTGAAGCATGCACAAGGCCCAGACACCACCAGCCTATACCCATCCAATACAAGAAGTGGTGGCTCATGGGTTAGAGTTAAGAGGGCATGGTCTGGCGGTGGGGAGAAGGAAAAACCTATTTCGTGGTTCCTACTCAAGCTCTTTTGGGGGAAGTGTCCTACTAGGATGACATACCCCCTAAAAGAAGCAAGGATGAGTTGGAACTACTAGGTGCATGCCATAAGGGATGGAGAGAGAGAGAGCACCCACACCGTGGCAGGTAAAAATGTCATGGCAAGCAAGCAAACAAACAAAATAGTCTTCTTCATCTGATGATGTGGAGTGGTGCGGCTAGCACAGGTAAGTGGTGTTAGCTAGGCAACTGACCTATCAATAATGGTCAGCAAGGACACCCACATCAAACAAAGGTAGTTAAAGGCTAAAATGGTAAAAACCAATCGCAACAGGCACTATATGAAGGGCCCTTGTCTTGCACAGTAAAGGAGGAGGAGGGGAAGGGCACAAACACAGTAATAGTAATCTCTAAAAAGAAAATCACAACAACTAGGCAAGCATTGAGAAAGAAAATGAAAAGAAAAGAAAGAAAGAATTAGAGAGAACAAAGAAAACAAAATGGGGAGAATAGAATGGCAGGCATGCACTAGATAGGTTGATTCCCTCTCTCTCTCTCTCTAAAGCCTATGCTCTCTGCTAAAGGCAAAAGATCCTTCTAAGTACCGGTCATTTAAGCCCATTCCCTCAGAACAGTTAATTCCTTCTTGTAAGAGATTATTCGCATTGAGGAAATGATTCCCTTCTTGACTTAAGCCCAATAACATAACTTGGCACGGAGAACTGACTTTTTTCTCTTTGATTCAATAAGCTTATTACTATCTCTTTCGTATTTATTCTTGCTATTTCATAAAAAAAAAAAAAAAAAAAAGGGCATTCCTTGTCGTGGCCTTTTATTTATTCTTGTCTAAGTAGCAAACATATCTCTTTTGTTATCTTTTTTATATCTTGCCTACCATAATTTCTCATAACAGCTCTGTCTGCCATGGGCATGTGACCAAAAAACCTTGATAAACGGGGCATAGTTTGTGCACAAGTTGGACCAAGGTGGGATACAATTGGACCGGTCCTAACTCCCTAATCCAGAACATTGTGGGCCTAGTACAGCAGGAGGTAGCCCAACCCAACATTACAAAAAGGCCCGCCACAATATGTAATCCTCTTATTTAATTATTATTTTTTATACAAGATAGAATTCTACTCTAGCCTAATCTAAGTATATATGTGTGTGAAGCTCTCTCTTGGAGACTTGAACTCCAACCCTTGCCTTTCACACCCCACAAGCACTTATACTTGTAGAGTGACCATCGCACCAAGGGTGCGCGGTGATCTTATTTAATATTTCTAAATATGAGAATTTGAGGATATTTTGGGCATAAAAAAATAGGAGTCCAGTAGGAGTTTAAAAGGGAAAACTTCTTAAATAGTAGTATAGATAGATTAAAAAAAAAATATATATTAAAATTTTAATATTAAAAAAGGCATAACAATTATATGAGAATTGTCAATAGCTAGTACAAAAGCCTAGAAGGCACCACCGAGTACCGACCCACTAAACCCCTCACTTAACAAGTTTTCATCATGTGAGAAATGGTAGTGTGGAAGAAACAGGTGTTGATAGATGCCATTGCTTTTTCTCTAACTTAGATTCGTATAAAGGGAAATGTTAACAAGCACCATGAGGTGTCCGTTATGATGATTTATTATGGAGTTCATCTAATAAAAAATTGATATAAATTGATAAAATGATTGAAAATAGTACCGAAGTGACAAGTGAAACTCAAAAAGTTGACTTTATTGACTCTACACCTTATTAAATTGGTCAAAAATCTAACAAAATATGGGTATAAATTGATAATTTATTACAGGGTTCATCTAATAAAAAATCAGTATAAATTGATAAATTGATAAAATGATTGAAAATAGTACTGAAGTGACAAGTGAAACCTCAAAAAATTAACCTTGCTGGTTTTACACCTTATAAAATTGGACAAAAATCTAACAAAAATTGACCTTACTGATATAAAATTATTTCTTAACAGGCACCGCACGGTTGCCGTTAACCCTACCCTTGTATAAAATCGTGTTTTACCCAGAGAGAGTTAGGAGTTAACACTTACTAGCAGACCTAAAATTCCAGCAGTGAAAACTGAAAGAGACAGTCTCATTTGTAAGTTAGCACTTTTCTTTAGTACCACTCCAACACATGGTACTACAAGTCATTTGCAAAAATCTGTCACCATGCTCCGAAATGAACTGGCTTCCTTTGACAACTCTACGGGTCCAGAGTGAAATTTAAGGCAATTGTCCCCCAGTTATGACCCTGCCCAAAAAGCCTACTCACAATTTCTATGCACAATTACGATAATCATGCTAATCTTTTTTTGTTTCTAACTTTCTTTGATAAAACAATTACACCTACTGAATCACCCCCAAAAAAAGAAGGAAAAAACCACGGCCCATTGTTGTCAGATGATCCTTTTTTTCACCCAAAAGGATGAAGGTATGAACTATACCTACAATTCATGTGTATATTGGTAATATTGAAAAAGAGATTGTCTTATTATTTATTAAAGAACAACAAAAAAATCGATTTCTCATGCACTACTAGTTGACACTAGACAGTTTTGTATAGGATGTACGTACGTATGCCTCCCAAAGGCCAAAAGGTACAGGCAACACTGCAATAGGATCCAAAGAGAAATTCGTGATTCCAGATCAACTTTGGGTTGTAGTTTACAATTTTATAAAAGGCCTGCAAAGCTAACTATTGCTATAATAATACTTGTGGTTATAAAACTTTTTAATATTTGTTTGTCTCATTAATTGTGCTTTCGACCTTCTTTTGTTGAAATTAGAAGCCGCTCTGATTCAATATGTCGACGTTGACGATTGGTATATTAACCTTTTGCATGAGAAATGTGTTAAATCCAATGTCAACAATCAGCATTGAAGAGGAAAATATTTGACAACATTGGTGTGTGTTCTGTTCATCGGATGCTGGGCTCCAGGGCCTTCCAAACAGGTCTGGTCGCGGCCCATTTAGGGTACTGTAGCGCCTGCCTGATCCATTCGCCTGGGCCTCATAGGGTAGGGTACCCCTACAAGGAAAAAGATCAATAGGTCTACACAAGTATAAATACGCCAGAACCCTCACAAATCAAGGTACGCACGATCAGTTAAACTCTAACGTTCTCCAGATATTACGGAGGTTCCTGACTTGACCTTCGGAGGGTTCTAGGCCGGCACCACACCGGTGCTCCCTTCCAGGTCTTCTCTTGTTGTTCTGTAGGTTCCTATCGTGCACCGTTCGGGACCGTGCAGCTCACTGGTGAAGTTCGGCATCATCAGTTGGCGCCGTCTGTGGGAAGCGCTAGGACGATCAAACGTTGTCCTATTCCTAAGACAAAGAGTTGCATGGTGTTCACGAGGTCGATGGCAACGACTAACAACCCAGGCGACGAACCTCGCTCGACCGCATTGGAAAGACAAGTCCAAACGCTAGCAGCAGCGGTCGAACGCCTGACCAAACGGAATCATGATCTGGAAGAGCAGCTACGACGGAGGGATGAGCCCCCCCGGGTTCAAGAGGAAGGAACAAGCGTAGAAAGGAGGGATGACGAGGCCCTAGAGGGAAGTAATGCGCCCAGCAGACAGGAAAGGCGGGATACTAACCTGACGACCCCTTCTGAAACTTTGCCACCCCACGTCGCCGCAGAAATGCAGGAGATGCGGGAACAGATGGCCGTGATGATGAACGCCCTCAGAGGACGGGTGTCCAGCGACCTCGACGACCTGGTCCAGCGGACCGATTCACCCTTCACGGCGCATGTCACTTCGTGCCCTCTACCCCCAAAGTTCCGAATGCCTACGTTAGAGAGCTATGACGGAACCAAGGACCCCTTGGATCACTTGGAGTCCTTTAAGACCCTAATGCACCTACAAGGAGTGCCAGACGAGATCATGTGCAGGGCCTTCCCCACTACGTTGAAGGGATCCGCGAGGGTTTGGTACAGCAGGCTAACACCAAACTCGATTAGTGCCTTTAAGGAGTTAGGCGCCCAATTTGTATCGCATTTTATAGGAGGCCACCGGTATAAGAAGTCCACAGCGTGCTTGATGAGTATCAGGCAGAGGGAAGACGAGACGTTGAGATCCTACATAGCACGGTTCAACAAAGAGGCTCTCTCTATAGATGAAGCGGACGACAGGATACAAGTAGCGGCCTTTACCAACGGGCTGCGAAAGGGTAAGTTCCTTTTCTCCTTATACAAGAATGATCCGAAAACAATGTCCGAAGTACTCTACAGGGCAACGAAGTACATGAACGCAGAAGACGCGCTGATAGCGCGAGACGGTAAGCTTAAGAAAAGGGAGAGATTGGAAGAAAAATGACATGATGGAGGACGAAAGAAGGCTAAAACGGATGAAAGAAGGGATGATAGACGACCGAGGCCGCCCATGGGGAGATTTGCCAGCTTCACCCCTCTGACGGCCCCGATCGATCAAGTATTAATGCAGATAAGAGACGAGGAAGCCCTGACGTACCCTGGGAAGTTGAAGGGGAATCCCGACAGGAGATCAAGAAGCAAGTATTGTCGCTTCCATCACGACCACGGCCACGACACATCGGAGTGCTATGACTTGAAGCAACAGATTGAGGCGCTCATCAGGCAAGGGAGGCTACAGAGGTTTGTCAGCAGGGAAGGGACGAATCCGCCGCAGGGCCAGCCCCCTTCTCGAGAGCCTGAACGCCCAAGACCGCCCATTGGGGACATAAGAATGATCGTGGGCGGTACCCCCGGACCGTCAAAAAGGGCTCGCAAAGCCTACCTACGGATGGTGCAGAGCGTACAGATGACGGGCATAACCCTGAAGTCCGCACGGGTGGAAGTGCCTACCTTTGGTTTTTCCGAGGAGGATGCCCGACGCCTTCACCATCCACATGACGACGCCCTCGTAGTCAGCATACGGGCTGGGGAGTACAACCTACATCGGGTACTCATTGATAATGGAAGTTCAGCGGACATACTCTACTACCCTGCGTTCCAACAGATGAGGCTGGATAGAGACCAGCTTGTCTCGACCAATTACCCCCTTGTCGGGTTCGGGGGTACGAGAGTCTATCCCCTTGGCACCGTCACCTTGACTGTAACGGTGGGGGATTACCCACAGCAAGTCACCAAGGACGTGGTCTTCTTGGTGGTAGATTGTTCATCCGCCTACAACGCGATCCTGGGGAGACCTACCCTCAACGCATGGAAAGCCGCGACATCGACTTACCACTTGATGGTTAAATTCCCCACCGGATATGGGGTCGGAGAGCTCCGTGGAAACCAAGCGGCAGCGAGAGAATGCTATCTCGCCATGATAGAGATGGATGACCACTTGCAAGCACTGAATGTCGAGGGACAACGAGTCACAGCTGAAGCAGTCGAAGAACTGGAAGAAGTGGTACTTGACGGCACGAGGCCTAGCCGGACCACTAGGATCGGCACGACGACTAGCCCCTCGTTGCGGCAAAGCCTAACCACCTTCTTGAGGGAGAATCAAGATGTATTCGCCTGGAGTCATGAGGACATGCCGGGGATCGATCCGACCGTTATAGTACATAGGCTGAGTGTATCACCATCATTCCCTCCAGTCTGACAAAAGAAACGAGTGTTCGCTCCAGAGAGAGACCGGGCCATCGCCGAAGAAGTCCAAAAGTTGAAGGAGGCGGGTTTTATACGAGAGGTGCACTATCCAGACTGGCTTGCAAACGTGGTCATGGTCAAGAAGGCGAATGGGAAGTGGCGGATGTGCGTCGACTTTACGGACCTAAATAAGGCCTGCCCGAAGGATAGTTATCCCCTGCCGCGTATTGACGCGCTCGTGGACTCGACTGCAGGACATGAAATATTGAGTTTCATGGACGCTTACTCCGGCTACAATCAAATCAAACTCGACGAGGAGGATCAGGAGAAAACGTCGTTCGTCACTAGTCAAGGGCTTTTTTGCTACAAGGTAATGCCCTTTGGCCTCAAGAATGCTGGAGCCACGTACCAGAGATTGATGAACAAGATGTTCGCACACCAGATTGGGAGGAATGTGCAAGTCTATGTGGACGACATGCTGGTGAAGAGCGCCTGAGAGAACAACCATCTGAGCGACTTGCAAGAAACCTTTGACACCCTGCGGTCATACAACATGAAGCTGAACCCCAGCAAATGCGCGTTCGGGGTGACGGCGGGGAAATTCTTGGGTTTCATGGTGTCTCAAAGGGGCATTGAGGTCAACCCTGAGAAGGTCAGGGCGATAGTAGAACTGGTTCCCCCGAGGACGGTGAAGGAGGTCCAAAGCTTGAATGGCAAGATAGCTGCCCTGAACAGGTTCGTTTCAAGGGCAGCAGACAAGTGCCTACCATTCTTTCGGACATTGAAGAAATCGTTTGAATGGACGGACGCTTGCCAGAAAGCTTTCGACGATTTGAAGGCGTACCTCTCCTCTCCCCCACTGCTCAGCCCATCCAGGCAGGGTGAAGAGCTGATATTGTACATCGCCGTCTCCCCGGCGGCTGTCAGTGCGGCCCTTATTAGAGAAGAAGACAGGATACAAAAGCCCGTCTACTTCACGAGCAAAGCGCTCAAGGGGGCGGAAGAGAGATACCCCCCAATGGAGAAATTGGCCTTCGCGTTGGTAACCGCGGCGCGAAAGCTAAAACCATACTTCCAAGCACACGTAATAAACGTGTTGACCGACCAGCCCCTGAGAAGGGCTATGAGTAGTCCAGAAGCTGCAGGGCGAGTGGCACTATGGACGATCGAGCTGAGTGAGTACGACATTCGGTATCAACCCCGCAACGCGGTGAAGGGACAAATACTAGCGGACTTCATTGCGGAATTCACAGTCGCAGCAGACCCGGGGGCAGGCGAGCTTCCCGTATGGACGGTTCACACGGATGGATCCTCTACCAAGCACGCAGGAGGAGTTGGTATGGTAATTCGCACACCAGAAGGGGATCAGATCAAGTGTATGATCCGTTTGTGCTTCTCAGCAACGAACAATGAGGCAGAGTACGAAGCTGTGATTGCAGGGCTGGACATCGCCACTGCAGCTGGAGCCGTAAGAATGGAGGTCTACTCCGACTCCCAAGTCATCATAAGCCAGATTAACGGCGATTACGAGTGCAGGAGTGAGAGAATGATGAAGTATCTCGACGAAGTAAAGAATCGAATGAGCAACCTCCAAGTCAGATTGATTCAAGTGCCTAGGGACGAAAACCAAGAGGCCGACCAGCTTGCCAAGGCGGCTTCAGCAGAGCCGATGGTCGCCCTCGACCAAGTACTATCCTTCACCCAAGAATCCCCAACAATAGACGGTACGACTGTGCAGGAGGTGAACGGTGAGCGGTGTTGGATGACCCCTATAGCTGCGTACTTGAAAGACGGCTCGCTTCCTGACGGTAAAGAGGCAGCTAGAAAATTAAGAGTCAAGGCGTCTCGATTCATCATAATGAAGGGTGTGCTCTACAAAAGGGGTTTCTCTCGACCCTATTTGAGATGCCTAACTCCCGAAGAGGCGGACTACGTCATGAGGGAAGTCCACGAGGGGATCTGCAGAAATCACTCTGGATCAAGGTCTTTGGTACACAAGCTCCTCAGGGCAGGGTACTACTGGCCAACGATGCAGAAGGACGCTGACATGTACGTCAGGTCTTGTGATAAGTGCCAACGCTTCGGCAACCTCATCGGGCGACCAACAGAGGAGCTCACGCCCATAACAGCCCCATGGCCGTTCGCGCAATGGGGACTCGACATCATGGGCCCCTTCCCGATTGCAGCAAAACAGCTGAAGTTCCTAGTGGTTGGTATCGACTACTTCACGAAGTGGGTGGAGGCTGAGGCTTTAGCAACCATCACAGAGAAAAAAGTCCGGAGTTTTGTATGGAGAAACATCATTTGCAGGTACGGCATACCGCGAGTCCTGGTATCGGACAATGGCAAACAGTTCGACAACGAAGCATTCAGGGATTTCTGTTCCCAGCTGGGGATAAAAAACCACTATTCGTCACCCGCACACCCACAAGCCAATGGACAGGTTGAGGTCACAAACCGATCCTTGCTTAAGATAATCAAAACTCGGCTTGAGGGGGCAAAGGGCATATGGCCGGACGAGTTACCAAGCGTCTTGTGGGCATACAGGACAACGGTGAGAACACCGACGGGAGAAACGCCGTTCCGTTTAGCATACGGATCAGATGCTGTCATACCAGCAGAAATAGGCCTCACAAGCTACCGCGTTGCAAGCCATGACGAGCACAGAAACGAGGAAACCATGCGCCTTCAGCTCGATCTAGTGGACGAAGTAAGAGCGGCTGCAGAGCAGAGAATAGCGCGGTACCAGGACCTTATGGCGAAGCACTACAACTCTAGAGTTAGACACAGAGACCTCCAGGTCGGAGATCTTGTCCTGAAGAAAGTGCTTGGCTCTACGAAGGATTCCACCCAAGGGAAGCTTGGACCGAACTGGGAGGGACCGTACAGGGTCATAGCATGGCACAGGAAGGGGACATACTACCTTGAAACCTTAGACGGAAAGAAGCTAAGCCACCCATGGAATACGGAGCACCTAAAGAGGTATTTCCAGTAGAAGGCGGCAAAATATTCATTATGTCTTCTTGTGATAATTGTAATCTTATTTCCTACGGGGCAGCCGGACGCCTAAAGGCGACTCTTTGTGTTTTTGTTTGAAATCCTATGTACCCATCGTAATGGCAGAAGTTTTTGCAGCGCCTCAACACTTCGCTTGCAGGATTTTAAATCTACTGAGCCCACAAGTGGCCGGATCATCATAAACATAAAATGATCTACCAAATCCACACAGTGGACGGACCATTTCAAAATGGCAATAACCTATAAGTCCATAAAGTGGACGGACCATCTAAACGATGGGTTAATCAACCAAGTCCATAAAGTGGACGGACCGTCTAAAAGATGGGATAATCTACAAAATCCACACAGTGGACGGACCATTTCAAAATGGCAATAATCTATAAGTCCATAAAGTGGACGGACCATCTAAACGATGGGTTAATCAACCAAGTCCATAAAGTGGACGGACCGTCTAAAAGATGGGATAATCTACAAAATCCACACAGTGGACGGACCATTTCAAAATGGCAATAATCTATAAGTCCATAAAGTGGACGGACCATCTAAACGATGGGTTAATCAACCAAGTCCATAAAGTGGACGGACCGTCTAAAAGATGGGATAATCTCAAAATCCACACAGTGGACGGACCATTTCAAAATGGCAATAATCTATAAGTCCATAAAGTGGACGGACCATCTAAACGATGGGTTAATCAACCAAGTCCATAAAGTGGACGGACCATCTAAAAGATGGGATAATCTACAAAATCCATACAGTGGACGGACCATTTCAAAATGGCAATAACCTATAAGTCCATAATGTGGACGGACCATCTAAAAGATCGGATAATCTACAAAATCCACACAGTGGACGGACCATTTCAAAATGGCAATAATCTATGAGTCCATAAAGTGGACGGACTATCTAAACGATGGGTTAATCAACTAAGTCTATAAAGTGGACGGACCATCTGAAAGATGGGATGATCTACAAAATCCACACAGTGGACGGACAATTTAAAAGTGGACATCATCCATCGGTCCAAACAATGGACGGACCGTATAAACGACGGGAATAACCAACAAGTCCACGCATAGGACGGACCAAACAATGGACAGATAATCAACAACGTGGGCGCACGATCCCAAAACGTTCTACTGTCGGACGTCAATAGCGTGGACGGCGAATCTATTGGACAACCGGTTTAATCGCAAAGTCCGCAGGGTGGACGGATTAGTCTTGTAGCTCATTACGTTGACGGATCGTTGTTTACACAAGCAAAGTAATTAAAAGCATTCATAAGAATATGCGACGAGTGAATAAAAGCCTTGAATATATTAAAGCATACATGACGGGTGCAAAATTACACCAACAAGTTGTCCTCAAATTACAAATTGCTTCTAAAAGAGAAAAGAGAAAAACGACGGAAAGAAGGCAGGAGAATCACGGAACTTGGGGGGCATCGACTTGATCCCTGGCACCGTCGGGCTCTTGAGGACGGGTGGTGTCGTCGCCGTTTTGAGGGGCCTCATTGGGTGCCTCGCCAAAAAGCTCAGCCGTCCCCTCCGAGTCGACGGCGTGAGCTGGGGTCTGGCCTCCGGCATCGATGTTGATGTGATCAACACCAAGGTCTGGATACGACGCCTTCACTTGACGGAGGCAGTCGTCGAACCCGTCGGCGAAGGAAGTACCGAGTTCCGTCAGCAATGCTTCTGAATCACGGTACTCCTGGACGGCTTCGGCCTTAGCCCGACGGATGTCTTCGTTTTTGGTTTTCACCAGTTCCCTCAAGAACTCCACCTCCTTCTCCGATGCACCAAGAGCCTCCGCCGTCAACTTGAGTTTTTGTTCGTGACGGATCCTCCAGAGCTTCATGTTGTCCAGCTCCTCCGTCAAGGCCTTGCCCTTGGACCGTGCCCGCTCCAGAGATTTCTCACTTTTCAGGCAACGGTCCATCAGGCCCTAGCCATTAACACCGTCTACACCCAACAATAGCAGAAAGTTAGTTTGCATACACTGATTTGGCCCAAGTCAAAATGTACCTAGACGGACATATTACCTGGGTTAGGCTGAATAGAGCCGTCTCCCCCATTGCCTCCGTCGCATGGTTTCCCAGGTCCTCATAGTCTTCCTCCTTTATGATCGAGGTGACCTGGGCGAGAGCATACTGTGAGTCCTCCCGAAGGAGGACGGGAGCCTTTTCCTGGACGGTGGCAGGTTTGGTCATAAGACCCTTACCCTTGCCAAGGCCAACCTTGGGGGTAGGCTCGTTGCCCCCCTGGACGGCCGGAAGCCCCGTCACTAGCCTCGGCCTCTTCACCGGACGGTCCGTTCTCTCTGGCCCCTTCTTCTCTGGCCCTTGGAGGGATGATCACCCCCGTTCTTCTTCTTATGGGCTGCCTGTTGCTTGATTAGAGCTCGTCTCTTAGCGTCGTCCATTTCTGCAAATGGTGAACGGTTAAGTCATATGACGGGCATAAAATCAGAAACAAAATCAAGACGGGTAAGAATTCTTACGCTTGCGTACTCCCTCGTCGTATTTAATGGCGGCAGCCGAAGGTTCTGGGCCGTCACAGTACCAATGGATAGTGTTGAGAGTGACGAGCTTGGCCCAGGTCCTCTCCGACAACTTGGTTTTCTGAAAGATGGACTCAAGGAAGCCAAACTGCTCAACGGTGATGTCCGTGCGTCTACGAGCTGCAAAGAGGAAGACGGTTAGGTAACCAAATGGCACGCAGGTGATACAAGACGGGCCCAGAATAAATCACATACCCGACGGGGGTACGATACCCCATGTCTTATCGACGGGTGAAAATTCCGGGTCGTCGCGACGACCCATCCACTCGTCCCCTTGTAGGAAGAAAAACCTGCTCTTCCAGTTACGGTTGGAGTCAGGGGTCTCGGACACCAACCTAAGCAACGGGCTCCTCGCCGCGAAGCTGTACATTCCTTTTGACTTGACAATCTCGTCCGGACGGTAACAATTGAAGAACTCCTCCATTGTTAACCGTCTTGTCCCTTTGGACATGACGCCATATAGGACTTCTACACTCAAGAACACCCTCCAGGCGTTTGGGGAAATTTGGGTGACGGACACACCCAGATACTGGAGAAGTTGACGGTGCAGGGCGCTTAGAGGAAAACGAAGGCCAGCCTTGAGCATTTGCTCGTACACGCCGACGTCCTCCAGTCCCTCGTAGTAGCACCTCTCGTTCTTAAAGGGTAGACGGACTGTTATTGAGTTTGGGATTTGATACTTTTCCCTTAGAGTATTGAAGTGCGGCAGAGCGATGGTGGAAGTGAAGTAGTTCACCGTCCACTCGGGGGGCAGGATGAACTTCCTCAAGCCGTCCTCGCCAATAGCTGGCTGAACGGAGGGATCTATCACTTCTAGTTCCTCGCTTGAGTCAAATTCTGACCCGTCCTCTCCTCGCCCTTCATCTTCCGTAGAGGAAGGAGAGCTGGATGACGGTTCTCTGACATCGACGGAGGAACCCCGGTCACCCTGACCTGACGGGTAAGCCTCGTCATATCCTGCTCCCTCACGGACAAAAGATTGACCGCTGGAAGCTTCACTAGACATCTGACACCTACAAATGACGGAAAGGAAACCTAAGATTCTAGATCTACACTGACGACGGACTAACGTTCAAAAAGGAGAAAATGCAGAAGGTCAGAAATGAACTTACAGGTAACGAGGTGACGGTGAAAAGTTGAAAGGATGGGTTGGCGGTAGAGATATGCGACGGTAATCACAGAGATGACGGATGCTCTCTAGTCAGTGAAAATTTCTCCAAAGAGCGCAAATGACATGAGCAAGAGATGAATATATAGGGGTAGCGACACGACTCACGAAGAGACGCCTCGATCTTAGTTAGCTACCAATCGAGGGTCGCCGCGTGTCCCCAGGCATTTATGCATGTTCCAGCATGACGGTTCACCAACGCCAAGATCGCGACGGATGTAAGGGGACGGACGTATGCTCGCCATATGTCCGTCATGGATAAAGGTGAGCCGATGTTACCGACGGGCCGACTAGCTTATTCCATGGACCCGTCACGCGGGATGACGGATTCATGGAATAGGGGGCAGCTGAAGAGGAAAATATTTGACAACATTGGTGTGTGTTCTGTTCATCGGATGCTGGGCTCCAGGGCCTTCCAAACAGGTCTGGTCGCGGCCCATTTAGGGTACTGTAGCGCCTGCCTGATCCATTCGCCTGGGCCTCATAGGGTAGGGTACCCCTACAAGGAAAAAGATCAATAGGTCTACACAAGTATAAATACGCCAGAACCCTCACAAATCAAGGTACGCACGATCAGTTAAACTCTAACGTTCTCCAGATATTACGGAGGTTCCTGACTTGACCTTCGGAGGGTTCTAGGCCGGCACCACACCGGTGCTCCCTTCCAGGTCTTCTCTTGTTGTTCTGTAGGTTCCTATCGTGCGCCGTTCGGGACCGTGCAGCTCACTGGTGAAGTTCGGCATCATCAAGCATAATTGAATGAAGTAACATCTATTATGTTTATCTATCTCAGATATGGGTCTCTTGAGCTTAAGACTTACTACACCTATCAATACTGAAATTGGATTGGTCGTGTATCATTTTAGAAGTTATATTTGTATCAAAAAATTGGGTAAAATGCATTATAATAGTTCTGTGGGGAAAATCTTTTTGTCTTCATATATCTGATGTAGAGTTTGGCCTTTCAATACTAGATTAACTACTTCTATCTGCTTATTCATGTGTTACGGTCAGTCTAATCTTATCTTAATATGTGAAATTGCCCATCCATTACTTTGGGTGCTAGTTTACAACTTTGCATAGTGTTAAAAAAAAAAAAAAAAAAAAAAAAAAAAAAAAAAAAAAAAAAAGAATTTTGTAGAGGGAGAGAAGGACTGAGAGTGTAAATTTACAATCAAATAGTTGAAGGTAAAAAATTGTTAGGTTCTAAGACTTTAAGAACTAATATATTAGAACTTCACTTTATATATGTTGGTAAATTATGATCAAAACAATGAGCCTAGGTTTAGACTTACTCAAAGTTTGGTTAAGAGTAAGTTTGGAATCGAGTAATTGCAGAAAATTATTGGTCATATTCTGCAAGGCTCAATCGATCATCGATTGGAAATTAAACTTGATAGATCAAAACTTGAAAAACAAGAACTTTCTGTAGTATTTTCAAACCAGCCCAAACCCATATGACGTGTAAGCTTAAGTGTTTCATTCCAAGTATAACTTCTTTGCTTTCACAGCTAAGGATGTCTAAGGATGAAAGTTTTGATGAATTCCATGCTAAGCTGAATGATATTGTTAATTCTGCATTTAATTTGGGTGAAATTTATGATCAACCTAAGTTTGTTAGGAAGATTCTTAGGTCCTTAACTGAAGACTTTAGACCCAAAGTAACTGTCATTACTGAAAGCAAGAATGTGGACTCCATCCCTGTTAATGAACTTTTAAGATCTCTTTAGTCCTATGAGTTAGACCTACCCAAAACCAACAAATCCAAATCAATGGCTCTTAAGTTAGTTGACGATAATGGATTTGATGATGAACTCTCTTCTACAAAGATTGCATATCTTGCTAAGAACTTTAGAAACTTTTTCAGAAACAACAATAGAAGGAAAAGAGGTTAAAACAATGCTGAACCTAAGAACTTTAAGAAAAATGAACCAACTAAAATCAATAATACTGAAAAATCAAAAGAAAAGTTGGTTAATCTTCTAGTTATTCTTTAGTTCAACAATGTTTTGGTTGTCAAGGGTATGGTTATGTGAAATCAGAATGTCCAACATTCTTGAGATCAAAGAGTAAAGTTATGGCTGTAACTCTTAGTGATGATGAAGTTTCTGATCACGAGTCTAGAAGTGATGAAGATGGAAACTTCTTTGCTTTCACAACTACTGCTGTAGTTAATGAAAGTTATCTAGTTAAAGAGAACCCTTCTGATAGGGAGCTCTCTGAGAGTACTGACTTGCAATAAGCTTATAACAAGCCGTGCAAGGTTGCTATAAAGAATGCAATGAGTGTTGATTTAGGGCTAAAGGAGATAGCCATTCTTGAAAAAGAAAAGAAAAACTTATTGCTAAATTTTCTTGATGCTAATGAACTGGTTAATAAGGTGAAGGATGAAAATTGTATGTTGCTTGATAAGATTAAGAACATAGAACTAGAATTGTCTGTTGATAAAGAATAAACAAATAGGTCTGATAGTTCTAAACTTAATCACATGTTGAGTGTTCAGAAGTCTCCCTTAGACAAATCGGGTTTAGGTTTGTTGATAGAATCTCTTTGTCTGAAACTCATTCCATAAACTTAGTTCGTTCTTCTGAACCATCTGAGATAGAAGTTGCTAAGCCAAAAGAAGAAGTTTCTGCTCCTAGGAAGATTAGGGTAAATCTTAAAAAGTCTAAGCTTAAGAATTCTAACTTACCTAAGGGTAAGAAGCATGATAGACCTTTGTGGGTTTATCATTTTTGTGGAAAACCTGGCATACTTGTCCAAACTGTTTCAAGTTACAAGCTATTAAGCAAGCAACTAAGCAAAAAGTACCTATGCCTCAAGTACAAGATCCTATGGGTATTTATTGGTGAATTGGTAAAGGCTTTAAACCTTTATTCCAATGTTAGAGTTGCTCATCATTATAATCTAAATAATAACTCCAAAGCCAAAGTTGCATCTAAAAACTTTTGGATGCAAAAGGTTTAATCTAATTGAGTCTTTTTAACATGGTTCTCTTGCTTTATCTCAAAATCCTTTGTGACCATTTTTTTGTGCTTTTTTGTTTTCTTTTGTTTCTAGGATTTGCATTGCATTACATTCATACATTTCATTTTAGGTTGTTTTTTTATAAAAAAAAAATAAAAGAAGAGAAAAGTGGAAGAATGTGGTTTGTATTACATATCATGAATGCGTATTTGAGGTTGGCCATTTTATCTTTGCATAACATGCCTGTGTACCTTGGTTAGTTTGGATGAGCTTATTTTTCTGCACTTTGCTAGTATTAGTTATGTAGTGCACGTTGTGTGTGAGTTGTTTATAGTTTTTGATCACATGATCTTAATTTTGAAGTCGCATGTTTTTTATTGTAAGGACTAAAAAATCTTAAGAGAAATGCATAAATAACCATCTCACCACTGTTTACTACACAATCATGAACACCTTAGTGCATCTAAAAAGTTTTTGTACTTGAGAAAGTGTAGCACTTGCACACAAAAAATCATAAGGTTTAAAATAAAAGAAAAGGTTGAAAATATATATATATATATATATAACAAAATATGATAAGGCAAAATAATAATAAAAAATTCATGGTTCCAAGCTTGTTTTCAAGGAGATGTGGGAGTTATATGATGTAACTCTTTAGGTGATAGTCACTTTTAAACTTATGTGATGAATAATGTAGAAATTGTGATTGATTGTTCTCTACATATCACCCCACATGTATCCCATGCTGTTACTAGTTGCACACACTTCACAAGTTATTCTTTGCCAAACTTAATACATGAAATTGTGTGTGAATTTGGTTTGGCTATCCAAGATTATATATTCTATGATTTTGATGCAAATTATGTTCAAGGGTTGAAAATTTAGGGTAAAAACGATTGAAAATCTTGTTTTGAAGTTCTGGCTTGAAAAAATCATTTTTTAAAAAAACTTTTAAACTTATTCTTATGCATTTCATTCATGAAATAACTTGGTTTGAGTGGTTTCTGCAAAAACTTCAATTGTTTTTCAAAAAATCCTATTTTCTAGAATTTCAATTGATCGAATGTGTTTTTCAACCGATCTAAAATCCTTTGATTTTTAAAGGTTGCTCTTTACTTGGTTCGATTGGTACCCGATCGGTACTCAACCGATCAAGTTTCTAAAAGAAAGAAAAATAAAAAAGGCTTTCAACACGTGCTCTTCACTTTTTCAAAAACATTTCTCAGCTTTTCATATTTTTCTCCCTCTATTGATTCAATCCAAGAGCTTTTTGTCGTTTTCTTCCTCAAATCTTCAAAGGTTTTTGTCCTCACGTATAGGTAAGACCTAAATACCCCTTCTTTTTCAATTTATTTACATTTTTCATGCATTTTCCCATTATTTTCGAACAAAGAGAGTTTTGGGGTTTTTTATTTTTTGGGTGTTTTTGTTCAAAATTAATCAATGGCTTTTTATTCTTAGGTGTCATATATATGATTCCCATATGTTAATTTGATCAATTTTGTGATTTGAGAAGCTATGGAAATTCTAGGGCTTGAAATTTTCAAAACTTGGGGGTTTTGTTCAAGTAAGCTTAAATTGATGAAACTGACTTGTGAAATTAATGGATTAAGTCATTATATGATGTTTTCTAACTAGTATAATGGTTGATTAATCAATTTGATTTGGTTTTGAAAAGTGGATTTCTCAAAATTTGGGGTTTTTGATTAAAACTTTTTTATTCAAGTCAATTGTGGGTAAATTTTAAAAGTTGAACAAATTTTTATGCATTAGAGAAAACGTCATATGTGCATTCATTACATTCATCATATAGTTTGTCATTTGTTGATACACATTGTGCTCTAACCCTTTCTAATGTAGTCTGCCCTTGGTTTTTGTGTTTTCTTTTTGTTGTGTTTTTCCTTCCTATTCTTAGAGTCAAGGTTAGCAAAACTAGAGCTAAGAAAAACACTGCCCGTTCCTCCTCTTCTGACTTTGAAAGGTCTAGATTTTAGTTTAAGTCTAATCAAGAAGCCTATGAGAAGTTGAACATTTATAGGTTTGTTTAGGCTAAGAGGAAAGTTGTCCTAGATAAGGTTAATCCTAAAATTCATAGGAACTTTAAGAGTCGAGGTTGGTTGCCTCTTCTGGATGTTGAGCATCCTCCTCCAACTACTTTGATTAGAGAGTTTTATTCAAACCTCTCTGTTAGGTTCTTAGACTTTAGGGACTAATGTATTAAAACTTCAATGTGTATTGTGTTGGCAAACCATGATCAAAACGTAGAGTTTAGGTTTAGGCTTGCTCTAAGTATGTTTTATTGTAAAGTTGGACTTGAGTAACTGCAGAACTTATTGGACTAAATTTGCAGGCCTCGATCGTTCGAAAATTAAACTCGATCGATCAAACCTCATGCAGATTATTTTTTCTGCAAAATTTTCAACTTAGCCCAAGTCCGTTTGACGTGTAGAGTTTTATGTTTTACTTCTCATATAAAAAGAAAAACCCTAGCTACGTTTTAAAGGATTTTGATATGTTGTGTGTTTGAATCTCTTATGAGAGCTAGAGGTATTTATCTTCATACACACTTAGGGTTATCAAGGTCAAGATTGATGTCAAGAACTTGGTGATCGTTTTAATTGCTGCACAAGAACATTCAAGAAGATCAAGATTCACAAGTAGGAGAACTTGAAGTTGTAGTGGATCAAAAGAAAGAAGTAGTCTGTGGACTCGAAGCTATCACATTGTCATGATAGTAAGTTTTCTACATGAGGTAGCAATAGGATGTTAGTTATCTAAGTCTTATTGTAAAAACTTCAATTTTTTCATGGTGGATCTATTTTACCTTGAAGATAGATAGGTTAAATCCTCCTCAGGTTTTTTACTGGTTTGGTTTTCCTAGGTTATCAGATCTTTGTGATCTTTATATTTTCCTCATCATATTTGTTTTACACATATTGGTTTAACCTAGTATTAATTAACAAACTTATTAATCAACTTGGCTTAATAATTAGGTTAATCATATTGTGTTAAGAGGTCTAAATCTCTACACTCTCTATTCACACCAATGATACCAACATTCACTATGTGAAGACTTGGATAGGGGGTGAAGAGTTCGTCATTACCCGTGAGGTAGTGGCTTTTGCTCTTGATGTACCTTTGGTACAGCAGCCTGTATATCCTTATACAAAGTTTCCTCCATTTGATGACACTATGTCTCTTCTTACTGATACTACCATTAGTTGGGGTACTAATCCTAGGATTATCACACATGAGCTTACTGAGCTCAATTATTTATTCTTTAGGATTTCTTGTCATAGCATCTGGCCTATTTCTCACATGCATACCATTCCCATTGAGAGATGTGCATTTTTGTACGCTCTCATCACCGATACTTCTAACAGTTTTCCTACTCTTTTCATTTGTGCTATTGTAGAGGTTCATAAGAGTAGTGCAAAATCTCATGATTTGTTTTTCCCAATTTTTATCCATAAGATATTTTTAGATTTAGGTTTAAAGGACTTCCCCTCTTCTAAGCTTGTTCATATCATCACTCCTATAGGTGCCACCTTCCTTAGGTAAAGGGCTGCTCTATTAAAAGCTAGCTCTAAATGCCCTAGAGTCGAGTCATCTACAGGTGAAGAGTTTTTTCATCCCACTGCTATTGTGGATCCTCTACCGTCTACATCTTCTTCTTCTTCTATGCGTACTATGCTAGAGACGTGTCACACCGTTCAGGTGGCAAATGGTCAGCATTTGTTAGATTTGCTCAACAAGGTTGCTGCCTTACGATTAAATTTAACTGATGCTAGAGGTGATTCTCTACCGGCTCCACCCTCGAATCAATTTTGATTGCCCTTTGGCAATACGTCACAAAAAGGGGGAGTACATAGATAGGGGGAGATGTGATTTTTTTTATTTTTTTTATGAGATGATATATTTTTGATGTAGATTGTATTTAGGGGCATATGATGTGATTGTATATGTTAGGGGGAGACATTTTTTTTTTAGTTTTTGTTTCACAAACTATGATACATTGGTTATGATTTATATTACGAGGTTATTCATGGTATTTGTCTTTTATTTTATGTTTTGTGAAAACAAGAAATTTATTTTGATTTACATGTATTTTCCACACATACATTTATGGTTTGTTTAGTGTTTCAGGAATTTACAGGTTAATTCATTCGAAGCTGCTGTCTACTTTTGCAACTAATAGATAGGAGTTAGGCTGAATTGTAATGTGGGCAAATAATGTGTAATTGGGCTGTTTTTAGTTTGAGCATTTTACTTCGTGTAAAGTATTTTTTTTCATAGATTGCCAAAGGGGGAGATTGTTAGGTTCTAAGACTTTAGGAACTAATGTATTAGAACTTCACTTTGTAGATGTTGGCAAATCATGATCGAAACAATGAGTCTAGGTTTATATTTGCTCAAAGTTTGGTTAAGTGTAAGTTTGGAATCGAGTAATTTCAAGAAATTATTGGTTATATTCTACAAGGCTCGATCGATCAAAAATTAGACTCGATCGATCGAAACTCGTAGAAAAGAATTTTCTGCAGTATTTTCAAACCAGCCCAAACCCATATGACGTGTAGGGTTAAGTGTTTCATTCCAAGTATAAAAGGAAAAATCCTAGCTACATTTTACAGGTCTTTGTTATGTTGTGTATTAAATCTTTTGTGAGATCTATGAGGTGGTTACCTTCATACACACACATAGAGCTATCAAGATTTGCATCAAGAACTTGATGGTTGCTTCGATTGCTGCATAAAGAAATTTCAAGAATATCTAAAACCTTTGAGAGGTCTCTCAAAGTCACAAGTAGGTGAACTTGTGTTTGCAGCAAATCAAGGAAAGAAGTAGTCCGTGGACTTGGAGCTGTCACGTGATCATGGTAGTAAGCTTTTTACATGAGATAGCACTAGGATGTTAGTGGTCTTAGTCTTATTGTACAAACTTCAATTCTTTCATAATAGATCTATTTTTACCTTGAGGATAGCTAGGTTAAATCCTCTCCAGGTTTTTTACCAGTTAGGTTTTCCTAGGTCTTCAGATCTTTGTGTTCTTTACTTTCCTCATTATATCTGTTTTACACTATTTGCTTAACCTAGACTTAATTAGCAAACTTGTTAATAAACTTGGCTTAATATTAGGTTAAACATATTGTGTTAAGGAGTCTAAAACTTAACAAAATTTATTTGTCTTAATCAGATCACATAATTTACTCTATTAACAAATTTTATTTTGAAAACTATAAAATCTAAAAATGTAAATGGTATTTGATATTGCTCAACAAAAAATATCAACACAACATAGATATTTTCATATAAATATTCTGTTGGAAGCTTTTCAAACGTGATCTAGCAGCCCCCTTTTGATGAATGGTCACCAAAGAGGGAGGATTAAACCTATTAAAGTTTGTCAAGAACAACACGGTCTTCAAAAGTTCCCCAAGAGGTGCCAAAGAGTTTTGATGTTGGTTTTGGCTTCCAAAAGATGATACACTATTGCTTTGTTGAGTAGCAAGCCACTTATAACAATTTGAATAAGTGTATTACATTGCTTCATAGTGATGACAGAAGTGAGTTTTTTTCAGTTGAGACTTCTTATTAGTGAAGCGATGATTTTTATGCTTAATTTGTCTCTTAACAACCTTAGGAGGTGCTCCTAGAATGAATTTACCCTTATTAGTGGAGCGATCACTAACAATTTCAATTTTAGGTTTAGTTATCTCAGGTTTAGCGTTAGAAGCAGGAGGAACAAAAACCAAATTATTTAAAGCACTAGAAGGAGTACTACAAGAAGAGAGAGAGTGATCATACTCAAGACCAATTTTATCAAAAGTAGCCTATTGGAAATTTAACATTTCATTCAATTTAGCACTTAAAGTTCTTTCCAATTGAGCTCTCACCTGAAACAACTCAACATCCAGTTTCTTGGTCTTCTCAACTAAGAAGTTGTTTTTAAACCACAATGCTTTGATGGTTTGATTTGCTTCATCAACTTTAGTGGAGAGTTCCTCTCATTCTAACTCCACTTCACTCAGCTTCCTTGTAGCTAACCTATAAAGATTTTCATGTTTCTTAGAATTCTTGTAAAGCTTTGAGTAGGCAGTATGGATATCATCTCTTTCGTCCATCTCTTCGAACTTGGATTCCATTAGATCCTCTTCCTCATTAATCAATTCTTCGGATTCCTTGGAAGAATCAATAGTAGCTGTGAAGGCACTGACTATTCCTTCTTGATCACTATTCTATGAATCTGCTTCTGGTTCGATATCACTCAAGGTGGTAGCTAGGGCTTTGCTCTTGCCAATTGACTTGAGATAAGTAGGACATTCTTGCTTCATGTGTCCGTACCCTTGACACCCATAGCATTTTGGACCAGCCAAAATGTTGCTATTTTTTCCAACTTCTTTTGATTCTCTCTTAAATTTATCTTGAGACTTAAATTGGAAGAATCCAGACTGTTTGCGATCCTTGTCATTTGCCTTGACATTAGCATTCTTGATGAATTTTATGAATTTTCTAGTAATGTAAAATTTAAACTTTGAGTTTTCATCTTCAGGCGACTCATCTTCTTCACCCTTCTCGATTTTCAGAGCCATATTTTTGCACCTACTTCCCTTGCCAATTCTTATTAAACCTAACTCATAGGTTTTTAGATTCGCAATCAACTCTGTCAAAGGAATGGTATCAATGTCCTATGGTTCTTATATGGTGGTGATCTTAGTATGGAACCGCTCTAGAAAAGATCTGAGGATTTTCCTCACAATCTTAGGTTCTAGAATCTTTTCACCTAAATCGAATGCTAAATTCACTATGTTCTTGAGTTTTGCATAGAATTCATCAAACGTCTCATTATCATCCATTCTAATTTCTTCAAAGCAAGTGATAAGCCTTTGAAGCTTGGAATATTTCACTGCTTTGATAACTTCATAAATGTTTTGAAGGATTTTCCATTCTTTCTTGGCACTCACAGTGGTTGAGATCTTCTTAAATTCATTGTTAGTCACAGCACTAAACAAGGCACTCAACACTCGGCTATTAAAATTTGTAGCTTTGATCTTATTTTCATCCCACGCTTTTAACCTGTGTGACTGCAACATGTTTTTTGATTTTGTTTTTCTATCTATTACTATAACTATTAGAATGGTAATTACTGTGCTAAATTAGTAAATATTTTTTATGTTTATGTTCTGGCTGTGACTGCAACATGTTTCCTCGTATTATTCATCTTCAATACTTAATTACCATATGCTTTCTTGCAAGTTATACTATTACTTTTCTTTTTAGATGGTATTCAGGAATCTTACTACTCAAGTGGATGAGGGGGCATTGCAAATATCTCAAGACCAAATGTTTGTGGAGGTGTTTGGACCTGAGCATCATGGATGAGTTTGTGGCTATGGGGCTGGAGTCACTCCTACCAAGTTATGGGATTCCTCCTCATCTGAATGCATGATCTTGAGAAGTGACTCCAAGAATCTGAACACAAACGTTTAGAAGTTGATGCAGAGTTGAAAGAAAAAGTAAAGCACCTTAAAAGCATGCTCGAACAACAAGCTATTCAAATAGCAAAACAAAGAAGACATTTTTGAGAAACAACAAGATAGTCAAATGGCAGAACAAAGAGCACATTATGACAATATGATGATGCAAATGTTAAGTTATTTCACCTTGCAATCAGCTCAATCTAGTAGTGATCACTAAGGTATGAAGATCAACTCAAGCTAGTCACTTGTTGGGTGTGTTTGAATTGGATTTTCACCAAGCGTGAGTGCTTTTTAATGCTTTTGTTTTCTTTTTTTAGTTGTCTAGATTTGAATCTGAACCCAATTGGATTTGTTTACTGCTTCAATTTGTTTACTCCTACCATGATAAGGAGTTGCTGTTGCCTCGTGTTGCTGAATGGTTAACCATTGCAACTGAGAGAAAAGTCAAGGCTCTGGGTCTCTTCTTGTCAATAATACATTTTAGTCATGGAAATAAATCTGGAAAACAGATGTATTATAGTTTACCTCGGGTAGTACGCTTGAGGCCAAAACAATAACTGAGCTCCGGTTAAAATTTTGCAAGTTAGAGCCTTGTAATGAGTTCAAATTTTGTCGTCTGATAATTTTGGTTTTGAATAATGTTCATCTAGATGAGCAGGTAATTCAGAATCTGACACAAAGATGCCCTTTGATTGAGGATTTTAAACTAATATAAGTTGTCATGGTCTCAAACATTTAAAGGTGTCAAATCTTCCTCGGCTTAACCTGCTTCATGTATATGCTAGAAGAAAGGTTTCGACGATTGAAATTAAAGCGCCAAGCTTACAAACCTTTTGCTACTGTAGTAGGGATTACTACCATTTGCAATCAGTGAATTTGCATTGTGCTATTTACTTGGAAGCTTGTAAAAATTTGAAAGACTTGAACTAGTTGGGCTTAGTAATAGGACACTTAAGTTGCTTCAGAACTTAAGTTCAAAGTTTCACACTCTTGAGGTCTTGGAAATCTCAAAATGCAAGATGGCAAGTATCAAAATCTCTTCACAAACGCTTAAGATGTTCAAATTAGTGGAGTGCCCAGATCTAGAGGTGGTGGAAGTTGATACCGCCACTGTCTGTAATATATGGATAATGTTTCACTTTGTATTTTGTGATTTATTTAGGCCAAGGTTGCACCCCTTTCTAGTTCCAATTTGTTGATTACTAGGGATATAGAGTGGCGAATCTTATGCTTGGTTTTGAGCAGGTAATTCACTTTCCATTTCATTATCTTTTTCTTGTTCATCTTGATGCTAATTTTGTAGCACATGTAGTAACCAATATCTATCAAATGTAGTGTTTTCAGATCTACAGCAAGGGGGAAGTACCAGGATCTAGTTAATGCACTTATTTGATGTGACTCTTCGAAACAAAGCACTTGGGGCAATATCTTGTGTTTATAATAAGTATGGTGAATTGTGACTTGGAAAACTATTAATCCAATTCTTCAACTAAAAGAATTTATCTTCTATATTTGTTTTTAGTTATAGTACATTGGACAAATTACTGGAGTGCCTAGATCTAGAGGTGGTGGAAGTTGATACCCCCACTGTCTGTAATATATGGATAATGTTTCACTTTGTATTTTGTGATTTATTTAGGCTTGCTAGTTCCAATTTGTTTTTTTTTTTTTTTTTTTTTTTTTTTTTTTTGATGCAAAGCTTGAAATTATATTCAATCAAACAAAGAATAGGACTTACAACAGAACAGAGCAAAGCAACAGAGCAGAAGAAAAACAAGAAGAAAAAACAGAGCACTAATTCATACAGTTAGATTGAATGATTTCCTGCACTACCATAGGAAGAGCTCCTATCCACACCTGTGAGCTCTCATTTCTTCTTGCAAGATGAGCAATCTCATGAGCTGCTCTGTTGTAATTCCGATTCACGTGATTGACTTTCCAGCTAGTGAAGGAGCATAATAAAGAAAGGATACCTTGAATCAAGTGGCCTAGACTGCCATCAATGAATTTTTCATTAATACTGTTGACTATTGATAGAGCATCAGATTCAACAATGATCTGAGTAAGCTTCATGTCACGGGCAAGAAGGATCCCGGACTCCACGGCAAGAGCTTCAACTTCTGCAGCAGAGAATCGGCCCTGAAGGTAATTCCCAAAAGCAGCTAACACAGCTCCACAAGAGTCACGTATGACAACTCCAACACTAGAATTTCGTCCATCCTCCGATGTCGCACCATCAACATTGATCTTAACAACTCCAAGCGGCGGAGGATTCCAGCCATTACACTTCTTTGCCCCATTCATGTTTAGAGTTACCAATGCTCCTCTATAATTTTGTAAAAAGCTTTTTGCAAAACTCCAGATCTGACTGGGCAGATTGCATTTAGATTCAAAGACAACTTGGTTTCTATTGTACCAAACTGACCAAGCAGCTCCAAAGAAAATCTCCAGGTCACGATCAGTTCCACATTGCAGAATGGTTAAAGCTACATCAGCTATATCAGCAAGCTCTTGCCAACTGTCCACAAAACTGACTTCCCAATTTTCCCAAACTCTTTTGGCCACTTCACACTTAATAAGAGAGTGAATAAGAGTCTCAGACTCGTAGCCACAGCAAGGACAAAAACCACTTACTTCAATACCTCTTTTTTGCAAATTCACCCTTGAAGGGCATCCACACAAGCCCTCCAAGCAAAGATTTTTATCTTCGATGGGATATTCAAATGCCAAATCTTCCTCCATAATAATTCTCTCGAGTCAGTATAAGAACACTAGGGATATAGAGTGGCAAATCTTATGCTTGGTTTTGAGGGGGCACTTCATTTTCCATGTCATTATCTTTTTCTTATTCATCTTGATGCTGATTTTGTAGCACATGTAGTAACCAATATCTATTAAATGCAGTGATTTCAGATCTACAGCCAGGGAGAAGTACTAGGATCTAGTTAATGCACTTATTTGATGTGACTATTCGAAACAAAGCACTTGGGGCAATGTCTTGTGTTTATAATAAGTATGGTGAATTGTAACTTAGAAAACTGTTAATCCAATTCTTCAACTAAACGAATTTATCTTCTATATTTGTATTTGGTTATAGTAGATTGGACTTTTGATGTATTTGTTTGTATACATTGGACTTTTTTATGAGCATGATTGTGGTTTTTTTTTTTTTTTTTTTAAATGAAAAGAAAAGCTTATTTTGAGGGTCAAGAGACCCTTAAATAACACATTTTTTATTAAGGGTTGTACATGTAAATCTTTTAACCCTTGATAAATAAGGTTATTTAAGGGTCTTTTCGTCGATAAAGCACATGTTTTATGAGCCACAAAGGCCTTCAAAATTTCTTTTTTAATAGTATAAGTTTCGAAGGTTATCAAGAGTCGATTAGACTGTTAAAATAATTTTTCTCAAAATTTTTCAATACATTTTTCAAGGATTTTGACCCTTGAAAAAAGTCAGCTTTGTTATATTGGGGAGATTAATTAAAAGAACGTTTTTAAAATTCAAAGCTCTATTTCGTAAGCATAGTTCCTCATAACTTATTTACAAATGTTTATTTTAAACTCAAGAAACAATTTTTCAATGGCTTATACAAACGTACTATTAATTGGTGAAGGCTAAAAAAAAAAACCTAAATTACTCACATTATCAATGATTCTGAACATTTAGTGGAAATTTTTAATGCAACAATCAGGTGAGAAGATTTAGAAGGTAACATATGCACAAAAAATACCTACATTATTCATTAACAATGATTCTAAGAATTGTTTGAAGCTGTCACTATTAAACGATGGAAGGGTCCACATTTCAACTTGGCAAAAATGCGTCAATGCCCTCCTGAACCACCGCCACCGCCTCCTATAGAGCTCATAGGATTTTGTACTTACTGAGTCGTGACAATGAACTCAGTACAGAGTTCAGGTGGTGATCCGTGAGCCTGTGACTCTGGTGCTGGGTTTCAAAAGTGCTAGATTGAACCTTTTGTTTTTCTTGGAAGAAATGGGTCCTACTCCTGGAGGGTTTTGGGGTTTGATTTGTTTGTGAAAGGGAGTTTTTATGTGAAAATTATAGAAACCAAATAAAAGAAATAGAGATGGTATTTGTACTACAATACTATTGCTACTTTCTTGCGTAGTACAACAAAAGCCAAGCGTACTTTAGTTTCCTTTGGAGTGTGGGCTTTAGTTTTTCTATCTAAACCTTTTTTCCTGGGCATGAAGTGTTCCATCCATCTACTTTCGTTCTTTCCTTATTTTATCGGATAAAATTAATGTCCAAAGTCAATAATTAATTATGATAATGGCCAATAATGGCCTCTTGGGTCTGCAATGGAAGTACTAATAGGATGAGCAAATTAAAAGATCATGGTAGTACAAGATGTATTGGTACTACATAGATGAGTTTAGGTACAACCACCACGAAAATGGCCTTCTTTCCCTTATAAACTCACTCACCTATAATCTTTAATTTCAATTTCCTAAGAGTGAAAGTCATATGCATCAAAAAATGAAATCACATATGACATTATTCTGGGGTGATGCCATTGAAATTCTCTTCCCAGGTTGGCCAGGCTCAAACTTCAACTCATATATGTTAGCCTTAACACTAGTGTTTGTGCTAGGCTTGGCAGTAGAGTGGCTTTCGCATACCAAATTCGTCAAGCCTACCATGGACAACATCACAGCTGGGATTTTACAAACTGCAATGTATGCATTTCGAGTTGGAATGGCCTACTTGGTCATGCTTGCAGTCATGTCATACAATCTTGGCATTCTACTCGCTGCAGTTGCTGGATATACAATAGGGTTCTTGATCTTTGGCAGTAGGGCTTTTGGCAATTCAAAAATATCAAAGATATCTCCTTGCGAGGATCCAGCTGATCTTCCACCATTGATTTGCTAATCAGAAAAGCACATCAAACTTTAATTTGCAGCTGTATGGTCACTATAATTTCTTTATGCATATTGGTATATATACAGAGTTGTACTTGTATATGATTATCCTATTTTCTGTGAAACTTAGTTCTCCAAATTTATAATTTTTTTGTTACAATATTTGGATCTTGCAAACAAAAATAATATGACAAGTTGTTGTGCCTGCGTATCTTGCAAGAAAGTATAAATTCTAGGTTGAGAATTGCAGATTTTGTCATACTTGAAGAAAATACTTCAGCTTCATTTTTGTTTAATTATCTATTCGTCTAACATCTCAGTTCAAGAGGAACTTTTTAATTAAATTAACGTTAGGTATTAATTATCAATGCCAAATCAGTTTAACCCTCCCCGGTTTCCTTAATTAAGATTTTTCTTTGGAACTTAGTTGACCCCCAAATTTTTTTTTTGAGCATTAGTTGACCCCCAAATTAAATTTCTACTTTAACCATTAATTTAGTCCTGGTGATTTATTCTGTTCGGCCTTTTCTTTTATTTATTTAGTTTATCTACAATTTCGAGTCTCATTACTATTATACTTTAATTAATTTTCAACAAATAAAAATGAAATTTAAATTTATATAAGAAAAAAAAATGCATCCAAATTCTAAACGCACGCCTACTCAGTTAATTAGTTCCCCACAAGCTTTATTATATAATATTGGATCATAATTATATACTTCACGTCTTTGATCTTGATAAGTAATTAATTATGCTACTTATTGTCTGGGTTTGGAATTTGCATGAAACGCGCAAATGGGCCTTCGAATATCTTAAATTACGTACACAAATAAATTCAACGCTACTCTACTTGCAATGTGTTTAATGCTATTGGGCCTAGCTCCCTCTTCAAGACCGTACAATAAAGCCCAAAACTCCCTACCTTGAAAATAGTATAATGTAAAAAAAAAAAAAAAAATGTAAAAAAAAAAAAAAAAAAAAAAAAAAAAAAAAAAAACATAGGGTATGGTTTTTGCCCTCTCATACAAGAACAAATTTAGATAAATTTCATTATTTTAAAATAGTTGCTTATAACATTACTCTCATATGAAATAGTTGCTTATAAAATAGTTGCTAGCCCAATTTGTTAAATGTAACCATATTACAAATACTTGGAAGGGTGTTACCCCGCCCCTCTTCGATCGTTTGTTTAATTCAGGCCTAAGATAAAATTCTGTTAGCTCTGGCCTCTGTTGTACTCCTTTTTTTTATGTTAATGCAATGCATGTTTCCTCTCATAAAAAAAAAACATTACTCTCATATGAAAGATGAAATTCACAAGTGAAAAATTCACTATTATATAAGAAGGATATTGCATGCAACCATTACATAAAGTATTTTATTTTCAAACTTCATAAGATGAAATTCACTAGTGGGGATCCTCTTTTATGTAAGAAAGATGTTGCATATAACCATTATATAAAATATACTATTTCCAAACTTCCAGATCATGACCAAAATAGTAGAGATTTTGTTTTGGGTTGAAATGTTGAATCAAAAATCATGAGGAATACTTTAGCATGTTATCTTTTTTTTTTTTTTTTTTTTTTTTTTTTGGAGAAAACTTAGTACGTTAGCTTGGTGGCTTGATTTTCTCAATACAAATTATATACAGGTTATTTGAATTGACACTACATATCTGTAAGGATTGCACCTCTGGATCATATTACCCAATTTTGGAAAGAGGGAGGAGAAAAAAAAGAATAGTTATTATTACTATTGAACTCTTGGGTTTCTACTTTTCATTATTTTCAAAACTACCGTTGTCGCTTATTTGAATTTGATTTTTCCAAAAACTTAAGTTGGAAAAAAATCTTTTAGATATAATCAATATAAGTTGAAAAAAATTTCATGTTCACCCTTCACGTTAAATATTGTTTTCATGTTAGTTCAATCATCCATTTTTATTAGTAATATGACAGTTAAGTGTCCCTCATGTTTTGTTCCTTAAAAAATAGTGTCCTTCATGTTTAATATTTTTGTTAAATGCTCTCTCTAAAATGTTTTGCAATGCATGAATTTTATGATTGTAGCCTTGTAGGTAGAAGAATATGAATATTATAAATATATATATATATATATATTTTGGAGAATCTCTAACCGTACATGTGTTTTGGATGTGGCATTTGGAGCCAGAATTTGGCGTAAAGATATAATTTTAAATTATATTAACATTAAATTTTGAGTTTGGCTAAAATAATTATAACAATTTAATATATTTATTAGAAGATGTAATAATTTATAAATTTAATATATTTCTAAAAATATAAATTTTTCATATGAACATAACAATTATTAAAATTAATAATCATAAAAAAATTAATTTAATATATTTCTAAAAACATATTTCTCAGGAGGTGTAATAATTTTTAATTTTAATATATTTCTAAAAATATAAATTCCTCATATGCACATAATAATTATAAAAAAATAATCTCCCACTTTTCATATGCCTCTAACAATTAATTTTATTCTGACTTTACAAAGCATGAATAGTATTAGTAATTTACAACATCTTTTTACAAATATTAAATGTAAGGACACAATTTTGTACCTAAGCCCAAAGGAAGAAAGGGAGTAGGTCCAATGAGCCTAATACAATGAATTTGTAGAGAGTGGATTAAAAAGCTAGATTCTAGTGAGTTTAGACAACAATTATAGTGGGTAAATATCATAATAGAATAAAGATAAACTGATTCTATCTAAAAAAAATTGTCCTCGAACACAATCCGAGGAGGTTAATTCTTCTCTTTATTTCCTTTTGGGACTGATTACAAATATTGTTCTTGATTTTACAGTGTATTTCTCTCTCTATTTTCTAATCCCCCTTTCTCAGGGTCCTCTCTCTATTTTATACTACCTTCCCCCTTTTATCTCTACCCTCCAAATGTAGATTAGATTGCTGGTGTTGATCCTTGTTCCATCAGCACCTTCCTAAAATCTTTGGGAGTAACTATAAGGCTGAAAACCACTGTTCAGGTGTCACTTCCTCATTAATGCGATTAAAGAGTCAGCTACAGAGTATTCAATGCGGTGGTAGCAGCTTTCTTTTAGATATTTCATAACTTTCATTTGTCTTGTGCTCTTATGATGTATATCATTATCAATAAAATCTCTTGGAATGTTGCTTTTGGATGACAAACTGTACTTTCTGATCTCTGCTTCACTTAGCCAAGGAAGCATCCCTCCTCAGACCCCCCTCTCGGATCATCATAACCATATCCCTTTTTTTATTCATCAATGTCGACCTCCATAACAATGTTTACCCATCATCGAATCATTAAGAGTCCTCAAGCGGGCCCCTAGCCCAATATATACTACTGGGCCTTTTATCCCTACAATAGCCCCTCGAAATCCTCCTCTTTAACTCCTTGTGAAGAAAAGGGGGATTTCGATATTACCCCAAGTACCCTGCTTTTATCATACATCATTCTTATCTGTGTAGGTACCCTTTTTAATTATCTAACGCACGCTCTTGACGCTTTGGCACCTGAGACATGCCTTCATTAATTTTTTGTGGCTCCTTGTTTCCCACATTCTACGGTGTGATGCAGATCCAATGGCCAGAGATTTTCTTGGAAATCGAGCTAGAATTTTCCCGCTTGTCTCTCTCCCTGATACAAATATCGCTTATACCCTTCCTTCCCTTCATTTTTGCACTCATAAATATCAAGAGCTAGTCTGAGGAGAGTTTCTTTCTACGCGTAACTCTTTTCATCCCTTTTTACTTACTTTTCTTTCTACTTTTCTTTTCATAGTACCCTTTTCTCCTCGACACCCTCAATTTCCCTTCACCATCATATTACCTTCAACCTTCTTTCACACATGGGTACATTCACTTACTTGGTAGACCCCGTGGAGGGTATAAATAGCTTTAAAGCTCATTATAGAATCCCGCCAGGAGTCTCCATTAGGCATTATAAGTAAGGGGATTGGCACACTAAAAGGCAAGAGGAAGAAGTTGTAATCCCGATGATTGCCTTTATAGAAAGAGGGATGAGAATCCCTATGGGCACGATCACTAGGAATTACCTTAAGGCTCATAGATTAGCCCCCACCCAATGTGCCCCAAACATATTTAGAATTTTAGGTAGCGTAAATGCCCTTAATGAGAAAATTGGCTTAAATCTTACCCATCACGACGTTAATTGGGTTTATAACCTCCGCCACTTAAAAAGGTAGGGATACTACCTAAAAACTAGGTACGCTGAGTTTAGGCTCATCTCATGCCTCCCTAAGTCCAACAAAATCATGAATAAAGACTTACTAATTGTTTCTGGGGAGTGGCAAGATGGCCTCCCCTATCCAATGAGAGAGGGAAAAACAAGTGGGGTTGTAGATCTAGGTTTATCGCTTCTAAATCATCCTTTATTTTTCTTTGCCATACTCTGTACCCATCTTTCCTTGTCTGTGTTTGTAAATGAATTCTTTCTTTGACTTAAGTTGTTCTATTACTAACGATTTTTTGTTTTCTTAATGATTTCGCAAATAAGCAGTCCGTCGAACCAAACTTAAGCCTTGTCAACAAGCAAAGCTTGGACAGAATTCTCCAAGTAGAGGTGTTTGTCCACACAAAGGGTCAATTACAAGCAGCACATCTAATCCTCAGCTACACTCCACTCTCATCCAACTTTCAAGCACCGAAGTGTGTGATGAAGGTGAAGGACCCACATCTGCCCTTAATCAACATCGTCATGCCTAGTTTTCTCAATTCTAGTTTGGGACCACAAGGTGTACTAAAGGTAGAACCACTCTTATAGTACATGGCCGAGGACGAAGCAACCCCTTCTCAGCTAGCCACCATAAAGGAAGAAGAAGAAGAAGAAAAAGAAAAAAAATGTAGTTGAAGTATATGACTCCGAAGACAAGTTTTCCATCTTCAACCAACCCCAATCTCTAGAGCCTCAGATCCGCGATCCTAGCCACCTTCCTTTGGCGCAAGTAAGTAGCATCCAAGAAGATACTACTATTCTTGAAGCAATGGGGATACAACGCATACCCAGGGGCATCCTTATGGAGATTATGGCGTCCTAAGTTGGGAGCAAGGCACCTGAGGTGGTTGGTCAAGCTAAACACCCTCCTCTCCCCACTTCTCATGATCCTCAGCAAGAACTCGTAGATAAAAAGAGGAAAAGGGAACAAAGGGGAAGGACGTGATGGAAGAAAGTCGAGGTGTGCCTTCCAAGGAGAATGAGCCTCAAAGAGGGTCCAAGGTAGCTAAGACTACCCAGACAAGGTCCCTGAGTGATGGGGCACCTGGAGACAAAGGACGCGATCTCTGCACCAAGGTTCTAAACTGGAATCCTCCCTTGGTGCTAGATAGGTCCCCTTTCCCTACAAACTCCTCAATTAGAAATCGCCAGTAAGGAAAGGCCGGGTACATGGCAGACGCTGTAAAGCAAGCCCTGCTACTACCTGATGACATGGTCGATCAAGGACCTTGAAGAAACACGAGGTGTTTCTAATTCTGAAGAAAGGCCTAGCTATGGTAAGTCGTTCAAGCTAAATATGTTATTTATTTGTTCATTTTTGTTATTATTAATTATTTTTTTTATTTTTTATTTTTACTCTTGTCTTTACTTACTTGCTAAGTTTCTTTTGTAGGCTGTCCAAGCCACTTTCAAGGCCGAGAAGTTGGTGGATCTTCCTCATCAACAAACGAAGGATGAGGAGAGTAGGCGAGTTGCTGCTGTTAAGGCCTTTAATGTGGCTGAGAAGAGAGTGAAGGAGTTGAACGCCCAGCTCATCGAGGCCGAGAGGGAGAAGAAAAGGGCTAAGGCGGCACTTGAAGGGGTGGAGAGACAAGTCGATACTTAGCACAAGTAGCTCCGTCAAACCGAGAGTGATCTTGCTACTGCTAGGGAGCAAATCAAACTGCTAAAGAGAGAGCTGGAGGATGCTGAGAAAGCCAAGGATTAGACCGAACAAGACAGCTACAACGTGGGGGTGGTTGAGACTGAGAAGGCCTTCAGGTCGGAGGTTTCTAGGGTATGTAGAGTATACTGCCTCAAGGTGTGGAACGAGACCTTCAACCGGGCAGGGGTTGAGGCCTTCTCGAGACTTAGGAGAGAAGAAAACGTATACTACCTCCCTGTAATCTAGGCATCAGACTCCCAGCCTCTTAGGATGACACATCCCCCAACATTACAAGCCCTACTAAAGAGGTTCTGACCAAGGACTCTCCTCCTTCCAACAGTCCTCAAAAAGGGGCAAAGCAAACCAGTGCACCTAATAAGGAGCAAGAAATCCCTAGGAAAGCCTTCCCTGAGATGCCAAAACCCTCGGATGCACCCAAGGATTCTTCCAAGGAAGGGGTAGTTTCTTAGAGCCACGAGTTGACTTTGGCAACTCTCCCTATTCCTGCTAAGGAAGATCCGAAGAGTAAGGGTTTGGCATCCTCGGTAGCAGTAGCCACCCAGCCTACCAAGACTCCAAAGGACAAACTTGTAATAAAGATGAAACCATGAGTTGTCCTTTGTGCTTTTTTTTAAAAAAACTGTTGTGTTTTGTTCCTTGAACTTGTAATTTAGTTTAATCTTTTATAACCAACCTGCCTTTTTCTAGGGCTCAGATCAATGATAATTATAAGTTTTTCTCTCATAGTTGTGATATTTATATTGATCCTAACATAGTTTTTGTTTTATTTAACACTTAACTAACATGACAATGAGATATAACTCCATTTGGTTATCTGCATAATTGGTAGAACAGTTATCTCAACTTCCTGATTAGCAACAGAACAGGTAAAACCTATTAAGTCCATAACCTCATCAAAGCATACCTTTAACTTCAGAAACTATAGACAATAACAGAGTATTCATCCACATCAGACTCTACTTAACCCCTAACTTGTCAATAAATTTAAAAGTCTTGGGGGGACAATCAAATCTTAATCTGATAATAGATATATTTGATATACTTACAAATGCTTTAAGTGATGCTCATAATATCCATTTGTTCAAGTCACTACTATGGAGGTCCTTACCATTTAGCATGGATGGTTCTTGATAGGCCAAAAACGTATTGATCCCTTTTGATGAATTAAGTTGATTAATTAGCCAAGTTTAATTAATTACTCAATTTAATATGCAAACGGGTGGTACCACAAACAAATCACCAATAAACTAAAGTGCAGTGGAAAATAAATTTGACACGGTGATTTGTTTACGAATGGAGAAAACCTCCAAGGCAAAAATCCTACCGGGTGATTTTAAGGTCACCACTCCCGAGAATCCATTATTATCAAGACAAGTGGTTACAAGTAAAGGAATCACAGCACCTTTTACCAACCTACAATTGAACCTTTACCCCAATACCTAATTAGACTTGTTCTGTAATGACAATCTCTCATTTTGATGCACGGCTCCCAGTACGTGACTAACTAATTGCGCAAATTTCAGTACGCGACTTCAATCACCAACTTGAGAAAGATGTTAGCTACGAAGTTCTTCAATTCATCCACATGAAGAAGGTCAAGAAGATGCTCGGTTACAAAACCCTATGGTGCACAAACACAGTAGCTTCTTCACAATAGAGATGAACTAGGGAAAACTTTGTATCCGGTCACAAATTTCTTGAACAAACTTTGATCAATGCTTGTGCAACTTGTGTTTTGTTTGACGGCCCTTAAAATAATCATTTTATATGTCTAAGGTTATGAGAAAAGAAGACCCAAAGACATATCCACATATTGGAATAAAAATAGATCTGAAATTCTGTTTTTCTTAAACCTTAACAGATAGCATCGACGAGATGCTGTCGAGCAGCTGTCGAGCCACGGGCCTGGAACAGCTTCTTAAGCTTGATAGATACTAGCTGTCGAGTTTTAATGACAAGCACTTCTTCAGCTTGTTTCTTGGGCAAACTTGCATGGTTTTAACACTTAATCTTGAAACTTTATTTCTTAACGTATTAAAAACATTCTATATCTATCCAAATACAAGTAAAGTATGTTTTGTCAAAAGATTAGCTAATTACATAAAATAACGACATATATTCCTAACAAGTGAAACACATGTCTTAACAGTTCTATTTGAGACTTAAATAAATGATAAAAAGTATTAATTTACCTAAAGCACGTGGTCCGAAAGAACTAGGCATAACTAAAATTCTTCTTAGCACTTTAAAAAATGATAAAAAATATCAATTTGCTCAAAGTATGTGGTCCGAGGAGTCAGGCATGACCAAGGTTATGTTTAATACTTAAGTAAGTTGACATGAAGTATTAATTTACCAAAAGTAAATGGTCTGAGGAACCAGACATAACTAAGGTTCTGTTTAACACTTACAAAAAAGATATATATATATATATATATATATATCAATTTACCCAAGGTATGTGGTCCAAGGAGCTAGGCATGACCGAGGTTCTGTTTGATACTTAACTAAGATGACATAAAGTATTAATTTACTCAAAGTAGAAGGTCCAAAGAAGATTCTGTTTAACACTTAGAAAATAGATAAAAAAAAAATATCACTTTACCTAAGGAATGTAGTCTGAAGAGCCAAACATGACCAAGTTTCTATTTAATACTTATATAAGTTGACATAAAGTATTAATTTACCCAAAGTAGATGGCTTAAGGAATTAGATATAACTGAAGTTTTTTTTAACACTTACAAAAAAGATAAAAAAAAAATATATATATATATATATATCAATTTCCTCAAGGTATGTGGTCCAAGGAGTCAGGCATGATCGAGGTTCTGTTTGATGCTTACGTAAGATAACATGAAGTATTAATTTACCCAAAATAGATGATTCGAGAAACCAGGCATAACGAAGGTTCTTTTTAATACTTAAGTAAGTAAGAAATGCAACGCATAATGTAATAAATGATATATGACAAAAAAGACTTTCATTAATAATAAAACCTTCGCAGATTATTTACATTATAGGGGCATGGTATGACATTTTCATCTGGATCTTTAAGATGACATGCCCTTATTCCAGCTACCGAGGTGATGTGATATGGATTTTCCTAGTTGGGCCCTACCTTTCCACATGCTGGGTTCTCTGCAATATACAAAACCTTTCTTAATACTAAATCCCTAGGCACTAGTGGCCTTAACCTCACGTTTGAGTCGTACCCTTGCTTGAGCTTGTGTTGATAATAGGTCAATTGAACCATGGCATTTTCCTTTTATTCTTCAATCAAATTTAAACTCTTCTCTAACAGCCCATCATTGTTGCTCGGAGTAAAAGAGCTCATCCTCAATGTCGGGAATCCAGTCTCGAGGGGAATTACAACCTCGAACTCATGAGTCATTGAAAATGGTGTCTCGCCTGTGAATTTGCGAGGTGTAGTTCGATATGTCCAAAGGACATGTGGTAGCTCTTCGACTTATTTTCCCTTTGCATTATCCAACCTCTTCTTGAGTCCATTCACTATGAACTTATAAACAGCCTCGACCTATCCATTTCCCTAGGATAAGCCAAGGTGGAATACCTATTCGTAATGCCTAGGTCATAACAATACCTCCTGAAGGCTTTGCTATCAAACTAAAGGCCGTTTTCCGAGATAAGGGTATAAGGAATCCCAAACCGGGTAACAATATTTTTTCAAACAAACCTCCTGCATCCATGTCCCTTATATTTTCCAGTGGTTCGGCTTTAACCTACTTGGTGAAATAATCTATGCCGACTGGCAGTCATCTCTTATTCCTTACTACCTTAAGGGAAGGCCCTACAATATCAAAGCCCCACTAAGCAAAAGGCCTAGGGCTAGATAGAGGATTGAGCACTCCCCATGACTGATGAATGTTTAGAGCAAACCTCTAGCACTGGTCGCACTTCTTCACATATTCTTACACTTCCTTTTGCATGTTTGACTACAAGTATTCTTGGGTGAAGGTCCTATAAGATAAGGATCTACCTCCTATGTGGCTTCCAAAAATCCTTTCATGTAACTCTTCTAGGAGTAGTTCTACTGCCTTAAGGTGTATGCATAATAGATATGGTCTAGAAAAAGAACGCTTGTACATCTTTTGGTTCTCAGACACCCAAAACCGAGGAGCCTTTCTATGTACTTCGTCAGCCTCGGACTTACCTTCGGGCAAGATATCCTCTTTAAGGAATCATCATGGGTATTTCTGCTTCTAGGGATTTTCAATAATGTGAAAGACTCAAACCCTAACTGTAAGTGTCTAACCTAACTCAAATACTCTTGCATTCTCGAATCTCTAGCTTCCAATTCTCCCTCCACTTGGCCTACAACCAATCTCGAATCTGAGAACATCTCCACTGTTTTGCCTCTCATTTTCTAAACCATATTCATCCCCATCAATAAAGTCTCATACTCAACTTCATTATTTGTGGCCGAGAAACCCAACCTTAAAAATTTTTCAATAAGGATCATCTCAGGTGAAATTATAACTAGCCCTACTTCAAATCCTCTTTGATTTGCTACCCCCATCAACATACACCCTCCAGAATAAAGGCCCTTACTAGGAAACCATGCCAATTGATTTTTCATCCATGTTCTGGTTCTCAATTTTCTCCTCTAATGGGGGATTCAGCAAACAATAATAACAATTTAATATATTTATTAGAAGATGTAATAATTTATAAATTTAATATATTTCTAAAAATATAAATTTTTCATATGAACATAACAATTATTAAAATTAATAATCATAAAAAAATCAATGTAATATATTTCTAAAAATATATTTCTTAGGAGGTGTAATAATTTTTAATTTTAATATATTTCTAAAAATATATTTCTTAGGAGGTGTAATAATTTTTAATTTTAATATATTTCTAAAAATATAAATTTCTTGTAGGCACATAACAATTAATTTAATTCTAATTTTACAAAGCATGAATAGTATTAGTAATTTACAACATCTTCTTACAAATATTAAATGTAGGGACACAATTTTGTACCTAAGCCTAAAGGAATAAAGGGAGCAGGCCCAATGAGCCCAAGACAATGAATTTATAGATAGTGGATAAAAAAGATAGGTTCTAATGAGTTTGGACAACAATCATAGTAGGTAAAGATCACAATAGAATAAAGATAAACTGATTTTATCTAAGAAAAATCGTCCTCGGACACAATCTGAGGAGGTTAATTCTTCTCTTTATTTCCTTTTGGGACTGATTACAAATATTGTTCTTGATTCTACAGTGTATTTTTTTCTCTATTTTCCAATCCCCCTTTCTCAGGGTCCTCTCTCTACTTTATACTAGGATCGTAAAAATTGTAGGATCGTATGTAGGATCATGTAGAGTCGTATAGGAACGTAGGATCATATGGGATCCTACCAAAAACATAAATATTTGGTTTTTTTTATGGGATAAGTTTTTTGTTTTAATGAAGTTTTAAGGGTTTTTATTTTTTGATGTTGTGATGGTATGACTTTTCATTTTATTTTTATAAAATTATGTTAACCTAAGAAAATGTTTTTTAGTTTTTAGTTCACTTATAATCAAAATGAATGAATACTTCATTATTTCTAAATGACGAATTTGATGTTGGCTTTGCTGCCTTTTTAAAGCTATAATGTTGTTTAATTTGTTTGATCAATATACTAATTTGTGTTCTAACATTACTAAAATAATTTTTTATATATAATTTTATCAGTTATGTTTGTATTTGTATATTGATTGATTGATTGATTTTTCTGAGCATGCTCTTTAATTGTTACTGAGTGGTAAAACTTAAATAGCTGAGTGTGAAATTGTATCTTGATATCTTTTGTAGCTTTAGTATACAAATATATAATATCTACATAGATGATGAAATGGATGATGATGATTAGGAATTTAAGACGGTGTTTATAAGAACCTTAGAATGGGAATAATTAAATGTTCACTTGACCTTAATATTCATCTTGCTTTTGGATTTCATATTGCAGTTAGCTAGTTTCTATTTGCTAACTTATTTTGGATTTCAAACTTGGAACTTAGAAATTGGAAAATATTTTCCATATGTTTTGATAGATATTTTGGTATTTGGTTGCTAATTTAATATTTATTGAAATTTTTAAAAAATATATTTGTTTCATTAGTTTAGACTTAGCGATGTATGGCATGCAAATTACATCATATGATGCAAATCTTAGTTTTTTTATGGATGAATTTATAATTTATGTGATTATTCAACATACAAAGTCATTAACAATATGTTTTTCACTTTAAATCTGAATATATGTAGAATCTTATAATTCATGATCCGATCATATGATCTACGATCTCACCTACCTTTAATGATCCTACATAGGATCTCGATTTTGGCAACCTTGGCCATAGATGGTTATGCACTTGTGCATTGTAGCTGAGCAAGTAAAAATTTTACCTATACCACCACCAATGTTGCATACTTTTTGTATATGGTGGTGCTAAACAATAGCAGTTTAGCTTTTTAGCACCACTAATACTAATGCTCTTACTGTATTAAATGTGCAAGATTTTTTTTTTTTTTTTTATAAATGCAACTTTTCAAATTAATCATTATGGCAAAAGTTGCATTCCTAAAAAAAGTCTTTGTGCAGTCCAGATGATGTGTATTAGTATTACTACATCCATTGTACTATACACTCAACTAAACAGCCATTTTACTATTTTTGTGTGTGTTCTAATAAGTATTACTATTTACTTAAAAAAAAATAAGGATGTTTATCCCACATGGTTGTGTGTGTTTAGTGTCTGTTGTTTATAATCTCAATCTACTACTATAAATGTTAGACCCTTTTATAGTTGTACTCTAGTTATGTAGTATATTATAAACCTAGTTCAAAACGCTAATATTACTATTTTCGTGTGTGCTCTAATAAGTATTATTTTTTAACTAAAAACCAAACAGCCTCCTTTAAAATAGAAGTAGATACCAAAGAACTCTCTCAAGCAGCCACCAAAACAATCCCAAAAGGGCAAACGCTTTGTCTGAGGGAGAGAAGAAGGAAGAGGCAACCATGGATGATGATAATATGTTTGACATGAACAACCCCATAGCTGGAATGAACCCTAATATGGTGATGATGAACATGACCTTTTTCTGGAGCAAAAACGCATACATACTGTTCTCTGATTGACCTGGTACACACACTGGCATGTATGTAATAGCTTTGGTATTTGTCTTTGTCCTCTCTATCTTCGTTGAGTGGCACCGTCATTGCCAAGTGATGAAACTTGGTTTGAAGCATTTAGGGGTTGGTATGAACTATACATTTTCGCATGCCTTAATGACTACACTAGCGTTTTTGGTTATGTTGGCTGTTATGTCTTTCAATGTCGATGTATTTTTGGTTGCAGTGGCTGGGCATAGTATAGGGTTCTTGTTATTTCATAGTAGGGTTTTCAATGACTTAGATACTAAAAGCTGTCCTCATAGGGCCTATTTGGTAGCAGTGTTTAAGTATTGTTGTTCAATTTTCAGTATTGTGAAAATACGTGTTTGAGTGTTATAGAAATACGTGTCATAACTGTTATTGTTGTTCAAACACAGAAAACTATTGTTTAAACAATAGTGCCAAACAGTCCCAATGTTTCTTGATTGAGTTGTTGAATTGAAACAAGACGTGTGTGATTGCTCCCTTGGGTTTTCTTGTTGTGTGTGTATATAGATATCTCGTTGTGTGTGTGTATTGAATGTAAATTGTTTGTTCAAAATTGTAACACAATGGTTGAGATTTGTATTTTCCTTTTTATGTTTTTGCATGTTTTTCAAGTCAAATAAAATTGTTCTATTATTATTATTATTATTATTATTATTATTATTATTATTATTATTATTATTATTATTATTATTATTATTCATTTGTTTGTCTAAGAGCAATTTGTAATTAGGAGTTTTGGACATTGTTCCTAAAACTTGTCTAGGGAAATTGAATGATAGCTGAGAATGTCATTATTAGTGGATCGAAAATTACATTAACTAGTCTCCATTATGCCAAAAAAAAAAAAGGAATGATCGTAATTGGTCTAAAATTAGGGGAAATTGTTTTAGAAAGGGGGCATGATTTCTACCCAATACCTCAAATTTGGGGGTTCATAAATGAATGAAATGAGTAAATGATAATAGTCAGCTATTATGATTAACTTAATGAATCCAGTTTATTTACAAGTTACTTGATTAACTAATAATGTGTTCTAGGTCCATCTAGATAATGAACTCTTAGCCCTTGTTTGAGAGGAGAGAATGGAATGGAATGAAAAATAATAATTTTAGAATATTTTTCCCTTCTCTTGTTTAGGAGTTTTAATGGAGAAAATGGAAAGTTCATTCCCTTAGTTTAAATGGGGGGAATGGAATGGGTAGGAGGAAACACTCATTTCTCTTCATTTCCTTAAAACCTCAAATTTACACTCCCCCAAAATTGGGAGGAATGAGAGGGAACGAAATTGGATTTAATAAATTTGTTTACTAAAACTCCCAAAATACCCCTATACATTCAACCATTTATTTTAAAATATAGGTCTAATAGTAATATTGTTATAAAATAATTTCATTCCATTTTCTCTATGTTACCCCTAAACAAGATTACTTACATTCTATTCATTTTCATTCATTTATTATAAAACATCCAATCAAAATTATTTAATTTCATTCCATTCCACTCTTTTGCATTCATTTCCCTTGCTTAAATGCATTTCATTCCATTTCATTCCCTTATGATCATTCCATTTCATTCCCTTATAAACTCTCAAATGAAGTCTTAGCCCTCATTTGGGAAGAGAGAATGAAATGAATAATTTTAGAATATTTTTCTCTTCCCTTGTTTAGAAATTTTAATAGAGGGAATGAAAAGTTCATTATCTTGTTTGGGAGTTTAAGTAGGGGAAAATGGAATTATTAAAAGGGAATACTCATTCCGCTCTATTTCCTTAAAACCTTAAATTTTCATTCCCTCCCCCCCCCCCTCCCCCCCAATTGGGAAAAATATGAAGAATGGAATAAGATTTAATGAATTTTCTACAGAAACTCTCAAAACACCCTTATATATTCAGCCATTATTTAAAATAGGGGTCTAATAGTAATATTTTCATAAAATGATTTCATTCCATTCCCTTTATATTATTCCCAAAAAAGATTACTTACATTCCATTTATTTTTGATAAACTAAGAATATATTGACCCATTGTGATGAATTAATTGATTAATTAGCCAAGTTGATTAATTAATCAAATTAACATGTAATACACATGGTAGCACAAACAAATCACCAACTAAAATAAAATGCAGCAAAAATAAAAGTTGACACGGTGATTTGTTTACGAATGGGGAAAACATCTAAGGCAAAAACATCACCGGGTGATTTTAAAGTCACCATTCCCGAGAATTCACTATTATCATAATAAACGTTTACAAGTAAAGGAATCTCAGCACCTTATACCAACCTACAGTTGAACCCTTACCCCAATACTCAATTAAACTTGTTCTATAGTGACAATCTCTCCTTTTAATGCACGACTCACAGTATATGACTAACCAATAGATGCGCGGATCCTAATATGTAACTTAATCACCAACTTGAAAAGGATGTTAGCTGTAAAGTTCTTCAGTTCATCAATTCATCACACGATGAAAATCATGAAGCTCCTTGGTCACAAAACCCTACGATGTACAAACACAGCAACTTCTTCAAGAGAAAGATAAACTAGGGCATATGTCTCTAGTTCATAATATGCTTGTGAAAAACTTTTGCATTGATGTTCATCTGCTGTGACGGCTCTTAAAACGGTCCATATATATGTTTAGGCTTGTGAGAAAAGAAAGCCCAAACATCTATTCACGGATTGGATGAAAATCAGAACTGGAAAACTAACTTTCTTAAATCTTGATAGATACCCTATCTATCGAACAACTATCGAGTTTTGAGCTTAAACAACTTATTAAATCTCGATAGATACTAGTTGTCGAGATTTAAAAACTAGCACTTCTTCACTAATTCCTTGGATAGATTTGCATGGCTTTAACACTTGAACTTGAAACATTGTTCTCTGAAGTATTAAACACATCCTAGATCTACCAAATTACAAGTCAAGTGCGTTTTGCAAAGGATTACCCAATACATGATGACATATGTCCTAACATGAAACACATATGTCCTAACAATTTTCATTCCATTCAATTCCTTTATTTTAAAACATTCAATCAAGGTAACTTACTTCAATTCATTTCTCTTGCTTAATTAAATACATTTCATTCTATTTCATTCCCTTATGATGATTCAATTCTATTCCATTCCATTCCCTTATAAATTCTCATTGGAAGCATCAATGGGGTTTGCAAATTGTATGTCTAGTCCAACTAGGCAATGAACAAACATATATCACATAAAGGTACCATCGCATACCAAAATAGGAGAGAGGTGGCGGTTATGGTCACAGGACAATTGGCAAGTTAGAGGTGGTACAACTAGAGTTTGACAGCTCCTAGACAAACAAAAACTTGGCGGCAGATTGAGTCCTTATCAGTTGAGGACGGTGGTGGTAGTGGAGCCATTCACAGTAAGGATGAAGGTGAATGGTTTTTATTTATTTATAATTATGAGTTGGTAACTAGGATTTGACTCAATAAGTTGTCGCATATGACACAGTATTATTGAATGGGAGTGAATAATTTTTTCCAACTTAAAGATTTTATCTTCTATGTATATTATTGGAATTGGATATTTTGGTGTTCACATTTTGATAGTTCCAAAAATAACCGCATTGACAATTTAAAAGTAATTCAATAGTTAAAAAAAAAAAAAAAAAAAAAAGGTTATAGAAGTAAATTTAATAATTTAAAACTCACCTAAAATTAAAAATATGCTCTCTAGTGTCCAAATTTTAATACTTCTAAAAATAACCTTGTCACCTAATTTTAAGGCACTCAATGAAAATTCCAAACAATAAGGATAAAAAAGTAAATTGAATATTTTAAATTCATAAAAAAAAGGACATCATCTACTACTCTTCCCCCAATTTCACTTCTTCCTAATTTCAATTTTTAATTATAGAATAAACCAAATAAGATTGAAAAAATGAGTATCTAAAAAAGAGTATCTAAACACACACGTAGGAGATGCTAAAATTAAAGAATGCACAATTTTTGCCCCCAAAAATTTTCATTTTAGCCTTTATTGTGGTCAATTTTGTTATCTTATTAACCTTACTATCCATTTTTGCTAGTAATTTAGATTATTAAGTGTTCTTCATATTTAACTATTTCATGAAATATTAACTCTAAAATACTATATAATGCATGAATTATTGTACGTAGAAAAAAATTGCTTAATTATTGTAAAGAGAAAATTATGTTATGAACGATCAAATTACTAATGGAAATTGATGGCATATCTAATATGAAAACAAAATCAAACATCAAAGATAAAATACCAAAGTAAAAAGCAACCTCAAATTTTAAGGATCACAAATGTACTTTTCTTTAGTTTCTATTTGAAGAAGAGTTTGAACAAGTTTTGTGGGTGAAAAGCTATGAGCCACACGAAAAGAACAGCCTTTCAAAACCTAATTTTTTTTTCCTAAATATAATCCATTAAAAAATAGAAATATGAAATAGATAACAAGCAAACCAGTTTCATGACTTTCATCATTTTTTGTATAGGGAAAATAGGTCAATACAACTTTTGAACCACAAGTCACTACAAAAAAAAGGTTCTATGGCCGCATTTTTAAAACGCGGCTATAGCTCAGAAAAACATGGCTATAGCCCAATTTGGCCTATAGCCGCGTTTTTTTAGGCCGTGTTTTCAACTGTGGCCTAAAACCTGTGACTATAGGCCTAAGGGGTCTATGGCTGCACTTTTCCAAACACGGCTATAGGACCGGACAATGGCCGCGTTTTTGTAAACATGGCTATAGGACCGGATAATGGCCACGTTTTTATAAACATGGCTATAGGACATACTCTAGCCGCATTTTTCAAACGCGGCTATAGACCTTTATATTTTTTTAAAAAAAATTATTGATTACCAAAAATTATTTCGGTAATCAAAAGTTTTTTTTTAAATTTTTTAAAATCAAAAGTTTTTTTTATTTATTAAAATTAAAATTAAAATTTTAATTAAATTAAGAAATTCAAAACAAAAATACAAACCCAGCAAATTCAAATTCAGACAAAAACCTAGAAAATTTCAAAATTAATCATATACAACATGTCCACAATACAAACACAACATTCTCTAAAATACAAGAACACAAACAGAACATCTCCTTCAACAAAACCAACCCAAATTGATACAATCTATTCAAGGAAAATAAAAGCACAAGCTAAAAAATACAAAAATCCCCATAACAGAAACACAATAAAAAAGAGTCCATATACTCAAACCCAAAATTAATCAAAACACAGTCAAACGAAATAAAATAATTTTTGGCCATGGGTCAGAGAAAACTAAAGCAAAGAGAGAATTTTTTGAGGCACTTTAGCTTCATTGATTGAAATTCTTCAAATCTAAAGCAAAGAGAGACTCAATCTTCAAAGAGAGACAAAGTTAAAGGGAACAAAAATGAACAAACTCAAAGAACAATGAATAAAACCTCATATTTTCACAAACCCATTCATACAACATCAGTCTGAAGGAGGGATCAACAGCGTGGGTTAGCACTTTTTGGATCTCCAGCAACATTGATCGGTGACAGCATGAGAGAGAGATTGAGAGAGTTTTGAGATTAATATGAGAGAGCCTTTTTTTTTTTTTTTTTTTGAGTGATTGTGAGAGCACTATCTTTTGACGAGAGGGAGAGTTTGAGATATTGACTATGAGAGTGCTGAAATGAAAATTAACGTGTAGTTTGTTTGTTTGTTTGTTTTTTTTTTTGGGTATATTTTGGAATATGCCATAAAATATTCTAGGAATATTCCATTGCATATTCCATTTTTAAATGCGGTGGAACTGAACCCACCGCTTTATTTTATTTTATTTTTTACCTATAGCCACGTTTTTAAAAACGTGGCTATAGACCTAACCTATAGCTAACCTATAGCTGCGTTTAAAAGCGTGGCTATAGGTCCTCCTTTAAATATACATATATATATTTGGCTGGACCTATAGCCACGTTTTTAAAAACGTGGCTCTAGACTTAACCTATAGCCACGTTTTTAAGAAACATGGCCATAGACTTAACCTATAGCCGCATTTTTAAATGTGGCTATAGGTCCTCCTTGAAAAAAAAAAAAAATTTATTTGGCTGGGCCTATAGCCATGTTTTTAAAAACGTGGCTCTAGACTAACCTATAGCCACATTTTTAAGAAACATGACCATAGACTTAACCTATAACCACGTTTTTAAATGTGGCTCCTCCTTTTAAAAAAAAAAAAAAAAATTATTTGGCTGGACCTATAGCCACGTTTAAAAAACGCAGCTATAGGTTAAGTCTATGGCCACATTTCTTAAAAACGTAGCTATAGGTTAAGTCTATAGCTACGTTTTTTAAAAACATGGCTATAGGTGAAGTTTATAGCCGCGTTTCTTAAAAACGTGGCTATAGGTTAGCTATAGCCATGTTTTGGTAAACGCGGCTATAGACCCACTTGTTTTGTAGTGAGTTTGTCACAACCCTAATATTTATAATTTTGAGTGGTGGCAAACAAATAATAAACTCGTGTAAAAGTAATATGAAACCACTTACAATTTTCCACATTAAAGTTGAAATATAATTGTAGTTCCGAAAAAGATTGTACTATACAGTATCAGGGAAAAAGCCTCCTTTATAATGAAGAAAATACCAAACAAGAAGCAGCACCAAATCAACCCCAAAAAGTCAAAGACTTGTGTCTGAGGGAGTGAAAAAGGAAGAGCCAGCAAATGGATGATGGAAATATGAATGCCATGGGTGGTATGTCACCACCATCAACCATGAATAATTGGATGGTGATGTCACAAATGACCTTCTGGAGCAAAAACTCACACATACTCTTCTCTAGTTGGCCTGGAACAAGCACTGGCATGTATGTATTAGCCTTGATATTTATTTTTGTCCTCTCTATCTTCGTTGAGTGGTTGTCTCATTGTCAATTGATCAAACCTGGCCCGAAGCATGTTGTAGTTGGTGTGGTTCATACCATTTTGCATGCCATAAGGGTTGGCCTGGATTTTTTTTATTATGTTAGCTGTCATGTCTTTCAATGGTGGTGTATTTTGGTTGCTGTGGCTGGGCATAATGTGGGGTTCTTGTTGTTTGGTAGTAGGGTTTTCAAGGACTCTGATGCTAAAACATTTCCTCATGATCCTCATCCATTGAGTTGTTAATGGAAACAAAGACGTCTGTCATTGCTTCCTTGGGTCTTTCTCATTGTGTGTGCATATATATAGATCTCCATTTACGCTCTAAAGCAATGAAATAAAAGGAAAAACAAAAGGTATTGTGCATATATGTGTGAATTGTTTGTTCAAAACTGTAACACAATGGTGGTGATTTGTATTTTTCTATTAAAGCTTTTACATATTGCTTAGGCCAAAAAAAAAAATCTTCACTGTTCCTAAAACTTGTTTAGGAAATTGAATGATGGTTGAGAATGTCCTTATTGTTAGTTGCAAATAATAATTATATTAACTAGTCTCCATTATGTCAAAGACAAGGATGCTACTTGGTCTAAAATTAGGGGAATTTTTTAGAGAGGAGGCACGATTACTGCCTTAGACATCTTGTAAAGTCTTAGACCCCTTAAACACAAGTTGTTTAACCTAGTTTAGCTAAGTGATTACTTAGATAAATTAATCAGATCTATAACACATTCAAATCATATCATGTAAATAATGTGGAAATATAAAGAACTGATGTAGGACAACCACACTATTTCAATGGAACAAATAAAAAACAAAATAAACCCTGAGAGTAAGCACCAAGCAAAAGCTGGAGTCAGCACCAATGTAAAAGAAACACATATTTTTATAATTCTCAAAGACTATTTTACAATAATCGAAAAAAGTGCTTAAATAGCTAACAATAAATTGCATAAAGAAACCCTAATTATTAAATGCTCGGGCTTGCTTAATCTTAAGCCCAATAACTAACTAGCTCCATCCATAAGGCCACAGGTTGGGCTGTCTTCTTTTTGCCATTCTCCCATACATGCGTATAATTGGGGGCTTGTACCTTGTGTCTACACCAAATCCCCCCCGAGTGAGATAAACTCGACCCCGTCGAGGGGAAACCTGAAGAGCTCTAATAGTACTCCAGCAAGTTAGGATCCAGTCGATGTAGCTTATCTCGAGTAATCCATGTGCAATCAGAATTTGGTCGCCCTCGCCATCGAACTAAGAAACGGTGAATTCCTCCTTCACATGGATTGCACATGGATTAGTAGAAACAATCTGCTCATCTAAAATAGCATCAATAGATTTTTTATGAGTATAGGGCAGATTTAAGGGTAAATGGGTAGGAATAGGGTCATCAATAGGATCAAGCAAAGGCTCATCAAAAGGGGCTTCAGCTGTGGGGCTTTTATAAGCAACTAGATTCTCAATATTAAAGGAGGAGCTAATACCATAATCATGAGGAAGGTCAATGACATATGCATTTGGGCTCATTCTTTTCAATACCTTGAATGGTTCGACACTACGAGCCTGCAGTTTCTTAACAGTCCTAGAGGGAAATCGTTCAGGTCAAATCCAAATCATGAATATGTCATGCATGAATTTTATATTGAGAATTACTTACCTAAATTTTTTTGCGAATCTCATTATGTAAATCATGGACATGTCGTGCAAATGCCTCAGTAGATTCAGAAATCCTAACATGTGGGGATATGGGCAAAAGATCTAAGGGCTTCCTAGGTTTATATCCATGCACAACCTCAAAAGGACTAAAGCCTATAGACCTAGTGACAAAGCTATTATATGCAATTTGGGCTGTAGGAAGAATTGAATCCCAATTCCGATAGGCTTCACCCACTAGACACCGAAGGAGGTTGCTTAGACTACTATTAACCACCTCAGTTTGACCATAAGTTTGAGGATGAAATGCCGTGAAAAATTTCAATTTAGTTCCTATTAAATGCCATAAGATCTTCCAAAAATAACTCATTAAGCGAATGTCCCTATTAGACACTATGGTTTTGGGAAGACCATAAAGTTTGACAATCTCATCAAAGTAGAGCTTTGCAATTTTAGAAGCATCAGAGGTCTTAGAATATGGTAGGAAATGAGCCACCTTAGAGAAGCGATCAACAACTATTAGAATAGAATCATGCTTCCTAAAGGTGCGGGGCAAACCTAGCACAAAGTCCATACTCACATCCTGCCACAGGTGATCTGGCACAGGTAGAGGCGTGTACAAGCCAGTGTTTTGCTTGCAATGTTTGGCTAGTTGACATGTACGACACTAACTAACTATCTTGGCAATGCCCCTCTTAAGACCTGGCAAATAGAATTGACGTTCCACTTCCTCAATTGTTTTGTCTCATCAAAATGACCTTCAAGGCCTCTCGCATGTATCTCCCAAACTAGGAAATCTCTCATTAAAGATCAAGGGATACATAACTTGTTGGCTTTGAACAAGTAACCATTTTGAAGGGTATAATCACCCAGGATTGGCCATGAGGCATTACTTAGGCTAGTGTAGAGCTCCCCAAAATTTGGGCATGACTCATAGTCATCCTTGAGTCGTTCAAACCTAGTAACCTTAACACTCATGACTGATAGCAAAAACACCCTTCGACTTAGTACATCAGCAGCCTTATTCTCAACTCCCTTCCTATGTTTCACCACAAAGTAGTAGCATTGCAGGAATTCAACCCAACTACCATGCCTAAAATTCAACTTCTTTTAGGAATGGAGATAGTGCAAAGTGTCATGATCAAAGTAGATAACAAACTCTCGAGACAACAGGTAATGGCGCCAATGCCAAAGAGCTCGAATAATGACATAAAATTCTTTGTCATATTGGAGTACTTTTGCTTAGCATTATTCAACTTCTCACTAAAATGAGCAATTGGGTGGCGCTCTTGACTAAGTACTCCCCCTATACCAATACCTGAGGCATCACATTCCACTTCAAAAGGCTTGATAAAACCAGGAAGAAGCATGACAGATGCCTCAGTCATCTTTTGTTTTACCTCATTGAAAGCCTACTTTTGTCCAAATTAACTCCCCTTGTTTCATGCAGTCAGTGATGGGGGACATAATGGTACTAAACCCTTTGATGAATCAGAGATAAAGGAAGCGAGCCCATGAAAGCCTTGAATTTCAGGGATATTTTTGGGCTCGGGCCAATCCACAATCGCTTAAACCTTTTGGGGGTCGGTAGAAACTCCCTTAGAGGATACTATGAAACCTAGGAAGACGACTCTATCAGTAAAGAAAGAGCACTTCTTAAGGTTACCATATAAACTCTCCTTCCTAAGCGTAGTACAAACTTGAGTTAGGTGGTCTAAGTGTTACTCCCTAGACTTACTATTAATGAGGATGTCATCAAAGTACACAACCAAGAATTTCCCCATAAAAGGCTTGAGCACTTAAGTCATCACTCTTATAAAGGTATTAGGAGCATTGGATAATCCAAAAAGCACAACCATCCACTCATATAAACCATCTTTCATCGTGAAGGCAGTTTTCCATTCATCATCAGGATGAACCCTAATTTGATGATAGCTGCTTCAGCCATCATATCCAACATGTCATCCAACTAAGGGATAGAAAAATGATATTTCACAGTGATCTTGTTAATGGCACGACTATCAACACACATCCTCCAAGTTCCATCTTTCTTTGGAGTTAAGAGTGCAGGGACTGCACAAGGACTCATGCTTTCACGAACAAAACCCTTCTTAAGTAGTTCTTCTACTTGCCTTTGCAACTTGGCATGTTCGGCAAGGCTCATCCTATAGTGAGGTAAGTTAGGTAGGGTCGCTCTGGGGCACAAAATCTATGGCATGTTGTATGTCACACGCGGGTGGTAAATGCTAGGAGAGTTCTTTAGGGAAAACATCCTTAAATTCCTAAAGCACTAACCTCACTTCTTCAGGTTGCTCCTCATGGGTCTCTCCATGAAGGTCCTTGGCAACTAAGAAAAACACAATGGATTCTTGAACTACTACCCTTTCGGATGCCTTCGGGCTTATGATGTTCAAGCCTTTCGCCTTTGGTGCTGTTGTCTTCTTGCTCATGTCGATTCACTTGGGTTATAAAGGATTGAGCACAATCTTCTTACCTTCAAACATAAATGAACAAGAATTGGATCACCTATAAAGGGTGACATCCAAATCATAAAGCCAAGGTCTACCTAAGATAATATGCCCTACATCCGTGGGAATTATGTCACATCATATTTCAGCCTTATAGGTGAGGAATTGAAGTGGGACAACTCATCTTTCTTTTATGGCTATGGAGGAAGTATCCACCCAAGAAACTTTATATGGGTTAGGGTGTGGGATTAATTTCAAGTCTAGGCGAGAAATAACGTTAGAGGACACCACATTAATGCAACTCCTACTATCTATAATTACCTTGCAAGTTTTGTCTCCACACTCAGTGTAAGTTTGGAAGATGGCACTCCTTTGCCAATCATCAAAGTCCCTTTGTTTGGCAAAGCACACCTTACCACAATCATTCTAGGGGCACCAATGTCATCCTTGGAATCATCAACCTGGGAAGAGATTGCTCGAATGCACGCGAGGTAGCTAGGATCATCTTCCCATTCTGCCTCAACATCTTGGATTTCTTCAACATTTTGATCATACACCAACTCCTCAACATCTTCTACCTTTTCATCATCCTCTTGAATGACAAGGGTCCTAAAGGGACATCTAGCTACTATATGTCCAACCCCATTGCATTTGAAGCATTGGAGGTGAGTGCCTAATCTTGAAGGCTCATTGATCACACCTTTTCCCTTGTCCTCTTTTTCTATTGGGATGCTATTGGGATTGACCTTAGGGGGTAAGGCAAGTCTAGATTTACTACCAAAAGATTGAGGGTTGATAGGAATAGTCCGGATATCAGAACGTCGCCAAAAGATAGATTTGGATGCCAACTCACAATTCCTAGCAAAGTTATGTGCTTCTCCTAAGGTAGTGACTCCTTGGGTGATAATCTTGCCTAGTAGGTTAGCATTTAAATATTTCTTGAACCTATTGAATGTCACAACCTCCTCCTCGACTATTCAAATTCATTTCTTGAATTTCTTGAATTTCTCTATATATTCAACCATAAGAGCAGTGCCTTGTTTTAGGCAATCTCATTCCTCAAGGAGGGAGCTCCTATAAGTTGGAGGAAGATAATTCCTCGAGAGTGTATCCTTCATCTTAAGCCAATTAGTAATGGAAGGCTCACATCGTCACCTAAGGGGATCCTCAAGGTCCTCCTAGAAAAGGTCGGCTTTTCCAATTAACTTCATCTTGGCATACCTCAATTTCTTATTCTTAGCCCAATGGTAATAGTTAAAGAATTTCTCCATCTGACGTAACCAATCAATGAAAACCCATGGGTCTAGGCAGTAATCAAAGGTGGGGGCTTCTATCTTTTCCTTAGACATCCTATCATCATAATCCTTAGGGTCATTGTGATTATAGTGATCATGTTCAAAGTTTGGAGTCTTATTAAAGTAACCGTGGTTATTTTGCCTAAGCATGTTATCCCCTTCATGGTTACTAGTCTCTCTTTGAGATGCTTCCACTCACTCTACCCTATCCAGTAAAGCATGGGCACTTTTTGCTAGGTCTTCTATGGTTTGCTCTAAGGAGGGCCTAGGCTCGGAAGTGGATTAATGTTCAGGGTTTAACATGATGCAACCACTACGTAGATGCATGCAGCACTATATTTATGAATCCAGTTGAGATTCCCAAAAATTCAAATAACCAATTCTTAATATAAAATTCAAGGTCAAGCAAGAGTACATGTAGAGACTAGATCAAAGAATCAAAAGGAATAAATTTCAGTCAAGTAGTGACAATGTTCACAATATTGAGAGATAGTCCAAATAAAATTCAAAGTCCAATAAGCTCCACAATTAATAATGAGAATTAGATATTTCAAAGAAATTGAGTTGTCTTCCTTTTTTTTTTTTTTTTTTTGGGAATTTTAGGATGGGTACTGAAAGAAAGCACAAATAATAAAATAGCTAACTTGAGCACAAAAGGGGTAGGCCAATGTGGTATGGTGGGATATGCACATAAAAAATGTAAAGATAATATTTTTCAATGAGACAAAATTGAACCCACCAAAAAGAGAGTAAGAGTTGTACCCTGGTCAGTGGCCAACTTATTGCACTAGATAGTCACAGGCTTGGCTCTTCAAGTGAATGGATCTTACTTGGACAAGTGGACCTGTGGATGAACAAATTAAAGGCCCAATACATGCAATGGGCTATCACAGAAACAATACTTTCTTTCTTTTCCTTCCTTTTGATTTTTTTTTTTTTTTTTTGGAATACAATAAAAAGAACTACAGTTTAAAACTAAAGTCTGCTAAGCCCAACTCCAAACATAAAAAACACTGAAACTAAAGAAACTACTAGAAGCAAAAGAAACTAAAACAGAAAAGGAGTGGCAGAGCAATCACGAAGCGGCGCAGGAGTCAACGGCGGAGAGGTGGTATGGGCTCACCGGCGTTCACAGTCAGCGGTGCTCGATGGTGCAGATCGGAGCTCACACGTTAGATCACAGTGATGGAACCGATGAAGCATGAAGCGGCATGGTGGGAGCGGTGTTGACGGCGAGTTGGTGCAGGTGGTTCTCGGTGGTGCGAATCTAGTATTGACATCGGCTGCGCTCATGGGCTTCAAACTCCTCTGTTTTTGGTTTGGTGGCTGATGGGCTTATGTGGGTTGCCTTCTTTTTCTTTTTCTTTTTCGTTTCTTTTTTTTTTTTTTTGTGGTGGCTTGTGGGTTTTGTGATCAGAGGTAGGCACGGATGGTGGTGACTGACTGGGAAGGGGTTACTGGCTTCTCTATAGGTTTGGGGATGAAAAACTCATGTGGCCAAAGGGGGTACGGATTGATTCTGGTTCTGGTTTGCAGATCTCTTGAGATAAGAAACTAGGTTGCTATGGTTTGCAAATCTCGTGGGGTAAGAATTTGAGTAATGGCATGTCTGAAGGTTGATTTGTTTTCTGATGGTGAGTATGGCTATAGGTTGTCAGTAGTGAATTTGGCTTACTGAAGGAGTGATCAGGTTGGGCTCTGATACCAAAATTGATGTAGGACAATCACACTATTTCAATGGAACAAATAAACAGCAAAATAAATCCTAGGAGTCAGCACCTAAAAGCTGGTTGGAGTCAGCACCAAGCAAAAACTAGAGTCGGCACCAGTGTAAACGAAACACACATTTTTTTTATAATTCTCAAAGATTGTTTTACAATAATATAAAAAAAAAAAAGTGTTTAAATAGCTAACAATAAAATTTATAAAGAAACCCTAATTATTAAATACTCGGGCTTGCTTAATCTTAAGCCCAATAACTAACTGGCTCCACCCATAAGGCCACAGGTTAGGCCATCTTCTTTTAGCCCTTCCTCCCATACATGCGTATAATTGGGGGCTTGTACTTTTTGTCCACACCAAGAACACAACGATATGATAACCCAGGAAAACCTAACTGGTAAAAAACATGGAAAGAATTTAACTTAGTTGTCCCTAAGGTAAAAAAAGATCAACTATGAAAGAATTGAAGTTTTTACAATAAAACTTAGACCACTAACATCCTATTGCTACCTCGTGTAGAAAACTTATTACCACGACCACGAGACAGCTCCGAGTTCACAGACTTCTTCTTTCCTTAATCTGTAGCAACCACAAGTTCTCCTACTTGTGACTTTGAGACTTCACTCAAAGGTTTCAAATCTTCTTTAAGTTCTTTAAACAGCAACTAAAGTGATCATCAAGCTCTTGACGTGAATCTTGATCTTGATAACCCTATGTGTGTGTATAAAGGTAAATACCTCTAGATCTCATAAAAGATTCAACACATAACACTCAAAAGACCTATAAAACATAGCTAGGGTTTTTTCTTTTATATGAGAATTAAAACATTTAACCCTACACATCAAACGGGCTTGGGCTGAATTGAAAATTCTGCAGAAAAATAAATTTGCACGTGGTTCGATCAATCGAGTCTAATTTTCGATCGACCGAGCCTTGCAAATTTTGTCCAAAAAATTCTGCAATCACTCAATTCCAATTTTACAATTAAACACACTTTAAGCAAGCACAAACCTAGAATCTATGTTTTGATCATGGTTTGCCAACACAATACATATTGAAACTCTAATACATTAGTCCCTAAAGTCTTAGAACCTAACACACATTTTAGTTGTCATCACTAAAATTATCTCTCTGTTTGTTTGTTTTGATTTTTTTTTTTTTAAGTCTATAATTGTTTAGTTATGAAATTGTGAAAATTCTCAAAGAAAAATATGTTCTTTGTGTAATGCATAAGCAAAAATTAAAACTATTTTGAAAACCAAAATTAATACTAGCTTTTTTCCCAGAAAATGTATACTACCTAAAAAAATGATAAAATCACAAAGTTTTCATATTCATGAGAGGTTCCTATATAATAAAAAATCTTTAATCAAATTTCCATTAACATTTTTTTACAGAATACATCAAAATTTTAACCTTTTAGTAAAAGTTTATTTTCTAAAATAAAAAAATTATAGACACAATATTTTCCATGACTTGGCAAGTTATATTGATTCTCATTCGATCCCAACATTGACAACCTTTATTATTTACTATTATAATAAATAGCTTCTTTGATAGTTGTGAAATGTTTTTGTGAAAATTGTTGTAGCTCTAGAGTTGTTTGAAAGTAAGATATTAATTAGCTCAATGTAAATTGTTGCCACTTATACTACATGAGTAATTATATAATACTCCAAAAGTACCATAATGTTATCTCATTTTCCTGTGTTTGATAGTATTTGAAAAAATAGGTAAAAAAAAACTATATCTTAACTTCCCTTATTTAGCTTAACATAAGTTAGAAATATTTTCCGCTAAAAATTTATGAAAAAAAATTTTATCTCACATGAAGCTAAATAAGGAAAATAACTTCATCTCACATGAAACTTAATAAGAGAAGTTAAGTAATAGTTTTTCAACTCATTTTAAGTCCACCACCTAATATAGAAAGATGAAGCAGTTTTCTATAAAATACTTTTTTTAAAATGTTTCATTTTCCTAAAAAATATCTTGTCACAAACAAACGTAATGGACCCATTTTCATGTACTTCGTATATTCTAGATTCCAGCTCCCACCTACCACAAAATAAATAAATAAATCTTAATTTACTCCCTAGTAAAACCATTCAAACTAACCAGCAATCACATGACTCTAAACATATAACTTTTTAGGATCTCACCCATTGTTGACTTTTTCTCTCTAGGCTTTTTCTCCTGAAAACCCTAGTAGTAAAAACTCTTGCTAGCCTTGGCTAGCATCTTTTTCTCCCTTGGGGTGGAAACACAGCGTACAAATTGAAGTGGGGCATCTTGGATGAAGTAACTAAGAAGTGGGGGAACCTATCCCTCACGGAAAGAGAAGTGGTTGAACACGATTTCTATGACACAGATGTGATTGAAGGGGTAGCGATAGTGGCAAGGTTCTTCACAAAAAGGAGAGTGAACCTTGAAGTTGTGGCAAGTATGCTGAAGAGTGCATGGAAGACAGAGTTGAGATTTGAGGTTCGTGATTTAGGGGAAAATAAAGCAATCTTCTTATTTGAAGATGAGACTGATATGGCTCGTGTATTGAATGATGGTCCTTGGTCCTTTGATAAGTATCTCTTAGCAGTTCACAAACTGGGAGAGGCGGAGTAGGTACAAAAACTTCAATTTTGAGAAGGCTAGCTTTGGGGTTCAGATTCATGACCTCCCAGCCAGAAGAATGACTAGGGAGGTTGGTGAGCGGATTATAGAACGTTGGCCGAGGTTGAGGAGGTGGATTTCTCGGCGACAGATAATGTTCTGGGGAAGTACATTAGAGTTCGTGTGAAAATTGATATTACACAATCTGTGTGTCAAGGGAGACTGATTAAATTTAGAGGCCGACGCCGGTGTGGGTATCCTTTGAGTATGAATGGCTACCAATCTTTTGCGATTGGTGTGGGGAGCTGAAACATGATGAGAAGGATTGCGGAATTTGGTTACGAAGTAAAGGATTGTTGCAGGCATATGATCAACAGTATGGGTTGTGGTTAAGGGCAAGCCCAGAAAAACTCCAACGCCCTTAGTGAGTACATGTTAACTTGGGAGAGAAGGGGAAGACTAGTAGTCATTATGATCGCTCTCTGGTGACAACCACGATGAAAAATGGAGGTGGGGATCGGACGGCAGCGGAGGATGTGATGGTGATGGAGGTTGAGCAAACGTTGAACTCAAAAGGAACTGATCGCAGTCAAACAAAGATGGAGTTACACCAAAAAATCTGACGGAATCAGTGATAGTGGCTAACGATGAGAAATTTGAAAAGGAATTAGCAGCAATTGACACGGAGTTAGGAAGAAACATGATCGTCGTAGCTGATATCTCGGGATCTCAAATTAAGGAAACTCATTTGGAAATGATAGATGAGTGTTTTGAAATCAGGAGAGGGAAAGTTGACGCAGTAGTAAACTATGCTAATAATATTATTAGTGTAGTGGACCCGGGCCCAAACAAGAATGTGACACTGGGCCTAGCAATTACATTGCAACAGATAGAGACACATGAAGTAGCGGAGATGGGCTCTTTTAATTTGGCCCAAACACTATCAGCCTTGTTCAAAAGCCCAGCACTGCTAAAAAACCCAAACCGAGAAATAATAATTCAATCACAACATTGAAACGAAACAAAGAACAATCAAGTAAAATTAGGGTTCATAACGAAAAGGGGTTGGAGAGCAAGGAGAATGAAGGCGCCTCTTCTCAAGGCTCTAAAGGATCATGGCAAGGGCTTACCAAGGAATCTTCAACTACGATGGCCACGGATGGGTGTTCAGAGGAGGATGAGGAGGGGCCAAAAAGGAAGATTGTGGTTCCATTAGGTGAGGTGAATCAGAACATGGCATTGGAGAAGAGGGTGAAGACAGACTTTGATGAGGTAAGTTTGGGTATGGTTTCTAAAAAATTTCTGGGATCAGCGTAGGTTGCTACGCAACCCTGCCTGGAACAATGAGTGTCACGACTTGGAACTGCCGAGGGCTTGGGAACCCTTGGGCAATTCAAGCCCTGAAAAGGGTCATTATAAGAGAAGATCCTACCTAGTTTTTCTAATGGGAATCAAGTTAGAAGTGGAGGAGATGAGGAGGGTACAACAAGACATAAGTATGCTTTAGGGGATAGCGGTGTCAAGTGAAGGCAGAAATGGGGGCTTGGCATTGTTATGGAAGACAGACAATTAAATTTATGAACCGTTGGCATATTGATGCTCTGATTGACTCTGGTGGCGATACAGGGGTATGGAGATTAACAGGATTTTATGGAAATTCTTAAACATATAAGAGAAGAGAGTCGTGGGAGATGCTAACAAGACTTGAGCATGTCTTTGACAAACTGTGGATGTGCATTAGCGATTTTAACAAGGTGTTAAGCATCAATGAAAAAGAAGGAAGGGAAGATAGATCTAGTCAACTAATTGCAAATTTTCAGCAATCTCTAAATAGTAATGGACTGAAAGACTTGGGATATACTGGTTCGTGGTTCACCTAGGCAGTTGATAGAATGGATTATGGATATATTTGAGCAAGATTGGATAGAGCAATGGTGACAATTGCATGGTGTGGGAAATTTCCACGAGCAAGGCTATTTCACTTTGCAAATTCAACCTCTGATCATAGTGTATTGATGTTGAGACTAGAATAAGTCACACAACAGCCAAGAAATAGAAAACTCTTTCACTTCAAATCGATGTGGCCTAAGCATGAACAATGTGAGGAAGTTGTTTGAGAGGCTTGGGAGATAGGGATGCATATGGGGAGGGAGAACACCATGGAGCACTACCTGGAGAATTGTAGGATAGCATTGACTGCATGGAATTTGCAAGTTTTTGGCAATGTAAGGAAGAACATAGAGCATATGCAAGGAAAATTACAGTCACTAGAAGCACAAATAGCGGGTCTTTCAAACTAGAAACAAATACGAGAGACAAGAATGAAGTTGAATAAATTATTGGCCATTGAGGAAGATCTGTGGCACCAGAGATTAAGAAGTGACTGGGCTAATCAAGTGACAAAAATATACAATATTTCCATGAGAAGGCATCAAGCAAAAGAAGGAAGAATACAATCTTAGGTTGAATGGATGAGTTCAAACAGTGGCAAAAGGACCCAGAGGTGATGAAAGGAATTGCAGTAAATTATTATTAGAACTTATTTACCATTACTCATAATGTTGTCCAGGAAGAACTCCTTGAGGCTATTGAAGCCCGGGTGTCAGAGCCAATGAATGCATTACTAATAAGCGAATTCCAAGTTGTAGATGTAAGGAAAGCTATCAAGCAAATGCATCCACTTAAAGCCCCAGGATTGGACAGTATGAACCCTCTCGTTTATCAATATTTTTGGCCTACAGTGAGTAAGTGTGTAACAAAATGTGTGCTGGATTTTTTGAGTGTTATACCACCAAATTTTAATGAAAGCCACATTGCTCTCATCCCTAAAGTTAAGGATCCCAAGAAAATTATGAAATACCGGCCCATTAGTTTGAGAAATGTAGTCTCTAGATTTGCCTCAAAAGTGTTAACTAATAGACTAAAGGTTGTATTACCAACTATCATTACTGAGAACCAGAGTGCATTCATGTCTAATAGACTTATTACAGATAACATCTTTGTAGCTTTTGAAGTTATGAACCATATTAGTCAGAAACGGGGTGGCTTAACAAGGAAAATGGCGTTGAAATTGGACATGGGCAAAGCATATAAAAGAGTTGAGTAAGGGAGGGTTGGAACAGATTATGAGAAGAATGGGTTTTCACACTAAATGGATTAACATTATCATGCAATTTTTGTCCTCAATAACTTATTCTATCTAAATTAATGGAGTTCCCCAAGGGTGTATAACTCCGACAAGGGGATTACAACAAGGAGATGCCCTCTCCCTTTATTTGTTTTTATTGTGTGCAGAAGGCTTATCGTCTCTAATCCAAAAGGCAGTCTTGGAGGAAAGAATTAATAGCATATCCATTTGTAGACGAGACCCACATCTATCCCACTCGTTCTTCGCAAATGATAGTTTGTTTTTTTGCCAAGCAACCATAGGGAAGTGTGAAGAACTCTTGCGCCTTCTCCAAGTGTATAAACAATCTACTGGATATCAACTCAATAGGGAAAGTCAGTGCTATTTTTCAGCTTGAATACACTTCCAGATACTCAAGAATGTATTAAACAACTATTTGGGGCTGAAGTTATTAAGCAACATGCAAAATACCTTGGCCTAACATCTTTGGTGGGAAGGTCAAAGAAAAATACTTTTCAATAGCTGAAGGAATAACAGGCAAACAAGCTATCAGGGTGGAAAGAGAAGTTACTATCCAATGCAGGCAAAGAAGTACTTATTAAAGCAATTGCTCAAGCCATTCCAACACATACCATGAGCTGCTTCTTGTTACCAACTAGCTTATGTGATGAAATGACAAGCATGGTGCGTAACTTTTGGTGGGGAAAAAAAAGGGAGGAAAGAAAAATAGCATCGATGAAATGGGATAAGATGTGTGAACCAAAAACCAATGGAGGCATGGGGTTAGAGACTTAAGGGCTTTCAATCTTTCTTTATTGGCTAAACAAGGCCAGTGGCTCCAACAAGGCAGGAATTCTCTTTTTAATAGAGTATACAAAAACAAGTATTTCCCAGATGATGACTTTATTCATGCCAAGAAAGTCCATCACCCATCTTTTGCGTGGAGAAGCATTTAGGCAACCCAATCATTAATCAGTAACGGTTTTAAATGGCAAGTAGGGAATGGTGAAAGTATTAGTATATGGAAAGATAAATGGACTGCAAATCCATCTACTTTTCGTATAGTTTCACCACAAAGACTACTACCCATGGAGGCAAAGGTTTGTGCGCTCATTGATGCAGAAAATGAAGAGTGGAAAGCTAACATGATTTGAGAGGTGTTTTTGGAGCATGAAGCTAACTCCATACTAAGCATCCCATTAAGTACATTACTACCAGCTGATAAACTGGTACGAACAACAACTACTAATGGAAAATTTAGTGTGAAGAGTGCATACCATTTAGCTAGAAGTGGGAAGTTAAAGGGAGTATGGAACCATTGTCACTTGTCGCATTTGATTGAAGTTAAAAGGGATTTTACTAATATACTATGGCATTTTGGCATGGACCTGAATAAGGAGTTTGATTCGTTGGATATGGTGTTAATGATTGCATGGAGTATTTGGTGAAATAGTAATGAAGTGAGGCAAGGGGGAAGAAAACTCATAGCTGCTGCAATCTATGGATTAGCCATACGACTGTTAGAGGAATATTATGCAAAAACTCCAAGCCAAACCCAAGATACTCCACCCAAAAGTAACAAATGGATTCCTCCCCCAACAAGATGGCACAAGGTGAATACTGATGGAGCAATCTTCTCAAAGCACAAATGGACTGGTATTGGGGTGAGAGCAAAGGATGATCAAGGTAGGATAGTTGCTGCTATGAGTAAGATATTGCAAGTCCCCTTAGGTGCATTGGAGGTTAAAGCTAAAGCACTTCAAATTGCTATTGTTTTTGCTAGAGATATTGATATACAGAAGGTAGTCTTTAAAAATGATAGTCTATTGGTGTGTTTTGCTATTCAGGGGGTCACTGAACCTCCTATAACTATTGCAAACATTATCTTTGGTAACATCCAATATATGCAACAACTACACCAGGTTGAAGTTCAACACACACACAAAGAGAGGGCAATAAGGCAACTTACAGCCTTGCATAATATGCTCAATATGTAGACAACTTTGTAACATGGATGGAGGAAACTCCAACCATTATAGATTCTGCAATTGCTTCAGATGTAAACCAGTTTTTCCAAAATTGAAATGAAAATAAAGTACTAGATTCCTAAAAAAAAAAACTTTTTAGGATATCTTACTTTTCAAGTTTCTATTGATTCTCACTCGAACCCAACACTAACATTCTTTTTTATTTACCATTAATAAATAGATGCTTTGTTAGTTATGAAATTGTTTTTCAAAAATTGTTGTGGGCCTTATGGCTCTAGAGTTGTTTGTAAATAAGATATTATCTCAATTAAATTGTTATCACATATACTCTATGAGTAATTATATAATATTTTAAAGGTACAATAATGTTATATTCTCTCTCATAATCTCACATAAATAATAAACTCATCATACTAGTTAGACTAGATTAATTATTTATCGTAAATGAGTGAGCACTACTTTATTGAATGAAGAGTATCATATAATTTTTCACACTGAACTTGTTTCATTCTTTTTTCAACTAAAAATAAAAATAAATTCTTCACTTGATCCAACTCTCCTTTCTGTAGGAGTCCTCCCTCTCGTCTATATGACCCATACTTCCCTTGGTTTATCTGAGGGCTTGAATTTTATTTTCTATTGTTTAGTTTACAACTACTGCTGATACTATGGCGAATGAAGTGATTGATGGCTTAGAGAATATGAAGCTGACTATTGAGGAGGAAGAAGTAATAAAGATTTCTGATGAGGGTAGGCTGCCTGACATTGAAAGCTGTAACTTGAGTTTGATTGGGAAGTTTCTGACCTATAAAGCTTTTAATAAGAGGGCAGTATTGAATACACTATGTGTAGCGTGGGGAATGCAGTCAGGAATACAGATTTTAGAGGTTGGATCAAACCTTTTTCAATATAAATTTCAATCTGAATTTGATTTGAATTGGGTTTTGAGAAGGGGACCGTGGAGTTTTGACAATCAATTGCTCATGCTTACCAAATGGAGGAAAGGGATGACAGCGAGTAATGTGAAGTTGGATTGCGCTTTCTTGTGGATACAAATTTGGGGAGCACCTTTTGATATAGTATCGCACCAATGGCTAGTGAGGTTGGGAGCAGATTAGGAGTTGTTAAGGATGTGGAGAGACGTAGAAGACAAGATGCTCCAAGTTATATTATGAGGGTTCAAGTGGCACTACCTGTATCAAAACCTTTGAGACTTGGTGGGTTCATTGCAGATTCAGATGGGGGTAAAATGTGGGTGAATTTTAAGTATGAAAGACTTCCCATGTTTTGTCACTTTTGTGGAATCCTGAGACATGATTTTCACCATTATGCGAGACACTTTACTATAGAAAAAAGTGATGAGGAGGTTGATTATTAATATGGAGATTGGCTGAGAGCATCTAGTGGACAGCAAAGGTCTCCTCCTTGTGACAGAGCTGCCAATCCAAAGCAGCAATCATGGAGATCCTAAAAACATGGAATGGATGGTAATTCAGATGTGCACGGCGTGAATTGTGGGACACACTCAGATTTTCAACAGTCCCAGCTCGTAAATGATGAGATGTAGTAAATCCAGGGTAGTAGGTCTATAGCTGATGAGGATGTGGTTATTTTAAATTCAAAAAGTGATAATCCTGTGGAGGTGCATGACAATAAAGTAGGGAATAGGGATATAGTTGAGTCTAGCTTGATCTTTGATACTCATAAGGACGTGATGGTTCCTAAATTTGTGAAAGATGTTGCTGAAAGTTTGGAGGAAAATTTTGGGAACTTGAATGTGACGTGTGACATGTAAGGTGGGAATGTGTGTTGACCAATAGTCTCCAAACCAAAATCCACGTGGACTAGAATTGTGAGAATGGATTTTGGACTGGGGAATACGTTGAAGGGAGTAGATGCATCAGTGCTTGGTAAGAGAATTAGTGCAAAAAACACTAACCTCTCCATGCAAAGAGATGAGGAGGAATTTTTCAAAAAATGAAGAGGGAGAAAGTGGGTCAGGAGTATAATGATATAGCGGCGAGCGTGGGTAATCACCCTTGCCGGGAGCAATGAGGCTCTTAAGCAAGAACTGCCAAGGGCTTGGGAACCCTTGGACAGGTCGTAGCCTTCACAAAATTGTGAGGGAACAAGCTTCCAATGTGTGTTTCCTTATGGAGACACGACTGGATAAGGAAGGATTTGACAAGCTATATGGTGAATTACCTTTCCCAAATAAAATCATTGTTAAAAGTCGGATTCTAGAGGAGGCTTAGCTTTAATTTGGAAGAATGGAGTGCAACTAGAATTAATTAATTATATAGCCAATCATATTCTTGTTAAAGTTAAAGAAGAGGATGATTATGAGCGGTGACTGACGTGCTTCTATGGATGGCTGGATGTGACTCAAAAAAGTATGTCTTGGGAATTGTTAGCTCATATTAAATCTTTTGTTGGTGAGCGTTGGATGTGCATTGGCGACTTTAATGCCATTCTTCATTCTACTGAGAAACTTAGTAAGCATCCACCTCAGCTGAATCAAATGGATTCTTTTTGTGAAGCTTTAGAAAGGTGTCAATTAGAGGATCTTGGGTTCAAGGGGTATCCATTTACATGGAATAATAAGAGATCGGGGGAGGCAAATACAAAGCTTAGGCTTGACAAAGCTGTAGCAACAGTGGAGTGGAAAAATAAATTTCAGCTTAGCTCAGTTACTCACTTACCCCCTCATGTTTTGGATCACCTGCCTTTAATCCTACAAATTGACCAATTTAGGAAGAATAGTATGAAGAGAAGGATTGGGATTAAATATGAAGAGGCTTGGCTTCTATGGGAGGAATGTGAGGAAGTAGTTAAGAATTCTTGGGTAAATGCTGTGAATGGTGGCCACAAGGTTGGAGGGTATCAAGGCTAAAATTCGGGTTTGTAGAGAAAATCTGAGGATGTGGGTGCTGTCCAAAACAATGTCTAATGCTAAGGAAATAAAATTACTCCAAAAGAAACTTGAGGTATTAAATAGTGAGGCGTCACTAAGGCGTCTAGGGCTGAATTTTTTGTAGTGAGCAAGAACTTAGATGATTTACTGATGAGGCGGGAGATTTGTTAGGCTCAGAGATCAAGGGTTTCCTGGCTAAAGCATGGGGATAAAAATATCAAATTTTTCCATGGTAAGGCCTCACAGAGAAGGAGGAGAAATCATGTTCAGAGTATTAAAGATAGGGATGGTAATTGGGTGGAGGAGATAGAAGACATTGTAGGGGTGGCAACTAATTATTTTGATAGTTTGTTTACTGCAGGTACATGCTCTCAGATGAAGGAATGTCTTGACACGGTGATGAGCAAAGCTACCTTTGATATGCAACAGATGCTGTCCAATGAGTTTACAGCTAAGATAATCAAGACTGTAGTATTCCAAATGGGACCAACAAAGGCACCTAGACCTGATGGTATGAATGCACTTTTCTACCAAAAGTTTTGGCATGTTTTGGGTGATAGTGTTATTGCTGCTGTTATGGATTATTTGCATATGGGTTCTATGGCACTTGATATTAATCATACTAATATTTTATTGATCCCTAAAGTAAAGCAACCTGAAAAGATGTCTGACTTTCGACCTATTATCCTATGTAATTTCATTTACAAAATTATTTCAAAGGTATTGGCTAACAAATTAAAGCAAATCCTTCCAAGTGTCATCTCAACTACTCAGAGTGCTTTTGTTCTAGGTAGGCTCATAACTGATAATGTTTTGGTGGCATATGAGTTACTACACACTATGCACTCTTGGAAGAAAGGCAAAAAAGGCTCTCTTGCTTTGAAGCTTGATATCAGTAAGGCGTATGGTAAAGTGGAGTGGCCATTCTTGAAGGGTATTATGACCAGGTTAGGGTTCCTAGAGGTATGGATCAATTGGGTAATGGAATGTGTATCTACTCCCACTTTCTCTGTTCTAATTAATGGGAAGCCATTCAGGAACATTACACCTTTAAGGGGAATCCGTCAAGGTGATCCTTTTTCGCCATACTTATTTCTGTTGTATGCAGAGGGGTTCAATTCACTACTTCTTCGGCTGAAATGGAAGGTCGTATTAAAAGGGTCTATGCATGCAGAAGGACACCATCCATTACAAATTTAATGTTTGCATATGACTCAATTCTTTTTGGCTGAGCTACTCTTGGGGAAGTTGAGGTCATAAATCAGGTTTTAAGAAAATATGCTAATGTATCAAGCCAAAGTATTAATATGGAAGAATCTTCGGTATTTTTTAGCAACAACACTCAAGCTAATCATAGAGTTGGGATTGTTTCTGTACTTGAAATGAAGGAGGTGCAGCATTTTGAAACATATTTGAGGTTACCTACCCTTGTGGGAAGGGCAAAATATCAAACTTTTTCCTATTTGAAGGATAGGGTTTGGAAGAAATTGTAGGGTTGGAAAGGATGTTTGTTGTCAAAAGCAGGAAAAGAAGTACTCATCAAGGCTATTGCTCAAGCTATCTCGACTTATACTATGGGTGTGTTTCAGCTGCCTATGAAATTGTGTGATGAATTGAATGCTCTATGTGCTAAATTTTGGTGGGGACAAGTGGGGAATGAAAGGAAGATCCATTGGAAGAGCTGGACCTCTCCCTCAACCAAAAAATGAAGGTGGGATGAGATTTAGAGATTTGATATTATTTAACCTTGCAATGCTAGGAAAACAAGAGTGGAAATTGATACATGGGAAGGATTCTCTTCTCTATAAATGTTTTAAAGCATGGTATTTCTCATGGTGCCAATTTTTAGATGCAATTGTTCCTCCTAATAGCTCTTTTGTCTGGAGGAGTTTAATGGCTGCTATGCCAATTCTAAATAGTGGTTGTTGTTGGAGGGTGGGTAGTGGTGATGATATTCGGATTAGGAAGGACAAATGGATCCCCAATTATCCTTCTAATATGGTGCTGCACCTGGTGACTGAAGAATTAGAGGAATGTATGGTGTCTGATCTCATTGACCCGGATTTACACTATTGAAGGCGTGATTTTAAAATGGAAGCATTTCAGATGAGTGATGCAAATGCAATATGTAAAATACCATTAAGCCAAAGAAGAGCAATGAATTATGTGGTTTGGCTGCATTCAAAAAATGGGGTATATTCAATCTGGTCAGGATATCATTTGGCTAGGACAGTGATGATAGCTAGGTCTTGGGCAGAGAGTTCAAGTAGTGCAGCGGGACAACAGATATGGAAGGTTTTGTGGGCCTTGAAGATTCCTAGCAAAATAAAGGTATTTGGGTGGAGAGCTTGCCATGAAATTTTGTCAACTAGAGTGAACCTTGCAAAGCAAAAAATATTAGAAGATGTTATATGTCATTGCTGCAAAAGATTTGTTGAGACTGCATTACATGCCGGGTGGGATTGCGGAGCTACACAAGATGTTTGGACTGGGAGTATTACTTCACTACAAAAATGGTCCACCGGCTGCCATGATTTCAAGTGTTTATCTGAAGCCTTGATGGAGAGATTACCGAAGAGAGAGCTAGAAATTTTTTTGGTGCAGGCGTGGCTGATATGGAACCAAAGGATTGTTGTGATACATGGGGGACAGTTGAGGGAATCGGGTGGGCTGAACAAGAGAGCTGAAGAATTTCTTGATGAGTATAGGAAAACACAAGTGGTTCTTGCTCCTTCGAATGGGATTTCTTATAGCTATGTTTGGCGTGCTCCACCAGTAGAGGAGTTCAAATTAAATTTTGATGCTGCTGTTGTTTTAGACCAACATTTCTCAGGTTTTGGTGCTATTATCAGAAACTCTTTAGGTGAGGTTATGGCGGGTATGTCAGTTAAGGGTCCTTATGTGAATAGCAGTGAGGAGGCTGAGCTTTTGGCTTGTCGAAGAGCTGTGGAATTCTCAAGGGAAGTTGGGTTTTCTCGATTGATTATTGAAGGAGATTGCCTAAATGTGATGAGGGCTTTATCTATTTCTACAGGGAACAACTCACTTCTTGGCCACATTTATGAAGACATCAAGTCCAATCATAGAGGAATGCAAGTCCTATCCATTAATTGAGTAAAGATAGGAGGAAACATGGTTACTCATACATTAGCAAAACATGCTAAGAATTTAATTGATGATTTGTCTTGAATTAAAGATACTCTACTGCCTGCGATGGATGCTTTATATTATGATTCTTTAAATATTAACGAATGATTAATTGGTTCACCTTAAAAGAAAAAACTAAAAATAAAAATAAAAATTTAGGGGAAAAAAAAGACTTGGTTCACATTCAATGTAGTAGTACTCTCGGTAGTTGTACAACACATTACTTATCTCAGTGTACTACGTGTCTCATTAATCGCCATAAGGAGCTCCTCTTTATCAGATATAGATAGCATAGTATTCTCAACAAAAAAAAAAAAAAAAGAAAAAAAGAAAAAAAGAAAAGAGATATAGACATAAACCCCAAACAGCCACTTCCTTCGTAAGAGTGTGAGTGAGAGAGTATCATCTAAGGCAGGTATGGATCATGGTGATATGGCTGGCATGGGTGGTATGTCACCACCACCATCATCATCATCCATGAATGGCACAACTGGGATGCGCGGGATGCACCACAACATGATGATGCACATGACCTTCTTCTGGGGCAAGAACGCAGAGATACTCTTCAATGGTTGGCCTGGCACAAAGACTGGCATGTATGTATTAGCCTTGATTATTGTCTTTGTGCTCTCTTTCCTCATTGAGTGGCTCAGTCATTGCCGATTAACCAAGCCTGGTTCATCTAGTGTCGCGGCTGGTTTGCTCCAAACCTTTTTGCATGCCTTAAGGGTTGGACTAGCTTATATAGTTATGTTGGCTGTGATGTCTTTCAATGTTGGTGTGCTTTTGGTTGCTGTGGCTGGCCATACTTTGGGGTTCTTTTTCTTTGCTACTAGGATTTTCAACAAACCAGCTGCTGTAGCAGGATCAGATCTTCCTCCTATGAGTTGTTGAATGAAAGAGGGGCCTTTCTGATCATTTGGGATGAATAAACCCCATTCTGATTATTTTAAAGAGTATTTTGTTTTTTCATCTATGAATTTGAAAAGGATTGTGAGAGGGGAATTTTCATTTTTTTTTCCCCAAATAAATTTGTAAATAATGTGTGGTTGTAAAGCAATTTTATATGATAAGCCGAGTAACTTTCCAAACGCCATGAGCCCATGGTAATGATCCACCAATGAAATTCCATTGACATTAATTTCATAATGAAAATGATGCCAATGTTTTTTTCGATAACAAGTGATGCCAATCTTTAATGCTTAGTTGCTTGCAAAATAAATAGAATATATATATATATATATATTTTTAATAAATATGTTGTGTTGTTTGAATTCAATTATCACCAATTTCCTCCCTTTATTTAGGATAATGAGATTTGAAATACGGTGATTCGATATATACTTTGAAATCTCAACCATGAAATTCTAGACCTGATTATGGCCCAAGTTGGCCTGAGTGTAGTTGAATTTTAATTAAAACGATGTTAATTGGAATTCTATTTTCAACAGTGTGAGCTTTATGGGAGGAATTAAGTTGCTAGCGTGGATAATCACGTCTTCAATTCACAACAACTTTTCAGCAACGAAAATAATTTTCTTGTTTACTTCTTTTTTTAGAAGATGTTTTTGTTTACTTTAATTTATTCTTTCAAAGGACAAATATGAAATCCGCTAGTCTTTTTATGAATGGAAATTTTTTTATTAAATCAAAGCAAAAACGAGCATTACATCAGAGCTGAATGTTGAGCTTCATTACAAATTGAAATTACATTAGCAAAAGGAACAGGTCCAAAAGAAAAATCAAGGTTTTTAAAACTAACCTTATTTATATATATATATATATATATATTTAAATGAGAAACTATCATTCTTAATTTATACTTTAGTATAAGAGTGGTATTGACTTTTTGACTAAAATTTAAAAAATAAATAAATAAAAAAAAATAAAAATAACAAATTTGGTAGTAGAAATCAATGGCAACAGCCTGCCAGATTGGGGTCTAACAGCAATCAAGGAGATGATGTTAATCTGTGGCTAACAACTCAACATAATTTCCTTGTTAATCCTTGAAGTGCTGTTTTAATTTGAATTTTGAATTAGTACTTACAATTATTTAATTTCCTAATTTAAATATATCTTCATTATGTTTCTTAATTTGATTAAAAGCTCTACTTAATTTAGTTAATTATGTCGTATAAGTCTATGACTATTTGGTAGGTGGCGTTTTATTAAAAAAAAAAGGGTGATGTTAACAATACTTCTAACTAAACTAGGACTCTACAGAAACTAAGAAAATAATATAATATTTTCAAAAAAAAAAAAAAAAACAATAATAGGGTAAATTATAAATTTGATTTTTATCTTTTACATCATATTTTAATTTAGTCCATAACTTTTTAATTGTGTCAATTTGACCTCTAACATTTCAATGTCGTGTCAATTTGGTCTTTGTTGCTATTCTTTGAATAGAAAAAACTGACGTGTCAAACGATAATATTTAAATATTAACATTTATGCCAACTAGGATGCCATATATACTGCCAAATTAATTAAAAATATAAGGAAAAAGAAAAACTCAAAAAAAAAAAAAAAAAATCTAAGATGTTTTGCGCCCATCCAAGTTCTGGATTTTGTAAAAATATGAGGAAAAAGAAAAACTCAAAAAATAAAGAAATTTAAGATGTTTTGTTCCCATCCAAGTTCTGGGTTTTGATGGGTATAGGGAATGCAAATGCTTCCTAGGGACGCTGATTTGAGTGAGTATAGGCCAAGTTTATCAGCAATCTCAAAAGCACTGGCATTGCGTAATTCAAACTGCAAAATAACAAACACATCCTCCTCACAATTACTTGCTATCCAACTCCTTAAAAAACGTGAGCTCACAAGAAAACTTTTCTTCTTCAACTCTTCCTCACGGTGTTGAGAGATAATGGATGGTAACAAAATTCTTCCTCACAACGACAGCGGCGTTGAATCTTCAAAATCGTTGGCAATGGATCAGAGATCTGATTTTGCTGGTGGAAGATTGGAAACCTTTCCTTTCTCTCTCTTCTTTGGTTGTCGTCGTTTCGTTGGTCACATTGAAATTTAGATCTAAAATTTTAGTGGCTGTCTCAAAAAAAAAAAAAAAAAACAAAGTGGTTGAGTTTATGGGTCCAAAACCCAGATTAAATTTATTTAGTTTTTTGTTTTTAGTTGATATTTAGTTGTAAAAAAATCTTGGAATTGGCCATGGAAAATCCCTATGATCTCATCGGTGTAGATGTAGTACACCATACTAACCATCTACCTTTCCTTGAAATAGGATAATGGCTTTATTTCGCCCAACCAAACAGCATAATCTGTGAGAAATTGAGGAACAAACAAGATCGACTCCGAACAAGTAAGCAAAGTAACTTTCCTGACTGCAACTTCAGGGATTTTAGGGATGGAGATGAGGAAGAAGAGATGGAGTACTGAATTTAGAGATTTTTCCTCTCTTCTTTACTTAATTTTAAAAACATTTAAACAAGGTGGAGGATAATCATTCCCCTCTACTATCATTCCCATTACTCTCCTCCCCTCTAATCTTCCAAACACGTCATTAGGGATGGAGATGAGGAAGAAGAGATGAAGTATTGAATTTAGAGATTTTTAGAACTTATTAGTTTCCCCAAACTTATCTCACATATACGTATTTTAATTTAGTTTCTATTCCATGAATTGATGTGGCGGTCCATTTAACAAAGGATGTGGTATGAAAAATAATTTTTCACTATTCTGTTTTACACGACAATTTTTTATCTAAAGAGGACAGTAGAGACCAAATTGACAATATACTAAAAAATTAAGGATCAAATTGATACAATTGAAATGATAGAGACTAAATTAAAATATAATGTAAAAGATAAGGACCAATTTTGTAGTTTACCCATAATATTAACAATAATAGGAATATAGGTAAGTTAGGAGAAAATAAAATAAATCTAAATCCTACTTCAAAATTCGAAATTCATATTCAATTAGTACTTTCAAGTCAACTAAAAAACTAATAAGGAAAATAATTAAAATAAAATCAATTAAGGAGCATAATTTGTTAGCCTCAATATATTAAGATTGGAATTTACCGCAATTTGGTAGATTGTTGCAACTGGCTTTTAATAAGAGGATTATTGTTGAATTGAATGTGCTAAGATGGAGATATCATCACTGACAACATTGCCACTAAAAACATGCTTAGTTGACTCCCTCCTTGGCTCCTGCATAAAACTCCTTGTGTTGGAAAGAGCTCATCCTCAAGTTTTAGTAATACTTGTCTCAATCTCTCTAGGATGTCCAAACAATCCCTCCCATCCAATTCTTAGTAGAAATAGACAAATAATCATCACACTGCAAATCAATCTCTTTTTAATCATTATGAACATGGTTTAATGAACTCTTTCTTGAGGCTTGTTCCACATTAATCGAACCCATGAAGACACTACACGAACAAGTCAGTATAATTATCTACTGATGCTAGATCGCCTTTGTAACAAAATAGTTGGAGCTCCATCCTTACTTGTATTAAACCCAATTTTTGAGTAAAACAAACACCCTCCAAGATCAATTTGCAATTCACATTAGGGTACTTATCAAAAATTGGTGGAGCATTTAAGTCCATGTCTAATTCATTTTTATACCCAAAACAAGAATATTCAAAAATTCCACTTGAGGTCGCTATCCACTTCACCTTCAACCACTTTTGTCATATAGCAAATGAATAGTGATTGAGTTTGATTGACTTCATCATTCTTCACTTCATACCCCCCTGCACACACACACACACACACACACACATATATATATATATATATATATATTGTGTAACAGCGGCAAATTTGATGGACATATATTGTCAAAAACAAAGAAAAATGATAAGAACGTCTCTATTTACTCCTTATCAAAACCTACTCCATGAGTGTAAGGTGAAAATATTACGTTTACAAGTGTGTGAAATTAAAATGTTCTATTTATTTGAAAGTGAAGCATCCAAAGTTGAATCTTATAAGTGGATTGTTTCATAAGACCGCTTTATAAAATACTTATTTGTTTCAGAACTTGGGCCAACTGCATGTTAACCCAACCTCACGCACAGTGGCACCTATATATGAGATACTTTTTCCACAAATACAACCAAAAACATAAGGAAAAATTTTATCTGATGAGGTCAAATAGTCAATAGTTGTTCTGGAGCTCCGAATAAGGGCATCATAGCATTTTATTCATTTTGGTACAAAACATTTTCGTACTGCAAAACCCATAAGTACACATCTTGTACTACCAATCGATCATCTCTCAAAATTCCTAGAATTCTTATCTTATTTGAAACAAGGGACCTCCATATCATCCACAAAACTAGTTCAACATAATTTTTACACTACCACGGCCGTTCGCGATGCATAACATGGAATCACCACCAACTCCCATGAATGACTCATCTGGAGATGGAATGCACAACATGAACCATAACCATACCAATATGGCCATGAACATGAACATGATGCACATGACCTTCTTCTGGGGTTCCAACGCTGAAATACTCTTCTCTGGTTGGCCCGGCACACGTCTTGGTATGTACATATTGGCTCTGATAGTAGTCTTTGTGCTCTCCGTGCTTGTTGAGTGGTTCTCTCATTGCCAGTTGATCAAACCAGGTGTTAACAATGTTAAAGCTGGTCTTGTTCAGACCCTTATGCATGCAATTCGGATTGGTCTTGCTTATATTGTAATGCTTGCTGTTATGTCTTTTAACGTTGGTATTTTACTAGTGGCTGTTGCGGGACACGCAACAGGGTTTTTGCTCTTTGGCAGTCGAGTTTTCAAGGATTCAGAAATGACATCGTCTGTGAAAACTAGTGATCTTCCCCCAGTGAGTTGCTGACATATAAAATTTATGTTTGTCATAAGCATATTAGCAATATTACATGTAATTTTAAAAGTCTCTGTAGCAGTGTACTGCATTAGTTGGAAGGTGTGGATATTTCAATTACATAGAGCTATGTTGCAATAAGTGAGTTGAGGTTCTTTTCAATTATACCTTGTTCTTTTAATGTAATGACTTTTCCACCTATATATTTTGTCTATTTGGTTCCTCCTCCTCATAACACTGTTCTATTTTCCCATCAGCTTTCCAACCGCTTAAATGAATCAGGTGATCGAGAGAAGAGTTGAGCCAATCAAACCCCTCTACCTATCACCTCTATCTGTTAATTTACATGGCCGTTTCTTTGTGTCAAGTTTTACAAACATGGCGCCCCCTGAATCACACTCATACCTACCAAACTGCTGATTCAAGTTTACCTAGTGGTCCTAGCTAGAATTTTTTCATATAGGTTTTGTTCACGGATTGAAAGGGTCATTAAGGGCTTATCATGAATGTTGAACAGTCTTCAAGAAATTGGCTTTTCGTATAAGTCTCTGCATGCGTGCTATGACTTGTTCGATTGACCAAGCCTGGTTCATCTAATGTCGCGGCTGGTTTGCTCCAAACCCTTTTGCATGCCTTAAGGGTTGGGCTAGCTTAAATATAGTTATGTTGGCTGTGACGTCTTTCAATGTTGGTGGCTTGCTGTGGCTGGGCATACTTTGGGGTTCTTTTTCTTTGCTAGTAGGATTTTCAAGAAACCAGCTGCTGTAACAGGATCTAATCTTCCTCCTATGAGTTGTTGAATAAAAGAGGGGCCTTTCTGGTCATTTTGGATGAATAAGCCCCATTCTGATTTTTTTTAGAGAGTATTTTGTTTTTTCATCTTTGAATTTGAAAAGGAAAAAAAAAATTAAGAGAAGGGAATTTTCATTTTTTTCCCCCCAAATAAATTTGTAGTTGTTTTATAATGTGTGGTTGTAAAGCAATTTGATATGATAAGCCTAACAACTAAGTTTTCCAAACGCCATGGGCCCACGGTAATGGTCCACGAATGAAGTTCCATTGACATTAATCTCATAATGAAAGTGATGCCAACCTTAGAGATTTTTTATAAATACATTGTGTTGTTTAATTTAAATAATCACCAATTACCTCCCTTTATTTAGGATAATGAGATTTGAAATACGGTGATCGATACATACTTTGAAATCTCAACCATGAAATTCTAGACCTAATTATGGTCCAAGTTGGCTTGAGAGTAGTTGAATTTTAATTCAAATGATGTTAATTGGAACTGTATTTTCAACAGCTAACTTTGAACTGTATGAGAGGATTTAAGGTGCTAGTGTGGGTAATCAAGTCCAAAACATTTACTATTCTTTTCTTTTTGACCACTCCTATGTAGGAGGCTTATTATTCTCTCTAATTTATTATTATTATTATTAAGTAGTGAAATGGGCTAGGCATTAACTTAAAATAATTTGAACAAAAGAGGTAAAAATTTGAAATGTAATTAGATATATTAATTTATATAGACTTTTTTTTATATATTGCGGTAACTCCAAAACAGTACTCCAATACCGATCGGTACAGAAATATTTCATTCCCCTAACTAAACCGAAACTGTTTTTCGTACAGTCTTGACTCTCTTGGTATGCGGTGGTGAGGATTATTGTTAAATTGAATGTGCTAAGATGGAGATATCTACATTGATAACATTCCCACTAAAGCATGCTTAGTTGACTCCCTCCTTGGCTCCTGCATCAAATTCCTTGTGTTGGAAAGAACTCATCCTCAAGTTTTAAACTTTTAACAATACTTGTCTCCATCCCTCTGATGGCCAAACAGTCTCTCTAATCCAATTCTTAGTTGAACTAGACAAATTATCACACTGCAAATCAATCTCTTTTTAATCATTATGAACATGGTTTAATGAACTCTTCCTTGAGGCTTGTTCCACATTAATTAAACACATGAAACCACTACACGAACAAGTCAGTATATTCATCTACTGATGCTAGATCCCCTTTGTAACAAAATAGTTGGAGCTTCATCCTTACTTGTATTAAACCCAATTTTTGAGTAAAACAAACACCCTCCAAGATCAATTGGCAATTCACGTTAGGGCACTTCTCAAAAATTGGTGGAGAATTTAAGTCCATGTCTTATTCATTTTCATACCCAAAAACAAGAATATTCAAAAATTCCACTTGAAGTCGCTATCCATCTGCACCTTCAACCGCACTTGCAATGTAGCAAATGGATAGTGATTGAGCTCGATTGACTTCATCATTCTTCACCCCCCACACGTGCACACACACACGCACATATACATACACCCACACACACACACATATATATATATAAATTGTGTAAAAGCAACAAATTTAATGGGAGTATATTTTCAAAAAAAAAAAAATAAATAATAATAAGAACGTCTCTGTTTACTCTTTATCAAAACCTACTTCATGGGTATGAGGTGAAAATATTACATTTTCTTATATGTGAGATGAAAATATATATATATTTTTTTTTGGTTGAAAGAGAGATATGCATCTAAAATTGATTTTTTTGAATGGATTGTTTCATAAGACTGTTTTAAAAGATACTTTTTCGTTTGAGAACTTGAGTTGGCTGCAGGTTAACCCAACCTCTAGCAGATTGGCACCTATATTTGAGGTACTTTTTCCACAAATACAACCAAAAACATAAGGAAAGATTTTATCTGATAAGGTCAAATGGTCAATAGTTGTTCTGGAACTCCGAATAAGGGCATCACATCATTTAATTCTTTTTGGTACAAAACATTTTCATACTGCAAAACCCATTAGTACAAATCTTGTACTACCAATCTATCGTCTCTCAAAATCCCTAAAATTCTTATCTTATTTAAAACAAGGGAACTCTATATCATCCACAAAACTAGTCCAACATATTTTTTACACTACCACAGCCGCTTGCGATGCATGACATGGAGTCGCCAGCAACTCCTATGAATGATATGAAATGGACAACATGAACCATAACCATACCAATATGGCCATGAACATGAACATGATGCACATGACCTTCTTCTGGCCGGGGTTCCAACACTGAAATACTCTTCTTTGGGCTGGACAACGTGAACGATAACCATACCAATATGGCCATGAACATGAACATGATGCACATGACCTTTTGGCCGGGGTTCCAACCCTGAAATACTCTTCTCCAGTTGGCCCGGCACACGTCTTGGTATGTACGTAGTATCTCTAATAGTGGTCTTCGTTCTTTCAGTGCTCGTTGAGTGGTTCTCTCATTGCCAATTGATCAAACCAGGTGCTAACAATATTAAAGCAGGTCTTGTTCAGACACTTTTGCATGCAATTCGGATTGGTCTTGCTTATATTATAATGCTTGATGTTATGTCTTTTATCATTGGTATATTACTAGTGGCTATTGTTGGAGACGCAATAGGGTTTTTGCTCTTTGGAAATTGAGTTTTCAAGGACTCAGAAATGTCATCCTCTGTGAAAACTAGTGATCTTCCCCCAATGAGTTGCTGACATATAAAATTTCTGTTTATCAGAAGCAAATTAGCAATATTACATGTAATTTTTAAAGGTCTCACATAATATTGTAGATCTCTCTCGTACTCCTCCCCAGTGTACTGCATTAGTTGGAAGCTGTGGATATTTCAATATAGAGCTGTGTTGACCAAGGTTGTGTTTAGAGAGAAGTTGAAGCTTTTGTTAAGAACATATTTTATGTAGTTGGCTAATTCTTTAACAAAATGCACTTTATTTGTATTTGGATAGATCTAGGATGTGTTTAATACTTCAAAGAACATGTTGTTCAAGTCTAGTATTAAAGCCATAAAGATTGGACCAAGAAACAAGTGAAGAAAATGTACTTACTAAAGCTGGACACCTGTGAACACCTGCTAGACACCTGCGGACACCTGCTCGACAACTGCTTGACAGATATCTATCTATCGAGATTTAATGAATAAATCTCGACAGCTAGTGGATCGATTGAGCAGCCATCGAGGTTATGGAAATCAGAATTTTCAGATCTGATTTTTGGGCCAAGCTTTTGTATTTGTGTAGGGTTTCTTTTTTCACAACACTAGGCATATATAAAGCTTATTTTTGAGGCCGTCACATAAGAGAATACAAGGAGAACATATGCAAAAGGTGATGGAAGCCTTATTCTCTCAAAAAGAAGCTACTGCGTCTTTGCACCTTAGGGTTTTGTAACCATGTGCTTCTTGATCTTCATTATTGATGAAGTGAAGAACTTTGCAGCCAACATTCTTCTTCCTCAAGTTGGTGAGTGAGTCACGTACTGGGATTCGTGTAAAGGAGTTAGTCACGTACTGGGATCCGTGCATCAAAGGGTGGCATTCATATATTGAAGAGTTCAGAGGTTCTGAAGCGATAAAAGGTTTCTACTGTGAGCTTATCTACGGGGATTGTAGAGTCTAGGGACAAAGGTTTTGTACTAGATCTAAAACTTCTCTTTACTATAGTGAATTGCTTTTCGGGAAGGTTTCCCCCCAGGTTTTTTACTGTGAAACTAGTTGGTTTCATTGATTTTCCTAAATCATCATATCTTGTCTTATTTATTTTTCTGCTGCACTTATATTTGACATGATATTGATATTTGTTTGTTTTAACAAGTTTTATGCATAATAAATCTAATTAACAACTTGGGTTTAAAACTTGTTAATTCTATCAATCAGGGTCTAAAATTTTTCAACTAGTGGTATTAGAGCGAGTACACTTTGATGAAATTAATTTCTTGAGTGTGATCCTTGACCCCCATTGTCATGGATCGTAGACAATCTCTTTTGATTCCTCTTTTATTTAATGGCACTAATTATGCGTCTTGGAAAGTTCGTATGAGAGTGTTTTTGCAGGCTTTAGGTGAAAAAGTATGGCAAGCTGTTAAAGTTGGCTAGATTAAGCCAAAGAAAGCCCCAGTGCATTGGGATGATGCAACAATCACAGCCACAAATTTCAACAGTAGAGCCTTGAATGCCTTGTTTTGTGGGGTGACCAATGAGGAATTCAAGAAAATATCATCTACAGAAGTTGCCAAGGAAGCATGGACCATTCTTGAGACCACATATGAAGGTTCCAAGGCAGTGAAAACTGTGAAACTTCAAAAACTTACTAGTAGCTTTGAGGAAATAAGGATGGAAGAAGATGAGACCTTTGATGAGTTTTATGCTAAAGTCAAGGATATTGTGAATTCTGCCTTCAACCTTGGAGAATCTATAGCAGAATCCAAAATTGTTAGGAAAATCCTTCGGTCCTTACCAGAAAGATTCCATGCCAAAATCACTGTCATTGAAGAAGCAAAGGACATTGATCAAATTCCTTTGACTGAACTTGTAGGGAACCTTCAAACCTATGAGATGAGATTAGGCTCAATGGTAAAATGTGGAAAGAGTAAAAACTTGGCTCTTAAGGGTATAGAGGAAGAGATTGAGGACTTTGAAGATGAAGATGAAGATGATGATGATGAGGATCTAACCTTCATAACTGATGAGATTATCAAGCATCTTCAATTTAGGAAAAAGGATAAGGGTAAACCTCCTAGGAAATCTAAATCCTCTAGGAAAAGGAAGAATGAGAAGCCCCTCATCCAATGCCATGAGTGCAAGGGTTTTGGTCATATGAGGATAGAGTGCCCAAACTACCTTACGAGGGAAAAGGCCAAGAAGTCAAAAGATAAAAGGTTGGTTGCTACTTGGAGTGACACTGAGAATGACTCTTCTGATGAGTATGTGGATGGATGTAGTAACGTTATGGCCTTTGTTGCCTCAACCGATAAGGTGACTGTGGAGAGTGCTAGTGATAGTGAAGATTCTTCTAATGAGGTCTTGAGTGGTTAAACTCTTCTGATGGAGAATATGATTATGAATACTATGGTTAAACTCTCGGCATTGAATTATTCGATATGAAAGCCGATGATGGGGGATGTCCTTTATTGCAAGGATTTACGTGACCCTATTGAGGGTGATAGTGCCAAGCCTAGTGATATGTCAGATAGAGACTGAGAGAAATTAAATAGAAAAACTATTGGGTATATTAAACAATACATCGACATTAGTGTTTTTCACCATGTGTCTTAGGAAACAAATGCAGAGGCTCTTTGGGAAAAAATTAATGAGTCTTTATGAAAGAAAGATAGTTCAAAATAAAGCTTTTATTGCTAGAAAGCTTATGAATTTAAAGCTTAAGGAGGTTAAGTCCATTGTTGAGCACCTTAGTGAGTTCCAAGACTTGGTTAATCAGATGGTTACAATGAAGCTAATAATAGATGATGAGTTGCAAGCTTTATTGCTTTTGAGTTCCTTACTTGATAGTTGGGAAACTTTAGTAGTGTCACTTAGTAATTCTGCTCCAAATAGTGTGTTACAACTTGCCATGGTTAAAGATAGTTTGCTGAATGAAGAAACTAGAAGAAAGGATATGGGCAAAGATATTGCACATACTCTTGTCATAGGGAACAGGGGGAGAAGTAAGAGTAGAAATTCTAAAGGGCGAGGTAAATCCAGAAGTCAGTCAGAATCAAAAGCAAAATTCAAGTGTTTTTATTGTGATAAAGAAGGTCACATAAAAAGGAATTGCAAGGCTTGGAAGAACAAACAGAAAGAGGATAAAAATCAAAAAGGGGTGGATGATGAGAACACTGCTGCTGTTATAGTGTTGGAAGATGAGGTTTTAGCCATAGGACAAGATGATTTTTGTATAGTTTCATATCCTTATGTTGAATGGGTGATTGATTTAGCTGCTTCCTGCCATGTCACTCCTAGAAAGGAGTTATTCACTTCATACAATGTGGGAAACTTTGGGAGAGTGAAGAAGGGCAATGATAGTTATGTGGACATTATGGGAATTGGTGATATATGTGTTAGGACTAACACTGGATACACCTTGATTTTGAAGGGTGTAAGACATGTTCAGGATGTTCGTTTGAATTTGATTTCCACTCATGTTCTTGATAAAGAAGGTTATGGCAATTATTTCCGTGATGGAAAATAGAGGCTTAGGACAGGATCATTGGTGTTTGGTAGAGGAAAAATTTGTTGTACACTTTACAAGATACAAGTAAAGTTGTGCAAGGATATTGTTAATGCAGCTCAAGAGGATTCTTCGCCTAACTTGTGGCATAGGAGGCTGGCTCACATGAGTGAAAAAGGGTTGTAGGTTTTAAGTCTCTCATTCTCTTTGCCAAAGGTACGTCCCTAAATTCTTGTGACTTTTGTTTATTTGATAAGAAACATAGAGTTGCATTTAATATACCCTTTACTAGAAAACTCAATGTATTAGATTTTATTTATTCTGGTGTATGTGGTCCCATTGATGTTGAGAATTTAGGTGGCAATAAATATTTTGTTATATTTATTGATGATGCTTCACGAAAGGTGTGGGTTTATGTTTTGAAAACAAAAGACCAAGTATTTGAGCACTTCAAGAAATTCCATGCCATGGTGGAAGGAGAGAAAGGGAAACCTTTAAAATGTCTTCGTAGTGATAATGGAGGTGAATACACATCTAATGAATTCAAGAGTTACTGCTCCGAGAAAAGCATTAGACATGAGAAGACAGTTCCCGGTACCCCACAGCAAAATGGTGTGGCAGAAAGGATGAAACACACTATTGTTAAGAAGATCAGATGTATGATAAGAATGGCTAATCTGCTTAAGTCATTCTGGGGTGAAGCTGTGTGACTATATGCTACCTAATTAATAGATCTCCATCAGTTCCTTTGGGTTTTGATATTCTAGAAAGAGTATGGACAGGAAAAGATGTTTCTTACTTTCACTTGAAGGTATTTGGGTGCAAGGTATTTGTACATGTGCCTAAGGAACAAAGATCAAAGCTTGATAGCAAATCTACTCCTTGTATATTTGTTGGAAATGGAGATGCAAAATTTGGCTACAAACTATGGGATCCAAAAAAAAAAAAGATAATCAGAAGTCGAGATGTAGTTTTTCATGAGAATGAAAACTTGGCATACTTGAGAAAACTGAGAAGTCTAAAGCTACAGTTGGAGGTGTTCTACTGATCTTACACCTACCTCTTCTTCATCAAATAATGCCACAAATAGGGAAGAGGTACAAGATGAAAGTTATGGTGATGAACAAACTGAATTTGATGTTGATAAGCTAGCAAGTGATGATGGTGATGATGTGACTGATACAAATGGTGTTGAGTAGGGGCAGTAGCCTCCTCCACTAGAGATGGTAGAACCTCAGGTGAGAAGGTCTATTAGAGAGCGTTGTCCATCGACTAGATATCTCACTTCTGAGTATACTATGATTACTGAAGAGGGGAGCTAGAAAGTTTTCAAGAAGTACAGTCTCATAAGGATAAGCAAAGTTGGTTGAAGGCTATGCATGAAGAGAATAATTCTTTGAACAAGAATAAGACTTATGACTTGGTGAAACTTCCTAAAGGCAAGAAGGTACTGAGAAACAAATGAGTGTTCAAGTTGAAGAAAGATGGTGACAAGTTAGTGAAGTATAATGTTCGATTGGTGGTCAAGGGTTTCTGTTAGAAACAATGTATTGATTTTGATGAGATATTCTCTCCAGTAATCAAGATGAGTTCCATTCGAGTAGCTCTAGGATTAGTAGCTAGCTTGGATCTTGAGCTTGAGCAACTTGATGTGAAGACAATTTTTCTTCATGGTGATTTGAAAGAAGAAATCTACATGGATCAGCCAGAGGGATTCAAAGTGAAAGAAAAAGAACACATGGTTTGCAAGTTAAAGAAGAGTTTGTATGGCTGGAAGCAAGCTCCAAGATAATGGTACAAGAAGATTGACTTATTCATGGTGGATCACAAGTACACGAGGACAAATGCAGATCATTATGTGTATGTCAGAAAATTTCTTAATGGTAAATTTGTTATTCTTCTGCTATATGTAGATGATATATTGATAGTAGAACAAGATGCAAGGGTGATTGGAAATTTGAAGAAGGACTTGTTCAAGTTATTTGATATAAAAGACTTGGGTCCAGCAAGACAAATTTTGGGTATGTAGATTCTATGTGACAGGAAAGCTAAGAAGTTATGGTTGTCATAAGAGAAATATATTGAGCAACTCCTTGAAGGTTCAATATAAAGCATGTCAAGATAGTCAGTACACCTCTTGGTGCTCATTTCAAGCTAAGAAAGAGATCTTGTTCTTCATTAAAGAAAGAGAAGGGAGACATAGCATCAACTATTTATTCCTTAGTAGTTGGGAGTTTGATGTATGTTATGGTTTGTACATGACCAGATATTGCTCACGTAGTTGGTGCTATTAGTAGGTTTATGGTTAATCCTAGTAAAGATCACTGGGAAGCAGTGAAGTGGATTTTCAAGTACTTAAGAGGTAGCTCTAAATTGTGCTTGACTTTTAGTGATTCTAAACCAATTTTAGAGGGTTATGTAGATGCAGACTGGGCAGGTGACCTTGACGGTAGGAAATCTACATCGAGGTTTTTATTTACTTTTGCAGGGGGAGCTGTATCATATCAATCAAGATTGTAGAAGTTTGTTGTCTTATCTACAACTGAAGCTGAGTACATTACAGCTAATGAAGCAGGTAAAGAGATGCTTTGGTTGAAACGATTTCTCCAAGAATTGGGTTTGAAGCAAGATGGGTATGTAGTTAATTGTGATAGTCAAAATGCTATAGACTTGAGCAAGAATTTTGTGTACCATTCACGCTCAAAGCACATTGAGGTGAGATACAATTGGTTGAAACTAGTTGTTAAACAACAATCATTTGAATTAGAGAAGATTCACACAGATGAAAATCCAGCTGACATGTTGACCAAGGTTGTGTCTAGAGAGAAGCTGAAGCTTTGTGTCGAGTTGGCCAGCATGAATTCTAACTAAAGAGTTAGGTTGAAGATCTCCTCCATAGTGGGCTGGAGGGGGAGACTGTTGGGTGCATGACACCTAGTGGGTCCAGCCCACTTGCTTGCCTCTTGTCAAAGCTCATTTATGAGCTTATCTTCTCAAGCCCCACAAAGTCATACCTTGGTTTAATGCAAAGTTGAGTATGCATGGGAAGGTTTGACTTCTCTTAATGAGAAGTGATGCAAAAGCTAAGCAAGCATGTCTCACACACTGAGGAGAAAAGAAAGAAAAAGAAAAGAAAGGCCATTCGGCCTTGTGAGAGCTGAAGCAAACAGAGAGCCACATTTGGCCATTTTGGTGTGAGTTCCAGAGAAAGCAAGACATAGAAAAAATAAAAATGAAAAAAATAAAAGAAGAAGAAGAAGAAGAGAGAGCTTCAGCCATTTGAGGTGTAGTCCGTGTGAAGAAATAGAGTGAAACACAATGAGAGTGTGAAAGAGTGATAAAGAAAAAGAAGACATTTTTCTTTGCTCAAGTTACATACAAGGAAGATAAATTGGTGGAGTTCTCTTGGAGTTTTTTGAGTGTTACAACCATGGAGAGTTGGAGTATTCAGAGGAAGATTTTGCCACTAGTTTTGTGGTGAGATTGTATTTACTCCTTGAGATTTATTTGTTGTATATCCAATATATTGTTGACTCAAGTTTAGCATAAACTTGATAGTTATATTCTCTATTTTATAGTGGATATTTTTCGGAGTTGCCCTGTGGTTTTTCCCTCTACGCCGGCAGGTTTTCCACATAAAATTTGCTGTTTTTGTGTGGTTGTGTTTATGTGGTACTTGCTGAAATTTTTGTTTTCATAATATTGCTATTACTTGGTAGTCATTAATTTTAATTCACACATAGACATAGAGGGGATTAGGATTTTTCCCAACAACTATAAGTGAGAGTAGGTTCTTTTCAAGTACACTATTCTTTTAATGTAATGGCTTTTCCACCTATATATTTTGTCTATTTAGTTCCTCCTCCTCATAACACTGTTCTATTTTCCTATCAGATTTCCGACCACTCAAATGAATTAGGTGATAGAAGAGAGTTGAGCCAATCAAACCCTTCTACTGATCATCTCTATCTATTAATTTACATGCCGTTTCTTCGAGTCAAGCTTTACAAACATGGCACCCCCTGAATTACACTCATACCTACCAAACTGCTGATTCAAGTTTACCTAGTGGTCTGATAATTGTTGCATATAGGTTTTGTTCATGGATTGAAAGGGTCATTTTGGGCTTAATTTGTCACGACTGCAGTTTTCAAGAAATTGTGTTTTTTTCCAAGTCTCTGCATGCGTGCTATGACTTGTTCGATTCTTGCTAAATTTTCTTGATTCACATCAAAGAGACATCAAAGAGACATAAGAGGATGGCGAGCCAGCAGAATTTTGAATCGATGAGGTGGCCCGTTTTGTTAGACAATTCAAACAATGGGCCCAAAAAAAAAAAAGTGTTTGTTAAGAGATTTTAACAAAGTGCTCAAAACAGTTTTTAGTTTTGAAGTAACAATTATAAATTACATTATTATAATTTTTTTGAAAACCATGAGACCGATATAATGTTGAGAATGCATAAAATACTCATATTTTAATATATAACAAAAATACATGCTTATATCAAACACTCAATTGTATTTTTTTTTTTTTTTGAAAATATATTATTAGAAACATGTTACAACACATTTTTGCATTGAGTAGTTTAAACACTTGTGTTCATAACACTTTTTAAATTAAATACAAATATTTTGTACCACTTTTTGTATTCCATTTATAGCCCACCGATCACAATTTGTCATGTAGTATTAGTTTGACTTTTCTTATGAAATAACCAAAGTTTAAAATGAAAAAAAAAAAAAATCAAATACATGAAAAGTTATGTTTAGTGAAAAAGAAAATGAAACTGATATAGAAATTTTGTATTTTTTTAAATAATCACTCCTACCAAATGGGCCCAGGTTTCCATTGCTTGTTTTCTCATTGGACTTCAAGAAATTTCCTGCCTTGCTTGGGTTAGAGTGATTAGCTAGTTGTCAACTCTTCTCTTTTGGCAGCCCATTTTGCATAAATAAGAGCCATTTTAGGAGAGAAGATATCATTACATAGATTGCCAGGCCCAATCCATGAAGCCAATGGTTATGGGACATGAAGCTTATCCAATGTAAAATTCCATGGGTCGCGCGTCGGCCTATTTCATGCAGTGAGAGCTTATGGGTCTCGATGCCCAATTCATGAAGAATTGAAAGCATAGTGCTAATGGCCCATTCAATGAAGTGAAACAATTGGGCTGACCAAGACGCCTGTCTTAAATGAAGAATAGAAGGGCTCAGGGGCGAAAGATGAATTAAATAAGGCACGCATCCTCAAGAGACATTTTGGAACAAGTTGAAACTTGAAGCAATAAAGTAGGATTTGAGAAAGCCAATCACAAGCCCATACGTGTCACTTTGCTTTTGAGTTCTAGATATTTTCAAACTACTTTCTTTTCCTTTCTTGTCTTCGTTAGTATTTTTTACCACATGTTTTGCCTTTTCTTTTGATTTTTTTTTTTTTAGATAATTTCAATTTATGGTTTGTACTTTCGATGATAATTTTTTATTACTCTAAAAAAAAATACTAATTAATTTTTTTAGCATAGACAAGAATTGAATTTCAAATATTTTATTTGTTAACAAAAAATATTATAAATTGAACTACCTAGAATTCACTAGTCATTTCTATTGAGTACTTACAATGACAGTAATACAACTACCTCCCAACCTCTATTAATAATAGTGAACTTGATGTCAGGACATAAAATCTAACGTGAATTAAGAAATTCTAACTAATAGTTTTAACCTGTACCAAAATTGATAAGAGAAATAAATGAACTTGAAAACCATTTAACTTGAAGGGAAAATTTTATAATAAAATAAGGTGTAATATCTTCTCAATTTTATGTCCAATTAACTTGGGTTCACAAAAAATGCAATAATATCATCTCACATGGAATTCACCTGATTTTAGCCCTAGATACTACAATTCTTTATGGTTAGAGACTTAGAGTAACCAACCAATAAGCCATCCAACCAATAAGCCATCTTAGAAAAAACACCAATTTCCTCCCTTATGTCTTTCGGTTAAAATGAAAAAATAAAAAATTTTTTTTTTTTTTTTGAACAAAGAATACCCATTTTTTTGGTTTATAAGTACCAAGAGCACTAGCATCTGGGTTTGTTAAGAATTATCTATTTTACCCCCTCAAAACCTACTTTATTTATTTTACCATTTTATTTTACAACTTACCCAACATCCTAGTTTCTATTTTTATATACAACTTATTAAAATAATATAAACTACACTATCAAATAATATAAAAAACTATGTTTCTCTCTCTTCTCTTTCATCTCTCTTTCTTCTCTTCCTCTTTCTCTCTCTCTCCAGAAAACTCACACAACCACCTTCTACAAAAACTCAACCACAAACCCCAATTTGTCACCACCAAAATTACCCAAAAAAAACAAAATTACCACTACCACTGAAAAACCAATCCACAACAATCAAAACCAAGTGGCCACCCATCCCAAAATCAACCCCCCCCCCCCACCCAAAAAAAAAAAAACTCAACCACAGCAACCATCACCACCCCCACCACCATTAACAACCACCAAAATCACATATCCATACCCACAAACCCAAAATTAAAATAAATAATAAAACAAACAAACACACAAGCCCAATTCGGAACCACTACCCACCACCACCATCTACTGCAAACATCAAAACCTAAACAAAACCCTCCACCACCCACCTCCACTACTTACCAAACCCACATCGAACAACCCACCACCACTCATTAAACCCAAAAAAAAAAAAAAAAAAAAAAACCTCACAACCCAGAAGCAACCAACCCACAGCCCATAACCTCCATGCCACCACAAACACGCCACCACCGCACCACCCACAACCCAACAACAACCCAAAAAATCACAACCCACCACGAATTCAGCCACTAATTCAAGTTTCAAACCAACAACCACCCAAAATCAACCACAAAATCACACTAAAATGGGTTGAGAGATTGGCGGCATGGTGATAAGAAGAGAGATCGGCAGCATTAGGAAAGAAAGAGAGACTGGTGGTGTGGAATAATGGAGTCACCACCTAGATTAGGTCAAAGAACCATATTGGGCCTTTTGAGCCAATCACTTACATACATGAGTCCACATACTAGATTATGGGTCTAGAGTTTGGGTACGACTTAGGAAGATGTTAGCCACCTAATATCGCCTGGCTTATGGGCCGGACTCCATTATATGTTGCTAAACCATATTTAATTAAAGAGTTTATTAAGAGAACCCTAATCCTTAACCTAAACATACATCATGCACTTAAGGAAATAAAACACACAACATAAAAAAGATTGCAAATAAAAGGAAATAAATAAAACATAATCAAACAAAATAAATCAAACATGACAAGTTGAAAAATAAATAAAACACACAAGGAAATAATATCAAATAGACTAAACATGGCAAAAATACTAAAACATACATCGAAAATAATTAAACCTAAATAATTAACCTAAATTAGAGTCAACTAGAATCGAAGGTTATGTAAAAAATGATTAAAACATGTAAAAACAAAATTTTAACCTAATCTTGATTTGGGGTGTGTGCACATACTCAACTATTCATACGCATGGTTGAACCATGCACATGCATACTTGATGATGTGCACGCATCCTTTAACATAGATTCGAAAAATTACATTTTAGCGATTTAATCAAATAAAGATATAATACGTGAGATCAAACAAGTATATTAAAAACCCTAAAAACTAAACTAACATAAAACAAAAACATAAAGCATCAACATAAACAAATAAACATGAAACAAAACAAATAATTAAACTAAACTGCATAAAAAAACAAACAAGTTATACTTTACATGAAACCAAAATAACAAACCAAAGACAACAAGAATAGATAACAGACAACCTAAAATCACAATAAAACATAACAAACATAATTAAGAACATTAAACAAATCAAATATAACAAAATGAAGAAACTATATCATGAAAATCATGTGAATCATATTAAGCAAAGTGGGAAACCATGAAAAAAAAATGGCTCACCTTACTTTAGAATCATAGATTTGAAGTTGATTAATCGACCCCTTTATGCCTACAACACAAAGATTAGATGGAGAAGACAAAGATAATCAAAGAACACCACAATTCTTAGTAATCACAACTCAAGAACAAGAGATTTTGAAAAAGGTTTTGAGAAATCAATTTAGAAAAATAGTTTTTTGCCTTAGAACTAACTAAAGAAAGGTTTTAATTTTGTAAAAAAAGTGCTGAGGTGTTGCCCTAGGGTTTTGAAAAGAGAAAAAAGGGTTTTGGAGAATATGAAGGCCAAAAAAGCACTCTCTCTAGCTGGGATTTTGATTGGAGACATAAGATGAGTATTTATAAGTTAAAATTAGGATTTTTAGGGCTTTTTAATAATTTTTGGACGTTCTCAATGGTCTATGGGTCGGCCATATCAAAGCATGATGTTTTGGGCTCTTAAAATGAAGTTTTAAAATCCAAAATATCAGACTGTCCAATTGGCCTAACTTCAAATGCTCATAACTTACTCAATATAAGTCCAAATTAGATAAAATTTTTATTTAAATTGAAACCTAGAATGTCTACTTTCTAATGAGACAAATCTCACTCAAAAAACTCTTTGTGGATCAAAATTTATAGTCAAAACAATGAACAAAGGTCATTTTTTAGTATTGATTTCAAAGTGATTTGAGCACTTCTGAATTGTTATTACTTCTAAATTATTGTGAACTCTTTAATTACCCTTAGTTGACATATGTCAAGCTCATCATTAGGGCTGAGGACCAAAATTTATTAATGAGTACAAAATGCGGTGTCTATAGGTAGAGGCATGGGGAGAAGGAGAGACTGGCAGTTTTGAGAGAGAGATGAAACTGAGAGACAGAATAGATAGAAATTGGAGAGAGGATATTTTTTTAATATATTTGGAAAAAGAGAATAAAATAATATATAATAAGTATACAAACTCATGAACAATGTGTTGCATATTTACCAACTGATTGTTCATTGTTGGTAAAAAAATTTAGCAATAGCAACTCAAATGAAGTTAATTTTTGGGGCATTGGGATGTAGAATAGCAACCGATGGGGGTTTTACACCCTCCCTAATGCTATTTCTCTAAAATCTCTTTCCACACCACCCAAAAGCGGAAAAGGAAAAAAAAAAAAAACCCTAAATAGACTATAAAGTCAAAATAGGAATTTGATGCAATTTCTTAGCAATTATCACCTTATAAGACGTGCTAATACAGTTGGCTTGCAATGACTGTATGAAAAAAATAGAGTTAATGGGCAGGTCTTTTAAAAAAAAAAAAAAAAAAAAAAAAAAAAAAAACTAGCCTCATCATATGCTTCTCGCATGCAACGAGGCTTTCTTTTTGGAGCAATTAGAGAAAGAGAGACAAAAAGAAAGACAAAGGAATAGAGAAAGCAATACAATGAAATTTATTAAAAACAAATGGTATGTTCATACATTCTTAATTGAGTTTTGAGTCATTTTCTTCCTTTGAAATTAGTGGGAACCTGGGAATAGATGTGCACGACTAGATTTGATTTTTTAGAATTTGAAGAAGAAAGTGAAAAGATGATAAAGATGGAAAGATATGTAGAATGAAATAATTGCTTTGTACATTTTTTAAAAGGAAAAATCATTCATTGGTAAACAGCCTTTTTTAATTTATCTAAAATTTAGGAGCTTTAAAATTAGTAATTTTATATATGTAACCCTACAATTTGATTTTTCTAAATATGAGAATTTGAGGGTATTTTGGGTGAAAAAAAAAAAATGGGAGTCCAGTAGGAGTTCAAAAAGGAAAACTCCTTAAATAGTAATATAGATAGATATAAAAATAAAAATAGACTAAAATTTTAATATTAAAAAAATGTAACAGTTATATGAGAACTGTCTATAGCTAGTACAAAAACTTAAAAAGGCACTACCAAGTCAACCCACTAAACCCCTCACTCAACAAGTTTTCATCAAGTGAGAAATGGTAGTGTAGAAGAAACAGGTGTTGATAGATGCCATTGTTTATTTTTTTTTCTTTTTCTTGGATTCATATAAAGGAAAATGTTAACGGGCATCTGAGGTGTCCGTTATGATGATTTATTGTGGAGTATATCTAATAAAAAAGTGATGTAAATTGATGAAATAACTAAAAATAGTATTAAAGTAACACGTGAAACTCAAAAAATTGACTTTATTGGCTCTGCACCTTATAAAATTGGTAAAAAATCTAACAAAAAATTAATATAAATTGATGATTTATTGTGGAGTCTATCTAATAAAAAATTGGTATAACTTGATAAAATGATTGAAAATAGTACTAAAGTGACAAGTGAAACTCAAGAAATTAACTTTACTGGCTCTACACCTTATAAAATTGGACAAAAATTTAACAAAAAATTAACTTTACTAATATAAAATTGTTTCTTAACGGACACCACACGATTGCCGTTAACCTTACTCTTGTATAAAGTCGTGTTTTACCTAGAGAGAGTTAGGAGTTAACACTTACTAGCAGACCTAAAATTCGGGTGAAAATTGAAAGAGACAGTCTCATTTGTAAGCTAGCACTTTTCTTTAAGGTGAAATTACAATATTAGTCCCTCAAGGTTTTTCTTATGTGCGTAATTGGTCTCTCAAGTTTCAAGTAAGCACAATTAGTCTCTCAAGTTTTAAAATTAAGTTTTATTAATCCTTTTACTAACTGCTGTTAGTGGTGTTACTTACGTGGCTAACGAAACACTGATTTGACATTTTTTATAATGATATGGCATTTTTTTATTAATGAAAATCACAAAATAAAACGTTGATTTGGCAAATTGAGAAAGCGACAACATTGAAATATATAATAAAAATTATTGTTTCAGTAGTAATTGAGTTGTATCAGTCTTGCCGTCAGTCCTTTTGCTAAACCTGCATTTGGCTATTAAATTTTTTTTTTCCTTTCTTCAATATTTTAATTTAGTTGTAGTTTTTCAACTTTCCCAATATTCCCCTACTTTTACTTTCTTTCCTCCCTGATTCTGCGATTTCATTTCTCTCTCTGGGCTTTGACCGAGTGCAGTCCTGGAATGGTGAAACTCTGAAATGGTTATCAAAGCCATCAAGGATCCCATCAATTTCTCTTCCTCTTCTCTCGGACATGGGGCACATCCTCTCACAAATCCTCAGTTTCTCATTCTCTTCGTAGCTCTCGTCCTCTACGTTTCTCTGTCAAAGCTTCTTCAGATTCCGACATTTCTTTTCTTGATTCATTAAGCGTATGGGCAATGGTGTTCAACACTTCTCTTCCCTGCATCCCTTTGAATTTCGACTCCCACCATCGTTTGGATGGAAACCCTCCTCACATCTGTGGACGCTTACACCTTTGATCTTGGCCATATCCATGAATAAATTGGGCCCTTCTTTGTGGGCTGGACTCTCAAAAAAAAAAAAAAATTGAGTTGTATCAGTCTCGCCGTCAGTCCTTTTGCTAAACCTGCATTTGGCTATTAAATTTTTTTTTCCCTTTCTTCAATATTTTAATTTAGTTGTAGTTTTTCAACTTTCCCAATCTTCCCCTACTTTTACTTTCTTTCCTCCCTGATTCTGCGATTTCATCTCTCTCTCTCTCTCTTGGTTTGTGACAAGGAATCTCTGTCCTCTTCTCTGAAATGGCGGAAATTTTTCTCTAATGCATCTTGCCCTTGGCTTCGATCCCATCAATTTCTCGTTCCTCTTCTCTCTGCATTCACTTCCTCTCACAAATCCTCAGTTTCTCATTCTCTTCGTAGCTCTCGTCCTCTACGTTTCTCTGTCAAAGCTTCTTCAGATTCCGACAACTTTTTTGCTGATGATTCATTCGGCTTCTTCTCTATCATCTCCATCAATTACTTCTCTCTCCTCTGCATCCCTTTGAATTTCGACTCCACCACCATCGCTTTCACCGACAAACCCTTAGCCTCCCCCATTTGTACCACTAATACCTTCGGAAAAAACAAAGCCTCCGATCTCAAAGACAACGAGCCTTCTCCTCTTACTGTGTGAGAACAACCAACGACCCCTATCCCCGCCGCTAAACACGCCATCTTGGTCTTCAATCTCTTCAATATAGTAGTTTCACCTTTCTTTAATACCACTCCAACGCATGGTACAACGAGCCATTTGCAAAATTCTATCACCACGCTCCAAAATGAACTGGCTTCCTTTGACAATTCTACCGGTCTGGAGCGAAACTTAAGGCAATAGTCCCCCAATTATAACCCTGCCCAAAAAGCCTACTCACAATTTCTATGCACAACTACGATAATCATGCCAATCCTTTTTTGTTTCTTACTTTCTTTGATAAAACAATTATACCTACTGAATCACCCCCAAAAAAAAGAAGAAAAAAAAACCACGGCCCGTTGTTGTCAGATGATCTTTTTTTCATTCCAAAGGATGAAGGTATGAACTATACCTACAATTCATATGTGTATATTGTTAATATTGAAGAAAGAGATTACCTTATTATTTATTAAAGAATAACAAAAAAATCGAGTTCTCATGCACTACAAGTTGACACTTGACAGTTTTGTATAGGATGTATGTATGTATGCCTCCCAAAAGCCAAAAGGTACAGGCAACACTGCAATAGGATCTAAAGAGAAATTCACGATTCCAGATCAACTTTGGGTTGTAGTTTTCAATTTTATAAAAGGCTTGCAAAGCTAACTATTGCTATAATAATACTCTGAAAGAGTTCTGGGGATTTTCCACACAATCTTATGATTTGGAATCTTTTCACCTAAATTGAATGTTGAATTTACTATGTTTTTGAGCTTGGAATAGAATTCATCAAACGTCTCATCATCATCCATTCTGATTTCTTTAAAGTTAGTGGTAAGCCTTTGAAGCTTGGAATATTTCACTGCTTTGGTACCTTCATAAGTGTTTTGAAGGTCTGTCCATGATTTCTAGGCACTCTCAATGGACGAAATCTTCTTAAATTCCTCGTTAGTTACAGCAGTAAACAAGGCATTCAACACTTGACTATTGAAATTTGCAACTTTGATCTTGTTTTCACCCCACAACGCCAGCGGTCCAGTAGGTTTGGTCCATCCTACTTCAACAGCTAATCATATCTTTCCATTTAATGACTGCAGAAAAACTCTCATGCGTACTTTCTAGTATGCATAGTTAGTACCATAAAAAAGATGGGGTATAATCAACAATTGTCCATAATCTATAACAACAGGAGGTCAATGGATCACACAGTAAAGATTAAAATCTAATTAGAGTGTGTCTGCTTTGATACCACTTGTTGGTTAAAAATAGATTGACCTCAGTTAATTAATTCAATTACCCATGTTGATTAATTAGATCAAATTACATGCAAATCATGAAAGCACCAACAAATCATCAAATAAACTAAATACTGTGAAAATTAATTGACATGACAATTTGTTAATAAATGGAGAAAACCTCTTGTAAGGCAAAAATCCCACCTGGTAAAGTTATAGTTACTACTCTCAAGAATCCACTAATCAATAATTAAGCTGTTACAAGTATGAGGAATCTCACCACTACCCTGGCCTATCCCAAAATACCAACCTACGGTTGAACCTTCGCTTCAATACCTAATTGAACTCGATATTGTGGTAGTCTTCTTTCCTTTGTTGCAAGAATATCCAATCCATGACTAACTCCTTTGCACGGATCCTAATACGTGACTAACTTCAACAATTTGAATGATTGTTGTTGGCTGCAAAGTTCCTCATTTCATAAACAATAAAGATCATGAAGTACTTGATTATAAAACCCTAAGGCGCACAAAACACAATAGCTTCTTACCGAATGTATAAGTTCTAGGTCTCTGTTTCATGTGTATAATGACTTTTAAAATAAACCTTATATATAACTAGGATTGTAAGAAGGGAAACCCTAATCATTTAAATCATTATAGGCCAAATTTCAGATCTGAAAATTCTTAAATCGTAAATCTCGATAAATCGAGCTTGTGTTGAGTTTCTCAATTAATATTCAATAGCATCTATCAAGTTTGCGTCGAGACTTAATGAAACAGCTTTTTTTTTTCATTTGTTTCTTGAATCGATCTTCATGTCTTTAATGATATCACTTGCTATGTATGATCAACATACGTCTTGACACATTCAACCCAACTTTGATCTGCTCAATTACAAGTAAAGTATATTTTGTCAAAAGATTAGCCAATTATATAGAAAATATGACCTTAACACTTGCCTAAAAATAAAAACCTTGTTTATAAACAATGAATAGTTTTTTTTGAAAAAACACTAATAAATCGTCATTTTGTTGAGCAAGCCCCAAAAATGTTCCTTGGCTATTACTAGCCATTAGAGACTTAAAAAAAATCTCAATTTTTCTACAAAACTTTGCAAAAACAAGCCATCTTGTAACTGACTAACTGCCACACTCGAGTGTGATTAATCTCGCTCATGTTACCATCAAGCAAGCCCACATGGGAACTCACTTGTACCCTCTTATACATCCACCTATCTTTGATCACGCTTTGATCAAACGGGCTTACTGAAGCCCTGATCTCACTATTCTGTCTGCCAATCTAGGCGTTTGGTTTCCTTTGTATTACAATGTGGCTTCGTTCAAGTAGGTTTGAGCTTGCTTAAGGGAGTCACTAAAACTTAGATTTTGAATTCTATTTATTCATCATTATTTTACTACCTAAGTAAGATCATCAAACATGTTACAATCTACACTTTTATATATTTATATATTTCTCTCTCATTTCCATGAAAACTCTCTCCGTAGGGTTTCCTACGGGGCTACTTTTTGTTTTCTTTTTGTCGTTGCTCTCTTTGGCCGTGGAATCCATAACCATGGCAAACGATGTTTCACAAATCTTAGAAAGATGAAGTTAACTATGGAAGAAGAAGAGACGATTAATATATCTGATGAAGGTCAACAGGAATAATTAGAGAGTTATGCTTTGAGTCTTATTGGGAAGTTTTTAACTTGCAAATATTTTAATAAAAAAGTAGCTCTAGGAACAATTAAAAAAGCTTGGGGGGTTGTGGAGTTTTGATAATCAGGCACTACTCTTAACAAGATGGCAGTCAGGGATGACGGCGAAGAATGTTAAGTTTGATTCAATAGCTCTTTGGGTACAAATATGGGGGGAACCTTTTGAGGTGAGATCTGCTAGAGTAGTGAAGGAGGTAGGAAACCGATTAGGGAAGGTGTTGGAGGTTGAGACATGGCGTAACAGTGACAGGCAAAATTTTTTCATGTAGGTTAAAGTGGCTATTCCGCTAGAAAAAGAGATATGTCGCAAGGCTTTCTTGGCAGGTTCAGATGGGAAGAAATATTGGGTGGATTTTAAATACGAGTGATTGCCTATATTGTGCCATTACTGTGGAATGCTTGGGCATGAACTACAATTTTGTGCTTAGTTTTTTAGCAAAACAAAATCTGGGTCTGAGATTGAATGCGGTTATGGCGATTGGATGAAGGGTTCAGGGGGTCAAACGAGATCACCATAGAGGAGGGAAGTTCCAAAAGATACTGAGCATGAGGGAAAGAAACGTGACAGCAAGGGTCAGTCTGACTCACAACATATGGCAGAGGTGGGAGCTAGTGGCGGTAGGGAAAGGAGTAATTGTTCCAAAACGGCTATGGAGGGAGAAGGGGGTGATACCAGAATTGTGGGATAGGATTGGGCTGACAACGAAAACACAGCCGAGAATCAAGGGAGTGAACGCGTGGATAAGGAAGGTGGAGATTTAGGTTCCTTAATTTTGGGAGGGAAGACACCATGCCTACACGACAGGGCTGAGTTGGCGCCAATAATTCATGCAGAGCATGTGCAAATCAATAATGCTGAGGTTAGGCCGACTACTATTAGACAGCAATCTACATGGACTAGATTAGTCCAGATGGAGGTTGGGCATGTGGGAGTTTTAAAAGAGGGAGATAAATCTATTTTGGGGAAAAGAAATAATCAAACTTTGGGACTTGATGGGGAGGCAGAGGCAGACAAGAATATTAGGAAAAAAGGGAAGGTTTGTGAAGATTTAACCATGATCGAAGCAGCGGGGGTGTTGCAACACCCTTGCCGAAAGCAATGAGGATATTAAGTTGGAACTGCCAAGGGCTTGGGAACTTTTGGATAGTTCAAAGCCTTCACAAATTAGTGAGGGAACAAGCTCTTGATGTTTGCTTCTTAATGGAAACAAGGTTGGATTGAAGTGGATTTGAGAAGCATTGTGGTGATGTACCTTTTAAAAATAAATTCATAGTGAAAAAGCCTAATTCGGGTGGAGGGTTGGCTTTTCTTTGGAAGGAGGAGGTGACTTTAGACGTAATCAATTTTACTGATAACCATATTTTGGCTAAGGTTGTGGAGAATGATGGTTTTGTGTGGTATCTCACAGGGTTTTATGGATGGCTAGAGGCGAATGAAAAACGGAAGTCATGGGCACTTTTAACTCATTTAAAATCTTTTATTGAGGGTCAATGGTGTTGCATTGGGGATTTTAATGCCATACTTCATGCATCGGAAAAACAAAGTGCTAATGCACCTTATTATAATCAGATGGAGGATTTCCAGGTTGCTTTGGAGAAGTGTGACTTGATAGATTTGGGTTTAATGGGAATATATTTACTTGGACAAACAGATGCCTAGGATCAGCCTACACAAAACAACGCTTAGATCGAGTTGTAGCTGAAAAAGAATGGTTTGAAAAGTTCCCTGCCAGTTTGGTGTCTCATTTGTTCAGCCATGCTTCTGATCATATTCCTATTAAGTAGAAAACTATGAATGATAAGCAGCTTAAAGGAAGAGGGGTTGGTGGTTTTAAGTTTGAGGAGAGTTGGTTCTTATGGGATGATTATGAGGAAGTTGTGCATGAGGCGTGGACAAAAGGTGGGCAAGGCAGTCCGGGTTTGAGGGGTGTTATGGACCGAATTCAAGGTTGTAGGGCTGATTTGCATGTGTGGGGTTCTTCAAAGACTAAACCTGAAATGCAAGAAATTAAAAGATTACAAAAGAAATTGGAGGTGCTGAATGCAGAGGACATGACCGAAGATAGCAAAAGGGAATTTCTTGATATGAGTAAACAATTGGATGATTTAATGCTTAATCAAGAGATTTTTTGGTGTCAGAGGTCACAAGTGGCATGGTTAAAGTATGGGGACAAAAATACAAAATTCTTTCATTCTACGGTGTCCCGATGAAGGCGAAGAACTTTATTGAGGGAATTAAGACTGCTAATAGGGAATGGGTGGAGGATGTGGATGAAGCGGCAAAGGTGGCATCGAAGTATTTCATGAATATTTTTAAAGTAGGTACTTGTGATAGGATGGAGGAATGCCTTAGTACAGTTAATAGAAAAATAACTAATGATATGTTGGAGGTGCTGTCCAGGCCATATAGCAGTGAAGAAGTGAAAGCAGTGTTGTTTCAGATGGGACCAACAAAAGCTCCTGAACCTTATGGTATAAATGCTCTTTTTTATTAAAAATTTTGGCATATTGTTGGTAATGAGGTGACTGATGCTGTGTTAGATTTTCTCCATACTGGTCATATGGTGCCTGATATAAATTATACTCATATTGTTTTGATTCCCAAAGTAAAGAAACCGAAAAAAAATGGCAGATTTTAGACCTATTAGTTTATGTAATGTGATATATAAAATTATCTTGAAAGTCTTGGTGAATAGGCTAAAGCTGATATTGTCACAAATAATTTCTCATACTCAAAGTGCTTTTGTACCTAGTCGTCTTATTACTAATAATGTGTTAGTAGCCTATGAGACTTTGCATGCCATGCATATTAGAAAAAAGGGGGAAAGGGGGAAAAGGGGGCTTTAGCTCTTAAATTGGATTTCAGTAAGGCCAATGATAGGGTGGAATGGGGATTTCTTAAAGGCATGACGTTAAAACTGGGATTTTTGGAGGTTTGGGTGGAAAGGGTTATGAGTTATGTCTCTATGCCCTCTATTTCAGTCCGAATTAATGACAAAGTGTATGGGAATATTGTGCCTACTAGGGGCATACGACAAGGTGATCTTTTGTCCCCTTACTTGTTTCTGATATGTGCTAAAGGCTTTACGTCACTACTTGCTAAGGTCGAGTTGGAAGGGAGGTTGCACGGAGTGGCTGTATGTAGAAGTGCCCCATCTGTAACTAATCTGCTTTTTGCTGATAATTCTTTGATTTTTTGTCAAGCTAATAAAAATGAAGTGTAGGTTGTTTCTGGTACTTTACAGCTATATGCTGAAGATTCGGGCCAATGCATAAATCTGGAGAAGTCTTCTGCCTATTTCAGTAGTAATGTGTTGGTGGATCAGAAAGCATGGATAATTGACAAATTAAAGGTAAAGGAAGTGGGGGAAGTTTGATGCTTACCTGGGGCTACCTACGTTGATAGGAAGAAGAAAATATGCTACTTTTTCTTTCATTAAGGAACGGGGTTTAGAAAAAGATGCAAGGTTGGAAGGGAAAGTTGTTTTCTCGAACTGGCAAGGAGGTTCTAATAAAAGCAAAAGCTCAATCCATTCCAACATATTCAATGGGAGTTTTTCAGCTACCTGGGAAACTATGTGATGAGTTAGATGCTATGTGTGCTAGATTTTGGTGGGGACAAATTAGGGAGGAGAGAAAAATACACTAGAAAAATTGGAGTTTTTTAACTTTGTCAAAGAAAGAGGGTGGCATGGGTTTTAGAGATCTACGATCATTTAATTTAGCCATGCTAGCTAAACAGGGTTGGAGGTTATTGCAAGATAAAAATTCTCTTTTGCATAGTTATTTTAAAGCAAAATATTTTCCGATGTGTGATTTCCCGGAGGCGAAGGATTGTCAAAATAGTTCCTATGTGTGGAAGAGTTTGCTAGCGGCTCAACCAATCTTGAAGAAAGGATGCTATTGGAGAGTGGGGAATGGTGCTTCTGTTCGGGTTTTAAAGGATTGTTGGCTGCCTAACCATCCAACAAAAAAAATTCTTTTTCAACCGGAAAAGGAGATTTGGGAGTGGAGGGCCTCGGATTTATTTGATTGGCTGAATCACCAGTGGGATAAAGAACGTATTACTGCTATGTTCCATCCATTTGATGTTGAAGCTATTCTCCAAGTGCCATTGAGCAGGCTGGTGGTGTAAGATGTGATGGTGTGGTCTTGTTCAAAGAAGGGTAATTACACAATGCGGTCCGAGTATTATGTTAGGACATATGTAGTTGTTCAAGCTTGTGAACATATGTCGCTATTTTATGTAATTGGCTTATCCTTAGACAAAACGCACTTTACTTGTAATTGGGTAGATCTAGGATGTGTTAAACACTTCAAGAAACAGTGGTTCAAGATTAAGTGTTGAAGCCGTCAAAGTCTGTCCAAGATACAAGCCAGGAAGTGCAGGATTTTAAAGCTCGATAGATACCTCGACAGATACATCTATCGAGATTTAAAGAAGCTGTTAAGCCCGAGCCTCGACAGCTGTCTCGACACCTCTCGACACCTCTATCTGTCGAGAATTAAAGAAAACAGATTTCCAGGTCTGTTTCAAGTCCAATCCGTGTGTGTGTCTTTGGGACTTCTTTTCTCCTAACCCTAGACATATAAAAGGATTATTTTAAGGGCCGTCAAAGCGCAACAAGCAGAAATCACAAGATACAAGTTGCTTCTTCTCTTTCATGCAATTTGTGATCTGTGAGAAAAAGTTCGTGCCCTAGTTCATCTCTGATGATCTGAAGAATTTTGCAGCCAACATTCCTTCTTCCTTAAGTTGGTGAGTGAGTCACGTACTTGGATTCGTGCAAAGGAGTAAGACGCGTACTGGGATCCGCGCATCACATTGGTTAGTCACGTACTTGGGAGCCGTGCATTGAATTGGAGAAACTGTCACTACAGAACAAGTCCAATTGGGTATTGGGGTAAGAGTTCAACTGTAGGTTGGTGAGGTACTGGGATTCCTTACTTGTAACTGCTTGTTGTGATAATAGTGGAGTTTCGGGAGTAGTGACCTTAAATCACCCGGTGGGGTTTTTGCCTTAGGGTTTTCCCCATTCGTGAACAAATCACCGTGTTATTTATTTTCCGCTGCATAACTTAGTTTCGGTGATTTGTTTGTGCTGCCACGTAAATTTGCATGTTAATTTGATTAATTAATAACTGGGCTAATTTAATTAATCTAAATTATCACAAGGGGTCAACGCGTTTGTGGCCTGTCAAGTGGTATCAGAGCAAGCACACTCTGATTAGGGTTTAATCTATTGTGTGTGATCCATTGACCCCCGTTGTCATGGACAGAGGACAATCTTTAATTATACCTCCTTTATTTGATGGCACTAACTATGCATACTGGAAAGTACGCATGAGAGCTTTCTTGCAGTCTTTAGATGAGAAAGTGTGGCAAGCTGTGGAGATAGGCTGGACCAAGCCTACAGAGGCGCCGGCTGACTGGGATGAAGCTAAGATCAAAGCGGCAAACTTCAACAGCAGAGCATTGAATGCCCTATTCAGTGCAGTCACCAATGAGGAGTTCAAGAAAATTTCCACAACTGAAACTGCCAAGGAAGCATGGACCATCCTCCAGACAACCTATGAGGGCACCAAGGCTGTCAAAGATTCAAAGCTGCAGAGGCTCACCACACGATTTGAAGAAATAAAGATGGAGGAGGATGAGTCGTTCGATGAGTTCTATGCCAAGCTGAAGGACATAGTGAACTCAGCCTTCAATCTTGGGGAGACCATCCCAGAACCCAAGATAGTAAGGAAGGTGCTCAGATCGCTGCCAGAAAGATTCCATGCTAAGATCACGGCGATCGAAGAGTCAAAGGATATTGACAGAATTCCTTTGACTGAGCTGGTTGGAAACTTGCAAACCTATGAGTTAGGGCTGACTAGGTTAGGCAAGTCGAGCAAGGGCAAGAGTTTGGCACTAAAGGCCAAAAACAGTGATACGGATGACTCGTCAGATGATGAAGATTCCAAGATGAAATCCTACATCACAAGGCAGTTCAAGAAGTTTATGAAGAATGCCAACGGAAAGGGTTTCAACAAAGACCGTAGACAATCAAGTTCTTCTCAATTCAAGAGTTCAGATAAAGGGAAGAGAGATGTCAAGGATGGCGGTCAGTACACTGTTCCAGCTGGGCCAAAATGTTTTGGGTGTCAAGGCTTTGGACACATGAAACAAGAGTGTCCTACGTACCTCAAGAGCATAGGGAAAAGCAAGGCACTTGCTGTTACCTTGAGCGACACAGAGCCAGAGGATGATTCCGAAGATGAAGATGACGGAATCTTGAACGCCTTCACTGCCACTGTTAATCCTACTGATGGGGTTAGTGAAAAAGTGGATGAAGAAGAAGAATTGGTGGAGTCCAGGATTGAGATTATGGATGATCAAGATGATATCCATACCGCCTATGAGAAGCTATACAAGCTTTCTGAGAAACACGAGAAGCTATACAGGCTAGCCACCAAGAAGCTCAGTGATGTGGAACTTGACCGTGAGGAGCTGTCCACAAAGGTTGATCAAGCAAATCAAACCATTGGAGCACTGAGGTTCGAGAACAATTTCTTGGCTGAGAGGACCAAGAAGCTTGAAGCAGAGCTGTTTCAAGTCAGAGCACAACTGGAGAGGACGTCAAGCGCCAAACTGGACAAAATGCTAGATGCTCAGAGATCTTCTTCGGATCGTACTGGATTAGGGTATGAATTCTCTCTCTCTAATACTCCTACTTCTAGTACTACTGTTTTTGTTCCACCCGCTAATAACATTAAAACTGAGGAGAATAATGTTAAAACTGATTTAGCTAGTGAGAACGTAGACAAGGAAAGGTCCATCCTAGGAGCACCCCCTAAAATTGAGAAAAGGGAATCTAGAAACCCTAGGAATAAGAGGGCTAACTCTCAAAAGACCAAACAGAAGAAGCCGCATCTCTGTTATCATTGTGGTCTCGCCGGTCACACTCGACCAAATTGCTACAAGTGGCTCGCCACTCAACAGAGCAATGGCGAAATAGCATCTGGGAGCCAGAATCAGCTTCAGTCTTCTCTCGCTCCTCTTGGAGACATTCTAAAAGCTCTTATGTTCCTTTCGAACTTGAACGGTTCATATTCTTCCCCCTCTTTACCGGTTCAAGAGTCGACCCATAGGAAAGGATCTTCCAAGGTGTGGAAGCCAAAGGGATCTAAGTGATTTCAGTCACTTCTTCTTCTCTCTCCTGTTTTCGTGTATTGCATTACTTGTGTGGTTCTTTACTGTTTTGAGTCAGTCTAGTTTTATGCATGTTTTGTTTTCTTTAGCATGTTTTTGTCTGTGTTTTCAGTTTGTGTTTTATTTTTTGCTTCTCTAATAAAAATAAAAAAAATTGAAAAATTGAAAAATACAAAAACAGTGTGTGTTTGTGTGCTTTAGTTCATGCAAGCTTTTAAAATGGCCATTGAAACAGAGTTTTCTAAACTTTGTATCATCTATAGCTTAGATGAGCACTCTTTTGCACAACTAAGCGAGTGAGCTTTGTAGCTCTTTGTTTGTGATGAATAAGGTTAAGTAATCTCTTCTTCTTAACACTCGTATCACTCTTTTTGACAGGTTGAACTAGAAAATCCTAAGAGAAAGGCATAAATAACCATCTCACCACTGTTACTCGCCAATCATAATATGACATCTGTATGCTTCGGCATAGCAAAAGTGCAATGTCATAAGACACCTGTATGCTTCGGCATAGCAAAAGTGCAGTGTCAAAAGCTTAACATCATTGGGTATTTCTTTTCTTTCTCTTGTATGCCCATGCATGATATGCTTGTTAAAAAGAAAATATGCAAAGAAATAAAAAGCAAAAAGATTAAAAATGCTTCAAAATATGGTTGCAAGCGTGTTTTCTAGGAGATGTGGGAGTTATAGGATGTACCTCAAAGGTGATAGTCCCCATCAAATAGTTATGATTGTGTGTGAGTTAAAGTGATTTTCTCATATCTCAAATCGTCATAACATTGAGACACATATGCAATCTTGCGATGTTTTCACACACGACACGCAATACTCTTTGCTATTCTTGATACATGTGCAGGTACAATGTGATTTGGCCATCACAAGGCTTACATGCGTTAATGTATGCTCACTAAACTGTCTGAACTTGTTTTTGAAATATAAAATTGGTTAGACTTGTTGAATGTGTGTGTGTGTTTTTGAGATATATGAGCATCATATTTCTTGTTGAGAGATGTTTTGAGAGCTTAATGTGTTGGTTGTATCTTGGGTTGAGCTGCATGCATGATTGCATTCATGTCTGTGTTTTTCTTCTTTTGAAAAACTGTTTTGAAAGGCATCTCGACACCTCCTCGATACCTCTCGATACATAGCTATCTGTCGAGATCCCCAGACTCTTTCTTATCGCAGTCTCGACAGATACCTCGATAGCAGCTGGATCGATCGAGAAACTTTCTGTTTGCTCGATAGCTTCTCGACAGCTGCTGGATCGATCGAGGTTCCCTCTTGGTTGTTTCTTCTCCCTCGATAGCTGACCTCGATAGCTGCATCTGTCCACGTGCTTTTCTCGATAGCTTCCCTCGACAGCTACCTCGACAGCTCTCGACACCTTCAGCTGTCGAGAATTACTGATGCTCTATAAGAGGGGCCTTCGCGATTTTTTTCAGACATTCTCTCGATCTCTCTCGCTCGAAAACTTTCTGATCTCTCTCAAAAACTTTTCCCTCTCTCTCCAAACCTCTCTCAAGGCTTTCTCAAGAGATTCTTCGTGTTCTTCATCTTTTGGTAAGCTTTCTATCCCTCATTTTCATGCATTGCATTGTTTTTAAAACCCTAGGTTTGTGTTTTTGAAAAATTTTTGGGAGTTTTCAAAATTGTTGGGGTTTTCATAAATTTTTTTTTGGGTTGGTTTTCTAGTTTTGATCTTCAAAACCACATGCATTGCATCACAATAGCATTCTCATTGTATTTTCATGCATTTAGATGTGTGCAAATCTATTGTGTGCTGTTAGGTTTGGATTGGGCTGAGCCCATGATGTTTTTGAGTTGCATGTCACATACTCATACATTTTCATGCATACGTTCTTTCCATTTCAATATTCCATTCTGCCAATATTGATTTGTTTGGGACTTTTCTGTTTGTCTCCTCTTTCCCCCTCTTCTATGTTTGCATTAGTAGCATCTATGGCTCCTAAACGTAAGTCCATTCCGTCCCAGAACCCTCTGCGTTCTAAGGGACAGTCTTCTTCTGACTCTACCCCTCTCTCTGTTCGGTTCCATGATGAGAAAGCCCATAAGGACTTCTCGGAGAACTTTTCTAAACGCGGTGTTCATTCGGAACGCCACGTCGTCCTGGCAAACTTTGCCGACACTGACCTACCCGATGTCATTCACACTCGGGGTTGGGAGTCACTGTGTGACGTCCCGGTCACATCTCCTCTCGTGTTGATACAGGAGTTTTACTCCAACATCCACGGGATAGATTCTTCAGTACCTTCTTTCTATTCTTGCGTTAGAGGTACGCGCTTCTGTGTCACCCCAGAGCTAGTTTCTGAGGTTCTCCATGTACCTAGGGTGGATCATCCCGATTACCCTAGCTGTGAGCGTCTCTGGACTGTGTCCAAAGACGAGATGATCTCGGCGTTTTGTGAACGTCCTACCTCTTGGGGAGATTACATGTACACACCATGTAGACCTTTTGCTAAAGGTCCTAGAGTCCTTAACATGGTGATGACTTTTGTTTTGCACCCACTCTCTCACTACAACTCGATCACAGAGCCTCGTGCTCGGTTCTTGTTGTCCCTCCTTGAGGATCTCTCTATAGACTTTCCTTCTCACTTTATTTGTTCCATCATAGATGTCTATAGAGATACGGCCACCCGTGATAAGCTCATTTTCCCTTCCGCTATCACGAGGATTCTGAGTCGTTTTTCCATTCCCTTCCCTTCGTCCGATCATTATCGCGTCATGTCCGCCATAGATGCCGCTACCGTAAAACGTAGCGAGGCACAGTTCCGATCGCGACTGTCCGATGATGCCACTCCTTCCACCCGTCCTACCACCTCCAGATCCGCTCGAGCTTCTGCTTCTACTTCTTCGAGCGATGTCAGCTTGGGAGACATCATGGCGCAGCTACAGCGCATGGATGCTCGCCTCGATACACTCTCCACGGAGTTGTATCAGGTGAATGTCCGTGTTGGTCGCATCGCCAGGCGACAGGCGACCATGGGCGGCTTTGCTGCAGAGGCTTCTCCTCCGCCACCTCATGTGTCGACTAAGACCGAGGCTGATGATGATGGCGATGATGATGATGCTTCCGATGATGATGATGGAGATGCTAGCTCTTCAGATGAGATGTCTACTTGACACTCTACCCTTTGTCACTCGTGACAAAAAGGGGGAGTAGTTTTGTATGAGAGTAGTCATACTTAGGGGGAGTGTTAGCATAGGACATAGGACATTTTTGTTAGGGGGAGTGTGGATTGAGGGATGTAGTGAGGTGATCAGATGTATTTTTTTCTTTTCTTATCCTTAGAGATACATTGATCATGTACTTACATACATTGTTCTTATTCTCTTTCTCTATATGATGATGTATGTTTTCTTTTTCACCTATCTCTACATGTGTTGTTTCTTTTCTGTCTTTATACACATGTTTCTTTACTTGTATGCAATCTATTATTTCTGTTTCACACAAAGATGCCTTGATGTGTTTTGTTTATAAGTGTTTCAGAAAAACAGGTTGTCAAAGTCTTCTTGCCATGAACTCTCTTCTTGCAAAGTTTTTCAAGAGTTTGTGTTAGGATAGATTTTACTATATGTAACAAGTGAATATAAGTTGAGTGATTTATGACTTCTCTCATATCTTCATTTGTGTGTTGTGGTTTTGTCACGGATTGCCAAAGGGGGAGATTGTTAGGACATATGTAGTTGTTCAAGCTTGTGAACATATGTCGCTATTTTATGTAATTGGCTTATCCTTAGACAAAACGCACTTTACTTGTAATTGGGTAGATCTAGGATGTGTTAAACACTTCAAGAAACAGTGGTTCAAGATTAAGTGTTGAAGCCGTCAAAGTCTGTCCAAGATACAAGCCAGGAAGTGCAGGATTTTAAAGCTCGATGATACCTCGACAGATACATCTATCGAGATTTAAAGAAGCTGTTAAGCCCGAGCCTCGACAGCTGTCTCGACACCTCTCGACACCTCTATCTGTCGAGAATTAAAGAAAACAGATTTCCAGGTCTGTTTCAAGTCCAATCCGTGTGTGTGTCTTTGGGACTTCTTTTCTCCTAACCCTAGACATATAAAAGGATTATTTTAAGGGCCGTCAAAGCGCAACAAGCAGAAATCACAAGATACAAGTTGCTTCTTCTCTTTCATGCAATTTGTGATCTGTGAGAAAAAGTTCGTGCCCTAGTTCATCTCTGATGATCTGAAGAACTTTGCAGCCAACATTCCTTCTTCCTTAAGTTGGTGAGTGAGTCACGTACTTGGATTCGTGCAAAGGAGTAAGACGCGTACTGGGATCCGCGCATCACATTGGTTAGTCACGTACTTGGGAGCCGTGCATTGAACTGGAGAAACTGTCACTACAGAACAAGTCCAATTGGGTATTGGGGTAAGAGTTCAACTGTAGGTTGGTGAGGTACTGGGATTCCTTACTTGTAACTGCTTGTTGTGATAATAGTGGAGTTTCGGGAGTGGTGACCTTAAATCACCCGGTGGGGTTTTTGCCTTAGGGTTTTCCCCATTCGTGAACAAATCACCGTGTTATTTATTTTCCGCTGCATAACTTAGTTTCGGTGATTTGTTTGTGCTGCCACGTAAATTTGCATGTTAATTTGATTAATTAATAACTGGGCTAATTTAATTAATCTAAATTATCACAAGGGGTCAACGCGTTTGTGGCCTGTCATATTATATTGCAAAGAAGCTACGAATGGAAGGGAGCAACCTTGGGGAGACATCGATGCAAAGAATGAATGGGCCGCTTTGGTCACGTGTCTGGTAGGCTAATGTTCCTAACAAGATTAAGATTTTTTCATGGCGTGCATGTCTGAATAATCTGCCTACACAAGACAATTTGGCAACGTAGAAGGATAGTAGAGGAGGCTCGGTGCTGTGTATGTCAAAATGAGGTTGAATCGGTTTTGCATATGCTGTGAGGAAGTGGAGCAGCACAGGATGTTTGGGCTGGGAGTTTGCAGAGCCTTCAAAAATTAGGTACTGCACAGGCCGATTTTCTGCAACTGGTTTTAGGTTTAATACTGAAACTTTCAGGGGAGGAATGGGATCTATTTTGGGTCACTTGTTGGCAAATATGGACTCAGCGTAATATAGTCATACACGGGGGTATATTCCAGCATCCTTCGAGGTCATCTCAGCAAGCATTGGAGTTCTTGAGAAAGTATACAATAGCACAGGACCAGTTGTGTGTATCAACTCCAATTCAGTTTCCACCGCAACAGATATGGCAGCCTTTGCAGGGAAATTTGTTTAAGCTAAATTTTGATGGTGCTTGCTTTTATGGGGGAGCTACTTCGGGCTATGGGGCAGTGATTATAAACGAAAAGGGCGAAGTAATGGCTGCTTTTGCTCTGAAGGGTGGAGCTGTAAGGGATAGTGAAGAAGTGGAAGTGTTTGCATGTCAAAAAGCCCTCCAGTTTGCTATTGATGTTGGCTTCGTGGAGATTATTTTGGAAGGTGGTAGTGCATTGGTGATGCAGACGGTTTCCCAAGCTCAATTGAATCTTTCACAGCTTGGATTAATTTATAAAGATATTTGGTGCTTGACTGCAGGCTTTAGATCCATTTTGATTAATTGTGTTAGGCACACTGCTAATAGTGTTTCTCATGCTTTGGCTAGATTTGCTAAATTAATTGATGATGATATTGTTTGGTTAGAGAAGGATCCCCCACATGTGGTGGATGCTTTGTACTTGGATGCTAATGCTTTAAATTAATGAAAATTGATTGGTTTTGGCTTCAAATATATATATATATACACACACTTAAGTTTCAAACTTATAAGCTTTGTTCACAAACATATTATTTCTTTATATGGACTAGCTCAAGTTAGTTAGGCCATTAACACATGTTTCACATTAAACACGTGCATATATTTATGATCACATGCTAAATTAGTTAATCATTGAGCTTGAGCCATATGTGGCTAATAGGATTAGAGTATAGGTTATATAAATTGATCCACGTAATCCCTCTTTGAAGGAGTTGAAGAATAATACAACTTTACCCCATAATAAATACGTAGCTAATTAATAGAGTAATTATCAAAAATTGAGGCATATGATCACAATTATAACAAGTTAATCAATGAAAAAAGCAAGTCACCAAATCTCTGTAGCATGCAAAGAAGTTAATAAACAAATAACACGAAGATATGGTGAAGTGGAAAACAGATTGAGAATGTTTTTAAAGGAAAAATCACTTCAAGGGTAAACAACCCAAAGTTCCAAACAAAGCAATTCACTGTATCAAGAGACATTTTACAATCTAGTATAAAATATTTACACCTTAACTCTACTCGGCAGATGAACTTGCTACAAAGACCTTCAACATTCCTAAAACTTTTGAACTCTTCATTACTAGAAAGTCTTCACATATGATACACCCATGTTCATTACCAAAACCTCTCGCCGAATTTAAGAACCTCTCTTGAGGATTTTTCATTATTATTATTGTAAGGACTAGAGTTGGAACCCAAGCCCACCGAGAACAATGGAGGTTAGCCTAGTAAGCCCAAAACAATAAATTTGTTAGAGAGTGTATCTTATAAGAAAACTACTAAGCCACGTAAGTGTAGGCTCAAGATAGATTGGGTTCAAGTTAGTAGGATTAGACAAACAAATTCAACAAAACATCTTTCCTCGAACCAATCCGAGGACAAAGTGTTCTTACGTTGATCAGGTTTTTCTATTTACAAAGTGTTCTTCTCTCTCGCTTCCTTTCTCTCAGTATTGCCTACCCATTTTTATGAAGGCAATTTCCTTATATATTCCCCCCTAATACATCACAGCCTTCCATCTGTTCAATTTCTAGGAAATCCTTTGCATACTTGTCCCATCAAGGCCCTTCTAAAAGTTATAGGAAGGGCTGTGAGCTAGGAAGACACTATTCAGATGTCATTTCTCCATAAATGTGGTAGTTCAATTGGTGCAGTGCATTTAATCTGCTGGTAGCAGTCACCATCGTAGATATTTCTTCTTTCCACTGTTGATATGTCTCTACTACTTCCCCTGGAGCTCATCTTTCCAAAGTGGTTGGGTTTCTAAAGCATTCTCGAGGAGCCTTTGTTCCTCAAGAACCTCAGTTACCATGTCAGTTTCCTTTTTCCTCCTCAGCCTATAAACGCATGGATCTTCTAACCATCCTCGGATATTTGATCATCCACAGATAGGGCCATGGCCCAAAAATGTGCTCCGATCAGCTGCCCCCACAATAGCCCCTCAAAACTCCATTCCTTTCCCTTTTATTGAAGATGGGGTTTTGATTTTGCTCTTCAGCTTTCACACGCTTTGAGAGTGTTCCCACATGGTAGTGTCTATTCATTTGCCTTGTGCATGTTCCTGATGCTTTGGCATTCACAACGCCCCATTTATTGCTTAGTACGGCGCTATGTTCCCCATGTTCTACGACACAATAAAGATCCAACAATGAATATTTTTCATGGAATTTCTAGTAGAAGCTTTCCCACTCATCTTTTCTCCCTATAAAAGGGATGTTGGGGGGAGGGGGGGGACCATTTCTTCCATTTTCCCAACTTCCAGTCTCTCAAAGAAGCAGTCCGAGATGTCCCTTTATTCATTTCTTTGTAAGTACCTTTTAGTTTGCACATAAATTTTGGGGGTCCTTTCCTTCCTCGTCTTATAATTCTCACTCTCACTTTCTCATTTCCTAAAATGGGTAGATTTGCTAGTTTAGTTTACACACCCGAGGGCATAGAAACCTTTAAGGCTAAATATAACATACCACCTGGGGTGACAATAAAGCATTGTCTCTTAGGAGATTTGCATGCCTTTAGGCCAGAGGGGGCCGTGGTAATCCCTATGATTTCCTTTTATAGAGGGCGGAATGCAAATTCCTATAGGTAGAGTGTTTAGGAATTTTTTAATTTCTCATAGGCTCTACCCGACCCCTGCTCACCTAACTTATTTAGGATACTAGGTAGCGTAGATGTCCTACATTGTAAGATGGAAGTGAAACTCACCCATTAAGATGTTAATTGGGTATACAATTGCCAATATCTCAAAGACACGGGGTACTACTTTAAAACTAGGGTTCCTTCAGTTAGGCTAATCTCGTGTCTTCTCTAATCCAACAAAGGCATGGACCAAGATTTTCTGATCGTCTTAGGTGAATGGCAAGATGACTTTTATTGTCCAATGTGAGATGGGAAGTCAGGTGGGGTATTTATAGGTTTAAGCAAACCATTTTTCCCCCGTAGATAGAGAAGTTTTCTCCGTTGATCTGTTTTGTTTTGTTTTCCTTTTTTTATGGACACCTTTCTCTTTGGTGTCAATATTTCTTCACTTTTGTTTCTAACCATATCTTCATTTTTGTTGTTATAGACAAAAAATTTACAGCCCCTAACTTTAACTTAGTCAACCAAAACGATATCAAGAAGATACTTCGGTCCAAGATCTTTCTCCATAAAGACAGCCAATTGCGTGCTGCTCACGTCATTCTGCACAAGCCCATCTCCTCTAGCTTCCAATCTCCTAAGAAAGTAATTAAGGCTAAGGATCCTCAGGTACACCGGATCGACATTGCAGTTCCTGGGTTCATCATCGGCCCTCCCCCTAAAGGGACTCATCACATCGATCTACCCAACCAACTGACTGTCAAGGAAGAAGTGATCCCTTTAGATTCGGAGCAAGAAGAACAAGAAGAAATTGTCTAAGTGCTCGAAGTTGTGGACTTGGAAGAAGAGTTTAATGTATTTGACTGACCAAATTTTGCAGAGTCCTCAAGCATCAACTTGATACCTCTGCCTTCAGCCCACTACCCTCTGCCCTCTGCCCAAGTAAGCAGTAATTAAGAAACAACTGATGTCCCAAAGGCAATGGTGCTACAACAAAAGAACACCAGCCTACTCAAGTTGCTGGAGTCACATGCTAGAGGAACCACACCCAAGGTGGCTTTCAATCCTTGGTCTCCTACTTCCCTCCTCTCCCAAACTTTTCCTGTCGAGCCCCTAAAGAAGAAGAGAAAAAGAGACAAGAAAGGCAAGGAGACGTCCAAAGAGGGCAAAATTCAGCCCACCAAGGATCAGGAGCCTCCCAAAGGGGCCAAAGCTACAAAAGGGCCAAAAATGAGGAGCACTGTTGAGGGTTCTGGTGCCAAGGTGGTGTCAGACCAACGCATTAGGGTTCCAACGTGAAACCTAATTCTAGAGCTAGATGGAACCCCTCTACATATGGACTCCTCCATTAGAGAATTTCAATAGGGAAAGGCTGCGCTATATGGCCAACGCCCTGGAACCACCTCAACTTCTTCCTCTGGATATCATTGACCTGAGGAATTTGAAGAAACATGAGGTCTTCTGACCTTAAAGAGGGATTTAACCATGGTAAGGATTCTTAATTGCCATTTTCCTCTCTTTTGTTTTTAAATTTTGTTTTTGAAGAAAAGTCTAACCAATTTTACCATGCTGAAAAGTGGGTGAATTAGGCCCACTCTAAGTTGAAAGACAAGGAGGCACACCAAGTTTCAGTCATAAAGAACTTGGCCATTGTTGAAAAAAATAAATAAATAAATAAGGACCTTGTTATGAAGCTAACTGAGGCTGATAGAGAGAGGAAGAGTGCTGAGGTTACCCTGGCTGGTGCCAAGAAGTAGGCCGAAGACCAACATCAGCATCTCCATAAGGCTAAGGAGCAGCTGGCCATTGCTCAGGAAAAACTTGAATCCCATCAAAAAGAGATGGAGAAGAAGGAGGAAGTTGTGGCTCAAGTAGAACAAGCAGGGTATGATGTGGGTGTCAAAGAGACAGAAGAAACCCTAAGGGTCAGGTCACAGAAGTCTACTGGGGTTGTTGCCTCTAAGTGTGGACTAGGACATTGAACCTGGCTGGGGTGGATGCTTCTTTGGAGCTATGGAGACCCGAAAATATTTTCTATCCTCCAACTCTGAGGATAGCAACCAACCCAACCACTGAGGAAGCTATTGCCCTAACGTCTCTACCCGCCGACCAACCAGCTGCTGTTACTCTGCCAATCATAGTTCCTACCAATACTTCCTCTTCTAATTCAGCCCTGCCAACCCTAGCCTTAAGACCATTTCTTAAGGAAGGGTGTCCCCCCCCCCCCCCCTCTTTTTTTTATCATATTATTACTGTTTTTTTCTTAAACACCTTTTTTACTCTTTTAGTATTAATGAGAAGTTCAATTTTAGTTCATTTGTGTGCTCATAGCTATTAAATTATTTGTGCCTTTCTTACTTCCCATTTGTTCATGTTGCTTTTGAAAAGAAAAAATAAAAATCAACTATGTCAAAAACCCTTACTCGTTCTCGCAAAGGATAACTTAACCCTCTTTTGGTATGAGGGACTTTTTAAGGCCAAGGGTATGCTAAATACCTCATTCACTATAAATATAATACTCTCTTAATCCAGAGGAGAATCCCTTAACTTAATCCTTAGATCCTAGGAGCCTAGTACATCTAGCGTTTTAACTTGTAATTACCCTATAGGCTGAGATCCATTTGAAATAAATGATGTATGGGACTAGACTTGGCCAAGATTTCCCTTTAATCATGTCATCAATCTTCAAACACTAACTGCTTTCTAATATATGATCCAAGGGACAGAGCATAACAAATTTTGATTCACACTTAACAAAACTTAGGCATTAACTTACCTCAGGCCAGCGGTCCAAAGATCCAAGCAAGACCAAGGTTTTGCTTAACACTTAGATAAACAACGAGTATTAATTTACCCAAGGCATGTGGTTCGAGGAACAAGGCATAGCTGAGTTCTGTTTAACACTTAATTGAATAACATATATTAATTTACCCAAGGCATGTGGTCCAAGGAATCAAGCATGGCCAAGGTTCTATTTAACACTTAACTGAATAGCGAGTATTAATTTACCCAAGGCATGTGATTCAAGGAACTAGGCATGACTGAAGTTTTGTTTAACACTTAACTGAATAGCAAGTATTAATTTACATAAGGCATGTGGTCCAAGGAACCAGGCATGGCTAAGGTTGTGTTTAACACTTCACTGAATAACAAGTATTAATTTACCCTAGGCATATGGTCCGAGGAACCAAGCATGACCGAGGTTCTATTTAACACTTAATTGAACAACAAGTATTAATTTACCCATACATCAACCAATAGAAGAATTTCAACCATCATAAGACTAAAAGATGGCTCTGAAGCCTTTTATTAATAGTAATATCTTTGAAGGTTATTTACATTCCACAGACGTAGCACGACATTTTCATCCAAATCTAGGCTCTCTCGGAGTAGCCGGTCATTCTCATTAAGGTCAAATTAGCACATCCTCAATGTTGAGAACCTCGTCTCATGGGGAATAACCACCTCGAAACCATATGTCATAGAGAACGGGGTTTCCCCAGTTGAACTCTAAGGAGTGATACAGTATGTCCAAAGCACATATGGGAGTTTGTCCACCCACCAACCCTTAGCTTCATTTAGCCTTTTCTTTAACCCATTAATTATGACTTTGTTGACAACTTCAGCCTGCCCATTCCCTTGAGGATAGGCAGGGGTTAAATACCTATTCCTGATGCCCAACTCGCAACAATGTCTCCTAGAAGTCTTACTATTGAATTAGTGTCCATTGTCTAAGATCAAAGTATGGGAAATTTTCAAATCTGGTGACAATATTCTTCCAAATGTACTTTTTTGCATCCACATCCCTAATGTCAGATAGTGGTTCAACCTCGACCCATTTTGTGAAGTAATCAGTCTCGGTGAGAAGCTATCTTCAATTCCCTACTATTTTTAGGAATGGCCCAACTATGTCCAAACCCCACATCGCAAACGGCCATGGACTAGAAAGGGATTTCAAGGTGCCTCCAAGTTTATGGATGCTCGGGAAGTACCTTTGACATTGATCACACTTGGCATAATCTTGGGCCATTTTTTGCATTCTTGGCCACCAATATCCCTAAGTAAGGGATCTATGTGATAAGGACCTTTCTCCTGTGTGACTGCCATAGATTCCTTCATGTAACTCCTCTAGTAACAGTTCTACTACCTTGGGATGGACACAAAATAAATACAACCTGAAAAATGAACTTCTAAACAACTTCAATTCCTCAGAAAGCCAATACCGAGGCGTTTTTCTTTATATTTTCTCAACTTCACCCTTGTCCTTGAGCAACACTCCATCCTTCAAGAAAGAAACTAAAGGATTTATCTAACTCGAGCCAACTTTCACGTAATGCACTCCAATCATGGTTTGATTCTAGTCATTAGGCACCAGCAAATCTTTGACAACTATGATCTGAGGAAGACCTTGTTCTGAAGAGGTGGCTAGAATTGCCAAAGAGTCAGCATGAGTATTCTTGCTCCTTGGGACTTGCTTTATAAGGAAGGCTCCAAAGCTAGACTGCAATCACTGAACTTTGTTAAGGTACCCCTGCATCCTCTAGTCTCTAGCCTCAAAATTACCATTGATTTGTCTGACGACCAACCTTGAGTCGAAGAAAATTTCCACAGCTTCGCCTCCTAGTTTTTTCTACCATCATTATCTCGGCTAACAAGGCTTATACTCGGCCTCGTTATTTGTGGCTGAAAAACCCAACTTTAGAGATTTCTTAATGGTTATCTTCTCTAGTGATACCAAGACAATTCTAACACCAGACCCTTTATGATTGGTTGCCCCATCTGCGTAGAGTTTCCAGACTAGTCAATAAGGAACGGTAACTGTTTTACCCATGCCCCAATCGCTTCATTCTCCTTGGCTATAACCTTTTTCAGGCCATTCAGTGAATTCTACCACTAGATCCGCTAGCACCTGCCCATTTATAGTTGTATAGGGCAAATATTTGATGTCAAATGCTCCCAAGATTGTTCCTCATTTAGCTACTCTTTATGTGTAATTAGACCTCTGAAGTAACGACTGCAAGGGGAGTTGAGTGAGGACTACAACAGTATGTGCCTGGAAATAATTGGGGAGCTTCCTCGTGGCATGTACAATGACTATTGCTTTCTCTAGAGGTAAAAAATGGACCTCTACCTCTTGTAAAGACTTGCTCACATAATAGATAGATACTCCTTTAGCTTTTCAAAGGCAACATTACACTCTTAAGTCCGTTCAAATCCTTTCCACTTGTGGAGAAGCTAAAAAAATGGTCTACGCCTGTCTACCAACCGAAATATAAAACTATTCAAGGCAACAATCATTCCAGTCAACTTTTAAACTTCTTTAGGGTTCCGAAGAGGCCGTAAGTCATTTATGGTATTGATTTGATCAAGGTTAACTTCTATTCCTCGATGAGTAATTATATACCCTAAAAACTTGCCTGAACTAACACCAAATAAGCACTTCTTGAGCACCTCAAACACACTTCCCTGGTCATTTAAGTGCTTAAATACTTGTTTACTTTTCATGATTATATCGTCAATATATGCTTCTACATTCTTCCCGAGTTGAAACTCAAACATTCTGGTTACCATCCTTTGACAGGTTGATCTAGCATTCTTTCAACAGAAAGGCATCACCCGATAATGATAATTTCCAGTAGGGGTTAAGAAGGTTATCTTTTCCTAGTCGGCCAAGGCTAATGGTATCTGACGATACCATTGAAAAGCATCCAAAAAGCTCATCCGAGGATGTCTGACCATAGCGTCTACCAACTAGTCGATTCGAAGGATCAGAAAAGGGTCTTTGGGGCAAGTTTTATTCAAATCAGTGAAGTCTACACACACTCTCCACTTTCCTGACTTTTTTATTTAGGGCAAGCTTGATTGCTCCAACATGCTTGAGCTTATCTACCTCAACTTTTACTGCCTTGGCATGCTTTTTAGAGGAGCACCGAGGTGGTTGCTTCTTAGGGATAACCATTGGATTCATGTTTAGATAATGACAAATAAAGTCTGGATCCACCCTTAGTACCTCATACGCATTCCATGCAAAGACATCAATGTTCTTTCAAAGAAATCCAAACAACTCTACTTTTTCTTAGGATGGAAACTGAGTCTTGACTTGAAAATACTTATCCATATTTGTGTCAATAACCACCTTCTCGAGCTCTTCACACAACAAGCCCCCTTCCTCGATCTCAAGGGAATCTTTAGCTTTCATTAATTGCTATGGGACCTCTTCTCGAGAAATTGAGACTCCATCTTCTGACTGATGTCTAATAACGGCCACAAAGCACTGCCTAGCCATTGCCTAATTTCCTACTAACTCTTCGACTGGCCCCCCTGTAGGGTACTTCACTTTCATGTGCAGAGTCGAGGACACAGCTCTCATGGCGTGAAGCCACAGTCTTGCCAAAATAGTGGTGTAAGAGGAATAAGCATCAACTAGTATAGGCAACTTGATTATGCCTTTAGGGATAACCATCTTCCCATCAAACCCTACTAGAGGGGAGTCATACTTAAGCAGGTCCTTAGGCTATAAATTCAACCCTTTATATAGGTTGGGATACATGATTTAAGCCCTGCTTCCCTGAACGACCAGAATCCTTTTTACGTCATATCCTCCAATATGAAGGGTCACCACTAAGGCATCGTCATGGGGTTGATAAGTCTCAATCTTATCCTAGTTAGAAAAATCTAGGGTTGGCCGAACTTCTATCCTAACCCGCTTAGATCTAAGGACCTGCTCCCTAGTATCTGGCTTTACCACTATGGACATGACTCTGGACGTATGACCTCTGGTCTGACTTGGGGTGGCAAGACTAACATTCAAGGTTCCCAAGGCAGCCTCAATATAGCCTCTTTGGTACCCTGATCCTGCTTGGCTGCCCTGCCTAGAGGGCTGGTGCATGAACTGTTTCAGCTTTCCAGCTTTAACCAATTGCTTCAAATGGTCACAGAGAGTTCTGCAATCCTCAGTTGTATGCCCACGATCTTGATGGTATTAACAGTAAAGACTTTGATTACGTTTGGTGGGGTTGCCTCTCATTTTGTTTGGCCACTTGAAATAAGGCTCACTCTTTATCTTTTCTAGGATCTGATGCACTGGCTCCTTGAATACTAAGCTGACCATTTGAGCATTAGAACACCCAATGTGATTGGTAAAGTCTCTTCTAGGTCGGCTATGGCTATATCCTTTAGCCCAAGAATCTCTTCGGTCAGGGGGAGAAATTTTGGTCTTCCCTTTTCTTTGCTGCTAGTCCTCCTCAACCTGCTTGTGCTTATCCATTCGTTCCATAAGTTGGTGCATGTTCCGCATAGACTTTACCCTTAACAACTTCCTCAAGTCGTGGTTCGTGAGAAGACCTACCTTAAATGTTCTTATTGCTACATCTTCGAAATCTTCATCTATCTCATTGAACATCTCCCAATACCTATTAAAATAGGTTTTCAAGGTCTCACCCTCTCTCATCACCATAGACAATAAAGAATCCAAAGGCCAAAGAACTCTACTGCATGTAACAAATCGGGCACCAAAATCCCTAGTAAGATCTTCAAAAGAACTTATTGACCCCTTTTCCAATCCATTAAATCACCTCATGGCCACAGGTCCTAGACTAAAGGGAAAAACCTTGCACATTAGGGATTCATTTCTAAAGTGTATAGTCATCCTCTGGTTGAAGCAACTCACATGCTCCATGGGGTCAGTCCTCAAATTATAAATAGTGAAGGTTGGCTGAGTAAAACAATGAGGGAGTTTAGCCCTATCTATTCTATGTGTAAATAGGGATTTGGAGATTTGGCATAATATCTTACTCATTGCATCATTCCCTATGCTCCTAGGGTTAAACTTTTGGTTTTCTTTCTGTGTTTTCCTTCCTCCTTTTCCAAGCACGAGGATAGAGAGAAAGACTCATTAAAGGGTGTTTTGGACCTTCGCCTATAACTATAATCTTCGTCTGAGTTAGCCTCTAAACTAAAAGAGGATGCAACACACTGCATGTGAAGTAATTTCTTACGCAAATGGTCAATTTTCAGCTTAAGATTCCTAGTTTCTTCATCATGTGAAACGTGACTTCTAGGCCAAGAATGGCTTCTATTGGTATGTTCCGTATATTCTGTTTCAGCCTATACACTAGAAGTTCGATTGGCCTCTTGGTTTTTCCTCCTCTCCAGACTAACAAAATGATCTACTCGTTGTGACCCCACAAATTCGTCTCTATTTTTTCCTAAACCCGCCATTTTTGCTTCTTACTATGACATGTAAAGCTTGACTAACAGAAGTTGTAAGTGCCTTATTTCCCATAGATGGCTCCAATTATAAGGACTAGAATTGCAACCCAAGCCCATCGAGAACAATGGAGGTTAGTCCAATAAGCCTAAAACAATAAATTTGTTAGAGAGTGGATCATTTAAGCAAACTACTAAGCCACGTACGTGTAGGCTCAAGATATATTGGGTTCAAGTTAATAGGATTAGACAAACAAATTCAAAAAAATATCTTTCCTCAGACCAATCTGAGGACAAAGTGTTCTTATATTGATCAAGTTTTTCTATTTGCAAAGTGTTCTCTCTCTCTTCCTTTCTATCAGTATTGCCTACCCATTTTTACGGAGGCAATTTCCTTATATAGTCCCCCCTAATACATCACAGTCTTCCACCTGTTCAATTTCTAGGAAATATTTTGGATGCTTGTCCCATCAAGGCCCTTCTAGAGTTAATAGAAAGGGTTGTGAGCTGGAAAGACACTGTTCAAGTGTCATTTCTCCATAAATGTAGTTAGTTCAATTAGTGTAGTGCATTTAATGTGGTGGTGATAGTCACATTCCTAGATATTTCTTTTTTTCATTGCTGATATGACTCTGCTACTTCCCTTGTAACTCATCTTTCCAAAGTGGTTGGGTTCCTAAAGCATTCTCGAGGTGCCTTTGTTCCTCAAGAACCTCGGGTACCACGTTAGTTTCCTCTTTTTTCTTCGGCCTTCCGGTCTATGTACGCATGGATCTTTTAACCATTCTCAGGTATTTGATCATCCTTGGACAGGACCCATAGCCCAAAAATGTGCCCGGATCACCTACCCCACAATTATTATTATTATTATTATTATTATTATTATTATTATTATTATTATTATTATTATTATTATTATTATTATTATTATTATTTTACCTTAGTAACACACTAATCTCTATGATTTCAAGCTTGACACTTAATTATAGCACTGTCATAGTGTATATCTCTTTGGTTTAGGGTTCACCAAAAAAAAAAAAAAAAAAACACTCCACATCTTTCAAAGTCTCTAAACATGTGTGCCTTTTAGATGTGACTTAAGTAGGACAAAAAAAACACCTAAACATCCGACTTCAACTAAAACGCATTATAATTTTTACTTTGTAATTTTCAATTGATCAAGCTGCAATCAAAAAGCAGTCAAAAGTGTGATTCCAGTGAATCAAATTGTTGGGTTAAGATAACTTGACCCCAGTTAATTATTTCAATTACTCAAGTTGATTAATTAGGTTCAATTGCATGCAAATTGTGAATGCACCAACAAATCACCAAAATAAACTAAGTGTAGTGGACATTAAATTGACTCAGTGATTTGTTGACAAATGGGTAAAAATTTTCACAAGACAAAAATCTCATCGGATGATTTTAAGGCCACCACTCTCAAGAATCCACTAATCAACAATCAAGCAGTTACAAGTACATGGAATTTTACCAACTACCCTGGCCTATCCCGAAATACCAACCTACAGTTGAACCTTCGTTCTAATATCCAATTGGACTTAATCTTGTAGCAGCCAAATCACCAACTTGATGCATAAATCTCCAATCTGTGACTAACCATTTGCACGGATCCTATTTGCATAGATCCTAGTACGTGACTAACTCCAGCAACTTGAATAATATTTTTGTTTGCAAAATTCTGCACTTCATCAATAATGAAAATCTAGAAGCACTTGGTCACAAAACTCTATGGCGTACAAATGCAGTAGCTTCTCATAGAGAAAATAAATCTCTTACTCTATGTATTTATGTGTTAATGACTTTCAAAATAAGCCTTGTATATGTCTACGGTTTTGATAAAAGAAACTCTAAACAAATACAAAAGCTTGGGCCAAAATTTAGATCTGGAAAACTGAAAATCATAGTTCTCAATAGATTGAGTTGCTGCCAAGCTATCTATCGAGCTTCACATTAAGTCTCGATAGTAGACATTTGTCAAGCTATCTATCGAGACTTAGGCTGCGTTTGTTTTGGGTGTAAACAGAATTCGGAAAATATTTTCCACCACCAGAGGTGTTTGATTTAGCCAGAAAACTAAGTCAAACGGAAAATCATTTCCATTGACTGTAAAATATGAAGGCTTGAAGTGTAAAATATATTACACTTCTATTTTACCTTCAAACCATTTTCCAAAAAAAAAAAAAGAACCGAGAGAGAGAGAGAGAGAGAGGCTGATCACCTGAACTTGAGATCGACTCCACTGCCGTCTAAGCCGTGCCTTTCACCGCCGATCAAGCGAAGCTCAACTCCACCGTCGTTCTACCCTGTTTCTCTCTTCCTCCCTCTGCCACCCATGTCACCGATCTACCTTTTTCTCTCTACTTGTGTTGAACAAACCACCGCAAGACGAGTGACCCACCGTGACCCAGTCACCTCTGTCATGCGATCTTGCCTCTGGTACCTCTAGATCGAACCCAATCGCCTCTCTCACTTCCTTCTTCTACTCTCTCAATTTAACCAGATTTCATGAATTTTTTTTGTTTAGTTTTGTTTCTTTTGTGTTTATCTATTGGGAAATGATATTATATATTTTTTGGAAGTTGAGAAAATGAGCATCAAGTAGAAAATGTGTTTTCTATAGTATTTTCAAGAACACAACCAAACATTAAAAAATATTTTTCAAAGTATTTTTTAAAATGTCACCAAACACATGAAAATATTTTCTTTTCCAAAAAATATTTTTACCTGAAAATATTTTACACTTGGAAAACATTTTACACAGAACCAAACACAGCCTTAATGAGCAACTTTTCTTCACTTGTTTCTTGGCCAAAATTGGAAATTAACAATAATTTCCAAACAATATAATTAGTAGGTACCTTTACAAAACTATATTTTTAGTAACATCTCGAGTCTAAAAGAGTCAATTTTGGGCCAAAAAATCAAGTCTTTGAGGGTCGATTTTCATTATCTGATCATGTCTGATATGGCATTTTTTTCACGTGGTGTCTACCTAGAAATCGAGTGTTAGAGACTTGATTTCCAAGCCAAAAAAAGAATTTTAGTCTGAGTCTCTCGTACAAGCCATTCCCAAAAAGGCAAAAATACCCAAAAAACATATCACCCACAACAAACTTTCAACTAGCCACGTCCACCTCCACCACCACTCCACCAGCAACAAACTCCACACGGCAACCCCAGCCCACAGCAAAAAATAAATAAAAAATCAAACCACCACCAACATAGCCACAACCATAACCCACTATTACAACCAAATCCAACTACAACCAAATCCAACACAGCCACAATTACCAACACAGCCCACGGCAACCACAACCACAGCTACCGAACCACCACCAACACAGCCACCAAACTGCCATTTCAACCAAAACGCACAGTCACAACCAAACCCACCCAAAAAAAAAAAAAAATCAAACACCAAAAAACCTATGCGAAGCAGAACCAAAAACACCAGCAAAAAAAAAATAAAAAAATAAAACTCATGAACCCACAAAATCAGCAATCCAAAACCCATGAACCCAGAATTCTCATCGTCGCTGATCATGGTGTCGTTTTGCTATTCGCCTTGACCGAGCATAGAGCTTCGATGGGTTGGCAGCTGGGCAAATCTGATGGCTCTGCACTGGGCAAATCTGATGGATCTACTGTGTGGAGACCACCGTTTATCCTTCACCATTGTTTGTGCTTGACTCATACTCCTTCTTGACCACCGTTCAGCTGGCCCACTATCCGATGAAGGAGATCAATAGTGATGAGGGAAGCGGTGCTGGAGTTCTTAGGCTACAGATCAACAGTGGATCTCGCCGTAGAAACTGCCAGTCTGAGCTGTGGCTATCGCAGGTTGGATGACGTCCTCTGCTCGGTAGACATGGCTGGGCTGAGGGGATGAAGAACGAAGAGGTCCTCTATGTGCTACTCTGGGACAAAAGAAAAGTGATGTGTGTTGCTTTTTGGTGTGAAGGGATTAAAATTTTTTTTGGCTTATAAATCAAGTCTTAGAGACTTGATTTTCAAGTGGACGCCACGTGAAAAAAATGTCATATCAGACGTAATGAAACCATAAAAATCTAGTCTTAAAGACTCGATTTTGAGGCCCAAAATCGAGTCTCAAAGACTCGAGATGTTAGTAAAAAAATATAATTTTGTAACAGTGCCTACTAATTATATTGTTTAGAAATTATTGTTAATTTCTAATTTTGGCCCTCGTTTCTTGGACCAATCTTCATTTCTTTTAATACAAACACTTGATATGCTTAAACATACTATTTCTTGATGTATTAAACTCATCTTAGATCTACCCAATTACAAGTAAAATACATTTTGTCAAAGGATTAGCCAATTACATAAAAATATGACCCAAACACAAATAATAGTTAAAGAGCAACCGAAATCAATACAATTTGTCTTCAAACTATATACTCCATCCATCTTAGGTTGTTTGTCCTCTATTCTATTTTGGAAAGTCCCAAAATATTGCCCTATTTTTAAAAATAAAAGTTATTAATTTACTAATGTTTCTATTATACCCCTACTTTATTTTCAAAACTATTTGAAAAGAAAATTAACAAATATTTTAAAAAATCAATCTAATTGAGGCATCTTTTTAGTTGCTTCATTAAGAATAACTCTTTTTTTTAAAAAAAAAAAAAAAAAAAAAAAAAAAAAAAAAAAAGATAAATTTATTAAGGGTAGTTTTGTAAACTTATAATTTTTTATAAGTCAAACAAGACAATAAATGCTATTCCCTTAAAAAGTTTGATTTTTCAAACATGACAAACAAATTAAGACAAAGGAAGTATATCATCATAGACACATCTGCCTATTACAATGACATAAAATTTGCCAACTACAGCCTAACAAAATTGTTGCTTAGACTTGAATAGTCTTGTGCTTGGAGGAAGAGACTCTCTCAAAGAAGTCTCATCTTGAAGAAATCAACTCTCAAAGGGTCACAACTATCTTTATAATCCACTCTAATTACTCAACCATCAAATCCTTCATCTTTCTACCATCAAATCCTTCGTCTTTCTACCATCAAGAACCCTTCTAAACCTTACGTGCCTAAATTCTCAGCCCCTAAACACTAAATGCAAACCACTCAACAATCAAATGTCTTCCTTACAGTATCGATCTGACCACCAGCCGTCGACACAACAACATCCCTTATTTGAATTGTTTTTTTGCAAGCATCAAGTCAATCGTATTGATTCATCATCTTAATTTAGTAACTTAGAAAATCTCTGAATTCCTTGTTCAAGAATTTTGTGGCTTTCCAATTATTTGATCTACTATCACATGCATTGTTAAACCAACTGTAAGCTTTTAACTGACAAAATATATTGGTCTTAAACGAGAGAGAGAGAGAGAGAGAGAGAGAGAGAGAGATCTGACTTAAATTAAGACATTACTTCAACCATCCATGACCTCACTTGGCAACAAATAATAAAACCATAGAAAGCAGATAAACGAAATAATGCATGGTTTTTTATGAGCAGAAAACCAAATAATTTGCACTCTCAAATAAAACCATGCATTATTTCGTTTATCTGCTTTATATGATTTTATTATTTGTTGCCAACTTAATTTGCTTGTATGCTAGTTATATTTCAAATTAAGTTATAATTATTATTTTTAAAAAAGCAGAAAGAAAAAGTATGATCGAGTCAACAAATCATAAAAGCAAGCGAATCTGACCCCGCGAATCCCCATTTGCACTCTCAGATTTGCACACCAAAGTCTTATATCCTCATCTTCCCAGACGAATAGTCTGCCGAGAGGAGACCAAGAGGATAATGCTAATAAGAGAGGACAATTCTACAGGGAAATGTTACCTTAAAAGAGCATAATTCTTTTCATCAAATTATTTGATTAGCCTGTTTTCTTATTAAATTATTGAAGAAACATAGTGGATTATGCCAAAAGAACCAAGTACTAAATCAGATAAGATTTGCAATTTATACTTCCAAGTGGGTGAGATACACTCTTGAATTGTGAAGTAGAAAAAAATTTAAATACTGTTATTACTTAAGTTTTATATCTTAAGTTTCTCAATTAAATTTGTAAAGTTTTTAGACCCCTTAAAACAGTTTAACCTAGTTATTTAGCCAAGTTGTTAATTTAGGTAAATTATGCAAATCTAGGTTAATACATATATATCATATCATGCAAAGCAGTGGAAATGTAAAGAACACAATGATATGATGATCTAGGAAAACCAAACTGGTAAAAAATCTAGGGAGGATTTAACCTAGCTATTATCAAGGTAAAATTGAATCCACTTTGAAAGAATCGAAGTTTGTACAATAGCAACTTAGACCACTAATATCCTATTGCTACCCACTAATAAAAAACTTACTGACACGATCATATGCAAGCTCCGAGACCACAGACTCCTTCTTTCTTGGATTCTCCAGCAAGTACAAGCAAAACCGCTTGTGTATCTTTAAGCTTTTAGGGCAGCAACTGAATGATCATCAAGCTCTTGAAGAAATCTCCTTCTTGATAATCCTAAACTTGTGTGAAGGCAAGCATCGCGCAGATCTCACAAGAGATTCACACAAACAACAATATGAGCAACAACAAAAATGTGGCTAGGGTTTGCCTTTTATACTTAGGGTAAAACATAAAACCCTACATATCATATGGGCTTAGGGCTGAGTTGAAAATTCTGCAAAAAAAAAATCTGCGTGACTTTTGATCGGTCAAGTCTAATTCTCGATCGATCGAGCCAGACAGATTTACACAGGAACTTCTGCAGTTAATTCGATTCCAACTTTACATAAAAGACATACTTTGAGCAAGTCTAAAATAAGACTAAACACTTGTTTTGGTCATAGTTTGCCAACAATACAAATTAGAGTTCTAACACAACTAAAAGCTCAAAGATTACGAAGAAAGGCCCTTTACAAAAAAAATGCCCATTTAAACAAATCCAATCCTAACTGCTATCCATCAGTTGCAAGTGTAGATACCAGCTAAATTGAATCAACCTGTATATTTCCTGAAACACTAAACAAAGCGTATAAACATATGTGTGGAAAATACAAGTAAACAAAATAAAAATCTTGATTTCACAAAACACAAAATAGAGACATATATCAATGAATAACTCATAATCATACGTCAATAAGTAGTGAATCAAGAAACATAGATAACAATGTATCTCCTCCTAACATGAATATCAAGAGCCAAAAAAGTAAATACAAAGTGAAGCACCTAGATACAATCTAATCTCCACGGGCTTATCTCCCCCTATCTACAAAAACCTCTACACAAAAGCACGCAAAAGTACTCAAGAGTACTCCCCTTTTTTGTGATGGAATGCCAAAGAACAATTAGAATCCATCATCAAAAGAAAGTGGCGAAGGCAAACGTCGAAGATGCGCCAAATCTGCTCGCAAAGTATGGAGCTTATCAAGCATGTCCACCAAAATCTGGCCATGAGCCGCCTGAACGGTCATGACAGTCTCCAATATACGATAAATGTCAAAGTGATCCGAAGTAGATGGTGGAGGAACAGCAGTAGCAGCAGCATCAATAGGATCAACAGGCGCCTCACCAAAAGTAAAACCTATAAAAGAGGATGGTGGTGCAGTACCAGAAGGCTTAACTCGAGGATGTTTAGAGTGCTCTCTCATCTGAGCAGCCCTCTACCTAAGGAAAGTGGCACCTATGGGAGCAATAATGTGTACGGGCTCAGAAGCGGAGAAGTCATCTAAGCCTAAAAACAACAAAATCCGATGTATGAAAACAAGATGAAAAAGAGCATGAGTAGTAGAGGAACTCCTATAAACTTCGTTCAAAGAATGAAGAAATAGATGAGAAAAACTAATAGGAGCATCTGTAACAAGAGCATACAAAAATGCACATCGCTCCAAAGGAATAGTGTGCAGATGAGAGATAGGCCACAAGGAATGACACGCTATCCTAAAGATAAGATAGGTAGACTCAGTGAGCTTAGCAGAAGTGATCCGAGGATCAGAACCCCACCAGATAGAAGTACCAATGATGTATGACATGATGTCATCTAGGGATGGCGATTCAACATACGGGTAAATAGGATGCTGGACCACAGGTACCCCAAGAGCATCACCACTACAGTAAGAGTAATTGTGAACTCTACACCTTGTATCCAACTCTTCACAACAGTGTTGAAATCATAAACATGGATAGAGAGATTCGAGTAGATCTCTCTGATCAGGGTTGCTGGAGGAGGATCATCAAAATCCAAAAGTGGCAACCAGCCCTAACGCTCAAAGTTTGCCCTAATGGAAGGATCGAAGTCATCCAACAAAACCTTACATTCAACCCAAATCTTTCTCTTAAGGTTAAGTGTTTCATAAAGCTCTCAGTTTTTCTCACTCGAAAACAAAAGGTCCACAGAGAAAGGAGCAGAAGAAAAAGAGGGTGTCCTATGGGCTCTAGTCTTCATGGGCATGGTGCTAAGGTAAGGATAGAGACACAGGAACAAAACAAACACAAGGGCAGACTGCAAGTTAGCATAACAAAAATACAACAAAAAATCTATATGATGCATGAACAGATAAATGTCATGATGCATACTTTAATGCAGTGAAAAATAGTTCAATTTTAAGTTTAGAATCACAAAATTGGCTTGAGCAAAGAGTTTAATACCAAAACTCCAAAATTTTGAAAAACCACTTGAAGAAATTTTACTAAATTGATCAATTGATCATCCCACAAGTTAGATAACAATTTATAATGATCAAATGCATCAAACCAACAAGCTAATTTCATCAATGAAACTCAATTTGAACAAAATCCCCAAATCGGATAAATAAAAGCCCTAGAATTTTCAATTCCTCACACAACACCAAATTGATCAAATTAAACACCATAGATCATGAATACAACAATGTATGATAAAAACCCATTGATCGATTTCAGAAAATTTGGCTTGAAACATCAAAAACCCCAAAAAATGCATAGGTCCAAAAATTTCCCTTATATGCATGAATTGATGCATGAAATATGAAATAAAATGCAAAAGAAAGGGTAAAAATATTTTACCGGCCTTAGGAGAGGAAAACCTTGCAATAAGATTGGAGGAAAACGACAAAAATAGTGATTGAAGCCTTGACCAAGTCGAATAGAGAGAGAGAAAAAGTTGAAAAACTTTTGAAAAGTGAGTTGAGCACGTGAAAAACAGTCCTTTTAAAAAATTCTCTACACAATTTTCGATCGATCAAAAAACATATTCGATCGGTCAAAAATGCTTCGATTGATCCAACACCAATCAAGCACTGATCGAAACAGACAGAGGCTAACCAACATTTTTAATCGCAATTTCGATCAATCGAAAAACAGGTTCGACCGGTCAAAATTCTGGAAAAACAGTTTTTGAAAAATTAGAAAGCAATTTGTTGCAGAAACTCCTCAAAGCATTGAATTTTATGAATAAAATGCATGAGTATGAGATGAAATATTTTTCAACAACACATTGTTGGAATCCAGTTTTCCCAAAATTAAGATTTTCAAACATTCTCCTTGAATTCTCAATCATCAAAACTATTTTGCAGAAAACTCAAAGCATTTTCAAACTTGGTTGGTCAGATCAGAAACACACACAATAACATGTACGATGTTAAGCAAAGAATAACTTGTGTGGTGTGTGCAACTAGCAAAAAGCTTGAGATACGTATTAGGTGATATGTGAATATCAACCACAAAGACTACAAAATTCATCACAAAGAACTGAAAGAGACTATCACCTAAGGATTTACATCATATAACTTCCACATCTCCTAGATCATAAGCTTGCAATCATATAAGTTTCTTGATTTTGCCTCATATTGTACACACAAATTTTAATTGTTCAGAAACTTATTAAAAATAGCCGGGATAATGTATACACCAATTTTATTTATTTGATTTGGTATTAAGTCCAATAATGTACACACCAATTTTAGCAATTAAACCGAGGCTACACCTTATGTTCTTTTTGTGCATGTGTTACACTTTCTCGAGTACAAAATCTTACGATATGCACTAAAGTGTTCATGATTGGCTAATGAACAGTGGTGAGATGGTTATTTATGTCTTTCTCAAAAGGTGCAAGTCCGACAGTCAAAGACATGTGACTTCAAGATCAAGACAAAGTGATCAATAACTACAAACATCTTCCTACACAACATGCACTACAAAGCTCAAACTAGTAAAGTGCAATAAAGTAAGCTTGACCAAGCTAAACAAGGTACAAAGACATATTATGTGAAAATAGATTAACCAACCTTATTTTCAAAACCAAGAAAATAACTACAAAACACAATTTTCTTCCCCTTTTTAAAAAAAACAACCTAGAATGAAATGTATGAATGTAATGCAATGCAATTCCTAGAGACAAAGAAAACAAATGGTCACAATGAATAGAGCAATGAAGCACAAGGACCATGTCAGATAGACTCAATTAAATTGAGCCTTTGCATCCAAAACTTCTTAGATGCACCTCGAGCATTGGAGTTTTTATTCACATGGGAATGATTTCCAACTCTAGGATTAGAATAAAGGTTTAGAGCCTTTACCAATTCACCAATGAGTACCATAGGATCTTGTGCATGAGGCACATGTACTTTTGGTTTGTTTGCTCTCTTAGTAGCTATGACAAACCCATGCAGGCTTACCATGTGACTTGTCCTTAGAAAGGATAGATTTCTTAGGTTTAGACTCTTTCAGGTCAACCCTAATCTTCTTAGGAGGTAAAACTTCTATGGGTTTGACAACCTCAAGCACAGGAGGTTTGACAACCTTACTCACAACCTCACTCATAGGGGCTTCAAAAGAAGATGAAGGAACAAAGATTGTGGAATTAGGTGCAGACACATTGATGCTTTCTACAAAACCTAAACCAATTTTTTCGGAATAAGACTTTTGAATACTCAACATCTGATCAAGTTTGGAACTAGCAAACCTATTGGTTTGTTCTCTAACAACAGGTAAGTCATGTTCCAAAGATTTAACTTTATCAAGCAGAAGCATGTTCTTAGTCTTCACATTATTCAAAAATTCAATAGCATCAAACAAATTTACAAGCAAATTTTTCTTATCAAGCTCAAGAGATGCAATTTTCTTTAAGCCTAATTCAACACTCATGGCATCTTTTGCAATAACTTTACAAAGTTTATTGTAGGCTTCTTGAAGATTTGCATCCTCAGAGAGTTCTCCATTAGAAGGATTCTCCTCAACAGTAATACTTTCATCAACTACAACAATAGCAGTGAAAGTAATGAAGTTTCCATCTTCATCACTACCAGGCTCATTGTCAGAAATTTCATCATCACTAAGGGTTACAGCCATAGCCTTACCCTTAGACCTCAAGTACGTGAAATATTCAGATTTCACATAACCATACCATTGACATCCAAAACATTGAGGACCCATAGAATTATTAGAAGATTAACCTACTTTTTCTCTAGGTTTTTCAATTTTGTTAACCTTAGTGGGAGCATTCTTCCTAAAGTTTCCAGGTTCATCAGTGTTTTTACCTCTTGCCCTTCTGTTGCTATTTTTGAGGAAATTCCTAAAGTTTTTGGCAAGGTAAGCAATTTCTGTAGCAGAGAGCTCATCATTAAATCCACCAACATCCACAGCATCAATAGACTTAAGAGCCATTGATTTGGGTTTGCTAGTTTTGGGTAGGTCCAACTCATAGGACTGAAGAGATCCTACAAATTCATCAACAGGGATGGAGTTCACATCATCACTTGTTAAGTTTTTAGACCCCTTAAAACACAAACAGTTTAACATAGTTATTTAGCCAAATTATTAACTTAGGTAAATTATGCAAATCTAGGTTAACACACACACACACACACACACACACACACACACACACACATATATATATATATATCATATCATGCAAAGTAGTGAAAATATAAAGGGCACAATGATATGATGACCCAAGAAAACCAAACTGATAAAAAACCTGAGGAGGATTTAACCTAGATATTCTCAAGGTAAAACTGAATCTACTATGAAAGAATTGAAGTTTGTACAATAGCGACTTAGACCACTAACATCCTATTGCTACCCACTAGTAGAAAACTTACTGATACGACCACGTGCAAGCTTTAAGACCACAGACTCCTTCTTTCTTGGATTCTCCAGCAAGTACAAGCTCTCCTGCTTGTGTATCTTTAAACTCTTATGGCAGCAACTGAATGATTATCAAGCTCTTGAATAAATCTCCTTTTTGATAATCCTAAGCTTGTGTGAAGGCAAGCACCTCACAGATCTCACAAGAGATTCACACAAACAGTAATATGGGCAACAACAAAAACGTGGTTAGGGTTTACCTTTTATACCTAGGACAAAATATAAAACCCTACACGTCATATAGGCTTAGGACTGAGTTGGAAATTCTGCAGAAAAAAACAATCTGCACGACTTTTGATCGGTTGAGTCTAATTCTCGATCGATCGAGCCAAGCAGATTTACACAGGAACTTTTGCAGTTAACTCGATTCCAACTTTACATAAAAGACATACTTTGAGCAAGTCTAAAATAAGACTAAACACCTGTTTTGATCATGGTTTGCCAACAATACAAATTAGAGTTCTAATATATTAATTCCTAAATACTTAGAACCTAACAAAATTGAATCATTAAAATATATTGACTAATGTATAAAAGATAATAAAATTTTCTTAGTACACTTAGTTTGATTATTATGTCGTTGGTTCATGGAAACAAAAGTAATACTCTCTCCATCCCAAATTATTTATTCTATTGTGGATGTTCCAAAATTTTATCCTGTTTTTAAAATTTGAAGCCTATAGTTTACTAATTTTCCTATTATGCCTCTATTTTATTTGAGAGCATTTAAAAAGGAAAAAAAAAAAAAAAATCTTAACACGCATTGTGATAGCTAGAAGTAATTTTTTAGATATCATTTAAATGTTAAGATTGAATTTGAAAGAAAGACAATAGTATTTGTTTTGTAGTAGGAGTATTTTTTTAGGTTTGATTTTATTTTATTTATTGAAAAGAATACCCAATAACCCAACACTAATTGTAAATCGCATCTTATTTTGTAAAAAAAAAAAAAAAAGTTTATTCCAACGGATAACTTCGTATTTCAAAATTCAGATAACTACTTTTTTTTATAATTTAAACTATAGAAATTTTTTATAGCATTAATTAAGTGTAATTATTTTTAAAAGATCAGACAATAAATGATAATTTCTTATAAAATTGGATTTTCTAAACCGGACACGGAGTGAGTATTAGGGTGTGTTTTTTTCAACTGAAAATCACTTTTGGAAATTGTTTTCCGTAAAATTGGCTGTTTGGCTGGTTTGGAAAATTCAGTCAAACTGAAAATGTTTTCAGTTTGACCGAAAATTATGCTTGAAACAGCTGAAATTGGTTTCAGTTGAAATTTTCACTTCAAACGGATGGAAAACACGCACTCCTCACTGAGATAAAAGAATACGCCCTTCTCTCACGCGCAAAGAGAGAGAGAGAGAGAGAGAGAGAGAGAGAGAGAGAGAGAGAACAGAGAGTAGAGAGATCGCACCCCAACCCGCGCTGGCGAGATCGCGCCTTCGCCATCGCCGATCTGAAACCATCACCTCAAACCCATCGCACTCCAACCCGCGCCGACGCGATCGAGCCTTCGCGATGAACATGCCTCGCACTCCAACCCGCGCCGACGCGATCGAGCCTTCGCGATGAACATGCCGCGCGATCGAGCCTTCGCGATGCCTCCGCCGCGCGATCAAACCATCGCCCATCCTTCTCTCTCTCTCTCTCTCTCTCTCTCTCTCTCTCTCTTCGTTCTTCTCGGTCTGGATTTGATGAATTTGTTTTTTTGGGTTTTGTTTGTGTTGTGTTTCTGTAACGAGAAATGATAATGAGAAATGATATTATCTGTTTGGAAGCCAAGAATTCGTGAGAAAATGTGAGCAGAAAATGTATTTCTTATGGAATTTTTAAGAACATAACCAAACACTAAAAAATATTTTTCAGAAAATTTTCTAAAATGCTACCAAACACCTAAACATAATTTCCTTTCCCAAAAATATATTCTCGAAAATATTTTCCTTTCCTGAAAATGATTTCCGTTGAGCCAAACGCAGCCTTAGATTTAATTGAGAATCTGGAAAAAAAAAAAAAAAAAACCTATACCCAAGTTTAGTTTCGCGGAGAGACAAAATGAAAGTAAAATAATTCGTGAAAAATGAGGAATAAAAGAGCACAAAGAACAAGAACTCCACAATGCCGAAGCTTTTCTACCAAAGAAAAAAAAACAATGCCGAAGCTTGAGTTATTTGCTAGTATAATTTGCTATTGCCAGCCGGCAACAAGGAAGGATCGTCGGAGAGAATGTATCCTTCTCTTTCAGACAAACGATTTTATTTAATCTTTTCCTTCTTCTAATATCTCTAAATACTCCTAAAAAGAAAAACACATTCTCTAAATTAAGACCTTAAGAGTATATAATCTGTATGTCTGTCCTACTCTATCTATTGGAGTTTCTACGTATCGTAATTGACCCGACAAGAGTCTTTGGTTTTGCTCTTTATTTTTCTGTCTAGAACATTGCTCTCTTTTTTCCTTAGGCAAAAACTGCCAAAAACACCATTATCAGCAACAGAATATAGAGGTGAGGAACAAGGCGCATGTGAATGAGTGGAAGGGTCAACCCTCAATACGTCCAATCTTGAGGTAGACACATCTCATGATGACCCATGGCTGGCACCGCCCTTGACTGGCGCTTCTGCTTTAGATTCAAACCATTTCTCCCACTCACAGCTTCTGCATGTAAACCAATAAGATTCACCATGTTATTCAAGAGAGAGAGAGAGATTTTTTTTTTTTTTTTTTTAAATCAGATCTATTCTATCATGAATGAACGAAGAATAGGGAAAAACATGGTAAAATTCCTTAAAGGGGAATGTTATAGGATGTTTTAAGCGCATTAGTTTAAAAATATTTTATGAAAAATGATAAATTAATTAATTTTTTTGACAATTTTTTATGTTTTTTATAAAATTAGTGTTAAAATTTTTTTTAAATATAATTTATTAATAATTTCTTTAAAAGCACTCATTAACATGACCGACTTTTAAATAACGTTAGTTAGATTTTTTTAATAAAATTCAAACTCATAATTATAAGTTTTTTAATGAATTTCAAACTCGAACTTATGTTCTTATGGGAAACTCAACTCACCCAGTAAACTTAAAATTAAATCAGTTAATATAAGGGTTCGATTAATGGGTGTGTGTAGGACATTTGTTAATGTTTATTTTAAAAAAATTTTGATACTATTTTTATAGAAAAATATATAAAAAAAATCTAAAATATAATTAATTACTTTTTTATATAAATAATTTCTAAAATTAATTTTTGAACCAATACCCTTAAGATATCCTAAAAATACTATTATGTTTTTTAAAAAATAATTAAATTCAACTTAGATTATTGGAACCTATATACTGCACTAAGAAAAAAAAAAAGGTCATATTAACAGTGTCATTAAGATAATTATTAATAAATTATTTAAAAAAAACTTTAATATCACTTTTATAAAAAATAACAAAAATATTGTCAAAATATTAAATTTTTTTTTTATCATAAAACTTTCTCAAAATAATTATTAATAAAAGTGATCTAGCATTAATTAACTTTTCAAAAAAACCAAAAAAATCAATCTAACGAGAAAAGGAGAAAAGTTAATGGAATCTATTAGGTACCATGTTGAGGAGGGAAAGCAGCAGTATTGCCTCGAGACCGCGCACCCATGTGGTCAAAGTGGACTTGCAGGGCCTGCACCACTCTTGCTGGAATAAAAACAGCGGGGCATCCTGACCAATACACATAAATCCAAACACTATCAGTTTTTATTAATTTATTTACTACTAGGATTTCATCACAGATGACAGCAATTAAAAGAAAATTCACTCTCTAATTCCTTTTCTAACGTCAAAATTCAATTAGTAATAATAGGTAACCCAAATTAGGGGTCTTGTCGTTTTCTCACATTTCCCTGAATCATAATTCAAGTACTACTAGGCATCTCAAGAGGGTCTTCCACCATTTAAAAAAAAAAAATTTAAGGATGAAAATGTAAACAAAATGGCCAAACTAATGGACTAGAGGGGAAGATTCCAGATCATGCTCCTTAAAATATTTGCAATTTTGGTCCCTACTCACTATCAAACTTTTTTTATATTTAAGAGATTAAAAAGGAATCTCAACCATTCTAGATTAGAATTTAGAATCACAACCAAAAACTCATCAAAAAAATAAAAAAAAAGAATCACAACCAAACAACAAAAACAAAGCTGGAATTATCAAATATGGGATTTAGTTAAATATTCCACTTCAATCCCAACCAGTCTTAACAACTAGAACTTTTAGAGGTATAACGAATTTAGGACTAAAAACCAAAACCAAAACCAAAAGCTAGCCAAATTACAAAACATAGTACCTGGTTTCTTGCGTGTTTCCGAAGAGTACCAGATTCCACGGGGCAAGAAAACACCAGTTCCACTCCCACATGATGGTGCTTTTCTTGAATCGGACCCACCCATACCCGACCCGATTTGCCGGGGGTGACTCTGAGCCTGAATACTCCATGGGTTTGTCTGAGCCTGACCTCTTCCTCCATTTCCAAACCCATTACAAAATCTAGCTTTCTTCTGAAACTGCTGGGGCTGTTCTTTTTGCACCGAAGCTTTAGCTTGTTGCTTCATAACACGCTCTTGTTGCAACCTATAGAACTACATATAAGAAAGACAATACCAAACAAAATAAATTACATTAATTCTTGGTAAAACAAGTACCCAAAAGAAAAAAGGAATAATAGCTAAAAAGTTTAATATTTATTATTATTATTACTTCAATAGCACGAATTTGATAGTCAGTGAGAGGTTGAGCCTGTGCTTGGTTTGAGCTAAACCCAACATTTGGCTTCAATGGTGTGCTCGGAACCCCTTGAACATGTTGGTGTTTTTTAGGCTTTTCGTAATCATCAAGGTACATCTTCTCCAACTTGCCAACGACGTCGTAACTGCTATCCCGAAAAGGGTCTTTTTCAAACTCTGGTGTGGGTGGTGGAGATGGTTCCTGAGAAGTACCATCTGGGCTTCCTTGATTCGAACCCAGTGGTGACCAGAACGTTGATTCCGGCGAACTAGTCAAACCCCATGTCTAAAACACCACACAAACTGATCAGTGCTAGGCCTTATTGGAAACAAGAAGAAAAACATCACCAATATACAAAATCTTTAACCAAAAATGAAATACCTTTTCAAAATGTTCAAAGCTTTGGTGGGAGTTTTTGTGTTTGTTCTTGTCATCGTCTTGAAGCATGTACTGGGCCATCTGGCGAGTTAACTCAGCAATGTAATCCTCGTCCTTGTCACTGTCTGTCTCGGCCGAACCGAGTTCCGACTCACCAGGGGAACTGAAAGCCGATTCAGTAATAGCATGAGAAGGAGGCTCCCAGGGCTTATTATAATAGCAACTCGAGTCTTTGCGAAGGTTGAAAGGTTTGAGAGACTCAGGGACAAGAAGAATATCTTCCTCATCACTGAGTAACTGAGAGGGAAGCAGAAACTCTGAGCTGAATAGGTCAACAGCCATCAATACAAGCCTAGCTAGTTTTGTGATTGCCACAGCAATGATAGGAGAAAAAAGTCAGGTGGGGTTTGGAGTTGCTTGGGATTGTGGTTGTTGTTGTAAGTAAATATATAAAGGAGTAGGAACTAGGTAGTAGTTCTAGGTCAGAGTGTGAGAGTGACTGAAGAGAGTCGAGAGACACTGTGACAGGCCTAACAGAAGGCACTGTTCAATAGTTTGTAGTACCATATATTTAAGAAGAATGCTAACTAATACCCCTAACGCAAGGCTATACATATGAGCAATAAAAACCAGCAAGAATAGGAGGTTGAGAGAGAGAGCCCTATAAAGATAGATAAGACATAAATGAATATGGTATTTTGCCGTATTAAGGTGGGTTGGGTTGGAGTTGGGTCCCACATTCACCGAGTCTCTGAAAGGTTTGGTCCGTTGTTCCTCAGAGTTCGGCTTTAGTAGTTGGACCGTATATTCAGCCAGCTGTACAATTCACCTGCCATTCGTTTGATTTTTTTTTCTTTTAAAATAAAATTTATTTTTTTTGATAAATTAGCTTTTAAAATGTTGTATTTTTTTTTTAAATGTTGTATTTAAAAATACAGTTTCATATTTAACTTTAATAAATAAAATTTTTCAAAGTTAAATAAATTTATCTTTGAAAAAATAAATAATGTAATATATTATTCTCTAAAATTTTGTTAGTTTTAAGTTAAATTGTGGTCAAGAGTCTTGTTACTCAATTTGCATTTTTTTAAATATATGTTTAATTGGAAACATTTAATATTCAAATTATTCCTTTTAAATTATTAAAATATCAACAAAAAAAATTTTGAATGTTGAAATTTTAAAATCTTATCAATTTAAAAAATTCAATCCAAAATCTTATCGATTAAAATAACTAAATCCAAAATAAAACTTTAAAAAACAAAAAAATCAAGACTTTTTTTTCACAACTTAAATTTATTTTCATAAAATAATCAGTAAAATTTTTTTTTTTAAATATAAATATACTTTAAAAAATGTAATAGTTTAAAAACCGTATATTTCCTTTTAGAATATAAATAAGCAAAACCAATCGGATCTAAATGTGACAATTTTTAATTTAAATATTTAGTTTGAAACTTTTGAAAATATAAGTTTTAGTTTAAAAATATCATTAAAAAATATAATTTTTTCTCAAAAAAAAAAAAAAAAAAAAACATAGTTTATGTATGAGGTCCTGAGTCATTATACAAATGACCTCAAATGGGCAACTTGATCTTTGCCAGTAGGCCTAAAAGAGGTATACTACAAACGGCCAGTCGGCCACACACCCTGACACCCACAAAAAAACGGAGCAGCAAGGTCGTACTTTTTGTCAAAGTGGGTGGTACATTATAGGGTGCAACATGGTTTTCGGGTATATCCTAAAGTTCCAATCAAACCAAATAATGGGCTGAGCGAGTGTTTGAATAACTTAAAACTCAATTTATTTTCCCTATTAATATATTTGTAACTTTATTTTTATTTATATTATTTTTTAGGTAAAATAATTTCATGAAAACGAGTTATCATCCTAAACAGACCAATCAAATAATTTGGATTTGATTTCCAAGTTAGAGTATGGTTTACTTATTCAATCCAAACTAACTAAAAACTCCGAAGTGCATAACAAAATTTGTTAGTTTAAGTTGTCAAAGAACCCCCTAAAAAAAAGTTGTCAAAGAAATGTATTCTTAGTTGATTTTGGCTAATTTCTCAGTTTTTAATTATAATTAGTGTGTAATCCTATACATATGTATAAGTACAATGAAAAACAACCACAATTATACCATTCAAATTATACAATTTTTTTAGAAAATATTGAAATTATAAATGATATTAACTTACACATTTTTTAAAACATAGATTTCTAAAATATGTAATAGTTTCTCATTATACATGTGTGTAATTTAGAATTTAATTTGATTTAGATTCTTCAATTTTTGCACCTAATAATTTACTTGCCACAGAAATTAAAAATTAGATGGATACACAGCACAAAATTGAACTCTAATTTAAATTCAATTTGGAATCCTATTAGATTTAGACTCTTTGATTTTTACAATCAATAATTCACTTATAACAAAAATTAAAAATTAAATGAGATACCTGGCGCATAATTAGACTTCAATTAAAATTCAATTTATGATTATGATATTGTTACCAAAAAATATGATTTGAAAAGCTCGAAAATTTGATAAGATTATGTTTACACAGGATATATAAATTTATATTATATATAAGAAGATTCTCTTCTTTCAACTGGACTTTTATATGGTTCAAAAATACCCTCATTAATGAAGAATAACTTCATTTATAAATAAGGTCATAAATATTAAATAACAAAATTCTTTTTAAATTGAAAAAGATAATTCTATTCAAAAAAGAAATTACAGTTACTGTTTATCTCTAAAGTTTATTATTTTTATTTATTTGAAAAATAAAAAATATATTTTTATAAATTATAATAAATACACATTATTAATATTTATAAAAAAAAATAAAAAAGCTTCTAAGCATGCGCATGAGTACGTGCTCAAAGGGCTCGGGTATTTTTAAGGAACTGAAAATGAAAAAAGACACAAAACCAAATAAAATTGACCGGACCAAAACATTGCCGTCGGCATACATAAGAGACAGTCCTATTCATCTTCATAATCTATCTCACCTTGTGCGAGTGAGATTCAGACCCAAGTCCATCTCCGAAGTATCTCATTTGATAACGATAAAGTTTTACCAATCATACTAATTATAAGATTTGTTTGTAGCATTAACTGTTTGATTGACTTTATTATCCAATTTGCTCCCTAGTCCCTTGAGACAACGAAAAGATATATTACAAATAAAACAGCCAAAAACAAAAGAGGGGCACTTTGACACTTCACAGAAAAAATATCTTTCTTAATAACTAATAATTTATTAGGTATTCTCAAAATATAGTAATATGATATTTACTCGCTCATATTTATAATGAATTTCACTAATTAAATTTGAAATAAAATCTATCAAGAGTGTAAAATAAGAGTGCATTACATTACCATATTTTGTGTTTACCCTTTTTTTTAGAAGATACTTTGGCTTTATCTAATAATTTTCCCTTATTCACTTTCCATGTATTGTAATTACGAGTAATTGTTAACTACTCTCCAAGTAAAGTACCATAATACTCTTTCCTTTTATATTCATGATAAATCTCACTATTTAAATTCATGATGATAACAAAAAAATTTATTAATTAAGTTAAACTACTTTGTAACTCATTTGATGCATGAGAATTTTAATATAATTAGGGATTAAAAAGATGTCATGCTCTACCTAATCCATCCTATGCTACTCCGCCTCGAGTGGATTTTCCCCACCCCATAAAGGTGATGGGGTTGGGTTTTGCATGTCCTATCCTGAATGCATATATTAAAAATTTTATTCGATATATATTTAAATTATTCATACATAATTAATCTTCTCAACACGTATCCTAGTTATGATTTAAAAAAAAAAAATAAACACTATTGCCATCTCTAAAGTACTTGTCTCTCATTCTCTCTTAGTATTCTTGGGCTCACCGTTTCCCATATGTTTTATCTTCATCACATCAATATTGGAACTATCTCATTAGGATTATTTAAACATCTCCAACTTGCTAAACTCTTACCTCTCATGGGTATTCCCCACCTCAAAGAAAAGATAGCGCTAGGATAAAACATATATGAGTTGATCCCACCCAAACTTGTTGTTATTCATGAACATAATGTGAATTTTTTTCTCTTTCATTTTAGTTGTCTAAATATGAAATATGATATTTATGGTAGTTATTAATAGTAATTTATTATGATTATGTTTGTTAGAAGAACTATATATTTTAGAATTAGGCATTTATTATGATTTTGTTTGTATATAGAACTATATATTTTATAATTTTTAAAAAAAAAATATATGACATGCCAAGATTCAATTGAATGGTTTTAATGTAAAATAGTATTTAAATTTAATTATATATGTGTATATATATATATATATATTAAAAATAATGAAGTATAAAATTGTGAGACTTCAAAAATTTAAGTCACACAAAATTATAAGGTAAAACAAAAGTTGAATTGCTTTGGTTTTATATATACTATAAATGATACCCATACTTTTAATGAATACTTTGATAGTTGGGAAAGAGATGGATTTAAGGTTCCATCTCCATTGAAAATATCAAAAACTGATAGCTAAGTAATTAGATAAATGATATCTTTGGTAAGATTTTTTTCTTTTCTTTTCTTTTTTGATGATATACTAAGATATGTCTATTACTTGAGCCATATGATTGACTCATCCACTAATTTGCCTCCTTAAATAGTCCTTCCACATTCTCAAAGGAAATGATAAAAAAAATAAAAAAATAAATAAAAATAAATAAAGAAAGTGAAATAAATCGGCCATAAAAGACAAATGACACGTGGACACTTTAGGGGAGAAGAAATATCTATCTTTGTTTTGTTCACTTCCCATGACAATAAGCATTGAAAGCTTTTCATTGATGTAAAGCCGGCGGTGGACTACTAGCTACCAAGGTTTTTCTTACATTTTATTAGCCATTCATAGTCAACAAAGTCTGCAGCTTTAATTTTGGAATCGGTGAGGACTAAATGGTGACCGAACGAGTGAAAAAACGACACATCTTAATATTTGAAATGTGATCGCAACAAAAAGTTTGGGGCCAAACTTAATTAAAAAAATATGGAGTAGATAATGAAAAAACTGTGCAATTTTCCACTGTCATAGGAGTGGAGTGAGGGTTTCAAATATGGGACCTAGAAGATGATTGAGTGTATATTGGTGATGTTTGATTGCAAAGTAAAAAGATAAAGCAAATAATATGAAATAAGAGTAAGTGTGTCCCTTCATTGGGTCTTCCATTCTTAAAGAATCTAATCACATTTTAAAATTTACTTCGTCTAAACAACCAAGAAAAGTGGTACATTTTATTTTTAGTAAATCTTTATGGGACGCCGCTCACAGACATTTGACCTTTTACCAATAGTTTAATGGTGAATTATATTTTATAATCCAAAAAATATATTTTTTTAAATTTTAAAACTAAATTAATATGTCTTAATTACCTTTGCATGTAAGGCTGCATTTGTTTTAGTATAAAATATGTTCCGAGTGAAAAATAATTTCAAGTAAAAATATTTTCGAAAAAGGAAAATAATTTCTAGGGTTTAGTTGCATTTTAAAAAATACTTTGAAAAATATTTTTTAGTGTTTAGTTGTGTTCTTGAAAATACTATAGAAAACACATTTTCTATTTGTTGTTTACATTTTCTCACATTTTTTCAGTTTCCAAACAAATATATAATATCATTTCTCACTAGATAAACACAAAACTAACAAAACCCAACAAAAAAATTCATTAAATCCGGTCAAATTGAGAGAAGAAGGAAGAGAGACTAGTGCGATTGGGTATGATCTCGCAGCGGAGAGGACTGGGTTTGATCTCCTGGAGGAGGTGACTGGGTTTGATCTCGCGGAGGAGGCGTCTGGGTCACGGTGGGTCGCTTGTCTTGCGGTGGTTTGCTCGACATGGGTGGAGAGAAAAAGGGTAGATTGGTGACATGGGTGGCAGAGGGAGGAAGAGGGAGGAAGGGACCGGTGTGATCTTTGCTTGATTTCAGCGGTGCGATCTTTGCTTAACATTGGTAGCGCGATCTTTGCTTGATCTCGACGACGCGATCTCGGCTTTGTTAGGGTGCGATTTGGGGTTGGGGCGGTGGTGTGATCTGGGGTGGTGGTGCGATATGGTGGAGTCGATCTAACTCACACTCTGTACTCTCTCTTCTTGCTCTTTCTCTCTCTCTCTTCGGGTGTCTGAGGCCGGAAATCATTTGAAGGTAAAATACAACTGTAAATGATTTTCCGGGTCAAAGAGCTTATTTTTCGGTCAAAGTTTTAGATTTTTCATTTGACCAAAGTTTCCATGCGCAACCAAACACACAGTAGGGTGTGAAATATTTTCCGAAATCCATTTTCAGCCAAAACAAACGTAGCCTAAATCTCGTAAAGTCATTTCAAATATTTCTGTATTATTATTATTATTATGGTACCTTAAGTCATGCTCTCTCTCTCTCTCTCTCTCTCTCTCTCTCTCTCACACATTTGTATTCACATAACCTTAAGCTATCTCCAATTATAAACCCCTCTATAGCACCTCCCTCTCTCTCTCTATCAAGTGAACCTTTGCTTCAGTCAATTATATATCTCATAATCTCTCTAACTGTTTGATTATTGCTTTCAATTCTTTTGAGATTTAACTTTAAACTCTCTCCTTGCTGCTCCTAACATATAACAAACCCATGATCTTTATTTTATTTTATTTTTTTTGGTATGGGTACATTTTTAGGTTAATTTTTCCAATATATCAAATTCGTATAAATTTATTGCAAAAGTAGTTTTTTTTTATTTTTTTATTTGAAACTATTGATAGTATAAAGGCAAACAAAAATATCTACTCAAATCAAATCTAAAATAAATTATCTACATGGATGAAAAATATCTCCATAAATACTCTTTCATACTAATGAAAACCTACTTTCCATCAATATTAATTATATTTAAAATTAAATTAAATTTTAAAATTTTCGATTGTTATTTCCGATGTATATATAAAATATAAAATATAATGTGATTTTGTCTACTTTTCTTTCACATGGAATACAAATATCATTGACAACATTAGTTTTGTTTTCCTAGACTTTATAGTTTGTATATCATCCCCAAAATTTTGAAAACGCATTAGTTTAGGTCTTTTTATCCATACCAAAAAATATTATCCTATCAATTTATTTTTAAATAAAAAGGCATAATTGAGTGGATTAGCACCAATCATATGTGTTAGAGTTTAAAGATGTGACATGTGAAAATTGGGTCGTATTAATAAAGTTATGTTAAGGTTAATTTTGGGTAAAAAACTGCCCAAATATGACAAAGTTTCAATCTATTCAAAGATAAAAATAAACAACAAAATTGATGATCTTTTACCCCCATATCATTTGAACCCTAATGAACTTCTAAGTCAAGCTTGATTCATTGGAAGGTAAACATTCGAAGCTTCAAAATGGATAAAAGTTTGATCCAATTTGGATTTGATATGAGAGAAATATGACCATTTCAAGATGTCACAATTATGCTACATCTGACAAAACTTGCTTGAGCAATAAGTAATTTAGATTGAGAAAAAATGCAGTGGTTTGAAATCCGATTTCTATTTGAAAAGAATTAGTTCTTCTTTTTAAACTTGCTTTGTGCACCTACATAAAGCACCTTATGCGCAACTTTTAAAAGCAAAAGCAGGCTATACGAGGGCTAAACATATCTAATTTTGTTCATTTCTTCATAAGCCTAGATGACGAAAAATCATCATTGTGCCTAGAGAAAAAAACAAGAAAAACTTGTTGGATAAAATATATAAAAATATTAACTCGCCAATAGAGTAACAAATGGAGAAATAGGGTTGCAACTCGTGTAAAGAGAGAGCACACAGGGAAAACATGCTAAATCAGAGAATAATGATAGTTCAAATATTGGATAATGCCTGAAACGAGACACATGTCATTATAATACAAGGAAATAGTTCCACTGAAGAGATGAAACGATTATTGATAATTGTCAGTAATTGCTGGTAAACTCCATTGACCTCAAATATAAACAGATAACCTGTTTCTCATGTCGAACACACTACTTTACAAAGATGTCTCTACACATTCTGTATTTTATTTTAGTTTGTAGGATCCTTATATTAAGTTCATGCCAGTAAGTTGATTTTTGTAATTGTTACTTTTGAAATCTATTAGATTCATAGCAAGTTCTTAGTTGCTAGTTCAGTAGATTTCAAAGTCTTCCAATTTATTTCAATTTGTTGTTTCTCATTGATGTGCTATGGTTAGTTTGGAATCATTTAACTTTCTTGCCAACTTGTAGTCCTGTTAATCCTTTGAATTTATTAGGAAAACAGAGAATATTGGAATGAATTTTCGTATGCATTGATTAGAAAGAGAGTGATACAATTATATATACAATTGAAATGAAAAATAGAGGGTAACTAACTAACTAACAGATTTTCCCTCCAAAAACTAACAAACTAACCAACTCCTTCACAAGTGCCATCCACACACTACACACTTAACTTAAACTAAACTACATGTTGTTTTATGCTATGCTTCATAACATTTATACATGAACTCTGTCGTTTAGGCCTGACTGCTTGATTTGTGTTTCTTCTTTCCTTGATCCTTGATTCTATCAGTCTTCTTAGTATCTTGACGCCCCCCCCCCCCCCCTCCCCTCCCCCTCCCCCTCCCCCTCAAGTGGAAGAGGGGCATGTATATTGACCATATTCAACCACAAGCAAAGAAAACTGGTGTGCATTCAAAGCCTTTGTCAACAAATCTGCAATTTGTGAATTAGTTCTAACATGTAGCATTCTGATATAACCTTCCAAAACTTTGTCTCTCACAAGGTGACAGTTAATCTCAATGTGTTTGGTTCTTTCATGAAACACTGGATTTGCAGCTATGTGAAAGGCTGCTTGAATGTCACAAAATAACAAAGCTACCTAAGGATGCCTTATTTGAATATCACTGAACAAATATAAAAACCAAATCACCTCATAAATTGCTACTGCCATGGCTTTATATTCTGACTCTGCTGAGGATCGTGACATAGTTTGTTGCTTCTTGGACTTCCATGAGATCAAAGACTCACCAAAGAAAACACAAAAACCAACCACTGTGTCATGATCCTCACTAGAGTAAAACCTTTAACTCATCCACTATCTGCTTATTGTCACTAGCAATTAAAATATCATCAACATACACCAAAAGAGCAATGAAAAAAGTGGAAGTCTTCTTAGTAAACAAAGAATAGTAAGCCCTGGATTGTGTTAATCCAAGTAAGAGTAAAGCAGTGGAGAATTTGGCAAACCATTTCCTGGAAGCTTGTTTCAAACCATATAAGGATTTAGTAAGTTTACACACCATCTCCCCCTTGCTGCGGAAGCCTAGTGGAAGGTCCATATACACCTCTTCGTTCAAATCACTATGAAGGAATGCATTGTTGACATCTAGTTAACAAAGATGCCAACCTTGCACAATAGCCACGGCAAGAATGCATTTGACAGAAACCAATTTTGCAATAGGAGAAAAAGTCTCAAGGTAATCGAGAATCTCCTTTTGAGTGAACCCCTTAGCTAGTAATCTAGCCTTATACCTCTCCACATTCCCATTAGACTTGTACTTCACCTTATACACCCATTTGCAGCCAATAGTCTTCTTATGAGGTGGAAGAGGAATAAGGGTCCAACTATGGTTAGCTTCAAAGGCAGATATCTCAATTGCCATAGCTTCCCTCCACTTGGGATTTTGAACTGCTTGGTGATAAAATTTGGGTTCTGCAATGAAGGAAATCATATTACAAAAATGCAAGTTTTTAGGTGATAATTTGTGGGAGGACAAATATGAGGACATAGGGAAGGCGATGCTGGAAGGAACCTAAGACACTAGATTAGAAGAAACCTGATCACACTGATAAGCATTTAAGTAGGCAGGTTTATGACTAATCCTAGTGGATTTCCTAAGAGGGTGTGTAAAGGGAGGAGTGGTGGACTATGGAAGCTGATTAGAAAGGGACTATGCAGGCAGAGCAGATAAAGGAGACTAACCATACGGATCAATAGGAAAGGAAGTGGATTGAATAGGTGGAACATTAGAAACTAGAGGACTAGATTGAATAGGTGGAACAGTAAAATCCAAAGAATCTAAAGGAATTGGTAAAAACCAATTAAAATGGAAGATAGAGGTGTAGATGACTCTGCTGAATGATTGGTAGCATGAGAGCTAGGAGAGATAGGACCAAGTGGAGGTGCATTTGCAGAAACAGACTTATGACCAGATGAAGGATCAAAGGAATTAGGTAAGGGCAATGACAAAGGAGGTGAGTTAGATAACAAGGACTTGTAAGAAGAAGGTAAAGGAAATATAGATTCATGAAAAACAACATCCCTAGAGACAAAAATCTTCCTAGTGTGAAGATTAAGAACTTTGTAACATTTCATATTAAAAGGATAACCAAAGAAAACACAAGGAATGGATTTAGAATCAAACTTCAACCTATGAACAGAAGGAGTAGATACAAAACGCAAACAACCAAACACTCTAAAATGATTGAAAGAATGTTTCAAGTTCAAGTGTTAAAGTCATGCAAGTTTGTCCAAGAATCAAGTGATGAAGTGCTAAATTTTAAAACTCGACAGCTAGTATCCATCGAGGTTTAAAAAACTGTCTAAGCCCAAAGCTCGACAGCTACTTAACAAATAGGGTATCTATCGAGAATTATAAAAATCAAATTTTCAATTCTGATTTCATTCCAATCCGTGAGTATGTGTTTAGGCTTTTTTTTTTTCTCACAACCCTAAACATATATAGGGATTATTTTAAGGGCCGTCATAGTGAGCACAATTACAAAGTGTGAAGTAAAGAGTTGTTCATGCAAATTGTGACAGAAAATCTAGTTTGCCTTAATTCTTCTTAAAGAAGCTACTGTGTTTGTACACCATAGGATTTTGTGATCAAGCAACTTCGTGATCTTTATCGTGTGATAAACTGAAAAATTTTGCAGCTAACATCCTTCTCAAATTGATGATTAAGTCGTTTACTAGGATCCGCGCGTCTATTGGTTAGCCACGTACGGGGAGCCGTGCATTATGCATTAAAAGGAAAGATTGTTATTATAGATAAAGTTCAATTGAGTATTGGGGTTAGGGTTAGGGTTCAACTGTAAGTTGGTATAAGGTAGAGATTCTTTTACTTATAACCGCTTGTTGTGATAATAATGAATTCTCGAGAGTGGTGACCTTAAAATCACCTGGTAGGGTTTTTTCCTTGGAGGTTTTCCCCATTCGTAAACAAATCACCTTGTCAATTTTATTTTTCGCTGCATTTTATTTAGTTTGTGATTTGTTTGTGCTGCCATGTACATTGCATGTTAATTTGATTAATTAATAAACTTGGCTAATTAATCAATTAATTCATCACAAGGGGTCAATACATTCTTGGCCTATCAAGTGGTATTAGAGCAGACACATTCTGATTTAGTTTTAATCTTTATTGTGTGATTCATTAACCCCTGTTTGTCATGGATAGAGGACAGTCACTTTTTATACCTCCTTTGTTTGATGGTACTTCTTGCAGTCTTTAGATGAGAAAGTGTGCCAAACTACAGAGATAGGCTGGACCAAGCGGAAGGAAGCACCGGCCGATTGGGTTGATGCAAAGATCAAGGCAGCAAACTTCAACAACAGGGCATTGAATGCCTTATTCAGTACGGTCATAAATGAAGAGTTCAAGAAGATATCCTCCACTAAAACTGCGAAGGAAACATAGACCATTCTTCAAACAACCTATGATGGAACCAAGATTGTTAAGGATTCGAATCTTCAGAGGCTCACTACTAGCTTCGAAGAGATTAAGTTAGAAGAGGATGAGTCATTTGATGAGTTCTATGCCAAGCTCAAGGGCATAGTGAACTCAATTTTTAATCTTCAGGAAACCATACCCGAACTCAAGATTGTGAGAAAAGTGCTCAGATATCTACCTGAGAGATTTCATGCCAAGATCATCGCTATTGAGGAGTCAAAGGACATCGACAAGATTCCTTTGACAGAGCTAGTTGGCAATCTGCAAACCTATGAGTTAGGTTTGACAAGGATTGGGAAATCAAGTAAGGGTAAGAGCATGGCACTGAAGGCCAAGAACAGTGACATAGATAAGTCTTTAGATGATGAAAATTCTAAAATGAAATCCTACATCACAAGGCAATTCAAGAAGTTTATGAAGAATGCTAATGCGAAGGCCTTCGACAAGAACCGTAAGCAATCTAGTTCTTCTCAGTCTAAAAGCCAAGACAAAGAGAAGAAAAATGCTAGGGATGACGGTTAGTACACTGTTCCCTCAAGACCCAAGTGTTTTGGATGTCAAGGCTTTGGTCACATGAAACAAGAGTGCCCTACTTATCTCAAGCCTGTTGGGAAGAGCAAGGTACTTGCTACTACTTTGAACAACACCGAACCTGAGAATGATTCTGACAATGAGGATGACGGAATCCTAAATACCTTCACCGCCATTGTCAATCCTACTGAGGGGATTGTAGAAGATGTGAATGAACAAGAGGACATGGTGGACTCAAAGTTTGAGAAGATGGATGAACAAGATAACATCCACACTGCCTATGCAAAGTTATACCAAGTCTCCGAGAAGTATGAGAAGTTGTATAGGTTGGCCACCAAGAAACTCAGTGATGTGGAGCTTAAACGAGAAGAAATCTCCACAAAGTTTGATGAAGCCAATCAGACTATTGGAGTACCGAAATTTGAGAACAATTTCTTGGCTAAGAAGACTAAGAAACTTGAAGCAGAGCTGTTTCAAGTCAAAGCTTAGTTGGAGAGGACTTCAAGTGCAAAGCTTGATGAGATGTTCAGTATGCAGAAATCTACTTTCGATCAAACCGGCTTAAGGTACGATTTCTCTTCTCCTAATATTGCTTCTTTTAGTACTACTATTTTTGTTTCTCCTGCTAATAATGTTGAATCTGAGAATAATGATGTTAAAATTGTGATAGCTAGTGAGAACATAGACAAGGGTAAATCTATATTATGAGCACCCCTTAAGCTTGTTAAGAAAGAAACCAAAACCCTTAGGGCTAAGAAGAGTAATACTTAAAAGTCTAAAGAGAAGAAGCAGTATCTCTGTCATCATTGTGGAGCAGCTAGACATACTCAACTTAATTGCTATAAGTGGCTAGCCACTCAACAGAGCAACAACATGGTCTCATTATAAAACTTGAGTCAGTTTCCATCCTCTCTTGCTTCTCTTGGAGATCTCTTCAAAAGCCTCATGTTCATTTCGAACTTGAACGGTTGTAATTCTTCCCTCCCTCTACCGGTTCAAGGGTTTGTTAAAAGGAACCCTTGAATATTATTAGAATATTATTACAATATAAGCCCAATAGACTTAGGCTTATAGTTATAGGTCACTTATACATCATAATTCCTATACTAATATATATAAGGATGACTCTTGTACTTTATTACTAATGGCAGTGCCACATTGACTTGAGAGGGTTCAATTGAACCCCTCACTTGAGACCAAAATATGTATGTATATATATATATATATATATAATTTGAAATTTTTTTGGTTATAACCACCCTAAAATAAAAATTTGAACCCCCCTAAAAGAGGCTTAATAACAAACCAATTCAACACCAATCTTTATCTTTGACATTTTTGAACAAAAAGAAAAAATCTAACAACAAACCAATCTGATTTAAAATTGGGAAAAAAAAAATAAAAACATAGCAAGCCCAACAACAAATCTCATAAAAAGATAATTAAGTAAGCAGTAAAGTGTAAACACTATTTTATAAAAAAAAAAAAAAAAAAATGAGTGAGACACTAAAAATATAAATAAATAAACGTGAGGTAGTGGAGGTGAGGTGTGGGATAGTAGGGAGTGAAGACAATTTTTTTTTTTTTTTAAATGATTGCATTGGTGTGTTGAACTTTTAATAGAGTAGAGCAAAAGACACAACAAAAATTATTCTTAGTGAATTATAAAGACCAATAAGTTTTCAAATTTTTTTTTTTTCGAGAAGATTATAAGTTTTCAAAGTTGAGTTGAATTGTTAAATAAAAGAATTGAAAAGAGTAAAAGTAACACCCCATAATTTTATTATTAATTTATTTCATACGCATAAATTAAATAGGAGGGCTACAATTAAATGGATTTAATTGATTTGGGCCTAAGATATTAAAATGAGATAAATACTATAGGATAAGAAGTCCAAGGGAGATGACATAAGTTAATATATGGGCCTTGATAAACTTTAAAAACCCTAGCCTTTTACCTTAAGTTATACATGTATATATGTGTGTGTATATGTATATATATATATATATATATATATATATATATATATATATATATAGGAGACCTCCTCCCTTTAAGCAGCACCAAGAAATCATCTTGTTTTGCTCTTCTCTGCAGCTGTGTAGGAGAATCAAGTCAGCTCTCCTCTTTACTTGGGTTCTTGTATTTATGTGATACTTAGCAAGTGTCTATATAGCTTATGGGCTTCTTCTTTTTTTTTTTTTTTGAGAGTTAGCTTATGGGCTATTGATATATCACACACCTAGGATGGAGAATTTCTATGTCTATCAGTCTTTGTATTTAGTCTTTAGCAAGAGACAATCATACTACAGCTAGTTTTTAGTAAGAGACGATCCTAGAAAAGGGGACAGTGCACATTTGATAACTCCTTAGCAATGGAGTATACTATTAAGGATCCAAAAAGGAGGCTCCTTAGTAAGAGAGTGCACATTTAGGTTCCAAAGGAGCTACCCTTAAGAAAGGGGATGAAAAGAAGGTTTTAGTCCCAAAAAGGGAACAACACAACCCTATCAATGGGGCATAAACGTTGACCACAAGAAAAACCTAGAAAATTGTTTATGTAATGATATTGATATATATATATATATACACATATATATTATGATGGCTCACAATATATAAATATTTTTTATATGAAATATTTGATGATAAAATATTGATGAGTTACAAGTTATAAATTTGTTGTAAGAATTATTTATTTGAAAATTTGTTCCTACACCCTAATGTTAGTGAATTTCACTTATTGAGTTATCTCACCCCCTCTTATTTCCCCTTACAGATACATTAGAGGGATCATTGGAGTAGAGATTCTTAGAAGACAACAATTACTAATTATTTTGTGGAATTGAGGATTTTATTATTTTTTTATGTTATTAAACATTGTATTGGAGAATAATTTTGAGGATGTTTTATTTTTGGTGAATTAGAGCTCTGACATTTGTAATGGGATTTTAGGTTACTAGTTACTTTTATTTAATATTTTTACGGTTTATTTAGATTGAATAAATCTTTATTGCTTATGATTTTGGGGCGTTATAGTAAAGATAAAAACTAATAAATAATAATAAAATAAAGTATTTTAAGCAACAATAATTAAAGCTCACTTAACAACAATAATTAATAACTTTATTATAGTACTTTATAGTAATGATTTGCAAGATTAAATCTTAGCAATAATAATTAATATTTTCATTATACTAAGAAAAAATATGTCCAATAAGCTTATAATTTATCCTTTATTCTCTTGGTAGTATTATGAATAATTTTTTAATAAAGAAATCACATGTTTTCACAATATTCATCTCTTATTTAAGATTTATCTTTTAAGAGAACTTCGTGTGGACTTGAAAAATTTTTCATTTGGATCATGGGTTATGACTTATGAGAAAATGTCTATCTTATTATCCTAACTAGTATGTAAACCATGCTACCGTAAGGGAATGGATATAATTTAATAAACCAATAAAAATATTGCATTTTATTATTTAAGTGATACTGTTGGTTTTGTTTTTTATTTATTTATTAATCATGAGTTTAGTCATGTTTAAAAGACTTAGCTTATTTATGTTTAATAAAACTTAGTATTATGTAATTTTTTAACAAATATTTTTATCATACAAAATTTTAATGAAAGAATGCTACATAGACATATATATTCAAGGTTGATTCATTCACGGTACATATAACTATGATTAAGTTGCTTTATCACAAACCGTTTTCAACAAAATATTTTAATCAATTAAATGTGAATCTCATAACGTGCATCTAATAACAATATATAACAATATATAACAATAGAATAACATGAATCTCATTAAAAAAAATTTATCAATTAAAAATCACTAAAATTATGAGCATAAAACGTAAAAACAAACAAATAGGATAAATACTAATTCCTTAAAAGAAAACTTACAGTGAGTTGAGAAAACCACATAAATAATCTTTGATATTTGAAGAATAATGGGATTACAACTTCCTTTCGAAATTGGGTAGAAACTCGTGCTGATAACATGTTATGAAAAAGAAAAGAAATATGCAACATTAATGATAGGAAAACAAAAAAATTTTATAATTAAACAATAAAAATTATTGACAAAAAGGAAAGAAAGTATAAGCAGATGAAAGACAATAAACATACAACATCAATCATAGGAAAACCACAAAATTATATAATTAACCAATAAAAAATTTACACAAAAAGGAACGACAGTATAGGTAGATGAAAGAAAGCAGTAATCAAATCTTAAGAATGGTTGGAATTTGTTTTGCAAAGCATAAACCAGGACCATGAAAATTGTAAAGACAAATACAATTAGAATATTTAGAGAACCTTTTCTTATATAAGATACAAAAATACCTAAATACATGCATCATTGATACTCGATCAGAGATTCTTTTGAAATTCCATGTTGAAAAGGGAAGTGAATCTAAAAATACGTGGGTGTGGAAAAGGGAGGTGGACCTAAAAATACACGAGTGTTAAAAAAAAAAAAAAAAAAAAAAAAAAAAAAAAAAAAAAAAAAACACATTGGAATTACAAATTAGACTCAATTTCATATTTATATTGACACGTGACACAACAATAGATTAGAATTCTAATTTAGAATTCCAATTGAAATTTCTCTGTGCTTCACCTATTATATATATATATATATATATATATATAGATAATGATCAAATAAGAAAATATTGTTTCCAAAGAGGTTATTGTCAACCTCTTCAACACAAATTTGAATGAACTCCTTAAAAAAAAATTCCTAAAACTACCGTTGTTTATTACACACTTTTTTTTTTTTTTTTGGCTGAATTATTACATACAATATAATACATAGACATTTAGATTTTGACACATGCTATGATAATGATACTAAGGAAAACAATACTAAGGAAAACAATATACAGTAAAAGTTTCCCCCAAATAGGATGCTATATATATAATATATATGCTAGACAAGGATTGTTCATTTGTGTCAAGCCCTCCTAAAGGAAACATGTCCGGAACCTTGTTATCACTATTTTACACAAGTTCTAAGTTGTTATAGGACTGATTATCTAACCAAGAAGATAGAAAGTTCAAATTTCATCAGAATTATGCACTTTGTATATGCTAACATTTAGAGTTTATTAATTTCATTATAGATTTATAGCCCAAGATATGCACTAGAAACGAAATAAAAGTTAAATAAATAACCGTGCATGTATTTTTTTCCCCTGTGCTGGGGTGTGGTTAATTAACAAGGTGTAAACTATTGATTATTTTATTATAAAAAAATGGATTATTTTGATCGACTGAAGGAACACCACCGTGTTGCAGCTTTCCCTGCTTCTTCTGTGTATTGTATTTTGTGTGTTTTTTAATTTAAATTAAAAAAAAAAAAAGATTGCATTGATATTTTGATTTGGTTAATGAATCTTGCCCTTTTTTTTGTGTGGTAAAACTGGATATAGAATTAAAACTAAGAGGGAAACAAGGGTTTAGGACAAAGCCTGTTAGAATACAGCCCACAACAATCAGCCTCAACAAAAGATTGCAAAGTCCACAAGCAGACATGAATGCATTACAAAATCTAAAGTTTGCAAAATGCCTAATTTAGAGCATTCTTATCCAAAGGGGTAAATGATATTTATGCTAAAATTTAAGATACAAAATGCTATAATTACTAAAAGTCATACTCCATCAAACCTCTCAAATTTTATTTCTTTTGCAATCCAACTACAGTGGGCTACTATGTCTAGCAGCCCATTATAGCAACATTGTAAAAAAAAAAAAAATAGTTGTTTAATGGTAGTTATTAGTAGTTATTTGAAAACATAAAAAGAAAGAATAAAAAAAACATAGAGAAAGAATAAAAAAAGAGTATTTAAATGAAATGGTAAAATAATAAAAGTTTTGATGTTTGGTGAATTGTAAAGTGATATGTTAAAATTGATAAAGTAAAATTTTAAAATGGTAAATGTTAAATATTTTAGCATTCTTGATAAGAATGCGCTTAGTAGGACGATCAGTGCTTTTGTTAGCCTCCCGATAGATATGCCTAATACAAAATGGAGGAAGTCGAGCCATCAGCACCCTGCAGTCATAAAAAATAGGGGAAATAACTGAGTTAGCATATATAGGATTATTCAGAGCATCTACCAAAGCTTTAGCATTCAATTCTATAACAATTGCAGTGAGCTTCAACAGGTGGCACAAAAGGAGTCCGTTCCTCAAGGCCCAAATTTCAGCCATAAAGCGATTGACTTTCCCAAGTTTCTTGGAGAACCCTTTACCCAGTTACCCTTATCATCCCTTATGAGCCCCCCCCCCCCCCCTGCTGCACCGAGAACATCATTTGAGGCCCAATTTGTGTTAAGCATCATCCATCCCGCTGACGGCTTTTCCCATCTAACTTGCTTGATGGTCATCCTTGGATATCTTCTTAGACGATTGGCACACAAAAGAAATTCTAAGGCTTGCGAGACAATAAACTTAGCCAGGTTAGGATTAAGGTCCCCGTTTTTTAAGATAACCTGGTTCCTCTGTCTCCAAATGAGCCAAATAGCGAAAGGAAAGGTAATGTTCCAAGGAGGTTGATTAGAAGCTTGAGTTGTCTTTTTGCTAGCATTAGAGGTGTTAGTGTATAGCTTAGACTAGATTAGCCCATTGGGCTTGGCCCAATATATTGTACTTGTAGTTTACTCATATTACTTATACTGCACACATACCTAGCCTATATAAGGCTTTCTATTGTACATTATTATATACATCAATATACACTGACTATTTAGTCTTTCTCTCTCACTTTATATCTTTAACATGGTATCAGAGCCATTCTTCTAATTTTCTGGTTCCTGTGGACATCTCTGGCGTTCTTCCATTGCCTTCGCCTTCATCCAATAGTCATTGCCAGAAGCGAGTCACCGCCGTCACACCTACAATCCAAGAACACTTAGATTTCGTCAGTTTTGTTGATCAAACTGCAAAATTCAAAGCATAGATTGGCAGATCTTTCGATCCCAAGCAAAACCCAACAAAGCGCCTCCAGAAACAAGCTCTCATGCGCCTCCACGCGCCACCAGAAGTTTCTGCCTGACAGCATGCGCCGCCACGCGCCGTTTGCCAGCCTCATGCGCCTCACGGGCCAGGGACAGCGCCGCCACGCGCCTCACGTGCCACACGCGCCAACTCTGCTTCAAACCTACCACGTCAGCCCTAGTGACATCACTTCCACGTCAGCCCTAGTGACGTCACACTGCCACGTCAGTGCTTACTTCGTTGACCATGACCGTTGACTGTTGACTTTGACTTTGACCAAAGTCTAAATTTTTCAACAAGACCTGTCTTGCTCAGTTTTTTGCGTAGATTCCGATTTTGGACTCTGTTTTTGCATTTGAGGTTTCTAAATCTCATTTTTGGACATTTTTTTCCTCATTATGGCTCAACAAAATGATCGAGATATCATACGTCCTATCACCATTATGTTGGATAGTCCCACTAGCTATCATGCATGGTCTTAGAATATGACTGTCTTCCTAAAGGGTCATAAACTGTGGAGATATGTGACTGGTTCAATTCCTAAGCTAGTACCAAACCCTAAGTCCAAAGCCACAGCTGCTGAAGATGATTATGAAGAACGCCTAGAGGAATGGGAGAGTATTCAAAATAAGATCCTGTCTTGGTTTATCAATACTTCTATTCCCTCCATTCATAATCTTCTCCCTCGTTTTGAGACTGTTGAGGTTGCTTGGAAATTTCTGGCTAATCGCTATAATTGTACTAATGATTCAAGCTTGGAGTTCCACATTGAATCAAAGCTTTATCAAATGTGCCAAGAGACAGGTCAGTCTATTTCTGATTATTACTCTCAGACTTCTACTATGTGGGAACAACTTTCTGCTACAGATCCTCCACTAGTGTGTTCTAAGGACATTGAGCTCTTTGTCAAATATCGGGATCGCCATAGATTTATGCACTTCATGATGGGTTTATGTGAGAATTTTGAGCCTACTAGGGCTTCTCTGCTTAACCGGTCTCCTACTCCTTCTCTTGATGCTGCAGTCAAAGAGCTCATTTCTGAGGAGAATCGTTGGCCTACTCATCACATGTCATCATCTGATCATGTATTGGCTACACCATTTTCACAGCCTCCTATTGCTGCATTCACTGCTACTCCACGAATAAACTCTGGGCGTCCCACCTCTCAGTCTTCCAAAGGTACTCGCTGTGAGTTTTGCCGTGCTAAAGGCCATGATATCTCAGTTTGTCGCAAACTGCAGAAATTTATGCAAGAGCAGAATAAAGTTTCTCTTCCTCGGGAAGCTGCTGTATGTCCTTCAGATCCATCAGTTCCTACAAGTCCATCTTTAGCTTCCTCACTTATTACAGCTGATATTGAGGCAATTGTTCAACAAGTTTTATCCCGAACTTCTACTGCCCTTTCTGTCACCTCAGGTAAACAACCTTGGTTTTTTGATACTGCATGTTGTAACCATATGACTCTTGATGAATCCCAATTTTTTGATAAGGCACCCTTAGCACACCCTATCACTATTAACACTGCTGATGGAACTCCTATGCCTGTTAGTCATAAAGGAACAATCTCTTCTCCTAGTTTTTCCCTTAATGACACCTTTCATATCCCAAAGTTATCCCTCAATTTGCTTTCTGTTGGTCAACTTTGTGAATTAGGTGTAGATCTTCTCTTTACTAATCATGGTGTGGATGTGCAGGATCCCCAGACGGGTCAAGTACTTGGGACAGGGCATAAGGTTGGTCGCATGTTTGAGGTTCATGACTTAAAGATTCCTTCACAAGTTGTTTCTGCAGCTGCTACCATTACCACCCCCTCACCTGATCTTTGGCATGCTCGTCTTGGTCATCCATCCTTATCTCGTCTTCAATTGTTAGCTTCTCAAGGTCATTTAGGTTTAGTTCAGTTTCAAAAATTTGATTGTACTTCCTGTCATTTTGGCAAACAAGCTAAATTGCCCTTTAATAATAGTGACTCTTTTTCTTTTGCACCTTTTGATCTTATACATTCTGATATTTGGGGTCCTGGACCGGTTCCTACTGAAAGGGGATCTAGATATTTTGTCATATTTGTGGATGATTTCTCTCGATATACTTGGATTTATTTGCTTCACCATAGGTCTGAACTTGTGTCTATTTACCAAACATTTCATAAAATAGTTGAAACACAATTTAATTGCACTGTCAAAGTCTTTCGATCAGATAATGCCCAAGAGTATAATGATAAATCTTTCCTATCCTTTTTAAACAGTCATGGTACCCTTCCTCAGCGGTCTTGTCCTTACACCTCTCAACAAAATGGTCGTGCAGAACGAAAACATCGTCACATTCTTGATGTTGTCCGCACCCTTCTCATTTCTGCCTCTCTTTCTAAGCGCTTTTGGGGTGAGGTAGTACTCACTGCTGTGTACACCATTAATCGTATTCCTTCACCCACTACACATAACAAGTCACCATTCGAGCTCTCTATGGTCAAATCCCTGACTACTCATCTCTTCGTGTTTTTGGTTGTGCTTGCTTTGTCTCTCTTCCTCCTCATGAACAAACAAAGCTTCAACCTCATGCTCGTCTTTGTTGTTTCCTTGGTTATGGTATCTCTTAAAAGGGGTTTCACTGCTATGATCCCATTTTTCATTGGCTTCGTGTCTCCCGCAATGTTGAGTTTTGGAAACATCGTCCTTTCACGAGTCTTCGGTAGTTTCCTGCATCCTCTTCTTCTGAGTCTCCCATTTTTACCGATCTTTTCCTCCCTCTCTATCCTGAACTTGTGGAGGATTCTTCTACATCGGCTACCTCTCCAGACGACTCATCTCCGGCTCCGTCCCCGGCATATGACCTGCTTATCTTGGATCTTGTGGCACCACCCTCTCCTGAGTTACCTGTTAGTCCTGAACTTCGTCGTTCCACCCGGGTAAGCATTCCTCCCCCTTATCTCACTAGTTATCACTGCTCTTTTGCTCTTGCCACCCTATATGAACCTCACACCTATTGTGAGACCTATACTGACCCTCTTTGGCAGCAAGCTATGAATGAAGAATTAGATGCCCTTCATAAGAATCACACTTGGGATATGGTTGATTTGCCTCCTAGTCAGTCTGTAGTAGGTTGTAGGTGGGTTTACAAGATCAAAACCAAAGCTAATGGATCTGTTGAACAATACAAGGCTCGTCTCGTTGCCAAAGGCTTTACTCAGGAGTATGGCATTGACTATGAGGAAACATTTGCTCCTGTTGCTCGCCTTACATCTGTCAGATGTCTCATTACTGTGGCTGCTGTTCACCGTTAGCCTCTTTATCAAATGGATGTGAAGAATGCTTTCCTTAATGGAGATCTTCAAGAAGAAGTGTACATGTAACCACCCCCTAGCTATCTACACTTAGGCAGTAAAGTTTGTCGCATTCGTTGTTCTCTTTATAGCCTCAAGCAGGCTCATCGAGCTTAGTTTGAAAAGTTTAGCTTAGTTGTTGCTCAACAGGGTTTCACTTCTAGTCCTCATGACACTGCTCTTTTTGTCCGATGATCCTCTGCTGGTATCACTCTTATTCTTCTTTATGTTGATGATATGATTATTAGTAAAGATGATTCTGCAGGTATCCGCTCTCTTCAGCACTTCCTCAGTCAGCATTTTGAGATGAAAGATCTGGGCACTCTCAGCTATTTTCTTGGGCTTGAGGTTACCTCATCCTCTGATAGATACTATCTTTCCCAAGCTAAATATGTTTCTGATTTTCTCTCCAAAGCCAGTATCACTGACAGCAAGACTGTTTCCACTCCCTTGGAATACAATGCAAAGCTCACACCCTTGGATGGTGAACCTATATCTGATGCTACACACTATCGTCAGTTGGTTGGCAGTCTGATATATCTCACTATTACTCGTCCTGATATCTCACATGCAGTGGGTATGGTTAGTAAGTTCATGGATGCCCCTCGTTCTGTTCATTATGCTGCAGTTCTTCGGATTATTCGATATGTCAAGGGCACACTTTATCATGGTCTCCACTACTCCTCTTGGTCTTCTCTCGAGCTTCATGCTTACTCAGATGCAGATTGGGCAGGTGATCCGACTGATCGATGCTCTATTACAAGTTTCTGTTTCCTATTAGGTACTTCCCTTATATCATGGCGTAGTAAGAAGCAGGATGTGGTTTCTCATTCTAGTACTGAGGCTGAGTATCGTGCCCTTGCCGACACCACCTGCGAGCTTATCTAGCGCTGCTGGCTCTTGGCTGACATGGATGCTCCCCCGCCCACTGCCACTCTTCTTTATTGTGACAATCGTAGTGCCATTTACATTGCTCATAATGATGTCTTCCATGAACACACTAAGCACATTGAGATTGACTGCCACATCACTCGCCAGCATCTCAAGAAAGGCAATCTCAAGTTATTCTCTATCTCCTCTGCTGACCAACCTGCTAATATCTTCACCAAGACTCAACCGCCTAGTCGTCTTCGAGATCTTATATCCAAACTCCAGTTGGCTTCCTCCTTGCCACCTCGAGTTTGAGGGGGGATGTTAGTGTATAGCTTAGACTAGATTAGCCCATTGGGCTTGGCCCAATATATTGTACTTGTAGTTTACTCATATTACTTGTATTGCACACATACCTAGCCTATATAAGGCTCTCTATTGTACATTATTATATACATCAATATACACAGACTATTCAGTCTTTCTCTCACTTTATATCTTTAACAAGAGGCAATCCAATCTCTAGTGTCTTGTGTGAAGAATAAAGTATCTAAGGCCCCTATACCAAGCTAGTACCATGTAGGCTTAACCAAGACACAATCCCGAAGAGCATGGTTAATAGATTCCGGCTCCCTGTGACATCTCAGGCAGGTGACATCTAAGGCCATACCCCTCCCTGAGAGGCACTCCTTAACATCGATATTGAGATGCATGCACTTCCAGATGAATAATTGAACTTTTAAAAGGGTTAGGAGTTTCCAGATCCATGAACCCGAGAAAGGAACTGCTTGCGTGTCCGCTTTGATATTAGCGGGAAGCTCAAAAGGGATACAATCCCAGTTCCAGCCCGAGGATGATATCACATGCTTGATCTTGGGATCAAATGCTGCTTGTGTTAGATGGTCGTGGATAATCTGCCCAATGGGCCCTAGGTTTGACCAACAATCCCACCAGAAGCTCTAGTTGCTTTCATTACCTAGAATCCATTTAATCCCTTTTCGAAAAACTCCTTCTCCTTTTATCAAACCTTTCCAAATGGGAGATCCTGGAAGTCTAGCGTAATTTCCTGAATTAATTCTCTGCCTTGTTCCGTATTTCATTTTGATCACCGAAGCCAACATGCTATTACTCTCTGAGTGCATTCTCCAATTAAGTTTGGCGAGAAGAGCTATATTTCTCTCTTTGGCAAATTGTAAGCCCAACCCTCCTAAATCTTTAGTTTTTGTGACTTTTTCCCATCTGACCCATTGCATCTTCCTAGTCTATTTAAAGGATCCCTAAAGGAAATTTCTATTGACCCTATCGATGCCTTATTAGGCAGATAGGCACATTGCATGGTATAGGCTGGAATAACTGAGGATGACGCTTGGATGAGCACTATGGACAAAAGATTTGCTTTCCAACCCGCAAGCTTTTTTTTTACTCTATCCAGAACAAAGCTGAAATCCTGACTTTGTCTCCCTGGGTGTTTAGAGGAAACCCTAGGTATTTGCCTAAGTTTGGAGTTGAATTAAACTCGAGAATATTCGAAAGAGCCTCTCTCTGATTTGGGTCGACATTGGGAGAAGAGTAAACTCAGGATTTTACTGCATTAACGAATTGACCTAATTTAGAGCAAAGCACTTGTAACACCTCCTTAATGGTGGCACAATTATTTGGGTCAGCTTTGGAAAATAGGACAAGATCGTTTGCGAAAAAAAGGTGCGAGAAGGCAAGCCCACTCCTAGAAGATTAAAAGGAGTCCAACACTTCTGCTCACACTTTTCCTCTATCAAATACCCCAAATATTCATGCAAAGGATAAAGAGGTAAGGAGACAACGGGTCGCCTTACCTTGTGCCTTGAGATGGTCGGAAAGGCTCAAGACAACCTCCATTAAACAAAAGAGAGGTGGATACTGAAGAAACACAACTCATTATCAACTCTAAGAGGTTACCCGAAAATTTGAAATTTGCTAGCATCTCCTTGATAAAACTCCACTTGATTTTATCATAGGCCTTCTCCTGATCAATCTTAAAAGCCATGTACCCTTTTTTCCCCTTTGACTTGCTCATGGAGTGAATTAACTCTTGAACAATGATGATGTTGCCAACACTCCTCCTCCCCGGGACAAAGGCAGCTTGATACGGGGCAGTCAAGGTATCAAGGTGAGGTCTTAGGCGAGCAACAATAATTTTTGAGATGATTTTGCAGACGGAGTTGCAAAGACTAATGGGTCTGTATTTTCCAATAATTTATAGTCCTTGAACCTTGGGAATAAGAACAATGTGAGTTTTGCTGACATATTCAGGGACCCTCCTTTCCACAAAGGTATTCATGACCTCCTCCTTCACCAAGTCCCCTACTGTGAGCCAAACCATTGGAAGAACCCCGCATGTAATCCATCCGGGCCCAGGGCCTTATATGGCTTCATTGACCAAAGAGCATCTTTTACCTTCTCTAAAGAAACAATGGTTCTAAGGGAGCAACTAACTTCATCTGATAGATGAGATCTCCAAGGGCTAGATCGAGTGAATACCCGAGGAGAGCTCATATGGGAAGAAGTGTATAGGGAAATAAACCCTTCTCTGAAGTGATTCATGGCCCCTCTCTCATCTGTAATCCAATCCCTCATTTCATTTTTTATCAAGGCTATGTGGTTCCTTTTCCTTCTAGCAAGGGCCAATACATGGTAAAAGGAGGTGTTTCGATCACTCTGAACTAGCCAGTTAATCCTAGATTTCAGCATTCATAGATCTCTTTCTTGGTCTAGAATGAGCTGAAGCTCTTGTTGGAGTTAGTGCTCAAGATTAATGAAAAAGGTGCAAGGTTGGCTAGCCATTGCTTTTTGAGCACCGTAAATTCTGGCCATAAGCCTTCTTTTCTTATAGAAGATGTTGCCAAATTGATATTTATTCCACTCTATTGCATCCTTTGAGAACTTGTCGGATTCTGCTAGACTTCTTATTCTACTCCAAGCTTTTGAGACAACATTCGAGAAGGATATATCTGATAAACAACATTCCTGGAATCTAAAAGGCGGATTTCTCGAATAGGTAGCACCTCTATGAGAATAGGGCAGTGATTCGAATGGCACCTGGGGAGGTGTGTGACTCTCGCATCCGGATACAGCATACACCACCCCGGGTTTATAAAGAATCTATCTATTCTCTCTAGAATCAAATTATTAATGTCCTTCTTATTTGTCCAGGTGTACCTGGGTCCCGAGAAGCCCCGTATCAACCAAATTGCATTTATCCAAACAATCTTTAAAGAGAAGAGACCCACTGATGCTCACCCCTCTACCTCCAAATTTATCTTCCTCCACTAACGGTTCGTTGAAATCCCCAGCCATAACCCATGCCTTCTTATGAAGCTCTGCAACTTTTGTTAGGTTCTCCCATAGAATACATCTCTCCTCACTCTTAGGACTAGCATATATAGCGGAAAACAACCAAGCAAGGTTAGAAGAGAGTACCTTGACTTCCACATGAATTTCTTGCTTAGTTTTTGCTAGCAACTCGACCACTTTGTTTGAATTCCATAGCAGCCAAAGACCTCCCTCATAGCCAATGGTGTCTGTGTGAATTGCACCATCGAAGACGAGCCTATCAGTAATATTTTTTGCCTTATCCCTTCCCAACCTAGTTTCCATTACCACGAGGATCATTGGCTCGTGGTTTTGAACAAGTTCTCGAATGTGAGTCTGAAAATTGGGCCTCAGCATGCCCCTGCTATTCCAAATAATGATATTCATGATGAGTTGGTGGTACGGGGTGGGACATTCATCAAAAGACGGCCTCATTTCCACCTTCCTCAGATTCCATTTGATCCTCTCCAGCATCTTCATTTCCTGCCCCCTTCCTGGATTGAGTGTCAGGCAGTGTTCCAAGACCCCCATCTCCAATTCTTGAGCAATTGAGTGCAAGTTGAACACCATTGTAGGTTTGAACACTTGAATGAGCTTGGTGCAATGTCTGTTCCCCATTATGGTTGTAGAAATGGTCCGAGTCTTTGACATTCTCCTCTCCGACAATGACTCCGACGGGTTCGTCTTGCATAAGATGGGAGTTGGTGAGATCTGAGGAATGGATTGCCAAACTACCCTTCTCTCCTCCTTCAATGTGGGGTCATCTGTCAAAAACTGCCACCATGGGTTAGACATCACCCCCCACAGTGGATCTGAGAGTGGTAAGGAGCCTTTCTTCGCACTCTCCTCCGTTAACAGGAAGATGCATGTAATGTATTGCTTCCTTTTTTTTTTTTCTTTTTTTTTAAGAGAATTTTAACTTACAGTGTTCACTCTTGATGATAGCTCTTTAGTATCAGATTAAGATACCAATCAATTTTATGTGTAGGTGAGGATTGAATCTCAAATTTCTTATTCAACCATCCGAGACTTTATCAATTGAGTTAACTGTAATGTATTACTTAGATGTTTTGTTTAATTTTTTGATCGAAGATGGAAACCAACATCAACATGAACATTTATCTTGAAATATTTGTGAGTTCCAATTAGTTCAACTGATAAAATTTCAGGTTGAATAAGTGATCTGGGGGTTTAATCTCCGTCTATACTAAAAATCGATTGATATCTTGATCTGATAATAAAAAAGTTATCATCAAGAGAAATCGTCAAATATTAAAACTCTCGAAAAAAAAAAAAAAAAATCTTGAAATATTTAGAGGGTGTTTGGATTGGCCTGTTTTTAGTTAAATAATTCAAAAACTTTAACTCAAAACTCAAAAACCGTGAGACCCACGGGTTGAAATGTTGTTTGGTTCAGTTTCCATTTTGTGTTTCTGTAACTCATATCTCAAAATTTTAAATTTTGAGTTTTGAGAATGAAAAATGAGAACTCCTTAGAGGCTGTTTTCATTTTCTGAGAAATGAGTTTTGTGGCATTTTGAGTAAATAATTGCAAATATGTGGGACATTTTTCAATGTGTTGTCACATCACTCGTACAGCTGTTGAAAGCCTCTGTGCCAAATGCTCAAGCTTCACCAAAAAGCCTTTGCTGTGGGCTCCACCAAAAAGTGAAAAAGTTGAGAAATTAGATACGGGGCATGGTTTTGAGATATTGGAGCAAAACAAAAATTTTCGTTTTAAATTTTGAATAAGATAAGTTTTGAGAAATGAGTTGTGTTTTGAATTATGTTTTTTGAGTTTTGAGATACTCCAATTCAAACGCCCTCTAGCTTTCATGTTATTTTAAACTATTCAGCTTTAATTATTTATGTCTTTTAACGAAAAATTAAAAATTCAAAACAAATTCTGGGTCAACACATTTATTTGCGTAGGGAGCTATGCTAGTACTCTTTGCGTAAGTTTGAAGTTACGTAGACGAAATTAATGGAGTGGTTGATGAGATTCAAGTTTAGCCATTTAATCAGTCTGAAGCATGACTGTCAAGGTAAAGAATAGATGTTGAGGACCAAGTAGGCTCCCAATAACTACTATTGGAGGAGATAAGGATCACTTTGGGAGATAAGGATCACAAACCATCCAAAAAAAGGGTTACAATTAAACACTTTCTCTTCAGCAAAGAAAATAAAATAAAAAATTAAACACTTTCTCGTGAGCTTTTATGAATTGTCCTTAAATGGTTAATCCTTAGTTTTTCATTGACGTCCGTTTATGAGTGCAACATCAACATGAAGGGTTTCACAAGTAGATTTTATCCTTCAAATCTTTAAATTGAACCTCACCCTAATCTAAATAGTAAATACACCCCTATTCAAATATTTAACCCTTGATTGTTCACCACAAACGGCGAACCATACCAAATCCTTTTAGTGTTCATTTGACATAATTAATTTTGTCAAATTATTTTACTATTCAGCTTATTTTTATTACTATTTATATATCTCATTGTACCTTTTAGTAATATTCATAAGTTTTACTATATTATTTCAGCTAATTTTTACTTTTATTTACAGTATTTTTAACAAAAAATTTTCAGTTTCAACAAAATAAGCAGATCTCAAATGGACCCTTAGTAATATTGTTTTTATAAACATTACAAAATTATAATTTATAGTGTCCGTCCTATAACTATTGCTCTTTAGTATCATGCCAAAACACTAATTGATTTTTTTTTTATGTACAATCTATAATGATTATTCTTTATCATCATGTCAAAATACTAATCGGTTTTTTTTATCTAAATAAGGTTTGAATATCAAATTTCTTATTCAACAATAAGAAATTTATCAGTTAAGCTAAGTTGAACAATTATTTGCTCTTATTTTTTTACAAAATAACTTTTATTCAATGATAAGAAATTACTAATTGAGCAACATGAACAATTATTTGCTGGTGTTCTTTTAAAAATTATTTGCTCTTAAGGTGAGCACTATAGCATAAAAGTAATGAACTGGTGATATATTTAATGTTTTCCTTTGTTTATGTGTTGATTATATATGTTTCAAAATTGAGCACTCTGTGGGTTCTAGTTAGTTTCAACTGGTAAAGTTTCTTAGAGCATCAGTAGTAGATGTGGTAAATGTGCCAAATGCCAAAAATTTGGCACATTTACCACATCAAATGCAAAAACAGAGCATCATCAGACATTGCAAATGTTGCATAATTTTGCAACATTGAACAGTACCGTGGCAATTTTGCCACGGCACGGCAAGACGTGGTATAATTTTTATTATCATTTTTATTTGACTTTTCTCTCTCCTCTCACTTCTTTAATCCTTTTTTTTCTCTCTCCTCACAATCTGTCTCTCACTCTCTCTTTCCTAACCGGTCTCTCTCTCCCTCTTCAGATCAAATTCCTAGCTCCTCCCTCAACCTCAAGCGTCTTTCTCTCTGCCGATCTCGGTCTTGATCGGCGATCTCGCTCCTCCCTGCCGATCTCGATCTCAATCGACGATCTCGCTCCTCCCTGTCAATCTCAGTCTCAATCGGCGATCTCGCTCCTCCTTGTCAATCTCAGTCTCAACGCCTCACTTTCCAGTCCTTGTCGCCGATCTCTGTCTGTTTGAGCTCACCGCCAACCTTCAGATCGTTGTTTGAGTTTGGATCTGTTTGAGTTTTTTTTTTTTTTTTTCCCTCTTTTATTTGAGGTTTTTGGATTTGGAATTTGCTGGTGTTGTTGCTGTTGATGTTGTTGGTTTGTTGCTGTTGTTGGTGTTGGTTTGTTGATCGGCATTGATGTTGTTATTGCTGCCGGTGTTGGTCTGTTGATCGGAGAAAATATATTATTTTAATGTGTAATAAATATTATTTTAATGTATAGAATTGGAAGATAAAACATCTGATAAATATGATGTTGTAAAATGATGTGGTAAAATAATAAAGTAAGGTTTTAGTGTGGCAAAATGACATAATTTATACCACATCTGCTGTGGATGCTCTTATGGTTGAATAAGAAATCTAGAATTCAATCCTCACCTACACCAAAAGTCAATTGGTGTCTTAATCTGATGATAAATATCCTATTATCACCAATGAGAGAGTACCCTCATGCCAGACTAAACTAATTCATTATTAATACATATGATGTATTTTGTTTTAGAATTGAGGAGAAAGAAAAAGACACATTTTATATTAATTTCTATTTTATAATATTCCTCCAAAGTTATTTTTTTATTTCTCAATATTTGAACTTAATAATTGTAATGATTATATATATTCAATTTGTAATTATTTCTTTTTATACTGAACTCGTTACTAAAAAAAAATTCTATAATATTTATGTTATAATATATATATATATATATATATATATATTATTAAAATTATTTTTCGCAAAATATTACAACATTTTTTTTTTAAGAAAAAAATATTACAACATTGTGGGTGAATCTCACCGACGACTTACTAGTCCATTATTAATCCATGTGATGTGATACCGCAAAGGGAATAAAGTAAGGGCCTAACTAAAATTCAACGGATGGCACAGAACCATCTTCTAGTTTCAACTCCTCTTTATTGGTGCCATCTCTTCAAGCTTCAAGTACTGATCTTTGTGATATTATTCTTATCTTTTTCTGATCTTTCTGAGATTGAACACTAAAGAAGAAGAAGAGAACATGACGAAAGATAGAAGCATAGGAGTGGCCGTGGACTTTTCAAAGGGAAGCAAACTTGCTCTGAAATGGGCCATTGATAACCTACTCGAGAAGGGTGACACTCTCTATGTCATCCACATCAAGGCCCCTCTAGGCAGGGAGTCGCGAAATCAACTTTGGTCCACCTCTGGCTCACGTAAAGATCTATGCTTTGCTTAACTTTTTTTTATTTCTTTTGGATGAAGGTTCTGATTTATTTGATATGGATTTGGTGATCTTGGATATGCAGCTCTGATTCCATTGGTGGAGTTCCGTGAAAAGGAGATCGTAGCAAAATATGAGGTTGACCTCGATCCTGAAGTTTTGGACTTGCTTGACACTGCTTCTAGGCAGAATCAGGTACCCTTTTGATTCGTTTGTGTTTTCTTTGTGTCATGATTTATTGTTATGTTTATAAATCTATTTTGTAATAGAGAGAATGAATTGGATAGAATACATTAATTGTGGAAATTAATACATGTCCATCTAGCTAGTCTATTAAGGATTCATATAGCCGATATAAAATTTTGAGAAATTCATATAGCCCACCCAAAATTTTGAGAACAATGCTTAATTGTTGTTGTTGTTGTTATAGTCTATTTTGTGTTGTATGAAAATGATGTAGGTGACTGTTGTGGCAAAGATTTACTGGGGAGATGCAAGGGAAAAAGTCTGTGGGGCTGTTGAAGATTTAAGGCTTGACTGTTTAGTCATGGGTAGCAGAGGCCTTAGTAGCATCCAGAGGTATTGAAAATCTATTTTGTATTGTGTCTATGATTTCTAAATTAGAAGGTTTAATGATTTTATATAGTCAAAACCACATTTATAGGTGAATAAATTAAGACAATGATTCATATTAGTCTTGTTTTGATATTTCAATTGTTTGAACATAGGGTGCTTCTGGGTAGTGTGACCAGCTATGTTGTAGCAAATGCAACTTGCCCTGTGACTGTCATCAAGGATCAAAGTCCACGTGGCAATTGAGTATAGTTACATGTGAACTTTGCAAGGGGCTTAATTGTTTGGAATAAGGGTGGTCTGTCTCTGTATGCATTCGCCTGCAAAATGGGATGATATTTAGACGGGCTCGTGTTAATAATGGTGGTTAAATTGAAGGTGTGAGAGCAGCAATTTCAAAATTTGCATGGTATTGAAACTTGAAAGTTAATTTCTATCTAATTTCAGACTTCTGTATATCTGTTATTATACTTGGTTGTATGGCTTGCAATTATTCATATCTATGACAATTGCTTTTACTTAGAACAGCTTCACTACTTGTTAAAAGTCATTTTTCAGATATGAAAACGAAATCCTAAATTTGTGTTCATAAATCCTTCCTGGATGCACAAAGAAGGTAATTTGATGGTGCAGATTATTAAAAAGAGTATCAGTTATTTAGTTTGAAATTTGTGGAAAGATTTTAGGTAGCTTACTGAAATTAAAGAGTATATAAGATATGCTATGTTCTCACTTGCTAGAAAATCTACTTCAATTCTACCTTCTAGTTGGTTGATGATCTCCATTTTGACCTCCACACCCCCCCCCCCCCCCCCCCCCCCCCAAAAAAAATCCAAAAAAAAAAGGTTTTTCTTCATATTTTACTGTTAACTCATTGATCAAAAGCAGACCATGGAGAATCCAATTGCGCAAATAGAATCAAATGTCCTCCTCATTGAGCAACTTGACCCCTAAAATAACACCAAGCTAAATTCACTATCAACTCCCAAGAAATTCTTGTCCTTAAGCTCAATTTCAAGCGCTCAATGGCCTTTTCTTGTCTGTTCTCCTTCCATGATTAAGCAACCATGTGCCTACGAGAGCTGCAAGCCCGCAATCAAGATTCACATTATTTGTGCTCCCTGTTGAACAATTTAATGAAACATGATGAACTTGTAAGCTAGCCATTTTTCCTTTTCATACGCAGTCTTAGCCTAGAAATTTGCTGTTCTGTCATAGGGATCTCTGAGTTAGGATCAGATGGCACAGAATTATCAACAAATGTACAGCGTGCTTAATGAAAACTACATAGATATCCATCACCTCAAGAATTATAATAGGAAAATCTTGAATCCAACAATGCCTTCTATGCTATCATATTTTTATACCGTCTAGCCAATGAGATTTATGAGATACTTAAAGAATGCAGAGAAGGCAACAAATGTAGTCTAAGCAAAGTCACAGCTATCTCAAATAAAGCTCAATCTAAAGCCAACTGACCTCTTCCAAACTGAAGAATTAGTGATAATTAGTAATGACAAACGAGAAGCCTCACTTATATTAATTTTAAGTGAAGAAAATACTGTACTCAACCCAAAAAAAAAAAAAAACAAAACAAAATACAAAAAACAATAGAGATTAGTCAATTAGCTTTGTGTATATAATGATTGATTCAAATAGTTTTATTTTTTTTGGCTAATATGATTGATTCAAAATTTAAGATAGTTGGTGTAAAGAGGGAAAATTTTTGGCCCATCACAAATTAACACATCATGCCACCAAGTCTACAAAATATGACTAATTACAAAGCATCATGTACTGCTACTAGAAATTTGCCAAATTCCATTAAGGTAAAAAGATGAAAAGCATGCAAAATGCTAATCACACGTAGGCGCGTGTAAGCGATGATGCAAGCGAGTTGGCGCGTGTAAGTGATGACCCAAGTAATTTGGCACGTGTAAGCGATGACCCAAACAGACCAATTAGGTTGTGACATGTGTCACCAATCAGATTCTGCCACGTATTGCTCACCTACCTCTAAACTCCTATAAATAAAAACCTTCCTAAGGTATTTAAACACACCAAGACATCTGGGAAAGAACCAAGAAGAGATCTTGAGTTTAGAAATCTAAAAGCTCTGCTGAAATCAAGTTCTGAAGCCTCCAGAAACTTCAAGAACTTCAACTTCGAATATGAAGAACATTCGAAGAGAAATCATCCAAATCATCTTCCTATATCTCAAGGTCACTGGAATCAAGTTCTAAAGCCTCCAGAAACTTAAACACCAAGCTATCTAGAGCATAAGTAGCATCAAAGAAGATTCAGAAGTATTGAAACTTTGCTGGAATCAAGCCTTGAAGCCTCTAGGAACTTTAAGAACTTTAAGAACTTCAACCTCGAATACGAAGAACATTCGAAGCAGAATCATTCAAACTATTTGTCTAGATTTCAAAGGTCAATGGAATCAAGCTCAGAAGCCTCTATAAACTTCAACAAACCACAAATCAGCAAAGCTCTATGGATTCAAGCCTCCAAAGCCTCGAAGAACTTCCACCACAAACCTTCAAATACGAAGAACATTCGAAGAGGAATCATACAAATCATATTCCTAGATCTCAAAGTTCACTGGAATCAATCTCAAAAACCTCTAGAAACCTCACAAACCACAAATCAGTAAAGCTCTACGGATTCAAGCCTCTAAAGTCCCGAAGAACTTCCACCACAAACCTTCGAAGAACTTCCACCACAAACCTTCGAAGAACACACGAAGAACACGAAGAACATGAAAAATAAAGAATTTCTAATAAGCTCATAACTAGAGATTCATTGTAATTCTATTTCAAAGGTCTTCGATCCATCCTTCAGCCAAATTGAAGGATATCTTGTGTTCGAATCAAAATCACATCACCACAATTCTAATCAATATATCTTTCAATAGGCCGAATCAAAGTATCACTCTTTTGTAATTACAGAGAATTGTACCACATATTCGTCAATACAAATTCGCATTTGTGAAACTATTTTATTTATTTAATTTATTTCGAACTAAGAAATTTAGTCGTCTACAAATTCTGGCATGCCTGATGGGACATCTCTGCCTCTCATCTCATTCTCCTCCAAAGAGAAAAATCTTCATTATCTTACTACCAACCTCAATGGCATCTAGCAAGAACATTCGAGCTTCAACAATAGCTACTTCAGTTAGATTTGGTACAACTACCACCAATAACTGCATTGGTGCAATCAATTGTAGCCAACCAAAAGCTCATAATCAATTTTAATCTCAATCAACCAAGGAATCCAAGGTCTAGACAATCATCTCCTTAAACCCTCTTACAAGAAACAAGGTTATCAACAAGGACATCTCCACCTTGGAACATCTCAAGTATGGGGGCAAATCCCCTTCTTCCTTCACAAGAAGCTGGTCGCACAATTTCTCTCCCATCAAAGGGAACCCAAAAGATGAGATTTCACGCGCTCACTTCAAATCACTTTCTTCTCCATCATCTTGGAAAGTTGTGTCAGTTATGATGACCAAAACCTCTACCATGGAAGAAAAGATGGCTGAAATGGAACAAAGGGTCACCCTTCTCACAAAAGCACTTGAAGATAAGGATGTCCACATTGCGACTCTGATGAACAAACTAGAGGTACAAGATTCAGGTGAATTAAATCTTGACCTTGAGCACCTATTTGGCTTTACCTTGAAGGGAGAAAACTCTAGGGTTGATAAAGGAAAAGGAGTTGAAGACACTTCTCAACATGGACATTCCACCTCAATGGCCTCGATATATGTCCAACAATTGCAGGACATGATAACAAATACCATACGAGCACAATATGGAGGTTCTTCTACAAATTCTTTCACATATTCAAAACCCTACACAAAGCGCATTGATAACATGAGAATACCAAATGGGTATCAACCCCCCAAGTTCTTGCAGTTTAATGGCAGAGGAAATTCTAAGTAACACGTTGCTCACTTTGTAGAAACTTGTGAGAATGCAGGGACTCAAGGAGGCCTCCTTGTAAAGCAGTTTGTCCGTTAGCTTAAGGGGAATGCCTTTGATTGGTATACATACTTAGAACCTGAGTTAATTGATAGTTGGGAACAACTTGAAAGAGGGTTTCTTAACCGATTCTATAGCACGCATTGCACGGTAAGCATGATGAGCTTACCAATACTAAGCAATGGAAAGACGAGCCCATTGTTGACTATATCAATCGATGGCATTCTTTGAGTTTGGATTGCAAGGATAGACTTTCTGAAATTTCTACTCTAGAGATATGCATCCAAGGCATGCATTGGGGACTTCTTTACATCCTTCAAGGGATAAAGCCCCGAACATTTAAAGAGTTAGCAACTTATGCGCATGACATGGAGCTGAGCATTGCTAGCCATGGAAATACAAACCCTCCCATACCTAAGGAAAGGAGAAAGGAAGTAAGGAAGAATGATAGGAATGCAAAAGGCAGTCTAAAAAACCCAATGGCTGTTAACACTGCTGTAGTTAAGATTCCAAAAAGATGAGCAAAGGCCAATGAAAAACAGCTTGAAGGATGGCAAAAGAACGAAGTACATCATCTAACCTTTAAGGAACATGAGCAAAAAGCATATCCATTCCCCGATGAAGATGTGCCAAACATCTTAGAACAACTATTGCAATTGAAGCTGATTGAATTGCTAGAATGCAAACGACCAGAAGCCATGGGGAAAGTTGATGACCCTAACTACTGCAAATATCATCGCATCATTGGCCACCTAATCCAAAAATGTTTCATTTTCAAAGAACAAATCATGAAGTTTGCCAAAGAAAACAAGATTGATCTAGACTTTGATGAAGTTGTTGGTCAAATCATGTGACCGTTGCTTGTGATGTACTTCCAACTCTCAGGCAGGGGGCAAACACCAATAAGGGTTACAAATTGGTTGACAATGATGGCGTAAGGATTGGCCCTATCAAAGGGAAGTTCCTCAAACACTTCTATGCTTGAAAATCGAGGATTACTCCTCGGTAAGAGTTTAAACTGCCCACTGCAGCGCGACAAGGGTACATGATGTCTTCCCATTACCTTTGAAAGCGTACAAATAAAGAAAAATTGATCCCCCTCTATGTCACCATTTGCGAGTGTGGCGTAGTGGTTGGATGCCGTTATCGCCCTTGAGGTCGAGGTCTCGGGTTCGATTAGTGGTGATACCCATTATTGCGCAATTGGTACCTATGAAATGCCATGGGGTGTGGGGCGAGGATTACACACGTGAGCCCTCCCTTTTTGTAAAAAAAAAAAAAAAAAAAAAAATTTCCGTTGAACTACGTAATGACTTGATCCCTCTCTGGGGTACGTAGGCAGCTTTGTACTTTTAACTAAGTTCAGTCACATGAAAAGAAGAAGGATTAACAGTCTAACTTGAAGAGTTTTTCAACGGTCGTCAATATGCTTTTAAGGTCCCTTTGGTTGGCAAGGCATTGCTTAAAGACAATCAACTGCTCAATAAGATGATCAAAAATCGTTGTACTCAAAGATGAAGACTAAATGAAGTCTGCATGGCATTCTCTATCTTCTATGGACATTCTCCAACATTTATGAAGCATGTTTCGCATCACTTATCTCCTAAGGGAATCTTCTTATACCTTGCAAGTCTACGTTACATCGTTTCTTTTCTAGTTTGCGCCACTTCATAGCTCTGAAATTTGAACCACATCATCTCCCTTCTGAGTGGCGTTACTTCACATCATGTCTCTGAAATTTGGATGATGTCAACTTCCTCCAGAATGATAGTAGACCATATATCTGAAGTCGGTGTTGCATCATCTCTCCTCTATGAGCATGTTCTGACATCTTTAAAGTCTTGGCGGCATTCTTTTCACATCTTCAAGGTTTTGTTGGCACTTCTTTGAATCCTTAAAGTCCTGATGGGAACTTCTTGAAACTTCAAAGTTTTGTTGGCATTTCCTTTCATCTTCAAGGTCTTGATAGGGACTCTTTGCATCTTCAACGTCTTGTTGGTATCTTTGAAATCTTGATGTCTGGCAACAGTGCTAGGCACCCTCAATGTCTGAGCTATATTACCTCTAGAAATCAGTGTTGTTGTAGCTTTATTATAAAGGTTAATATTGGTGCAACTTCAATGTGAGTGCGGTGCGAATGAAGTGTTACATGGCTTTATGGTAAAGATGAATGTTGGCACGACTTCGGTACGAATGAAGTGTTACGTGGCTTCATGGTAAAGATGGATGTCGACGTGGCTTCAGTGTGAATGAAGTGTTGACATGGCTTCATAGTAAAAATAAATGTTGGCACGGCTTTGTACGAATGAAGTGTTGACATGGCTTCATGGCAAAGATGGATGTCGACACAGCTTCAGTGTGAATAAGGTGTTGACATGGCTTCATGGCAAAGATGGATGTCGACACAGCTTCAGTGTAAATAAGGTGTTGACATGGCTCATCGCAAAGATGAATGTTGGCACGGCTTCGGTACGAATGAAGTGTTGTCGTGGTTTCATGGCAACGATAAATATCGACATGGCTTCAATGCAAATAAAATGTCGAGGCAGCTTTATGGCAAAAGAAGAGTGCTAGTGCGTCTTCACTACAAAGGCAAAAGGTGGTGCAACTTCATAGCGGATGCAAGTGCAAATATTGCTTCAGTAGACAAATTAATAGCGATGTTTCATAGCAGATGCAAGTGTTGCGTACTGTTTCATGAAAAAGATAAGTGGTGACACAATTTCGATGCAAAGAAAAAAGAAAAAAAAAAAAAAAAGAAGAGGATTCCACTTCACTATAAAGGCAAGTGTTAATATGACTTCAGTACAAGGACAAATGCTGGCGTGATTTCATGGTAAAGACTCTTGATGTGGCTACGTTGCAAAAACTCTTGATGTGCTACGTTGCAAAAATTCTTGGTATGGCGGCGTTGAAAATACAAGTATTGGTGCGACTTAATTACCAATACTAGAGCCAGTACTACTTTAAAAATGAGTACTGACGATAGCATTATTGTCTAGCTGAATATTCTTATAAGAACGCTGTTGCAAAGACGAATATCGCTAAAAGATTGTTAATACATAACAACATGAAAGCATACGTCACTGCAAGAATGTTGCTATCAATGAAATATAAAGCCACCAAATGAAGGCAAACACTTCTATGAGAACGTCAACATAAAGTTTGATGTCAAAATCCAAAGATCAAGGAAATTGTGCTGCAAAACAAAAACAAGTAACAAAAAAAATATGTTAGGAAAAAGATCTCATAGCACGAACTAAAAAAAAAAAAAAAAAAAACTTGAAAGCAAGAGAAGAAGGCTGAAGGTTGAGCATGTGATAGCACGCCTTTATATAGAAAAATTTTGAGATAACGGATAAGAGAAGTGTGAAAACAATTAGAGCTCAAATTCAGATTTTGCAAACACAAATGCACTCAAAGTCAAGGAAGCCTACGCTGAATTTTGAAATGAAAGAGGATGTTCAGCCATGGAGACAGAAGATGATGGCTCATTGTCAGAGCAACCACTGTCCTGTCAGAACGACCACCGCCAAAATAGACCAAGAAGACTACAGTTCCAACAATGCCAGCGGACTTCTCTTTCAGACTCGTGGAAATCCAGACCTCATTTCACAAAATTGAATCCACAGAGATCTTAAACCGACAAAAATCGACAAAACCCAAGAAAGCTCAATCTCACCAGGGAAGACGTGCCGCCACGCGCCACCATAAACTCACGATGACCAGCGGCTTAGTCCCTTAAAACTGTGTAAATCTGTGCACAATTTCACAAAACTAACCATACAGCGATCTTCTACGGCCTTCAATCTACGAAGCCTAAAAATTTCAGGCCCAAACGATCAACCACGTGCTTTCATGCGCTGCCAAGAGTTCCGGCGGTTGCTACCTCAGTTGCATGCGTTGCCAGGCACCTCCAGCAGAACAGACGCGCTCTACGCGCCCACGTGCTTTCGCGCACCCAGTTGCATGACGTCATTAATGATGTCACCCAACCCGGTTTGACCCACTTGTTTAGATCTAACTCGCTTTGACCCATTCATCCTGACCCAGATCCTAACTGCCTGAAAAAAAAGAAACGCTTTGACCAAATTAGACATTTGACTTTGACCAAAAGTCAAAATTTTCAAAACAAACCTATCCCACTCTGTTTTTCGAGTACATTCCGATTTTAGGATCCGTTTCTTCATTCGAAACTCGAAAATTGTGTAAACATCCAATGCCTAAAGAGTTGACTTTTGCATAAATCTTGACCGAAAGTCAAAATTTTTAAGAAGAACTTGTCTTGCCCAATTTTTTGGGTACGTTCCAATTTTAGGGTCTATTTATTCATTTGAGAATCCAAAATTTCTCAAGTTGTGCGATTCTATAGCTGCTAGCTTTGATGTGAACTTTGACAAAAAATCAAGATGCTTGAGCAAAGCTTGTCCTACTTAGATTTTCACAAAGACTCTGTTTTTGAAATATACTTATTTGTTTAGACTTGGAAACCACCAATTTGACCCACTTCTCCAAGATACTAGCGATGTCCAAAATTTAAGCTCTCAAGATTAGAATTTGAGACCATCCATTTGGTCTGGATTCCCTCAAGATTATCCTCTAGACTTCATCAAGACTCCATTTTCAAAGAATAGATAAACTATCACAAGCATGTCTTAAACTTGAAATTACATTGGGTCATTATTTCAGCCTACCATTTCCGTTCGGTGCCTACCAGTCTCCAACCTACCATTCTCATTCGATGGCTACCGTTCTAATCCACCATTCTTACCAAAAACTCTAATCCGTCGTTCTCAACTACCCAACTACGGTTCTTCATCTCTCCGCTATAAATAGAAGGGTCGGATTCATCGAAAACTCAGAAGAAAAAAAAAAACACATTGAATCACAAAATGAAGATTTGCTTCTTTCAAATTTTCAAATCCTCCTTTTCACAGCCATTTCTCACTGTGGCCTCATCATTCTCAACACCTAGCAACCAAAATTACTTCATAATTGGTTTAAAATCAACCTTCTCATGGTTCAGTAGAGACCCTTCTCACAGCATCATCATTGTTTTAAGGTCTAAACAAATTTTGTTTCCCCACTTAACGACCATATTTGTCCATAGAGTTATTCATAACAAGGTCTGCATCGACGTTCCATGCTTCCATGGACTTGGTTGGCCAAGAAATCTAAGTCCAGCAGAGACACCTGTTCTTAAGATTAGGGCTCTTGTAGTCTCTCTCCAACTGCTTGGTCTTCCATCAGAAGCAGTGGTTCGGAACAAATAGTAACTTGGCTAGTTTCTAAAATCAGGATTGCAAGTTAGCTCCACCTTTCATTTTTTTGTGCTTTTCCAACAAGTGGCATTAGGTGAAGGTGGTAAAAGGTGTTGGGGGATCCTACAAATTGTCTTCCATCCAACACTTATGATGACCTCCAAGGTACCAGCTCATCAGAAATCAGCCTTTAGTGCTGGTAAATGGTCGTCAAAGCCTTATTCCATGTTCTCACTAGCATGGGGCCAAAGGTCATCATTGCTGGTACCTCAAAACACACTTTCTGGAATTACCCCAACTTAAAACCAGCTTGAAGAATTTCAGAAGATATACTTCTGAAATTACTTCAACTTAATGTCCATCAGCATGGTCCTATCACACATGCGCATTCAACGACTTGCTGTCGGACCTCATTCAGCATGCAGTCAGTCCCGCATTCCAAGGTGTACTTCCCAAAAAAATCTACACCAGAGAGTCTCCAACGTACAGGGCCAATGCCATGGTGTCATGTGTTTCATCCATTCACTTTGCTTCGTCTCTATCTTCTTCACCATCACCACTAGCAAACCCAAAATCCACAAGCTTCTAAAATTACCTCAACTTAACCCAAGTAATATGATAACAAATGCACATTAAACCATTTTCCCACATGTACTCTCCGTGATCCGAAGTATATCCTTCGGATATAACTTCACCAGAATTTCTTAAAAATGGGAGGCCAGCCCCATAGCTCTGCATGCTGTACCCAGCCAACATTCTCCCTTCTTCTCCATCTTCAACACCCTGTGATCGCCGCCAACGATCCAAAATACTCCTCTGATATTACTTCAGCTTAATCTCTGCTGAAATGATTCAATCTTGCAAGTACATTCAACTTCTTGCAAATAACTTTCAGCCTCACCAACTTACTTCAAGTACCATGGAACACTTTTTTGAAATTACTTCGACTTAATATCTGCTGAGAAGGCTCGGTCATGCAAGCACATTCAAATACTCGCAGACCCCTTTTCGGTCTCGTTAAAGCCTTTCATATGGGTGTGTCTACTCTTCTGAAATTACTTCATCCTGCTAAAAGCTCCACCACCTTCAATTGCTTCACTTGAAGAGTCAAGTATAAAAATCCATTTTTAAGACTTATTCACTCCCCACACTCTGAAGCTGTGTGCGCGAACGAGTTTCGAGGGGGCATTTGTAGAGAGGGAAAATTTCTAGCCCATCATAAGCTGACACATCATGCCACCAAGTTCACAAAGTATGGCTAATTACAAAGCATCATGTACTGTTACTAGAAATTTGCCAAATTCCATTAAGGTAAAAAGATGAAAAGCATGCAAAATGCTAATCACACGTAGGCGCGTGTAAGCGATGATGCAAGCGAGTTGGTGCGTGTAAGTGATGACCCAAGTAGACCAATCAGGCTGTGGCATGTGTCACCAATCAGATTCTACCACGTATTGCTCACCTACCTCCAAACTCCTATAAATAGAAGCCTTCCTAATGCATTTAAACACACTAAGACATCTGGGGAAGAACCGGGAAGAGATCTTGAGTTCAGAAATCTAAAAGCTCTACTAGAATCAAGCCGTGAAGCCTCCAGGAACTTCAAGAACTTCAACTTTGAATACGAATAACATTCGAAGAGAAATCATCCAAATCATCTTCCTAGATCTCAAAGTCACTAAAATAAAGCTCTAAAGCCTTCAGAAACTCAAACACCAAGCCATCTAGAGCACAAGCAGCATCAAAGAAGATTCAGAAGTATTGAAGCTCTGCTGGAATCAAGCCTTAAAACCTCTAGGAACTTCAAGAACTTCAACCTCGAATACGAATAACATTCGAAGTAGAATCATCCAAACTACTTGTTTAGATCTCAAAGGTCACTGGAATCAAGCTCAAAAGTCGCTAGAAATCTTAACAAACCACAAATTAACGAAGCTCTACGGTTCAAGCCTTCAAAGTCCCGAAGAACTTCCACCATAAACCTTCAAATACGAAGAACATTTGAAGAGGAATCATCCAAATCATATTCCTAGACCTTAAAGTTTACTGGAATCAAGCTCAAAAGCCTCCAGAAACCTCACAAACCACAAATCAGTAAAGTTCTACGGATTCAAGCCTCTAAAACCCTGAAGAACTTCCACCACAAACCTTCGAAGATGAAGAACACACGAAGAACATGAAAAACGTGAAAAACAAAGAATTTCTAATAAGCTCATAGCTAGAGATTCATTGTAATTCTATTTCAAAGGTCTTCGATCCATCCTTCAGCCGAATTGAAGGATATCTTGTGTTCGAATCAAAATCACATCACCACAATTTCAATCAACAAATCTTTCAAGGAGATCGAATCAGAGGATCCCTTTTTTGTAATTACAGAGAATTGTACCACACATTCATCAGTATAAATTTGCATTTGTGAAACTATTTTACTTGTTTGATTTATTTCGAACTAAGAAATTTAGTCGTTCACAGTTAGTAATTAATCAGTGACATATGTGAATGATTGTTAAGATAAACTAAGAAGTGGTTTGGTCATTCACAGCACATACATAATTATAAATTTATTGATAGAGGCGGCTTAAGGCTTGGGTGTATTATCAAGTATTTGATGACATGTGCAACTTGGCCTGTGACCATCATCAAGAATATAGGCATACGGGTTTTTACTAAAAAGATTTTTTTTTTTTTTACTCCCAATAATAGTACATTAGGTTGGGCCTACAATAGGTCTATGCTTCTTGGACCATAATATCTCTAATAAGAAAAAAAAAATCTGTAGTTCATTTCTTCTCTTTGCCTCTGCCTGTTTTTCAGAGAGGAAACCTATACAAAATTATGATTAGAGGTTTTTATTTAATTTTCCATATTTTAATTTTGTTGGCTTACTTATTTTGGTATTTTGAAAGTTAATTTTGATGAATTTGAAAATTTAGAATATAATTTAGGCATATTATATTAATTGTAACAATCTATTAAATTATCAAAAAACAAAAGAAAAGAAAGTAAGTGCTTAAATAATTAATGAAAATCCAAACTTTTTTAATGCATGAAGCAAGAAAGCATAACCCACCAACCCAACCCTTGTGGCTAGGGTTGAGTTGATTTCTACACATATGATGGGTTTGTATTGGAAATTTCATAACCTAGTAAGATCAAATTAGGTCGAATTGTTACTCAAGATTTCTACGCCACTACTATTACCCCCAAAAAAAAAAAAAATCCTACTAAATGTTTCATGGTATTTGCAACGAAATACCTTCAAAGAAAATTTTTCTATTGGTCAATGTCTCAATGATACCATCCATTTCAACCAATCAATGTTTCATTTTTTTTTCCACAATAAATTTATTAAAGAAAAAAAAACCATAATCTAAGAATGTGCTTAGGAACAAAACAATTTCATAGAAAAACATTTACTTGTCTCACATTGCTTAAAATAGGATGTTGCGTGTAGTGTAACTTATTTCATATTTCCTTAAAAGTTAGCATAGTTTTTTTTTTTTGTATAATTTGTGATGTGCCTTTATATTATAACTTCATCCCCACTCCCTAGTGTGTGTTTGTTTTTCAATTTTGTTTCTTAATGTCATAAAGACCTTATTAGAAGTACGGTTTTTTGGTGCATTTAATTAAGTCATGTCCAAAGCAAATGAAAGCTATTATATTTGTAATTCTTGATTCCCACTAGATTAATAAATTAGGTATTACACTCTTAAAAATCTTGGGCATCTCAGATTGTGACTCAATTAAATTATAACACTTGAAAAGCAAGCATCAACAAGTCGTTGTAGTATAGTGGTAAGTATTCCCGCCTGTCACGCGGGTGACCCGGGTTCGATCCCCGGCAACGGCGACCCTTTTCTTTTTCTTCCAAAAGAATAAAAAAGCTATATATAAATATTTTTCCTCTTTTCCTTGCCGGTGAAGTCACGCCACCTTCGATTCCGCCAAAGTTTCAAACTTTAACGCCACTCCTCAACCATTTGCAAACACAACACAACACCACAACCACACAAAATAAAAATATGCTGTTCTATAGAAACAGAAAAAATGTTTCCTCCTCCACCACCACCTCCTCCGCTCTCATTTCCGCCGCCACATATCAGCCACAGATGTCCGACGTGTCAACACACTCACGCCGTAAACTGACGACAACATCAATCCACATAATGGCCTTAGACAGCATCGTCAACGTTAACTCCCTCTTCACCTTAGCTCTCTTCCTCGGCCTCACCTGGTACCCCACCACCGACCCCAAATCCGATCTCATCGACTCAGCCTCATGCGCCGCCGGCTCAGCCATCGCCGAGGACCTCATAGCCTTCCACGTCTACTCCTTCAGCTCCTTCCTCTTCTCCAGCCTCATCGCCTTGGCTCTCAAACAAGCCATCAAGATCACCACCACACGTAGCAATGAGATAAGGGCCAATGCCATGGCCATGGGGCACCTTAACACAGCCACTTTGCGGGCCGGGATGCTCGTTTCGGCAACTGGGTCGGTTTTCGGATGTGGGTTTTTGATGATGGCATTGGTGGATTTGGTTCAGATCAAGTTAGGGGTATTGGGTTGTGGGAGTTTGTATACTTATGCTGCTATTGGTCCTCTGGTGATTCTAGTTCCTGTAGCACTTGTGGTTTATGTTTTTCTTGTGCTTCACGCCTTTACTCGCTAGGAAATTGGATTTGGAATACATCTCTTTATTCATTTTTGGAGTCTACAATCTAAGTTTGTAAATATATGTTGTTTAATGTAAACTGTTATTTGTATATGTAGATATATAAAATGATTGTGTCAATTGTTAGACGGGCAATTTTATCTCTCTTTTTTGGCTTTATTAGTATTTTTATGCGACGTTTAATCGTAGACAAGACACGTTATCAATCAAGTTAACTTTCTAATTCTCAGAATTCTGAAATGTCATATATTTTGCTCAATATGTGCTAGTTTTGTGAAATTTCGGTGTCCTTATTGATAATTTTATACTTCTGGTGGCTGCGAGAAATTTGGAATAAAATATAGAGGTCAGGGTTGGAATTACTAAATGATGTGTTTTTAAATTGGTTCATATTAGACATTTTGCTTTCTTAACGCGGATAGTCAGGGAAGTTAGATCCTTTTAAGTACTTGCGATATTCTATGAATAATGAAAGAGATGAAAACTCCGTAACAGATTGTATAATTTAGTGGTTTAGGTTCATAATTTGGTAGACTCTGCAGTATATAAATGTTGGGTTTCGCTTTGTCATTACTATTATATTGGTAGTTGGCAGTGATAATGGCTTCATATTTGTTTTCTTGCTATATTCTAAGGACATAGAACAACTCGGGCGGGCTTAATTTGGTTCATTGAGTCAATGGTGTTGGTGCTAAAACCAAAGTTCATCTTGCATAAACTGGTCAACAGGTATAGTCTTCGTTTTGGGATATGCTTTACTTAAACTAGCAGCAACCATGTGCAGATGCCTTTCAGATGAGAAACATAATAAACAAACAAGGAGATTATGAGAGTTAGTGCAGGTTCTCTGCCTATGTTATATCTTCTACGCCACAGCAATTTTGTCCAAGATCTAATTCTGATATTTGAAACCGAATTTCTTTTCCACTTCTTTCACAGGTTATTCTAAGGAAAAACTTGATAGAACTTCCTTCTGGCCTCACAATTTGAATGTTCACTTCCATGGCAAATAGTCATAATACTTTTATGAGCTTTCGTTCTCTCTGCTGCATCATCTTCATTCTCTCAGTCTTCTCATTCATCTCATTCCTCTATTGGTGTCATCGCTCAGGGCCATGCTATTTCCGTTATCAAATAACGGAGCAAAAGCAGAATCAAGCTATTGACCTCCTCAAATTCCCTTCTGCATGGAATCATCTTCATTTTCCCTCAACACCACCTCCTAAACTTCTTAAGATTGCACTCTTTGTCAAGAAATGGCCTCATAGATCTCAAGCAGGTGGGCTTGAACGGCATGCCTTGACCCTCCATCTTGCCCTTGCCAAAAGAGGTCACGAGCTTCACATCTTCACCACTTTTCCCTCAAACGCCTCCTTCCCGAGATACCCAATCAGCAATTTATATTTTCACCTCTCAAAAGCTACAGCTGCTGGTTATCTGGACCAAGCTTCAGTTTGGAAGCTATTTCAAACTCAAAACTCAACTGGAAGGCCATTTGATATGATCCACACTGAAAGTGTTGGGCTCTTGCATACACGATCCCAGAATGTGACTAACTTAGCTGTTACTTGGCATGGGATTGCATATGAAACCATTCATTCTGACATCATTCAAGAGCTTTTGCGGCATCCTAAAGAACCACAGGCAAATGCACTAACTCAAAGACTTATGAAGGTTGTTGAAGAGGTAAAGTTCTTCCCAAGATATGCCCACCATGTAGCTACAAGTGATCATGTTGGAGATGTCTTGAAGAGAATCTATATGCTCCCTGAAGAACGAGTTCATATTATTCTCAATGGTGTAGATGAGGAGATTTTCAAGCCAGATGTTACCAAGGGAAGGGAATTTAAGCAAGAGTATGGCATTCCAGACTCCAAGTTATTGGTTTTGGGGATGGCTGGGAGATTAGTAAAGGACAAAGGACACCCACTTATGTTTGAAGCTCTGAAGGAAATGTTCAAGGAAAATGATACATTTCGGGAAACCAGTGTTGTTCTTGTTGCTGGGGATGGTCCTTGGGCTGTTAGATACAGAGATCTTGGGGAGGATGTGCTAGTCATGGGGCCCCTGGAACAAGCTCAACTAGCAAGGTTTTATAATGCCATTGACATTTTCATAAACCCAACTCTTCGAGCTCAGGGATTAGATCATACTCTGTTAGAAGCGATGATTTCTGGCAAGGCAGTATTGGCGACAAGGCTGGCCAGCATTACAGGGTCGGTGATTGTTGGTACCGAAATGGGCTATACATTTTCACCAACTGTAACTTCATTAAAAACTGCCCTGTATCAAGTTTGGGTTGATGGCAGGGGAGTTCTTGAGAAGAAAGGCCAGGTTGCTCGGCAGAGAGGTTTGGAGTTGTTCACCGCCACAAAGATGGCTGCTGCATATGAGAAGCTATTCCTTTGCATATCAAATGACGGGAAAAACAAGGACAATTATTGTCAATACCACTCTCCGTTCAAATGAAATGGTGACTTGATCCTCGTAACCAATTTTGAAAGAGAGAATGGAGCAATAATTAAATGAAGTCACTTTGCTTTGTTTGCATTATTCTATTTGGGAAAAGTTGGGGAGGAGAAAGGGGAAGGGGTATATCACAAAGATATGGATGGTCCAAAGAAGTTTGTGTATTGACTTTATAAGGTTTAACTGTGGTTGTGAGACTGCATTGTTAAGAGGGAGCAAAGCCAGGTAATCAGGATATCTATGTCAAAAAGGGGAGAGGCTTGTGGTGAGGCACTTGTGCATTAGTAGCTTTAAGATGATAATCAATGAAGTCTCTAACAGATGAGGCTTTATGTGAAGAAGGTGAGGCAGAACCTAAGCTTGACTTGTTGAGTAGTTATGTTTTTCCAGATTTTCTAGTACTGGTTAAATCCGAAGGAAGCTGTGACCATTCCTAAACATTCAAGGTGCCAAGTACACTAGGTTGTTACCCGTTATTGTGGAGGTAAGCATGCTTATTTTAATTTTAGTCCTTCTCTTTGCCATTTCAATTTTTCATCACTTTGTTTTGAAATTACAGTATATAATGCCTCTAAAGAAAAAAAATTGAAAACCTCGGGCTTTGGATACTATATATATGGTTCATATTTTCATGGAAGCTACTATGTCAAACTGTTAGTTCATTATTCAAGCTTGCCAGTGGTGAGTGTGATTATATGCATCTTCTGCCCTACGACAAACCAGTGGAATATGCAAGTTCTGTTCTCTTTTTAGAAGTAGGTTTTTAATAGGTTCCACAAAAAGTAAAACGATGTTTATGTTTGCAGAACTTGATAATGAAGAGCCAGTTAATGAGAAATTTCATATTATAGGAATGCTTAGTCCGCTTTGAAGTACCTGCTATTCAAGTATAACACTTATTAATGTTGGAATGATCCCTAGCAGCCAATCACCTTTAGGTGAATCGACATTTCTTAATGTTTCCAACAAAGATGTTCAAAATTTTGAATCCTATCTCCTCCACTTAAAAATGGATTTTTTTTTTCTTTTAACTTTATTATTTAAAGCATTTTGTTATTTGACAAGGAATGAAAAAAAGTGGAAAACTAGCATCTCGTGTTTTTAAAACTCGAGTTCCAGACTTCTGACGAGATGCTGTGGAAAAAATTCCATGTGGAACTCGAGTCTTAGAGACTCGAGTTCCAATGGGTACTTACCCCGAAGATGACGAAGACATCCATGGAGAAGAAGAAAAAAAGAAGAAGAAGAAGAGATGAAGGCAAAGACGAAGATGAAGACATCCACGAAGAAGAAGAAGAAAAGAAGAAGAAGAAGAAGAAGAGATGAAGATGAAGACGAAGACGAAGACGAAGACATCCACAAAGAAGAAGAAAAAAAGAAGAAGACGAAGAGATCCACGGAGAAGGAAAAAGAAGAAGAAGAAGAAGAAGAGATCGTCAGCGCACCGTAGTCTGCAAATCGTGAACTACACCGTTGATCGACGATCAGGATGCTTGATGGAGACTGGGTTTTTGTGTGCAGTGGGTCTTCTTCTTTGCTGTGGATCTTCTTCTTTCTTTCTTTCTGTTGCTGGGTTTCCTTCTTTCTTTTTTCTGTTGCTGGGTTTCCTTCTTTCTTCTTTCTTTCTTCTAGGTTTTCTTCTTTTTCTGGTGTTCGTTGGTTCTTTCTGTTGCTGGGTTTTCTTCTTTTTCTAGGTTTGTTGGTTGGAGTTCTGTGTATTTTGAAATCGAATGTAAAAGACTCGACATCCATGTGGCAAAAAACATGTCCAAATCAACAAGTAAGAAGCAAGTTTTTAAAACTCGATTTTATATAGAACTCGAGTTTTTAAAACTCGAGATGCTAATTTGCAACTTTCTTTCCTACCCGTACTAACTTACTATATTTTATCTCTTCTTTTTGTTAGTCTGCAAATATCCCCCTTAAAATGTGTCCAAAAAAAGAGTTTTGATGATCCTATTGAAGAAGGAACAGAACTTTTTAAATAGAATACTAGATTATGTTACTGCTTTAACTCTCCTCAATAAATATATATATATATATACACAATCATAGAAAAAGGTTGTACCTAATGTGAAAAAACCTCTTTTCAACACACGATCATCGCAACATATAACAAATAAAACCTTACTAACATATCTCAAACAACTTAACGCCCTTCTATCTATCTATTATATCAACTAGCCGCGAACCTGTGCATTGCGCATGATAATTTTTTTTATAGTAGTTTTATTAAATTTTTTTATACAATTTAAACTAATTTAATAAAGAGTAATGTATTTTGTAATTATATTTTTACTTTTTATAAGAATAATCATAAATTTAATATATGAACAATCATAAATCATAAATTCAATAATTTTTATCATACTAAAATGAAAAAAATACAAATTTTCTCAGAAATTCAAAAAGCAAGTTAATGAAAATATTTATTTTTTAATAAAATTTATTTACAACATTTTGTGAATCATTAAAAAGAATATAAAATTTAAAAATTATTCTTTTAGTTTTAAACAAACTTTCTCAAATTTATTTTTTCTGCCTACAATCCAAAACACTAGAAAAAGTAACTAAAAAAATTAATAAAACTTAGCTATGATAATTGGACCAATTAGGAAAACAATTTGTTATTTATAATCTACTAAGGTTATTTTCTTTATAAAAATTGTAATTTCGGCCATCCAAAACATATTATCAAATAAACAATTATTAGCAAAATCTAAGAATTAAATTTCTATATATGCATTGTTATAAAATAATAATAATAATAATTAAAGTAAAATTGCGAAAGATAAAATTTGTCTCTCATCCAAAAATTATTGTTTAGCCCATCTTTGCTTTTCTCTAAATAAATGGCATTATAGAGTACTTCTAATACAATTATTAAGAGTACTTTGTCCACCACAAAAGATTAAAAAATAAACAAAAATGATTAAAGGCTCATAGTTTAACATCTAAATTGAATACTATAAAAATCATACTATCAAATTACAATAACTATCAAATTAAATTATCCAAACCATGCTATGTAGTAAGATAATATTAAATTTTTATATTTAATTATTTATAACGCAATAAGATAATGTAGTGCCATTGGGCCCGAATTATACGCAATGGGCCGGCCCACAAGCTCTCACAATGAAAGAGGCCCGACTTCACATCTAGAAATGGTCCGAGGACTCAATCCGTCCAAATCTACAAAGACACGTGATAAGAAGGGATGTCGTGCATGATCAAATACCAAGGAATACCACGTCCGAGGACAGCATAGTCCTCGGCAAGTGTTGCCGAGGATGACGTAGTTGATTTAACAGTCCAACGGCTCCCCTAACAGAAGCCTGTGGTGCTGGAACTAAAGAGATAAAGATAAAGATTAAAGGGGAGGGATAGGGGAACATCCAGAAAAAAGCTGCTACCACCGCATTTAAAGCTCTACACCTGCTTCTCTGGCCGCATTAATGAAGAAGTGACACCTGAACGTTGGGTTTGAACCATATCTTCATCATCAGAGACCTGAGTAAAAAGGGATGATGGGACAAGTATCCAAAGGAGAAGAAGGTGAGGATTACACGTGGAAGAAAGGGAAAAGGAGAGAGGCCTATAAAAGGTGAAGGAAGAAGACGTAGTGGTGGGGGAGGAAAAAGAGAGAGAGAGAGAAAGAAGGAGAATTTGTAAGGAAATTAAAGCATTTGTCCTCTGCAATAATATACAAAGTAACATTTCGTCCATGATTGACAAGTATATGCATAGGTTCTACGATCAAGCCAAACCTGGATGTTATTTATCACCCAAATCCAAGGATTAAAATCCTGCTCTCTATAAATTCATTGTTTAGGGCTCAGAGACTGAATCCAATATCAAGTTCGATCCGTGCCCTTACAATTGGCGCCGTCTGTGGGAATCCTTGAGTTTTTGGTGCAGATAGCATGATGGCGGGCTTGAATCCAGACCATGCTGAATCTCTCGGATCCCAGCACGGGGATCCATATCAACAGACAGAGCATATAGAAGATCGAGAAGGCAGTGTGCACTCGGTGCGGACCGCCGGTAATCCTCAAGATAGGAGCAGGGGCTCTAATAAGGCAAATACTAGGGCCATGCAGAGGGAAATTGATCATCTGAAAAGGAAATTACGACGGGTCAAACGTAAACGTACGCCTTCCATATCTGACCCTTCGTCAGAAGATTCCCAGAGCAGTAGTTACAAGCGGAGGTCGGCCACTCCTCCTAGTGAAACGTTTTCTTACCAAGAAGGGAGTCCCCATGATATGGTGAGCAAAAAATCCCTTCCCAGAGGCTCGGGCAGCCATGCCATGGGGAAAGCGCTGCTCCAACTTTCTAAATCACCCTTCACACGACGCATTGAGAGGGGAAGACTCCCCCGTCGGTTCACGCAGCCAAAATTCACCATCTATAATGGCAAAACAGACCCAGTGGAGCACGTGAGCCATTTTAATCAACGCATGGCGGTCTATTCACAAAATGAAACCTTGATGTGCAAAGTTTTCCCCTCAAGTTTAGGGCCTGTCGCGATGAGATGGTTCAACGGCTTAAAAGCGGATTCCATCAATTCCTATATGGAACTTACAATGGCGTTTGGGTCTCGTTTTGTTACATGCAGCAGGGTACCTCGTCCTTTAGACTCGTTACTGTCCATGGCCATGAGAGAGGGCGAGACGCTGAAAACCTACTCGGACAGGTACTGGGAAGCATTTAATGAGATCGATGGCGATTTTGATGAAGTGGCAGTCAACACCTTTAAGGTCAGCCTTCCAGTTGAACATGATTTAAGGAAGTCCTTGACCAAGAAGCCAGTGAAAACAGTTCGTCGGCTCATGGATCGTATCGATGAATATAAGAGGGTTGAGGAGGATCAGCAGCAATGTAAAGGGAAGATGAAAACTATCCCTCAGGAGAGTAGAGATTACAAGGCAGAGAGGTATAACATTAAATGGCCGCGAAAAGATTTCACTAGCCAGACTAGATCGGCCCCACCTCAGACAGTGAACGCCGTATTTCGTGAGCCAGTACAACAAGTGTTGGAGAAAATCTGCCGAGAGCCGTACTTTAGATGGCCCAGCAGGATGATAGGAGACCCTACCAAACGTAACCAGAACCTCTATTGCAATTATCACCAAGATAAGGGCCACACCACAGAGAATTGCAGGAACCTGTGGAATTACTTGGATCAGCTGGTCAAGGAGGGGAAGTTAAGGCAATTTATGAATCGACCCAATGAACCAGGTACCCAATCAGGTTCCGTGAACCAGGAAAGCAACAATATGAGGCCACCTCTGGGCACGATCAATGTCATATTTGCAGCGCCAGGTCGAACAGGGTCATGTCCTACCAGAATAATGTCAGTACTATGTCCCTCTGCCGACGACACCTACGCCGAGCCGAAGAGGCTCAAGAGGAGCCTCTCGCCTGTGTTGGGATTTTCAGAGGAGGATAAAATGGGCACTATCCAACCGCATGATGATGCATTAGTCATCACTTTAAGAATAGGAGGTTATGATGTGAAAAGAGTGATGGTCGACCAGGGTAGTGGGGCCGACATCATGTACCCAGATTTATTCAAGGGGCTCAATTTGAGGCCTGAAGATCTCACTGCTTATGACTCCCCATTAATAAGCTTTGAGGGAAAAGCTGTTATTCCAAAGGGGCTAATTAGGTTACCTGTACAGTCAGGACCAGTGGTGGTGGACGTGGATTTCGTCGTAGTGGATGCCTATTCCCCTTACACAGCCGTAATGGCAAGACCATGGTTGCATGCCTTAGGTGCTGTGTCATCAACTCTGCACGTCAAGCTGAAATTCCCGTATGAGGATGGGGTTGAGGAAATCCTAGGCAGCCAGTCTATGGCGAGGCAATGTATAACGGCGGCCATTACACATCAGACGAGACAGGAGTCTCAAACCCCGGCCGAAAGGGATTTATAGCAGTTAGTATCCTCAGCTGAGCCAAATGAAGCCGAGATTGAAGGACCGGGCTGTGAAGATTTGGAGAAAGTGGTTATCGCGGATGATGCAGTGAGATTCTTTCAAGTAGGAAGTCAATTACCCCCACAAGAGAAGGAAGATCTGGTCACATTTTTGAAGCAAAACATCGATGTGTTTGCATGGGATGCCTACGAAGCACCAGGAGTCAATCCGGAGTTTATTTGTCACCATCTCAATGTTAACCCGGCCGCTGTGCCACGGAGGCAACCACCTCGGCGTTCATCTCGAGAGCACGCCGAGGCCGTTAAAGAAGAGGTGGCAAAACTCAAGAAAGTAGGGGCCATAAGGAGGTGTTTTATCCGGAGTGGTTAGCCCATACGGTAGTGGTAAAAAAGAAGAATGGAAAATGGAGGGTATGCGTGGACTTTACAGACTTGAATAAGGCTTGCCCAAAAGATTCATTCCCAATGCCCCGCATAGATCAGTTGGTGGATGCCACTGTAGGGCATCCTCGGATGAGCTTTCTGGATGCTTTCCAAGGTTATCATCAAATACCCTTAGCTCCAGAAGACCAGGAAAAGACAGCCTTTGTCACACCCATAGGAAACTACCACTATAAGGTGATGCCCTTCGGCTTGAAAAATGCTGGGGCTACCTATCAAAGAATGATGACGCGAATGTTCGAACCGCAACTGGGAAAAACGATTGAGGTGTACGTAGATGACATGGTAGTTAAAAGTAAGACTATCTCGGCTCACATACCCGACCTCGACGACACTTTTCAAACGCTGAGGAAGCACAAGTTACGCCTCAATGCATCCAAATGTTCCTTCGGTGTAGGGTCAGGCAAATTTTTGGGTTACATGGTGACGCACAGAGGAATTGAAGTCAACCCCGCTCAGGTCAAGGCCATTAACAACTTACAGCAGCCTCGGAATCCGAAGGAAGTGCAGAGGTTAACTGGAATGACGGCTGCTCTCAACCGATTTATCTCAAGATCTGCTGATCGGTGTAGACCGTTCTTCCAACTGTTAAACAAATGGAAGGGGTTTGAATGGACAGAAGAGTGTGCCGTTGCTTTCAGCAGCTTAAAGAATATCTTGCCCATCCTCCTATCATGTCTCGGCCCGAGGCCGACGAGGTTCTATTCGCATATATCGCGGTGGCAACCCACGCCGTTAGTCTGGTGTTAGTAAGGGTAGACGGGGACATACAAAAGCCAGTTTACTATGTTAGCAAGTCTCTGCATGAAGCCGAGGTACGCTATCCGCCATTAGAGAAGGCAATCCTCGCCGTAGTGCATGGCACACGAAAGCTCCCCCATTACTTCCAGTCCCACACGGTGGTTATTTTGACCCAGCTTCCACTAAGGGCTATACTCCGGAGTGCGGATTATACCAGCAGGATCGCCAAATGGGGAACCATCTTGGGCTCTTTTGATATTAAGTACATGCCCCGCACAGCCATAAAGGGTCAGGTGTTGGCTGATCTCGTTGCGGAATTTGCTGAACCCATAATAGAAGATAGTGCGATCAACAAGGACATTGATGAAAAATCAGTTGGCATGGTTGCATGTAAAGGTCTCGTGGTATGGACTGTGTATGTTGATGGGGCTGCTAATCAAAGAGGATCCGGAGTGGGGGTGGTAATTATGACCCCAGAAGGTCTCACACTGGAAAAGTCCTTAAGACTGGGATTCTCGGCTACTAATAATGAGGCCGAGTATGAGGCCGAGTATGAAGCCTTGCTGAAAGGAATGGATATGGTCCACAAGTTGGGGGGAAAGGTTGTGTAAATGTTCTCAGACTCTCAGCTAGTTGTGGGTCAAGTAGATGGAAAGGTAGAGGCCAGAGATCCGAGGATGCAGGATTACTTGAATCAAGTCAAAATCGCACAACGCAAGTTTGAATCCTTTACTTTGTCCCATGTCCTTAGAAGCGGCAACACGCATGCCGATTCCCTAGCAACTCTTGCCACGTCATCAGCACAGGGACTACCTCGAATTGTCCTGGTTGAAGACTTACCTAAACCCTCGAAAATGATGGGCAGTGTTATTTATGTGCACCAGATTAGAGTGGGGCCTAGCTGGATGGACCCCATTATATCCTTCCTCAAAGATGATGTTTTGCCCGAAGAAAGGGTCGAAACAGATAAAATACGTAGGAAAGCCTCTCGATTTTGGCTGGAAGAGGACAATAAGCTTTATAAACGATCCTTCTCTGGCCCATACCTGCTATGCATACATCCAAAGGCGACTGAGCTGCTTCTGGAAGAACTACACGAAGGGATTTGTGGGAGTCACACGGGGGGAAGGTCTTTGGCTCACAGAGCCCTCACGCAAGGGTACTGGTGGCCCAACATGCAACGAGAAGCTCAAGCTTATGTGAGGAAATGCGACCAGTGCCAAAGGTTCGCCCCAAACATTCACCAACCTGGGGGCGTTCTCAACCCCCTCACGAGCCCCTGGCCTTTTGCGCAATGGGGTCTGGACATTGTGGGTCCTTTCCCAAAGGCGCCGGGGAACAGAAGGTATTTGATTGTGGCCACAGACTATTTTACTAAGTGGGTGGAAGCCGAGCCTCTGGCAAATATCAAGGATGTCGACGTAAAGAAATTCGTGTGGAAGAACATTGTTACCCGATTTGGCGTCCCTCGCACCCTCGTCTCAGATAATGGTTTGCAATTTGATAGCAAGATGTTTAGGCGATATTGTTGTGACCTCGGCATAGCCAACAGGTACTCTACACCGGCTTATCCGCAAGGGAACGGGCAGGCCGAGGCTTTTAACAAAGTTATAGTAAATGGGCTAAAGAAGAGATTGGAGGATGCCAAAGGAAGATGGGTGGAGGAGTTGCCTCATGTCCTGTGGACGTATCGGACCACACCTCGCCAATCAACAGGAGAGACGCCATTCTCGATGACTTATGGCGCCGAGGCTGTTATACCTTCGGAAATTGGATTCCCAACAATAAGGACAAGTTCCTTCACCCCGGAGAGCAATGATAAGCTACTAGAAAAGGATCTGGATTTGGTTCAAGAAAGAAGAGAAGCCGCGATGATTCATCTGGCTCATTACCAACAAAAGCTGAAGCAGGGGTATGATTTGAACGTGAACCCGAGACCGTTTGCTCTTGGAGACTTGGTGTTGAGAAAAGTGGTGGGTAATACCAAAAATCCGGCCTGGGGAAAGCTCGGACCTAATTGGGAAGGACCATATCGCATCACCGCAATAGCTGGAATAGGAGCTTACTACCTGGCAGATCTGGATGAAAAAGTTGTACCCCATCCTTGGAATGTAAGTAACTTGAAACGATATTATTATTAAAGAAAAGTGTTGCTGTCATTTTATACATGTCGTTTTTGTACTATTCTGTTGTGCCTAAGGTTACGCCGGGTCCTCGGATCCTCTACCTTAGCTATAATTCAATTAAGGTTACGCCGGATCATCAGATCCTCTATCTTAATTTAAAATAAAAAAGGTAAGGTTACGCCGGGCTCGGATCCTCTACCTTAGCACTAATTCAATTAAGGTTACGCCGGATCATCAGGTCCTCTATCTTAATTTAAAATAAAAAAGGGTGGTTACGCCGGGTCCTCGGATCCTCTACCTTAGCTATAGCTCAATTAAGGTTACGCCGGGTCCTCGGATCCTCTACCTTAGCACTAATTCAATTAAGGTTACGCCGGATCATCAGGTCCTCTATCTTAATTTAAAATAAAAAAGGGTAAGGTTACGCCGGGTCCTCGGATCCTCTACCTTAGCTCTAATTCAATTAAGGTTACGCCGGATCATCAGGTCCTCTATCTTAATTTAAAATAAAAAAGGGTAAGGTTACGCCGGGTCCTCGGATCCTCTACCTTAGCTCTAATTCAATTAAGGTTACGCCGGATCATCAGGTCCTCTATCTTAATTTAACATAAAAAAGGGAAAGGTTACGCCGGGTCCTCGGATCCTCTACCTTAGCTATAGTTCAATTAAGGTTACGCCGGATCATCAGATCCTCTATCTTAATTTAAAATAAAAAAAGGGTAAGGTTATACCGGGTCCTCGGATCCTGTACCTTATTTCAAATTTAACTAAGGTCCTGATAAATCAACAGGTCCCCCGTCTTAGTTTAAAGCAAAGAAAGGTTATCTCGAATCTTTTTCCTTCATGCAAAGGCAACATTGAAGTTAGTAGGTGAACGAGCCTATATCTGTTGTTAAAAAATTAAGCACAAAACTTGAAGGACAGTTAGTCCAGGTATGAAATACATCAATATGTTCCCTTTTAATATGTTGTCATGAAAATGGTTGTTAAGTAGGTTTTAGCAGCAAAAATTGGCAGTTATTACTTAAAACATTTGCACGCATATGGATGGCATAAATTTCCTTGAATAAAGGCCGAAAACTATAAGTACATACTATTGATACAAGTTGTTGCATTGTCACATCACAAGGGTAACAAGGAGATAAGATCTCAACACCAACTATGACACAAAATATCAGTTTAAAGCGAGAATTCTTTTCATTGAACAGAAGGTTTATCAATACACTCATAGCCAAATTTGTCAAGTTACAAAGAAAAGATGATAAAAGTAAAATAAAATAAAATAAAAATAAATAAATAAAAATACAAGGACAAATACTAGAAATAGAAAGGGAACATGTAGCGGCAAAGGCATGAGTGATCATGGCTTAGGCTGGGTCTGGTCTTTTGGATCAGCAGGAGGCACCACTAATGCCGAGGACCCATCAACCTTTTCCTTTGGCTCTATGGGCAAAGTCACTAGGACTAGCTCCATAGTCCCGCTAACTTCGGGGTTGATGGGCAGCTCTTTAGGGACAGGAGGAGGCGACGCATCTTTAGCTTGCGCAGTTGGGGCGGCATCATCGGCCACACTCTCCTCTACTTGTACCCCAGTTGAGGAAGGGGGGGAATCATCCTTGGCTGAGCTTGAGGCAGCCACGCGGATTGCTAGAGGAATGTAAGCATTCTCCACCTTCCAAAGAGGAGAGGAAGCATCCACTCCGGCCTGAGAAAGAGCTTCCTTCCACACCTGGAGGCAGTAATCCCTACATACCCCCGTCACCTGGGCTTTGAATGTTTCTGTGGTTTCTGCCACGCCCATATCGTAGCCGCTCTGCTCAGCCTCGTCAACCAGTGCCTCGGCTGCATGTGCTTTACTAAGCGCTTCTTCTTTGGCCTTGAGAGCTTCCTCCTTAGCCTCCTCGGACGCTGTAAGATCCTTTGCAAGACCTTCCGCCAGCGTCCTGGCCGAGGCAAGATCCTCATTGGCGCGCTTAAGCAGCAACCTCTGATCCTCGGCTTGCCTCTCAGTGCTCCTTAATTCGGCCTCCAGACCTGCTTTCTCACTGGTCGCCTTGCTCAAGCTGGTAGACACCTCTTGAAGCCTTTTATCTTTAAGCTCTAGTATCTTCTTAGTGTGGTCCAGCTTAACCACTTCGTCCCTCAACGCTCTGTAAGAGCTGGCAGCGATCTCCTCTGCCCTATGGGCAGACTGGACAGCCTACATATAAGCATTGTTAGCCAAAGGCACACTACAAAAAAAAAAAAAAAAAGGGGGGGTTTAATGAAAGGCATAAGTGCCGAGGATCGGCCAATTTGAGTCCTTACCATAGCCAACTCCTTTTTGAGGGTCATAAAGACGTTATGATCCCTCATTCTGCGCAACTCCCCCATGTCCTCAGGCAAAAGTAGCGCCTGCTCCAACGCGTCAGCGATGCAAGCAGCGGTGCCCTCATCGGATCCCTTGATAGATGCATCGGCGGTGACCGCCTGATCGTCTACATGCATCTGAGGAGCCCAAATAGGCGCATGAAGGGCAGCCGGAGGATCACTTCGTCTTTCCGGCCTCAAATGGGCGTGGCGAGCATGTTTGCCACCCCTTTCCTGGTCTGTTTCCTTGGTGGGGAGGTCCTTACCACCTTCAACTATTTCCTTCCCCTTCGGCTGGTCTCTCTTTCTTTTATGGTCAGCCGGGTCGGGATGTTGTCTTCGGGGGGAAGGGGGAAGGATAACCCTCACCGGAGGAAGCTTATCGGCTCCCTTATCCTTAGCCTTCTCCGGTAGCACCTTCGAAGGGGCCTGCGTTCCAACTTGCCCTTCTAAAACATCCTTCAAGCTCGGCCTGGGTCGGCGCTGGACTCCCATTCTTATTAATGGCTGTTCGTCGTCGTCCGAAGAAGTAAAAGAGGGAGAGCCGACGATCGGTGATGGATACTTGGGAGGGAAAAGCGGATCAAAAGCTTCGGACTCCTCGTCTGAATCCGATAGCTCAACGATTTCCTCTTCTTCTTTTTCTTCTTTTTCTTCTTCTTCCTCTCCTTCTTCTTCTTCTTCTAGGGGTGGGTGGGAAGATGAACCTTCACCCAATTGGGGACGAGCCGAGGAAGTGGCGAGGTGAGTGGCTCCTGGAGTAACCCTAATAGGCTCAGTAACTAAAATGCCTTGAGGGGTTGGAGCACCAGGAGGCAACAGAAAACCTTCAACAGCGACGCTGATCCTCGGAAGTCTCGGATCTTTCTCCTTGATGACGCACTTGGTTTCTTGGAAGGCGGAGGAGATGGGGGTGTATCCGAGAATGCGGTGGGCGGCGCGGAGTTGACCGTCTGTATGCACAAAGACCTCGGCCTTCAAGATCTTATTTAAACGGTCGAAGTTAACAAGATTGGCACGGGGCGTGAGCGCACGACGATCTGCACGTGTATATCAAAAAATAGATCAGTACAAACAAAATAGAGAAAACATAAACAAAAAAAAAAAAAAAAAAAAAAACAACAGAAAATTTATCATTGAGCGAGGCCAACGCGGAGTGAACACTCACCAGGCTCTCCCTCCGTCGTCGGATAGTGGAAGCCGTCATGCCATTCCCCGGACAGTATAAGGTAGTCCTTATCCAAACCCTTGTTGGAATGGGGAAGGCATTGGATCAATCTGACTTCGGGGTGTCTAGACTTCAAGTAGTAAGTGTGCCCCCTCAATCGGTGAAGGGTATACACCCAATTCACCTCGTGGTGAGTAAGACCTAACCCTAGTCTCTCATTCAAAACATCTGTGGCGCCCAAAATCCTAAACATATTGGGAGCGCATTGTGTAGGAGACAACCTAGCGGTTCTAGGATAGTTCATAGTAATGGGCATCATAGGGATTCTCATCCCTCCCTCTATAAATGCTATCATGGGAATTGCTACCTCGCCGGTTTCTCTCTTGGTGAGCCACTCTCCCGCCTTACAGTACCTAACGGACACTCTAGGTGGGATCTCATATTTGGCTTTAAAGGCTTCTATTTTCTCAGGGGTATCCACTAGCGATGCGAACCTACCCATTTCTTAAAACTAGAGAATAAACACAGTGACAGAATTGGGAGATCTAAATAGCCGAAGACAGAAGAAAAGGGACAATCAAAGGAGCAAACAACGATAATGAAAACACAAGGTAGAAAAACTTACTTTTAAACAACTACGTCACCTCGGCTTAGAGATGAAGGGTGTGAAGACGCGTGCAAGTTGCAGGAAGGGTTAAGTTCAGTGTACAAAGTCTGAAATGAACAGGAGACCTTTGAAGTGGCAGTGTTTATTTCGTGGGAAAACGTAAAGCAAAAAATCTCCCGCTTATTTCCCCTTGAAGCACGCTCGCTCGTTGGATGGTCATCGCACGGCTGGGCGTGGGGAACAAAGAGCCGCCAACATTTAATTTATGCACCGCTCGTAGACTGAAACGTCAGAAAAGGATCATTCCACGCGCATATATCGAAGCCCTCACTTCTCCTAATAAGATAGAACTAAGGGCTTCGAGGGGCTAATGTAGTGCCATTGGGCCCGAATTATACGCAATGGGCCGGCCCACAAGCTCTCACAATGAAAGAGGCCCGACTTCACATCTAGAAATGGTCCGAGGACTCAATCCGTCCAAATCTACAAAGACACGTGATAAGAAGGGATGTCGTGCATGATCAAATACCAAGGAATACCACGTCCGAGGACAGCATAGTCCTCGGCAAGTGTTGCCGAGGATGGCGTAGTTGATTTAACAGTCCAACGGCTCCCCTAACAGAAGCCTGTGGTGCTGGAACTAAAGAGATAAAGATAAAGATTAAAGGGGAGGGATAGGGGAACATCTAGAAAAAAGCTGCTACCACCGCATTTAAAGCTCTACACCTGCTTCTCTGGCCGCATTAATGAAGAAGTGACACCTGAACGTTGGGCTTGAACCATATCTTCATCATCAGAGACCTGAGTAAAAAGGGATGATGGGACAAGTATCCAAAGGAGAAGAAGGTGAGGATTACACGTGGAAGAAAGGGAAAAGGAGAGAGGCCTATAAAAGGTGAAGGAAGAAGACGTAGTGGGGGGGGAGGAAAAAGAGAGAGAGAGAGAAAGAAGGAGAATTTGTAAGGAAATTAAAGCATTTGTCCTCGGCAATAATATACAAAGTAACATTTCGTCCATGATTGACAAGTATATGCATAGGTTCTACGATCAAGCCAAACCTGGATGTTATTTATCACCCAAATCCAAGGATTAAAATCCTGCTCTCTATAAATTCATTGTTTAGGGCTCAGAGACTGAATCTAATATCAAGTTCGATCCGTGCCCTTACAGATAACATTTAACAATCAAAGAGAGAGAAAAAAAAAACACAACAATAAATAAATAAAAAAAAAAACTGAATTACATTAACTTAAAGTAGACTAAAGAATATAAAAAATTATCAATCTAAAGCGAAGATGCAAGAAAAAATAAAAAATAAAAAATAAAAATCCACCCAAAAATTGAGAGAGAGAGAGAGAGAGAGAGAGAGAGAGAGAATTTTTTTTTTGTTTTTTTTTTGTAAGGAAAAACTATATATAGAATGAAATAAATAGTGACAAATTTATAGTAAGAGGATGTGATAAGAAAAGACAAAAATAGAGGAAGATGAAGGGAAAGATGAAGAAAAATATTAATATAGAAGGTAGTGGGGAGATAAAAACGTGAGGGAAGGAGAAATGTTGGAAAAATAGTGGAGAGATGAAAATGTATAAGAGGGAGAAATGTTGAAGAAATATAAATATTAAATAAAAAAAAATATTAAAATAAGAACAAGAAAATGGAAAGAAAAAAAAAAAAAAAAAAAAAAAAAAAAAAAAGACATAGCTGCTAACGTAGCTTAACGTAAGTATAGTTACATTAAACACAATGCTTCAACTTTTAGTAATATATAGATATAGATTACAAGTTTAAAGGAGCACATAACATTGTTCGACAGCATAGGAAAACTTAGCCCAAGAGAGGACCTGGACAACTTTTATAGAATCTCTCAACCATCTTTTCTGGTTCTCCATTGAAACAGTTATGATGTGATAGTATTCACGAAGGCTTTGTACAATTAAACTGAGAGAGCAGCCATAACTAGTCGCTTATAAGCTTTGTCTACATTGGCTACTTATTTATATTGCAAATCTGGCATGCTTATTACCAAGGCTCCGTGAGTTCCTGCATAGAAAACAGAAATACAACTTAAGTTATAACACTGCAAATCAGATTAAAGAATTTTAAAGAAAGCTTTGGTAAAGCCTCAACTCAAAAAGTTGACTGATATTTTCATGAAAGTATGTATGCACAAAAAAAGTATCATTCTTAAATAATTTTAAAGAATCTATCTTGAGTTTTGCAGGAAGCTAACATGATGATGACAGCGCCCCCCACCCCCCCCCTTTCTTGTACACCCTCTTTTTACACTCATCTTTTTATTTTACCCCGTCCCCACAAGAAGCCAAAAGAAAAAGGAGGAAAAGGGAAGGGGGGGGGGGGGGGGGGGGGGCGTTGAAGAGCATTCACAAACTGTTTAAAGAGATTGATTTGCCTTTTGGTTTTGTCGGTATGCATTTTCTTGCATTGCAAAATTCAAAGCGACTTTATTAGATAAACTGATTACTTGAAGATTGTGGAGATAAGATGCGAATGCAACCAATTAGCCACTTGGTTCATTCTTTCTCCAGAGATCAGATATTCCACCACAATAAGTTACAGTGCTTTAGCTGAAGCACATAATATGGCAAATAGAGTCCCAGTATAAACACTTTAGTTCTAGCAGCAAACTGAAAAAAACTAGGCCTAAAATTTTGAGCCAAGCACAAACTAGAGGTGAATGTAAAAGAGAGAGAAACTTAATAGTTTGTTGTCCCCTTGTGACCACTGTATGTGCTATACTTTGTCACTTATATACAGGAAATGTTTGATACAATAAAAAAATATATATATCAGTCTATTTCCTGCACCGTATAGATGTTTGCATTTACATACCTTGAAAATAGATGGAAATTTCATATGCCTAGAAGGCAAGGCCCTAATAATAAAGCGAACCTACAGAAAGGAAAATCAGCAAGTTAGGAAGACATCAGTATAGTCTACAGAAGACATCAGAATAGTCTACAACCATAACTTTGCTGATTTTCATACAAATCTTCATTAATAACAGGAATACCTTGCCACCAATTTCCTCGAGATGCACTGTTTGCATTGTTTCCATTCAGATCATCTTCTCCCCCATTTTCCTTGAACTAATTCATCACAAAGTTATGAACACAATCAGTTTCACATAATATTGATCAGGCTGACAGTATCACAGTATTATTCTTTACCAATTATCAGCTAATCAAGACTCACTAGAGGGAATGATCCAGAGTTTTGGGTACTTGGGTACTGGGAATAGATGTCTTGCCCACCATAATAAAGAGATGAACTTAGATGACAAGGTTCCACTCTTTCTTCCTGGAAAACTGAACCCCCGTCATTGTTGGGTATGCTACAGCGTGCAACCTTGCTATTCATAGCTGCATAATTTGAGCAAAATACGAAGTTCTAAGACAATATTCTCCAAACAATTGCTTTACTTACAATAAGGTACTCAGAATTTCGTTACTAGGAGATGATAATTCTAGAGACTACAGGGAGCATAACCTAAATGTTCGCAAAATGTGAAAATTCGTTCTTATTTCTCTCACTTAGTAATTGAAGATTCTAAGAATTTTGGCTCTAGAAATAGGAAAGAGAAGTGCAAAGCAAATAAACTAAATATATTTTTGTTTGATTCGCCCAAGAAGCAAATACAGGAAGCTAAGTGTCAAGTGACAATCTTTTGCTTATCAACTGAGAGAGAGAGAGAGAGAGAGAGAGAGAGAGAGAGAGAGAGAGAGAGAGAGAGAGAGAGAGAGGAACAACAGGTATTGTCAAAGAAAAACTTTACTCTGAAATAAGGTGCCATATATTCTTGAAATGGTGAAAGAAGAATGGACGAACAGAAGAGACTAAAGAGCCCTGATCATGAACCTGAAGTTTCTTGTTTCATGTTCCTTGTGTGATTTTCTGAATTTGGTTTCTGGCCAGATCCTATTACCTCAGTGCCTGAGTTCTTCACAGCCACCTGAAATCCACAAAAAAGTTCAGACGTTCACACGCAGAAATCCCAGGAGATGTCTTCCAGTGAAGAACATGCCGGACGTTGCATTACTCAACTCCTCCATACCGTTTGATCCTCGCTGCACCAATCCTATTCTTTGCTATTATACTTTTACCTTGCTTCATCGTGAGTTTTAAGAACAAACAGAGTATACTTCATCGTGAGTTTCTGAAGTCTCTCTTGGTTTGTCAAGTTCCACAACCACACATTCAAAATATGAAAATATTTGGTCAGGAGCAGATACAAACTAAATTATATTGCCTCCATTCCAAAAGCTTTATATGATCAAACCAACATTAACTTTTTCTGGCTGTGATGCAAGTTCCAAATTAAGATATAATTGCAAGTATAGAGTGAAATCCACAAAAGTAGCAAATAGCAAACATCACCTAATCTGGCCAAGCAAAGACAATAAAAACACCCCTTAAATTCTATGAACGAATTTCCAAATCAAACCAAAATTAATCTTTTCCCCCCACTTTTTTTCCATCACTTAACTTAGAGTATTATATTATACAAGATCGATTTGACGGTTAAGATTTTATTTCGGAGATCTGATAATATTTAAAACTATCACATCATCACATATGCTTTTAAATTTGTAACTTTTAATCTAAATTATAAATGAGATCCACGGGAAAACAAGAAAAAGAATACGAAAGAACTTCAGATTATGACCAACTGAAGAACAAAAACAACTATACAAACGCATGAAATGGAGAACAGTAACATTATACCATCGAATGAGGCGGAAAAATAGATGCAAAAGTTCCTGCCGACGGTGATGGTGGCAACTCCTTGGTACCAAAAAGATCAGCAGTGAGTGAGGAAGGTGAATACTCTTGCTTCTTACTCTCCATTATCTTTCTTTCTTTTTTTAACCAACAAACAAAACTACCTCCAAAAACTAATAAAAGTTAAAACGAAGAAAGACCCAGTTGAAAAAAACAAACAGATAAGATTTGTAAAAATAAAAGCACAGTGGAAACTGTGCTAGTGGGAGATCAGATCAGTGCGTGTGAGTTGAAGTTAAATTGCTTCACAAAACATCAAATTTATACTGACAAAAATCCTATAGAAGACGGCACTTGCCTTGCCGTCCATGTGCCATCATCACCTATAAAGAAAAAGGCGGCGTTCTCTCCCAATATTTTACAACATGTCATTTCCCATTGGTAAAATTTCCATTGCATTATCATTATCCTATGCAATGTTACTAAACTCTCTCTCCCACTCTCTCTCAATCTCTGTTCTCTGCATATAATATCATATCTTCCATCTTTTTTTTCCACAGAACATCGTGGATAAGTGTCATGTAGGGTCCATTTCACATCCAAGTGGACTTAGATTTTATAGCCATGTGTCCCCATTGGATAACTTGCAATGCTCTCTAGGAATCACAGAGCTTCATGTAGATCCCCTCTCCACTCATTTCCTCTATCCGACCCCATTTTCTTCTCCTAGCCAATGGGCCTTCCTTGGAGTGATTTTCTCGGAAATTAGCTCCTAGCCTTTCAGAAAGCAAAAAAGTTAAAAGAAATCTAAAACAGAAAATGAAAGGACCACAATTTTTTTGCTCTAATTACGCCACCATTTTGATATGAAAAATTGTGAGCAGCCCAAATATAAAAATAATGAGATCATACGAAAGTGATAAACAACTACTCAATCAATATCAAATTAGTGACAGAGTTGCAAAGAAAAAGGAAATTTGTGGTTCTAAAAGAACTGAATCAGAATGTTTCTGATCCCACAAGAAGATAACAAGATAAGGTTGTTTTCTTCCACTCAAACTTATTCCGATAAAACATCATTATTTCCATTGTCCAAGACTGTTTACTCATTAAGCAAAGAAAAAAAAAACGACTGTTTTGACTCTATTCTCAATTATCAAAGCATATACTAAAATAACATATGCTGCTATCTATATGTCAACCTTCTGATACTAGGGCCTGTTTGTTCTCTAACCTTAGACTCACATTTTTACATTTTAAATAATATTACACACATTTTTACATACTTTTTCACTTATATATATATATATATATATATTTCAAAAACCTACAAAAATTTCATCTGAAACTACTTTTTCAAATACCTTCTAAGAAGTCCAAGATACCTTCTACTACACTAGCCTCATCCCACGTGCTTCGTGCGTGAGATGAGGTTTTTTTTTTTTTTTTTAAGAGGTAGTAGCAAAAAAAAAAAAAAAAATCTATGTTATTTATTATATATATAATTTTTATTTTGAAAATCTAATTTATAAGTGGATAAATAAATTTGAAAATTAATAGGAAAGTGACCCTATTTTTTAAGCAATGTTTTAGTGAAAGTTAAGATTTTATTTTTACTAGATTGTCCTTTAGTTTTATCTCTACTTAAACATAGGAATGTAAGAGTATTTTGATAGGATATTTAGATTTATTTTTAAATAAACGTAGAGTGTTTAACTTATTTTTCTATTTAAAAAAAAAATAAGCGTACAGTTAATTTGAAGAAGTTTGTTAGTGGAGGAGTGTTCCTATTTTGTAGGCAATATTTTAGTGCAAGTTAAACATGTATTTTACCAAATTATCCTTTAGTTTTGTGTCTACTTAAACTTAGGGGTGTAGGGATATTTTGGAACAAAAAAAAAAAAAAATCTGATCCAAACAAGGATAGCCGCTTAAATAATAGTATAGATACTAAGAGAAAAACAATTCACACCACAAAAAATAATAATAATGAAAAATATTGGCATATAATATATGAAATAAGTTCAAGTTACACCTAGTGTAAATCTAAAGAGTTACACATTTTCTAAACCATTGGATTTAAGTAGATCCAATAGTAAAAAAAATGCACTCATTAATACTGATATTTTGATAAGGATCTCATTTATTATCCTTATTTATAACATTTTATACCTATTTCTAATCCCAAAAATAGGCATATTTTTCTCTCTGCTCTCTCTTTCTCATCCACTACACGTTTCTCTCCTCCATTGCTCTTCCACCTCCATTTTCATAAGATTTCACCTCCACAGCCACATAGAATCATAATGGACTGAGAAAGTCTTGTGTGGTTTTCTGAGATTCATTTTTTTTTCTTTGATCAATAGTTTTCAAAAGATCTTTCTGCATGACACCTCTTGTCCATAATGGGCTAACACAAGCAAGCACTGTTTCATAGCTTCAATTTCTTTTTCTTTTTCTTTTTTTGGCACGTTGAAAGGGGGAGCAACAACTAAATTGATAAGAAAAAAAGAAAAAAGAAAAGGAAAGACAAAAAGTATGCATGATGTCAAAAATAAAGACTTAAGCTTAAGCTTGAACAGCTCAACACCACTACATTGTGCGTAGAGAAGTGGCCTCCCAAATTGGGTAATTACCATGCTGTCCAAACATACCCTTCGAACAAAGAAATTCACGATAAGCAATAAATAAATCACCAACTGAATCACAAATAGAGAAAAGGAAAAGACAAAATTTCTAGTAATAGGAATCAATCATCCATATTAATTGACAAAAATGACCCATCTGGGTAAGAAGAAAGAGTGGACTTCTATATTGGGAGTCATTATATCATCAAGATATTTAAATTCAAATGCCTGAGGTCACACGGATGCCCTCACAATACAATTGCAACATATTGGTTTCTTGCAGGTCAACATCGAGAATCTTTCTAGAATGTTTTTAGATGTCTCAGGTGCAAATGAGAGCAAAATTCTTTGGATTACATGCACTGTTTGATAAGGCTTGACCAAAACCTAAAATCTAGAGGGCATGGTACACTGGACACCAAATCAATTTGTTACCTAAAGGCTAATGAAGAATTAGCAAGCCATCATCATACGCATTACCCCATATGAGACTTGGTCTTATTCTCAGGGAAGATGCATATGTATTACTTCAGCCTTATGTTTAATTAGTTCGAGTTTTTTATTCATCAGATTCTATGTGGCTGGGGGGTGAAACCTGATGAAAATAGAGGTGGAAGAGCAATGGAGGAGAGAGAAACGTGTAGTGGATGAGAAAGAGAGAGCAGAAAGAAAAATATACATATTTTTGGGATTAGAGATAAGTATGGAATGTTATAAATGAAGATAATAAATGAGATTCTTATCAAAATATCATTATTAATGAGTGCATTTTTTTGACCATAGGATCTACTTAAATCTAATGGTTTAGAAAATGTGTAACTCTAAAGAGTTACACCTGGTGTAACTTTAGAGTTACACCTGGTGTAACTTGAACCCATCTAATAATAAACATATATATATATATATATATGTATGTATAAGATGATATATATATATATATATATATAAGATGAGTTCAAGTTACACTTGGTGTAATTCTACAAAAGTTACACAGTTTTTAAACCATAGATTTTTAAGAAATCTAATGGTTAGAAAATCACTATAATCAATGTTTTCTTTAAAATTAATTGTTTTCCATATTAGCTAGCCTAATTAATTTAAAAAAATATTATATTATTTTCTTTTTAACTTTCTTTCTCTCTCCTAATCAATTCATCCCTAACCTTACACAAAAGCATATTCTCAATGTTCTTGGGCATGGAGGCAGTTGAACCTTAAATTTTTTTTATTTTACATTTTTTTGTTGTGTTACTTTTCTTTTTTCTTTTTTTATATTTTTGTTGGACATTGTTTCAATTGTTGCAATAACAACTAAATTTGATCAAGAATACCATATTTCAAATTAATTTTTTTTGACATAAAAAAAAAATCAATTTAAGCATATACCTTATTATTTTAGTAAAATCTGTAACACGTCTGATGAGGTCCTAGAAAGTTCATCCAACCAAAAGTAAATTTTTGTTTATTCCCATTTTACCAATCTAGGAAGACGGTGATATTCAACTGCTTACATTGATTGGTCACAAGATTTTGGTATTTCCCTAACTGTTTGTATATTATAACAAATAATCAAACAAAAAAGAAAAAAATGTCTTTGAGGGAAACCAGGCCAAGACGACTCCTAGTGAGGGAAATAATGGTGGTAATGGGTAAGAATACAACCAAAACTGGTTTCTTGTTCTATTTCTTATTATGAAAGAGTGTTGTTGCAGTGTTGCTAAGACATTGCAACACATACAAGACGTATTTTTTTCACATCTCATAATACAAGTACCATTCAGCAAAAATACATGTGGGACAACTGCCTCCACGCCCAAGATTGTTGAGAATATGCTTTTCTGTAAGGTTAGGGATGAATTGATTAGGAGAGAAAAAGAAAGTTAAAAAGAAACTAATATAATATTCTCTCAAATTAATTAGGTTAGCTAATATGGAAAGCAATTAATTTTAAAGATGACATTGATTATAGTGATTTTTTAACCATTAGATTTTTTAGAAATCTACAGTTTAAAAAAGGTGTAACTTTTGTAGAGTTACACCAACTGCAACTTGAACCCATCTCTCTCTCTCTCTCTCTCTCTCTCTCTCTCTCTCTCTCTCTCTCTCTCTCTCTCTCTCTATATATATATATATATATATATATATCTCTAAATTTATAAACGGTAAGGAATCCAATATCACTTTCATATCAATAATATATTGATATAGATTTCTTAATTGTACGTCAAATACAAATAGGCTATAAGCGATTTGAGCTTCACTAAATAGTGAGTGTTCAGACTTAGCTCGATAATGAATATAAAATGTTTAAACTTGACTCGAGTTTAAACAAAGTTTATAAATGATGTTCGAGTTCAAGTTTATAAAAAAAAAAAAATTTAAAAGTCAACACAAGCTTAATATCAAATTTTTGAGCTTGAAATCTGTGCGCGCCCAAATATGGCAACTGGGCCTCAAAGGTGTATGGGCTCACAATTTATTTGTATTGTGGGTTTTTGGATTTCCTACAATGGGTGACTCTATGCTCGGCGGATCAGGTATCCCAATTCTCCTCCTCCCTCCTCCCTCTCTTCTAATTTTTTCAGCCCCCTTTCCATTGATTCCCCCTTCCCTATTTATAGCCGCAGCCCGTGGGATTGCCACGATCATTCTCCAGGTCATTGGAAGGAGAGGTCCAATGCTGTTCTTTCTAAGTGGATGTTTAATCATGATTGAAAGGAGATGATAATGGCATCGGAACTGGTTCTACCGTTTGGTCTGTTGCCCGGCCAAGGCATTCCCTAGGCGACGGATGGGAGGTCCACTACTGTTAATCGTAGTTAGAGGTTAGGTGGTGGGAAGAGGACAATAGTGGCCTCGGAACTTATTTCGTTTGTAGGTTTGATGCCCGACGATATCCAGATAATGTCGTGCATCTAAACATAGATCAAAACTTGGAGACGTGTTTACCTGGAGTGGCGAGGTTTCTCACCGCCGGGCACATCACAAGTGATTTCGCTCCCGAGTTACGGATGCTTGGTATGCGTTAGGCTGGTCCGGAATGAGCCCGTTGGCCTGATCAGTGTTAGGCCCCTACGCAGACCGTCATTTTTATGGGCCTCTGAGCAAATGGGCCTGAGAAAGGTGATGTCCGTACAAAATCCAATACAAGTACATTATCAAAACCATATCAAATTTATTTGGTCAAAGTGTTAGTAACATATTGTTATTAAGTTTATATTAAGCTTATTACTAAGCTCATAAACAAGTCTAGGCTTAACTTATTTTGTAATGAGATTTAAATTTCATTAGCTTATTTATAAGTAAGTTTTTTTGCCTGAACTTGGCTTGTTTATTAAACATATATCTTAAAAATTAAGATTCAAACTTGACTTATTTATAAACAAATAAACATAAACAATTTTTTTACGAAGAGTTGATGATGAACAATTTGATCCATCTACAATACAAATTATATTATTTCATAGTTTTTATTATGTAGCCGTCAACTTCAACCTGTCTCATCCATGAAGAAGTGGGGAAGTCATGTATATTGGTAGCCGCACAGGCCATGAACACGGTAAAGTAGTATATTCCTGGGAAAAGAAGATTTATCTAGGTTAATTAGACCAATAAATCTAATGGCACAAATCGACTCGGTCTATACGGCATGAAGACAAAATATACTAATTATTTATGTGACATATATATATATATTTTTGTAACATATGGGTATGGCATTTGGTTGAGGTGGCTATTATTGGATGGGAGTGAAATTCCATATCCTTGTTAGGGCATAATTTGGTACGGTCATTGGTTTCCATTAGTCGCAGACTCACGCATTGCATGGAAATATATAACTATTTTGTAATGTGATATAATGTATGATTTATTCTCTAAAACATACTGAAAATATTAATTTTAAAGTTATTTTTCATCTCTTCATCTCTACCAATATATCATACTATTATTTTGAGTTTTTTTTTTTGAAAAACTTAGGTGGATTTGATGATCTTGAAAGGCCAAAAACGTATTGACCCCTGGTGATGAATTAATTGATTAATTAGCCAAGTTCAATTTATTAACCAATTTAACATGCAAACACGTGGTAGCACAAACAAATCACCAATAAACTAAAGTGCAGTGGAAAATAAATTGACAAGGTGATTTGTTTACGAATGGAAAAAACTTCTAAGGCAAAAACTTCACCGGGTGATTTTAAAGTCACCACTCCCGAAAATCCACTATTATCATAACAAGCAGTTATAAGTAAAGGAATCTCAGTACTTTATACCAATCTACAGTTGAACCCTTACCCCAATGCCCAATTGGACTTGTTCTGTAGTGACAATCTCTCCTTTTGATGCACGGCTCCTAGTACGTGACTAACCAATTGTGCAGATCCTAGTACGCGATTTCAATCACCAACTTGAGAAAGATGTTGGCTGCAAAATTTTTCAATTCATCTTCACAATGAAGAATAAGAAGATGCTTGGTTACAAAACCCTACAGTGCAAAGACACAGCAGCTTCTTCACAAAGAGATGACTAGGGCAAATATTGTCTCCAGTCACAAATTGCTTGAGCAGACTTTGCTCAATGCATGTGCAACTAGTGCTTACTTTAACAGCCCTTAAAATAATCATTTTATATGTCTAGAGTTATGAGAACAAAAAGCCCAAAGACATATCCACGGATTGGAATCATAACAAAACTAAAAATCTGTTTTTCTTAAACCTGGATAGATAGAGGTGTCAAGATGCTGTCGAGCTTTAATGATGAGCATTTCTCAGCTTGTTTCTTGGACAGACTTGCATGGCTTTAACATTTGATCTTGAAACTTTGTTTCTTGAAGTATTAAAAACATCCTAGATCTATCCAATTACAAGTAAAGTGCGTTTTTTCAAAAGATTAGCCAACTACATAAAAAAACAACATATGTTCATATCAAGTGAGCCACATATGTCCTAACAATGATGATGATGATGATGATGATGATGATGATGATGATTATTATTATTATTATTATTATTATTATTATTATTATTATTATTATTATTATTATTATTATTATTATTATTATTATTATTGAAATAAAAGATAGAAATACCATTCTTTTTTCAAGTGATTTATATTATTCAAAATTTTGTATAATGTGTTAAGATTTTTTTTTTACAACTAAAATTTTTAAGTTCCAAAATTAATTATTGGAATTTCTCATTCTCTTAAGAAAATTATCATGATAACCAAACCTCATCACAAATTTACAATTGATATTACTCAAATAATTTAAAGACACATTCAAATACATGATCATGTAGATTGTATTTTGATATAAACTCAAATTCTCACTTCTAATTAAAATATCTAAAAATTAACTTGTAAGGACACAAATCAAACTAACCCAAAGTTAGACCTATGGACCAGCCCAAGGAGCCCTGAACAATAAATTTATAGAAAGTGGATGTCTAATCTAGGTTTTCAAGACGATAGATAACACAAAGGTTGGATTGAATCATGTAATTCATGCATTGATCTTATACAAAGATGTAATATTAAGTTGTATACATTGGTGCCGAGGACAATTCTTTATGCCTCTTTTACAAATTCTCTCTCTCTCTCTCTCTCTCTCTCTCTCTCTCTCTCTCTCTCTCTTTCTCTAATTTTCCTCTCCCAAGCTCCCCCTCTTTATTCCTCTTTCGCCTTTTATAGGCCTGCATACCCTTCTTCTTGCTTCCACGTATGGTCCAAATCCTCCTTTTGGATACTTGTCCCATCCATCCTTCTCACTAAAGTCTCTGGCGATAAGAGTTAGGTTGAATTCCAGTATTCAGGCGTCACTTCCTCATTAATGCGGCCAGAGAAGCAGGTGCAAAGCCTTAAATGCGGTGGTAGCAACTTTTTTCTTGATATTCGCCTACCCCTCCCCTTTATTCTTTACCCTCGTTTTCTCAACTCCAGCATCAAAGGTCTTCAGCATGGGCGCCGTTGAACTGCTAGATCATTCATATCGTCCTCGGCAACGCGTTGCCGAAGACTAGGTTGTCCTCGGACGTCCTATTTCTTGGTGTTTTGGTCATGCATGACACCCCTCTTTATCACGTGACTTTGCAGGTTGGACTGATTATGTCCTCGAACCATTTCAAGATGTGGGGTTGGGCTTCTTTCATTGTGAGAGCTTTTGGGCCGGCCCACTGTGTGTACTTCGGGCCCATTGGCACTACATAACTCAAACAAAAACTATAAGAAGGATAGAAAATATATGTTATAAATAACTCAAGAAACACACCACCTAAGTGTATCTTCCAAAAGTAGAGATACAAAAAAAATCATCAATCTAAAGTAGAGTTGCAAGAGAGAATTAATGTGAGAGAGAGAGAGAGAGAGAGAGAGAGAGAGAGAGAGAGTGAATAATCACCTTTTTTGGAAGAGAATGTGAGAAAAATAATAAAATTATATAAAATAAGATGAGTAAAAGAATATTCAAAAGAAAATATATAGTTGTAAACACCAAATTATCTAAGTCATGCTATGTAATAGAATAACATTAAATCATTTTGTAATTTCATAGGATAACATGTAACAAAAAAATAAATAAATAAAAGAGACAAAATTAAAATATAACAAAATCATATCAACCTAAAGTACAGTTAAACATAAAAATTCATCAATCTAAATTAGAGGTGTAATAAAGAATTAGAAATCCACCAAAAGAAAGAATATATACATATATATATATATATATATATATAGAGAGAGAGAGAGAGAGAGAGAGAGAGAGAGAGAGTATTCACCTTTTTATGTGAGCAAAATATGGATTAAATGGAAGAAAAAATAACAAATTTTTATAATAAGAAAATGGGGAGAAGAAGGGGCAAAATAAAAGGAAGATGAAGGGATTGAGAAATTGTAAGGTCGTGGTATAGAGTAGTAGGGAGATAAAAGGGTAAAAGTAAATAAATGTTAGAGAATGTGTAATTGTAAGGTGGGAAATTAATAAGGAGAAAATAATTAAAAATAAGAGAAAATATTTAAAATATGTTGATGATGTGGCTCAATAAGAGCATACCAACATTAAACGCTACGCTCCAGCTTTTAGATATATACAAATATAAATTAAGTATAGTTTTGAAAATCTTGAAGTTATTATCAATTTTATTATCGTTTTAAAAGACTCGAATTCCTTGTGAGTGGAAAAAGACCCTTGTCATTTGGATTCACTCACATATCCCTTACACTAAAAATTAATTGATATTTTGAAATTAAAGGAAAAAAAAAAAACAGATAACGTAGATTCAAATATATCTTGTTTATATAAAAATTATGATTATATCAATTTAACAAAACTATAAATAAAGATCTTATTTTGTGGTTTGTGTCATATATAAATTTATAATTTTATTATAATAAAATTTGTACGTAATTTTAGGGCTAAAATTTTTAATATCCAACATCCTTTTATTAATTTCAAGCTTGATGAGCTAGCTAATTAGAGCATCCACATTAGTGGGACTAAATAGCTATATTGTTATTTTTAGCATTATTTTTAGCACCACCAAATACCAAAATGTGCCTGACGCAGCAACGCCTCACATGAGCTCTCGCCGTCGCTCACCAGTCACAGCGAACCAACTATAAGCCTCTACAGAATCCTTTAACTCTCTCTTTCATGTTTTCTCTTCATGATTTCACTAATTTGTCTTCATGTTTTGTTTGTCTTCTTGTTTTTTCCTTTTCATTTGTTTGGAAAAGCATGAATGATAAAGTTGGTTTGATTAAGTTTGAGAAAGCATGAATGTCTTCGTGTGTTTTTATATTTATTTATTTTTTTTATGATGTTGGTTTGATTAAGTTGAGGTTGTGATTTTTATATAAGACTTTAATAGTGAAAACTGGAAAGACTATTATATTATATAGTCTAACACTTAGCTGATTAGCCCCCCGAAAAAATAATAAAATAAAAAATGTTATACTCTAATATGTCTTACTGTCTTTAATAAATTAATATGTCTTAGGGTTATAACCAACTCATTTTAATATGTATTAAGTAACTTACTTTAGTCCCAAGGTATAAATTCATTACTGTTTGGGTGAACAGATGTTTTTTTATAAAGTTTCTATTGAACAGATTTTTTTTATTAAAAAATAAAACAAATTGTTAATGTTTCAAATCAAACCGACTAAACCAAGCTGATCAAACCACACTGCTATAAGTCGGAAAATCAACCTTAATCAATATGCATCGATTTTAATTATTACAAAATCAATTCCTATCAGTTTGGTAACAGTTTTGAAAAAAATCAAGTCGACTGAGTGCGTACACCCCTAATCACTTCTATTTAATCTACTTTGTTGTTTCTAAAAAATAAAAAAGAATTAGTAAGAAAAAATAAAAAATCTCTACATGAATCACACATATATGGCCAACATCACTACGTCGGTACTAGTACTAAGAGAGTCTGAAGCTTGAACTATTGTTGTGTCTTGTCGCAATCATTTACTTATAGGTTTTTTAATTTTTTTTGGTGTCTTTTTGCACCGAACGCGCTAAGGATCGGACAAATGCACATTAAGATTCGTACATATGTCCAATACAAAAAAGCACCGGACACAGCAACCTTATTCTTTATTTTCTCCGCAAACTAGTTTTTACCCTTTTTTTTTTCCCTGGTTTTCACGTCGCCTACAACTACTAGTACTACTTTACGTACTTACATCACTGAAAAGTTGCTTTATAATGTTTAAAATTAGGTCTAAAAATGAACACATAAAAGTACTTACATATCTCAGATACCCCTAACCATAGGAAAATTATTACTTCATGCTAATATAGTACATATCATGTGAAAAATGTGGATGCTAGGTGTCCTCCTTTTCGAAGAATATTTGTACATATGATCCATATGAGGGTGAAATTTTTTATGTGGAAGACGTTTACTTAAAATTATAGGGAGAGAAAAAAAATGATAAATTTTAACATTTAGGTCATGGTGTGAAAGCAAGTGTCTTTTATAAAAGACCATAAAAAAAGTTATTAGTTCGTGATTTAGCCTAATCAAAAAAATTGAAAGTAAAGCTGTCTTCCACAACTTTTTTCAAATCCTATAAAAAATGAGAGATTTATATATTAGATATAACCTTTTTTTTTTATGATGTTGGTTTGATTAAGTTAAGGTTATGATTTTATATAAGACTTTAATAGTGAAAACTGGAAAGACTATTTTATTATATAGTCTACCACTTAGCCGGTTAGCCCCCGAAAAAATAATAAAATAAAAAATACTATACTCTAATATGTCTTACTGTCTTTAATAAATTAATGTCTTAGGGTTATAACTAACTTATTTTAATATGTATTAAGTAACTTACTTTAGTCTCAGGGTATAAATTTATTATTGTTTGGGTGAACAGATTTTTTTATAAAGTTTCTATTGAATAGATTTTTTTTTTATTAAAAAAAAAACAGATTGTTAATGTTTCAAATCAAACCAACCAGACCGATTAAACCAAGCTAATCAAACTACACTCCTATAGGTCGGAAAATCAACCCTAATCGATATGCATTAGTTTTAATTATTACAAAACTAATTCTTATAAGTTCGGTAACAAATTTAAAAAAAATTAAGTCGGGGAATTGCACACACTCCTAGTCACTTCTATTTAATCTACTTTGTTGTTTCTAAAAAATAAAAAAGAATTAGTAAGAAAAAATAAAAAATCTCTCGGGCTACCAGCACCACATGAATCACGCATATATGGCCAACATCACTACATCAGTACTAGTACTAAGAGAGTGTGAAGCCTGAACTATTGTTGTGTCTTGTCACAATCATTTACCTATAGGTTTTTTTTTTTTTTTTAGTGTCTTTTTGCACTGAACGCGATAAGGATCGGACAAATGCACGTTAAGATTCGAACATATGTCCAGTACAAAAAAGCACCGGACACACCAACCATATTCTTTATTTTATCTGCAAACTAGTTTTTACCCTTTTTTTTTTTTTTTCCTGGTTTTCACATCGCCTACAACTACTAGTACTACTTTACATACTTACATCACTGAAAAGTTGCTTTATAATGTTTAAAATTAGGTCTAAAAATGAACACATAAAAGTACTTACATATCTCAGATACCCCTAACCATAGGGAAATTATTACTTCATGCCAATATAGTACATATCATGTGAAAAATGTGGATGCTAGGTGTCCACCTTTTCTAAGAATATTTGTACATATGATCCGTATGAGTGTGAAATTTTTTATGTGGAAGACGTTTACTTAAAATTATAGGGAGAGAAAAAAAATGGTAAATTTTAACATTTAGGTCATGGTGTGAAAGCAAGTGTCTTTCATAAAAAACCTTAAAAAAAAAAAAAAAAGTTATTAGTTAGTGAATTAGCCTAATCAAAAAAATTGAAAGTAAAGCTGTCTTCCACGACTTTTTTCAAATCCTATAAAAAATGAGAGATTTATATATTAGATATAACTTTTTTTTTTCTCTCCCTCTCTCTCTCTCTACTTTAAATATTTATTTATCATTACTCAGAAATATGTGCAGTGGCAACCTCGACCCATATTATTGAACGGAGGCAGTATCGATTACTTTGTACTTAGTACCCACCACAGCCATCCCCACCCCCTTCTGGCCTTTTCTTCATTTTGTACCAACATAATAGCTATCCAACAAAGACAGAAAAGAAAGCATAAAATAGCTACTAATATGTCACCCAAAGACGAGGATGACATTATTATAACTAGCTTATTAATTCCTAAACATGTGCAAATCAACTTTTCCCATACTAAAATAATCACAAGCTAAATAAATTCCCACATGCTTAAATTTTTTTTTTTATAAAGAAAGAATATATTAAAAGGATAGAGAGAGGGAGGGCTCAGACCCATCTCTAACTTTCGGGTAGAAACTCAATTAAGAAGAGAATATATGATAATAGGTCCATCCCATTTACAGAAAGAAGCCCAACAAGCTAAATTTTGAGCAAAGTAATTAAGACTTCTGAATTAAAAAATAAAAAACAAATCCCAACTCTACAGGGATATCAAAGAGGGGGAAACAATAGACATAACATCCAACAAGAAATCTGGCGTAGCATCCAATATACCTAAATTAATTAAGCTCTTGTCTTGTCAACTTCTATATTGAATCGTTGATTTAACACTTATCTCAAATAATTGCGCACGCTTTCATAAAATTATAAAAATAGCTTTGCTTGGAGGTACGTACAACTTCTCCATGCCGCTTTGCTTCAAATGGAAATGTTTGCTCCAAATGCACTAACTAACCAAGGCTCCCCCTCTAAAAGAAACGCGTTCTCAAGTTTAACATTTGACTCGTCAATATACTTCACATGATCCGCCATATCAATAACTTTATTCTCCATCAATGACCAATCTTGTTAAAAAAATAACACATGAAAGTACTTATATTTCTCATAAGCCCCTTACCATAGGAAAAAGATTACTTCATGCTAATAGTGTCCATATCATGTGAAAAGTGTGGAAACTAGGTGTCCCCTTTTCTAAAAATATTTGTACATATGATCTATTTGTAAATATGATCCGTATGAGTGTGAAAATTTTTTATATGAAACAATCATTATCATTATTATCCTATATTTGGATATCTGAGCTTCACCCGCCGCTCCCCCACCCCAACCCCCAAAAAACAAAAAAAATTAAGAAGGAAAGCTTTTGAGTAATCTGTAATGTATTGCAAGGGACTTTTTGCCCACCCCCTTCCTAATCTAATCTCCTTTAGTGCAAGAGTTGTGAGGTAAATTTGTTTTTGCTTACATATATATCAGTGTTGATACATGAGCAATCTATTCAATATTTAACGTAGGCTTGTTACCAAGTGAAGCATTAAAGTGATTGAATTTATGCGTTATTTTCTAAAGTTGCCATGTGTTGAAAGCCCCTAACTTATGCGTTATATGGGCCAACCCTGTCCTACATGGACATGTTGTAATTACAAATAATTGAATTTGAATAAATAAATAGATTATCAACACACCTCAAAAGCTCCCAGCCCATAGGTTTAACGGACCAACCTCATCCAACATAGGTGGGTAGCAATTATAAACAATTTATATATATATATATATATATGTGAGACAACTTTTTTTTTTCACCCAATTTTTATTTATTTATTATTTTTAATTTGAGGACCGCTTGTGTGACCATTATTGGCAATATTTGTGACTTCTATGTTGTGGTGCTTTTTATTTTATTTTCTCCACTATCTCAATAATTATATTACTCATGACTTCTTTATTTATTTGAACTCTTCAAATCTAATAATTTTTTACCAGACAACAGTGGTAGTCTTTTCTCTCCCTTTATCATCCTTAGTTAACAAGATTTAATCCAAGAAACTTAAAATTTGTCACATGAATATTTCAAATCTCAATTTATTTTATTATCTGTTTAGAATATAAAGCTAAAGTTCATTTGAACTTAAAATCCATAAACATCCCTCCACACTTGTCCTAAGTTGACAATAAAATGAATTAAAAATTCGCTACAAGTTGAGTGACAGACCACACAACCGTTAAGATCCATAACCATATATATCAATAAGTTTAGGGGCAGAATACACAACTTTATGAATCTATCCTACTACTATATGCCTATTGATTTGTTAAACAAAAGAATAATATGGAAAGCATTCTCTCCTTTCATCACTAAATACTTTCTCTTATTCATTTTTTCTTTCTCTTTCATATGTATTTTCTTTTTATTCATTGTGCTCCATAATTAGATGTCAGCCATTATGGTGGGACAACAATGAGTGGCACTAATAATTGGAGGCTACTTGTTTTTTCATTATAACGCTAGAGATATCTGTAGTGTGATAATCATGTTCAATAAGTATAAGTATCCCAACAAATCACATATTCACAGCTTAAGCAATTAATAAAAAAATTCACATTTATTATTTATATATATGTGTGCGCGTATAGTCTAGACCACCATGAATAGTAACTCAAAGTAAAAACTCATATGTCCAAATTGTAAGGTAGCCGCGGTTGGAATAGATAATACATAATATTAAACTCTTATTGACAACAAGTGGTCGTGCCGGAGTGGTTATCGGGCATGACTAGAAATCATGTGGGCTCTGCCCGCGCAGGTTCGAATCCTGCCGACCACGAATTTTTTTTTATTTTATTTCGTTTCGTCATTTAATTGATCTAGATTCTAGAACTGGCTCAGCTACAAGCACATTTATATTTTGCTAAGCAGTTACAAGAACATTTGAACCAGCCCAATGACTCATCAACATGGTCAACTTCCAATATATGGCCAATTAAGACGTGGCTTCATAAATATATTCACTTTTATCAACATAATTCATACTAGTCTTCGTTCCTCAGGAAAAAAAAAATGGACGCTATGTCACAAGACTCATTGCCAAAAACTAAAGATTTCTGAACCTCTCTCTCTCTCTCTCTCAAGTGTTCTTGGGTTGGATTCTCATTTCTCAAAAAACTTGAAGCATTGCTTGTGTTTTCGAAGAATGGCTTGTTGGAATAAGGGACAAGGAATGAAGACAACTCCAACCAAGATGCAGAAATTCTCTCCTCACATGGAAGTAAAAGATGCTCTAATTAATTTAATCTTTGGCTTCAAAAAAATAAAAGGTATTCCTTGATCAAGACGGTGCAACCTAACCCAAACTAGCCGTGTTTGTGCCTTGACACAACCCCATGAAGGTGGTTAAAAGACCAATATTAGCATGGTAAACAAAGCCCTTGTTAGATTGGGTTTGGATTCTTTTTGCAAGACCAAATGGGAGCCCACAATTGTATAACATTGGCGGATGTCTCACGTGAAAAAGTTTTTATGTTATCGGTTGATTGAAAATTTAATAATAAATAATTGTTATGGTTCATATATTATAATATTTAAAAGTTGATTTTGATTATATGATTATTATCAATTATATTTAAGAGATTAATTTAGATTTTATATTATATGTTACTAAAATGAGTTAAAAAATGTAAGTTGTTGGTTAGGTATTACATTGTGTATTTATATTCATACTTGCAAAATATTAAAATGACAAGAGATCAATAATTGTAAATTTTGTTTTTAGAAATTCAATCAACACAAAATGTGAACATGTGTGTTAAGGACAATGAAAATGTGTAATCCAAGTGCACTTATTAATATATTATATCAATAAAAAAAAATTTATTGATGTAATATTAATAAAAAGTTACACATGTACCCCTTTTTTGTGTGGAGAATCACATATAAAGAGGGAATGTGATTCTAACACAAAGGTATACCACAAACTCTACATAGTAATCATGGTAACTTTTAAGTAATAGCAGATTAAGTTATACTATACACACAACACGTTCTCTTAAATAATGTAGGAGAATTACCCTTTTTTTTAAAACACATACACACAAGAAGTGGAGTCCCAACACAAAGACAATTGCACATGAACTTGATGATATATATATATATAATTTGAAAATACAATCATTGGATTACATGTCCTTTATATTCTTAACACGCATGCCAAAAAATATGTTAATTGGACATTATTTACTATTCGATCAATAAAACCATCTTTCTTGGATAATTTTAAATTACAAAAATTGTACTTTAAATATTTGATCGATGACCTAGTTATTGATTTTTTGGTATCTTGAAATTTTGTAAGCAACGAGAATGTACAACAATAATATAATCGAACAGTACATTGTCAAAATTCTCATCCAATAATGATATATTGAGTGGTTAAATTGACTATGATGAACCAGAATATGTATCATCCAAACAACAGTAAATGAGAATTAATAATGGTGTGACGGAAGAACACTTCAACACGTTTTGTAACCGCTAATCATTAAAGATGATAAATCCAATCATTTGATACATTACAAGGGCAATAAACTAGTTAATGGCGATCGTTACTTATCGACCTTTAACTCCCATTAAGGCAGAGATTGTTACACACAGGGAAGTAATTACCTGAAATTACGTACATGAAGACATTTATGAGCACAATAGCTACCTAAGCTACCCATAAAAGGAGCAATCATTGGATTACATGTCCTCTATATTCTTAACATGCATGCCAAAAAATATGTTAATTGGACATTATTTACTATTCGATCAATAAAACCATCTTTCTTGGATAATTTTAAATTATAAAAATTGTACTTTAAATATTTGTTCGATGACCTAGTTATTGTTTTTTGGTATCTTGAAATTTTGTAAGCAAGGAGAATGTACAAAAATAATATAATCTAACAGTGCATTGTCAAAATTCTCATCCAATAATGATATATTCAGTCGTTAAATTGACTATGATGAACCAGAAAATGTATCGTCCAAACAACAATAAATGAGAATTAATAATGGTGTGACGGAAGAACACTTCAACATGTTTTGTAACCGCTGATCATTAAAGATGATAAACCCAATCATTTAATACATTACAAGGGCAATAAAGTCTAGTTAATGGCGATCGTTGCTTATCGACCTTCAACTCCCATAAAGGCAGAGATTGTTACGCACAGGGAAATAATTACCTGAAATTATGTACATGAAGACATTTATGAGCACAACAGCTACCTAAGCTACCTATAAAAGGAACAATTTGTCCATTTACTAAGGTACGTCAAAAACATACTACAAAATTACCATCTATTTACAAAATATAGGAGCTGATTCTGACTTAAGCATCGGAGGCTCCCCCACCAGGCACAACCCGGTGATTTCTTTGATCAACTCTATTTATTTTGCAAGTCTTACCAGTTCGTCTAGGTCCTACAAGATTGTCCAAAGCTCTGGATTGGGCGAATGATCAAATTGAAAATTTATTGCATCATCAATTTGGTGCCATCTGTGTAGAGGCAAGATTAGCATCTAGCTATTCCTTCAACAAAAGGGTCATTCGGTCCAAAATTTGCAAGATCTCCTCCATGAAATCCCTTTCGTCGTTCTCTTTCAGGGGTTGTCATTTTTCCCTTATGTGGGAAGAAATCAAGAAATAAGAATTATAAAGAATCTGACAAAGGTTGAGAAAAATTGCCAATTTGAGAGGCTATAACCTTAGTCATAGTGTTCCCTAAATAAGGGTTTTAATCAAAGCTTTTAAGTCCAAGGGAAGGAAACACAAAGTACATACCAAGACAAAAGAAAAAGCAATGTCCAAAAATGTCGTTAATGCAAGGTCATCTCTCTAGTTGTCGTCGAGAAGCGATTGCGCCTTTCAAGTTCAAATGGCAACAGATCCCTTTAGTTGTCGTCAAGAAGCAAGTGCCCCATCAAAAGGAACGCTACATGACCTTTGTCCAACAAATGACCTGCGTACTCGAGGACGAAATATAGCACTTTTCATCTTCGAATTTCTCGAATCTTCAGGTCGGATGAGTTATTTTCATCTCATTATTTGCAAATAGGATTTAAATTTATTTCACACTACACAACTCTCAAAAGACACATGTAGGTGAAGGAAATAAGAATTAACAAAATAATTACTATAACACTCTTCCATTCTTGAACGCAAAATGTTAGACAATAATTATAATTTCCAAGTTCCACATAAAGCATTGATGGAAAATGTCATATGGTAATCAATTTATGGAATGCAGTCCGGATGTATTTCAAGAAATATATCCAATTATATACTAGCTTTAAAATAGCCTTGATTGATGAATTTAAGATTCCAATTTTGGGTGTTAAAGTTTGATTTGAACAGCTGTGCAAGGATTTATAGCTACAACCAACACACTGTAAAAAATAAAAAAATAAAATAAAAAAAGAAAAAAAGGATTAGACTATAGGGAGACTACATAGATATATATAAGGTCCCTCAAATATCTTCTTTACATGGTGAATAAATTTCTATGATTCCTATATGCTCATGCATCGTTCGATATAATGCTCATGTTACGATTGTCAGTTAAGGTTATGAATTTATGATTTTCCAACATTTAAACATTGTCGTTGAGAACCGCTTAAGGTAAAAGCTCTCTACCTTTGTTTTTTGACCAAATTTAAAGACATTAATTTTGAGTTTAAAGGGAAAACGAAACAAAAATTTATCTCATAATTTTGGACATTAAAGCGGAGGAGTCAAATCTTATTGCCTTCCCTAAATTTAAAAACCCCAAGTTTAGAAATTAAAACTAGAAGTTATTTGGTTGCCTTTTTAGAATTTTGAAGTTAAGTGACCATTTGGATTGCGATGAATATGTGTGTTTGCGTTTATGTTTTTGAGTGGTCCCCACATTACTATTCACGAAGCCACAATTTGTGAAAAATGCACTATTGAAATTGGCTACAATGTCCTAAGCCATACAACTGGCCTATACCTTTTGTACTTTTGTTCATTTAAATGTACCTATTCTACCTTTTTTCAAAAAAAAAATTATTCTACAGTGTTTTTGTTTTAAAATTATTTTGCTACAGTGTTTTCAGCAAAATAAGCAGTATCTAAACAGACCCAAAATCAAACATTTGTTGTTAATATTATTTATGCTTGACAATGTTGCTCCAAATCAACACTTTGTGCAGCAAGAGTACATTATAGTACAACAACTAGGCTAGCAACTATACATATATTCATAAATCTACATGATTAAGAATGAGAACTTGTTAAGAAGAGCCTGCCAAGAAGAAGATTAGAAGTATGTGACATGATAGTATCATGCCACCTCATCTCTATCCATGTATAATTGTTAACCCTGCTCTATAAGAGTTTGGCAATCAATCTAATAAATTAGGCATGAAATTTTATGAAGATTTCCATTTGGGACCAAGATTAAGCCCAAATGGAAGAAAAAAATATAGGAACACATCATGATAGGCCATTCTTTTGGTCATCATCCAATAGCGAATGAACCTTTCATGTTTGAATGGGGGCAACCCTCTAGATATCTACATTTTCAAATAGCAGGAACAAAATATAGCAATGATACAGCCCCATCCTTAGGCCAATAACAACATGGCCTCAGGAAGGTCCAAAACAATAAAACATCAAGGAGGTATTAAAGCTACAAAGTCAAAAACTACGCGAAAAGGAAGTGCCACCTAACAAACAATGACAGGATGAATCTACCTCATCCATGAAATGTTGAGCATCTAAGAAAATACTACTAGTAAGTATTTTCTTGTTATTATTACTTATATGTTTTTTATCATCCTTTTTTGTAATTCATTATAGAATAAAGGTCTCCCTTCGATAAAAGACCCTAAATACAAGATCCTAAGATTTCTCTTTCAAAAAATGAATTGATCCTAGGATTCCTCTATCAAAAGATGTATTGATTGTCCAGTGACACACAACGATCATGCCATCAAAAGATGAATTTCCTTGCGAAACGCAGCAATTGAAAATCAAAAGAGAAATTGCCCTGCTAAGTATAGTAATCACAAATCAAAAGACGAACTGCCTTGCTAAGTGCAGCAATCACAAATCAAAAGACAAATTGTCCTGTGAAACACAACAAATTGCAAATCAAAAGACGAGTTGCCCTGAAAAGTGCAAAAATCACAAAAAAGGCGATTGTTCTATGATATGCAACATTCGCATCATTAGTCCAATGAATGCTTAGATCGTCCAATGGACAAGTTGATCACCTAAAACTGTCATACCACAAAATATTGTCTCATGGCACGTAGCAATTATGGACAAAATAGATATGTTGATCATCATCACAAATTCACAGGATTCAAGTAGGAAATTGATCTTGCACACAACAAGATCAAAAGAAAACGGCTAATGACAACGAAGTCATAAAACTAAAGAATTCAAAAACAAAAATATTGTCTTATGCCCAAAACGCACATGGTCAAAAGAAGAATATTGTCTTATGCCCTAAACATACGGGCCAAGAAAGAAATATTATCTTCGATCAAAACATATGAGCCTGAAAAATAAAGGAACAAATTCTTCTATTCTAGATTGATATTGTCAGTAACAAGGGTGACATTCTCAGCAGCATCCACCGTGGCATCTTCAACAACTATGTTATCAACTTTGGCCTCCACGGTCAGCATCTCCTTTTCAATCTCCTCTATATCCAGCGAAGAGAAATTCAATATATCCAACGAAGAGAAATTCAAGTCAGGATGATGTTTAATGAGGTAATTCTGAAGAAGCTCAAAACCATCAGCATACTCAATCATGAGCCTGTCCGAATACTCTTCAAATGCCTTAAAATTCTTCACAGAGTCTTCCACTTCTTTCTTCATCTTCTGTAGATGACTGTCCTTTTAAGCACTCAGAGTCCTCTCCACCAAAAGGTCAACCTAAACCGTTTCTAAATACTTCTTGACCTCAACTCTTTCCACCATCACCTTCTTCACACTCTTTTTTAAGGAAGTGTTCTCAGCAGTGAGGTTCTTGAAGCTTGCGTAGAAGTTAATTTCTCCTCCATGTCCAAATATTTGGCCGTCAAATGCATAGACTCAACCAAGATCTGGAGGAAATAGATGTTAAGAGAGAGAGAGAGAGAGAGAGAGAGAAGGAAGATGCAAATACATGGAAAACTATACCTAAACGCACCTGGACACTCTTGTGAAGATGCTGGGTGACTAAGTCATGAGACTCAATAGACAATAGGCACTTTAGTTCGTGCATCAATATTACATTGTGAGCCTTAGCCACAGCCAATCCTGGATTGTCTCAAAAATTGGAAACAAACTTCCCTTTATTCTTACCCTTAGAAGAACGAAGGGGAGGAGAGAGTTCTTCAATAGAAACTATTAGGGAAGGCAAGAGAGTTTCAGGAACCTTGGGAATAATGGGGGAAGCTGAAGATTTATCTAGGTCACCCCCTTCTTAATGAAGCCTTTTAAGGACACCTATAGGTTGGGCTTCCTCACTTTTTTAGCTCTGTGTACCTAGATTTGTTAAATCTGATAGTCATCCCCACATGACGAAAGATAGCAAAAACAAACATCATATATGCACTCAAAAGTAAAAAAGAGAATAAAAAAGGAAGGAAAAAGAACTAACTTCTATTGTTCGACTCGACATGTTTCAAAACACCACCAGTAGGTTCCGGACTTAGAAAGCGAAGAGATAAACTTTCGGGGCTAATCAAGTTATCAAATTCCTTCTCTTCACCCACGTATTCTAAAACTTTCTTTAGACGATCTTTATAGTGACTCTTCAGATGAGGGCAAGTTTTAACTGTAAGAAAACTTATAGCCAATTCGTTACAAGCAGCACACAAAAAAGGAAGGAAGGAAGCATGAAAAAGACACACCAGACATTGGGGTTCCCCATTGACAAAGAAACTTTGGAGCTTCTTCCAGATTTTTGCTTGGAAGAAATTCCCAACCTTCACCCGAAATGAAGAAAAAACATTGTTTCCAATCACGGTGGGAAGAAGGAGAATCCAAAACAATTTTTTGCTTCTTATCCCAATGCCTAAACTCCCAATAACCTTTTAGCTTCAATTCCATCAAATGATACAAATAGAAAAATTCATCTACCTCAAAGAAATCCCTATCATTCATCGTCGACCAAACCACCATACAACATACCATCGTCCTCTAGGCATTTGGAACGAGTTGTCACGAAGCAATTTTTAGATGGGAAAGAACCTCCCTACAAAATGGGTGGATGGGAAAACACAATCCACAATGGAAGTATACTTCATAAAAGCATACCTCCTCGGGAAAAAAGGTACAAGCCCTTTGGTCCAACTCGGGAAACTGAATTTCAACCAAAGGAGGAAACTGATACTTATTGACTATCCTATCTTTCGTTTTTTCATAATCCCTTCTTTGATAACCACATTTCTCTTTCCAAGCCTGAAAAGTTGAAAGACAAGATGAAGCAGTGTCCATCTCTTGACCAATGGTTTTCTGACTAGAGAATAAACCGGTCTCTAATCACTAGACCTTACCCGATCCCCTAACATCACTCTCCTTTCCTATGATTAAGCAAAACCTATTGAAAAATGAACTAAGGGGTACAACAACAATAAAACCTCCCTCAAAGGAGTTTCTCGAGTAACACATGCACCCACTTGAGGAATTTATCTATCAGAGGTTTGAAGAAAGAAGCACAATCAAGTAAAGAAAAAGAAAATTGAAGGAGAATCAAGCTAAACAAAAGAGTAATCAGCCATTAAGAATTGAGAAGAAGAAACTCACCTAGAAATCAAGGAGTAGAGTGCTCAAAGTTAAAGATCAAACAAAATGAAAAAGGAAAGAGAAAGAGACAGAAATTTAAAGAAGGGCAGACGAAAAATCAAAACACGGGAAGATCGTAGAGTCCCAATGCATGAACAACCAATCAGAACGTGAAACGTGGCCAAAATTCGACCAAAAAAGTCGTGTCCCATAAATGCGATAAGAACGGAATCCGAAGCGACATGGATGAACAATTGTCCCCTTTATTCCTAAAAACTTGTCTCCCTTTAGACGAACAATTTTGGAATAAGGGGGCAACTGATGAACCAGAATGTATCGTCCAAGCAACAGCAGTGGTTTCTTCGATCCATTCTATTTATTTTGTAGGTCCTACCAGTTTGTTCAGGTCCTACAAGATCATCCAAAACTATGGATTGGACGAATGATCCAATTGCCGATTTTTTGTATCATCAGACTAAATTACATTAGGTGTAACTTGAACTCATTAGTACATGATAATGAATTCATATTTTAACATAAATGCAAATATTTGATGATGTGAAACACAAAATAAAGAGAATTCCCAATGAATGTGCCCTCATTATAGTACCTTAGACCAATTAGACTTAACCAATGGCATTGCTGAAGAAGGAGAGGGCCAATCCCAAACTCACAATCAAGATGAGCAAGATTTGTCGTTGATGGAGACTAAAGTTATGGAAATGGCGGGTCTTGTGAAGTACATTGATTAGTCAAATGTTAAACTTGAAGACAAGTTTCTTTTAGAGGGGGGGAGCCTTGGTATAACGCATTTGGAGCAAACATTTCAATTTGTAGCAAAGTGTCATGGACTATGGACAAGTTGTACTTGTACCTCCAAGCAAAACTATTTTTATGAACATGTGCTCAATTACTTGAGATATTTGCTAAATCAATGTAGAAGTTGATTAGAAAAATGCTTAATTGATTTAGGCATGTGGGAGTTAATTTAGCTTGTGATTATTTCAACATGTGTGACAAATTCATTTACACGTGTTTGTGAATTAATTAGCTAGTCTCTCATAAAAAATAATAAAAAAAAAAGGATTTATTTAGTTAGTCATAATGTAGTAGTTGATTATACAAGTGCTTAATTGATTTAGGCATGTTGGATTAATAATGTCATATATGTCCTTGGGTGACATATTATTAGCTATTTTGGGTTTTATTTTCTTAGGTTTTAATAACGGATGTGGGTTCTAATTAGCTCAACTGATAAAATTTCTGATGGTTGAATAAGAGATATAGGATTTAATCTCCGCCTATACCAAAAACTGATTGGTGTCTTGGTTTGATAACAAAGAGCTATCATCAGGAGCGAACGACATAGGTTGAAACTCTCTAAAAAAAAAAAGTTTTGATAACGGATGTTTTTAGAGAAATTGTTAATAAATTATTTTTAAAAAGTTTTGATATTACTTTAATGGGAAATATAAAAGATTGTCAAATAAATTATTTTTTTTTATTTTTCTCATAAAAAGATTATAAAAATATTTTTTAAACCAATGTCTTTATGACATCTATTCACTTTCTCCAATTTCTTTCTTTGCTGAACAATTTTTATTTATTTTTTGTTTGTTTGCATTGGTATGAAAAGAAGAAAAGGCCAGAAGGAGGTGGGGTGGGTACAAGGTAATTGATACTAGCTTCGTTCAATAATATAGGTTGAGGTTGTACGTATCCATATTTCAAAGTAATGACAACTAAATATTTAATGTTAAAAAAAGGTTATATCCAGTGGCTTTTGCAGGGTTTGGGAAATGTATTGGTAAGCAACTTTAACTCTTAATTTTTTGAAGCAGCTAATTCACAGACTCGAACTTGTGACTTGCTGTTTTAGATGAAATGCACTTGCTTTCGCACCAAGATCCAAAAGTTAAAAATTACTATTTTCTTTTTTTATATTATTAAGTAAAGTCTAAATGATAATGATTGTTTCATATAAAAATTTTCACACTCATACGGATCATATTTGTTGGGTTAAAATGAATTGGCCCATTGCAATTAGTTAATTACCCAAGTTAATTAATCATATCAATTACATGCAATAAGGTGGCAGCACCAACAAATCACCAAATTATCTAAGTACAACGGAAAATAAATTTAATACAGGTGATTTGTTTATGAATGAGGAAAACCATCAAGGCAAAACTCCACCGGATGATTTTAAGGTCACCACTCCTAAGAATCCATTATTATCAATCACAAGCGGTTACAAGTATAAGGAATCTTACCAAACCCTTTGGCCTATCACGAAATACCAACCTACAGTTGAACCTTCACCCCAATACCCAATTGGACTTGTATTGTAGTTGCAATCTTTTTGTTCAATGCATGAATCCCAGTACGTGACTAACCAATGATGCATGACTAACTCACCAACTTGAAGAAGATTGTTAGCTGTAAAGTTCTTCAATTCATCAACAATGAAGATTAAGAAGCTCCTTGGTCACAAAACTCTTGGCGTAAACACGCAGTAGCTTCTTCAAAAGGAATAATGAACTAGGTCACTTTCTGCATGTATTCTCTTTTGCATTTTTTTACAGCCTTTAAAGTAAACCTTATATATGTCTAGGGTTGTGAGAAAAGAAATCCTATACAAATACACAAGCATTGGTTGAAAATCAAATCTGAAAATTCTGATTTCGTAAGTTTCAATGAAAATAGCTTGTGTCGAGCTTGTGTCGAGCTTCAACATTAAATCTCAAAAGAAAGGATTTTATCGAGATTTTTGTCGAGCTTTAGTGAACAGCGTGTTGAGCTTGTGTTGAGCTTCAACATTAAATCTCAAAAGAAAGGATTCTGTCGAGATTTTTGTCGAGCTTTAATGAACAGCTCTTTCTTCACTTGTTTCTTGGTTATATTTTCATGGTTTTAACACTTGACTTGAACACTATGTTTCTTGAAGTCCTAAATCTCATCCTAGATTTACCAAATTATAAGTAAAGTGTATTTTGTCAAAGATTAGCCAATTACATTAAATATGTCTCTAACAATCTCCCCCTTTGGCAATCCGTGACAAAACCAGAACAAAACAAATAATCATGAGAAAAGTCTTAAATCACTAAACTCATAACCACTTGTTGTATTACATAAGAAATTTATCCTACTACAAACTCTTGAAAAATTTTGCAAGAAGAGAGTTTTTGGCAATATAGACTTTCACAACTTGTCTTTCTGAAACACTTAAATAAAACTCATCAAGGCATCATGTGTGAAATAGAAATAAAGATTGCATACATAAAGAAACATGTGTATAAAGGGAGAGAAGAAGCAACACATGTAGAGATAGGTGAAGAAAAACATACATCATCATCATATATATGAAAATAAAGTACAATGTATGTAATGAAATGGTCACAAGACCGGTGTACAAAAAGCTAATGTAAAAGAAAGAAGAAAAGAAAATACATAATGTCCTTACTACATCCCTCAATACTATATACACCTCTTATTAAAAATGTCCTATACTAACTCTACTCCTAAGTGCAAGACTACTCTCAAACCCAAAACTACTCTCCTTTTTTGTCATGAATAACAAAGGGCTAGTCACTGAGAAGTCGTCATCTCGTCATCACCGGAAAAGTCAGCATCATCCTCATCATCCTCAGAAGGAGAAACAACAGGACACTCTGGAGAAAGAGAGGGAGAAGGTCCATAGCTGCCGATGCGAACCTGTCAGCATGCAATGCGTCCTATCCTAGTGTTCATCTGACACATCTCATCAGTGAGATAGTTAAAATGACCACCAAAATTAGCATGCATTTGCTGTAGCTACTTCATAATGGCATCGAGAGTGACACTAGCTATGGAGAAGGAAGGAGCAGAGGTAGAAGAAGCCGAGGAAGAGGGTGGAACAGTAGAAGCTGCAGGATCGGTTATCTCTACTTGTGGCTGCTTCTGTCGAAGTTGGGCTTCACTCTGTCGGACAGAACCAACGCATATGGCACCCATGATAGTGAAGAGAGGGGAGAGAGGAATAGGAATAGTGAAGTGCTGAAGGATACGCGTGATAGTTGAAGGAAAGATGAGCTTGTCACGAGTAGCAGTATCCTGATAGACATCAATAATAGATGTGATGAAGTGAGAGGGAAAGTCAATGGTGAGACCCTTCATCAAAGACAAAAGAAAATGAGTACGAGGCTCGGTGATGGAATTGTAGTGTGAAAGTGGTGTGAGAGTGAAGGTCATCACCATGTTAAGGAATCTCGGACCTCTGAGCATGGAGTGTTTAGCTTACCACCTCATATGGAAAAAGTTTCACAAAAGTTAGAGAAAAGCTCGTCTCTGGACACAGTTTGTAGATGATCACAGCCAGGGTAGTCAGGATGCACTACCCTAGGGACGTGCAGTACCTCGGATATAAGATCCGAAGTAATTACGATATGTGTACCTCTGAATGTAGTAACAAACTGAGGCACAACAATATCGATGTCGTGTGTGTTGGAGTAAAACTCCTGAATAAACACGACGAGACACCTTGTGGGTTTCTCAAGTAGAGATTCCCAATCTCGAGTCCGAATGACTTCAGGAGAAGGAGTGTTAACAAAATCTGGCATAATTACTTGGCATTCCAGATGAACACCACGGCCCTAGAAGTTCTCAAAGAAGTCTGTCTTGGCCTTCTCATCATGGAATAGGATATGAGATGGAATAAGAGGAAGAGTAGAAAAAGATGACCCGAAACCTTTATGAGGGTTCCGAGCTGGAATGGATTTGCGGTGCTTGGGTGCCATAACGCAATCTATTCGAGAGAGAGAGAGAGAGAGAGAGAGAGCAGAAAGAACACATGTTCAGAGTAGATAAGAAAGAATGTATGTATGAAAAATTCATGAATATGTGACATGAGAATTTAAAAGCATCATGGGGGTCACCCAATTCAAACCTAACAGCACTCAACAACAATAATCAATCACACACATCTAAATATGCATAAAATATTGTTATAATGCAACGAGAATGCAATGGATGGTCATATAAGATCAGATTCACATACCTCAACCCACAATATTCACAAAAACCTCAACCCCCCACCCCCAAAAAAAAAACCACAAAACCTAGGTCTAATGCTTGAAATGCATGAGAGAGAGGAAGGATATAGAGGTTATACCACAAGAAAGAGGCTTGAACTAGGCCGAAAACTTGATTGGAGTAAAGATTTGAGTGAGGGAGAGGGGTTTGGGTTGAGAGAGAGAGAGAGAGAGAGAGAGAGAGAGAGAGAAGAGAAAAATGAAATCTAAAATTGCACCTCAATGGATTGAGGTTTCTATCGAGAATCCGTCAAGCACTAAATTTTGACAGAAATGAATCTATCAAGGTGCTATCGAAGATCTGTCGATGGCAAAAGAGTGTCTCGATGGGTCGAGAATTTGTCAAACATCTATCAAGCAAAAAAAGAGCACAGAAATTTGGCTCGATGGATCAAAGAAGTTTTCAAGGATGTGTCGGCAAGAACCCAAAAATCTCAATGAATCGAGAAGCTGTCAAAATTCTATCGAGAAAAGAGAAAGAAGGCTCTATAGAAAGAGAATCTGTCGAGGATCTGTAGAGAAGTTGTCGAGCTTGAAGAAAAGGAGTTTTTCAAGGGAATAAAACACATAAAGATGAATACAACAAGGAAGCTAATCAAACGAAGATCCAATTAACATGTTAAGCTCTCAAGACATCTCTCGACATAGAAGCATAGCATCCAAAACACACACACACACACTAAACAAATCTAACCAATTTTATATTTCAAAAACAAGTTAAGACAATTTAATGAGCATATATTAACACTTGTATTTTCTATGATGACCAAATCATATTGTACTTGCACATGTATCAAAAGTAGCAAAAAATTTATGTGTTATGTGTGAAACATAGCAAGAGTGCATAAGTGTCTCATATTATGAGGATTTGAGACATGAGAAAATCAAATACACACACACAATCATAATTGCTTAATGGGGACTATCACCTTTAAGGTACATCATATAATTCCCACATTTCCTAGAAACACACTTACAACCATTTTTAAAAACATTATGATCTTTTTGCTTTTCATGTTCTTTGCATTTTTTTTTCTTTTAAGCACAACATACATGGGCATATAAGAGAGAGAAGAAATACCTAATTATGTAAGCTTTAACATCGCAATTTTGCTATGCCGAAGTATACAAATGTAATACATGATTGGCGAGCTTTAGTGGTGAGATGGTTATTTATACATTTCTCTTAGAATTTTCTATTCTTAAGTATAAGATATAAGAGACAATCTTAATCGTACTCATCACAAACATAAGTCATAAAGCTCACTTGCTTAGTTCTGTATTGAGATACTCATCTAAGCTACAAGAGATACAAAGTTTAGAAAATTTTGTTTCAATGGCCATCTAGGGTACATAAGTACCAATATACACAAACACATACTGTTTTTGCATTTTTCTAATTTTTCAATTTTTTTATGTAAAACAATACTGAAAACAAACAAACAAAAACATGTAAACATATAAAGCATAAAACTAGACTAACTCAAAAACAGGAAAGCAAAACAAACAAGTAATGCAAAAACATAAAGGGAGAGAGCGAAAAAGTGATTGAATCACTTTGAGCCTATTTCTTTCTAAACTTTGGTTTTGGAGGAAGATCCTTTCATAGAGTTGAGCCTTTGTCCTAGATAGGGGTGTGCATGGGTCGGGTTGGGTCGGGTTGAGAGAATTTTTTGACTCAACCCACCATGGTGGGTCAAAACAAATTTGACCCAACCCGACCCATCACATATGTCCAATCCAACCCAACCTAACCCACATAGGTCGGGTTGGGTCGGGTTGAACCCATGGGTTGGATTTTTTTATTTATTATTATTATTAAATTGAACCCATATTTTTTTTATTAATTATATAATATATTTAAATATATATTAAAGAAAGTAATAGAATTTTATATTATATATGTTTGCATGTAGGAATTGATGAAAAGCTCTACAACTAGGTTTTAACTTTAAAAAAATATTTATTAAATATATAATATATTTTAAATATATATTAAAATATGGGCGGGTCGGGTCGGGTCGGGTCGGGTCGAGTTTGGCGGGTTTGTAATTTTATGACCCAAACCCAACCCAACCCAACCCGCTACCAAAAAAAAAATTTATAACCCAACCCAACCCACCAAGCTCTAAAAACCGACCCAACCCAGCGGGTTGGGTTGGGTCAGGTCGGGTTTGGCGGGTCAGTGGGTTTTCTGTACACCCCTAGTCCCAGAGGTGAGGGGGAAGTATTGAAACCATTCAAGTTCGAAAGAAACATGAGGGCCTTGAGAAGATCTCCAAGGGGACCCAAAGATGGTGGAATCTAACCTTAACTACCAGATGATGACACACTATTGCTCTTTTGAGTGACTAACCATTTATAGCAATTTGGACGAATGTGTCCCAAAGCTTCAGTGATGACAGAAATGCGGGTTCTTTGGTTGAAACTTCTTGTTTTTAGCCTTATTGCTCTTAGGGTTTGTAGTCTCTTTCTTCTCTATCTTAGGGGCTGCTCTTAGAATAGATTTGCACAACTAAAATAATTATTGAGATTGTGGAGGAAATAAAATAAAAAGCACCACAACACAAAAAGTCACAAATATTACCAATAATGGTCACACATTCGATTCTCAAATTAAAAATAATAAATAAATAAAAATTGGGTGAAAAAAAAAAAAAAATTGTCACACATGCATATATTCATTGATATATACGTAAATTGTTTATAATTGCTACCCACCTATGTAGGATGAGGTTAGGCCATTCAACCCATGGACTAGGAGCCTTTGAGGTGTGTTGATAATCTATTCATCTATTCAAATCCAACTGTGTGTAATTACTACCCGCCCATGTAGGACGGGGTTGGCCCATTAAACCCATTAGCTAGGGCCTTCAACACATGGCAATCTTAGAAAGTCACGCATAAATTCAACTACTTTAATGCACCATTTAGTGACAAGCCTACGTTAAATATTGAATAGATTACTCACGTATCAACACTGCTATATATGTATACAAATTTTCCCTTACAACTCTCGCACTAAAAGAGATTAGATTAGGAAGGGGGTGGGCCTAATGTCCCTTTCAATACATTACAGATTAATCAAAAGCTTTCCTTTTTAATTTTTATTTTATTTTTTTTGGGGGGGGGGGGGGTGGCGGCGGTGGGGCGGGTGAAGCTCAGAAATCCAAATATAGGAGCTCTAAAATATAGCAATGCTTCATCTATGTGCATCGACTGCCCGTCTCTTGTTTCCTTTTTTCCTATAAAATGAGGGTCCACCATTCACTGGTTCAGATTTGACCATGCTCTTCAATAATACGAGGGATAACTAGCAAGCCCTGAAACCAAAATGAAGTCCCTCTAAATAAGAAAATAAAAGGAAAAAGAAAAAGAAGATAATGATTTATCTTCAAAAGAAGATACTAAATGAATCCACTGTCTGATAATCCAAGCTCTGACCACTAAGAGCCCGATGCAAGGCTGCACTGGCTTAAGCTCTCAGTAATAAAACTACAAGATGAGATAGAAGTAAAGAAAATTGCTAACACACAGTTATGTGGGCAATAATTGGAACAGGAAAGCTCTGCCTTCATTTAATGATCAAACCAGTGCTACATGTTGAATGCGTGGGAAGTACCGATTTATCTGTCATCAATTTTAGACCACCATTTACTTAACCAAGCTGATAAGTTTGATGCATTCACGCTTCAAAGGACAACAGAAAGTTGCATGAGAAATAAACTAGCATGAGCCCACCATAGGACTGAAGCATGAAGCAGTTAATTAAGATTTTGAGGTCAATTTTAGAGGCAGCAGAAAATATTTTCTTCAATATAAATTTTCGAGTATTTTATTATCTGAAGGAGCAATTGAATTTGTTTAACATAAATGATGAATATCACGGAAGTAAGACAATTATGTACTAAAATGCTTTCTCCAAATGGAAAAAGCTTTGGGCGTACCTTTTCTACTATTATTAAAATAAATGGAGGAAGCAACTTTTAGTCTTTTACAGAATCTGTTTCTTGGCTTATTTTCTAGACATCTTTAAACTGCTCATGTATTATCTTCAATATATTATCTTGATAACCTGATAAGGTGGGTGGTTTTTGGCTGGCACCAAGTCAATCAGGTTCAGGTTGGTATCAAATTCCATTTCTACTCTCAAGCAGGTCCATAACAGAGTTATGACCTTTAAGATGTCAAGCCACCATCTCAGATTGAATTCAACTAGAAAGTTGAACTATCTATAAATCCCTTGCCTACTTGTTGGGCAATAAAGAGCTTCGTTTACATAAAAAAATTGTATCCAAAGGAGTTTGATACCATTCTATCTAAATATGCCAATATATATTCTCAAGAAAGACATTATACGAAAACAAAGCACCAATTGCAAACATCAGCGTAAGCCAAAGATCTCTTCTGGAGGATCGTACACATGCCGTTCAGGAAAGAGCTCCTCAAAATCTTGTTTGACTCTATTTCTCAAAAGGGGATGTGGAAGAAGTCCCTTCAGCAAAATCCTGAATGGCAATTCCTCAGGGGGCTCTGGAGACTTCGTCATGTCTTCATATATGTTCATTGCATCTGCAGGAGATCCATGCCTCAAGAACCCCCTTATCATTTCCGTGTATGTTTGAGAATCAGGGAACAAATTCTCCTTTCTCATGTCTTCCCACAACTGCATTGCGTCATCCATTTTCTGACACTTTGCTAATGCAATAATCAAGTCCTTATACAGATAAGGATCAGGCCTGTACCAATCTTGCATCCGTATCACTTTAAACACCTGAAAATTCATTGAGTTGCTTGTAAGCTCAAGTTTATAGTCATAGTAAAAGAAAACCACATCAAAATCTCAGCATAAGAATATAAATAAATGGAATGAGGCATAATTTGATGTAATTTGACAGAGACTACTTTAGCGAAATAGCCTATCCAAACTGTGCATTCTGGATTATGAAGAAACATAACTTTAAACAATATAAAGCCCACAATAAAATTGCAGAAATGGAGGATGGCAGGCAAGAGCGAATAAAGAGAAGTAACTCTAAAAGTCATTAGTACCATTGATATTAAAGGAGCATACTAAACCCAAAATGAAAAAACAAACCATCTCTTTTTCAATTGCTAATAATTTATCAATTTAAAATGATTTAAAAGAGGGGAAAAAAGACTTCTTTTATGACCTTTTATTTCTTTGCATGTTAACTAAGATCCTTGTTTGAGACAGAGAACTAACAGATGCAATTGACAATATCACAATAATAGAAAATGACTACTAAAAGGACCTCCTTCAGTGGACATAGTTCAGATTTCTTTTTTCTATGAAGCCTCCATTTTACAGGAAACTAAAATAATTCTCAACATTAATCAGAATAATAATAATAATTCTCAACAATCATCAAATCAAAGCATATTAGAAGTTCCCAAGAGCAGATATTTTCTTTCAAGCATTTTATCAAACACTTCCAGGACATCCCCATTTACTGCTCTCCTTCATACCAAGTCACAAAAAAATTACTTCCTTTCATATTATACGAAGTAAATTCCTCATCCAGAAGATCAGCAATATGACTATTTCAATTATGAGTGAGAGAGTGACCAATCATAAACCCAAAAACTGAAAATCTAAAAGCAACCAAAATGAGAATGTGAAATAGAAAGTACAATGGAAGCAGAAATTCAAGACCTTGACAGCCAAAGCAACCTCTTCCTGGCGCTCAAGCTCAGATAGCACAGCAATCAAATCCATCTTCAAGAGCCTTAGCACATGGGTCTTGATGAACTTCTCAAGCTTCTCTTCATCATCCTTGAACCTCTTTAACCCCAATATTACAAAAAGCGCTTCTTTGCCAATCAGCTTCTTGCCTCTCCAGAGGGGTCCTCTGGGTCTCCCATCATGGTATAGCTTAAATCCACCTATGGGTTTGCAGCAGTCGGGTTCTAATGCTGGAAATTTGGGTTTTAGAGGCAATGAGCGGTGTATAATGGATGTTCTTGTTAGGTTCCGAATGAGTATCGAGGTGCAAATTGGGGTTCTCAGTCTTGAAAATGCACGAGTTGCCATTGGAGTTACTTTGTGTCACCGAGTTGATAATGGCAACACTACTCGTTTGCCAGATGAAGCACAAAGAACCCTGCGACTGAGAGAATGAACGACATCGTGTTTGCATTAAAAAAAAAAAAACAAAACAAAACAAAGTTACAAAACCCTTTCTTTTTTTTTTGAGAAACGACAAAACAAAACCTAGATTAGGTTTTTTTTTTTTTTTCCCGCTTAGAATTAACCCTATGCTGTTTACTTAAACCATTCTCGTCAAGAATTTTAAAAAAATATAGCATTTAGTAACCTTTTTTTTTTTTTTTTTTGAAACACAAACACACAATATAGAAGAAAAAAAATGAATAAAAGAACACACTCACACGTCAATATTAAAACTGAGCAACTTAAAATACTATTTTATTTATTTTGATACTCCACTTAATATTGCGCTCAATATCAAATGTTTATTTTTTTTACCACTCCATTAAAATATTCATTATTTATTTATTTATTTATTTTTATTAATCATCTTTTTCTTTTCTTTATTTTTCTTTCTCTTACTTTCCTTCTTTCTCATCCTCTGTCTCTCTCTGTTCTTGGAAGCAGTAAGAACAACCACTTACCACCACCACCACCCATACCACAACCAATCAACCACCATAAATCCCACCACCCACCAACTGAACCACCACAAGACCCACTAAAAATTGTCGCAGCCAACCAGTCTCACTATCTCATAACCTACCACTTCCTCTTCCACCACCATCAAAAAACTCGGTTCCTTGGTCTTCCACTACCATTAAAAAAAAAAAAACAAAAAAAACAAAAACAAAAACCTTTCTCTTCCACCATGAGTGATGGCAGCAACAATGGAGCCATGAAGAAAAGATGGCCATGAAACTTTGACTTGGGTTCAATTTTAGACAAAGAAGAAAGGGATTGGGTCACAGGGAGAAGAGGTGTTGGGGAGGGACTAGAGCCAAAGACTTGGCGTTAGAATGAAAGAGAAAAAATAAATTAAATAAAGGAAAAATGGGTAATTAAAGTTAGAAAGTAATAAAATAATTTTTATTTTTATTTTTTATAACATCTTGCTACAGTTTGGTGTTAGAAATGAAATTTTACTATAGGTAGCTATTAAAAATAAATAGCTTTAGCAACTTTGATGTAGAGGAGTTTTTAGCATGTGAGGTGTTAAAAGTGTTATAAATAGCATTTAACACTTTTATTGCGAATGTTTTTGGAACACTAGTATTGGTGGTACTAAAATGTTATATTGCTATTCTTAGCACCACCAAATACCAAAATGTGGTTACATAGATTGGTTTTGGCTTTATTGTTGCTATTTGGTTGTGTTGTGGCTGTGTTGGCAGTGGAGTGTAGACATGGAAAAACGGGCGAGTCGGGTGGGTCAAACGGACCACGGGTAAAAAACGGGTCATTTTAAGCAGGTTAAAAACGAGTCCAGGCTAATCGAATTGAGGGTCGGGTCAGGTTGACCCGTATTTTTTCATATTTTTTTATTTTTATAAAGAAAATAACATGTATTTGTCATTTGGAAAGTTATACAACAAAGTACTTGATGTAAAATGTATTATTTTGAATTCACCACTTATATCAAGAATGAATTCAGTTAAATTTATTCAATAATTTAAAATTATATAAATCCTAACATTACTATCTAAAACAAAATAACACAAAAATAAATAAAACAAATACACAAGTTTTATTTCTGCACAATATCAACATTCCAAAATATAAAATAAAATTACAAATGACATATTGGATAACTCATTTGATAAAGAATAAAAACATATAAGAAATTTAAAATCTTGAAAATTAATTTTATAATCTATTATCAATTGTGGTTGGCACTCTATTAAAGTTTGATTGCTTACTTATTTATATATGGTCTCTTTTATGAATATCATGTCATTATTAAGCAATACACACTCTATGAAATATCATAATTCATTTTTAAAAGCCGTTTATTTCGAACATAAATTGTTAAAAAATAGGTTTAAGCATTCATAACTTATGCTAATTTGATACTCTGGCTTCATTATTCTCACACTTGTGAATGTTTCTCACATATGTCTACAATTTTAATTTTTTTTTTAACTCTACTGTAACCAAATTATCTTAGCATGTACTTTGCTATTTGATATCTAATAATCTTTACTCATTACAAAATGCTCAACTATTTATCTTTCAATTAATTTGTATCAATTTTTTCCTTAAAATTCACAGTAAAATATTAAACCAATATTGTCTTAATTTTACTATTTTTTTTACCAAAAAAAAAAATTTATTTTAAATGGTTCGAGTTCGGGTCGGGTCGGGTTGACTTGCAAAAAACACGGGTCGGATTACGAGTGAACCCGTTTTTGCTTTGGGTAAAAAAAAAAAAATCGAGTTTGGGTCGGGTATTTTTCAAGTCAGGTTAGTTTAGAAAATTCTGACCCATTTTGCCATATCTAGTGGAGTGGCTATTTGACTGTTTTTGGCTATGTTGGCAGTGGAGTGGTGTTGGAGTGGTTGTGGCTATTTTTGGCTATGTTGTGGCTGCTTTGGCTGTATTGTTGCTAGTGGAGTGGTGGTGGAGGTGGTTGTGGCCAGTTGAGAGGTTTTTGTGGTAGATTTTTTTTATTTTCTTCTGATGAGTTCTTTATATTATTTTAATCAAATAGTTATAAATATAGATCCATTGATATCTGGTGTATTGTGAAGTAAAGAGGTTAAATAGATAAAGTGACTTTTGCAGGTGCTAAATAGCCAAATTTTTGCCTCTACCAATGTGGATGGTCTTAGGGTTTGTTTGAGAACAGCTTATTTAATTGAAACAAAAAAAAAAAAAAAAATTGTTGAAAGTGTTGAAAAAAAAAAGTTAAAAGCTAACTAAATAGTATAATAAGGCCTATGAATAGTACAAAAAATAAGTTACAAAATCAAATAAGTTTCAATTTTCATCACTTCACAAATGGACCCTTACTCTCTTTTATTACAATAATTAGGGTTCAAAATTTCATATCTCTTTTACTTTTAGAAATAGAAAGTAGTTGATTTTTTTTTTTTTTTTTTACAGTTTTTATATTTTTCATGAAATTGGTGTCAAAAATTTCTTTATATGATTTATTAACAATTTTGCTAAGGATATTAGTTAACATGACTCATAAATAAATAGATGATAATAAACAACAAGTATTAGACACAAAATAATATATAGAAAATGCTATGTACTTAATATTTTCATAACAATTTCACAATAAATACTATGAGGCATGTTGTAATTTCCTAATTGGTAGATAAAAAAGCAATTTTAGTTGTAGATTCAAATTAAAACCAGTAAAAATGTGTTCCCTAAGATTTTTTATGAAAATATTATGAATGTAGCAGTTTTCATTATTTATAGACCTCATGCCTGAGAATCAATTTGAATTCCACCTCTTCCTTCCCTTTCCTCATTTACCTTATCTTCAAAATTTTTAATTTTCATTGAAAATTAGACTCTAAACAAATAATAATAATAATAATAATAATAATAAAGTAATGTTAGAACCACAACTTTTACCACAATTTACTCACGTGACAAGTTACAAGTGTTTGAGTAAAAGTGATGAGTTTACAACTCTACTACTTACAACTTGCCACATGAGCAAATTGTGGCAAAAGTTGTTATTTTAGTATTTTCCATAAGAATATAAGCGAAGTATACCATAAACACATCATATGGCAACAATCTTAAGTAGCATCAGCTTTTTCTATAAGCACGAGGGTATCATTATTACAAATGAACATTTATAGTTACTGACCAAAAGCACAGGGTCATGTGCATTGTGCATGAATTCTTTTATCAGCTTGTTTCTTACTAGCTTACAATTTAAAACAATTAGAGCATTCTCATTAAGGATTTCAAAAAATTTAGCATTTAGCATTTAGTATCTCAAAAACCTACTTTATTTATTTTAATAACTCACTTTACAATACACCCAATATTAAAGGTCTTATATTTTTTATCACTTCATTAATTAAAGATAGTGAGAGAGAGTTCGGTGAGAAGAAAAGAGGAATAGTGAGAGAGAGAAAAGATATTTTAATTAAAGTAGTATTAAAATATTATTATATTTATAAGATTTGAGCTATAGTGGACTGTCATAGATATCAGTTCACTGTAGCTCAGATGCTAACATTGGTCTTTCTTTGGCATAGACTCACAATAACCTTCTTACCTTTAATAGATTTCAAAGGAAAATATCAAATTAAGGACATTTAAAAAAAAAGGTGCACAAATGTTGTAGCCTATGTTTTTTTTTTTTTTTTTGGTGTGGATACAGCCTATGTTTTATTCTTTAATTGTTAAAACTTAATTGAACAATCTGCATAACTAGACTTTTTATTTATTTTATTTTCTTAATTTCATAGTTACAATAAGAAGGGAATTTAGAGTGTGAGTATCTCTGTTAAAAACACCAAAATGTATCAACTAATTGAGCTACAAAACTCTTGGTAACATAACTGGAACTTATGTAAATAATCTGCCGCATAATATAATCCGCGTCAAGACAATATCCTTTTCACCCTTGATCAAGTTAACAGTGCAAACACAAAAACTGGACTCCTTACTCTATGTCTGCCATCTGACCATACCAATGATGAGGACGCCATTGAGTAATCAGTTGGCAGAACTCTTTGTCCTCCTGTAACAGACACCACAAAAGACTTCTTCTCATATAAGGACTTGAAGGAGAGCACTTCAGGCTCTACGACTATTTTCACTTTGGATATTGTGAAGGTTGTGGCCTTGTAAGTGGAATTTGCAAAGCCTACATTCGTAACTGTCCTGTGAAAGGTAACATTAAAAAATTTCGATGGTTTGACCATTGCTGTCATTGAAGGATAATTCAGATTTCTGGCCAAAGTTTTTGTGGAAACTTTGGGGCAAGTGCTGTTATCTCCTGAAATGAGTTTAAGGTCCTTCTCATCATAGCCCAAACTGCATAGCAAGTTGATGTAGTCTTCTTTGGAAGCATCGTACACAAGTCCTGGATCAACAGCTTTTGTTGGATTGATTTGCCCAGATCCATAAGCAAATTCTGCTGCTACGCTTTTGGTTGCATTCATGGGCGAAGCTATAAATACAAAATGAGTTGGTGATTTTTAGCAACAAAAAACTTTACTTTCCCTTAAAAAAAAAACAAAAACAAAAACTTTACTAGTACTTAGCCATATAGGCGGAGCCAAGGCTGTTTTATGGGAGCCCCCTAATTATAACTTTATTTTTATTTACTTTAAAAAAATTGGCTATATTAATTTGTTATCATATTTATAATCACTATTAACTTTTATATATATATATATATATATATATAACTTATTAAAAATATACTAGTATCTTTTTTATATGTCAGAATTCATTAATAAGAGAAATCCATATTTTATCAGCATTTTTAAAGTTCAAAACCTACTTTAAAAAATGAAGGTTGGGGAAAGAAAAAAAAATTGTTCTCTCTAAAAATAAATAAATAAATATATATACATAATTTTTTTTTTTAAACTCCTGACATGAACTCAAATTCTAACTATAATAATTTATACTCTTTCGTAAAAAATTTTGTAATAAGCAATAGAACTTTGGGATAATTCCAAAATAACATAATTTTATGTATGTTGTACTTGAAGTCTGTCTCACTATATAAATTCTTTCCATTCATAGGTGAAATTTTGACTTAAAAAAAAAAAATCAAAAATTGATTTATTCATGTGAAAAATCTTTTACAGATTAATACTGTTTTGTTTTTTTTGTTTTTTTTGCATTAAACATCACTTGATATAAACATGAGTGTTTTTTATATTTCATATTGGTGTCAAACACACTATATGGAAAATGTTAACAGTGCACTTGCATGTGTATAAAAATCGCCCCCCCCTCCCCCCGGTGAAGTCAAATCCTAGCGAAAACTGCTTTGCTAGGAAAAATAAAAAGGCACAATTAAAAAGAATTGAAAAAGATTACCAGTAGTCATAATGGCAGATTTGATGGCTGCAGCAGACCAATTGGGGTGAAACGTTTTGACATATGCAGCCACACCCGAGGCGTGGGGGCAAGCCATGGAGGTTCCGGATAATATATTGTACTTAACACGCCTCTTGTCTTCATCGTAAGATGTGGGTGAAGCAATCGGTGAATATGCCGCCAAGATTTCTGTCCCTGGGGCTGTTATATCAGGCTGCAACACATGTGAGCCAATTTAAAGCATAATACAATAGAATTGGCATATCTAAACATCAAAAGTTCAAATCTCCATCTTCCAATTATTGAATTATATATATGACAAATTAAAGAGCTTGTAGTTGTAGGTACCAAAAGCATGTACCTTCAATATGTCTGGTGCAAAGATATTCGGCCCACGTGAAGAAAACGAAGCAATTTTGGGGGCATTACGATCTTTTACTGCTTCACTCTTTAGAATGGTCGCTCGAGGCTCTCTGTAAAGTAAAACACAAAAATGACCATGTCATTTAAAGAAACAAATGCAAGGAGCAAACAACACATATGGGTATTCTATAGAAACCCATACTTGGTAGAATTAATGTAGGATGCGACTATATCATGTCTGTCAACGCTTAAAGAAGATGCAGGTAGTAAGAAGATACTAGCATCATATTCAAACGGTTCATTCTTCAAGATCGATCCAACTGCACCAGCACTGCTAGCCCCATCGTCTCCTTGAGGCTTATCGCAAAGAACAATCTTGCCTTTCACTAAAGTGCTGTTTAGGCACCCTACAATGCAAAAACTGCAATACAAGAATTTTGAAGTTTCATTTTATCATTAATATATCATTAAAATATGAAAACAATTTGAATGGCAAAATATTTACCTGGAATCAGAGCACTCACTCACCACAGCGTTTTTTCCATCAACCAGAGGAAATGTAGTTCCGTTTAATGAGAAACCATTTATTCCAATTCCCTTTGTGATGGAGAACCATTAGATTGCAAAATAGATATTCAATAAATACAAGACAATAAAAAGCCAATCTCACATTTGTGTTTCAATTTATTGGCTACCAATCACAACTTATGTACAAATGGTATACTGTGATTGAATTGATGGAGCGTAAAATGAAACACTCATGTACAATGACTAGAATGGATTTAGAAAGATATAGGAGTGGATGATACATACAGCTAGTGTCTTTCCATTCCCAAGGACGACCTTGTCTATGATATGGCGATCTGTGCTGCTTGCTGCTACACTGAGTATCCATGGAGCTATACTTCCCACAGTAGCTTTATCTGGACCACTGTTGCCTGCAGATTGAGAAGTTAATATTCCTTTCTCCATCGCATGAAAAGCACCAATCGCAACAGCATTATGGCTGAAATCTGCATCAGGTAAATTTGGTCCTAATGAAATGGAAATGATGTCAACTCCATCAGCAATAGCATCGTCGAAAGCTGCCAATATACTTGCTTCTTCACAGCCAACTGGATAGCAGGCTTTATATGCTGCAATCCTCGCTGAGGGGACCCCTCCTCTTGCAGTACCTTGAGCAATTCCATAGAAACTGACATCCTTTACTTTGTTGCCAGCTGCCGTTGAGGCAGTATGGCTTCCATGACCTATATCGTCCCTTGCAGTCTTACTTTCATTTGATGATGAGTAATATCGAGCTCCAATGATCTTGCTGAAATATGATAGTTCCATATAGATGATCAGCATTTATAGGAGTACAAATAGCTGAACAATGACATTTTTCTTTTGGTTTGTGTTGTGCATGAACAAAAAACTGGGAGAAAAAACATTACTTATTGCAAGTGAAATTTTTGCCTCCTTTACATTCACCCTTCCACTTCTTGGGAGGAGGACCAAATCCTTCATCATTGAAGCTCTCTGATTCAGGCCAGATTCCAGAGTCAATAAAGCCAACTATGACATTACTCTCAGCAGCAGCATTCCTTTCAACTGTACCGGATAAACCAATAAAGTCCCAAGACCCTGTTGTGTGAAGTTGGTAAGTTTTGCTTGGAAAAACAGAGACTACTTCCTTCCTACCTGCACATCACAGTATGTAAATACATGCTATAATGTTATGAGTTATGTCCCATCAAATTATGCGACTCTTTCGGGAAATGATTTGATAAAATTGTCTTGCAGCACTCACTAGCAAGCTTTTGTCTTTCAAGATCAGTGAGCTTGGCAACAAATCCATTGAAACTCCTTTTGTAACTTCTAAGCAAGGAATTGTCTACAGAACTAGAGAAGGACAAAGAGAAAGAGAATTAGAAAAATCTGACATTATTATTTTTAAATAAAAACAAAAGGCAATGTTACCTCTCAATCGTAGCTTACCTGCCCTCAACAACTTCTTGAAGCAAACTAAAGTGGTTAGACAACGGCGAGTATTGCCGCGTAGGAAGTGACCCCATGTACACAATGTATACCTGCATTTTCATTAAAGCAGTAAAGAGTCTCAGAAGGTGTGGCTGATTGGGTCCGAAACAGGCCAAAATATAGTGTTAAAAAAATATATATAAACAAACACGGCTAAATACACTGTTCAACTCTATTATTTTCTTTCCCCCCCCCCTTTTTTTTTCCACGTCTTATTTGTTTATTTAAAAAAAAAGTTCCCAAATAATTTAGTAATTGTATCAATTTAAATAATTACTTATCATTAAAAAATAATATTATTTTGCAAAATGTACCCCCTAAATATCGGCTATAAATATTAAATTGATCCCAAAGGTTCCTTATCTACTTTTGCTCTGGTCTATGTTTAACATTATATGAAATTAATATGCTTACATTATATAGGAAATATAAATAAAAATATATTTAATAATTTTTTAAGAAACGTATTCTGCCGCACTCGCACCCTATTTTTTCAAAAATTGGTGGGTTACTGCACTGCGCTACACCCTCGCCCGACTCCGCACCCGTGCTTCCTAGACTATGTGTTGGTACTCCGGTCCTTCTATTCCGTCTCCATCCCAAACGGTCCAAAGTCACAAACTGGAAATATAGGGTCTCTCTTTAAAGCAAGTAGGGTGCTACTATGATTACGTTCAGAAAAAGAAATCATACTAGTCGCCTCCCTCTACCCATTTTTTTATTTACCAAAAAAACAAGGAAAGAAAATAACCCTTGCCTTTCTATCTTCATCGGCAGCTCTGCATGATAAGCTTCTGGTGAGTATGAGAATGTAGGCTATGTAACATAAGAGAAGAGATCCATTCATGGCCATTTTCCTGATTCTGAAAACTTTTTTTTTTTTTTTTTTTTTTTGAGGAAGAGTAGTGAATCGTATGGTATTTTATATACGAATTTAAGGTTCAGATTCTCTTGTCTATAAGCATTCACATTTAATTTCTTGTTTCCAAATGCATCCATGGAATACCAAAAGTTTTGTCACTTATCTAGCACTTTCTTATATTTCTAAGAAGTCCGGGTACAAATCCCCTTATAAAAAAGAAAAAAATGCATCTATGGAATAAAATTAAACTTAGAAACTTTTATTGGAAGATTTTATTTTTAGGAAAACTTTGATTGGAATTATCAAGGATGATTCTTTAATTATGTTATAACATATAGTTCAGTTATTTTACGCACACATGTCAGATCCTTGTACTCCACGACGTTGTCATTTCCTTTAGAGTGGTCTTTAATTTAGGTAATTGCTGTGAGTCAGGTTCATAATGGTATGACCAACTAAAACCTTGGACAGAATTTAGGATGGTAGCTTGCAACTTCGCAGTGCAGTGATCTATACATAATGTTTCTCTTCCCGCAAGCATATGCTTTCTTTTCGAATGAATCCTTCCAGGATAATGACTGTGAACACATCTTGGAGAACACGCGCCAATGTGGCACGATATTATTTCCCCCTAATTCCATTTATGTTTATTCCCTACCATTTATTTTGCTATGTGACATTTGTGTACGAATATGAGTGAGATCGGGTCGGGTTTACAGTCACCTGCAACCCAACCCAATAAAAATCAAGTTTGACAGACAGAGACCCAATTCAACCCAAATATTCGGGTCAGTTGCTTGGGTCTGTGTTGGACTTTTTTTTGTTGAAGATTTTTAAAAAAAATTACCACTCCCATCTTGTTTTGAGTCTTTTTTTTTTTTTTTTTTTTTTTTTGAGAAACTTTTTCCAAGGTGTTTGGGGACTTTCATTAATATTGGTGCATTTTTTTTCTATGGTTTAAAGTTTTTAAACTTTTAACTTACTCATTTTACCACGCAAGCAATTAATTTTATATAGACTATTTTTCTTCTAAAAATTTTATGTTTACAACATTTTCACAACATTTTCATAACAAATTATAAGTGGCAAGTTGTTACTGATTGTTATTGTTGGAGCAAAAAAGTGATCTCAATGATAAGTTCAAATTTGAATCAATAACAACTAATCACCTATAATTTATTATGAAAATTTTGTGGAGGTAGTACTTCTCTTTTTTCTTTTTAGAATTTTTTTTAATATATATTTTATATAGCCTCCTGTTCATTAAAAAGGGAAAATAGCTAGAATTATGTAATTGGTTGGTTTGATTCACGGTGTCTTCCAATGAAAAAAAAATCCTCAAAGTCAAAAACAATTTAAGAAAAAAGATAATAAATATAGAAAGTATTAAAGTGCAATTGATATTTAAAAATGGAGTCTGGATTTGGTAAGATTTGGGTGTAAAACCCATGTTTTACACCATCCAATAAGAGATTATCATATTAGCATTTTACTTAAAATTCAATACATCCTACTACATCTAATAATATCTTACTAAACTCCTAATTTGGTTCGATTTATATATGGGTATTACAAATGATTAGATGTGGTTATGCTTATTCTTAAATATGTGATAAGATGATGTGGTATGTTAGGATTGGAGGGATAAAATATGAATTTATACCACATTCTTACCGAATTTAATCTCTTAAAAACAAATGTAGAAATTGGAGGAAATTGTTTCCTTGACTGTCGCAAATCATTGGTATATTGTAGAAAGAAAAAGAAGACTTTGTAAGATTTTATTGCTACCAACCCCAACCTCTTTTAATTTACTAACCATTCAAATCTATATCTACCCAATATGGAATTATTTGTTGAAGACCAAGCAAATAAGTCAAAATTTTCTTTAACAATTCAATTTAAGGAAAATTTTGTTTTTAGTTTTTATTTATCTATTTTTAAGGAGAAATTATTAATTATTAAGTATTCTTTTGAAGCTTCACTTAATTTGAATGTAAACTAATTCATGAAAATGCTCTCGTGCGATACTTATACAAATGTAATTAAATAATTTATTCAATATGCTTTTCTTAAAAACCTTAAACTATAAAAGGGATAGTAATAGCCTAATAGGTTCATAAAATAAAATATTAAAAAAAAAAGAGATAGTTTACTGTACTTCCAAAAATATATTTGAAATGCATAAATTTTAAAAGAATTTTTTTTGGAGAAAAATATAAGAAATTTAAATTTACATTTATAAATTTTCAAAAGATTTGCATTAGGAAAATTTCAGGAGATGATTATGGTTGAAAAATAATTGATGAAACGTTGTAAGTTAAGAAGAAAAAAATATGTAGGAATAATTTTTTAGAACACTATATTCGGAATATAAGTCATAATTTTTTTTTACTTAAATACATGTCCATAAATAAGCAATATTACTCCTTAACTTACTCTTGCCATTTTTACCATTCTTTGACCGATTATAATATTTTATACCCTGAAACAAATAGCGTATATCCTTAAATACATTAATTTCTTTTCATTTAAACAAATTTGTGATAATGGAAATTTTCCTTTTAATGCATTTTCAACCAAATTTATGGCTTCAGATTCTACTATAAGTCAACTAATGACTTTTTAAATTTCGCATATTTCTTTATTAAATTGCTCTTTTTATAATTGTCTGTATATCATATATGAATTGTCTGTCTATCATCTATGAATTTATTGTTTAAAAACTCTACTTTTCTAAATTCTTGATGTTATAAAAATGTTAGGCCTACATTGGAAGCTGTCAACATCAATAGCCTATCCGGACCGATTCTTTCTCGAAGCGAGTGCGGTGCATCCTAAGTGAAGGTAGTGAGCCCTCGTTGTCCGGTGGTTTGGGGCCCCTTTTGAGGTTCCCTCCGTACAAGGATGAAAAGACGCATCCCTCTCTTCCCTAGGCCTCAAGTTTGAAAAAAGCTGTGAAGCTATAAAGGATGGAATGACTTATCCTAGCTACCTATTACAATACTTACTACAGGAGAAAGAAGAGAGCCAGGATTCAAAACCTACCCTTCTCGTCCGGGAGGGAAGGAAAGCACCAGCCCTTGGAAGAGCTACCAGGGCACTACTTAATCTATGCTGAAACTCCCGTGGGGCAAATTCCATTCCTCACATAGAGGAAATGAAAAACTTAGCCCAGTCCTCAGTTTCAACTTTAAGAAGAAATGAAAAATATCAACAAGAACTTGCTGCCGAGAAGGTTGTTGAACTTTGAGCAATCATAGAGCTACTAATATTAGAGCATCAACAGTGGGCCTGCTATATGCCAAATGTAAGGTATCTTTGGCATCCAGGCCCAAAAACTGCTCAGCAACGAGAAGGCCAAATTGGAAAAGGCTAATTTTTTTTTGACATGTAGCTATAATACCATCTTAAATGTAAGATGGTACTATAGCTAAATGGGATAAAAAAAAATTTTAATTTTTTAATACTCTCTCATCCTTTTTAACCCGGAAATTTCTCTCTTCTCTCTCATTATTTCTCTTCTTTTCTCTCTCTTCCTTCTCTCTTTCTCATCTGCTCTCTGCTCTCTTCAGACCCAAGACTCTCTCCGATGCCCCTCTCTCTCCGATAAGTTAGATGCTTCTCTCTCTGCGATGACCCTCGCTCTCCGATAGTGATTCCGACGAGGAATCGGTGCTCTGATGACCCTCTTCAAACCAACATTCTTGCATGTGTAGATGACCCTCTCCCTTCAAACCGACAAAATCAACTTCCTTCGGGCTTCCTAGCAACAAATTTGCTTCCTTCAAGCTTCAACAAAATTGAGCTACCCAGTGGTGAATTGAACAATCCAGTTTTCATAAATTTTTATTGTGTTTGTGGGTGAAGCTTATGTGGTTTCGCAATGGTTAGCGATGGAGATCGCGGTGGGTTAGTGTTGGGTCGCGTGGGTTGTGTGGGCCAGGTGGGTTGTGATATGTGGGTGGTGATAGGTGGTGGTGGGTTGATTTCAATAGGTGTGATTTTGGTGGGCAACGGCGTAGTTAGTGGATGCAACTACGTGGGTCTGGTGGTGCAACGACTTAAGCAGTAGGTGCAGCGGCAAGGGTCTGGTTTTTACCGTGGGTTGCTGTGTTTATTTTATTTTTATTTTTTTGTGGTGTTGACGGTAGATTATGGGTTACTGGTGGTGGTGGTGGCGGTGTCAGGTGTGTGTAGTGCAGTGGTGGTGGTGATTATGGTTCTTGAACAGAAAGAAAGAGAGAGAAAGAATAAAAAATGTGACATATTGTAAATGATGGTGATTTTGAGATATATTATTTTATTGTGTAAAAATATTATTTTAATGAGTAGAATAGAAAAATAAAAGTTAGGATGTTGGGAGTATTGTAAAATTGGAGAAATTATTGTGTACTCCCGGAATACCATAAATGCGTACTCCCTCCTCTTACATAAATGGTGGGTCCCACTAATTAAATTCATGGTGGGACCCACCATTCATGTGAGAGGAGGGAGTACGCATTTATGGTACTCCGGGAGTATCTAATAATTTTTCGTAAAATTGTATTCTGTAATTAATAAAGTAGTTTTTTGAAATGGTAAAATAGGATGGGATAGAATTTCCAGCTGTGAATGCTCTTACGAAGAAAAGATTTTATAAAAGGTTTAATAGCACCATGATGACACGTTGTTTTAGTAACATTGTTTATATTTTTTTGAAATACTTGTGGATGAAAAAGTGTGTGAAAATGCCTATATAGTTGTTTAAAAACTGAAAACTACGATACCAAACAAAGAGTAGATTTAGAAAGCTTTTCAAATTTAAGCCTATTGACATTACAAAGAAAGTTTCCAACAACAACGATAGAAGAATTGATGCATCAATGAGAAATAGAACACTGGAATTTGAATTCTTGATTTACGATTGTGCAAATTATTGGAAACCTTTGAGCAACAAAAAGAAAAAGAAATTAAAAGCTGTAAAAAATTGAGAATAACAAAACACAATTGTATTCTGCAAGTACAAGTGGGTTGGGTCAAAATGAACTGTTAGAATATTCTCTCTCTCTCTCTCTCTCTCTCTCTCTCTCTCTCTCTCTCTCTCTCTCTCTCTCTCTCTCTCTCTCTCTCTCTCCTTGGAGGGTTGGACCCAAGGCTAACCCAAGACCAGAAATAAATCCAAGTCTTTGGCCAGAGCCTGACTCAACAATCCATTAAAGCTGCCCACCTTTCGAGTGGGTCGGGAAAGGCGGGCAAGTTGACCGGGTCCATGCTCAGCCCTAACAAATACATATAATTGGGTGTGTAAAAATGATGAAAGCATAAATGCTGGCTACAATTTCATACTAGCTAGCACAAAGAGTTGATCCTAAAGTCTCATCAGCGTCTTGGGGCCAACTTTATACGATTCCTCCTTTTAATAACTCGGTGCATTTGGGACAAGGAGACTACATACACTTAAGGAAATAATTAGATACTCGAAGATGTTTGGACATCCTTGTTTGTCATTAAAAAAAAAAAAATTGTATAACCCCACCTCTCGAAGGATTTGACAATTTGAGAGGGTAATTCAATTAATAATTTATTTTAGGCTAAAATGTAAAACCTACCCTCTATGTTTCACCGGAATTCATTTCAATCTTCTAATCTTGCTTTCGTTCATTTCAGTCTTCTAAATTTCAAGTTTATTCAATTAAGATCTCTCCATCAACTATTGTTAAATGTCGTGGTTAATTGGTTAAATTTTTAATTTTTTAAATTTAAAAAATCTAATTAATGATTGAAAGATATTTTTCAGAATTTAAAAAAAATAATAATAGAAGTTGATGGTGAAATGTTGTGGTTTATTGTCCAAAATTTTAAATTTTTTCTCCATATTTTTTTAATTGGAAAAATCCAATTAATGATTGAAGAAATATTTTCCATATTTTTTTTAAGAAAAAATTTAACAAAAGTTGACAAAGAGGTCTTAATTAAATAAACTTAAAATTTAGAGTATTGAAATAAATATAAGCAAAGTTAGAGAGCTGAAATGAATTCTGGTGAAATTTAGAGGATAAGTTTTTCATTTTAATATTTATTTTATAATTAGTTATGCAATAATATTTTAAAAGAAATCATACTAAACATATCAAAAATTATGTTTTGATTATAATCTCATGACTAAAGATAAAAACTATGAAAACAATAATAGAAAAAAGGAAACAATCAAATAAAGGAGATAAATCTTCTCAAAAAAGGAGATAAAAGAAAGAAGTCCAAAATATAAATTTTAGAAGGGTGCACACAAGTTGCAAGTTTATTCTCCAAAAAAAAAAAAAAAGTAATAAAAAATTTAGTTTTTAATGTGTTGTTGAGCTCATTAAGGGCTCGTTTGGTAAGAGATTTCTAGTAACGTAGTTGTTTTTTTTTTTTTTTTTTTTTTTTTTTTTTTTTTTTTTGAAGAGGAAGACTTCCTCATAATTCATTAAATGGCAATAGAGTCATTACACAAAGCTTGCACTACAGGTGGAGGCGATTCCTCCATCCAGATAACCTCTCAAGACTCATTCTTTGCATGCCTAGCTAGCAAATGGGCTACAGTATTGGCACTCCTTTTAGTAAATAGCACTTGTGACCATCTGAACTCCCTAAGAAGACAAAGCACATCTTGTACAATGTGACCAACTCAAGATGACAGATTCCTCTTTAGCTCCAACGCATCCATGACAGATTGATTATCTCCTTCAACCACCATCTCCCTAAATCCACACTCCAACGCAAACATCATTGCTCGCCTACATGCCAGGATTTCTGCTTCTTCACTGCATGATACTGGTGGTCCCTTGCTTGATAATGCAGCCATTACTTCACCATGTTCATTCCGAATAACTACCCTAAAACCTAAAGCTTCTTCATCCTTGAACGTCGCCGCATCAAAGTTTAATTTGAAAAAGTTTGTAGGTGGTGGTCTCCAGCAAGTCGGGTTCAAGCTTGGAAGTCTTATGACTAGGCGGGAGTGAGCTTTTCTAAATTCCTCTAAATAGTCCTCTGCCCTTCTATTTAGTACACTCGGTGCCTGCATCTGTTTTCCATGAATCACTGCATTTCTTTGATTCCATATTACCCACGCCTGCACTAAAAATAATTCTAACTCCTCCGTGATGAGTCTAGCAATCAGCTCATCCCATAACTGAAGCATGTCATCCGGACCCACATGACACTTCTGCAATCTAGCAGAGCAACCAGCCCAAATGTCCTGCACCATACCACAATTCCATAATGCATGAATTTCAGTTTCCAGTTCTAACTTGCACACTTCACACCGGTTGTCTGCAACAATTCGTCTCTTCAAGAGATTTACCCATGTTGGCAGAATGCTACGAAAAGCTCACCAGCCAAATACCTTTATTTTGTTTGGCACCTTTAACTTCCAAAGAATTTTCCATACCTTGCCTCCCACTGCTCCCCTAGAGCTTTCAGCCCAGTCCACTTCCTTCCACATCTTTTGCACCTCTCAATACCCCGATTTAACAGAGTATTCCCCCAATTTCTCTCCAGTCCAATACATTGTATCAGATATGTCTCTATAGCTCACCGGTATACGCAAAATGGCTTCAGCATCATCACAGTGAAAGTGCTGCCAAACTAATTCTGGATCCCACCCCCTTGAGTCCTGGTCAAACAACTCAGCGACCATCATGCCTTCTTCTATGTTTGGTGCTGGATGGAGTACTCTGTTTGTAGGATGGTTAGGAATCCAAGCATCCTTAAACACCCGAATGTGACACCCATTACCTACCCTTCAACATGACCCCCTTTTCAAGATATTCTTGGCTGCTATAATGCTCTTCCATGTGTAGGAGCTGTTAGGTGAATCAGTGGCCTCCAAAAAATGACTTCGTGGAAAATACCGAGCTTTTAGGCATTGGAAAAGTAGTGATTCCTGATCTTTCATCAACCTCCATCCTTGTTTGGCAAGCATTGCTAGATTGAAATGACGTAGATCCTTAAAGCCCATCCCTCCTTCTATTTTTGGTCTAGCTAGTTTGTCCCAACTTAGCCAATGAATCTTCTTCCTCTCATTTCCAACCTGTCCCCACCAAAACCGATCATACATGGCTTGAAGTTCCTCACATAATTTAACCGGCAACTAAAATACACCCATAGTGTACGTTGGCATCAATTGAACCACTGCTTTGATTAAAATCTCTTTTCCTGCTCTTGATAGGAATTTTCCTTTCCACCCTTGTAACTTTTTCCAAACTCTATCTTTGAGAAAAGAAAAAGTATGGTATTTACTCTGCCCCACCAAAGTTGGTAGCCCCAGATAAGACTCAAACCTCTCCACTTCACTCACCCCAAGCATGGCTTTGATTAACTCCCTTTTTTGGGGTGGAGTATTACTGCTGAAATAGACTGAAGATTTCTCCATATTAATGCACAGGCCTGAGGCCTTCGCATAGAGTTTCAGAATCTCCAAAGCTTCTTGTGTCTCCTTTTCAGAGGATTTGCAAAATATAAGGGAATCATCAGCAAACAATAGGTGTGAGATTTTCGGGGCTCTTCTGCAAATAGAAACTCCATGAATACATCCCTTTATTTCCGCTTTTTGCAAAAGAGATGTGAAACCTTTTGCACATAAAAGAAATAGATAAGGAGACAAAGGATCTCCCTGTCGAAGACCTCTAGTGGGGGTAATTCTACCATATGGTTTACCATTAATCAATATAGAAAAAGAAGCTGAGGAGACACAACTCATCACTCTGTCCACCCAACTTCCCGGGAAACCCAATTTAAGCATAATTCGCCTTAAAAAGCTCCATTCCACCCTGTCATAGGCTTTACTCACGTCCAACTTCAAGGCAAGATTGCCTGTTTTGCCCTTTCTCCGGCCATGCATCATATGTAATGCCTCATATGCCACAAGAACATTGTTAGTAATCAATCTTCCTGGGACAAAGGCACTCTGTGTTGGGGAAATAATATGAGGTAAGATCTGTTTTAACCTGTTTCCCAAAACCTTTGCAATAATTTTGTAAATAACATTACAAAGGCTAATAGGTCTAAAATTAGACATCTGAACAGGACTTTTAATTTTTGGGATTAGCACAATATGGGTATGATTAAGTTCAGGCAACATATGACCATTATTAAGAAACTCAAGAACAGCAGACACAACAGTATTACCAATAATATGCCAAAAATTCTGGTAAAAAAGGGCATTCATACCATCAGGTTTAGGCGCCTTTGTAGATCCCATTTGGAATAGAGCTGCTTTTATTTCCTCCTCATTGAAATCATTGGCCAGAATCTGTTGCATTTCGCATGACACCTTGTGTGGTACGGCTTCAAGACACTCATCAATTCTTGTACATGGGCCCGTGGAGAATAAGTTGTTGAAATATTGTACTGCCACTTCTCCCACATCTTCCATATCCTCTACCCAACCACCCTGTGAATCCATAATTCCTTGAATAAAATTTTTCTGCTTGCGTTGGGATGCCTTTAAGTGAAAAAATTTTGAATTTTTATCACCATGTTTAATCCAATTAACCCTCGATCTTTGGGCCCAATAAATTTCCTGCTTTCTGAGCCATTCGTCTAACTCCTTGCTAGCTTGAATAAAGTCATTTCTATTCTGTTGGGTTGGTGGAGCCCGGTTTAGTTCTTCTGTTATTTTTTGCAAGTTTTTAATTTCTTCTGTTCCTGGATGGGTTTTGGAAGCACCCCACACTAGCAACTCTGAAGCACACCCACCTATTTTCCTGCTAATTGTTTCTAAGGCTGAACTACCTCCTCCTCCATTCTCCCGAGCTTCTTGAATCACTTGCTCACACCCACCCCAAAGCAATCACGCTTCTTTGAACTTGAAACCACGTCTCCCCTTATGGCTTTGCTTCTGAGGTGCCCGGTTCTGAAGAATCAAAGGTAGATGGTCTGATGTGTGCAAAACAATATGTGTTACTGTAGTTCTGGGAAATTTGGACTTCCACCTCTGATTTGCAACCGCTCTGTCTAGCTGCTCTTGCGTGTTGGCTACCCCTGGACGTCTATTATTCCAAGTGAACGGATAGCCAATGAAGCCCAAATCCTCCAAGTTACACTCCTCCAAGGTGGCACGGAATGCATCCAATTGTCAGGGTGGGGCTGGTCTACAACTAAGTTTTTCCAATGAGTTGAGCATCTCATTGAAGTCACCTATACAAATCCAAGCACCATCAACAAGAGAGCAAATATGGGAAAGGAGATCCCAGGATTTATGTCTATCCTGTGTTTCTGGCCATCCGTAAAAGCTAGTTAGAGTCCACTGAAAGCCATTACTCTCAGTCATCGTCGCTGTAATTTGATTGTCAAAAAACTTAAAAACATCAATTCCAATATCTTCCTTCCACATCAATGCAAGTCCTCCACCAAGACCTGGTTTTTTAACAACAAAACGGTTCTTCTATGGTAGTTCCTTACACCAATGATTTATACCTTCTCTGTCCAGTCTAGTTTCCATGAGGCAACAAATAGAGGGAGCTTGTTCCTTCCCGATTTTGTGGAGGTTTCGAACTGCCCAAGGGTTCCTAAGCCCTTGGCAGCTCCAACTGAGTATTTTCATTGCTCCCGGCAAGGGTGGTCTTCTACCCCCGCCGATGTAAAGTCTAAAACACCATTGTTACAGCCCACCTTAGAGCGTTTCTGATATAACGTTGTTGCCTCTGCTGCATTGTCCACTTCTAGAACAGCTTCTACAGACCATTTTCCCAACGTAGGCATGCTATTTGGGTCAATTAAATCACTTAGCCCATCCTCTATTCTGTTTTGTCTAGTCCATTTAGCTATTTTCTTCTTGGGCCGTGTATCAGCCAAGCCCACCTCCTTAGTTACTTCCTTCAGCCCATTATCAATATTCACATTCAAAATTAAATCAGATTCCATGCTTGGCACTGAACTTGGCACGTGACTGTCCACACAAGGAGATCCATGCGAAATTTCCTCCAAGATATTCTCCTCATGATTTATGTCAATCCCACGATTGTCGTTGTTTCCATATTGAGTTAGTTGCAAGTCACCGTTTTCCAAATCCCTAGCCGCCATCTTCACCGCTGCTTCCGTCCCACTACTCACCATGTCACGATTGTCTTCCTTATCAACCCATTCCTCACCATGCGGACTAGCATTACGCCAACACGGTGGGGATCAGTTTCTCCCACTAGATGCTTTCAACCATTCCACATACTGATATTCAATGATAGTCGACTTCTTTAATGCTTCGAAGTGTGCTGGACAGTGCTTGATATCATGCCATAATACCCTGCAAAAATGGCAAAACACCGGCAGCCTTTTGTACTTATAGTCAACCTAGTATCGCTTCCCATCCGACCCCATTAAGAATCCACCTCTGCAGAGTGGTTTGGAGATAGTTAGAGCAACCCTAACTCGTAAGAATAGCTTTTGGTCATCTGTTCGTCGTCGTTGTTCAACATCCTCAACTACACCTATCTTGTTTCCAATCTCCATCGCCGCCTTCGGTGTCATCATATTGAGCGACATGCCCCATATCTGAATCCACAGTGAGGCTTGCTCTAGGATTACATTATTCGCACTCATACTCGGTTTCCACCACTTAAGCATTAGTAGTTGATTATCAAAACACCACGGCCCCCCCCCTCAGGATACGTTCAAGATCATATTTGGATTGGAATTTGAATTGGAAAAGGTTGGAGCCCACCTCAGAAATCTGCAACTCCTTTTCTAGGCCCCACGCTTTCCGAAGAGTACTTTTTGCTGCTTTTCTATTATAAGATTTGCTCGGAAGAAATTTCCCAATCAAGCTTAAGACACACCTGTCCATTTCCTCCAATATACTCTCATCCGAGACCTGTATTTCTTCTTTTTCCTCCACCATCAACTTCAGATTTTGAATACTATTTATAACATCTTCAGCCATAGTTGCTCTTTTCATATACTGACAAGCAGCCTGCAAAAGTAGTACTGAGAACAAAGTTTTGTCAAGTGAAGAAGGGTAAGAGATGAGGGATAAGGGTGAGAGGGGTGAGATGGGTTAATAGAAAAAGGGATAGGAAACCCTAAGGAAATCCCAGGGAGAAAAGGCTCGTTTGAGAGAGAGAGAGAGCTCTTACAGGAGGAGAGAAAGAAGTATTAGTAACGTAGTTGTTATTGTGTAGAAATACAAGTAGGTGAAAAAGTGTATGGAAATACATGTTATGTTGTTTAAATACTGAAAACTGTTGTTTAAATAACAATGACAAACACCCTTTCGATCCAGCCCAATCTAATAAATGCTACACTATTTACCCAAATCATTTCAATTGTTTATATATCGATACAGATATAATGATTTGATACAATTCTCTATATGCGCATATATTGTACAATAGATGAGCTTCCTTTGATACAATCATACGAGTATACAACACTTAAAATTCACAAAAATATATCTGAATGTAAGTTTTATATCTTGAAATTCATATAACTTACAAAAATTCATTCAATGCTAAAATGCAAAACCCACCTTTTATATTTCATTGAAATTCATTTCAATCCTCTAACTTTGCTTTTATTCATTTCAGTTCTCTAACTTTCAATTTTATTCAATTAAGGTTTTTCCATCAACTTTTATTATATGTTGTGGTTAATTTTTTCAAAACTTTTATATTAAAAAAATTCAATTAATGATTGAAAATTATTTTCCAGATTTATTTTTTCAAAAAATTTTAACAAAAGTTGACGAAAATGCCTAAAATGAATAAAAGCAAAGTTAAAAGACTGACATGAAATCTAAAAAAAAAAAAACCCTCGAGGGTGAATTTTACATTTTAGCCAAAATTTTAATTAAAGAACTTCAAGAAATTATAATAAAAATTAAGAAGGTAGTGCAAATACCAAACACACCCCCCCCCCCCCCCCCCCCCCCCACACCAAAAAAAAAAAAAAAAAAAAAAGCTTTGAGAACTAATTCATACCTGTATCCAACCCATTTTCATGGGACTGATTTCAAATTGACTCATTGTAACATGGACCTAATAATAATAATGTATTATGGTCTTAGCTAGATTCAATTTATCTCATTTCTGATTTCTAATGAGCCAAATGAATATTTGAAAATTTCTATTGGAGATTACAAAAGAAAATAATCACATATTAAAGAGACTACAACTCTATAAGGTTTCATTCAGTGGTAGAGCATCAAATTTCACAACTTAATTTGAATTGGATAATACGAAACAGCATTTCTAGGAGTTTTGGAAGTGGGTCTTAAATGCTTAAAATCATGGGTATAAGATCCTTTTCATTTCAAGATAAATTGAGAAAATCAATTTCACAGTAGATTTTATTTTATATATCTAATTGTGTACACTTTTATATTTTTAATTTGAAACCTGAAGAAAATACATTTTCCATAATGATAGATAATACCCTTTATTAAATTTAAACTTGCCATATTCCACGACAACGTAATTGTCAAATTTGTCTATAATTAGTTTATACAAGTTACATCATGTTTGAGGCCATTTGTGCAAGAAGTAGCTCAAGAAACACAGTTCATGCAGAGTTCAACTACTCTAGATCAAATCTCGGTCGTTTGAGAACCAGGGCTGATGTGTCATTAATTTTTGTTGTAGCTTGTTTGCTCAATATTATGTACCCTACTTACATGTATAAAAGACACTATTATAACTCGACTTTATAAGGCTAGAGAGGCACTTTGTCGTGAACCCTATTGAGAAATCATTCAAGCCACCACTTGTGAGTTCAGAGAATGAATATTCAAGATTGATATTCGTGTAATCGACTGATCAAGTTAAAATCATAGGAACTTAGTTGTTTTGAAGTCAATCTGTTAGGTTCTAAGGATTTAAAATCTAAATGTTTTAGAACTTCAATGTGTATATATTGACAAACCATGATCAAAATGTTTAGTCTAGATTTAGGCTGCTCAAAGTATGTTTAATGTAAAGTTGGAATCGAGCAATTGCAGAAAATTATTGTTCACTTTCTGCAAGGCTCGATTGATTGAAAATTGGACTCGATCAATCAAAGCTCATGCAGATTTTTTTTTGCAGAATTTTTCTAACTCAGCCCAAGCCCATTTGAAGTGTAGGGTTTTATATTTTATGTTTCATATAAATAGAAAAACCCTAGCCATGTTTTAATGTTGGTTTTTATTTTGTGTATATGAATCTCTTGTGAGATCTAGAAGTGTTGCCTTTACATATACTTAGGGTTATCAAGAATCAAGATTATGTCAAAAGCTTGATGATCACTTCAGTTGCTGCATAAAGAGCTTAAAGATACACAAGTGGAAGTACTTGTGCTTGATGTGAATCTGAGAAAGAAGTAGTTCGTGGACTCGGAGCTATCACGTGATTGTGGTAATAAGTTCCCTACTCGAGGTAGCAATAAGATGTTAGTGGTCTAAGTCACTATTGTGTAAATTTCAACTCTTTTATAGTGGATCTTGTTTTACCTTGAGGATAGCTAGGTTAAATTCTCCCTAGATTTTTTACCGGTGTGGTTTTCCTTTGTTATCATATTGTTGTGTTCTTTATTTTCCATACTTATCAATAATATGATTTGCTTGTATTAACCTAAATTTGAATAATTTACCTAAGTTAATTACTTGACTAAATAACTAGGTTAATCTATTTGTGTTTAAGGGGTCAAAAAACCGTACAAGTGATATCAAAGTGGGTTAGATCTAGTGTTTATGTCTTTTGATCTAAGAGTCCTTGATCCCTGCTATCATGGATAATTTTAAGTGTTTTACTGTTTTTGATTGTGATGATTTGATTAAAAAGGACACTGTTGTTTCTGTTGATCTTATTGATGTATGTGAAACTTTTTGTAAGGAATTATTGAAATCTTTGAAAATTGCTAAGAAATTTAAAGAAAAGTTAAAATTTGCTAATCTTGGAAAAGAGGAATTGGTTGTTAGATTAGATGAATATAATAAAAAGAATGAAATTTTGAGAAATCCAATTTCCTCTCAAGATGAGAAGATGAAAAGCTTGGAGCAAGAGTTAGTTGAATCTAAAGCTAAAATTGAAAATTTGACTAGTACCAAGCCTGCTGTTGATAACAGAAGTGTTTCTCTTAAGCCTAAAACTGAGAAAGTTTATATCCCTCCTTTCAAGAGGAATAATAAAGAAAAGATTTATTTTGCTAGGTTAGACAAAGGTAAAAGTTCTGATGTAGACGCTGAAATTTTTAAATCTATGTCTAAACCTACTGTTAGAGAGCATAATAAATATGTTTTTGTGCCTACCTATTATCTTTGTGGTGTTGCTGGTCATATTAGACCAAATTGTTCTTTGTTGAGGCAAAAACCAAAATTTGAGACTAGATTTGTTGTTAGGAATACTGATATTCCTAAATTTGTTCTTGTTTGTTACTTTTGTGGTGTCTCTGGTTACATTCGTCTTAATTGTCATAAATTGAAATTTAAAAATTCTGTATTTCAATCTAGGATATCTGATGATATTTCTCCTGCCATAAGTCCAAATAAATTGTTTCATATTCTTTTGAAAAATTTGAGCTTGGTGGCTTGTGAAAGGAATCTGCAGGATTTCAGTCTTTCTTAGAAGATTGGTGTAATCCCTCAAATACACTCTACTTCTCATGGATATTCACCTACAAACTCGAAGACTCATGCTATATGAGTGAGAAAAGATTCTCTAAGGTGAGCATTGGTTACTAGTCCTTGATTTAATTCTTTCAATTAATTATGGACATGTTTTCTTTTAGTTTTTGGTTGTTTTATTTTCTTAGGTTGTTTTTTTTTTTTTTAAATCCAAAAACATTGAAAAATTTCAAAAAGACAAATATTTTATTTTTTGTCTTGTTTTATTTGTTTTGAGGATTACAGGAGTTATAATATCTCCCTCTTGATTTAAAACATGCTTGACATTGTAAAGAAACTTGAATAGTACGTGTTATATAAGTGTTAAGTTATTTCTGATTTTTTGTTAATATGTACTAGTTTGTACATGTACTCAAGGGTTAATTAAGAAATTGATGCTTTTTGTTTGTGTACCCTCTATAGCTTAGTTTAGCATTGTCATGCATTATTTTTACATTTTATTCATTAAGCATAATGTGTGCCTTTGGATTTCGGTCATAAAATATTTTTTTTGAAAATCCAAAAAGATTTTGTTTTTGTTTTGTATTACACATCATGGATGTGTAGTCAAGATTGACCATATTATCTTTACATAACATGCTTATATACCTTGTTTAGCTTGGATAAGCTTGTTTTTCTACACTTTGCTAGTTTTAACTATGCTGTGAGAGTTGTTTATAGTTTTTGATTACATGATCTTAATTTTGAAGTCACATGTTTTTTATTGTAAGGACTAAAAAATCCTAAGAGAAATGCATAAATAACTATCTCACCACTATTTATTAGCCAATCATGAACACTTTAGTGCATATCATTTGATTTTGTGCTCAAGAAAGTGTAGTATATGCACAAAGAAGACATCAGGTGTAGCCTCGGTTATAATGAATTCAAATAAAATAAAGTTGGTGTGTGCATTATTGGGCTATAATAAATTCAATTTGAAATAAAAATCGGTGTGTACATTATGAGGCAAATCAAGAAACTTACGTGATTGTAAGCTTGTTTTCTAGAAGATGTGGGAATTATAGGATGTAACTCTTTAGGTGATAGTCACTTTCAAATTTATGTGATGAATAATGTAAAAATTGTGATTAATTACTATCTACATATCACCTCACACGTATCTCATGTTATTTCTAGCTACACACACTACACAAGTTATTCTTTGCTAAATTTAGTACATGAAATTGTGTGTGAAATTGGTTTGGCCATCCAAAATTATAAATTCCTAGATTTTGATGCAAAATGTGTTTAATGTTTGAGTTTTGGAGACAAATTGGTTGAAAAACTTGTTTTTGGAAGATCTAGGTTGAATTCTAGTGTTTTTGAAAAACTTTTAATATCATACTCATGCATTTCATTCATGAAACACTGTGCTTTGAGGAGTTTTTGCATCACAATGCTCTATTTTTCAAAAAATTTGGTTTTTCCAAATTTTCGATCGATCGAATCTGTCTCTCTACCGATTGAAATTGCAATAAAAATTTTGGTTTAAATCTACCTGGCTTGATTGATATTCGATCGATGCTTGACCGATCAGAACAAAAATTTTTTCAGTTTTTTAAGTATTTGACTAATCTATTTTTTTTTTCATGCATCATTTATGTTTAGGATTCACATGCATTGTATTGTTTTTGTATCCATCTTGTAATTTTGCAGTCATATCTCTCATTGTTTTCACACATAACATGCATACACTTTGCTAAATTGGGTACTTAACTTGATTTAAAAATTGATTGATTAATTTTTTGAGTCCTTTGTACATTTTAGTATATGCTATTTTTTATGTGTGAACTACCGAAAATATTTTTCTTAAGCGATATGATGGATAATCAATATGCAAATATTTCTCTGATCATGCAACTGTTTAAGGGTCACATAGTGTCAAGTTTGCATTTATTGAAAGAGAGAATATTTTTCTTCATGTGTATCCTCAACTTTTTTTTTTTTTTTTTTTTAATTTGGTTTGTGTCTTTTTATTTTTCCCTACTCCTATATTTTCCCTAAAAATATCTTTCCCAAAACTTGTTTTGTTTTTCCTATTTTTATAGGGGGAGAAGCTTGTTTTAAACTTTGTTGTTCATAGGGGGAATTGTCTCTATTTTGTATAGAGTTGAATTGTTATGTGTTCCCTTAATTCTCTATTTTCTCTTATCTTTTGTTACGTATGTTTTCTGTTTACTCTTTGATTGGGTTGTTTTTGTTAATACATGACAAAAATGGGGAGAAGCACATGAAATTTGAAAAAGTTTATAAAATGTTTTGTTTAGAGGGAGATGAAATTGTTTTTGAAAGGGGGAGACAATAAAACATTTTGATGTATTTATTTTGTTGTCTTTCCTTTTTATGAGTTGTATATGATAGGGGGAGACATTATGCTTTTATTTTTGTTTCTTGTTTCACATTGTGCTACATTGATCATTGATTTATATTTATGAGGTTATTCATGATATATGTCTTTTATTTTATATTATGTGAAATCAAGAATTTACTTTGTTTTACTTGTATTTTCCACACATGCGTTTATGTGTTTGTTAAGTATTTCAGTAATATAAAGGTTGATTCAGTCATGCAGCTGTCTACACTTGCAATTGATAGATAGTAGTTAGGTTGAATTGTGTTTGGTTGGACTGTTTATATAACTTTGAGCTTTTGTTTGTTTTGTGTTTCGTTACGGATTGTCAAAGGGGGAGTTTATTAGGTTTTAAGGATTTAGGATCTAAATGTTTTAGAACTTCAATGTGTATATGTTGGCAAACCATGATCAAAATGTTTAATCCAGATTTAGACTGCTCAAAGTATGTTTAATGTAAAGTTGGAATTGAGTAATTGCAAAAAATTACTATTCACTTTTTGCAAGGCTCGATCGATCGAAAATTAGACTCAATCGATCGAAGCTTATGCAGATTGTTTTTCTGCAGAATTTTTCCAACTCAGCCTAAGTCCTTTTGACATGTAGGGTTTTATGTTTTATATTTCATATAAAGAGAAAAACCCTAGCCACGTTTTAGTGTTGGCTTTTATGCTGTGTATGTGAATCTCTTATGAGATCTAGAGGTGTTTGCCTTCACATATACTTAGAGTTATCAAAAATCAAGATTATATCAAGAGCTTGATGATCACTTCAATTGCTGCATAAAGAGCTCAAAGATACACAAGTGGAAGTATTTGTTCTCGCTGTGGATCTGAGAAAGAAGTAATCCGTGAAATCGGAACTGTCACGTGGTTGTGAAGTAAATTTCCTACTCGAGGTAACAATAGGATGTTAGTGGTCTAAGTCGCTAGTGGTCTGTAAATTTCAATTCCTTCATAGTGGATCTTGTTTTACCTTAAGGATAGCTAAATTAAATCCTCCCCAGGTTTTTTACCAGTTTGGTTTTCCTGGGTTATCATATCTTTGTGTTCTTTATTTTCCGCACTTGTCAATGATATGATTTACTTGTGTTAACCTAGATCTGAATAATTTACCTAAGTTAATCACTTGACTAAATAACTAGGTTAATCTGTTTGTGTTTAAAGGGGTCTAAAACCGTACACAATCAAATCTTTAAGATGTTCTTGAAGTTGGTCGAAGGTTAGGGCTGGGAAACATAGGTGTGTCATCTGTGGAGCATCCATAAAATTCAAGAGTTTAAAGGTTCTAAAGTTGTTGAATGTTTCTAAAGTAAATTCATCTAGCTAGTAGAGTTTATGAACAAAGGTTTTGCACTAGATCTGCAAACTTCTCTTATTAGAGTAGAATCAGTAGATTGCTTATTTGGATGCGTCACCTTGTAGTAGATTTTTCTCTCGGGAACATTTTCCTTGAATTTTCTACTTTGTCACCATATCATGTTTCCTTTTCATATTGCGTTTATTGCTTTGCAATTGGTGACGGCCTATTTTTAAAACCAAATGGAACACTTGGCATGAATATACTTTCAAATATATAATCCATTGCATAATTTCTTTTCACCCTTGATCAATTTGACAATGCATACACAATAACGGGACTCCTTACACTATGACTTCCATCAGACCATACCAATGATGAGGATGCCATTGAGAAATCAGTTGGCAAAACTCTTTGTCCTTCGGTAATAGACACCACAAAAGACTTCTTCTCATGTAAGGACTTGAAGGAGATTACTTCAGGCTCTACTACTACTTTCACTTCTGGATTTGTGAAGGTCGTGGCCTTGTAAGTGGAGTTTGTAAAGCCGACATTTGTAACTATCCTGTGAAAGGTAAGATTAAATACTTTGATGGACTGACCATAGCCGTCAGTGATGAGTAATTTAGATCCCTGGGCAGCACTTTCTTGGGAACTTTAGGGCAAGAGCTGTTAATTAGCTTCTGTAATATGTCTAAGTTTCCTTTCATCATACCCTAAACCACATAGCATTTTGATGTAGTCTTCTTTAGAAGCATCGCATTTTGATGTTATCTTCTTTAGAAGCATCATAAACGAGCCCTAGGTGAATAGCTTTTGTTGGATTGATTAGCCTGATCCATAAGCAAATTCTACTTCTAAATTATTGGTAGCATTCATGGGCGAAGCTATAGATACAAAATAGTTGGTGATTCAGCAGAATAAACTGATTGCTTGTACTTAGCCAGGAAAATATAAATAAAAAGACAGAAGAAGAATTAAGAAAGATTACTGGTAATCATAATAGCGGATTTGATGGCTGAAGCTGACCAATCGGGGTGAAAAGTTTTGACATATGCAGCTACACCAGCAGCATGAGGGAAAGATATGGAGGTTCTGGACAATATATTGTACTTAATGTGCCTCTTGTCTTGAGAGCTAGACGTGGGTGAAACAATTGGTGAATATACAGCCAAGATTTTTTCACTGGGGGCAGTTAATCAGGCTGCAATGAAATAAAAGCATAATACAATGTAATCAATTCAATTGTATGAGACAAAGATTTTTGTAGGTACAAAAAACATGTACCTTCAAGATTTATGGCACAAGAAAATTCGGCCCAAGTGAAGAAAACCAAGCGACTTTTGGAGCATCATGATCCTTTATGGCTTCACTTTTTAGAATGGTTGCTTGAGGTTCTCTATTAGGTAAAACACAAGGATGATTGATTCATATAAAGAAAGCAAATTCAAAGAACAAATAGGACTAAATAGGAAGATATACTTTGTAGAATTAAGGTAGGACGCGACTGTGTCAAATTTGTCAACACTAAAAGAAGATGTAGGTAATGATAACACTTTAGCAACATCATCAAACAGTTCATTCTTCAAGATTGACCCGACTTCTCCCCCTCTGCCTGCCTCAGTATCTGCATCAGGCTCATCGCTAACAACAATCTTTCCTTTTACTAAACTTCTGTTTAGGTAATGTGCATCGTAAACTCTGCAATACTATCAAAAGGATCAAATCAAAGGCGAGCCAAGGACTTGAACTGGAACTAGCCAAAGGAATTGAGCAGGAGCTGTCAAAGAACAGAGCACTGGAACAATTGCAATTGTCCCTGCATCTACATAAATGGCAATTTCTTTATCCTTCAGTTTGTAATACTACTTGTAGCTTAGGATTAGCTTTAGTTGGTTAGTTATAATTATTAACACGTGTAACTATTTGATTGGTGTATTTCAAAACAGAGTTTTGGAGGGAAGATCCGTATAGTTTGGAAGTTAGTTTAGAGAGTTAGTTTCTCTACCTTGTATAAATATCTTCTTCTACACTCAGTTTCTTAATTAATACAGAATATTTATTCATGAAATCTTCATAAATGCAAAAAGAATTTGAAGTTTCATTTTATGATTAATATTTCATTAGAAAAAATTAAAACAATTTGGGAGGCAAAATTTACACTTCTGAGATAGAGCATGTTGCCTGCAGATTGAGAAGTTAATATCCCTTTATCCATTGCATGAAAAGCACCAATTGCAGTGGTATCTTGGGGGTCCTAATGAAATGGAAATGATGTCAACTCCATCAGCAATAGCATCATCGAAAGCAGCCAAGATATCTATTGCTGCACACCCATCTACATAGCAGACTTTATATGCTGCAATACTTGCTGAAGGAACCCCTCCTCTTGCAGTTCCTTGTGCAATTTTATAGAAACTGACACCCTTTACTTTGTTGCCAGATGCCGTTGAGGCAGTATGGGTTCCATGACCATCATGGCCCTTTGCAGACCTATTATCATTTGATGTTGATGAGTAATATTGATCTCCAATGATCTTGCTGAAATATGACGGTCCTATATTGGTCATCAGTTTTTGGAGGAGTAAACATAGCTGAAAAATGACAATTTTTTTCAGTTGTGTTTTGCATTTCAGTGTCATGTATAAACAACAAGCTGGGAGGAAAAAAAAACATTACTTATTGCAAGAGAAATTTTGGCCACCTTTACACTCACCCTTCCACTTCTTGGGGGGAGGACCAAATCCTTCATCATTGAAGCTCTCTGATTCAAGCCAAATTCCAGTGTCAATAACGCCAACTATGACATCACTCTCAGCAATGGCATTCCTTTCAATTGTCTTAGAAAAACCAAGAAAGTCCCAAGACCTTGTTGTGTGAAGATGGTAAGTTTTGCTTGGAAAAATAGAGACTACTTCACTCCTATCTGCACATCACAGTATGTAAATACATGCTATAATGATATGACCCATAAAATTATGTGAATCTTTGGGGAAACGATATAACAAAATTTTCTTGAATGTAGTACTCACTAGCAAGCTTCTGTCTTTCACAATCAGTAATTTAGCTTGGTAGCAAATCCATTGAGACTCCTTTTGTAATATCTAACCAAGCAATTTTCTACAAAACTGGAGAAGGAGAAAGAGTATCAGTAAAGTCTAATATTTATTATTTTTTTCATAGAAAACTAGTCATCATGTAGAAATTTTACCAGCCCTCAATAACTTCTTGTAGCATGCTAAGGTGGTTAGACAGTGGTGAGTATTGACCTGCAGGAAGTGACCCCATGTACACAATGAAGACCTATATCATAATTATCACAATCAATTTATCATCAAATGTTTATAATTAGGCAAAATATCACAAAGAGTAGCAGATAAAATGGCAGCTTGAAGTGATTTATGTGTAGCAATCTAGTTTTACTAGTCATTTGGACCTTAGAAAAGATAAATTATTTAACAACAAAGAAAACACTTGCCTTTCTATCTTCATCTGCGGCTCTGCATAATAGGCTTGTGGTGAGCATGAGAATGTTAGATATGTAACAAAACAGAAGAGATCCATACTTAGCCATTTTTCCAATTCTGAAACTAAAGAGTAGTAAATTGTATTTTATATCAGGGTTGAGAATTAAGAATTTCTTGTCTATTAAGCATTATAATTTGCTTTCCTTCTTATTAAATGCATCTATAAGCTATGAAAATTATGTCATTTTAGCGACATTGATTGGAATTAGTGAGGATGATATATTGTCTATGAGAAATTATTGTGTACTCTCGGAGTACCAGAAATGCATACTCCATCCTCTCACATGAATGGTGAGTCCCACTAATTAAATTTATGGTGGGACCTGTCATTTTATGTGGGAGGGGAGAGTACGCATTTATGATACTCTAGGAGTACCTAATAATTTTCCATTATTCTTTATAATGCCCATTAGGTAATTGCTATGAGACAGCTTCCATTAATGGCATATTACTTGATAAAACCTTGGAGAGTTCTTGGGTTGGCAGCTTTGAACTTGACAGTGATAAATATGTAAGTTGCCCCTCTCCCACATTTTTTTTTCTTTTGGATGAATCCTCCTGCATTGTGTTACTAAATTAGGTAAGCACAAAGGCTAGCTCTAACTTCGTATATGTATCCATTAATTTTTTTTTTCAAGAATTAATATATATCCATTTAAGCTACATATGCAGTTAATTTATTCAAAGGTCTTGATTTGGCTCCTAGAATTCAAATGTTTAAAAACATGCAGATGTATTTAATCATTCAGCTATCATCAATATGTAGGTCATGTAAATGGTAAATTGGTAATCAATATCTCTATGCTCTACAATTTATAATCTTATACTATATAATAAAAGTTTTTTTTTTTTATTGAAAAAAACACACACACACACACACATATATATATAGGGGAAGGGGGATGAGATAAGGGAATACACTTACATGTTAACACCAAGGCAGTTAGTATCGCGGAACAAGTGATAAGTCCCTTCTCAATATATCACCTTACCGATGTGGGACAACTCAACAACACTGAATATCGTTTTTTGAGAAACACACACACACATATATAGAGGAAGGGGGATGAGATAAGGGAATACACACACACGCCAACACCAAGGAAGTTAGTGTCGCAAAGCAAGTGATAAACCCCTTCTCAATATCACACTTTACCGATGTGAGACAACTCAACAACAATGAGTATCTTTTTTTTAGAAACATACACACACATATATATAGGGGAAGGGGGATGAGTTAAGGGAATACACTCACACACTAACACCAAGACAGATAATTTTGGATCTTAAAATTTGTGATTTTGCTAAGTGATTATCTTCTCTCACTATGACAAGTTTTTGTATTCAGTAATTATTAAGATAGCTTCCCATACTTGTCTAAAAATAAATAAAAAATTTTACCATACATTAAATTCCATTACCAATAATTTACTTTGCCTAAAATTTTATTACTATAAACTTTCAAATATTTCTCGTCTACAAAAAAATTTCTAAATATTTTAAATTTCTACTTCTACTAAAATATTATTACCAAAGTTACAAGCAATTTAATGTTTATCTTGATTCTATATAATTGTACGGTCATCAGCCCATTATTAGATGGCCCATGGGCTAAAGGTCGAAAAAGGGTCATTCATTGGGCTTAGTTCATATTGCTCGGCCCAGAGTATTGTGGACTATCCAAACCTCAGGGTCTGGTGTTGCTCGGAGTCGCTACAAGGCATCTTGACAATGCCTTGGGGGAGGTCGCTGTCGAGACCATTCGGCGTCTATCACGAGTCCCAAGGCTGACGTGCCTATTTCCAAAGTGGGTCCCCTTCTGTCAAGAATAATCTAAAAGGGACCCACCTACACAAAAAAACCATGAAATGCAATCATTACTAGCCCACTAAAAAAGCCTATATAGAGGAGGGGAAGAAGAAGAACTAGGGGTTGGACATTCTGAGAGAAGACACCAGATAATTAGGGTGAGAAAACTGAGAAGTAAGGAAGAAGAGAGTGAGTTTGCTCGGTGAGGTCATAAGGATTTTTAATAGGGTGTAAGATTTTTGCCCTTAGGAGCTTCCCATCGTAGAATATCTATATACCCATAGCACCAAGTAGATTGTGAGCCCAACTAAGTAGTCAACCCATTAACTGAGCTACATGCGTCATAATAATAATTTTATGGGCTAAACTGTTAATATTGTAAAATTTACCCACCTCATACATATCGTGCTTGCATGAAATGGCTTAATATATGTATGTATTATGCGTAGTAAACTTAATATATTTGTGCCATGTGATTCATTAGTTATTAAGATAGTTGATTTAGTTTAGGTAAAAACTCTATCAAACTTTCAAGAGGCTCACTAATTATTATTGTAGGGTCAATGGGCCTAGGAGTATGTATGGGGCTGGAGGCCCAATCCAAGGAGACTAAATGGTCTGAGGATGTGGGAACATCGGCCCGAGAGGAAGTTTTGATGGATAAAGAGGCAAAGGCTGATCAAGGTCATCCCGGAAGGTGGTCCGAGGATGAGTTCGTCATCAGCTTGATAAAGCCGAGGTAGGAAAGGGTTACCCTACGTACGAAAGCGATGTTCTAAGAGATCCTGTAAGTAAGGATATGCATGGTGAGTATACAAGATAGGAAGAAGGGCTACAAAATATCTAAAATAAACCTGCTACCACTACATTAAATGCTCCATAGCTAAACCTCTAGCCGCATTAATGGAGAAGTGATGCCTAAGCATCAGGGTTCAGCCTTACAACTACCTCCTAAAACTTCAGGGATGGGCTGATGGGACAAGTATCCAAACCTGTAATCTGATCCATACATAGAGGATGGAGAGAGGAAGAAAGGAGATATAAAAAGAGGAAAGGACATTAGGAAAAGGGGATCGAAAGAGAAAAGAAAGAAAACACTGTAAATGTTAAGATCAATATCTGTAACCTATCTTTAAGAAAATGAAATATAGAATCCAGTCTTCTCTGCTTGAGTCTGAGAAATATTTTTGTTAGATAAACTATCTCATCTATATGATATTACGATCTAGTCCATTATCTTTATTACTTAAAATCACTAGAGCCTAGATTTCAAGCTCAATCTCTACAAATTCATTGTATTGGGCTTATTGGGCCTACCTGAATCTTATTTTTGAGGTTTGGGTGCAAATTGTATCCTTACAATTAGCGCCGTCTGTGGGAAATCTAGTGTTTTAGGAAGTTTAGCATTATGGTAGGCTCAGGTCCACACCATGCAGAGTCTATGGGATCCTAGCGTGAGGATCATTTCCTGCATCTCGAAAGGAAAAGAGATCGGAAGGGCAGTGTGCATACGACACACATTGGTAGAAGTCATTCACAAGGTGGAAACAAAATTTCTCACGAGGAGAATGCTGGGGCCATGTAGCTGGAGATTGACCGTTTGAAGAGGAAGTTACGCCACCAAAGGTGAAGGCAAACTTCCTCCTTTTCTAACCCTTCTTCTGAGGACACCAAGGATAGCAATTACAGGCCTAGGTCAAGGACTCCCTCTAGTGAGTCTTTCTCCTATGAGAAGGACAACTTCATGATCGTGGAGGTAGGAATTCATCTTGCAGAGGCTTAGAAAATGATGCTATGAGTAAAGCGTTCAATCAAATTTCCAAGTCACCCTTCACACATAGGGTGGAAAGAGGGAAGCTTCCTCGACAATTCACCCAACCAACGTTCACTATATGTAATGGCTGAATAGACCTTGTGAAGCATGTGAGCTATTTCAACCAGAGGATGGCAGTGCACTAAAAAAATGAGACTTTAATATGCAAGGTCTTCCTATCCAGCCTAGGACCAGTGGCGATGAAGTGGTTTAATGGCTTAAGGGCAGGTTCTATCGATTCTTTCATGGAACTCACCCAAGTGTTCGGGTCTCGCTTTATTACATGTAATAAAGTTCCTCAGCCCCTAGATTCATTACTATCCAAGGCCATGCGAGAAGGGGAAATCCTAAAAACATACTTTGACAGATACTAAGAGATGTTCAATGAGATCGACAAAGATTTTGATGATGTAGCGATAAGGACTTTCAAAGTTGGCCTACCTGCTGAGCATGACTTGAGGAAGTCTTTAACCAAGAAACCTGTACGGAGTGTGCGCCGGCTCATGGACCGTATCAACGAATATAAATAGGTTGAGGAAGATCAGCAATAGGGTAAGGGAAAGGCGAAGATTATCCCTCAGGAGATGAGGGATTTCTGGTCAGACAGATACAATAGTAATAGACCTTGAAGAGATTTTGCTAGGCAATCCAGTCCTACTACCCCTCAAGCGGTTGACACAATCTTTCGAGAACCGGTACATCAGCTTTTAGAGAAAATTCAGAACGAGCCATACTTCAAATGGCCAAACAAGATGGCAAGGGACCCCATGAAGCGTAATCAAAATCTTCATTACCAGTATCATCGAGAAAGGGGCCATACCATTGAGGATTGTAGAACCTTGTGGAATCATTTGGAGCAATTAGTTAGGGAGTGGAGGTTAAAGCAATTTGTGTATTGGCCCAATAGGCAAGGAGACCATTCAGGCTCAGTAAATTAGGGAAACACTTCTTCAAAGCCTCCTTTGGGTACGGTCAATGTCATCTTTGCTACTCTTGGGAGGACTGGTTCTCGTCCTTCTAGGGTGATGTCCGTAACATGAACTCTCGTTGAGGACTCTAATTTTAAGCCAAAAAGGGCCAGAGGGAATATCCAACCAGCATTGAGTTTCTTAGAAGAAGACAAGATTGGGACTACGCAACCACATGATGATGCTTCAGTAATAACACTGAGGATAAGGGGTATGAAGTGAAAAGGGTGATGGTAGACCAGGATAGTGGTGCAGAGACTATGTACTTGGACTTACACAAGGGGTTAACTTAAAGTTTGAGGATTTAACAGCTTACGATTCACCGTTGATAAACTTTGATGGGAAGGCTATCATACCAAAAGGCCAAATTAGATTACTTGTACAATCAGGCTTAGAGGTGGTAGAAGTTCATTTCATTATGGTAGATGTCTATTCTCCCTACACAGCTATTGTAGCAAGACCTTGGCTTCATGCCTTAGGTGTTGTTTCCTCAACTCTACATTTGAAATTGAAATTTCCATCTAGAGACCAGATCAAGGAACTGGTTGGGAGTCAATCCGTAGCTAGACAATGTATGCGGCTGTAATTCTACATCAGCCTAAGGTTGAATCCTCGGCCTCTACTGAAGGGGGCTCATAGCAATCAATGACTCTAGCCAAGCCCATAGTGGCAGCGGTAGAAGAACCCGTGTGTGAGGAATTAGAGAAAGTTATTATAAATGACGAACCTGAAAACTCTTTCAAGTGGGAGCTCAGTTGCCTCCTTAGGAAAGGGAGGAGCTAACTAAGTTCTTAAATAGGAACATTGATGTATTCGCATGGAATGCTTATGAAGCTCCAGGGGTACCAAGGAAACAACCACCTTGGCATTCATCCAAAGAGCATTCTAAAGCTGTCAAAGAAGAGATAATCAAGCTCAAAAAGGCTGGCACAATCAAGGAAGTTTTCTACCCTGAATGGTTGGCTCATACTGTGGTGGTGAAGAAGAAGAATGAGAAGTGGAGAGTATGTGTAGACTTTACGGATTTGAACAGGGCTTGTCCCAAAGATCCTTTCCCAATGCCTCGTATAGATCAACTGGTGGACACCACTATTGGGCATCCTCGAATGAGTTTTTCGGATGCTTTCCAAGGCTATCACCAAATACCTTTGACTTTGGATGATCAGGAGAAAATAACATTTATCACTCCAACAAGGAATTATCATTACAAGGTAATGTCTTTTGGTTTGAAGAATGTAAGAGCTACTTATCAAAGGATGATGACCAAGATGTTCAAGTCACAATTGAGAAAAACTATTGAGATGTATGTAGATGACATGGTGGTGAAAAGTAAAATGGCGTCCATGCATGTGAAAAACCTAAATGACACCTTTCAGATGCTAAGGAAATATAAGTTATGCCTTAATGCTTCTAAGTGTTCCTTTGTTGTGAGATTAGGTAAATTTCTAGATTACATGGTAACTCATCATGGAATTAAAGTTAATCCTACGCAGGTCAGGGCAATTAACAGCTTACAACCACCTCGGAATCCTAAAGAGGTACAAAAGTTAATAGGGATGACTACTACCCTAAATCGGTTTATTTCTCGATCCACAGACAAATGTAGGTCTTTTTTCTAGTTGTTGAATAAGTGGAAGGGATTTGAATGGACCGAGGAGTGTGCTTTAGCCTTCTAACAGCTTAAAGAATATCTTTCACAACCACCTGTTATGTCTCAACTAGAGGTGGATGAAATCCTATTCGCCTACATTCCTGTGGCTAATCATGCCATTAGTCTGGTTCTGATACGAGTTAATGGCGGTGTACAAAGGCCAGTTTATTATGTAATTTAGTCCTTACATGAGGCCGAGGTGCATTATTTATCGTTGGAGAAAGCTATCCTAGCAATGGTGCATGCTACGCGTAAGCTTCCCCATTATTTCCAATTCCATACAGTTGTTGTTTTGACTCAACTCCCTCTTAGGTCAATACTTCGAAGTGCTGACTACACGGGTAGGATTGCCAAATGGGATACCATCTTGGGGGCTTTTGACATTAAGTATATATCTCGCACCTCTATGAAGGGTCAAGTCCTTGCTGATTTGGTGGCTGAATTCGCTGAGCCCTTACTAGAAAAGAATGCTAAGAGGCTGGACATAGATGAAAAATTAGTTGGCATGATCTCACTCAAGGAACCTCTGTTATGAAAGGTGTACATTGACGAGACAGCGAACTAAAGAGGATCTGGAATGGGGCTAGTTTTGGTATCTCCTAAGAGAATTACTTTTGAGAAGTCCCTAAGATTGGGATTCTCAGCCACCAACAATGAGGCTGAGTATGAAACTTTACTAGTAGGAATAGCTATGGTTCGGAAGATGGTGGAAAAACAGTGTAGATGTTCTCAGATTCACGATTAGTGGTGCTCCAGGTGGAAGGAGAATTAAAGGCTAGAGTATTGTTTTGGTATAGATCCCCAGGAGCAGGAATACCCATGCAAACTCCTTGGCCACCCTCACGATGTCCTCGGCACAAGGCCTACCACGAGTCATCCTTATTGAAGATCTGTGTAAACCTACCAGGACGAATGGTGACACCATCCGAATTTATCAAATCAGGGTAGGACCTAGTTGAATGGACCATATAGTGTTATTCCTTAAGGATGATATCTTGCCTAAAAAGAAGTCCGAGGCAAATAAAGTACGCAAAAAGGCACCTCAGTTCTAGCTATCTAAGGACCAAAAGTTGTACAAACGCTCTTTTTTGGACCATATCTGCTATGTATACATTCTGAAGTAACAAAACTACTTCTGAAAGAGTTACACGAAGGAATTTGTGGAAGTCACACAGGAGGAAGGTTTTTATCTCATAGAGCTCTCACAGAAGGGTATTGGTGGCCAAACATGCAAAGAGAAGTATAAGATTATACGAAGAAGTGTGACCAGTATCAGAAGTCATCCATCAACCAGGGGGTGTCCTTAATCCTCTATCTAGCCCTTGGCCTTTTGCTCAGTGAGGCTTGGATATTGTAAGGCCTTTCTTGAAGGCAGCAGGGAATAAGAAATGGTTGCTCGTTGGCACAAATTATTTTACTAAATAGGTTGAAGTTGAGCCATTGTCAAATATCAAGGATTTGGATGCGAAAAGATTTGTCTGGAAAAACATTATCACCAGGTTTGGAATTCCTCACACACTTATTTCAGATAACGGCCTGCAATTTGATAGTAAGGCCTTCAAAAGATACTATTGTGATCTAGGCATTACGAATAGATATTCCACCCCAGTTTATCCACAAGGGAATGGACAGGTCGAGGCGGTCAACAAGGTTATAGTTAATGGGTTCAAGAAAAGGCTGGATGATGCGAAGAGAAGGTGGGTGAAAGAATTGTCGCATGTTTTGTGGACATGTTGAACTACACCACGGAGGTCCACTAGAGAAACACCATTCTCTATGACTTATGGAGCCGAGGCTATAATCCTTCTAGAGACTAGGTTTCCAACATTAAGGACGAGTTATTTCATTCCCAGTGATAATGATGGCTTGTTAGAGAAAAGCTTAGACTTAGTTGAAGAATGACGAGAAAACGCCAGGGTTCAGCTAGCTTAATATTAGCACAAGCTCAAGCAGGGGTACGATTCCAACATAAAGTTAAGGCCACTCGCACCTAAAGATTTGGTATTAAGAAAGGTTTTGGGCACTGCGAAAAACCCAACATGGGAAAAATTGGGACCCAACTGGGAAGGACCATATCGTATCACCTCGGTAGTTGGAATAAGAGCATATTATCTTAAGAACCTAGATGAAAAAGTTGCACCACGTCCCTGGAATGTAAATAACCTACGAATGTATTATTATTAATGAAAGGCGTTTCTCCCATGTTATTACTGATTACATTTTGTGTTACGTTGATGTTCATTTTTCTAAGTATCAAACTGAACCTTGGTCATGCCTGGCTCTTCGGACCACATACCTTGGATAAATTAATATTTTACTAAGTGTTAAACAGAATCTTAGTTATGTCTGGTTCTCGGACCATCTATTTTGGGTAAATTAACACTTTAGTTCATTTTTCAAATTATCAAACTGAACCTTGGTCGTGCCTAGCTTCTCGGACCACATACCTTGGATAAATTAATATTTTACTAAGTATTGAACAAAACCTTAGTTATGTCTGGTTCTTGAACCATCTACTTTGGATAAATTAACACTGCTAATTATTTTTCCTAAGTGTCAAACAGGACCCTCTGGTTCCTCGGACCATCCATTTTTGAGTCAACTAATACCTACGGTTGACTTTAGCAATGTTTTGCCATTCTGATCGCATATCTTGAGGACTCCCAAAACAGTGATGAATAGATGGAAGTTCATGAGCATCACTTAAAGCATTTGTAAGTATATCAAACATATTTGTTGCCTGGTTCATGTCTGATTACTTCCTTAAGATCATTAAGTTATATTGGAAATAATGTGAATGATGTTCTGTTGTGACATATAGACTTTGTAGTTATAAAGGTGTTTTGCTAGATTTGGTTGACTCACTAACTCTTGATTCATTAGAAAGGAGTTATCACTTATGCAGATGACAAAGCTAGGCATATGCCATTGTCTTATTAATTAGGCATTAAGTAAAGTAGAGGTTATACAAATAAATTATACAAGTGTCAAACACATAAAAGAAAAAAACTTGGCATTTTCATTAATTTAAAGTCTTTTGAAAAGATAACTTACTTATAGAATATCCAACTACATCATATAAAAAAAATTTAAAAAAAAAAAAAAACTATTAAAGCTAAAAGAGGATAGACAAAGATCAATCACGATTTCATTTTTATCACAAGATTGCCCTTGGGATTCTTCGGAAGCTGGATAGGAGCCATGTGATCAGAAGCCAATCCTTTTGCCCTTAGGATCTTCCTTGGGGTTGATGGGAAGGGTCGTCAAGAAAATCTGCATTGGTTGGGTAGCTTCCTTCTCTCCCTCAGACTCCTTAGGTAGCTTCCTGCATAGGCCACCTCTTTGGTTGTCTCAGATGATTTCTCAATGACCTCAAACTGCTTAATCTCCTCAGATGGATAGCCAGAGGAAGGAAGGATATCAATTAAGCCGTCCTTTCCAGTTTCTACCCCCTAGGAGGCAACATCAGCCTTGGAGACAAGTGGATTAGAGGCTCAGATGGCTGGAGAATAGTAAACATTTTCTGTCCTCCAGTGGGCAAAAGAGACATCAACCCTAGCTTGAATAAATGCCTTATTCCACACTTGGAGGCAATAATGTCTACATACCTCAGAGACCTGTAGCCTGAGGTTTTCCTCAGTCTCAGCCACCCCAACCTCATATCCATCTTGCTCAACTCGGTCTCTTACTTTCTTGGCTTCCTCTCTGGCTTTTTCAGCTTCCTCTTTGGCTTTGTTAGCTTGCTCTTTTTGTTGGGATATATGTCCTTAAATCCTATTGTATGATGCTATGTATTTTATTATGTAAGACATTATGTATGACTTAATGTTTTGGTTAATAAAGTTGTATTAATATTTGAAAATATTGGTAACATGAATATTGGGACATTATCATATAGTCCATGAGATGCATAGTATGTGATTTATGTGATTTAGTCACAGAAGATATAAATCACAAGTTCTTTGTAAACTCAGAATTATAGTTCGTAGTCGGTGATACGAAATTGGGCATTTCATCTGCGAAGCTATAACATATCAACTAAGATGATTTGTCTTGATCATGGAAATGGAGATTTCTAGTTGATATGTTGATATGTTTTAAGAGTTAAGACATATTGAACTGGAACAAAGTGAGATTTATTATTCTCCTAAAGACTGTCAATAGAATAATAAACTCACGAAAAGTTATATTTGCATGAACTCTTAATCCTGAGAGGATAATGGACCTGATCATGAAATGTAGGTTGCTTTGATATATCAGGAGTGAGATCTATATTTAAGGTCAAAATCTCAGTATGTTGGGCAGCCACATTTAGTGTTGATGGAACATATATTCTCGAGATGGAATTCATAGTCCTTAACGGAGATATAAAATATTCCCTTGAGATAAGTTTAATGTGTTTGTTATTCAGAGAGTTGGGCCTGACCACTTTAGTAAGGAGTTACTAAAGTATATATATTTATGGAATTGGATTTCATAAATATATGATGAATAACTTAAAGGATTAAACCGGATACTCAAGGAATTAAGATATAGTAATAAACAAAGTGGCAGTCTCCTTTCATGACTTTGTGTTACTATGAATATTTTATGAAGGGGTTGCATGTATAATAAAGTCTTGGGATATAATTTATTAATAAGGCCTAGAGTGCAACTATATTTATATAGTGGTATTAAATATAGTTAATGGTAACTTTGGACTTGTCAAGAGTTGACAGAAAAACCCAAGGCCCATTGGAGCTAGTGTCTTATTGGTCCCTTTTGGTCCCACTCCAAGCCACACACTTAAGCCCAATTGGAAAGGCCCAAAAGGCCGGCCCAATTAGATAATCAGTTAGATACAAAGGGAGAAAGACACAGAATTATTCTGTAGAGATTTCATAGAGAAGAAGAGAGAGTGTGAGACACACTTTCATTCTCCCTTTGGAACTGATTGAGAGACCACACATCTTGGGCGTTAGTGGAATTGGAGTGAAGATTGAAAGTATTCCCAAGTGCTTCCGTTCTTCAAGTTTTTGAAATTCACCGCTCCAAGGTACACTCTCTTGTTCTCTAATTCTGAAACTTAAATAGCCCATGTTAACTTGTATGTATGAAGTAGATCCGTTTATGCTTCATTATATTTATTCTTCCGCTGCGCATGTATGATTCCATCACTTTTGCCTTCTTTAGACTTTTCTAGAGGTCTTCTATCAGCTTTTTTGCCGCAGTATAATCTTCATCTGCTTAGCGAAGTTGTAGTCATTGGATTTTGACCTGCCTCTCAGCAACTTTTAGAGCTGCCTCGGCGCTTATTTTATCACTTTTTGCTTTATTCAACTGGGCAGTGACCTCTTGTAGTTTCTTCTTCACCAACTCGAAGGTTTTCTAAGCATTGTTGCACCTAGCCTTCTCATCATTCATTGCTTTGTGTAAGCTGATAACTATCTCCTCAACTCTATAAGCAGATTGGATGGCCTATTCACAACAATAGAAGAGAACAAAGGGGCATAGTCAGTTCAGATAAAAAAAGAGAGTAAAAGTTGAAGAAAAGTCAGATGGGAATCTTACCATGGTGAGCTCCTTTTTTAATGTCATGAAGACATCCTACTTCCTCATCTGCCTCAATTCGGCCATATCTTTAGGCGGTAGAAAAGCTTACTCTAATGCTTCAGCTACACAGGTAGTTGTTCCTGAATGAGAACCTCTAATGGAGGCATCAGTAGTAACCTCATAATCGTCCAAGATCATTACAGGGGCCTAGATTGGGGCAGATGGAGGGGCCTGAACTTCAACCCCTTTTTCAAGCCTCGACTGTGTTTTGCAAGCTTGCTTAATTCCCGTTTGAGGCTCCACGTCCTTGGGAATGAGGCTTTTCCCCCCCTTAACCACATCTTTCCCCTTAGGTTGGTCCCTTTTTCTTTTATGATTAGCCTAATCAGTGCGTTGGGATTGAAGGGGTGGAAGAGAAGGGAGTTTAGGCTGTGATGTTTTTTCTAGCTGTTCGTCCTTAGGAGAAGAGAGTTTAGTCTGAGCAGTCTTCCCAGGCTCTTGACTCCCCACCTGGGCTTCCATTATATCTTTAAGACTCTGTCTAGTCTTGCGTTGGATTCCCATTGTACCCGACTTAATAGTTTCTTCTTGTGGATGGCTAATTGGTTCTGAAGATGAAATGCTGAGGTCATTAGATGGGCTTCCCGGAGAAGTGGGTTGGTTGAAAACCTCAAATTCATCCTCGGAATCTAAAACTTCGACAATTTCCTCCTCTTCCTTGGTGTGTGGTTAGGAGGAAGTTGCCTCACCAACCGTGTGTTGGGATGGAAAAGGAATTAGAGGGATACTGTTAGGTATGGGTTGTGTGACGAGGGTGCCTTGAGGAATAGAAGCGCCCTTAGGAAGAAGGAAACCTTTAGCAGCAACATTTATCCGATGTAGACGTGGGTCTTTTGCTCTAATCACGCATTTTGGTGCTCAAAAGGATTTGGAGATGGGATTGTAGCCGAGGATCAAATGTGCTACTCGGAGTTAATTATCGGTGTGTACGAATACTTCTGCCTTCAATATTTCGTCTAATTTCGCTTGGTTGACAAGGCCGAAGTGGGGGATAGCAACGTGTCTATCTGCAAAATCACCAAGAAAAATAAGATTCAATTAAAAAGAAATTTCTATATAGACCCAAATTAAAGAAAATGAAGAGAGGGAGTAGTTCATCTAAGCCTAGTGCCTCACCTGGTTCCACTTTCCTTGTTGAATAGGGGAGGCCATCGTACCATTCCCTCTATATGACCAGAAAGTCTTTTTTTCAGACCCTTATTGGATTCAAGAAGGCATTAGATCAGTTTAACCTCAGGATGCCTAGATTTTAAGTAATATCCCTGCCCCTTTAGGTGGTGGAGATTGTAAATCCAATTAACATCGTGATGGGTGAGCCCCAAACCCATCTTTTCATTGAGTGCATCTATAGAACCTAAAATCCTAAACATATTTGGGGCGCACTAGGTAAGAGCTAATCTATAGGCCCTAAGGTAATCCTTAATGACCGTCCCCATTAGGATTTTCATCCCTCCCTTTATAAAGGCGATCATCGGGATTACTACTTCTCCCTCTCGCCATTTTTCATGCCATTCCCCTTCCTTACAGTACGTAACTGATACCCCCAGTGAAATCCTATATAAAGTCTTAAACTGTTCTATTTTTTCCTTGGAATCTACTGAGGAGGCAAATCTACCCATTTTTAGGAGAGGGTTGAAGGTATTGAGAAATAGAGAAAGGGGTAAGTGAGCCAAGGAGAAAGGGACACAGAAAAGAGAAAAGTATGCAAAAAGATAATGAGTGGAGAAGTTTGTGAAGACTTACACCAAGAAGAAAAACCACCTCGAATTAATTCTTGGTAATTGTGAGGACACGTGTAAACTGAGAGAGTTTGCAGGTTCGTTGTATGAATGTTGAGGAGAGAAAGGTGATTTGATTTGAGGATATTTATATCAAAGAGGGTTTGCAAGTGGGAAAATTCCCTCTTGTATTCCTGCGCGATCCTCAACCGTTGGATCTATGTTGCATCGTAGAACATGAGGGACAAAAAGCCGTAGAAATTTAATGAAGGAGCGCCTCGCGTGCCGAAACTTCAAGAACGTGCAATGGTCAGTTCAAGGGACTCCTTCACTATCAGGGATGATGTATGACAAATACAAAGTAATTGTGCCAGATATCGAGATCCTCTTTTCCTCCCGAGATGGCAGAAATGAGAATCTCGAGGGGCTATTGTAGGGTCAATAGGCTCAAGAGTATGTATTGGACTGAAGGCCCAATCCGAGGACACTAAATGGTCCAAGGATGTGGGAACATCAGCCTGAGAGGAAGTTTTGATGGATAAAGAGGCAAAGGCTAATCAGGGTTATCCCAGAAGGTGGTCCGAGGATGAGTTTGTCCTCAAGCCGAGGTAGGAAAGGGCTACCCGACGTTTGAAAGCAATGTTCTAAGAGAACCTGTAAGTAAGGATATGCATGGTGAGTATACAGGATAAGAAGAAGGGTTACAAGATATCCAAGATAAAGTTGCTACCACCGCATTAAATACTCTGCAACTAAACCTCTGGCCACATTAATGGGGAAATGATGCCTAAGTATCGGTTCAGCCTTACAGCTACCTCTAAAGACTTCAGGAATTGGCTAATGGGACAAGTATCCAAACCAAAAATCTGATCTATGGAGGCTGGAGAGAGGAAGAAAGGTGATATAAAAAGAGGAAAGGACATTCAGGAGAGGGGGATTAAAAGAGAAAAGAAAGAAAACACTGTAAATGTTAAGATCAATACCTGTAACCTATCTTTAAGAAAGAGAAATATAGAATCCAGTCTTCTCAGCTTGAGTCCGTGGAAAATTTTTGTTATATAAACTATCTCATCTATATGATATTGCGATCTAGTCCATTATCTTTATTACTTAAAATCGCTAGAACCTAGATTTCAAGCCCACTCTCTACAAATTCATTGTATTAGACTTTTTAGGTCTTTCCCAATCTTATTTTTTAGGTTTGGATGCAAATTGTGTCCTTACAATTATTATAGTTTTAATTTATTGACATATAATTTTAAATTAAAATATGCATTAGATGAGCATAATACTAATAATATATATATATATATAGAAGAAAAATGACTTTTAATTAACCTCATAATATTATGTTACATAAACTCTTGAGATCTCACAATTTTAAACGTAATTATTTAATATATAATTTAGTTGAATTTAAATTCTATTATATAGTTAAACCTGAAATTAAAATCTAGGTACATCATATCTTCTTTAAATACTACTCCTAGAATATATAGGTGTCCAAGTTGGTTCCTAAACCTAAAACAAATGATGCCTCCCAACCCTCCGCCTCAATGGTCCACCTAGCCAAGGCATACTCCCCTAATGAAAGTAAAACCTATCATACGACTTGTGACACGGGGCGATGCACTCACAATGGTGAATTCATTATAGATAGAGAGTTAGACTCAAATATATTCCATACCCTAGATTTAACAAGGACTCTTCTAATGAGGGCTAATCAGTAATCACATAATTGCACTAATTATACTACCCTCGGTTAGAGGCAAGTGAGGGACCTTAAGCTTCATTTAGGCTTAAGCTCCCTAAAGTTCATCCCACCAATTCACAACTTGTGTCATTGCATATAATAGCTTCTGAGTACAGTAACAGGCTACCCTCCAATCCATTAAAGGTCCACTTAGGTCTAGATTTAAGCATAGGCCTCTAGTTGTAAATGACCTTTTGAAGGAGGGAAAACGAGGCCCAGGTTAATAAAGGCCTTACCCACACATGGATTAGCCGTAGAACCTATCCATAGGAATAAGGTTGTCTATGGGTCAGTCTAGGTAGTTTTTGTGCCCAACCTAGACTCTATTCGACTCCTTTGGGTAGCAGATCAGGAACCTGCCACTGATCAATACGGTGATCAGGTCAGTTCGAGTTGGTTTCAGTTGGAACCGAGAAGGCGGCAACAATCCACAGATCTCGTTGGAGCTTTTAGATTTCGTCTCGACCTCACTGGAGATCACAAGATCTCGTCCAGATCTAGGTGGATTTCGCAATATTTTTGCCAAATCTAGGTGGAATCTTGGACAAAGATGTGATTTTAGGTCGAATTCTTGTTATACATGGAAAACTTTGATGAGATTTCTAAGAAATCTGGGTGGAAGGTTGATTGGTTCAATTGATATCGGGTTTTAGAGGGAAGACCCACCACTCAACCCACTCCCGTCAGGTTTTGGAGGAGGACACTTGTCACCGACCACCATAGGCATCAGTTCGGGTGGTGATTGGCTTGGGTTCAAGTTGGTGGGGCAGGTGGATCAGGTGGCTGGGTTTGGTAGACAGCCATACAAAGGAGAGCTAAATTGCGTGCATTTAATTTTGGCTTATTTAATTTGACCCAAAATCAAAACCAAAAACCACAAATAAATAACTTTTAAAAAAATAAAGAAATTCAAAGGGTGCACAAATGTTGTAAGTTTATTCTCAAAAGGTAAATTATTTCTTAGTTGCTGGGCCCAATAATAGATTTAAAACTAAAACATCATGTGTCGTTTTCATATTGTGTTTATTGCTTTGCGATCGGTAATAGCCTATGTTTTATTCTTTGATTGTTAAAATCTAATTGGGCAATTAGCATAACTGGAGTACTTTAAGTAAATATTCCACTACATAATATAATTAGGATCAAAACAACATCATTTTCACCATTGATCAATTCGACAGTGCATACACAAAAACTGGAGTCCTTGTACTATGACTGCCATCAGACCATACCAATGATGAGGACGCCTTTGAGTAATTAGTTGGCAGAATACCTTGTCCTCCAGTAACATGCACCATAAAAGACGACTTCTCATTTAAGGATGTGAAGGATAGAACTTCAGGCTCTACAATTATTTTCACTTCAGAATTTGTGAAGGTTGTGGCCTTGTAAGTTGAGTTTGCAAAGCCTACATTTGTAACTGTCCTATGAAAGGTAACATTGAAAGGCTGCAATGGACTGACCATGGCCGTCATTGAAGGATAATTCAAATCTCTAGCCAACGTTTTTGTGGAAACTTCGGGGCAAGTGCTGTTATCTCCTGAAATGAGTCCAAGGTTCTTCTCATCATAGCCCAAACTGCATAGCAAGTTGATGTAGTCTTCTTTGGAAGCATCGTACACGAGTCCTGGATCAACAGCTTTTGTTGGATTGATTTTTCCAGATCCATAAGCAAATTCTGCTGCTAAAATTTCGGTAGCATTCATGGGCGAAGCTATAGATACAAGAAAAAAGTTGGTGATTCAGCAACATAAACTTTAAGAAAGCTTACTAGTACTTGGCTTGGGAAAATAAATAAGAAGGCAGAAGAAGAAATAAGAAAGATTACCAGTAGTCATAATAGCGGATTTGATTGCTGAAGCTGACCAATCAGGATGAAACGTTTTCACATATGCAGCCACACCAGAAACATGGGGACAAGCCATGGAGGTTCCAGATAATATATTGTACTTAGCACGCCTCATGTCTTGAAAGCTAGATGAGGGTGAAACAATTTCTGAGTACGCAGCCAAGATTTCTACCCCTGGGGCAGTTATATCAGGCTGCAGCCAAATACAAGCATAATGCAATGTATTTAATTCAATTAGCACTTCTTAATATTTCCACTGGAGACGTCTAGTTTAAATCTCGTCTCTCCCATCTATCAAATTATCAAAAAATAAATAGATAATTGTATGATCAAAGAGTTTGTAGATTCAAAAAACAAGTACCTTCAAGATTTCTGGCACAACATAATTCGGCCCAATTGAAGAAAACCAAGCAACTATTGGTGCATCACCAACTTGTATGGCTTCACTTTTTAGAATGGTTGTATGGCAATGTTGGCCTCAAAATCTGCATCAGGATCATCGCAAACCACAATCTTTCCTATTACTAAACTGCTGTTTAGGCAACCTGCATTGCAGACTCTACAATACAGAAAGAATTTGAAGTTTCATTTTATGACTAATAGTTCATTAGAAAATATTAAAACAATTTGGGTGGCAGAATTTACCCTTCTGAGGTAGAGGTAGAGCATTTATTCTTCACAGCATTTTGGCCAAGAACCAGAGGAAATTTAGTTCCATTTAATGAGAAACCATTTATTCCAATTCCCTGTTTATGGAGAACCATCAGAATACAAATTAGTAAATTGAATACATACATACATACATATACACACACATAATTATTTGGTAACATGCTGTACATAAACAGTTCATCTACACTGACGACACAGGATGTGAAAAGATACAAGGATGATACATACATCTAGTGTCTTTCCGTTCCCAAGGACAACCTTGTCTATGATTTGGCGATCTATGTTGCTTGCTGCCACACAAAATATCCATGGAGCTACACTTGACACACTAGCTATTAGACCAGCACTGTTGCCTGCAGATTGAGAAGTTAATATCCCTTTCTCCATCGCATGAAATGCACCAATCGCAATGACATCTTGGCTGAAATTTGCAACTGCAATATATGGTCCTATTGAAATGGAAATGATGTCAACTCCATCAGCAATAGCATCGTCAAAAGCAGCCAAGATTTTTTCTCCTTGACAGTCATTTGGATAGCAGGCTCTATATGCTGCAATCCTCGCTGAGGGAACCCCTCCTCTTGCAGTACCTTGAGCAATTCCATAGAAACTGGCACCCTCTACTTTGTTGCCAGCTGCCGTTGAGGCAGTATGGGTTCCATGACCATCATGGTCCCTTGCAGACATATTATCACTTGATGTTGAGGAGTAATATCGAGCACCAATTATCTTGCTGAAATATGATGGTTCCATATTGGTGTTCAGCATTTAAAGGAGTGTAAATAACAGAAAATTTACATTTTTCTTTTGGTTGTGTTCAGTGTTTCAGTGCTATGCATAAACAAAAAGCTGGGAGACAATATTACTTATTGCAAGTGAAATTGTTGCCGCCTTTACATTCACCCTTCCACTTCGAGGGGGGAGGATTGAATCCTTCATCATTGAAGCTCTCTGATTCAGGCCAGATTCCAGTGTCAATAACGCCAACTATGACATCACTATCAGCAGTGGCATTCCTTTCAATTGTCTCGGAAAAACCAAGAGAGTCCCAGGACCTTGTTGTGTGAAGATGGTAAGGTTTGCTTGGAAAAACAGAGACTACCTCATTCCTATCTGCACATCACAGTATGTAAAAACATGCTATAATGTTAATGCTATGACCCATCAATTTATGTGACTCTTTCGGGAAATAGATACAATAAAATTGTCTTGCATGCAACACTCACTAGCAAGCTTTTGTCTTTCACGATTAGTGAGCTTGGCAGCAAATCCATTGAAACTCCTTTTGTAACTTCTAACCAAGCAATTTTCTTCAGAACTGGAGAGAGAGAGAGGGGGGGCGAACATAAAATATATATATATATATATATATATATATATATATAAAATAAATAAAAAATAACTGATAATGTTGTTATTATTTTCGAAAAAAAAATGAATAGCATCTAGAAATGTTACCTGCCCTCAACAACTTCTTGAAGCAAACTAAGGTCGTTAGACAATGGAGAGTATTGCCCTGTTGGAAGTGACCCATGTACACAATGTAGACCTGAATCATCATTATCATCAACAACTTAAGCAGAAAGTCACAAAGAGTGGCATATAAAACGGAAATTTGGTGTGATTTATGTGTACCAATCTAGTTTTACTAGTCATTGGACCATAGAAGAGACAGATTCTTTTGCAACGAAAATAACACTTGCCTTTCTGTCTTCATCTGCGGCTCTGCATGATAAGCTACTGATGAGTATAAGAATGTAGGATATGTAAAAAAACAGAAGAGATCCATGATTAGCCATTTTTCCAATTCTGAAAACTGAAGAGTGGTAAATTGTGTTTTATATCAGGATGGAGGGCTAAGAATTTTTTGTCTATTAAGCATTATAATTTGCTTTCCTTCTTATTAAATGCATCTATTAACTATGGAAATTAATTTAGCAACATTGATTGGAATTGGTGAGGATGATATGCCTGGAAAATGAATATATGATAAATTGTGATAGGACAGAAAATCTGTATTCTTATAATGTTTTTATTTCCTTTGCAGTGGCCATTGGGTAATTTCCATGAGTCAGCTTTCATAGTGGCATATTACTTGATAAAACCTTGGAAAGATCTTAGGCTGGCAGCTTGCAACTTGGTAATGATATATCTGGCAAACCCACACCAAGGATTTAGATTCATGCATGACTTGGCATATATATGCAAAAATTAAAGTCATTCCATAACTTTAATTTTTGTATATATATGTCAAGTCATGCATGAATCTAAATCCTTGATATAGGTTTACCAGAAATATATATATATATATATATATATATATATATATATATATATATAGTTTCGCTCTACGTAAAACTTTATCACTTGAGTTTCAAATATCTCCCCTCAAAAAAAAAAATTGAATTATTACCAAATGTTTCAAATAAATTTAACAATCATTTTGATTCTATATAATAATTTTTTGTGTTATATTTGTAAAATTCACCCACATGCTGGCGTGTAAGTGTAATGGCTTGACATATCTATGTAATAGGCATTGTGAAATTGATATGTTTTTGTCATGTGACTTATTAATTATAGATAATTAATTTACTTTAGATAACACCCTATAAAGTTTCAAAAGGCTTACTAATCTATATATATATATATATATATATATATATATAACCGAAGTCTATGAAGTTTTCACAATTTTCCACCTCAGTACAATATTTAAATAAAATTATCATTATTTTAAAAAAAAAAATTATTATTTTTTAGTTCAAACTTAACCAGGAATGAAACTCTATCTTTCTAATAAGTCCAACTTAAACTCAAACTCATCATTATCAATTTTTTTTAAATAAAATTATTTTTGTTTAATCAAAACTTAACAAGGAGTGAAATTTTATCTTTCTAACAAGTCCAATTTAAAATCAAACTCAAACGTGGATAATCTATATAAAAAAAAAACAAAAATTATGATAGGACTCAAAAAAAAAAAAAAAAAGACAAACGTTGAAAAGATAGAGACTCTCATTGATAATAGTGGGTTTGGTATTTGGGTTGAAATTTCTACTAATTATTTTTTTTTTTTTTTTTATTGTAAATGGCAAAACATATCTATTGTCTTGGAGAAAAATAAAAAATGCAACCTATGTCTTCCAGCCTAGGGAACGATAAATTTTTATTTGGTATGTTATCTATAAATTAGTATGTAACTCATGCTACCGCACAGGAATAGATATAATTTAATAAACCAATAAATATATTGCATTTTATTATTTAAGTGATACTGTTGGTTTTGTTTTTTATTTATTTATTTATTAATCATGAGTTTAACCATATTTAAAAGACTTAATTTATTCATGTTTAATAAAATTTAGTATTATGTAATTTTTTAACAAATGTTTTTATCATACAAAATTCTAATGAAAGAATGTTATATAGACATATATATTCAAGGTTGACTCATTCACGGTACATATAACTATGATTAAATTGCTTTATCACAAACCATTTTTAACAAAATATTTTAATCAATTAAATGTGAATCTCATAACGTGCATCTCATAACAATATATAACAATAAAATAACATGAATCTTATAAAAAATTTATCAATTAAAAATCACTAAAATTATGAGCATAAAACGTAAAGACAAACAAATAGGATAAATACTAATTCCTTAAAAGAAAACTTACAGTGAGTTAAAAAAACTACATAAATAATCTTTGATATTTAAAGAATAATGGGATTACAACTTTCTTTCGAAATTGGGTAGAGACTCGTGCTGATAACGTGTTATGAAAAAGAAAAGAAATATGTAACATCAATGATAGGAAAACAAAACAATTTTATAATTAAACAATAAAAATTATTGACAAAAAGGAAAGAAAGTATAGGCAGATGAAAGACACTAAACATACAACATCAATCATAGGAAAACCACAAAATTATATAATTAAATAATAAAAAATTTACACAAAAATGAACGATAGTATAGGTGGATAAAAGAAAGCAGTAGTCAAACCTTATGAATGGTTGGAATTCGTTTTGCAAAGCATAAACCAAGACCATGAAAATTGTAAAGACAAGTACAATCGGAATATTTAAAGAAACTCTTCTTTTATAAGATACAAAAATAACCAAATACATGCATCATTAATATCAAGAGATTCTTTTGAAATTCCATGTGGAAAAGGGAGGTGAACCTGAAAATACGTGGGTGAGGAAAAATGAGGTGAACCTAAAAAAAAAGGAGGTGAACCTAAAAATACGTGGATGTGAAAAAGAGAAGTGAACCTAAAAATACACGGGCGTGGAAAAAAAAGAAAAAAAAAAAAAAAAAAAGCACACCGAAATTACAAATTAGACTCCAAACTAATTTAGAATTCCAATTAGAGTTTCTCTCTGCTTCACCTATTTTATATATATATATATATATATATATATATATATATATAGATTTGTTGAATTTAGTTTGGTTTTGAAGTAGAATTTGGAGATTTCATAAATTTTGAAGTTTTAAGTCTTGGGATTTTTGGTATTTGCGTCTTAGGAGGTTGACCTTAATTCTTCACCTTAAATGCTTTTTATTTAAGTTCATGTGATTTTTTATTTTCTTATTAAAAGCTTTATTTTTGGTTGATTAATTATTTGCTTGGATTAATTTCAATTTTTTTTTTCCAAAATGTCTATTTACTGATTGTTAGATTTTTTTTAAAAGTCAATAGTTTTTCTGTGCATCACACAGGTGAGCGACTAGTGTATATATATATATATATATATATATATATATATATATATGAGAAGAAAATTTATTTTTAATTAACCTCATGGTATTATGTCACATAAACTTTTGAATTTCCCACAATTTTAAATGTTACTATTTTAATATTTTTTTTAATTGAATTTAAATTCTATTTTTATATTTAAACCCTCCAGTAAAATCCTATTACTTCATGTCTTCTTTAAATATTAATAATTGAATATATAATTCCATCTACTAATATAATCATAATAAATAGATAAAAAATATACAATTTTCAATACAAACACAATCATCATAAATTTTTATTAATAGCACATTATAATCAAATTTCATATTAAGGTAAAGAAAATTGAAAAAAAAATCATATTATGTTAAACTATTTTTTTTTTTTTTTTTTTTTTTTTTTTTTTTTTTTTTTTTTGTTGCTAAATTTCAATGTCATTCAAACAGAAGAGAGGAAACTACAGCATGGGAGTCTACCGCATAAGCAAAGAGGATAACCTCAGGTAGATTCTCCTTGTTAAAACACAAAGGTAATGCAGAATCAAAGCTAACTTTACAGCATTATGTGCTGCAATATTACAGGACCTACGGACCCAAACAAAAGAGCAACTAAGGAAAACTGAAACAGAATTTAGAATATTAACAATGTCATTGCTGATGGCCCAGTTAGGCACAACAGGATTGTCAAACAATGAATCCAACACATCTTGGAATCGCTCTCCATGATTAGAGGCTAGGTTGACTGCCCATTGGATTGCACTTGCTTCTGCTTGGATGGGTGTGCAGCTATGGTGAGGTTTAGCCCATAATTTGATCACCTCATTGAGGGAGTTCCTTGCTATTACCGCTAGTGCAGTTCTTGATGGTCCAGTTGCAGCATCCACATTGAGCTTGATGAATCCAGTCAAGGGGGGCTTCCAAACTTGGGACGAAGGTGCGCAATGAGCTTGGTTTGCAGCCTGGATTACATTATGGAACTCTATCATTCTACTCTGAATCCGCAAGCAAGCTTCACGGATGTTAACTTTTTCGCCTTGGAATTCAGCTCTATTTCTTAAATTCCATATTCCATCTACCACAAAGGTCATTGCTGAAGAAACATGCCAGCTTTCTACGTCTTTCTACGTCTAAGGTGGTGGTGGAAGGAGGGAGTGCAAGGATGAGCTTGATTATGTCACCGCTGCTCTGTACATTTTGAGAATCCGTTCTGAAAGTTGAAACCCCAACAAGACTCGAACCAAACAGCTCTGGCGAGTGGGCAAGTGAAAAACAAGTGGCAAATGGACTCAAGCTCATTTCCACACAAGGCACAGGAGGAGTTAAAGGTTTCAAACCTTTGGTTCAAGATGTCTTTGGTGGGTAGAGAGTTTGTCGCCATCCTCCACAGTAAAATTCTGATTCTTTCCGTGGTTTCGATTTTCCATAAGCCTTTCCATTGAGCCTCATTCAGGGGGGTGGTAATATTAAAATTGTGGTTGGCTTTGTAAACTGACTTCACGGAGAAGACACCCTTAGCATCTAGAATCTATATCAATTTATCTGGTTTGCGCCTTCGTGGAATAGGGAGAGCTAGAATTGCTTGTGCCGAGGCTGGCTCGAAGATTTCATTGATTAACCCAACTTTCCAGTGATTGGTGGTGTTGTCAATGAGCATGGAAACCGTCATAGGACAATCTGCATACGCTGCTTGAATGCCTGATGAGGTTTAGATATGAATTTCAGAAGCCACGGAACCCAAGGGTCCAACAAGACATCAATGGTAGCGTCATCTCCAATTAGGTTGCAAGCCCCCTTAATGATCAAATTCTTTACACCCTCAATGGCCCTCCAAACCAGTGAAGCTTTTGAGGGGGGGTCATCATGTAACCAACTATGCCGAACTTTGTACCTAGCTCTTAGAATGGGCATACATTAATTATCCCTCTTTGAAGCTATCATCCGTGCTAATTTGGCTAGGAGAGCATCATTGAATTCCTTGGCCTTTCTAAGTCCCAAGCCACCTTTGCAAGTTGGCTTGCATATGTTATCCTAGGCTGTTAGAGCTAGGAAAGAGCCATTTTGGGATTTTAGTTTCCACCAAAACCTGCGGGATAGAGCATCCAGCTTATCACAAACACCTGATGGGTTTTTGAAGGAGGACATGGCATAGTTTGGAATGGTTTGTGCAACAAACTTTATAAGGGTGGTTCTCCCTGCCCTAGATAGTGTTTTTGCTTCTCCAAACTGTGAGCTTGGATTCAAGTCTGTCAACCAAGAATTTGAAATCCTTGGTTGGGGATTTGGAGAGGAAGATGGGTGCACCTAGGTAGACAACATCATGCTTAAGTTTTTTCATCTCGAGGATGTGCTTGATGGATCTTTGGGATTGTAGGGGCGTGTGGCTTATTGTCATTCAAGCAAACAGACAAATGTGCCCATAGCACTTGCCTGATAAGTCCATAATTACATAACGAATACATCCAGATTCTATGCATTCCACGAGTTACCAACCAGTATATATGACAACAGTAATTATACCCATAGTCATCTAAGGTTACGCCAAGTTGCGCATTCCTTGAGAAGGGATAAGAATCTTCTTCATTTAGTCTTTCACCTCTTCAAAGTCAATAGTTTGCATTATGTGAATTTATTATTTAATTGCCAGGTATTAATGGCATAAGTGGATTTTATTTTCATATATTAATTATCTATAAATGGTGTGTTAATTTTTTATATAGAAGAAACTTATATTTTATATGGTTATTTTTACTTTGAAAAAAAAAACTATATGGTTATTTGACAAACTCTATTGATATAAATAGAAATTTTTTTTTTTTTTTTTTTTTAGGAAATATAGATATGTATAGAGATGAATTCAAGTTACACCTCCATTTCTACTAGATTTTATGGTGGAAATTTGATTAGTTACCAAGTCATAAATAAAATATTATAACGTTAACACATCTCTCAATTCTACAATAAGAGTTATTACTTGGAAATCAATAATCATTTATGAGAAATATTATGTCCACAATATTTTCACAACACTTTTACAACAAATTTTAAATAGCAAGTTATTAATAGGGATGGTAATGGGGCAGGGCGGGGACGAAGGATGGGATCTTCGCCCCCGTCCCGTACAGATTTTCTTGCCCCATCCCCGCCCCTTAAGGCCCCACGAAGACCTGCGAAGCCCCGCCCTACACAGTAAAACTTTATTTGTTGTTAATTTTCCCTACAACTAATACCATTTTTTCAAAAAAAATGACATGTTTCAATATTAAAAATATACTTGAAATTATAAATAAATTTATCCTATCAAATCAAACTAATTTTTAGCAAAAACTAAATAATATTATCTAAATGTTTAACAAAACAATGTCACAAAAAAAATCTCATAGTAGGCACAATAAAATAATCCAAACACCTAATAAGATGATGATATTGGTATCTTACTTCCAACTTTGCTAGAGAGAAAAAAGAGGAGAACCACGTTAGGTAGAATAAAATAAGATGATGATATTTTTGTTTAAATAGTAGGATTTTAGAGTATGAAAAAATTACAACTTAACCCTTATTAATGAGAGGCGGGACGAGCGGGTATGGGACGGGCCGGGGCGGGTTTAAAAAGTGTAAACCCATCCCCGCCCCGCCCCGTGGTGTGGGTCTAAAATCTCGCCCCATCCCCGCCCTATCACCTTTGCAGAGCGGGGAAAACCCGCACGAGGCGAAGCGGGGAGGGGCAGGTCAAGCGGGGCGAGGAAAAATTGTCATCCCTAGTTATTAATATTAGTTGTTACAGGTAAGCAAAAAAGTAATTGAAATTGCAGATTCAAATTAAAACTATTAACAACTTAACACCTATGATTTGTTATAAAAATACTGTGGATGTAAAACTTCTCATCATTTATTCTAAACTAAATTCAATAACGATGAAATGTAAAAGACCATATTTACACCCTCTAATAAAATATTGACACACTAGATTTCCTTTTTATTTTTCAAACGAAATCATATATAATGACTAAACTACTACTCTTATTTTATATCCATTTTTTTTTTCATCCACTTTCATATTTTTAATTGTGGACTTTTTTTTTTTTTTTTTTTTTACTCCATTTGTTTCAACATTAACATTTTTTGGAAAATGAATTATTTTCTAAAAATAATTTTTCAAAAAATTATCTCATTTTTTTATATTTAGTAGCAACCTTAAAATGCAATAAAAAAAAAAAAAAAAGTGTCTTTTTAGTTCCTGATACTGACAAGAACAAGATCTGAATCTAAAATGTCATCACTGATCAAAAACATTTGTGTTCCATGTTCTTCATGTTTGGATGAAGTATTATGAACACGTGCATTTCTTTAAATCCATATGACTATATGAGCCACGAGGAATATTGAAACGGCCGAGCCAACATTGCAAATGCTAGCCTTAAAAACCTTGCATTTCGACTTGTGCATGCCCCAGTTACCCAGTGCTTAGGAATAACAGCTTTAGACCATATCAAGTTCCAAGACAAACCTCTCTGCTCTACCTTCACCTTGGAGAAAGGACTCAGGCAGATTGTTTACGGTTTCAATAGCTATTTGCTACTCCTCCACTTTGGTGGGGCAGTCTAGCACTGGGTTCATGATGTACAAGGTTTTTTTAGAAAGATGTAATAAATATTGGATTTATATTGGTTTAATGGGTTGATGTTGTGTGTTCGTGTGCTTTACTAGGAACAATTTTTTTAATTCTGACGTGGCAGTGTTTCATTGGAGGGTGTAAATATAATCTTTGATTTTAATGAATTCGTTCATGTCTTCTTTACTTCTCCTCGTTTCCCCCCATAGAGAGAGTACCTTTGCAACATATTTCCCCTGCTCTCCTTATGCTGGCATCATTAATCAATTATTATTTTCAATTGACAAGATTGTCTTTATAAATAAATAAATATATATATATATATATATTAATGATATGACACTTGTATACTTTTCAATATAGAAAATAAAAGCTTAACAGCAAAATAATCAATTTTTTTTTTTTTTTGGGAGAAAATTTGAACCTATAACTTTTACTCTAGTGATAGCTCTTTGTCATCAAACCAAAATAATAATTAGTTTTTGGTGTATTATAAGCAAAATAACCATTTCAAGTTTAGAATATAAGCAATTATCAAAAGTCCCAAAATCCTATCTGAATCAATAGAGTATTATATTTATTAAGGCATTTAACTTAAATATGATGTGAGACTAAACCCAGTAACCATCCAGAAGACGATCGAAGTCCCAACTTCCCCAGATAAGCCAATTATGGTAAAGTAAAAACCAAGCTTTGCTAAGTGCTACTTCCACAGAATAGTACTCTGGGCAAAAAAACACAAGAAGACCACAAATCTGATCGTCAGCTTAGTGTCATTCAAGCAAACAGACAAATGTACCCATAGCACTTGCCTGATGAGTCCATAATTACTTCATTGAAAAATGGAAACGTGTTACGTGTAGACCCATTCAGTTGAATCTATTTCAAATTAAATCTAATGAATCATGTTTAAGAATTACTCTACATGTATCAAAAAAAAAAAATTGACTCCACAAGTTTACAACAATCCTGGTTCTTACATACTATTTTGGTTCAAGATGGCAAAGTATCGATTTCTGTCAAAAATCATTTGTAGTACTGAATGTTAGATATCCATGATGTTGTATAATCTGAAAAAGAGATTGATATTACATTTAAAATTTGCAAATATATATATATATATATATATATATATATTGAAGACATTTTTGTGCCAAATTTGTATTATTCAAATCTAGTATGTGACGACAAAACAATCATTCAAAGATCCACCAGCTATCAACAATAGAAACGACATCATAATAATAATAATAATAATAATAGAAACCATATCATGAAACCATGTCTTACTTATTAAGAGATACCATTCTAATTAGTTATCACATATGAGTTATCCAAACTGCACTTTACATCATCCAATAACTGCACTTTCCTTGACTGAATTATCCTAACACTGTTTAAAAGTGTAACAATCACTTATAAGTTAAATAATGTATACTACATTGCAGTGCAAAGTGAGATCCACTGCAAATCACCAACATGAGGTTCATATATAAGTTTTAAACCTTCTTGGGTAACGAGTTCATCCTTGAGCATCTCTACTACTGTAGTACATAATCACTGGATCCAGGATCCAAACAAAAAATTGATTAGGTTACAGCAAATTTATAGGAGACTTAATAAATTAAACTTCCTATAACCTCTAGAGAAGAAAACTAGAATGTGAATTCTTAAAGAGAATATATAAGAAGGCTTACAATCCTGAGCAGGACTTGCCGCTCAAGAGATGATAATTCAAGTATGAAGATAATTAGCAGCCATCATCAACTCCAGAGTCAACTCAGGTTCAATTGGAAACTCGGTCTCCTTTCCACTGAAAAAGAGAAACATTTCCATAAATAAAAATAGGGGGAAGGGGCTCTTGACCAAGGATCCAGAACAAATTCCAACATCAGATCCAAATCAAGCTTTTATGAATATGTAGAACAGACGTTTATAACCATGGTGCAGTTAAATTCCTTGTAATATAGCTTGACTCCCAAGAAAGTATCATAATAAAAATTGTGACAAAATACAACATGACATTGAGTGGAGAGACGCTTAACTTAACCCATTAAATATTTAAATTTAGTTTGAATCATTGAAGCCAGAGAGATGCTTAATTTTATAATAAGGTATTCTAAATGAAACACGTAGAAAGATTATGAATAAAAACAAGGGAAAAGTACAGATAAGGCCTACTTTTTGTTGAAATGACCATCCAAGTCCTGACATATTTTAAAAGGATTCTTAAGTCCTATTTTTAATTTTCTTTTGAAGCAAGCCCATCCACCTATGGTTAAATCACTTATAACACAATTCCCTTCTTTTTTAATATAACTAATATTTCCTTTATAAAAATTAATGAGTTTGTTATAACAAACTATTTTGATCTCAATTACTCAAATAAATTGAATACTAAAAAATTACCAATTAGCTAAATTAAATCTGTGATGGAGTCATAACTCATAATACAACCATAAAAATACTTTGTAATATTGAGAAAATAGAACCACACATAAAATACTAATAATAGTATCAATCAAAGTATCTCAACACACACACAAAATTACCAATAGTCAAACAAAACTTAGTAGTTAGTACCAATACTCCAGCATAAATAATGGATATATCGTGGAATAGGGCTGACAATGAACACAGAATGGGTAGGATTTCAGATACATGTCATCCTAATCTTCAATTATAAAAATGCCACATCAGCATTTTTCAATCAAATAATATCGATATACATTCTTGAGTTAAGCAATTCCCATCTCATAACGAGCAGCTTAACACAAGCATCCACATTCCATAATCCCTATCAGAGTCAGACAAATAAATATCACTACAAGTAAGCAACCGCTTTTTCCAAAGAATACGAACTTCCATAAACCGTACTTCTCAATAACCCACTTCAAGACTTCAAAACAATCAACTTTTAAATGAACATAATAGAAACCCCTTCATTCGGTCTCTTTCAGACCAAGAAACTTTCTCCCTTCTTAACACAGTGAAGCAGATCTCAATACTACCGGTCAATATTCACATAGTTATTTTCAAGGATTTACTTATCACAAATATATAATAATAAATAATAAGAAAAGTTATTTTCAAGGATCAAAATTATCTAAAAACTAAGAGCCTAAAGAGGGAACTTCTAGGTCAAATAGTTAAGCAAATAGCAAAAGGCCAAACGAAGCAAAGTCTCCGAACTGTAGATAAGCAACATCAAAATGTTGGAAACAAGAAACCCAAATAATTCGAGCACAGGTAGGGGATGTCAGGGGATCATTCTTCAGGCTCTTCCCTCATAACTGAAACATAGAGGATAATGACAGATTTACCTCAACAGCTTGCATCAGTATTGAAGAACACAACAAAGGACACACTACTATTGAAGCCAGCAACGTATGCTGGCATTGTTAAATAGGTAAATAATATCAACTTGAAAATGTATAAGTGATCAAAGCTCTTTCAGCCTCTTTTTTCATATGAAACAAGCATCAAGAACAGAGCTCTGTACTCCTTCATATGATATCAAACCTATTCAAACTTTAAAGATCAAAGCAACATTGGCAACATGTCCTATCAGATTGATGCGAGCCCGCCATTCATTGAACTGGAATGAAGAAGGTTAGATCATAGGTTGACGACCCTCTAGCCTCTGCTGGTGCGTGTTAAAGTTAATAATAAACTAAAACTAATTTAATTCTCCCACACAAAGTTTCATTTAACAAAGGATTTGGGAACCCTACACTAGAACTAATGACATACAGACCTATCTTTCTAATAAGGTATTTATACCAAAAAGACACCTAATAGCTTGACACCTTTTGCAGCAATTGAATAAAAAGGCCAATTGTAGAAATCCCACCCTAAACTATGGGACTGAGGCTTGGTTGTTGATGTTGTAGATATCCCATACATAGCAATTATTCAACCCCAGCTATAGAATCATTCGCAATATCCACTCAAATCTACATTTATATTGCAATCAACACTGCAATTCGACATTAACTTGCAAGATCCACTCCACCATCGAATATTAATGTTAAATTTAACAACTTGATGGGAATTAATCTGTTTACTTTTGAGATATTAATGCACCCACTACCCAACTAGCCAACTAATTTGTTTTGTTAATTATAACACTATTTTTAGACAGTGGGTGGACAATGCAAATTATGGGTATTGATCGCAAAAAAAGATTATAATTTAGAATAAAATTGTAAATAACCCCACAATTTATATAAGTAGAGAAATCCATGAGTAAATGAAAAACAAAGCAAATCAGAACCTGGCAAACTGAAGATGCCAATAGAAATACTTGCAGATCTTCTCTAATATGGTTGTGCTGATCTCAGGGAAAGTCACTTCTCCGTGCTGTGTCTCCGCAAAGCTCCCTATCACAGCGTCAGACACAGATCATAAATATTTGAAGGGAATTTTGTGGGAGGGAAAGTTTCAATTTTTGTTTCTTGAAAAGAATTATAGATTTCTATAAAGCAATAGAGAAAGGAACGGGAATGAAACCCTAATTGTAATTGATGGTGCGGGAGTGGGAGTGGGAGTGGGAGTGGGAGAGAGAGAGAAGACCTGGAGAGGTGAGCATGTTGTAGATGGTCTGGGAAACCATGGCGGCATCCTTGTCGATCACGAATTCGAAGCCCTCGGCGCTGATCAGCTTAACCATGTCCTCCTTCTTCATCTTTTGCAGTTTTGCTTTTGCTTATGCCAATCCGACCCCCCAAAATTTCAGCCACTCTATATTTTGTGTACTGTACTTTTGTGCGTGCGCGCCCGTGAGCTTATATTAAATACCAAGCGCCACCCAAAAAAGAATAATAAATGATTCTGTTAACTGAAATGTCATTAGGAAAGTTTTAACACTTGACAAAAAACACCTAACTATTTTTTTATAAAATATTTTTCAAAATAGTTATCAAACTAATATTTTTAAAGAATTCATTAACATTTCTCTTTTGTGAAAAATAAATAAAGCCTTTTTTTTACTATTTTTTATATTTTTTATAAAAGTTGTATTAAAACTTATTAAAAATAGTTCTGTGAGTACAAAAGGTTCAGGGCATGTTCTTGGGTTTTGGACCTAATCTGAGGGTATTTACTTATCCGAAGAGAGTTTAGTAATAATAATAATAATATCAAATTTAAAGGCCCACAAACAAACTGCTGTGGGAAAGGCTGGTGGAAATAGTCTGAGGAGGGTTATCTCCTCGACTAAGTGAAGTGAAGGTCAGATGGTGCGCCATGGTAATTAGAATGACATTCTAAAAGGTCTTGTGGATAAAGATACATTTCATAAGGGCATAGAGAAGAAGAATGGATGGGAAATATATTAGAGAAAGCTGCTAACACCGTATTAAATACTTCGTTCCTAAATCTCTAGTCTCATTAAGGAGGAAATGACATCTGAACAGTAGTGATCAACCTTACAACTATTATCTGAAGATTTTAGGAAGAGACTGATGGGACAAGTATCTTGATCGATGATCTGATCCATACGTGGAAGATGAGGAAAAGGAGGAGGATGATATAAAAGAAAAGAAAAAGGCCTTCAGGAGGGGGGATCGGGAAAGAAAGAGAGAAAACACTATACACACCACCATCCATAATTGTAATCTATATTTGGAAGAAGTAAAGATAATACAAATTATCATCGGCTTGTGTTCGAGGAGAAATTCTGTTACGTATATAATTCACTGTGGTAATCTAGCCCATCATTTTTGTTACCCAACATTACTAGTGCCTAAATTTCGAGCCCATTCTCTACAAATTTCATTGTATTGGGCTTTTTGAGCCTATTCCCTTTCTACTGTTGGGTTTAGATGCAAATAGTGACCTTATAAGTTTATTAACAAAGCTTTAATGGCATTATTTTAAAAGAGTCTGGTTCTCGATTTCTAGCAATTGAGCCATGGATTTTTTACCCGTTTTGGCCGCTTTTAGTTTTTATTGGATCAATTTAGTGTTTAGTTCCTGGTGAGCAAGTCGGTCCAATTTTGATTTTTTAGACCATATTAAGGGCACTCTTTAATTAGACCCATAAAAGTAAAATAACTAAAACTCTTTTTTTTGGAAACTTGGATTCATAAAAGGCTATTAATAAAAAATTATTTTTTTATAGTATATTAGCAATATTAATTAATCTATAATACCATTCAAAAAAGAGTTAATTTATAATATTTGAAGAGCACAATTTTAGTACCTAAAAGTTATAATTCTAAAACTAAGTCTTTTTTGTCATTCGGTTATTTTTTGTTAAAAGTATTTTTGTTTTTATGGCTAATGGAAACATGGCATTAGATTTTTTTTTTTTTTTTTCAAAGGGAATTGAGCCCTCAAGTCCTAACTCCTAAGCCCCGAAATTGCAAAATGGTGTGGCATTTTCCCCAAATTACAAGCCAAAATGCAACTGAGTCCTCAAGTCCTATGTTTATTTTCCTCTTTAGGTAGCAATGAATTCATCCCAATCAAGCTTGATCTCATTGTGAAGGGTTAGTACTTGATGGAATTTTGGGTTGATAAGAACGCTTAAATAGCGGCCCATGTGGGCAAACTATTGAAAAAAGTCAAGCTATAAGGTTTTAATAGTACTTACCCATGGTTGAATTGGTTTGAATTTATTGCTTTACCCACGTGAGGTGGCCGCTCACTTCACCATTAGAGCGTCAGCATCTGGGTGGCCATAAAAGTTATATTCTACACCCTAAAACTCTATTTTATCTATTTTATCAATCTATTTTATAACTCACTCTACGTCCCAGTTTCTATTTTTATATCCAACTGATTAAAATAATATAAACTATAACATTAAATAATATAAACAATTCCATTCTCTCTTCTCTCTGTTCTCTTCCCATCTCTTTCTTTTTTCTCTGTTTCTCAGGTGAAGCCACATAGCCAAAACTCAGCCACAAACACCAATTCTTCACCATCAAAATTACCCCAAAAAATATTGCCACCACCACCCACCATCACCACAGTCAATACCCATCCCAAAATCAAACCCATTTTACACCAAAAAAAAAAAAAAAAAAAAAACAAAAAAAAAAAAAAACAAAAAACAAAAAAACATAAAAACAAAACAAAACAAACAAACAAACAAACAAACAAACTCAACCTTCACAGAAACCCACCACTCACTACAAACAACCACACCACGCCACCACCACCACCATGCCACAATCAACAAACACCACCAACCACAAACCCAAAACAACAAACTCATCCACCACAAACAACAACCACACCACACATATACAGTTAAAAAAAAAAAAAACTGCGGCCACTGCTAGCAACGGCCCCATGGCCATTCACATGATCTGAATCAACCCAGAACCACACACTATCTAAACCCACCCACAACCACCCCTAGCTAGCCACGAGCACCGAAACGCCACCACTGATTAAGTAATCATCGATTCGAAGATAGGAAGACTGAGATGAGGAAAAAAAATAGAGAAATAGAGAGAAAAGAGACATATTTGGAGAAGTGAGACGGAGAGGAGTAGGAGAAGGGAAAGAAAGGGAAAAAAGAAATTAGAGAAGAGGGAGAGTCAAAGGAGAGGAAAGAGAAAAAGGTGAAAAAGAAACGAGAGTGGGAGAGTCAGAGAAAGAGGAGAGAGAAAAAAGTGTAAATAGAATAGTATTATTCTTTTATACAACCCATGAAGAGTGAGGATGCATATATGCAAACTCACTGTAGCGAGTTGGCAAAAAATTTTGAGTTTAGTAACTGAGATGGAGCACGTTTTTAAGGAATTAGATCGTAAAATAATAACTGGGAGGTGTTTACATCCCTCCAATGCTAGTGCTCTTAAAATGGGGAAGAAACATTAAAAATAAATAAATGAAGACAAAAAAAAATTAATGTTTTGTAAAAAAAAGGAAGAACAAATGCAAAATCCATCTACATTCCATTAGAATTCACAAACTTCCAACCAAATCTATTAGCTTCCAAGTAGAAGAGGCGCCACGTTCAGGCCAAGGTGGTCACAGTACCACCTTGACCTGGGAATTTATATATATATATATATATATATGATAATTAAAAATTTTTATATTTGCCCACCCTTTAAAAAAAATTGTGACCACCTTGCAATTTTTTTTAATCCCAAAAAAATTAAATGTTGGTCCATAATTTGGTCCCATAAAGTTGTGGCCTTTCAAACAAAAATGAAAAGCCCAAAAAAAATTTATAGAACTAAAATATGAAAATTAAAGAAGACCCACGTTCACTGTCCTACTGTCCCCGCCCAATCAAAAAAAAAATTTATAGAACTAAAATCTAAAAATAAAAATTAAATTGCTATAAACCAAATACCCAATAAAAAATTACCCAATCAAATTTTGAATAAAAGAAGCATAACCTAAAGGGGAAATAGCTTCAACCTCTCGGCATTCCACTCTAGCCCCTTTCATTGCCATACGACAAACTCACTATCTCTGTCCTAGTGTCCTAGCCACCATTGATCCCAGACCCACTAACCCAGCCTTCATCGCTTCAACCTCAAGAATGGCCTAAATCAACCACAGGGGCAGCTAAATGGTGGAGCAAGAGATGCAGTCGCCTAAGGCCCCAAGTAATAAAAAAATAGAAAAAAAACTCCTCAAATTTTAACCAATAAGGTTATTTATAATCAATAAATAAAATAATATTTTTTTACTAGATGAAAAATAAATAAAAAATAGAGAAAAATGCAACGTCTACATTATTTTTCACAACACTTTTACAACTAATGTTAGATAGCAGGTTGTTACAACCTATTATTGATGGCAAAAAAATAATTATAGTGATATTTTCAAAAAGAAAGCAAAAGGTAACTAAAAACCTACGATTTGTTGTAAAAAAATATTGTGAATGTTGCTATTCTAAAAAAAATAAGAACAATAATAAGAGTTTAGTTAGTAAACTTTTACTAGTTCTCATCTAAATCTACCACTAACACACTTTTTTACTTACCACTATCAATCTACTACATCAACAAATATGAAAAATTTTGTCAAATTTTTTTTGTCTATAAAATTTCTAAAAAAAAAAATTATACATAGTTCATGTTAATTAGTAGTAATTTTGCATCTAAAACAAGATAATTAATTTTTACCTTAGACCTCCAAATACATCAAGCCACCCCTTATCAACCCATCCAGTCGAATCCCCAGTCACTTGAAGGAACGCAACTCATTGTAGCTATCGCCTCCTCCTCCTCCTCTTCCTTCTCCTCCTTCCTCTCCTTCTCCTTCTTCCTCTCCTTCTCCTTCTTCTTCGTTCTACATTTCCTCTGCAATTCTTTTTAGTTTTTCTTATTCTTGAGTTGTCCGCCAACTTCAACTTTATTGCCGAGTTTTGTGTAATATTATTTATAGTTTTGTTGGCCTTCATGTGACAAGTGTATGACTCATACAAGTAGTATTTGAAAAGGAAGTTGAAATTCAGCTTTTTATATTGACTTTAAGTGCCCGTTTGGTTCCACTTTTTAGACCCAAAAGTTGGCTTTTTATAAAAAGTTGGCCAAAATTTCTGTTTGGTTGGAGTAAAACGCAACTTTTTGGAAAAAGTTGCGTTTTACTCCAACAAAGAAACGCGCAAATCCAAAATGGAGGCTCAGATGTCCATATTCTAAACGCTGGTGGGCGTTTTCAATAGAGCCGTTGAGGATTTTCGGCAATTACAAAATTGCCTCTCATTCCTTTCCTCTCATTCTAGCAGGCGGACAACCAATTTGGACAACCATCAGAAAACGTAAAAAAAAACTCAACTTTGGACAACAACAACAATTCGAACAACAACAAATTTGGACAACAACAACAATCCGAACAAAATCCAGTTCTTAAATTTGGATCAGAACAACCAAATATGAAAAAAAAAAAAAAAAAAAAAAAAGAAGAAGAAGAAGAACAACAACAACAACAGTCCGATCTAAGTAATTGATTGTTATTAGCTAATATTGGTGAGTAAAAAAATAATTGATAGTCTATTTTAGTTAATTTTTATATTTTTTACTAATTTAATGTTGTCATATAGATTTATTGTGAAATTTTTGTAAAAATATTGTGTCTATATATATATATATATATAGATAATTAAAACAAAAAATTCTCTTATATATATATATATATATATCTTGTCCTTTTTGGTAATTTACAACTCAAACTTCAACTTTTATAAATGCTAGCCAAACACTCAGTTTTTTCAAAAAGCACATTTTAACAGTTTTTACCAAACATTTTTGAAAATGCACTTTTTCATTATGCACTTTTTAAAAACTCAACTTTTTCATTATGCACTTTTACAAAAAGCTGAACCAAACTCACCCTAAGCCTCTTTCCTCCACGTTATCATCTTCTTCTTCTTTTTAATTCAGCTTATGTCTATTTTTTTCCTTTTTTTTTTCTTTCTTTCATTATCAAATACATTTTTATCTTATTATATTTTAAAGATTAAAGATTGACATACTAATTTAAATTCAGCTTGATTGTTAATTTGTTTTTTGGGCTTAAAGATTAACATACTAATTGAAATATGAGTTAAAATTTAAAAAGACCCTTAATAATTTATATGAGTTTTAATCAATATTATACATACATATTGATAATAATGGTAACTTCATAATATTACGTTGAAATAGACTAGTACCAAATATTTTGTTCAAATGGACAAACCAAAACAGGAGCCTTAGGTGTGCTTTGGGCAATTGGGGTAATGTACTAGTTGACTAGTGGTAGCAAAGCACATAAACAAATAATTATAAAAGAAAAAAAAAAATTAAACCTTGTAATTGTAAGGCAGTGGGGTGAGGCATTGTATTTACTAGTTTAGACTTTAGATTGTGGTAATGGGGTGTGTGCTAGACTGTTAGTGATCAATAAAGAAAAATAATGAAACAACTAAACAACAAATTTTATGTTAGGTTAAATTGTTAATAGAGTCATGCTATGGACATAATAATAATTAATATTTTTATTATATTGAGAAATAATATTTCAATTGAACTTATACTTCATAGTTTATTTTTTTGCTAGTATTATGGACAAATATTTGATACAAAAATCATGTACTTAAGATTCATCTCCTACCCAAAATATTATAGACAAATATTTTTTTGTTATCAATATATATAGTTCTCTTTTTATTAATTTGTTTAATTTAAGTCTCTAAATAACCACCCTGGAAAAATTTTCTAGAGTCGCCACTACTTCCAAAGGCTCTAAATTTAAAACCCCGGATGCAAAATCAATGCTAGAATATTGTAGTAGTTCAAATTTCATATACCCAGATAAGAAATACATGAGCTAATATCTTTAACTGAGGCTCTCAACCAGTCCAAATAACCCCCACGATCTTTGGTTTGATCCTTAAACCTCTCAAGTAGTGGAACCAAGTCCCTAGTGAGACTTCACTTCCTTAAAGCCTAAAAGATAGGCATCCCTCATTGCTCTAGCCCAAGAGCCAACTCAATGAAGTCTTCATAGATGCTCTAGCCCAAGGGCATCTCCTGATGTAGTAATTCTATTAGTATCAGGAACAGACCCAAGTGAAGGCCTAAGGGGGCCCGGCCCCACCTAGGCCCAAAAAAAATTTAGGAGGCAAATTTTCAAAAAAAAAAAAGAAAGACTTGGCCCCCTTTTACTTTGTAGCTCGAGCCCTCCTCCAAAAATCATGAACCATCCTAGCTAGTCGGCTAGCCTAAGAGGCAGGAGCTCATGTAAATCTAAAAAAAAAAAAAATAAACCCAGCAGTCCAAAACCAAACAAAAAAATGAAGGAAAAAAAGAAGAAGAAAAGAAAGTGAGAGGCGAGACAGAGAAAGTGAGAGGCAAGAGACTTAGAGAGTACTCAATCAAGACAAAAATTAATAGGTGAGACTTGAGACAGACCCATCTTGCGCCGTTGCCGCTCACACTGGGACGCCACAACCACGCAAGAGAGACCTATCTCACTACCTACGCAGCCATCACGTGAGAATCATCTCGCAAACCTATCCTTATCAGCTATCGCAAACCCAAACAGCTAAACCAACACCGCCATGCGTGACCTATCTTGCCGCCGGTTGCTTGATTTGCCCAACCCAGCTTCGTTGCTCCAGCCTTCACAGTTCACAAATATTTAATCTATCCTTTACTTCAAAACCTAATATAATGTTTGTGAATCTTAGAATCTAACAATCTGTGCTTGTGGAATTGTGGTGTGTGTTTTTGCTGATGAGTGAATCTATGCCTAATTGCCTGTGGTGTTTTTTTTTGGCTTGTGACTCTCTGTCACTCTGTGTTTGTGACTCTCTCTCTTATAGAGAGAGAGAGAGAGAGTAGATTTTGTAAAGATTAGAGAATATATTAGTGTAGTGTTTGATTGTGTTGTTGACTGGTTGTCGGGCGATAATAGGGACAAGTGACAAAAAAAAAATTGTAAAGTTAGGAAAAGTTTTTGTTGATAGTATAGAATAAACTCATAGTGTGGTAGTGGGACTAGGTGAGGGTCAGAAATATGGAGACACGACAAAGACAAAGAGATAAATAAAGGCAAAGACCAAAGACAAAAGACAAAAACAAATCATATAATATAGTAAATTATCACACAAATTTAAAAAAATAACAGTGATTCACTTGCGCCTATTGTTATCTCATAATGCTAAATTAGATAATTTTATATATTGAAAAGAAGTGGGAAATGCTAAATTTGTAATTAAATGCATCTTGCATATTACCTAGATTCTAGTATGTTTTTACTTAGTAACAACAACCGTTTGTGAGATAATATATATGATTCTTATTTTATTTGTAGATCATGAAAAAATCAACTACAATATTTTGTTTTTTCAAAAGAAAAGATTCAAATTCTTCAGAAGTCAACGTAGGATTGCCAATAACTAATGTTGATATTCCAATTCCAAAAAATGTGGATGTTCCAATTCTAGAAAATATTCATTCTCCAATTCCAGAAAATGTAGATATTCCAATTCCAAAAAAATTCATTCCCCAATTCCAGAAAATGCCGATATCCCAATTTCAAAAAATAACCATATCTCTCAAACACAATTTCAAAAAGTTGGTCTTGATTCTTTGGATTATCATTCCGGAGTACGCAAACAAATATGGGAATATCATGTTAATCAATGTGATGAAATTACAGGCTTCCATTAAAAATGGTCCGCACCAACCTTGTCTAGTGACATACAAAAAAAAAAAGTGGAAAACACAATTGTAACTTTCAAGTTTCTTGATTTGTATATTATTCAACATGGCTTGAATATTCTCTTACGAAAGTTGCAGCTTATTGTCTACCTTGCTTTTTCTTTCATAATCCAAATGGGATTGTGGGACAAAATACATTCACTGTTGGTAAATTTAGAAATTAAAAAAAAAATTGGGGGCAAAAATTGTTATTTTCAAGGTCATATAGAAAAAAATCCTAACTTCGCTTATAGAGTTGTCGAGCAAATATGTAAGGATTTGATGAACCAATGGAAGCATTTACAAAGGATAGTTGATCATTTCATTACTGAACAAATTGCAAATAGTCAGTTGCAACTAAAGGCCTTAATTTATATAGTCTGACATCTTGCCTTTCAAGCTATATTGTTTAGAGGTCGAGATGAAAGTTTTAGTTCATTTAATCATGAGAACTTTCTTGAAGCAATGAACATTGTCACTTTTTGGAATGAGAAGGTTGCAAACATAATAGAAAAAGCTCTCAAAAATGCAACTTACACATCACCTAAGATTCAAAAGGAAATTCTACATGTTTACTCAGCCAAAGTGAAGAAGGCAATTTGGGAAGAAATTGGTGATACAAAGTTTTTCATAATGGTTGATGGAGCTCGTGATGATTCCATGAAAGAGCAAATGACTGTGGTTTTTAGATATGTTGATACAGAAAGTTTGTTTACCAAAAAAAAAAAAAGATACAGAAAGTTTTGTGAAAGAACGTTTTTTTGGACTTATTCACATTGTTGACACTACAGCTTTGACTCTAAAGAAGGGGATATATTCTTTGTTATCTCAACATTGCTTAGATATACAAAATATTTGAGGGCAAGGATATGATGAAACAAGCAACATGCGAGGTATGTGGAGTGGATTACAAGTTTTGAATTTGAATAATTGCTCATATGCTTACTACATCCATTGTTTTGCACATCGCTTACAATTGACATTAGTAAAAGCATCAAAACAAGTTGTCCCCATTAGTGGGTTTTTTCTTAAATTGCTTTTAGTGATCAAAACTGTTAATGCTTCATGCAAGCATAATGAGCAATTGAAAGTTGCCAATGCTAATGAAATAGCACGTTTGATTGATCTTGAAGAGCTTGAGACTAGAAGTAGACTTAATCAAATTGGCACTTTACAACGACCTGCAGAAACATATTGGAATTCACATTTTAGATCAGTTTCTAGCTTATTAAGGATGTTTACTTCAACATGTGAAGTTTTACTAAATATAATTGATGATGCAAGTGATGGAGAACACCAGGCAGAAGTAAAGCCAGCTTATAATAGTTTAACTTCATTTGAATTTGTCTTCATCTTGCATCTTGAGAAGGAAACTATAAAGATCATTGATAAACTTTTTCAAGCTTTACAAAGCCAATCTCAAGACATTTTAAATGCCATGCATTTAGTTTCATCTACTAAAGCACTTATGCAAAAATTTAGAGATGATTGATGGGACGGTTTATTCCCCACTGTGAAATCATTTTGTGAAAAGCATTGCATTGATGTCCTAAATATGAATGCTTGTTATGTTGGGAGGCGAGACCGAGCTCTTAATCAGTAAGATAATGTTACAATTGAGCATTATTATCAAGTAAATATTTTTTATGCTGCAATAGATTCTCAACTACATGAACTAAATCATCGATTTAATGAAGATGCAATGGAGTTACTTAGGCTTAGCTCAGCTTTAGAATCTCGAGAGGCATTAAAATCTTTCAGAAGTAGTGATCTTTGTTTGTTGTTAAAGAATTTTTATCCACAAGATTTCACAGATTATGACAAATAAGTGTTGGAGAAGGAGCTTTATCATTTTTGAGCATAATGTAGTCTAAGATCCAGAGTTCAAAAAATTGAATAGTTTATTTGAGTTATGTCAATGATTAGTGAGAACTGAAAACTCAGAATACTACAAACTTGTTTATAAAATGGTCAGACTTGTGCTTACTCTTTCAGTTTCTAATACTACTATGGAGCAGGCATTTTCAGCTATGAAAGTTGTCAAAACTAACCTTCGAAACAAAATGGAAAACGATTTTTTGACAGACTCTTTGATGTTATACATTGAAAAGGATATAGCTTCGACATTTAGTTTGGATTCAATCATAGATGATTTTGAAGATTTAAAAGAGCGTCGAGTTCCCTTGTCATAAATGATTGTATTAAGAAACAATTGTGTTTCGTGTCTTTTGTTTTTGTTGGCAGATGATTGTATCTTAATATATTAAGAAACAATGATTTTTGAGTATTTGTCTTGGTTGATAGTTTATTAATACTATATGGATGCGTATTTGAAATTTTTTTTTCGCTTATCTCCTCCCCCTCCCCTCCCTCCAGCTTAAAATCCTAGGTTCGTCCCTGATTAGTATTTGATGTTCGGAATGTTATAAAATTAATTGGTACCATGGGAACCATGTTTGCTAAATCAGTTTTTGGTTTCAAAGTTTATAATTTAGAGGCTGCTTAGGCTCTATTGAAGTGATCTCATGCTCTTAGCTTCATTTAAAATTGACACAAATAGGTGAACTGTGATTGAAATATTCTTTTTCATGTCAAACTCAGTAGTTTGAACCAGCCAAATCACCCAGAGTTGAAATGAAATGGGGAAAAGTATTATTATTTACCACTCTGTTTGTTTCAGCATTATTGTTTTCTAGAAAATTGGTCATTTTTCAGAGAAATTTTTTTGGAAACCTATCTCATTTTTTGGTGTTTGGTCATGACCTTGAAAATGGGCTTGAGAATGTTATATAGTGTTTGCTATATACAAACATTTTTTTGAAAAATTATCTCATTTTGCATTGTTTGGTAAGTCCTTAAAACCAACATAAAATTCAATTATAAAGTCTTAGATTCTACCATTGATTACTAGTTCTTGGTTGAAATTGGCTTAAACTACTACAACACTGTTAATTGTATAAATCTGAGCTTCGGTAATAAACAAGAGTGTCTTGCTGTTAAGCACCTATATTCCTGTATTGAGGTGAAGGTGTGTACCATTGTATAGTAGCATGAGTTGTAGGATGTACCATTGTACTATGGTATGTGTTGTAGAGTAGTATTGCTGGAAGGCAGTTAGTGGTGCTGCAATTAGAGGTGGTTAGTTTAGCTGAAGATTTGGGTAGTTTGTTACGATGTGAGATGTGTATATAGTGGGCAAGCATTGTATCACTTGGACACATGAATAATACTCAATGTTATACTTCCTTTTCATCTCTCTCTCCCTTTTTTTCCTTTAATCTTTCCAATCACTCTCTTATCTATGGAGGCCTAGGTCCCCGTGAAGTGACCTACCTTAAACTCTAAGTCCATCAAAGTCTTTATCATTGGTATCAGAGTAGTTTGATCCAGTTCACCACCATGACTGAAACACGTTCAAATATACAAAATTTTGGAAAGATAGCTGCACTATCCAAGATTGCAAACAGCCATGAACAGACCTTACAAGAAATTCAGAAGCAATTGCAGACTCTTACTGGGTTCATGCAGAAATTAGTTGAAGCTGAAGATAAACGACAATTTCCAAATTAAGGGTCACAAGCTTTGCTTTAGAGTAGCAATCTTGGAGTTCATGAATCTCTAATCATGAATCCAATCAAGAACCTGAAATTGGAATTTCCTAGATTCTAGGGAAAAGACCCAACTTATTGGATTTATAGGAAAAATCAATTCTTTTCATACCACAATACCCCAAACCATCAAAAAGTCATCATGGCTTCTTATCATTTGGATGGGGAGGCCTTGATTTGGTTCTAGGATGCTGAGTACATTCGAGGTTTTGCAAGTTAGGAGGTGTTTGTGAAGGCCCTTCAGACTCGTTTTGGAGTCACAACCTATGATGATCCAATGGAGGCACTCACTAGGCTCAAACAGACTTCTATTGTGGTTCCTTACAAAGGTAATTTCAAAATTTTGTTTAGTAGGATCGCTGGTTATCTGAGTCTCATAAATTGAGTTGTTTTTTTTAGTGGACTAAGGGATAAAATAAGATTCAGTTAGGATGCTAGTGCCAAAATCCCTTAATGAAGCCTTTGGTTTAGCCAAAATTCAGGAATAATACTTACTAAGTAGCAAGAAAAGTTTCAAGAATGTTGTGGATAATGGGAAGCCTTCAATTCTGGGATTACCTAAGATAGAGGGCAAGACTGATTCGAGGTTTAAGCTTCCTTTACAAAGATTAACTAATGCACAAATGGAGGCAATGAGGAAACAAGGTCTGTGTTACAATTGTGATGAAAAGTGGCAGTTAGGACATAAGTGTAAGGGAGCAAAGGTATTTTTGTTAGAAGGGTTATGTGAGGAGGTTGAGCACAAGTCTAGATTGTAATTGGTCGAGTTGGATAATGATGATGGGGGAATGTTGGGAACCCAAGATCAAGTTCAAGGGAGTGATAATGTGGGCACCCTGTTAGACTTATAGTTAAGTGATTAAATTCATCATTTCCTAATAGCTTAAGCTTTTGGGACAACTCGTAATTTAACATGATATCAGAGTAGGAGATCCTGAGTTCGATCCTTAGTTTTACTCTATCTCCCATTTAAAATGTTAAATTTTCACTTGTTGGGCCCCACTTATAAAGGGAAAGTTTAGGCTCACAAGTGAAAGGGAGTGTTAGACGTATGGTTAAGTGATTATATTCACCTTTTTCTAATAGTTTAAACTTTTGGGACAATCGGTAATTTAACACACCCTTGCTGAAATCACTTTATATGCCTTAATAGGCAACCCTTCAGCTAATACCATGAGAGTCAAAGGTAGAATTAAGAATCTTAAGGTAGTTTCTCTTATTGATTCAAGCAGTACACACAATTTTTTGGATGCTACGGAATTAGATATGCTTAATTTACACTTGGATACATCTCAAATTTTAGAAGTTAAAGTGGTTGATGGTAATATCATTAAGACTTTAGGAATAAGTCATGGAGTCACTCTTGTAATCCAGGGGTATGAGTTTGTTGTGGATTTAAATGTATTGCATTTAGGGGGCTGTGCAGTGGTTTTGGATACTCAATGGTTAAGTACTCTAGGAGAAATCAGCCGGGACTTCAAGTTATTAACCATGAAGTTCCTTTACTTAGGTAATAGGGTGTTGTTGAAGGGGTTACACTCTAAAGGATCTGTCTTTTTAGAGGCTAATAGGTTCTTTAATGGTTCTGCTACAAGGATGGGGATGGTTCTCTAGATTTCAGCAGTCACTACCAACTCAACAGAAGAGTCACAGCTACCTATTGCTTTTTTTGACCTTTTGGAATAGTTTTCCAAGGTGTTTGACATGCCCTCAGGCCTACCACCATTTCGTGGACATGAGCATCAAATCATACTTAAAGATGGAACCCCACCAGTTTGTGAAAGACCTTATAGGTACCCTTACTTTCAAAAGTCAAAAATTGAAAAAAGTGTGCATGAGTTGCTTGAACTTGGTTCCATTCAACCTAGCCAGAGTCCCTTTTCCTCACCAGTGTTGCTTGTTAGAAAGGTTGATGGGAGTTGGAGGATGTGCATTGATTATAGGGCTCTAAATAAGGCAACTCTAAAGGATAAATTTCCTATTCCTGTAGTGGATGAGCTATTGGATAAACTTGCAGGGGCCACTATCTTCTCTAAGTTGGACTTAAGGTTAGGATACCATTAAATTCTTATGAAGCTAGAAGATATTCCTAAAACAGCTTTCAAAACTCATGAGGGACATTATGAGTTTCTTGCCATGCCCTTTGGCTTGACTAATGCCCCATCTACTTTTCAAGCATTCATGAATGACATTTTCAAGCCTTATCTAAGAAGGTTTGTTTTGGTTTTCTTTGATGACATTTTAGTCTATAGTCAGTGTTTGGATGATCGTTTGGCTCACCAAAAAACTATTTTGAATGTCCTGTTGTCTCATCAATTGTATGCAAAGAGGTCTAAATGTGTCTTTAGGAGTTCTAAAGTTGAGTATTTGGGACACATTATTTCTGGTGAGGGGGTTAAGGCAGATCCTAAGAAGACTGTTGCAATGTAACAGTGGCTAGTCCCAACCACTGTCAAGCCCTTAAGGGGTTTTTTAGGTCTTAAAGGTTTATTACAGGAAGTTCATTAAAGGGAATAACACCATTGCTAAACCCTTAACTGATCTCCTTAAGAAAGATAGCTTCCTTTGGTCCGATACAGCTTTGGGGGCCTTCAATGCTCTTAAAGCTGCAGTGGCCCAACCACCTGTATTTGCTCTTCCCAACTTCTCCAAACCCTTCACCATTGAGTGTGATGCCTCTGGTATTGGTCTTGGTGCTGTCTTGATGCAAGATAATAAGCCCATAGCCTTCCACAACCAAGATTTGAAGGGTAAGTACTACCATTTGTCCACCTATGAGATTGAAATCTAGCTTTAGCCACTATTGTCAAAAGGTGGAGACCATACTTAGTGGGCAGACCTTTCATTGTGAAGATAGACCATCAGAGCTTAAAATTTTTGTTGGAGCAAAGGATTGCCACACCAGCTCAGCAAAAATGGCTGGCTAAGCTCTTGGGATATGCTTTTGGGGTTGAATACAAAAAGGGTGTGGACAACAGGGTGGCATATGCACTTTCCAAGAAGTCTGACCTTGTTCCTGAGGGCCTACAGCTACCTCTTCAATAGAAAACAAGTTGTTTATTCCTTCTCTCAGTTCCTAATCCCACATGGTTGGTTGTTATTAAGGATAGCTACTCTCAAGATCCTTTTGTTCAGCAACTTCTTTTTTCAATTCAATTTGGTGCCCCTCCCAAAGGTTTTACGTTTCAAAATGATTTGATTTTCTATAAAGGCAGATTCTTCTTAGGACACTTGTGCCCCTTAAAGTCATAGGTTTTGCAGTTGGTTCATAGTAGTCTTGTAGTTGGCCAAACTGGTTTTTTAAAGTCCTTTCATAAAGCTAAGAGGGAGTTCTATTGGCATGGCATGAAGACTGATTTAAAGAAGTTTATTAAGGAGTGTGATGTTTGTCAGAGAATCAAGTCTGAGATATCTACCCCAGCTGGTTTGCTGCAACCATCAGCCATTCCTACTACTCCTTGGGTTGATGTGAGCTTAGATTTTGTTGAAGGACTTCCTAAGTCTCAAGGGTTTGAGGTGATCTTAGTTGTGATGGACAGGTTGACCAAGTATTCCCATTTTGTGCCTTTGTCACACCCTTACACTGCTGCTAAGGTTGTTGCCTTATACATCCAGTACATATTTAAACTCCATGGCATGTCTGCCTCTATTGTGAGTGATCGAGATGTGATAGGAAAAAACGTATTGACGTCTTGTGAAATATTAATTGATTAATTAACCAAGTTTATTAATTAATCAAATTAACATGCAATGTACATAGAAGCACAAACAAACCATCAAATAACTAAATATGCAACGGAAATTAAATGATACGGTGATTTGTTTACAAATGGGAAAAACTTACAAGATAAAAACCCCACCGAGTGATTTTAAGGTCACTACTCTCGAGAATATACTACTATCACAACAAGCGGTTATAAGTAAAGGAATCCCAGTACCTTATACCAACTTACAGTTGAACCCTTACCCCAATACCCAATTAGAATTGTTCTGTAGTGACAATCTCTCATTTGTATTGCACAGCTCCCAGTACGTGACTAACCAATAGATGCGTGGATCCCAGTACGCGACTTGATCACCAACTTGAGAAGGATGTTAGCTGCAAAATTCTTCTGTTCATCACACGGTAAATATCATAAAATTGCTTGGACACAAAACCCTATGGTGCACAAATACAACAGCTTCTTCAACAGAAAGAAGAACTAGGGAAAACTAGGTTTCCGATTACATTTTTCTTCACACTTGTGGAATTGTGCTCTTGTGCAACTGTGCCACTTGTGATGACCCTTAAAATAATCTTTATATATGTTTAAGGTTGTGAGAAAAGAAAGGCTAAACATACATTCACGAATTGAATGAAAAACGTGAAAAACTAAGTTTCATAAACCTCGATAAATAGCCATTTATCGAGATAGCTGTTTTTCATTCATGGATTGAATGAAAAACGGTTCTGAAAAAATGAGTCTCATAAACCTTTATAGATAACCATCTATCGAGATAGCTGTCGAGCCACGGGCTTTGGCAGCTTTTAAACCTCAATAGATACTAGTTGTTGAGCTAGCTATTGAGATTTAGGATCCAGCACTTTCTTACTTGATTCTTGGACAGATTTGCGTGGCTTTAACACTTGAACTTGAAACATTGTTCCTTGAAGTATTAAACACATCCTAGATCTACCCAAATATAAGTAAGGTGCGTTTTGTCAAAGAATTAGGCAATATATAAAATGTTGACATATGTTCTTAACATGAATCACATATGTCTTAACAAGATGCAAATTTCACTTCATTATTCTGGTCTAAATAGTTCAGATTGCAAGGTACAGTGTTGGCCATATCTACAGCTTATCATCCTTAGTCAGATGGAAAAACTGAGGTTGTCAATAAAAGCTTGGAGCAGTACCTTAGAGCTTTAACTAGTGACAAACCAACTAAATGTGCTGAATGGTTGCCACTTGCAAAGTTTTGGTTCAATTCTAACTTTCATACTAGCCTTAAGTTGTCACCATTTGAAGCTTTGTATGGTTTTCCTCCTCCAAAGTTGCAGAGTTACATTCCTGGCACAACCAGGGTAGATGCCTTGGATTCTATTTTGAGCCAAAGGGAGGAAGTTTTGTCTATTCTTAAAGGCCATCTTCATGTTGCTCAAGAGAGGATGAAGTCTCAAGCTGATAAGCATAGGCAAGATAGATCATTTGTGGTGGGTAATTGGGTTTACTTGAGGTTGCAGCCCTATAGACAGAAAACTTTAGCTTATAAAGGGAAGTGGAAGTTGTCTCCATGGTACTTTGGTCCTTTCAAGGTGATACAGAAGGTTGGGTCTGTATCTTACAAGCTAGATTTACCTCCTGAGTCCAGAATTCATCATGTTTTCCATGTTTCTTGTTTGAAGTTGTAGCTAGGCCAACATGTCGCACCCTTGCCAACTCTGCCACTTGTAGATAATGAAGGGCAAGTTAACACTGAGCCCATTGTTGTGCTGTAGACCAGGACCAAGACCTTGAGGACTCGGGTTGTGACTGAAGTTCTAGTGCAATGGCTAGGATATCCTCCTGAAGATTCCACTTGGGAGTCTTTGCATTGTCTGCATTCCAGGTTTCCTCACCTTGTGGGCAAGGTGTTTTAAATGGGGAAGGGTATGTTAGGCACCTATATTCTTGTATTGTATATGGGCTATTGTATTATGTTGAGGTGAAGGCTTGTACCATTGTATAGTAGCATGAGTTGTAGGATGTACCATTGTACTGTGGTATGTGTTGTAGGGTAGTATTGCTGGAAGGCAGTTAGTGGTGCTGCAGTTAGAGGTGGTTAGTTCAGCTAAAGATTTAGGTAGTTAGTTAGGATGTGAAATGTGTATATAGTAGGCAAGCATTGTATCTGTTGGACGCATGAATAATACTCTGAATGTTATACTTCCTTTTCATCTCTCTCTCCCTCTATTCCTTTAATCTTTCCAATCACTCTCTTAGCGATGGAGGCCTAGGTCCCCTTGAAGTGACCTACCCTAAACTCTAATTCCATCAAAGTCTATATCACTTGCATTAATTTGATCCACATAATCTTGACTCCTAATTATAAGTATCACTGGATCAATTCAGTCAAACCTGGTCAAGTAGCGGGAAGTTATCTCAAAGACTCATAGTCTAATTTTTTTTTTTTTTTTTTTTTTTTGATACCATGGTCCAGTAGCAATCACATGGTCCAATAACATAATCATCAATAAGGCCAGGAATATTGATGGTCCTTGAACTATCTAGCTACTTCTTTTTTGTAACTAAAACAAAGTACCAATTTACAGTGGAAGAAAAAAGCTATGGTGTATTGTTAATCAAACTACAATAATCTCACACATCCAAAATCTAATTTAAAAGTAATTCAAAAGAATGTATATACTACCCTGATCCATCAGTAGAGTGCTTTGCAATTGAATTTTTGTGAGTATAAAACAAGGAAGGCCATTGCAGCTATAGCACTGCAATTTTTGTGGCTCTGGGACTCTTAGCATCAATACCAAGTGAACAGAAATACGCATAGTGGCAAGTAGTGCTTAAGTTTTACCATCCTACACCTTTGTAGCAGATAGCTTTCTCAGCTTCCTGTCATGATTGAGCATGGCACTTACTCTCTCAACCACCAAAATTATGCAATCACTATCCACTAGTAACAATGGCAAACTAATGATTCCATATTAAAATGATTATTAGCCAACAAAAGGACTGAAAGTTGCTTCCAAGTAATGTCTAATCTAGCATATATAGTATAGTTCTGCAAGAGTGGCATTTGAAATGGAGGAGAAGAGCTCAACATTCAGTACTGTTTTCTGATGGTTTGCTGTACAAAGTCACGTTATAAGACCATCTAACTAAGTCACTGCCTTTATAAAAAGGCCACGGCAATTTCTTTATGGATAATTATCAGAATAATTAGTGATTACAATTTACTGCAAGTAGGTTTATCAAATTACTCCCAGCACTTCATGTGGTGTTTTAGTAAGTCTCTAAGATGGATCAACCATGAGCATAAACCCCAACCAAATCACCGAATTATTATACAAATGAAATCATTGTGTCCATTGATAACCTACATTAATAATAATTAATAAGTGTCAAATGAAAAATAAAACAAAAAAATGATTACATATATATAAGTAATTTCTTTTATGAGGAAAGTTAATTTTAATTTTATATGTAAGTAAATTTTTTTTAATGAGAAACAAATGATTATAACAAGGCGAAAACCACATTTTTGTCCCTACATTTTCACTCGATTCCCACTTTGCTCCCTATATTTTTTTTTCACCACTTTTAGTTCCTGTTTAGAAAAACGTCTTTATTTAAGCCCTTTCCGTCAGTGCCATTAGGGCACTAGCCTACATGGCAAACAGAATTATTAAAATAATAATAAAAAATTTATTTTATCATTAAAAAATGCCACGTCAGCAATTAAATTTTAAAAAAATAATTTAACTAAATAAAAAAAATAAAAAATAGAAATAAAAATAAAAAATCACATTAATTGAGATCAAAGTGTGTCTTGAACAAGAACAACAAAAAAAAAAACCCAAATCTAAAAACACAAACCCAGTAATTAAAAAAAAAAAAAGAACAACAACAACAACAAAAATAAACCCAATCAAATGAACCAGTCTCCAAAATATATAAAATCGACACCTCAATCCCTAAACAAATTTTGGTAAACTCACCCCTCCATCGTACATGCCTTAAAACCAAACATCCACCATAAACATTTCAATCAAACTAACCCACAAACAAACTCCAAAGCAAACATTACACCCAGAAGGAATCCGCTAGAAATTGGAGCATTAGCCATTGTTTGATCTGATTTTGCTTAAGAAATAGCGAGATCCATTGAACTGAAAGTGAGCATCGCTCATGGGTCTGATCAAGAGAGAGAGAGAGAGAGGGCGACACGTGCACGCTGATCAGCCACCACCACCTCGTTGATGAACATCGCCACTTTAGCACACCGATTGGCCACCCATTCTTGTCGATCTACCCTTTCATATGCCGATATGCTAGAGAGAGAAAGAGAGAGCCAGACAGAGTCATGGAGAGAGTAGGATGCAAAAGAGAGAGAGAGAGAGAGAGAGAGAGAGAGAGAGAGAGAGAGAGAGGTTGTGTCCTTGGCAGCAGAGCCACCACCGCCACCCTCGCCGATTTCCCCTTTCTTAACACCATTCACACCCTAGCTGCCCATTACAAGGACAAGGGTGCGTAGATTTCTTTTGATTTTTACACACGATCTGAACTTCCGATTTCTTTTGAATTGTGTGATCTTGTGTTTTGGATCTGGGTTTTGGATTGGATTTGGGCTCTTGCTGTTGCTGTTGTTGGGATGATATTTTTGAGATTTGGGTGTTGTTTTTTTGAGTGAGTTTGGGTTTGTGTTTTGAAAGTGTTCTTGTCGGCTTTTTTTTTTTTTTTTTTTTTTTTCTGGGTTTGTGATCTTGTATCTAGGTTTGTGTTCTTGTTATTCTTGTTCAATACACACTTTGATCTCAATTAATGTGATTTTTTATTTTTATTTCTGTTTTTGATTTTTTTGATTTAGTTAAATTTAGTTAAATTATTTTTTTTAATTTAATTGCTGACGTGACATTTTTTAATTGACAAAATAAATTTTTTATTATTATTTTAATAATTCCGTTTGCCACGTAGGTCAGTGCCTTAATGGCACTGACGGAAATGACTTAAATAGAAGGCGTTTTTCTAAATAGGGACTAAAAATGGTGAAAATAAAATATAAGGACTAAAGTAAGAATTACGTGAAAATGTAGGGACGAAAATGTGATTTTCGCCTTATAACAATGTTTACAACAATACATTTTGTCTTGAATAAGAGCGATGGAAGTCTGGGAAAGAGAAACCAGAAATAATACCAACTTATTGTTTTACGTAGCACACTACTATCAATCACAATTAATGCATCTGAACTTAAGATTGATCCAGATAAGTGTTGGTTAAAGAGTGGGGCTCCCTTAATTGCATAAGCCACTTGGAGCCTAGGCAAAAAGTGCAAGAGTGTAGTGAAGTGCACATTTTAAAAAAGAATTATTATTAATGAGATATACAACAATCAAATAATCAAATTATCATATAAATTGAAATAAATTTTTTTTATATAACTCATATAAAATTTAGATAAACCCTACTTTTGCATTTCGATCAACCCAAAAATTGCAAGTCATTTCAGTTTTTTGAATAAGATAGATATGAATACTTCCATGTAAAATCCTTTCTTAAATCTCCAATATCCATAATACCCTATGACTAATTACTAATATTAATTAATAATTGAACCACTTAATTACTTTAAGTCTATGATAATTAATCTACTATGTTCAACATCAACCACTAAAGTAACTAAACAATTACCACAAATATATATATATATATATATATCATACTTTTTTTTTTCATGAATGAGCTAAGAATAGCATCTATCATACTCTCTTTTTTTCATGAATGAGTGAAGAAAATATTAGGACAAAGCAATATGGTAATTGGTACCAAGCAGATATTCAAAAGGGAAAAAATAGAATAAGAAGAAGAGGAAGAAGTTGCATTTCAAGGAGAAAAAATAGAAATAAAAATAGAGAAGAATTAGGGGATTGTGGGTTTCAGGGTAGGAAGCATGGACATAGACACAATTACAATTAAATTTATCCAATCAAATCAAACTATTTTTTAGTAAGAACTTAATAATATTATACAAGTGTTTAACAAGACAATATCATAATAAAACAAAAATCTTAATATCCTTGCATTTAAATAAGCTAGTATTTATTTGTTTGTTTAAATATTAGGAATTTAAAGTATGAAAATTTTACAATTATATCACTTATCGATGCTAGTCGGGGCAAGGATGGGGTCGGTGGGGCTCAAATATCTAAATCCATCCTTGCCTCCCTGTCCATTGCCCATCCTTGCCCCACCACCTATGTGGGGCACGGAAAACCCACGCGGAGTGGGGCAAAATTACCTTCCCGGTGGTAGCTATAATTCTCTTAGTATAAATGTGTATGACTTTATTATTAGAAAACATCAAAAATCTTTTACTAAAAAGATTTACCTCAATATTTTTATAAAATTATGCTTTAAGAGTTCCTAAAATTAACGATTTATATATGGAAAAAAAGATCAATATTAAAAGGAAAATAAATGAGACAACAATAAATTAAAGAGCATTTATAATTTTTTTTTTAAATGAAGAGAGGTCATTTTCTAAAATGGGCTGTTATTTATACAATAATTTTTGACCTAAAACTCACTCAAAATTTTAAAAATAGAGGGGGAGAGGCATATAGAGGGCCTTGGCCCCTAGCCACCGCCTCCCTCTGCCCTTGGCCACACAGTCCATACAACATCATCAACATTTACGTACCACCTAACCACTCTTGGCTAAGCAAGTCATGACCTAAACGCCCTACATTGAACGGAAAAATTTGCTAAATAACATAATTTTTGGAAAAAAATTACTAAATAGCACATGACCAAATTTATTTAGTAATGTAGCACTTTTTTTAGAACTTGAGTTTGTCAAACTCAAGTTCCAAAAAACATGTTATATAACTAAATAAATTTGACCTGTTGCTTTTTTCCTAAATATTAAAAAAGTTATGCTATTTGGCAAAATATGGCAAACATGCTACACGCTTAGTCAATCCAATCTCCCTTTGCGTGACCCTACCAACTTACCCAATGAACGCATAAGTCTAGAGGGTTGTTTTGATAGTTAAGGGGTTAAGTATAAATCAATGTGAAAGATTAGGGTGAAAATGTATAATTTATGCTAAATTTTATGTTAAGGGTAACCTTTAACTTAGGTTTTTAAAATATATATATTTTTTATTTGATTAGACTATTTAAATTTTTATAATTAATATATAAAAAAATAACATATTTTTGGAATCAAATTTAATGATTTTTTAGAACATCCAAAAAAAAAAAACCACGAAAAAAGGTTTATAATATTTGGTTGGAAGAATAACACCAAAAAGTTACATATTCTCATGATGGAGGAGGAAGAAAAAAAAAATAATAGTGGACAGGAAATGGAAGAATCTTTTGAAACATAGGTAGATTTTGAGTTTTGGTGGAAGATCCAGCTACCAAATAGCATAAACAAATGCAGAATAAGAAGGGTGGAAGGAATCGCTGAAATATTTTATATAAACATCGAAATCTTGAATGCACTACTACGTCTACCCCACTGCCAGCTGGCCTAGCCAGCTTGCCTCACTGTCACTTTGCCATCTCACAGACACACATTCGCCCCCGTTACTTTCTCCTACTCTAAACGGCGCCGTTTTTCTCTCCCTACCTGTCTTAAAATTTAAAAATTATAAAATTAAAAAAAAAAAGGCTATAAAGTTGCCGTTTCAAAAGTTCTTGTATTTCCATTTCTCTTTCTCCGTTTCTATCATTGTCCACTCCATCCCACTTTTTCCCTATAATTCCTGCACTTACTATTTATATTTTTTTTTTGTTTTATTTATATATATTTTTTAATTTTTTGGAAAACAAGAAAAAAACTCTCATTTCCAAAAATTCACTTTGGGATCTCCAACCTCTTCTCGATCTATCTTTCTGTTTCTTCAGGTAAGTCTTCTACTTAGATCTCTGTGTTTCAATCTATTCGTTTGCGTATGTGGATCTGAAACTGGATTTTTTTATTTAATTTTTAGGTCAGAGAGATCGGTGGAGGAGAGAGAGAGAGAGAGAGAGCGTTATGGCGCATAGAGTGGACCACGAGTACGACTACCTGTTCAAGATCGTGTTGATCGGTGACTCTGGTGTCGGAAAATCCAACATTCTTTCCAGGTTCACGCGCAACGAGTTTTGCTTAGAATCCAAGTCCACTATCGGCGTCGAATTCGCCACCAGAACTCTCCAGGCAAGCAATATCTCTCTTTTTGTTGTTATTTTCGGCTCGATCTAGGGCTCTGATTCGGAAATTGGATTAACGATTATTGTTTTTTTTTTTTTTTTTTGAAACTTCTGAGCTTGGATTTTAAATTTTTGGATTCGTAATTCTTGTTTTTAGGAATATGAGGTATAGGATTTTTTGGATTCATGTAATTTAAGGCAAGAATCCAGAGGTGTTTGGTAATTGACAACTGTAACTATTTTATTCCTTTTTTCCCGTCTGATTTTTTAGGCTGGAAAAAAGTTGAATCTTGAATGATATATAGCACTAAGCTTTGTCAGTCAATGTGAGATTTTGTGTTGGATCGCGTTAAGTTCGATAGCATTGCCTTGAAGTTTTTATAGAAGCTACCAAATGATAACCACTAGTATATATAGACACATATTTGTTTTTCAGTTTTTTGGTTTTTTTTTCCTTGGTTCTTAAGAAGTTACTTATTTTCACACGGTATGCAATCTGTGTGCATGTGAAATGTACAAAAGTTTTTCCCCATGATTTCTCTTTTTATCTTTTTAACCTTTTGAAAAAAGAAAAAGACTTCAAAAATGAATTTTTTTTTTTCCTGTAGATGCTGGTTATTTTAAATTAAATGATTTTTCTTTGTGAAAAATGAATACTTTAAACTATAAGTTGCTATACATAATAGTTTAAATTGGCGAATAAGTATTGAGATCATTGGTTGCTTAGAAATGCGGACCATGATTGAAATCCAGTGGTGGTTTGATGGGGATCAGACATCTTCTGTGAGAGGTTATTTTGAGGGTCAAGTTATCAATGAGATGATCAATTTGCTTTAAAAAGTGATGACGTGATATTGTGCACCAGTTATAGAAATAGCCATCTATCGTCTTCTGAGCAAATGGAGCTTAGCAGAACTTCATTCGCAACTTGAATAAATGAAGACAAGGTTTCTTCTTTATTTTGAATGGTGCATTTACCAACCTCCTCTCAGTAGGAATCTTTGTTAATCTAGATATACATTACACCTTGCTTTATGGATTGTTGATGGTGTGTACTTATGCTGGAGAAATTTCATAGGTTTCAAATCTGCTGTTTGGATTTGTTCTTTCTGGTATTTTGGGTAACTAGGTTGATATTTCTATGTTTTTGAGTGTTCATTTTCATTGTTCTGGCATGTAGCAGTTTTGTAAACTGTTGGTTTTTGACTTAACAGGTAGAAGGAAAAACAGTTAAGGCACAGATATGGGATACTGCAGGTCAGGAGCGATACCGTGCTATCACCAGTGCTTATTATAGAGGAGCTGTTGGGGCACTGCTTGTCTATGACATAACTAAGAGGCAGACTTTTGACAATGTCCAAAGGTGGCTCCGTGAGTTGAGGGACCATGCAGATTCTAACATTGTCATCATGATGGTGGGGAATAAGTCTGACTTGAACCATCTTAGAGCTGTTTCAGAGCAAGATGGTCAGGCCTTGGCCGAGAGGGAAGGTCTCTCATTTCTTGAGACATCAGCTTTAGAAGCAACAAACATTGAAAAGGCATTCCAGACCATTTTGACGGAGATCTACCAAATCATAAGCAAAAAAGCATTAGCAGCTCAGGAAGCGGCCGCCGGTACCACTCTTCCTGGTCAAGGGACCACTATCAATGTTTCTGATGCATCAGGGAATGCAAACAAGAGAGCTTGCTGTTCTACTTGAGGAGACACTTCAGCGTGGTGAAAGATTTGCAAGCAGACAAACCATTTTTTTTTTTTTTAATTATAAAATTACCTTTTTACTTTTTTTTTTTTTAATGAGAGAGAGAGACTTGTAGATTACTTTTTTACTTCATTGAGTTGTGATAACCGATAGGGGAGATTGTGAACTAAGAAAACAAACAGAATGTAGTACTTTTGGAGGGTTTGCTTTCTTTTGCTCCATTCTTATATATTTGCTTTAAAAATTGAAACTCTTTGAAATTTGGGATGTTGGGTGGTTCTTGGCAATTGGCATCTTGACTGGGAGATATACTGGTGTGGTAGAAGAGGCCTTGCAAGTTTAGTCTTTCCTTGGAGTTTGCTTGTTAAGTAATTCTTCCTAATTTCTAACTTGTAATAGAAGCACTCAAAGCCTTATAGTCCAATGATTTGGACTCCTCATGGTTTTGGCAATATCATAGTGGAAGCTAAAAGTTTTTGTCGAATTGTTTTGAGAAATGGGAGATATTTGTTGTCTAAAGTAGCACAGTCTTGCAAGGCATGCTTAATTTGTTTGAGTTAGTGGTGTGGATGGAAGGAGTTCCATCTTTTATCCAACCACAACTCCTCACAGATGTACCTTCTCAGGTTATTTACCTAATAAAACCAACTGAAGTTCCCTTATATTTTTTCTTTTTTCTTTTTTAAAATACTTATCTATTCCATTGCTTCTTTATTTACATAATTGCATCATGACCTACCTATTGCTTGCCCACTTCTGAAGTCTGCTGGTGGTAGCATTGCACACCTTGGACCAAATACCTTGCAATTAATGCGGATTTACTACTGCAAATTGTTTTGGCCGGGTACCACCACCTCTACAAATTTATTTGGCCATGTACTACAAACTTTAGTACATAATAAGACTTATAAAATGGATATCAACTTTTAACACCCAAAAAAAAAAATTCATTCAAAAGTTTCTTTATTATTTCGTTGATACAATATCAATCACATTTACAATCATATCAATTTATAAAATCTTTATAATAAATTTGGTAGTAATGTCAAAATCCTGATCTAGATCCTACGATTTTACGATCACATCTGCTCAAAAAGATCCGGATCTTTCAAGGATCTTTGCGATTGTTCAAGATCAGTAGGATTGTACAATTCTGACAATCCCAAACGACTTTGGTTTCTTGTAATCTTCTCTAACTTGATAGAAAGCTCAATTGGACCTAAATGAAAAATAAAATCTCAATAGAATAAGTTTTTCCACTCTAATATAGAGAGTGTCAATTGGACCCAAATAAAAAATATCCCAATAAAGTGTCACATTTAAAGTTTTTGGCCTGTTTAAATGATGCTTACAAATGGATGTAGTGATGTATGATAATTATATCAATGAATGTTTAATTTATGTAATTATTTAACATATTGCTGGGGCTTATTTTTGAAAAAGCCCACTAGTAGGAAGAAGCCCAACAATATGGGCAAGAAAAGAGTTAGTGGATTGATAGGAATGAACCATTAACGACAAGAATAATGGATCATAGGCTCATAAAATAAATAAATGGGTCTTGAGAAAAGCAAATGGGCTCAAAGGAGCCCAAATGAGTAAGTAGTAAACCCATAGGCATTATGTAATGAAGAAAAGCAAGAATGGGCCACAACAGGCCCGATGTAATGAAGTAAGAAAGAAAGGGGTTGATCGAAAGTCCATCAGCCCCAAGGATGAAGGATAAAGTAATTGGGCTAAGGAAGCCCAAAAGAGTTAGCAAAGTGCCCATGGGAATACAAAATTAGGAAATGGGTCGAGGATGTCCAAGGAGAAAGAAATGGGACAAAAGAGCTCACAAGCAATGTAACGGATAAAGCAATATAACATGAACGACCATACGAAGTCATTGAAAGAAGGCTAGGTAGCAGGCCCAAAGAGGCCCAGCAAACACATGTCCAATAACACCGTGACAAGAATAGCAGAATGGTGTGGTAGGAATGGCAACAAGACTACGGGTGAATCAAGGAATGGACAAAAAGGAGAATCCTAAGTAAGACCCAGCCCTTTAAAAGAAGCAGGCCAATAAGGAATGAAAGACCAAAAGATGGTTCACGACATAAGAGGTCAAGGATAGATGGCAGAACGCACAGACGAGCTCCATACCACGGCAAACGCTTGAGCAGCAAACAGGTTTTGAACGTACATAAGAAGTAGAGCATGCGCAAGACCAAGACCAAGACTAAGACTAAGACTCTACTAGCCTATACCTAGCCAATACAGGAGTGGTAAGTCATGGGTCAGAGGTAAGAGAGGGTATGGTTTAGCGATAGGGAGAAGGGGAAGCCTATTATGGGGTTCTTGCTTAAGCTCTTTTAGGGGAAATGTTTTGCTGAAATGACATACCACCCAAAAAAGGAATGATGAGCTGGAGCCACTAAGTGCATGCCATGAGGGATAGAAAGGGAGAACAACCACACCGTGGTAGATGAGAAGGCCATGGTGAGTAAACAAACAAAACAACCTTCTTTGTCTGGTAATGGGGAGTGGCACAGCCAGCACATGTAAAGGGGTAAAATGGTAAAGAAACAGTCACAGCAGACAGTATATAAAGAGTCTTTGCCATGCACACTAAAGAAAGGGGGAAACAGTAGCAATCACCACAAGAGTGATCACCATCACGCCACACAAGAAAGCACTAAAGAAAAGAGAGAAAACAAAAGGGAGAATTGAAATAGTAAAACAAGGGAAAGAAACAGAGAGTTAAAAGAAAAAGAGTAAAAGAGATTAGAATGGCAAGCATGCACCAATGGGTTTTGTTAGAACATATGTGGTTCACTTGTTAAGAACATATGTCGTTATTTTATGTAATTGGCTAATCCTTTGACAAAACGCACTTTACTTGTATTTGGATAAATCTAGAATGTGTTTAATACGTCAAGAAACCTTGTTTCAAGATCAAGTGTTAAAACCATGCAAGTTTGTCCAAGAAACAAGTTGAAGAAGTGTCTGTCATTAAAGCTCGACAGCTTGCTCGACAACTTCATCTATCGAGTTTTAATAAACTGTTCCAGTCTCGAGGCTCTACAGCATCTCGACACCTCTAACTGTCGAGATTTAAGAAAAATAGTTTTTCAAATCTGTTATGATTCTAATCCGTGGATATGTCTTTGGGCCTTCTTTCTCATAACCCTAGACAAATAAAAGGATTATTTTAAGAGCCGTCAAAGTAGACACAAGTTATACAAGCATTGAGAAAAGTCTGTTCAAACAATTTGTGACCGGAGACAAAGTTTGCCTTAGTTCATCTATTTGTGAAGAAGCTGCTATGTCTTTGCACCGTAAGATTTTGTAACCAAGCATCTTCTTGTTCTTCATTGTGAGGATGAACTGAAGAACTTTGCAGCCAACATCTTTCTCAAGTTGGTGTTTGAAGTCGCGTACTGGGATCCGCGCAATTGGTTAGTTACGTACTGGGAGCCGTGCATTAAAAATAAGAGATTGTCACTACAAAACAAGTCCAATTGGGTATTGGGGTAAGGGTTCAACTGTAAGTTAGTAGAAGGTACTGGAATTCCTTTACTTGTAGTCGCTTGTTGTGATAATAGTAGATTCTCGGGAGTATTTATTTTCAACTGTAACCTTGTCAAATTTATTTTTCGCTGCACTTTAATTTTTTGGTGATTTGTTTATGCTACCACGCGTTTGCATGATAACTTGGTTAATTAATTAAACTTGGCTAATTAATCAATTAATCCATCATAAGGGGTCAATACGTTTTTGGCCTATCAGGTTTTCTCCTTCTCTCCCTCTTAAAGCCTACCCTTTGCTAAAAAATAATTTCGGGCACAAGCCATGTAGGTTCGCTCTCTCAAAGTGTGTAATTTCTGCACAAGATATTCCTGCGAGGTTACCCACATTGAGGAAATGGTTTCTTCTTTGGCCACAGCCTCGTAACTAAACTAAATGTGGCAAACTAGTCTCATTCTTCTTTGACTTTACTGATTATTGCTATGTTTTCTTTTCTAGCCTTTTATTATTACTCTTACAACTTGTTCTTTTATTTTTAGCGAAAGATTGTTTATTTAGTTTGCCTAATAATAACGTATTTCGCTTATCATTATTTTGTTGCACCCATTCCCTCACAACTTTCTTCTGCGGCAGTTTTGCCTGCCGTGGGCATGTGACAATAGTTTGGGCAAACGGAGACATGGTTTGTGCGCAAGCCGGACCAAAGTAAGTTGCAGTTGGGCCGGTTCTGACTCTCTTTTTTAGAATACTTGCACCCAATACAACAGGAGGTAGTCCAGCCCAAAATCACAAAAAGGCCCACTACACATACCAATGTGTATTTTTTATTTTTTTTTCTCGAATAATGTAGGATCTTGCGATCCACGATCCGATCCTATGATCTACGATCCCATCTCCTTCCCACGATCCTACGTAAGATCCCAATTTTGACGATCACAGTAATAACATGATTAGAGCCATAAGGCTGCTGAGATTACTCCTTAACTCATTGTAGGCAGCGGTATCATGCAGATAGAAGCCAAAACAAAAGGTCTGGCCAATGTTTCTTTTCTTTTCTTCTTTTCAATCAATAACAAGCTTAATTTGTAATTTTTTCCGTCTTTTTTTCATTGGTTTTCTCCATGGTCTTACTCCTCTACGCGGAAATGGGATAGGGCTTTGTTTAAAATTTACCTCCAAAAATAAGGATAAAATATTAAGAGCGAAATAAGCTTGTTAAAACTTGAAATATATCTAGCCAAGTGGCTACTACTTCATTAGCAGTAGCTCAACCTTTATCATTTTTAGAGAATCGTGGTGGAATGCATGCTAACTAGATCAAAACAGATCCAATGAGCTACATGCTCCACAATTATCTTTGGAAAATTAGTAACCAGTGGGGCAGAAGATGAGAGAACCTTGAATTTCTATTTTTATATGAGAAATCATTATAATTCTATTCAATTTGTATTGTCACATGATGTATTCTGTATGTTTTTTCACAGAAATCCCTAATCTTGTAGAGTAATTCACTTGAGCAAACTCCAGATTCAGCTGTTACATGGCAAGATAACACAATTTTCCCTACCGTTATTGCCCAAACATGTAGATCATGAATATCCTGAACTCCTTTGATACATCTGAGGCCATTTTCCAGCTTATCAATGTTGATCTCGCTTGGAGTCCTCTCCATCAATATACCGTAAATCTTTCCAAGCATGGACAGAGTAGTACTTAAAGCAAGAACAGCAAATACAAGAGTGCATATCAGATCAACCACTAACCAATTGGGTTTTACCCATATGATAGCTCCAGCAATCATCACCCCAACTGACTGAATCAGATCAGTCAAGACATGCAGGTAAGCCCCTTGCACATTTATGTTCAACATTTTGGTCTTTGCTGGAGAATCTGACACCAAGTTTGTCTTCTCCTCGGTTGTTGCACATTCCTCGTCCTCTCTTTCATGATCATGATCCCTGTGTCCACACACATGATGATTGTGATCATGATTGTGATTATGATTCTGATTGTGATCATGATTGTGACCAAGCCATACAACCATCAGACAGTTAATAATAAATCCAAATGCCGCAACTGCAAACATTAGAGGCCCGTTCACCTTTGCATTTTTGTGAAGAATTCTATCAATGGCTTCATAGATTAAGATCCCAGAGATCAGCCATATGAGCTGCACGGAAATAAGGGCACCCAAAACCTCAAGACGACTGTATCCAAAAGACTGGTGTGATGTTGCCCTCCAACCTGAAGCCCATACTGTGAAAAGAGAGATGGAGAACCCAGCAACATCAGAGAGCAAGTGGGCTGCATCTGTGAGAACTGCAAGGCTATTGGCCTTCAAACCACCAACAATCTCTACTACCATAACTAGTACATAGAAAATTATGAGTCCACACAGTTTTATCACTGACTTTGATCGTGCTTCTGACTCCAGAGTACTATTTTCTAGTTTGGAGAAAGCACAGAGAGATTTGCAAGATGACTTCGGTGGCATGGGAAGAACATCAATTTTCTCAGAGACTATTGGAATTTCAATTTCCAGCTGGGAATTTGTTCTCAAGATGGGTACTTTCTCTAGCTCCATCTGCATCATCAAACAGACCAGTTAATTTAGTATAGCAAGTCCAACCGAAAAGGTCCAATGTATGATTAATTGGCTTCAAACACTGATTGTATGTCATACTTAATGCTGCAAATTCTACTAGTTCAAAGAGAATATTTAAAAAGAAAAAAAAAAGGGGGGGGGGGGGGGGGCGTGGGAGAAAAGGCCACCGGAGATCAACCAATACCTTTGTTCACATTGCTGAAAATGGGGACTCCTAGATGTTATGCAGCTTTACAAATGACTAGACATGCGATTAATAAAGCCTACTAAAGCTCAAGACTTAACTACAGAGGTGGAAGAAAGCATGGTGACAGTTTGTGAACTTGTCACAAATTCAAGGCTTGTCTTTCAACCAAGAAGGGTCCAATGGATTTAAGTCACATTACTTTTTAGGTCAATAGAGGCCATGTCAGTCAGTGGTATGTCTTGCAGTGGCCCAAATTTCTTTGTCAGAAGAGCCAAAATCTGCTAAATAAATAAGCACAGTTTTCGCAAGCCTCAGCCATGGTGAAAATTGAGCAAACTACAATGCATGGTTTGTGACTGAAATGCTCTTTTAGTTGAAAAAGAAATCCTATCTTAAGTCTGTAGAACAATTGTTGGGTGCACTGCACCATGGGTCCAGGCCACATACATTTTCAAGAGCTCATTTAATGAGCATGTCACTCCATGACTTGTGAGATGTCTGACTTCTCTTAATGAGAAGTGAACCAAAGTGTGTTGGACATGCTGAAGAAAAAAAGGAAAACAAACAAGCAAAGGCCATTCGGCCAATGAGAGCTGAAGAAAGAGATTTTGGTTGAAGCAAGGTCAAAGCAAGTGACTTGCATTTATTGTGATTTGATGTGAAGAGTGAAAACAAGAAAATGTGAAAGAAATAAAAGGGAAAGGCCATTCGGCCATTTAGAGCATAGAAAAGAGGAGAAGTCCCAGCAAGAAAGACTGAGGATAGTGCAGTCTTGAAGAACTGCGGGAGTGAGAGCAAGTAAAAGAAAAGAGAAAAATAGAGAGAGCAAGAGAAAATTGTGAGAAATATACGGTGAGGAAGAGAGCAGTGAGTGAAAAGAAAAAGATAGTTTTTTGCTCAAGTTGTATATCTAAGTATTATAATCTCTATTTAATATAGTGAAATTATTCGGAGTTTGTACCGTAGTTTGTACCGTAGTTTTTTCCTTCGAGAGAAAGTGTTTTCATGTAAATCTTTGTATTCTTTTGTGATTGTACTTTCGCTGTGCTTACTGAAATTTATTCACTTATATAGAATTTTTGCCAACACATATTGGTCTTATTTTCTGCGCATTCATAACAACCAAGCAGTTATATTTGTAAAATCAATTGGAATTGACAAAGCCTTTGAATTCCAACTATCCAGGATCAGCCACTGAGATCCCTTCATTATCCTTAGACTTCTATACATGTGATCAAACAACAACAGGTTTCCAAATATTGCACCAAATTACTGCTACCCTAGGATCTCAACCTTCTTCTGTATCAATACTATATATCCTCATTATTATCCAAAATACATTCATCTAGCAATAGGCATAATTACACTTCAAAAACACCCAAGTCCTAACCAAAAAGTAACGAATTCTGCATGATCATGATCAACCATGAGTCTCACCTAACCCAATAATAGGAGCATCAAGCAAAAATATGTAAAATTTCAACATACCCAATTCAGATATCCATCAAAATATTCAAAAAAAAAAAAATTGCAGAAATTTTTTTAAAAAAAATTATTCAAAAGAGGGAATGAGATGTACCTGAGGAAGACAGGAGCAAATAAAAATCTAAAATGTTGACCCCTGGGAATTCAATCTCCTGGGTTGAACAGAAAGAAGGGTGTTGAGTGAATGAAATGATCAAAGTGGGGAATAATTAAATTGTATAAAGGGCAGATATGGACAAAGAGAAAGATCGTGTTCACAATTTGCATGATTTCATCTATGCCACTTAGGAAGGCCGTTCGCTTTTGTAGAAAGGGAAATGTTAACAAATTTATTAATTATTGTTAAAAACATTTTACTAAAAAAATGGATAAAGTAAATAATTTTTTTAATAATTTTTCTTTTATATTTTACATAAAATATTATTAAAACTTTCCTAACTTGTAAACCGGCTAACATAATCGTTTGTTAAAAGCCAAAGGAAAAAACAACCTTTTTTCTTTTCCTTTCCTAGTGAAAAATGAAAATCAAGTCATTTGTCTATGCTTTTTTTTTTTTTTTTAATTTTATAACTAATTTGTTTGTGCTGAACTATAAGGCCTCATTTGAGAGGAGGGAATGGAATGAAATGGAATGGAAAGGAATGAAAAGAATAATTTTAGAATATTTTTCCCTTTTATTGTTTGGGAGTTTTAATGAAAGGAATGGAAAGTTCATTCCCTTATTTGGGAGTTTAAGTGGGAGGAAATGGAATGAATGTAATGAGTAGAAGGGAATACTCATTCTTCTCTATTCCTTTAAAACCTCAAATTTTTATTCCCCCGAAATTGGGAGGAATGAGAGGAAATAAAATTAGATTTAATGAATTTTTTATTAAAACTCTCAAAATACCCCTATATATTCAACCTTTTATTTTAAAATAGAGGTCTAATAATAATATTGTCATAAAATGATTCCATTCCATTCCTTCCATGTTAATTCCAAACAAGATTACTTACATTCCATTCATTTTCATTCTTTTATTTTAAAACATCCAATCAAGGTTACTTAATTCTATTCTTTTCCATTCTTTTCCTTTACTTAATACATTCCATTCTATTCCATTTCTTTTTATTCCCTTATAATCATTCTATTCCCTTCCCTTATGAACTCTCAAACGGAACCCTACAAAATAAGATACAACAGGCTTAAGGATATTATTAGATTTAACAGCTTTTTTACATCAGGCATAAGAGAAACTAAAACAAATAGTACAATGGCTTTTCTTTCTCGCTCTGCCTTTCTAAAGATACAAGGGGGCCTATTTATAAGCAATATGATACAACACAATCTGAAGATAAGGATTCCCACAGTGAATGATAGGGGTCGTCTGGCTTATGGTATGTGTCAAAAGATGTGGGGGACATGAAGAATGGATTGAGAAATTTATCTCAGTCTGGATATAGTGTTGTCCACTAGAGATATTCTGTCTGAGGGGAGATGACCAAATGTCAAATTGTTCATGGAGTAGTGACAAGTGTCACAAGAGGGAGGTATGGTCGGGGACAAAAATATGATTTGTTGGAAGAAGTCCACCTTGTTGGCAAAAAATTCTTGCCTTTGTTGAAAAAGGCTTGCCTAGGAAAATGAGTCTTGTGAGGATGGACCAAGTCTTCTGTGGATAAAGTCCTTGCATGGAAAAACCTTCTAAGACATATGTATATATAGTATTATATATATATATATATATATTGTATGTATATTTATTTATTTATTTATTTATTTATTATTATTATTATTATTATTATTATTATTATTATTATTATTATTATTATGATTATATATTTTTTTTTACAATAAACTTCTTTACAATAGACTAATCATCTCATCCATCTCTTCCTTGGAACCATTCTTCATCAATGCCATCATCCGGATCGTGGTTGTGGTAATAAGAATCATCATGTCCTATTAAAGGGTTTGGCATTTCCCAATGGTCTTCATGTGGCCATTATTGTCTGCATATATCTGGATTTGCATGCACTATTTTAGGTAGAATTCCTTGGTTAAGAGATTCTGCCATTGTAAGGGAATAGTGACAAGATATCCAAGATACGTCCCTGTGTTTATGAAGGGTACCATCAGCATTAGTTACCCAATTCATGTCTGTAGGATGAAAGATTCCTTATGCTTGAACATCATTTTTGGAATTGAGCTTAACAACTAGACAGGCAGAAGTAAGTTTGTTGCCAAAGCGTGGGTGCTCTATTTTGGGACACTTGGACCAATTACCATTATAAGCATTATTTTTCAGGATTTCAAACTAGAACTTGGTAAAATACTTATTTTTATAGGGGAAAGTATATGAGTAAAAATCTATTTCAAAATGAAGACACAAGTAATACTCATTGAGTAAGAATCACATGTAGAGATAATGTGCAACTGTCCAACTGGTTATCCAAAAGGCAAAAGGGATTTTCCATGGTTCATCTATGTCTGGGAAAATAGCAAGGAAATGACTCTGTTGTTCTTTGAGGTAATGATGGAGGACTCTAATGATTCTTTTGAATCTAGCTTCAAGGGTAAGGGTCTTTATTTGGTCTTTTATTTCTGGGGGAAGGGTTACTATAATACTAAGAATATCATCAGGGGCTGAAGAAGAGTTTGAGGACGAGGATGGATCTGTGATTGGCTATACACATAAAGGTGAAGGAATGATTGTGGTGGTAAGAACTAGAGGTTTTCTGAAAAGATAATCAGTGATAAGATTATCTTTACCTTTGATGTGTTTGACCTAGAAAGACCATTGTGAAAACCAATTTGACCATCTGAGTAGCTGAGGATGTGGAAGCATTATTCTTTTGAACTGGAACATTTTTGGAAATGAGGACATGTCCATTTCTACTAGAAAATTATGGCCGAGGAGGTGGAATTGGAATTTTTCAATGCCATGTGAAACAGCAAAAATTTCTTTAAAAGTGGAGTGATAATGAAGTTCTGAAGGTTTAAATGCACCACTTTTATATCCACAAATACTTCTTCTGCTATTAACTTCTTCAAAGAGAGCTGCTGCCCAATATTCATCACTTGCATCTGTTTGCAAAATTCTTTTACCTGGTCCTGGAATCTGCAAAGGAGGAAGTTTTTCTGCTAGCTTTTTCAGCTGCTGGACTGCTTCTGTATGAATTGGATTCCAATCTGGGGGAGATTTTTTCAATAATTGGGCTAAACAATTCCTGTATCTGGAGATTTTTGGAATGAAATCTGACATGTAGTTCACAACTCCAAGGAACTGTTGTATCTATTTAGTATTTGTGAGCTTATCTGAAAATTCTCCAAGAGAAATTGCTATGTGGGGCTGCAATGTGTACTTTCCATCTGAAATGTTTACTCCCAAGAAGTCTATAGAGGAGGCCCCTATGATCATCTTTTTTTCTGAAAGCATTATCCCTTGAGTTTTTACTAAATTATAAAATTCAGTAAGTAATTTTTCATAGGATTCTGCATCCTTTGAGAATAGAAGGATATCATCAACATAGATCAAGCCATTTGTCAAAAGTGGCTAGAACAGAGTTACCATTGCTTTCTGAAATTGAGATGGAGCATTTTTAAGACCAAAAGGCATAACAGTCCATTGATAATGGTGGTCTGGAATGCAAAAAGCTGTCTTGTATCTTTCTTTTGGGTGGATTACTAATTGCCAAAATCCTGCTTTGAGATCAAACTTTGAAAAGATCTTAGCATGTGAAAGATGCTGGAAAAGAGCACTTTTGTTTGGCAAAGGGAACTTGTCATCAGCAAGAAAATGGTTAAGATCTTGGTAGTTAATTACTAATCTGAGTTTTCCATGAACTTGCTCAGCATGCTTATTAACATAAAAAGCTTCACATGCTCATAGAGAGGTTGTGGGTTCAATAAGGCCTTTTGAAAGAAGAGTAGATAATTATTGCTTGGCTAAGGTCAAGTAGCCTGGATTCATTCCTCTGTGACTGGCTTTTGTGGGATTAACATCTTCATTCTTCTTGAAGGGTAGGTTTATAAAGAAAGATGGATTTTTTCACAAAGGATTTGGATTTTTAAGGAGGAATTCAGAGTGGGTGGTTGCACAACATTGTTTAATAATCTGGAGTCTCAATGAGTCAACGGAGTCTATTATGAACAAATGAGGTACTTGGGTCCAGGTAAGAAGATTCTGTTTGTGCAAAAGTCCTTTTGATGACCATCTGAGACTAGGTATTTGATGAAGATCCGAGGCTAGGTATTTGATGAAAGAGATCAAATCCTACAAAAAGGTCTCTTCATGTGAGAAGGGAGCCAAGGACTTGGTGTTTAATGGTAAGGGTTGGAAAGATTCTAATGAGGATAGGCTTGCTTTTCAAGGTGATCAAAAATGTTTCTCCATTAGCTACTTTGAACATCTGATGATGGGGTAGCCAAAATTGTTCAGGTAGTATCTTGGGATGAAGGATTGTAGCTGCTGCACCTGCATCAAATAAGGCTATTGCGGGAATGGGTCTGGAATAAGTGATAAGGAGGATATGTACTTGGGCTATAGGTGTAGGGCTGGTTAAGGGGGCTATAATAGGCTAGGATGTGTAGATGGTTTGGATTTCTATGTCTGAGTCTTCTAAACTTGAATCATCTTCTGAGGTAGAATAAGCCATAACTGCTAGGGCTTAGGGAGAGTAGTTATCATCTAGTGAAAAGAGTGATTCTACATCTGAGAAGAGGGTATCATCTGCATGAATTTGGGCTTGTTCAAGAAGCTTTACCGCCTTTTCTTTCTTTGAACAATTCTTTGAAAAATGGCCTAGTTTTCTGCATGCAAAACAGACCCTTGAAGTTTTTTCTTTGAACTGCTTCCTTTAGAGGAATTTCCATTTCTTTTTTCTGAAGGACCTCTTCTTCTAACTTGCATAGTGCTTCTTCTTCCAAGAATACTTCTTGAAATGATCTCTTCTTTTTGTCGGACAATTATAGCTTTTGTCATAGCATTTTATCTGTAAATCTTTTCTTTTGCAATTGTCTTTGAGCTTGCTATGGACCTTGTCAATTTCTGAGAGAAACTTTCTCTGGTTGCAGAGTATTTCAAGAGCAATGAGCACATGCTGGTAGATCTCTCCTAAAGAGGCTTGTTGCAGAGTTATTTTTTGCAGGTTCATCATGCGAAGAGTTTCATCTCCTAATGGTTCTAGAAAAAAGTTCAGAAAGGTGTGTTTTGAATTAACATCATCCATACCATTGAAAGAGTAATACCGACTTGACATTCTGTTAAAATGCTTTTCCAAATCTTTTCTTTCAAAAGAGCAACATTTCATCAGCAAAAATTCTTCTTGTGCCACTTCTATATAATGAGCCACAGAGCCAAGAAATTCATTATGAATGATTGTGAAAAAATCTTCTAAAGTGAGACACTGGGCTGCTTGTCTTTGCCTGTATTCTCCAAGGTTGAGCCACCATTGTCTTAATCTTCCTATAAGTCTTGCAACAAATTGGGCAATAATTTTTGCAACAATGTTATTTGGGGCTTAAGGTTCAGCTGTGCATCATGAATACATATTAAAAATTTCATCATGCCATTTTGAGGGAGGGGTATTGTCAATGGTGAACAAGTGTTTTGAATCTGTGGTGGATGAGTAGGTTAATCTTGTTTGATAATTAGGTATCAAAGGTGGTGGTGGAGGTTGGTCATTGTGAAGGACATCATCATCTTCTTCTACCTTTGGATCTGTCATAAATACTTCATCTAGTCCAAGATTAGACAAGTCTAGATCCGTATCATCAATCACTGGAAGCACAAAAGGAACTTGTGGGTCTTGAAGTGTAAGAGATTTAAGGAGGATGATATTGGGTTTGGAGGGTTAGGGTTTGTAGCCAACATGTTCATATTTGGAGGTCTTGACGAAGCACCAACAATCGGATCTGGGGGTTGGTATAATGGTTCTTTGTCTTTTTTCATGGGAGGGGGAGGATTTTGTGGTTTGGTTTGGGGTTGTAGTTGGAGTGGTGCTGGACATGCTATACTTGGAAAGATTTAGCTTGGTCTAAAAGGATTATAGTCAAGATGTGTCATGGTTAATGGCTGGAGGTTTTGGTAAGGAGGAACTAGAGAAAATGGCGAGGTTAGAGGTATGGACAAATCTTTATACAATGATAAGCGAGGTTGATAAGGCATATAGACTTGCATTGGAAATGTTTGGGTAACCTTTTCTCTTGAATTCTCCATAGACTGAAGTTGTGCCAACAATTGTTTTCTTTCTTTTTCCTTTTGTCCAATGAGTGAAAATGAGACAGACAAATCTTTTACTGTGGAGGCAATGGTTGCCAATTCTTGCTCAACTGTCTGTATTTTCTTTTTCAAATCTTCAATGAGAGAGTTTGAGGACGAGAAGGTATGAGTAACGCTTCAGCCATCTTTTGTTGAGTATCAAGAATCTTTGAAAGGACCCGGTTTTGTGCCACAACATTTTCTGCTTACCAATTTAAAGCTGCTTTGGCTGAGGAAATCTGTTTCTTAGTTCCATCTGAGTTGTTTCCAACAGGATTTTTGATTTTTCACACATGTTTGGTGTTGGTTTGGAGATGATCAAAACTTTCAAGAGGAGGAAAACTTTGTGAATAGGAGGGTGAAGCATGGTCAAACATGTAGCAAGGTAGGGGTTTTTGGACCTGGGTTTGACTGATTGGTTTGGGTTGACATTTTGGTATTTAAGGGAGGACTTTCTAGTAGTATGGAATCAACGGAGGTTTATGGTTTTGACTGGGATTTTCTTTGCATGAAAAGAGAGAAGGAAGATTTTGTTTTTTGGTTCGGGGATAAAGGACATAATAATCAAACTTTCCAGAAGGTTCTCCAAGGAGGTCAACTTCTGGATCTCCTGCTTCATATCTTTCTTTAAGAATCTGCTGGGAGGACTTTTTCTTTCTTCGTGAATTACCTTTTTCAAAAACTTCTTCTTCTTGGCAATCATCACAATCACAAACATCCCACCATATATGACCAGATGATGATTTTTCTTCGTAACAAGGCTGTCCATCTTCTCGAAATGCTTTGATTTGAAGACCATCTAAGCCCTCATATGACACCGGGTGGATCATAGCAATATGAGTAGGAAAGATTATGACCTCTTTCTTTTCTGGTGTAGTTGTGAGGAATCTGACTTCAACATCAACATTTTCTTTTTTGACAAAGAAAGGACTGTTAGACTATATTGGCTTGACTGCTTGGTGAAGCATCTCATATTTTGTGATCCATGATTCTGAAAAGAGAGAAGTCATCTGGTCTTTGTTTAACTGTCTTGGGACAAATGTACACATAGGCATAACACCTGGATCAACTTGGATTAGTAAAGCTTCATTGGATTGGGCCATCTCCGGAACTGCTATATCAAAAGCATGATTTTGGAGTCTGTAGGCTAACTAGTAATGAAGTGTGGCAGCAAAAGTATCTTGCACCTAGGAAGCTCTTATGATTTGAACTTGCACCTTAAGAGCATCATAAAGGTGAGGATCCTTGAGAGACATATTGAAGTTGGGGAAGAGTGTAACAAATACTGTTCCCGCATTTAAGGTAGTCTGAACTGTTCCAATGATTGCATTATGATATTCCAAGAATCTAGAATCAAGGAGTGAAATTCTAGAAGCAATTGGAAGTCCCTTTCTTCCATGAAAAGTTAGTGTCGATCTGACTGCACCAAAGTGGAGATGTGTGTATCCTTGTTTTTGTCATAGGATTACAAATTCTCTAGGAAGGGCTAGGGTGATAAAATTTTCATTTTCACTGGCTGGAATATTATACTGGTCAAACTTAGAGGCCTGAACATATTCTTTAACAGGAGAAGGATAATCTTATCACTGATTATCTTTCCAGAAAACCTCCAATTCTTACCACCACAATCATTCCTTCATCTTTATGTGTATATCCAATCACAGATCCATCCTCGTCCTCAAGCTCTTCTTCAGCCCCTGATGATATTCTCAGTATGATAGAAACCCTTCCCCCAGAAATAAAAGACCAAATAAAGACCCTGACCCTTGAAGCTAGATCCAAAAGAATCATTAGAGTCCTCCATGATTACCTCAAAGAACAACAGAGTCATTTCCTTGCTATTTTCCTAGACATAGAGGAACCATGGAAAACCTCTTTTGCCTTTTGGATAACCAGTTGGATAGTTGTACATTATCTCTACATGTGGTACTTACTTAATGAATATTACTTGTGTCTCCATTTTGAACCAGATTTTTACTCATATATTTTCCCATGTGAAAATAATTATTTTACCAAATTCTAGTTTGAAATCCTGAAAAATGATGCTCATAATGGTAATTGGTCTAAGTATCCCAAAATAGAGCACCCATGCTTTGACGAAAAACTTACTTCTGCCTGTCTAGTTGTTAAGCTCAATTCCAAAAATGATGTTCGAGCAGAAGGAATCTTTCACCCTGTAGACATGCATTGGGTAACTAATGTTGATGGTACCCTTCATAAACACATGGACGTATCTTGGATATCTTGTCACTATTCCCTTACAATGGCAAAATCTCTTAACCAAGGAATTCTACCTGAAATAGTGCCTGCAAACCCAGATATATGCAGACAACAATGGCCACAAGAAGACCATTGGGAAATGCCAAACCCTTTAATGGGACATGATGATCCTTATTACCACAACCACGATCCGGATGATGGCATTGATGAAGAATGGTTCCAAGGAAGAGATAGATGGGATGATTAGTCTATTGTAAAGAAGTTTATTGTAAAAAAAAATAATAATAATAATAAAAAATAAATAAATATATATATAATACTATATATACATATGTCTTAGAAGGTTTTTCCATGCAAGGACTTTATTCACAGAAGACTTGGTCCATCCTCACAAGACTCATTTTCCTAGGCAAGCCTTTTTCAACAAAGGCAAGAATTTTTTGCCAACAAGGTGGACTTCTTCCAACAACTCATATTTTTGTCCCCGACCATACCTCCCTCTTGTGACACTTGTCACTACTCCATGAACAATTTGACATTTGGTCATCTCCCCTCAAACAGAATATCTCTAGTGGACAACACCATATCCAAACAGAGATAAATTTCTCAATCCATTCTTCACGTCCCCCACATCTTTTGACACCTGCCACAAACCAAACGGCCCCTACTATTCACTGTGAGAATCCTTATCTTCAGATTGCTTGTATCATATTGCTTATAAATAGGCCCCTTATATCTTTAGAAAGGCAGAGCGAGAAAGAAAAGCCATTGTACTATTTGTTTCAGTTTCTCTTATGCCTGATGTAAAAAAGTTGTTAAATCTAATAATATTCTTAAGCCTATTGTATCTTATATTGTGTTCTATTCCTCACGTAAATTTTATATTTTATATATTCTTAATAATATATGCAATTAACCAGTTTAAAAAAGTTGTTAAATCTAATAATATCCTTAAGCCTGTTGTATCTTATTTTTTGTTCTATTCCTCACATAAATTTTATATTTTATATATTCTTAATAATATATGCAATTAACCGATTTTAAGTCTTTTATTCCATAATCTTCTTACACCTCCGTTATCTTGGTCTTGATATGTCCTTGTCCTCCTTCTTTGTCTTTGTTCTTTCTTGTTTTGGGGGAGGGAATGGAATGAAATAAAAAGAATATTTTTAGAATATTCTTCCTTCCTCTTGCTTGGGAGTTTTAACGGAGGAAATAGAAAGTTCATTCCTTTGTTCGAGAGTTTAAACAGGAGGGAATGGAATGGAATGGTTAGGAGGGAATGCTCATTCTTCCCTTTTTCCTCAAAACCTCAAATTTTTATTCCCTCCAAACTTGGGAGGAATGAAAGGGAATGGATTTAGGTTTAATGAAATTTTTGTTAAAATCCCTAAAATACCCCTTTAATATCAACCCTTTTTTTCTCATTCCGCTGTAAAAATATATAGTGATATTGCCGTCCTCTGCACTCTAAAGTTGTTGCCGTGTGAGAGGGGATCCAAGACTTTTGTCTGCTGCAATTTTCGAACCAAGTAACAAGTATTTTTTTTTTTTCTTTTCGGTTGTTTGTTAGTCTCTTCTTTTTTTTTTTTTCTTTTTTTTTTTTATGGAACTGTTTGCTAGTCATTGCAAGCTTTTTCTGCAATTTTTTATGAAAGATTGTACAAAAATAAAGTTGAAAGTAGTTTTGAAAGATTCTTTTCAGTTGACCTGTACTTCTTGTTTGCTAGTCTCTTCTTCCTTTTTTTTTGGTACAATCTTGTTAAAAGTAGTTTCTACAATTTTGTTTTTTTGTACAATTTTTGCAAGTTGCACGTAGGCAAGAGAAAAGTAATGGTTTGGTTACTGTTAACAAGTACAAGTCCTTTTTTCTTTTTCTTTTTTTTTCCTCCATGTCAGTAACTACTTTAGACTAAAATATATAATAAATACATGTTTAAAATTTCTTTTTGTGATTAGTGACATGTCAATTTGTAAGATATAAGCAGTAAAATTTGTACTGTCTCTAACATCATTCAAAGATAAAATTTTGTGAAAAGTATCATAAATAGTAAAAATAGTGTCAATAATGATATAAAATAAAAAAATAAAAAATAGTGAAATAGGTGCAAGTTGCACGTAGGACAAGACAAAAGCAATGATTTGGTCACTTTCAACAAGTAGAAGTCCTTTTTTTTTTCATCTTTTTTTTCCTCCATGTCAATAACTACTTTAGACTAAAAAATACTAAAAAAGTTTAGGAGTCAGGGGGGCAAATGTTTATAGTTTAACACTTGTAGCTTTAGACTAGCTGCGAACCTGCTCGTTGTGCGTAATAATTATTTTTATTGTGGTTTTATTAAATTTTTTTCCCAATTTAAACAAATCTAATAATGAGTAATGTATTTCGTAATTATATTTTTATATATTATAGGAACAATCATAAATGTAATATAGGAACAATCCAAAACACCAAAAAAATGTAAACTAAAAAAAATTTAATAAAACTTAACAATGATTAATTGAACCAATATTAGGATAAAATTTTGTTTTTGACAATCTATTAAGGTTATTTTTTTTTTTTTGTAGAAATTATAATTTCAGCCACCCAAAACATATTATCAAATAAAAAATTATTAGCAAAATCTAAGAATTAAATTTCTATACATGCATTGATATAAAATAATAATAATAAAAATAAAATTGCAAAAATTAAAATTTTTCACCTATCCGATTATTTTCGTTTGGCTAACCTTTACTTTTCTTTAAATGAATGGCATTATAGAGTACTTTTAATATAACTACTAAGAGTACTTTGTCTATCACAAAGAATTAGAAAATAAACAAAAATTAGAAAAGTCTCATAGTTTAACATCTAAATTGTATACTATAAAAAATCATGCTATGTAACAGAATAAATACCAAATTATCCAAATCATGCTATGTAATAGAATAATATTATATTTTTATATGCTATATTTAATTCTTCAGAATGCAATAAGATAACATTTAACAATTAAAGAGAATAAAAAAAAAAACAAAACTAAATCGTATTAACTCAAAATAGAGTTTCAAAGAATATAAAAAATTATCAACCTAAAGTAGAGATGCAAGAAAAAAAAAATCCACCAAAAAATTTATAGAGAGAGAGAGAGAGAGAGAGAGAGAGAGAGAGAGAAATTTCTATACATGCATTGTTATAAAATAATAATAATTAAAATAAAATTGCAAAAGTTAAAATTTGTCACCTATCCGATTATTTTTGTTTGGCTAACCTTTGCTTTTCTTTAAATGAATGACATTATAGGGTACTTTCAATATGACTATTAAAAGTACTTTGTCTACCATAAAGGATTAGAAAATAAACAAAAATTAGTAAAGTCTCATAGTTTAACATCTAAATTAAGCACTATAAAAAATCATGCTATGTAACAGAATAAATACCAAATTATCCAAATCATGCTATGTAATAGAATAATATTATATTTTTATATGCTATATTTAATTCTTTAGAACACAATAGGAAAACATTTAACAACAACAATTTAAAAAATAAAACTAAATCGCATTAATCCAAAATAGAGTTTTAAAAAATATAAAAAATTATCAACATAAAGTAGAGATGCAAGAAAAAAAAATCCACCAAAAAATTTAGAGAGAGAGAGAGAGAGAGAGAGAGAGAGAACCATTTTTTTCTTTTGTGAGGGGAAACTATGCATAGAATAGAAGAGATAGTGACAAATTTATAGTAAAAGAATGTGAATAAGAAGAGACAAAAATAAAAGAAGATAAAGGGAAAGATGAAGAATGATATTAATGTAGAGGGTAGTGGGGACATGAAAAAATAAGGGAGGGTAAAAGATTAAAGAAGTAGTGGGGAGATGAAATAGTAAGGGAGAGAGAAAGGTTGGAGAAATGTAAATATTAAAAAAATAAATGTTAAAAATAATTATAGGAAAATTGGGGGGAAAAAAAAAAACCCTAAAGCTTGAAAGGCTTCAACGGTTTTTTTTTTTTTTTTTTTCTTTCTTTCTTTAAGCTAAAAAGACTCACACAAAACCCTAAAGCTGAATTGAAAAAGTTTTGGGTTGGGCTTAATAGTGGAACTAAATAAATAAAAGGTGAGTTGGATTAATAATACAGATTTACTATATGGTAATAGTGGAAATAAATAAATAAGTAGTGGACTGGATTTATTCTAAGGTGATAGTGGAAGTAAATAAATAAGTAGTGGATTGCATTTATAGAGTTAGAAATTTTAAAAATCATTTTAAAATTGTAGGACAATTTTTTTTTTTAAATGACGTGGCAGCTGATGTGGTGTAACGTGAAAACAGCAGCATTAAACGCTACGCTTCAGCTTTTAGTAATATATAGATTAGTTGTAACACATTCATAATTAGTTAAACTAATAACGTAACTATTTTTTTAGAACATGTGCCCATAATTTTCTAAGTTAGACTAATAACATAACTATTTTTTTACTTAGATGGATTTGAATGATGAGGTACTGAAGACCATAATTTTTTCGGATTTTATACAGAAACTAGCCTTGGTTCATGCTGCATACCGTTGTTTGTGTTACATTATCCATCAAAGGCAACGACAAAAAGAAAACGTGTTCCTCAAATTCCTACACAATCAACCCTAGAAAAACAAAAAGTTCGTGATGAACTAATGTCTCGACTTAGGAATAGTAAAAAATGCTATGATGTGATACGCATGGGTCCACAAGCTTTTCAAGGTTTGTATGACATTTTGCGGAGAAATGATGATCTTCAAGACACACAGTGTGCCACGGTTGAAGAGCAAGTAGGCAAGTTTCTTCACATGCTAGCACATAATCAGACGACTCGTACAATGTCCTTTGTTTGTCGTTCCGGTGAGACCATTAGTCGCCATTTTCATAACGTGTTAAGATCAATAATTATGTTAGAGGATCAATTCCTTCGAAAACCTGATGGAACCCAAGTGCCACTTGAAATACTACAAAGTAGTAGGTTTAACCCATATTTTAAGGTAAATATATCATGCATATAATTTATATTTGATAGTAGTTTAGTGCAAATATATTTTAAGGTAAATGTTTTTGAGAGATAATGTTAATCTCAAGATTGTATTGGGGCACTTGATGGAATACATGTTCGTGTCAAAGTGTCTAATGAGGATGCACCAAGATATCGGGGTAGGAAGGGTTACACAACACAAAATGTGTTGGCGGCATGCTCATTTGGTTTAAAATTCACATATGTATTACCAGGTTGGGAAGGAACTGCTTCAGATTCAAGAATAATAAAGAGTGCTTTAACTAGAAATGATAACTTAAAAATCCCACAAGGTAAATTTAATTCAAATACATATTAGGGTGTTTTCTTTATAATTAAAAAATTTGTAGTATATAATTAATGGTTGTTATTGTTTATTAGGTAAATATTATCTTGTTGTTGCGGAATACATGAATAGAAGTCGTCTGATTGCACCTTATAGGGGAGTGCGTTATCATTTAAAAGAGTACTCTATTTGTCCCCCTAAAAATGCTAAAGAATTGTTTAATTTGCGACATGCGTCATTGCGCACTGCTATTGAAAGAGCATTTGGTGTACTTAAAAAGAGATTTCCTATCATAGCAAGTACTACAAAGCTTAATTATTGTGTTGACACACAAATGAAATCATTTTAGCATGTTGCATACTTCATAATTATTTAATGGGTGTCGATCCCGATGAAAGACTTATTGCTGAAATTGATGAAGAGGTTTTGCATTCTCATTGTGAACGTGTGGCCCCTACTCCAAGAAGATGATGAGGATGCTAAGCAATGAGATATTATAAGAGATTCTATAGCATCAACCATGTGGCAAAACTATATCCAAATGTGATAGCTTTTGGGTTTATTGTTGTCATGTTGTTTAAGACTATGCTATGTTTCAATTACTTAGACCTAAATGTTATGCAAATTTCTCTTTTCATTTTGATATTGCTCTCTATCTTTTGATAATTAATATTAATATTTACACAATATTTTATGTGTTTTTTGTCCTATTAATTATAGCATGGATAAGATATCAAAGAAGAATGGTGGAGATCCAAGCAAAGAAGTACAATGGAGTAGTGTTATGGATGATGCTTTAGTGGATACTTTTTTACATCAGGTGATCATAGGTGGTAGAGTTAATGGAACTTTTACCTCTAAGGCATATGATGACATAGTGAAAGAGTTGGTTGAAAAATTTGACATGGAGATTAACAAGGATAAGGTATAAAATCGATAGAAGACACTAAAGAAGAATTTTCATGAATGCTATGACATATTTAAAGATGGATTGAGTGGTTTTGGATGGAATGATTCTTTAAATATGTAGACAGCTGAACCAGAAGTTTAGGAGCCACTCATAGTGGTAAATTACCATTTTTTGTGAGTTTAATTTTGTATTACATAATTATATCTGTTGTTTAATCATTTGTCTTGGTTTGTAACAATCTAAACCTGCAGCCAAGAAGTCGATAACAACACCCATACCCAACTACTCTAAGATGGCACAACTTTGGGCTAAAGATAGAGTAAAAGGTGATCATGCTGAAACTGCAAAGGAGAAACGTGCTAGGTATGTTGCATCGACCACTATTGATGAGATTGATAATTTGATATCTCAAAATGAAGTTTCTTTGGAGAACTTTGAAGTGGAAGATGATCAGAGGTCACCAGAAATTAATGTTGCACGTTCTTGAGTGTTATCACAAGATGCAATGTCTTCTAAAAGCAAGAAAAAACGACTGGCAGAAGATGATGAACTCGAGAATGTAATTTCCCAGTCATTTGATAATGTATCAAAGGCAATCGATACGGCGACTGAGGTTATGGCAAAGTGTTTTTCAAAGTCATATGGAGCAGAAGTTCACGCAGCTTTGGGCGTGTTGGACTTAGGTCCAATATCAAAGGCTGAGGCCTACATATTTTTGATGGAAAATCCAACATATAAGGAGATGTTCTTTGGTTGCCCAGATCATGAGCACAAATGTGTCTTATTGACACTGATGTCTAGGCCTAAAAATTAAAAAAGTGTGGGATTTTTTGACCAACCTTAGTTTTGGAATGGATTAGGTTATTTTGTTTCGTTTTGACAAGACTCATTATCGGATTTTTTTTTCTAAAGATATTTGTTTGCATTTTAAGACAATATTTATTTTGTTGAGAATAAATATGTGATGCGTGAATTGCTTTACAACATTGAAATATATATAATTTGTTTTTTAGCTACAATAAAATTTTCTTTTTTCCTTAAAGATATTGGGAGATGGAAATGTATTAAATTATCAAATCCATTGTAAAGCACACCAACCAAAAAATATCCAATCTAAAACTAGTAGCCCCTAAAAAAATTTGCAAACTGAAATAAAGAAATTGTGCTATTGTTAATTTTTCATGCCATTATTTTCATCTATTAAATTATTGATTAGCGTGATGCAATCTATTCACCTTGACAAAACTATATTGTAATTCAATAATCTAACATAGACCCAATTGTGGCTAACTAGTTTCACATCATCCACTAAATACTAAACATTTCAAAGCAATTATAAGTTCTCATTGATTATTTTTTATGTTCTTTAAAGTGAGGGGTATAATAGTAATGTTATTATAAAATGATTCCATTCTATTCCTTTATTTTATAACATCCAAACAAGATTTTTAAATTCCATTCCATTCATTTCCCTACTAAATCCATTCCATTCCTATATAAACTCCCAAACGGAGCCTTAGTATCCACAGTAGTGGAGCTAAAAATTTAGCTCTTTGGTACCATAAAAAATTACTTTATCTATTTTACCTACATAGATACTACAGCAGTGGATCTATTTTAGCTTTCAAAACAATAAAATAATATAAACATCACAATAAAATGAGATATCTACTATAATAAAATAATATATCCACTACACACAGCCATCACAACCACACACACAACCGGGTAGGGAATAAAAAAAAATTTAGCTCTAAGCTATAGTGCACATCCATAGATAGATGTGCACTATAGCAATGAAGCTAAAAAAATAGCTCTACCTCTACTGCTGTATGGTTATTTTTGTGTTTTGATGGAGTTAAAATAACTATATAGCTTTTTAGAGCACTCACAGCATTGGAGCTAAATAGCTATTTTAGCTCCACCAAAACAATAAAATCAACACTACAACAGTAGAGCTAAAGGTATTTTTTTTTTACCTTCATTGCTATAGTGCACATCTATAAATAGATGTGCATTGTAGCTGAGAGCTAAAAACAATAATAATTTTTTATTCCCAACCCAGATTAAAATATTATTTTTCCCTTTTTTTCTTCTTTTCTTCTCAGAACTCCCACAATCTCTCAACTCTCTCTCTCAATTTTTAGACCTCTCACGCTGCTGCCCCCTGACCCACACTGCCGACCCACGCTGCCATAGACCCAAATCCGACCACAGCAACCCCTACCACCAGACTAAACAAAATTGAACCATAATCGAACTAAGCAGACTTAAAAGACCCACAAGCTAGAGGAGAGAGCCGGACTTGAGAGACCAACGATAGATCCACCCACACAGAGAAGACGAAGGTTTGGCCTGTGATAGTGGTGGGTTGCAAGAGCTCACACCCGAAGCAAGAGCTCATACCTGAAGCAAGAGCTCTAAAGGCACTACAATGTCCTCAAGCTCTGGACGGCCTCGGAGAAGTCAAAGTTCATCAAGGACCACTTCACCACCATTTAAGCCATCATCAGAAACGGAAGCAATGGCGCTGATGCTTTGGTGGTTTGTTGATCGAGTTGTGGTGGTGGGTTGTCGCTTGGTTTGCAATTTTGGGTTGTTGGGTTTTTTCTTGATGGGTTTGGTAACAGTGGTGGGGGTTGGGTTGTGATCACTTTGTTGGCATCTTGGTTTAGAGAAAGAGAAAGAGACAGAGAGGAAAGAGAGTAAAAAATAATAAAGAAAAAACAAAGAAGTGATATTTAATAGAAGTGGTAAATTTTCTATAAAAAAAAAAAGTGGTAAAAAAATATATCATTGTAGTGGTGGGGGAGGTGGTGGCGGTGGAAGAGTCAGTGGCGGTGGCGCGGTAGTGGTGGTAGTGGTAGCGGCAGCAATAGCGGTTGTGATGGTTGTAATTGTTGTTTATTGTAGGAGATATATTATTTTGTTATAGTAGATATATTATTTTATTGTGACTTTTATATTTTTTTATTGTGTTAAATGCTAAAATAGATCCACTGCTGCTGAATATTTTGTAAAGTGAGTAGGTAAAATAGATTAACTTTTTGTAGTGCTAAATAGCTAAATTTTTAGCTCCACTCTTGTGAATGCTCTTAGCTCCACTGCTACAAGTGCTCTAAATAGGCTGGATCCACTATCTTTCTCTTTCTTCAGTATTCACATTGTCCTCTGTAACATAAAGATTATCTCTCATCCCCATGTTCTAGTCTAGACTCTAAGATAGAGCACAGAATTTGTTTACTCAGATTTACCAACCTCAATCTCCCATAGTTTTAGGAGGGACAAAAAATGCTAGATACACATGAAACAGGATAACTTATAATGTAACTGTCCACGTGGTGAGTTATAAGTAGTAGAGGTGTGATAGTGAATCTATGTGAGAACACAATTCTACCACTCATAACTCATCATGTGGATGAGTTGTGTCATTTTATATATACTTAGCATAATTAAAAATCTTCTCAAAAAAAAATATTATTAAAAAAATAACTTTAAGGTGTAACATTGTGCGTCTAGAATTTTTTAATGAAAAAAATTAATTTTTTGAAATTTTTTATTTATAAAAAATTATATCAAAACATTTCTAAAATTGTTCATTAAAAAAAATGGTTTAAGTCCATTAACATTTCCCCTATATTATATTCCTAATTTTAATTCAGCTTCAACTTTAGTTAAAGTAAATTTCGATCAGATGCCTTTGAGAGAGCAGGGGGGCCACAATGTGAAGGCTAGGGTTGTAAACGAGCTAAGCTTTGTCGAGTATTAAATATTCAAGCTCGGCTTGACAGCAAAAGTAGAATGTTCAAGCTTAGCTTGAGTTTGATACAAGCCTACAAATAATGTTCATGCTTGAGCTCGTTATAAAGTATAAAAGTTTGAGCTCGACTTGGTTTGGCTTGGCTTGATTCATTAGTTAAACCAAGTTCGAGCTCAATATCAAGCCCAAACCCAAGCTCAAGATCATGCTTTTGAGATTGAATTCCAACACAAGTATATTATCAAGCCTATATTAGGTTTATCATCTAATCTATTTGATTTAGATGAGTGGTTTCAACTTATAATTAATTGACATCTTAGAAGGATATGAATTTACTTGTCAAGCTCATATCAATTTTATTATCAAACTCATAAATAAGCCTAGACTCAACTTGTTTTGTTACTTTTATATCGAGCCTTGGTGTTCACGAGCTTGTTCATGAACAATATTTTTTACTCGGGCTTGGCTCATTTATCAAACAAACCTAAAACTAAAGCTGAAGCTTGGCATGTTTATAAAAAAATAAACATGAACGAGCTTTTTCTCGAGTCAAGCTCAAGCTATTTATGAACGGTTTGATTCATTTACAACCCTAGTGATGGTGCTTGTGTTCCATTGTGGGCACATAAAAATCTCAATTCCTTTCTTTCATTTTGTGTGTGTGTGTGTGTGTGTGTCTCTCTCTCTCTCTCTCTCTCTGTGTGTATATATATATATATATATATAAAGTATATTTTTTTTTCCTTTAAAAAAATCGACTTTGAAATCATCACATCAGTTTAGGTATAAAAAATTACAACATCAATGTCCAAAATAGCACAGTGAATGCACTTTATGGAAAATAATAATAAAAGGGTTAAAGCTCCCCACAAAAAGGGAGGGAAGTAGGCCCAAGTCTATTAAAAATATTTCAAGCCCAAGACCCATGGAGGGATAGGCCTTAAGGCCTATCAAATGAAGGGGAGAAAGGAAAAAGCCTAGCCTATCAAGATTAGAAAATCAAAAAGAGTCCAACAGTAAGTATTGGGCTGAGATACCCAGAGGCTGCCAAGGGCTTGGGGTCCTCGGGGCGTGCAGTGCAGCTAGGAATGAGATTAGGACAGCTCAAAATGAGTGCCAAGAAACGCAGGGAACAAAGAGTAGAAGCTTCCTTCTCAATCACCCAATGATGCATAAGGGAACCAGGAGAATTGGAAAGTAACAATTCATGAACAAGGAGGCTGGTACCTCGGGGAACCCAGGAAGGAGAACCATGAAGGGAAGTAGCTAGGAGAATTTTCAACCTGGCAGGGATAGAATCAGCTCGCTTAGGAAAAATGACAAAAAGAAGGACGGCCAAAAAGCTGAGTTTAAAAAAGGAAGATAAAGAAGCCTTGGAGGAAAAGAGATTGAAGGTCAGTTCCCCGAGGACACTCTAGAATGGAAGGTCAGCAAGAGGCTTTTGGAGAAAAGGCACCAAAAGAAGAAAACTATGAGAAAAAAATGAAGGGACCAGCCACCAAAACTACTAGCACACCACAGGCTCTAGTACCCAGGGGAGCAAAGGAAGGGAACTAGTGGTACCCCAGAGCCCTAAGATGACGCTATAAAAGGAGGAAGCAGCCAACAGTGAGAGGGCATTCTGTAACAGTGAAGCAGAATAGAATCTTTGAGAAAACTCTGTCAAAAAACTCAAAGAAAGTAGTAAAGGAAAGAAAAATATTGCTCGGTGTACCAAAACAGCCACTATAGAACATACTCGGATTCAAAGGGGTTCAAACTTTGTAATTGTTAGAGACTTAGAGGATCATCTAAATCTGTAATTTTTGAGCTTATTTGAACCTTGTAACACGTCTTAGTGAGCACTTTGTGCTTTACAAATTAAGAAGAGTAATAAGATATTCCTTATTGATTTGAGGATCCTTAACATTCATTTTGTGTCTTTCTTTATGTATTGTTCCTTTAATGTTTTTCTTGTTATTCAATACAATATATATTCTTGCTTGTTAGAATATACGCATTGTAGGATTCCTGCTCTGTGCACCACTTGGTTTGTAAATAGCCCATTTAGCTATAGTGAACCAAGTCCAGTCCCTTAACACTATAACTACAAGGCCCAGGGTCCTTGCTTCGATTTTTGGCCCTAGATATTTTGTCAAAAAAGGGACCCTCACACCATTCATTTTAGGAAAATTTTTATAGAAAATTTAAAAACTGTCAAAATAATTAATTACTTTTTTTTTTTTTCATAAAAAGTTTTTTAATGTATACTCCAGTGATACACGTTACTAAATTCCTGTATAACTTTTTACCTTTTTTTCTTTTCAATTTGCACTTAACATAATGTTCAGGTTGTACGGGCTCTTTAAGTCTTCCAATCTAATTAAGTTTTTTGTCTTACAAGCATTGGTTTGGTTGATCTAATCGTATAATTTTTTATTAATAATATATCTTTCTGACCTTTTATAATTTTTTTAAAAAGTATTCTTTTTCTATTGCACAAAGTATTCTTCTAAAAATTCTTAGATTATGGTTCGTAATATCATCCATTTCTATTAAATTATATTATTTCCTTTTAAACAATATAAATTTTCTTAGTTTGGTTAAGAGGGAAAATGAGAGATTGGAAAAAGGTAGTTTTTGTGAAATTACTATTATAATATAAAGAGAAGTATTTTTTTTTTTCAATCATTACGCAAGAAAAAAAAATACAAATTATTATAAAAAAAAAGTTAAAAACTTAATCGATATAATAGAGGGCATTTGCCACACACTACAAAACACGCGGCCCTTAAGCCGCGTTTTTTTAAGTCGCATTTTTAAAAATGCAGCTATAAACAGGTTGAAGCTGCGTTTTTAAAAAACGCGACTTAAAGACTTTGGGTTAAGCTGCATTTTAAACATGCGGCCATAAAACGTGTCTAAAGCTGTATTTTCTTGGGCTATAACCGTATTTTTGGGGGTGGGCCTTTTGTCGCGTTTAAAACATGTGGCTTAAGGACTTAGTATTTCTTTTTTGACTTAAGTATGGCCAGAAGCCGCGTTTTTTACATGCGGCTCTAAATTTAGTAAGCGGCTTTAGTTGTGGGCAGTGGCCGCGTTTATGACTCGCGGCTTCAAATTTTTCCTATAGTTGCAGGTTAAAACGTGGCTTTAGGAATTGTATAAATAGTAAGAGTAAAATTCGGATCAGTTCTTTTGTTTTGAAAGCCTAACCCTTTAGCTCCCGTCGCATAGTTCTCACTCTCCATCAGACCCTTTGTTCAATCTCTCAATCTGAAACTCTAACTCTCAATCTCTCCATGAAACCCTAAATCTCAATCTGTTTCATTCTGAAACCCTAACCCTCTAGCTCCCATCGCACAGCCCTCACCCTGCATCAGCCCTCACCGCCATTGTTGAACCAAAAGCTCACACCTCTTTCTTCTGTCAATCCAAACTCTAAAAAACCTCCCAATGACAAACCCTTTGTTCACCTAAAATTTTGTCAACCCATCTTCCCTTTTCATCGAATCCTTCCCTTTTGTTTAGCAAACCCAAACAAAAAGAAAAAAAAAAAATTTAGTGCGCCCAACGTGGTCCTCGCCGGCCAAGTCACCGTCGAATTCTGCTTTAACGTTCAGGAACGCTCCGTTATCCACGCCGCTTGGTCCTCTCCCACTGGTTTTTACTCTCTCTCTCTCTGAGCTTATTAGTGCTCTGTTTGGTTGCTGAGAAAAATGTGAGGGAAAAAAACGAGTTATTTCGTGAGGAATTTCAGGTTTTATAGACTGATTTCAATTCTGGGAGCTGTTTGTCCTCTGACACATTCTGTGAATGATTCATAGCATAGTTCGTGTGTAAATTTAGGTGTTTGAAGTTCTGTTGTGTTCCTTTTTGTTTGGTTGCTGTGAAAATGTAATGGGCAAAAAGAGATTCTTAGGAGCTATTTGATTTTGCATTTTTAATTTATGGCATAGATTTGTGGATTCCGTTGGTTAATGTGAGAAATTTAGCGATTGCACTAAAACCTGGGTATTAAAACTATTTTAACCCTTTTTCTTTTTTTAAATTTCACTCTCTTTCTGTTTTATTCATAAACATCAATTTCGAATTCGAATCGTGTTGGCTGCTGGAAATGGCTTTCATTTTAAATATCTAATGGGCTTTAAAAAAAATGTCAACTTTAGTCAGCATAGTAATTGGATTAAATTTTAAGTAATGATAATTTATGCAATTGTCAGTTTGTTGTTATAGACCAAATCGTATGTGTAAGAGGGCTTGGGAGACCTATAATTACTTACTTTTACATTGTCGTGTGTAGGCAGAAAGTTGTGGAGCATGGTGTTTACAGTTTTTGGGGTTTGTTCATTTATGCACAGCAGGGAAATTAATATACTTGCTCTAGGTAGTTAATTTACATTGTTTTTTTCCATTGAATTAACTTTTACCTATCAAAAAAAAAAAAGTTGGCATAGAAATGAGGTGATTTGGAATATGCTCCCTCATTGCCTAATGTGGAGCATTTGGTGGGAGAGGAATACTTGGATATTTGAAGGAACCCGAAAGATCAAATCACTAGCTGAAGCTTTTTTCCTTCTAGAATTTGCTTGGGTTGACAAATGCATCTGGTGTTTGCAATTTCACTTCTTTGCCTGATTCCCTTGATAGTTGTACTTTCTATGCATCTTAGTTTTGTTGTTTTTATGTTTTCCTCAGTACACTTCCTGTGTGCATTGGTTCTTTGTATTTGATATTTCCTTTCAATGAGGTTTTATTCTTTATAAATAAAATAAAATAAAAATCTAAATTTAGCTACACCCTTCTGGTCATCTGCGGTTTCTTTTTCTGCTTTGACTTAGTTTGTAGCCAAGAAATCCAGAATGCTACAATAAGTTTTGATTTAATATGTTTCACTGCTATGGAGTTTCTGCTATTTGAGTGAAATATTATAAGCTTTGCGCCAGTCCTTGATAGTGTGCTTAGTCATTTACTTGCTAATACAATATGGAGGATAAGATAAACTGTAGGTTGGCTTCCGTTGGATCTTTTTTGTCATTGCTAATATTTTCTCTAGTAGTCTGGTCTCTTTTCATTTCAATTTGATTCATTAAAAGTTAGGAAATGTTGGGGAAATTAATATAGTTGCTCTGTTAAAAATATGCAAGAGCAGGTGACAAGATTACCTGAATCAGAGACATCTCCAGTGACTCAATTCATTTTGTGGGTGTGGAGTGGGTCCAGGTACTCTGGTCTCTTGTGTATGGCCATCTCATCTATCATCTATTTTGTCATGGAATTTCAGTTGTGTATTTTACGAGTTTTATATGGATTTTTTGTGCTTAATTTGAGCTTATTTCGATTTGCATGTTGAATTGCTTGAATTCATTTTACATATTTTGTCAAATTTGGGACCATCTTAGTTCTCCAGAGAGAGAACAACAAAGGAAAAAAAACAAAACACAAAAGCCATTGTGCCCATTTCTTCATTATCCTTAGTGGTGTGTGTCATTGTTCTCTTATTCATTGCAACTAGCTCGCTCTTTTACATGGTAACTAAACTGTAGTTGAGTAATATAACATAATACTTGATATTACATGATGGGTTTGTTGTGTTTGGCATTATGAAATCCAAAACTTCTGGGAATGGTTACTGTCAATGCTTTAACTTTATGAACTTAATAGCTTATGTATCCAATTGGGTTTCATTCTAGGAAACCCTTTAAAGGTTCTATGTATTAATCAATAAATTACATTACTAATATTGAGGATAGGATGGTTGTTAATTTTGATTTTACCTGTAATTTAAGTTCAGTGATTGTAGTCTCTCAGTTTTGTCACCACCACCGTTTACTCTGTGTGAACTCATTGAATTGTCAGTAATGTACATTGCGTGTAAACTGCACTTTTAGGACTGGATGGTTGGATGTCTTTTTATAGACAAATTTGGTAAGATTAGGCAGCCCTATCTGTTGTTCTAATAGTAACCCAGTAAGTGATAAAATATGCAAATAATATAATGGGGGCAGAACCATTAGGATCCAAGTGGGCAAGAAGAACTTGAGCTTCTGGTGAATTAGGATCCAAGTGGGCAAGAAGAACTGCATCCATGACCATGCAAACAAATCAAATCAGTGTGTCAAATATTAGCCACCTCTAGAAACATTTATCCTTCTTTTTAAATAAGTGTAAAACCACAACTGGTCTCTTTAGCATTCACCATTCACTCCTTACATCGAATTTCATAAAAAAAACAATTAGGTAGAACAAAACAACTCTTATATCTAAATGCATACCAGGACAGTGGGAGACATTGGCAGGGCATTGCAAACAAAAGGCAAGCCCAAAGCAATTGTAACATTAATTTGTAGTCCTAATTCAGGATCATGACAATCTCTGATGATGGCACACAAGCATTTCTTGTTGTCCTTTAGGAATTGTTTAAGACCACTACAACAGCTTAGTGTAGGTGCTTTTGCTTGACCACCAACGTAAAGTAGACATGTAGCCAGTCCTACTAGTAGTTGTGCACACTCCTCTATGTCTTTGGCTGCATTTACCATCGTATAGGTAACCATAACTAACATTAGCACTAAACTTCAGGGAAGTATGAAAGTGCTCAAGTGTAAGGCTATTGCCATTTTGTTTACACACACAGAAAGAGGGGTAGTGGACTCTATCATGTCATCTGCTTTGTCCTCGGTTGTCACTACCTTTAAAATTACAGTCGCCAAGTTTAGCACTACTTTTGAATTATCACTTGTTTATAACATTCCACTCCGAATGATATGTAGTGCAGTCTTAAGAATATCTCAACAATTGCTATCTTACTAGATGTGGCATTCTATGATTGCAGCAGGATGCAAGAAAAGTAACTAAAACTTCATTGCTCTAAATGCACATGATGAAATCTACCAAAGAACCTTTTTTTTTATGACAATTCATTCCATTCATTAGACCGAGAGATGATACATATTTGCTACATCATTGCGCACTTGGTCAGCAATCATGGGTGGAGTATCTTCCACCCATATTTTACAATCCAAAAGAGATTTGGCCATCCTAGCCAACACATGGGCAGCAGCGTTACCCTTTCTGCTTACATGAGATGCATTCCACGCCTTGAAGCTGCATAGGCATTGCAAAAAGCCCTCCACCACCTTCTGAATAAGCCACGGGCAAGCCCCCGGGTTCAACAGGGCCTTGATAACAACTTGTGCGTCACCTTTAATTATAATCTCCCTCAAACCCAACTCCCATGCAAGCTGAATCCCCTCCTGCATTGCCCTTGCCTCAGTTTCCAAAGCCTTTAAAGGTAACTCCACCCGTTTGCTCATAGCTCCCATCAACAGCCCCCCTTCATTCCTTATGATTACCCCCACCCCACAGCTCCCAGACTCCTTAAAAACAGCCCCATCCACATTTATCTTATACTAGCCACACCTAGGAGGAGACCAGAGAGACTTTGGGGGATTAGAGGGCAGGCCCGGGCTGTTGTTTTTCTGCCTAAACTCTTTAACATACTCTGAAGCTTCAGTTGTAATTCTGCTTGCATTCTTCCGCAAACCCCCATGCTTAAGTGCATTTCTATGGTTCCACAGACTCCAAGCCGTGACTGCAAACACTTCCCAGTCAATGTTTGGTTTCCGCTCTTTAATCTCCCAAACAATGTCAAGGAACTCTTGCGGTTGATTGAGGATTGCAGGAAGCTTGAGCCTAGAAGAACCCCAGACCTCAGCTGCAAGCTTACACCCCCACAAAGCACCTTTTCTTTCTTTAGTCATAGTTGCTAATAATACAAGACCTGACATAAGATAACATGTGTAAAGAAATACAATATCACAAAAGTTCTCCAAGGTCAACTTAAAACTTAAAACAAGACTTTGGATAACATATAGTGGGTCACTTCACCTACCCCAACCAAAGGCAACAAGTCAGTGACAATGATGATGCCTATGGCTTTGAAATCATGATATCATTCACCGTTCTTAATGACATCAATATCATAAACCAGTGCACTTCATTTTTATTTTATATTTGCACATCTTGGGCCACAATTCCTTTAGGCTTGAGTTCATATTTGGGCCACTGCATTCTCCAGTTGGTGTTAGCCTTAGCCCAAACCTAAATAATGATCCATAACTGGTCTATAATCAATACCATCATCGGCCTTCCTTCAACTGAATTTATCGTCATGATCATGAAGGTACAAGGCTGGGCCTAGGTCTTAGCTTCTCATTTTGAAAATGTTATTTATATATTTTATATATGTATGACATTGTAGTTTAGTTTACTATACAGCTAGTGTAATATTCTAAACCAATAAAATGACAAATCAATTTTTTTTTTTTTTTTTTTACTTATCTTTATAAGTTGGAAAAAGTTAACCGATGATAAGGACATTAGTTTAGGAAATTTTTTTAGAAATTTATGGAAAAAAAAAAAGTAATTAATTTTTGGACAATTTTTTAATTATATTTTCATGAAAATAGTATCAAAACTTTCTTAAAATAGCTATTAATAAATTCTTTAAGAGTATCAGTTAATAAAACCCTTTTTAAGTTTGTCATAATTTTGTATACATGATTAGCTTATGAACGCCTAGTACGTTAATCAAATAAGTGACCTTTATGCGATTACGAAGAGTTGGACATACTTATCTGTTGTATCCTTAGTCTTATCCTTTTCTTTTGTTCCTTTTTTTTATTGTGCTGAATAAATGAGTTAGAGTTATGCGGATTAGGTGATCCTAGTGATTTTAGAGCCGTTTGGGGGGCACTTATATGTTGATTCCCTCTATGTATTTCTATTCATCTTTTTTACTATAGATATATACACTTTCAATTATTTCTGTGGGACCTTCTCTGTTGGTCTTATTATGTAAAAGAGGGTCCTTCCTCCCAGCCATTGGCACTGCATCTTCATGCATGCAATGCTTAAACCTTAAGATTTGAGTTCCTTTTTATAAAATAAATATTTTATTATATTAAGCCCTTTAACACCGAGTCATCAATGTGCATGGTTGTCACATGCAAGGTTTTGTTAATAATAATATAAATAAAAGCATTCAAGATTACCAATAAAAAAAAACAAATCTGTTTCTCATCTGTAATTTGAAATCTGAAGCATTATTGTAGTTGGATTTTAATTTCAGGTAAGTAAAGAACCTGACCTACGGGAAGACATTTGGGGGATCTTCAAGGCCTTGTACTGCGCGATGCAGCCGAAGTTAGAACTAAGGCTTACCAGGCTTTTTTATCCCACACCACAGATCAAGAAATCCCAATAAGTACTCTTTACTTTAGAGTTGCAATACCCTGTTGGAGAATCTTATGGCGTGTGAAGCATTGAAGTTTGTTCCATAAATGTATGGCCAAGTAACGTTGATTCAGTAGGTGGTGGTAGATCTCAAGCTGGATTTGTATGAAACATAGTAAATTTTATGTAAATAATTTAAATATGTATTAAAAAGATCATCAAGTATATATCGCTCCCTTTTTAATGTTAGAAAAATATGTATCGAAAACTTGAATCACAACCCTTATATCCTCCCCGAACCCACAAGAACTTATATTATGCAAAGAATGTGCAATGGTTTTTTTTTTTTTTTAAACTAGTGGAGTAGTGTATTTTTTGAAAATTTCTCCAAAATTTCTTTGCTATTTATTTGTAGGGAAAACAAATTGATATTATAGAGATTATCATATCTTCACTTAGAGCATCCACAGTAGGCTTTTTAAATGCCAAATGTAAGATACATTTGACATTTAGGCCCACAATTTGCCCAGCAGCGGAAGGGGCCAAATGCCAAAGGCCAAATATTTTTTAGCATAATGCTACAGTACCATCTTATTTGTGAGATGGTACTGTAGCTGAATGGTATATAAAAAATAATTTTTTAATTCTCTCTCTCTCTCTCCCCTTTTAACTTGAAATTTCTCTCCTCTCTCATTATTTCTCTTTTTTTTTTTTGTCTCTTCCGTCTCTCTTTCTCACCTGCTCTCTCTTCTCTTCAGACCCAAACGCCATGCTCTTCTCAATTCACACATCAATGATTAAAATTAAACAAAACCACATCAGAGACACCAACAGGCATCATCCTTCTCCTCTCTTGTGTTTTGTGTTCTGGGTTTGGGAGTTCTGGGTTCTGTGTTTTTTTTGTTTTTTTTTTTTTTCCCTGTTGTGACCGATGCCTATAGAAGAGGTGGGTATGGCTGAGATTGGTTCATTTTTTCTGGTGGGTTGCGATCCTCTCTCGTGCTTTGGTGGACGACGTGTTCATGGGTTTCCGATGTGGTTTGCCGGCATAAATATGGGATTTGCTCACTGTGGGTCTTTTTTTTTTTTTTGGTGGTGTGTCTGTGTGGGTCACAGCGGATCATGGTGTGGTTGAGGTGTGGGTCACGGTGGTTGTGGGTTGTGTCGTTTTGGTGGTGTTGGGTGGCAGTGGGTTGCTGTGTTTTTTTTTTTTTTTTTTTTTTTTTTTTTTTTTTTTTGGTGTTGACCGTAGATTATGGGTTGCTGGCGGTAGTGGTGGTTTCAAGTGTGTAGTGCAGGTGGTGGTGGTGTAGTGATTCTTGAACAGAAAGAAAAAGAGATAAAAAATAAATAATGTTTTGTATTGTAAAATATAGTAATTGTGGGATATATTATTTTATTGCGTAAAAATATTATTTTAATAAAAAGGTAAAGTAATAGAGTTTTGGGATGTTAGGAGTATTGTAAAATGGTATTATATAATTGATAAAGTAACTTTTTGGGATGGTAAAATATGATAGGATGCAATTTCCAGCTGTGGATGCTCTTATAAGTTATAACCCTAAGAGTAAAACCATCACGTGCCTAGGGAGTCAAGATCAAAAGGTACAACACCTTTGTTGCTGTCAGAGTTATTATTATAAAATTGGGGAAAAAAAAACCTTACCCATTGACATGTTTATTTTAATATTGCTGTGTTTAGAATGCTTTGATGTTGTAAAAATGATAAGTAAACGGCTGATGTTTTACTTAAGTTGTATTTATTATTTAGTGTGATTAAGAATGGCATGTATTTTACTCGTAGATTTACATTTAATGGTTTTGATTTTAGCTAAAAATCCTATTTTTTGACATTTGCCTATAATTTTTGAAAGAGTAAACTATATGCACATGTTTTCTTTATTCATCCAAAGAATTAAAAACCTAGGAAACTGTTCGAACTGGTTCTTTGTTCTAATTGGAGAGTTTCTCCAAGTGTTTTTAAAGATTAAGATGTTGTATCTGGTGTGGTGCAGTCAAAACTATTTCATTTACTTTTATGTGTTGTTGCAATAATATTGTTGCCTAGTTTTTTGTAAGTTTTGTTTTGATGTTCGGTTGGTAACTGTTGTTGTTTTGGTGGGTTGAGCAAGTTTTGCTTTTTTTCCACCCATTTCAATTAGAGATCAAATTACTTTTGGATATATTACATTTTGCAAAGATAAGGATGCGACCATACTCTTTTCATTGATGAATGGTAAAGATTGTTCTCATTCAGTTTACTAACAGCAAATGTACTAACAGCAAATGGTAAAGATGTATTTTGGTGTTTCGATAGACATCTAAACAAACTACTACTTTTTGGATTTGTAAACCATTTCTTCCTATTGTCATTTGCATTAGAGGGCTGAAATGTGTGTGGTCCCATAAACTAAAGCATTGTATGGGTTTGAGTTTGGTTTAATTTTCATTATATATGCTACAGCTACAACTGAATACATAAAACTTTTCCCGTTCTTTAATATTAATTATTCCTTAATTTCAGGTGCAAATAGCTTAGACACATGCCATGTTAATATTTCATCCAGACTGGGCAAACTGCCATTCGCCAACAGGTTGAAGCTGAAGACAAATTTAAGCTTATTTCCCATAGAAGCAGGAATTTTTAGCAACTTCATGTCACTAGATGCATGCTGATGGAATGGTTTTTATTTTGTTTAGGAGTTTAATCTAGATTCATGTTTTATTTAGTTTTTATTTTTATTTTGTCTAGATGCATGCTAGAATTTTTAGCAATTTCCCGTACAAACAGAAATTTTATTTTGTGTTTCTCTCAAAGTACTTTATTTTCTGCCAGGGACGGACCTTGTAGGGGGTACGGGCCCCCCTGGCCCAAATTTATTTTTACTAGGTACATTTTATGTTTTAAATAGTTGGGCTCCTCTCTCCCAAATGCTTGGCCCCCGTTAGCCAGCCCCACCCAGACAACCCAGACCCAGCCCAACCCAAAAAAATTAAAAACCCAAAAAAAAAGATAAGTCGAGAGAAAGAGCGAGAGAGAGAGAGAGAGCGAGAGACAGATAGCGGAAGAATAAAGACAGCCTAGTCCTGCCAACTCATATAAATCCTCAACCTAAAAAATAATAGATTTATTAAATGGAAGAACTTGACTTCCTAAAAAAATTGTGAACACCCTACTTTGACCATCTTGGGAAAAAACTTCTATTTCGCTTACTTTGGAGATGTCTGTACAAGGATATTACCAACCTTTAAAGATCTGCATTTTTGAGCCTTCGACTCTTCTAATTTTTTTCTCTATTTGTTCGTCTCCCTTATGTCTTAATCTCTGGCGTCTTGAGTCTCCTAACTTGCTAAGTTTGGTCTGTTTGCTCTTGCATGTTTTCTTCTTTACTTACTGATTAAATTGCTCCAAGAATTACAACCATAATCCACGTGTATGGATTAGATTTACAACCATGGTCCATTTGTTTTAGTTTTAGTAGTTTGCTCTCTCTTTTTCTCTTCTTTTGGTTCTCTTTAATTTTACCACCACACGCGTACATGGTATACTGGGATAGGTATAACTTTTCTTGATTTTTATTAAATTAATTACATTATTATATAACATATTAACAATATATATATATATATATAAATATTTAATAAGCTACTTGTTAAATAGATAAAAATACATTATATAAAAAATAAAACTCTTAAATGTGCAAATCATTATTTGATTAGATTTTTTTAATGCATTTAAGTTCAATAATTCTTTGTCTACTTTGCAACTTTAACTTATTAGCATTTTTTTTAATATGTTCGTTTTGAATCTAATCCCATAAGCAAGTTCAAAAGTATTTGATCTAAACATGCTGATACTTCTAAAAAAAATACTATACTTTTGGATTCTAATGTTGAGTTATAAAATAATTAACTTATATATTGAATGGTATTTACATTATACTTTAGACTTATATAAATTATGAATATAACATATATATATATATACAAATCTTGTTCTCATTTGGCGCCCCTACAAACAAGTTCCAAATTATCGTACTAAACGGGATGCTTGTTTGTCCTTGTGGTGCCTACTGCTTAGAGTATTTAGCATGCATGAAACAAAAAATTGAACCCCCTCCCCCTTCATTAGTGATGGAGATATAACTATGTATCCACCTAGTGTGCTATGTTTCCCTCTCATATAAAAGTGGAATTCATATACAGAATTACGAGTCTGTACAAATTACACACATATGTGAGAGGAAGATATATAGTAATACATCTCATCGAATAATAGTAATACATCTCATCGAATAACCAACCAGTAGTCTTGATCTAAATTCCAACCACCAATGTCCATGCTTAGGGTCCTACACACAAAACAAATTATGTTCTAGTGACTTTTTTTGCTAAACTTTGGATGTACATTGCTTTAAGTCTTTCGTATTTCTCAATATGTCTTTCACTACATAAAGGCAAACATAGTTTATTTCCCTAAAATGGGTCCAACCCCTTCGGAATTTTGCAAACAGTAATATGTGTGATGGAAATTTTGTGGATTGCAGGTTAGGGAAGAGCTTTTTCCTTTGAGTTAGACGAGAAAAACCAAGTGGTATGAACTACTTTCCTTTTCAAAACTTACCAACTTTTTGTCACTTATTGGGTGTGATTGCATTATTTACTTCTATGATGACATTGTGTAAAACAGAAAGCAAAGAAAATGAGTCTTTTATTCAATGCATTGTTGATGTATTACGTTCATAAATGTCATTTTGAAGCACATGTTTGGTATGAAACCAACATTACACTTTTGCATCCACATTGGCTACTCGGCACATATTCAAACAACATCATTACAGTTTAAATTGTCAATCAAACTTTTTTGAAGTCACTTTTGACCAATGACCCAAGTAATTGAGCATCATGGTATTACGGACTTAAAAATTAGTACGGATTTAATAATTATTACAATTACCTAAATTGAGTATTTGTTAATATATTTTTGTAAAACACTTATGTTTAACTACTTCCTTTACAGCTTATCACACTAAGTTAGTCTAGGATAAGTGTTATATGTTCTAAGAAAATTTAAGCATACTTGGGTATGTCTATTCTTAACAAATCGCAAATGAATGTAATATAATAATTATTACCTTCGTAGTAACAAATCTTGGTGTAGGTAAAATTCCGTAAATATTATGTCGCAATGGATAAAAGGTTGATGGACAAGAAGAGGGGTTCAAGGGAATATGTTGAAGGTGTAGCAAAATTCGTGGAATTTGCCTCTCTATTTGCACGCGATGGGAAGATCTTGTGTTCTTGTGCGAAATGTGTGAATTTGAATTCAGTATCACCAAATGTGGCACGTGATCATTGTTGGGATTCGAGGATGCTTAAAAATTACAAATTTTGGAAATTTCATGGGGAATCAGCGGCTACTACGATGGCTACTGAATGTGGGAGCTCTCATGTGCAAAAACCCTAAATGAATATGGTGATTTTCGTGGGATGTTGCACGATTTGTGCCCCTCGCATGAAATGGCACCAAAACCAATGGAAGAAGGTCCAACTGTGCAACATGCGGCTGAAGGGACGAATGATGAGGCCAAGAAGTTTTACAAGATGATAGATGATGTAGACAAACCTTTATATGAAGGTTGTACAAAATTTAGCATTTTCTTGGCCCTTGTTGTGTTGGTGCAGTTGAAGGCTCTGTGTGGTTGGACAAACAAGTCATTTACAATGTTGCTTCAAGTTTTGAAGGATTTACTTCCTTCAGAAGCCAAGTTGCCAAAAGACCATTATGAGACTAAGAAGATAATCCAAGACTTGGGTTTGGGTTATGAGAAGGTTTATGCTTGTCCCAATGACTGCATACTGTTTTGGAAGGACAATGTTAACCTCGAGGTGTGTCCTTGTTGTAACGTTTCAAGGTGGAAAACAAATGAGGCATATGTTACTAGTAAAAATGCTTCATCCAATAAGGGAAAGAAGAAAGCTGCAAAGATCCTACGATGGTCCCCTTTAAAGCCAAGATTTCAACAACTATTTCTTTCACCCGATTTGGCTAGTTCTATGAAATGGCATGTTAATGGCCGTACTGATAATGGGATTACGCGGCATCCTGCTAACTCAGAGGCATGGAAAATGTTTGACACTAAGCATTTAGAGTTCTCGTCTGACCCTCGTAATGTCAAACTTCGATTAGCTATGGATGGGTTCAACCCCTTTGGAATTATGAGTACTAGTCACAGTACATGGCCTGTCATGTTGGTCCCTTACAATCTCCCATCTTGGTTGTGCATGAAATGGTCATCTTTGATTCTATCAGTAGTTATTCCTTGTCCTACCTCACTAGGGATTGCTATAGATGTGTACTTGTAACCGTTAGTAGAAGAACTAAGAGAGTTTTGGGATGTTGGAGTATAAGCATACAACGCATCTTCAAAAGAAATATTCCAATTGCGTGTAGCATTGATGTTGACTGTAAATGATTTTCTTGCATACGCAGATTTGTCGGGTTGGAGTACCAAAGGTGGGTTGGCGTGTCCTTCTTGTGCCGTGGAGACCGACTCTCGATATTTGAAAAATGGCCACAAATTCTGTTACATGAGACATAAGCGACGGTTGGATGTTGACCACAATTTTCGGAAAGAAGGTATGTTATTCAATAAATCTAATGATACGCGATTGGCTCCTGTACTATTAGTTGCATCAGAGATTATTCTGGACACTGAACATTTAGTTGGACGTTGTCTAGGAAGGAAATGTCAACTTGCTTACAATAAAAGAAAGAAAGGGGAGGCAGATCAAAGTGGTTGGAAGAAGAGAAGTATATTTTTCACCTTGCCTTATTGGGAGGATCACAAGTTGCGACACAATCTTGATGTGATGCATATAGAGAAGAATGTGATGGACAATATACTTGGCACACTGCTGAACTTGAAGGATCAAACAAAAGATAATTACAAGGCACGCCTTGACTTCGCGGATATGGGGATAAGGACTGAACTTCACCTACAACGAAGAAGTGATGATAAGTATACTATATTGCCCGCTTGTTTTCATATGATTTCATCGAAGAGAGATGGTTTCTTGCAAGTTTTGAAGGACGTAACAATGCCTGATGGGTACACTTCCAATATCTCACATCATGTGAATATGAAAGAACACAAGATTTTTGGTTTGAAGAGTCATGATAATCACATCTTAATGCAGCAAATTTTTCCCATAGCATTACGTAGGGTCTTTGCCAACTCATGTTACTAGGCCTTTGATAAAGTTAGCTTGCTTCTTTAGAGAAATTTTTTCCAAAACCCTTAGGGTTTCAGATATTGTGACTATTGAAGCAGACATTGCAATGACATTGTGTGAATTGGAAAAGATATTTCCTCCATCCTTTTTTACAATGATGGTACATTTGGTCATGCACTTAGCTACTGAAGCCAAGATTGGTGGTCTAGTGCACTATCGTTGGATGTATCCCATTGAGAGGTAAGACGTATGTAATATTATTAATCCACTATGAGCTTCATGTGCGCGTTCGAATAACCATTGACAATCATTAATCTTGTCATTCCTTTATAGGTACCTCTCACGCCTTATGTCTTACGTATGAAATAGAGCTGCTCCAAAAGGGTCTATTGCTAAAGGATACATTGTAGAGGGGTGCTTAACATTTTATTCACAGTATATGGAAGGAGTTGAAACTATATTCAATTGACCCACTAGGACGATTAAGGAGTCAACAAGAGTTGTTTCGATTGTGACAATCAAGCAATAGAGAGTGGACCCAAGCCCATCCCTATGTTTTATTCAATTCCGAAAACATCAACCACTTTCGTGATAAGTACTACATATACCAATATGATTGCACGTCAATCCATTGTACGTTATGTCTATTAACCCTAATACAATTGCCTACACAGGATGCACAAAAGATTGATGGAGAACGAACGCCGAAAAGGCCACCATCGTATATCCGATGCCATTATATATAAGCACCACATGGAGAACTTTTGTAGTTGGTTTAGGTGTCACGTACATATGACAGTTTCAACTTCTTAAACTTGTAACACTGTCCCAATTATGGTTACTTGTACTGATATGAATAATTTTGTTTTAATATGTTAAGTGCTGTCATTGACTACTGTTGATAGGGAAAAGGAAGGAGTTAGTGATACCCTTATTGCACTGTCCAAATGGCCATATAATTATGTAAAGCGGCTGAAACATTATGTCATAAATGGTTTAAAATTTAGGAGTGTAAATGATGAGGTAAACAGATTAACGCAAAATAGTGGAGTTAGTGTTGCAACTGATGGTGGCATTACGTACTATGGTGTTTTAAGTGATATAATTAAGTTGAATTATTCTGACAATATCAAACATATGTTATTCAAGTGTAAATGGGTTGATGACCAAAGTAGAAGAGGATATAAGATTGATGAATTTGGGTTTCCTATGATAAACTTTACACACTTCATACATGGTGGGAATGAAATGATGGATAAACTGTATGTTTTGGCATCTCAAGCTACATAAGTTTTTTATGTGGAAGATAAAAGGTACAAGGATTGGTATGTTGTTGTCAAAACTAAATTTAGGGATGTGTTTGATGCCAGTATTAGTCCCCAACGTGACGAGGATGACACATATTTTTTCTGAGAATGTTCCATACAATGTAAGTCCTAATGAGGTTGTGACTGACAACCTGGCTCAAGATGATGTAGAGGAAATGACAATTGATGTCTCTATCATTATTGAAAGAAATCTTCATAAAATAGACAACTTAGATGATTGTAAGTTTATTGATGATAAGTCCAACAATGAAGATGACAAAGAGGACAAATACACCGAGGATGAGTAGTGTAATAGTTTAGGGGTGTATTATGTGTTTGGGTGTTACAGTTATTAATAAAAATGTATGCCATCATGAATCTGTTGGAATGCCTCTGTGTAGTACTTGATTCCTTTGTTAGTGAAACCTTAAGGTTGTTAATTCCTTGAGTTTTTACTTATTATGCATCCAATTCCTTCCCCTATTCACTATTGGATTTGAAATTCATTTGTTATGAACTTGGATAAATGTTCGTGTGGTGTTAGTTTCATTTCGTCGTTGTTAAAGTGTTTGGCAAAGAGAAGCTCTTAAACTTCGATATATGCTTGTATATATTGTTAGATATTAAAATGAGTTATTTTACTTTGTCTTTTTCACTTACATTGTAAGCAATTGATTGTTGTGTATAATTAAGATTTTATTTGTGTTCTAAAGTTGTTGAATGCAGGAATGGGAAGGAAATGTCCATTGAAGCTTGTTCAAGTTGGCGAAGGATCGTTACATTCAAGACAGAAGGGGGAGGAGGAACTGGCTGCCTGTACTGTTGAGCAGGCAAAAGCGAATGCAAGTGCTTATGGGACACAACCCCCAGGTAGTTTACATATCTTCAAATGTAACATTTGATATTTATTACTAGACGCATAATTTTCCTGTTGTTGGCTGCAGCAATGAGATAGAAACGTGGATTGATGGTTGTTGAAGTTGGCGAAGGAAATGGACGTTCACAACAAAGCATGTAGGAGGAGCTGGAGGCCGCCTTTATGGCTGATCAGGCAAGAGGGGATGCAAGTGACGATGATGAGACGCAACCCCTAGGTAGTTTACATGTCTAGGGACGTTTTGAATTTTTAGTGTACAAATTTCCTTCAATATTAATATTAATTATTACCACTGTTCGTTTTCATGCTTTTTATTATGTTCTTAAGATAACAACAAAAGGCTACTCATTGCTTCTTATAAATTTATGAAAATATGAACGAGTTAATTCACTTATTGTACTGAGTAATAAGTAAATTAATAAAACAAATGGGAAAAAAAATTAAGTAATAATATAGTATGAAAATGTCCACATTTACCAAGAGCATACTAATGTTAGTTGAGCACTTGAGCTATATACAGTAACTTTTCTCTAATTGTGAACTTGAAATTTCATTCCTAAAGGTGGTTTACTATATGCAGACGATTTAGTTCAAGAAACCCCAATATCCAATAATTTGCATAAAAAGCGTGGGAATACCCTGCTATAGCGAATATAGAGTCTTCTAGCTAATATGAAAATTGAATGTGAGTTAAATGCACGTGGCCAACCAATTAGGGAGAGCGGAAAAACATTCAAAAGGTGGTTGGGCACTTTTTGCCTTAGCCACGTCTTCTGCCCACTTGTGCCAGCTGCTAGGACGAGAGTCTCGACTAACCACAAAGTAGATTGTTGGATAGAGATTGAGGTAGTATCAAATTAAGCTACTTTTAACTGTTATGTACAGCCGTGTGTGTGGTAAATCATAAATTTTTAGTAGAGTGGACTATTGTACTATGCTAACTCAATTTTTGCATTTTAGAAACGGTGGATCATTGACCCAGAAATTATCCATCCAGCTGATCAAATGACCTGGGCAATGCACCAACTGAGGGAATTGAGAAGGAATTGAAAGAGCAAGTTGAAAAAGAAATGCTACAAAGATGATGCGTCAAAAGAAGATGTCATTAAAAAAAACCAGAATGGGCTGACGAGCAGCAGTTTATTCAGCTAGTTGACTATTGGTTTTATCAAGACACACGGATATCGTTATTTTCTTGCTCTATTATCTTTTAGTGGTAATATACATATGATGGGGTATTTGAATTTACCGAGAACAATTTATTTAACTGATATTTTTGTTTTCTTTTGTTGGCAGGAATGTATTCGTAGGCATTAAGTAGTACAAACAAGGTCAGTCGTGGTAAATAGAAGGAGATAGCAAGGTCAGGGCCTATAAGTTTTGCCCAAACTGCGGACGATATGGTAAGAAATGCATTATACAACAACTACCTAGGGTTTTAATATTGTACAATTTTAGATTCAATTGTAAATAATATATAGAGTTTGATGAAACTAATTTACTAAAGAATCTGAGCATTTCATGTGAATTAATATGGAATTTTTAGCATTGCTTGCCTCATTAGTAAACCTAGTTGTTAACCCGTGCGATGCACAGTAAAATTACTGATAATGAAACCTAAAGAAACATTGGATTATTTTCTTATTCAACACAAATCTAAAGAAACATTAGGTTATTTTATTTTTCAATTTTTCCATTGTAGTTTTACAGGTTGTCAATAGAACCTATTGAGGAGATATGTATTAAGAAATTAAAAAACAAAATACTGTGGACAAAGTTTGGTTATAATCACCTGAAATGATTGTATGGTTTGTCTTCTCAAAAAATAATTGAAGTATGGTTAGTAAGTCATGTGCATTATACATGACAACAATACTTGTGAAGTTTCTATTTTGATATTCACCTAGATGTTAGGCTAAACTCTTCTTCTCCATGGATTCTAAAATTAAACTCATGTTTTGTAATAAATTACATTATACCCTTGTACACTTCACTGGAGGAACATTCAGTTCAATCTGATGGTTGTATCCCAATTTGAGAAATGAAAGGCGTCCTATAAGCTTTGACTCTAGCTTTGTACCCGACAACCACAATCTTAAGAAAGTAAAATATATATATATATATATATATATATATATATATATAGAACATTAGCCAAAGGAATCAAAAATTATAACAAAAAAAGTGTTTTTATGTTTTTGCATTTGAAGAAGCTTTATTGAAACAACAAAGTTGGAATCTTGAAGAAACAAATCTCTCTCTTTCTAACCTTTTGAGAAATTAATAACTAAAATAGCAAGTGGATATAAGCTTTCAAAATTAATTATTTCATTTCAAAATGTAGAACTTATTCAAATTTCTTTGATCATGAAAACATCTTGAATAAAACCTTGTATTTTTTCCTAACTCTTCCTAAAAATATCTGTTTAATTGCTAAAATGAGAAAATTTTGCTACATCCCAAAAAACTTTGGAAGTTAATCAAGATTGATTTTGTCTACTTTCTTAATGTATCTTAACTTCCAAATGTGGTATATAACCTCTAAGCTAAATAGAAACAAAATAAGATAAGATTAGATGAGTATAAGGAATCAAAGTACATATTTAGGCCTTTATCTAACGCCTAGCATATATAATCATTTGTTGTAACATTTGATCAAGATAAACAGCCATTTGTTCTTCCTGATTTGGAAGGGGAAAAAAATGGAAAACTCAATACATGACAAAGATGCGATGGAAGAATTATGCATTAACATTGTTAAAAGCATATAGTGTGTGCAGCAATTAATTATTTGAAGTTTTCATTAATAAAATGAAGTGTATTTTTCTAAAGATTATCTAAAGCATATATTGCAGCCCTTAAATTGTAGTCCATTGTTGAGCAACAATGAATCCTCCATCATAAGCATGTGTTAGGTAAGATTGAGTAATCAATACAGAAGCAAAAATACTTAAAAAAGAAAAGTTCTATTCACTATAAATTACTTTGAAAATGCATATTATACCACTCATTGTTCATCAAGCAGATGTATAGCTTAAAATTTATGAGAAGCGCATAAATTCTGGCTTAAATCCTAAACTTATGTAATCAATTATTTTCTTTAAACTACACCTCAATATAGATTCAACCTATAGAAAAGTCACGCAACATTGATCTCATTTAAAAAATTCTCGTGACCAACAAATCCAATTATGTGTGAATGTATACATATGAAGTTATGGATTTTCACTCAATTACAAATTAATGAAGAGATTCACCCTTTACAAAACTACACAGTGTTGTTAATTTAATAATTATTCTCCCTACAACTAAATTTCAATTGTGTGAATCTATACATCGAAAGTTATGGATCATCATAAGAAAAACTAAGTTCTAGATGTTAATTATGAGGAAGATGCATCTCTCATATTAAAAACATCAAAATTAAAATTCACTTATGATACTACCAACAACAAAAGTAAGAAGTGTACAATCAAAACCATTCAGACCTCACAACCATTAGTAAGTAAGTAATGCTTCCATAGCCCAATATTCAAACACCCACAAACAAAATCAAATATGAAAGTATGTGTCAGCATAAATCTGACAAAATAACCCATCTGCTACATTTGGTTATTAATGATTATATACCATGAAGGAACCGACCGCAAAAAGAAAAATAAAACATAGGACTCAAATTAAATTCATCTCCTTTTCGTCCATTTTCAAAACAACCAAACTGAATTTAAAGCTACAAATTTTCAGACAATCTTGCATTTGTAACCAAAAAACACAAGATTGAGAAGATAAACCACAACTCAAAAGATTTAACATAAGTTAGATAATCGTGTAGGTTACAAATTTTCCAAAGATTTAACTTTTAACACCAAAATAAACCCAAGAAAAAAAGAACCAAAATCTTAGATATTAGAACCTCCAAAGGGCCAAAAAATTTAATAATCAAACTTAGAAATTATTGAAACTAAGCCAAAAAAAAAAAGAAAAAGTATGTCTACAAAACGAAGAAAAAAAAAAGAAAAGAAAAAGCAGGTACCCTTAGAAGAATAATCCATAGTCATTGATTGCAGATCAGCCAATCAATTTTAGAAGTGACATGTTCCGCGGAAAAGAAGTTCCTGGTTGCACCAAAAGACATAATAGTAGAGCATGGACTAATTCTTACCCTGCATAAGAGTGTATAGAGGAATATCTACTGTTAGATAGATTGCCAAAACAGGCAACAATGACTACAAAAATTGTTAAAACATAAATTGAACATATTCAATGCTAAAGTGTGATTCAAACTACTCCAGTTTGCTATTTAACATAAAAATGATTGGGACTCACTTTGTAGTTAAGATATCATTGGTGGATTTAGTGTAGTTTGGATACAAAATAACTTTAAGAAAAGATAGAAAACTATAAGATTTTTTCTCTTATAATTCCTAAATGATCGAAAGTTTTGTCTAGGCATTTCCACGAACACTTGGAAGGAGCAGATAACACAAACCTCCAAAGTAAATCTTCAACATCTGAAAAAAGATTAAAAAAAAAAATAGAATAAGCCTGGAGTTTTGTCTACAACCATTAGGCACTAAAGTTGGCTGCCCAGAAAACCTTTTCATAGTCTAATTACATATTTTCACTCAATTTTCAACAAAGTATGACATAATGTGATCCATTCTGCACTTACAATAGAGTAGCACAAAATGCAAAGAATTTATATTTAATTTTCAGAAAAAATTTGGGTTTTGAATAATAAAATACAGTAGTTTTAAAATATTTTCTGACCTTTTCAGCAAGTAGTTGGAATCACATAGAATTATAACAAAATCTAATAAGGGAAACAGAAACCATAAAGCAAAATAATGGGGCAAAAAAGAACTGAGATGTAGAGATACCTCAACCGAAGTAGGCAAGTTCTGCCAGTATTTATACACCATGTGGAAATAGGAATGACAACGGGTCAGGTTCGGGCCGGGTTTTTGCATACCTGGGCCTGACCCGTGGGTCAAGATCCAAAACCCGAACTCGGCCCAGATTATTAACCGGGTTTTTTTCCCGGGGCCCAGACCCGCCCCGTCGGGCCCCGCAGGCCCCGTTTACCTTCTTGGGCCCAAATCTGGCCCAACCAAAAAAAAAATTTTTAAAGCCCATTAAATTTTTTTTCCTACATTCAAGCCCATTCAAACCATTTAACTTGGCCTAAATGCCAAAATTTGGCATTTAGGCCACATTATATGGCAGCCAAATCAAACCAAATTATAAGTTAATCATGAATCAATAAATCACTTGTTAATTATATATCAATAAATCACAACTAAGATTTTAAATCAATAAATCCCTTAAAAAGCTACAAAATAAATTCCACAAGTCTAAGAAATGAGTCCCACAAAATGGCTGCCATATAATGTCTTATCTTACATTGGATTCTAATAAATCCCATAAATGTCTTATCCTCCACAAACCAACAAATTAAAAAGACTAAGAAATTACAAAAGGCTTAGAATAATTACAAACTAACAAATTAATCCAACAAGTCTAAAAAATTAAAAGGGCTACTAAATTATTACAAAATGTCTAATCGTCCACAATTGTGACACAGCTCCCATCCTCTTCATTAGGCTCCCCGTCATCAAGAATTGTTTGAATATCACAATTATCAGACATAATTGAAGAACCTACAACAACAATGAATTAAAAAATGGAATAAACTTCATCAATTTGTAACTAACAAATATAAAAACACAATTTTGATTTTATAAATAGAAATTAGACAATTACTAACCGTTGATTTCACTCCATAACCAATTCTGAGCACACATCATTGCCTCTATAGTCTTGGGATGTAGCCTATTACAGTGTGGACTTAAAAGCCTCCCACTAGTGCTAAAGGCAGATTTTGAAGCAACAGTTGTGACAGGAATGGCTAAAATATCTCTTGCAATCCTTTATAAAGTAGGATATTTGAGACCATTACTTTTCCACCATCCCAAAATATCAAAATCTTCACTTCTCTTCAACGCTCTCTTATCAATGAAATAATCAAATTTCATTCTAACACTCCCATGTTTCTTTGAACTATTGTTCACAAACAAATCATAACATAACATTGCCCCACTTAACCTAAACTTCATTTGTGTTGCAGGGCTTGAAGTACTACTTGTAAGAATATGAGAACTTCCTTCATTATCTACAGGGGACTTATCTAGATCTCTATACTCATTAAGTAAATCATAACAAAGATTCTTTATTTTTTTAATCTCCAAATTAGATTTATCACCATAAATGTTAGGATAATAAAACTCCAATAATTTCATTTTATATCTTGGATCTAAGATAGCACCAACAACCATAACAACACTAACATTAGCCCAATAAGAATTAAATTTAGCAAGCATGCTTTCTGCCATTGTACTTATCATCTCATTTGAAGACAAACTCCATTCATTCAATGCAATTTTCAACTCACACACCAAAGTAAAATACATATTAGTTGTGGCGTACTTACGACCAGAAAAAAACTCAGTCACACAATGAAACAACTCCAACCTCCCACAAATATCTTTGGCTAACTCTCAATTATGATCATATGGCAAAGAAGTATAAGATGTTTCACGTTTATCCAAACGTGGGAATTCATCTTTATAAATCAATGCAGTAACAAGTATTAAGTAAGTTGAATTCCAACGAATTTTACAATCTAAGACTAACTCTTTGGTGCATTGAACACACAATTGATGTGCATTTTCTTTAAATTTTTTCCTCCTTTTTGGTGATCCAGTCCACTAAATCACATTATCACGAATCCTTTCAATACCATCACCAATAAGAGACAACCCATCTTGAACAATCAAATTCAATATATGTGCAGCACACCTCATATGCAACATAGACCCACCCAACATAAGAGAACTAGTATCAAGCTTATTCAAGAGAAGTCTTATCATAGCATCATTAGTACTACAATTATCAACGGTTATTGTGGACAACTTCCTATCAATATTCCACTCTAAAAAACAATCAAAAAGGACATCAGCAAGGACATCTTTTGTGTGTGGAGAAAGAACATAAACAAACCTAGAAAAATAATGGAAATAATTATAACATAACTCAATAAACACTCAAAATGTAAAGTCTTTAATATTCTAAATGTATAGTCTTTAACATTCAATTTATAGATAAAAAAATTACCTTAAAACCCGGCTTTGCAATGTCCAAGTATGATTAATAAAATGAGCGGTAATGACCATAAACCCTTTCTTTTGGTTACTTGAAGTCCAAATATCAGTTGTAATTGTCATCCTACTTCCATTTTTGTCCGTCATCTTCAAAGCTTTCTCTCTCTCATTATCATAGATTTTAAGAATGTCACTCTTCAAAGTATTTCTTGTGACAAGTTTAAATAGAGGTTGAAGAGAAACCACAAATTCTCTAAACCCAATGTGGTCAACTATTGAAAGGTGGTATTCATGTAGGATGACCATACGAGCAAGATTATTCCTCACTTTGACTTGATCAAATTGGTAAGCATTTAAACTCATAGTTCCATCCACCTTATTTTGTTGTTTAATTAATACTTGTGGTCACATATCCCTTATATCTTTAAACTTCAATCGTGGACATCTTACTAAATGATTACGCAAATGGGATATGCCTTGGCTAGAATCACGCAAATAAAGTTTGTTACAATGATGGCATTGGGCTTTAAATTTTCCATCAACTTTCTTCCTTGTAAAATGATCCCAAACATCTGAGGTAGTCTTTCTTTTTTTTACTTGTATCCAACTCCAAGTCCTCATTTGTAGGCTTTTGCTCTCCTTTTTCCTCTGCCCCTTCTTGTTCCTCTGCCTCTAAGTCTTGTCCTAAGTCCACCATCGGGGATTTTGGACTCCTAATTGGTTCAAAAGTTTAGGAGTTAGAATCACAACAAATATACTTAAATCTATTATTACACATGCTCATTGATTAATACGCATAAATTCATAATTACACAGATTCACAAATTCTATTAACCCAAACATAATTAAACATGGTTAACTACAAATTTCAAATACTTACTCGTTGTTTAATGGGCATAAAGGTGATGGTGATCCTAAGGGTGAGCTGCCAGGCGACAATGGCGAGGGTGATCGTGAAAATGGTGAAGGAGGCCGCATAGATGGCAAGGGAAAACGTTCAGTTTTCAAGTGAGAGCCACTTGGCGAGGAAGAACTAGATTTGTTTCTCAAGGGAGAGCCGCTTGGCAAGGAAGAACTAGATATGTTTGTGTTTTCCATCTCTGTTTTAGGCTCTGCATTCTCAACAAACACAAAATCAATAAACAATTTCTTCAATTATTTAACACTAATTTGAAGAATTTTAAGTATAATTAACACTCTAAACACAACCATATTTCCCGGGCCTTCTACTTGGTTCCTTAATTTTTGGTTTCCAATTGTCTTTTCTTTTAAGTCTCTCATTCTAAACACTTCCTAAATGTGCAATTGGTTTAAGGATTTAAAAAAGGAATTTAAAGAAGAATTGTTTGATATCAACTTTAACAACACAACAGATATGAGCTTTGAGAATTTTTCACCAATAAAAAATAAGAGATAATCCACACATTAATAAGATTTGCACCAATGAGCTCTAGTTCAATTGCCACATCTCCCCACCCCACACATTTAAACTAACATTGGATTCCAAAAAATCTCTTCAAATACTTCCCACCCAAATAAAGAAATCACACATTCTTCATTTAAAAACCCTAATTTCAAGGGCTTGAAATGAAACAACCACATTACCAATGAACCCAAAACCTACATTGTAATTCAAAAAAACAAACAGAACCACCCAAGTTCTGAAACAGCTTTCAAGAGTCACCATTGTAATAGAAGTTTCATCTAGGAAGGCAAAACTTAAAGAAAAAAAAAGTGTTTCATCAATACCCCACATAAATTTGTGGACTCAAGTACTCAACGTTGACATTGAGGTGTATGTTAAACTACAACCTCCATGTCTTGGGATACACACTCCTTTCCTCAAAAAATTCCATCGCTATCCAAATTCTCTATTAAAAACAAATACGATTTTCCATTACAACTTAATTAATTTCTAACCAAAGGAAAATACAGCGGAGGAAATACATGCAAACATGTTTCTCTCAATGGGCATATGACAAATACTAACATTTGTTGTTTTCATATTCACACTCTGCCAGATTTGATGTTAACAAATTTCAAAGATCCAAGTATTGTCTTCACCATCCCTCAATTGAGCAGAGTATAACTAAACATGAAATATGGCTCCTATTACAAAAATAAAGAAACACTAGAAAATCATTGCAGAAGGAAAGGATGCGTACATATCAACTCGAACAAATTTGTAGTAAATCAAGGCGAGATAAGCCGTGAGGGGCTGAGGTTAGGGTCTGAGGCGCTGTGAGGGGCTAAGGCGTGAGGGTCTGAGGCGCTGTGAGGTCTGAGGTGTGATGGTTGAGGTGCTGTGAGGGGCTGTGAAGCGTGAAGCTAAGGGCGGCTGTGAAGGGCTGAGGCGTGAGGACTGATGGGAAGCTAAGGATTGAAGCGTGAGGGAAGTGACTGAATGAGAGGGGCGGCTGGGCTGTGTAGTGAGGAGTGAGTGAGTGAGTGACTTAGGGAGTTAGGGTTACAAAATGATATACATATATAAGGGGGGTATTTTAGTAATTTAATATATCGGGTATTTAACCGGGATGGGTTTCGGGTTTTTTTTTTTTTTTAAACCCATACCCGACCTTATTCTTTACCGGGCCGAGTATCTGCGGGTCAGATCTAAATTGCCATCCCTATGTGGAAATGAAGATAGGAAGGAAGGAAATCAAATAGGCAGCCGTTACTATGAAATGGTAGAGCAGGAAGGTAGATAGCTTTCAAAATCTTTGTTTTCTTATGCAATACCTGAAGGCTTCATCTTTTTTTTTTTCTTCTTCTTCTTCCTTTAAACTGAAAAAGCTCACACAAAACCCTAAGGCTTCATTTTTTTTTTTTTTTTTTTTGCCCTTTAAGCTAAACTGAAAAAGCGGGCTTGATAGTGGAACTAAATAAATAAGAGGTGGGCTAGATTAATTATACAGATTTATTATAGCGTGATAGTGGAAGTAAATAAATAAGTAATGGGCTGCATTTATAGGGCTGAAAATTGTAAAAACCATTTTAAAATTGTAGGACAAATTATATATTTTTTTAAAAAGGACGTGGCAGCTGATGTGGCGCAACGTGAGAGGAGCAGCATTAAACACTATGCTTCAGCTTTTAGTAATATATAGATTCCGTATAAAACGTCCGATCAGAGGAGCATGTGAGGTTTCATTTTGATGCAAATGAGAGTACAGTGTTAGGGTAAGGAAGACTTGGCTTTTTTGCATGTTCATGACTGTTAATACACATTTCTTGTGGTGTTTCATGTTCTTAATTAGTGATTTCATTAAGAGTTTACCACGTTGTGAACCAAAATATTGATTTGATATATAGCAATTGGTTGTTCTTTGCTTGCTTACTCTCAAGTGCAGGAGATCGTAGCAATATAATTCTCGGAGTACCGAGGTCGAACCACAAGGAGCAGGGTAAATTCAAAGACAATATAATTAAATGACAATTTAAGTGAAGAAGAAAAATACTTTTGCTTGGTGATTGTTAACAAGAATAATAATAAAAACTTATTCAAATGAGTAATATAAATACTAGAGCATCAGGTTGTTTCCCTATATCGATATGAGATTCTTTGTGATCTAAGAAAATATCTATTTCATAATTGAATGTTCTTATACAATTAAAAACTTATGATTTGGTTGAACTGAGACAATTCAATAATGCATTATAACCTCGATTAATAATGCGGTTAGAAAAGTTTTTCAGAGAAACTCATTCACTTTAAAATCTGATTTTTATTTGAAACTATTAGAAATTCATCTAAACAATAAGAAAAACATGATTGAACTTATTGAAAGCATGGAAGAACTAATACATCAATAGAAATCTAATTGAACAATCAAATATGTCGTTGATAAAATCTTAGAAAGAATCACGTTGAATATTCATACCGTATAGAAGAAACATAACCCCTAGCCCTAGCAAAGAGTTTAGGCTGCCATTAGAGAAAGGAAAATACAAGTTTTCTCTCCCCAAAAATTCGTTCTCACAGCCTCCCCTCCAAAACCCTAATGTAAAAGTGTCCCAAAGAAAATAAGAAATTTACTATTTTAATTTTCGTCCAGGTTTACAGCTGTAACTTGTGAGTTAATTTCAGCCTTCAAAAATTGCGAATTTGGAAAAACTCAAAACTGGAAAGTTGTAGATAATTAAGTCATGGTTCCAACCCATCTGGCTTTGTGTCAATTAGATTTTTGATGAGAGAGATACGTCTAAAATACTGATCAGTGTTCAAATCAGATTTTTCCTTTTCAGATTCTGCCTCTTTGGTTCCTTTCTTTATTTGAAGCTTCCAATTAGAGTAGATGATCCAAGCACTCCAGCTGCTCTTTAGACATTTAAGCATGGTTCTTTAGCTCCACTTTAATTATAGTTTGGCCTCCATTCTCTCACAAATTCCTGTAAACTCATCTTTCTCACATAATTTCCTGAAAGTAGAAAATTACACACAATGAATAGCATCTTATTCAAGAAATTATGTAAAGCTAAATAATAGGGACTAATGCAAATAATGGTTTAATTATACAAATTAAGCATAGTAATAAGGAGATAACGCCCATGTAAACATATAACAAGTATACATTTTAAGGCGTTATCATTCTTTGAATGTGCTTTCCTTTATTATCTTCTCTGTGGAAAACTAAATAGGTTAAAAGTGGACAGCTCCAATACAATTGGCATGCATATGCACATAGGTGCATGCATGAAACCCATAGAAGTGATTAATGCAGAGTGATAATGTGTGGCTATGTTTAAGGTACAATTCTAGGATGCCTAGTTGATGGTTTTGACTCATAGACATGCCTTTCACATGATTGATTACAAAACTCATACTTGCATATAAACTTAAGCTCATTTAACTTCTGCATGGAAGGGGAAAAAAAAACAATGCATGAATGTAATACTAAAGTACACAAACTTTGTTGTTGTTCAAAAGATAGGAGTATTGACAAAAGGATACAACATACTTTTTTCAAAATCTGTTTGTGAACCATTTTCCTACAAACAAAGTAAGAATAAGTGAACCATTAAGTGCTGTCTTTCTTTGTAACATATTAAAAGAAAATTTTGTTTTGTGACATTGCTTGTGTGTGTTGTTTTAGCAGAAGTGAGCCTCTTAGTTAGAAATGAAATGGAATAAAGAGTTGAGAGAGAGAAGATGATTGCAATAAAAATTGAAACTTTGACAGCAAAGACAAGTGAAAGAGAGGAAATGTATGGAAGTTGAGTGAAGGAAATTGGGTTGGAGTAGTAGCCAATATATAGAACTTTGGAATGGGGATAGCTAGGGACCAAAACCGCTTCATACTAAGCATTCGCATAAAGATAACAAAACTTGTCTTTTTGAACGTAATAATCTAATGGTTTTTATTTTATTTTACGTTATATTGCATGTTATGTCCCAAATTCCATTTGCTAAGTTTGGTTGTCGATTGTTGCTTCATATCACCAACACAAATTTTCACTATTGTAATGAGAATGTTGAATATGATGTAGGCAAAAGAAAGTGGGCAGGCAATGGAGCGTGCAGTTCTTTTTGCGAAAGTATACAGGACCAAAGATGGGCGTCCTGTTACTTCTGAAGTGGGGGAGAAGATTGTAAGCCGTGTATCGTAACCTATTTCTTTTGTATTTTGTGCGTGAATTGTTTATAGCAAGTAATATGTTATTTGGTTCTTTTGTGAAAACGGAATAAAATGGTTGAAATTTTAAATTGTGGGAGTTCACTACAAGGATTGCGTCGCGAAGGAATCCTATGGTCAAAGGATGCCTATGGTCAAAGGATGCTGCGTTTGCCCAAGTGATGGGGGCAGAACACTCTAGACGTGTTCATGGGGTGGGTTTTAGACCAACCCCATCAGGAAGAAGTGGGTCCAACCGTTCATGCTATACATTAACTCCACCATCATCCATTGAAATGACCCATTGGATGACTGAATTGGAAACTTTGCACCGGACTTTAAGGGACCAACTTGCCCAGGTAGAGCAGACGCATTAGGAGCAAATCGTGGAATTACATGAGTAGCGTAAGGCGGAACTTGCCTCAGCAATTGCCCAATCAGAAGCAAAACATCAAGAACAAATGGCAGAGGTGATGAATAAAATGGGAGACATGTTACAACAATTAGGCCCACTTCTAAGTGCTTCACTAGCTTCTTAGGTACTAAAAATGTTGCATTTAATTTAATGAAAATTGCATGTTTATTGTAATGAATTATTACGTGTTACTAATACGATGTGTTTAATATATTCAGGGTAGCACTGCATCTAAATGAGGACTCTTCATGGATATTTTGTGATTATATATTGTATTACTTTCTGGTTGTTCATGAAGGAATATTGTAGACATGATTATTATTTTGATATTATAGACAGATTGATATGTAGACAGGTCAATCATGCCATTCAAAGATTGACAATATTTTTTGTGAACAAAAAACTTTGTAGTTGTATCTCTTGTATATGTAGACAGCTACATTAATGCTTTAACAACATAGAAGAATGACCAAGACGATTCAATAGTGAAGCCATGCATTGTTCTCACTGTAAGTTTGAAATATATAAATACCGTTTCGTAAATTTTGTTTTTTTTTTTTCTTTATTGTTATTTTAGTACTTTTTGCTTGTTCCATTTGTATAATTTTGTTGGATAGGAAAGTTTCCATTATCACTCATGTTGATCATGGCAAGTCTACGCTTGCTGACAGGCTTTTGGAGCGCACTAGGATCATTAAAAAAGGACATGGTCAGCCTCAGTACCTTGACAAGTTGCAGGTATATCAGCACTTTTAAAAGATTTGTTTTTGTTGTTGTTTAGGAAAAACATGAATTTGGTATTTAAAGGAATTTATATTGCTTTCGAGTGGGCCTGTTTAAGAATGATGAGTGAAGTTTATACTTGCTGAGTTGTCTAGGAAGAGACATGCATAGGGACTGATATAAAATTTATATTGCTTTTGAGTGTATGATGTTTTTCATGGGATTGTTTCTGAGTGAAGAGTGAAGTATATACTTGCTAAATTATTTAAGGAGATACATGAATTTGGTATTCTATGGAATTTGTATTGCTTTTGATGAGTTTGTTTCTAAGTGAAGTTATAGACTTCCTAGTTGGTTAGAATTATAAACATGAATTGGGTAAAATAGAAAAGAAAATAGTTTGCTAAGCTAGTTACAATTGAAAGAATAGAAGCTGTATAAGATCGCATTTGGTAGTACTGAAAAGTTGTCTAACTTCACTAATCTTGTTTTTTAGAGTGTCTCTAGCTGTTGTATATATAGTATATCATAGCATTCAATTTTGGAGAAGTCAAGGTTTTCTTTATATGAAGTAACTTATATTCTTCTTAGATCTCTGATTGGTTTGAAATAGCTAACTGCTGCCATTTTATTTTTCTAGTGCCATTATGGACATAAACTGTGTTCTACCTGTAAAACAAGGGTACAAAACCAATGACCCACTTGTAGACAAGAGCTTAGAGATGGGAAGGCACCCTTAGAAGCATGTGCGTAATGTTTGCAGTTAAGGTACCTCAAAATCATATGTTGATGCTTGTTGCAACTTTTTTGTGCCAAATGGACCCTAAACTTTCCTCCATTTTGTTGCTGTATTGAACTGCATATTCCTTAAAGATTGATAATTTTCCATAGTCTTTAAAGCTTGATTGAGATTGTGACAGGCTTGAGAAAATTCCAACTTCATATTCCTTTGAAATTCCAACTTGTTATTTTGTTGCATGCAACAAGTTGAAATTTTGTAGGAATAACAAGCTGAAATTGTGTGTGTGACAAGTTTTTTATAGTAGTGTTTGTAAAATTTATAGCAGCGTTTGTAAATGCATTTGCCATCTGGCCTAGAAAAAAAAATGTCTATAGCTGTGTTTTTAAAGCGCGGCTATAGACAAATTCAAAAAAGTATTTCGGGGTTATAGCTGCGTTTAAAACATGGCTATAGTTATGGGTTAAAGCCGCGTTTTAAAAACGCGGTCAGAGTGATGGGCTGAAGCTGCTTTTTAAAAACGCAGCCATAGTGACGAGCTAAAGTTGCATTTTTAAAACGCAGCTATAGTTGTGGGATAAAGCTGCGTTTTCAAAAATGAGGCTTTAACACACAACTATGGCCGCATTTTGAACGCGGCTAATATGTCTTTCCAACAATCAACATTTGACCTACAACCATGTTTTAAACATGGCTATAGATTGCCCCTATAGCCGCGGTTTATAAAAACGTGGCCATTGCTCCTAGCCTATAGCCGCGGTTATTGAAACGCGGCCATTGGTCCTGGCTTGTAGCCGCGTTTGAAAAAATGTGGCCATAGACCCCTCAAGCCTATAGTCACGTATTTTAGACCATAGTTGAAAACATGGCCTAAAAAAGGTGGCTATAAACCAAATCATCCTATAGCCACATTTTTCTGAGCTATAGCCACGTTTTAAAAACACGGCTATAGAACCTTTTTTTGTCGTGACATCTCCTTCAAGCCCCCATTTCCTCCTAATTTTCTCTTTAGTTTGAGGAGATTGGTTTTTTATTAGAGAAATGATATGTCCACAACATTTTCACAATATTTTTACAACAAATCTTAAGTGGCAGGTTGTTACTGGTTGTTATTGTTAGAACAAAAAAGTAATCTTAGTGTTATGTTCAAATTTGAACCAATAACAACTAACCACCTATAATTTGTTGTGAACGTAGCATCTCTTTTTTTATTATAGATTTGGCTTACTTTCAGTACTTTTTCAATTAGATATCTCTTTTTGTTCTAAATATACAATGGCAAGTGGTAGCGAATTTTAATTTCCACATTTTATTTAGTTAATTGGTAATGTGACAATTTCTCATTAAAAAAAAAGCATATTTAAGTTGAAAAAGTACTAGAGGTAAGTCAAATCCTTTGATGATTAAGGTGGGAAACACTTGACACTATGCATTTTTCTTCTACATATTTTGTTGTGTAATGGAAATTACAAGTTTTATTTCCACTTTTCCTTTCTCTCTTTTTCATCCACCCATTCTTCACCCCAATAAAACATACCGTAAGTGTTTGGGATATGATGAACAATAACAACTCCATGAGAGAGAGAGAGAGAGAGAGAGAGGGGGGGTCAACTCTAGAGGCTTGTAAATATCATGCTTTATGGTTATGTTTTTGAAATATGCTATATTAATCCTAGCAAGTATTTAGAGACCTAAAGAAAGCTTTTACAACTAAGTTAATTTTAACACTAAACTAATCAATATAGTTAAAGTGTAAATGACTTAACCAATTTCCACACAAACTAACTACACTACACGAGACATGACAATATAATGAAGCAAAGGAAATAAAGGGAAAGCAAGCAAATCACACAAAACACCAAGATGTGTTTAGGAAGAGCAAAACCCGAACCCCGAGCGTAAAATCCTCTCCCCCCAACCACTCATCGGAAATCTTCACTAGGCAAGATAGTTGCAGTACATTAGGACATTGAGAACCATTTAAGTGCATACGCCTACATGTGCTTGAACCCTTCAAGCTTTAGCTAGCAACCGATTGCTTCGAGTCCCTTCTCTTCCTAGCTTATCGGAGACCCTCCATTGAAGCACCAATGGAAGCACCACCAATAAGATTGGATTTGAATGTGACTTCTCAAGTTTCCATAGTCTTTCTTTCACTCACAAGGTCTGTGTTTACGAGTAAGAAAAGTTTTTACAATGTCTCAATTAATACAATGAAGGAGATGGAAAAGAGAGGTTGGATTGATTTTTCTCAAAATAAAAGGCTCTCTCTCTCTCTCTCTCTTCGTACACAATGATAGGCTTCTCTTGGATTTCTCTTATGTATTTTCTAGGGTTTATATCACCCTTACTTAAAGTCTTTGCCACGCCTCACAGCTCTGTGTATGCTGGCAAATATACATTGGACAGGTACATTCCAAAATGTAGAGCAAAAAGATTGTGGATTTCGAGACCTAAGGTTGCGTGGTGTCCCGAGGTACACTTATGCACCTCATCCAGACCACCTGCCATGTGGAGCTTGCGGGCCACCTAAGTTGCCTTCTAGTTGCATCTAGGTTGCGAGATCTCTAGTTGAAGCAACTTTCCAAGATTGAGGGAGAGACTCAGATGCATCTATCCCAAATTACATTAAAGCCCAAGAAAAATATATCCAACATAAAATGCAATAGTACAACTTTTGCCACTGAATAAAGCCAACAATAAATATACTTCCCATGTTTATAAAGGGAATAAAAAAACACAACATTATCATTTCAATTATTCAAAAAAAAAAAAAAAAAAACCCAAAACAAGTGGAACGAAGACTCAAAATAAGGTCTTCCTGGAAAAGATACAGACGTAATTAATACCACAGAGCTATTGCTACTTACATGTTATTATATATATATATATATATATATATATATCTATACCTAGGGGTATAGAAAACCCACCGAACCCAAATATTGGTTTGGTTATAGTGCGGGTCGGGTTGGGTTTTGGGTCATAAAGATTACAAACCCGCCAAACCCGACCCGACCCACCCATATTTTAATATATATTTAAAATATATTATATATTTAATAAATATTTTTTTTAAGCTAGTACATATAAAATATATTATATAATGTAAAATAAAATCCTACAAACATATATAATATAAAATCCTATAAAGCCATATATTATATAATTAATAAAAAAAATATAGGTTCAATTTAATAATAATAAAAAATAAAAAAAAAGTCTAACCCATGGTTCAACCCGACCCATGTGGGTTGGGTTGGGTTGGGTCGGACATATGTGATGGGTCGGGTTGGGTCGAATTTTTTTTGACCCACCATGGTGGGTTGGGTCAAAAAATTCCCTCAACCCGACCCAACCCGACCCATGCACACCCCTATCTATACCAGACCCTAAACTCATCCCCCACCCTCCAACCCCACCCCCCCCCCCCCCCCCCAAAAAAAAGGTGCAGATTGGTATTGAAGAAAAATCGACCAAAATTGTAAATCTTGGTCGGTTTTTGTCAATCAGTTCAGTCGGTCGACTCTTTTTTTTTTTATTTAAATTTTTGAATACCCCTAGTTTTTCTTTCTCTTGGAGGTATAGACACCGTAGAAACAGTCTCATTCTTTAGAGGTAATTAACTAATTACTCTGTCACAAGTCGATTATTCAATTACCAGTACCATGCAATCATCAATCTCTTATCTCTTATGCAAACCCTCATCTATTGGAAACCCTAATCTCATCTCCTTCAAATCCTAGTTCATTTCACATAAAGAACTTCCTTTGATAACACACCAAAATCACCTTAGCCTCTAAGACCTACCTGAAACTATAAGGTCTTAGACCCCCTACATTCTAGCATTTCAATAATCAATAAGTATCTTGAATCAATAAGTAACCCTAACCCATAAATATGTCCGTTACAATTTAACGAGTCCATTTCAATGCACATGGTTCTCTATCCCAAGCCACTGTTAGAAGAAGGTGCACCACTATTTAAACCGGTGTTTGCAAAAAAAATTCGATCAAACTTGTTGTCATTGATGCTCTTCGGGGTGGTAAAGTCAGGTATTGATTTTGATTAGAGAATTGGTCATGGTCAAGAAAACTAGAGTAAATACAATGGCTAATTACCTAGCCATCCTTCAGAATTGTGCGTGTGTCTCTTCTGCCTTTTGTAGGTTGTAGACTTGTAGACGTGTAGTTTGAGTGAAGGCAAAGTGATTACTGAGCATTTGTAACTACCAAAGTATAAGATGTTGTAGTTGTATAGTTGTTTTCATTCTAATAATGCATTTTTTAGATGAACACTTTTTTGTTACTTGTTTTCTAAGTTTCTAGTTATATAGTTTACTTGCGTAAGCAGAGATAGCAAAATTTTAACAAGCATCAACAATACTATTGAGTGTTTTGTACTTTTTTAAGTCTTGTGAGAATATGTTTATAAGGAAATTGATTCAATTGAATGGAAAGTGGAGGGTATGAAATTTGAATTAAAACATTCATTTCGATAAAATTATGCAATCTATCAAATTACCCAAGAAAGTTACAGTGTAAACTTCCTTATAAGGATTAAATAGTCATAGGCTTAAATCATTATTCTTTTCACATGTACAGAGACACATATATTTGTTACGAAGAAAAGTAAATGCCTGAGAATGTTAAATATGCCATATTCGACCCTTAGAAAATTTTTATAAATGGTATGACTGAGAAATGTTAGGCTTTAAACTCCATAACAATGGAGTACAAAAGAGACAAATGTCGTGCATTTCAAACTTGCATAAGATTACAGCTCTTTCTTTCTATTTTTCTTTATGCTGGAAATTATTGATCCTTTAATTAGTTTAAAAAGTAGATCTGAGGGTCGAGTTCAATCTCACGGTAGCTTATAGCTAGCTACAAGATTGGAACATTCTCAAGATTTTCACTAGATTTTGTTATTCTTTTTTTTTTTTTTTTTTTTTTGAGAATCCGGCCTACAGAGAGGCCCAAATTAAACATTAATATTGCTAAGATCAGAGGTGTAAACATCAACAACATCCGGAGGAACTTCTTCCATCCAGACCACCAGAGGATTACAGATTGATCTACGGGCCAATCGGTGCGCAACACCATTGCCCATGCGCTTAACATGAAGAAAAGAGATACTACTAAAAGTGCAGGATAGAGCATGAATGTCTCGCAGTAGATGCCCAAGGTCTGAGGAGAGGAGAGACTTCTCATTGATGGCGTTGATCACCACTTCAGAATCACCTTCAATCTGGACCTTGTCAAAACCCAGTTCACTAGCAAAGACGATAGCCCTTCTTGCTGCTATCACTTCCACTGTCTCCACCGAGGTGGGCAGGGGGATTTTTTGTGACAGAGCAGCCAAAACCAAACCAGCCTGGTCCCGAATGACAATGCCGAGACCTGCTGAGGATTGGGTTGAGAAAATAGCGCCATCGAAATTAATCTTAACCGAACCTGGAGGAGGAGGTTTCCAACGGACCGCTCGGGCTGTTCTTGGGATTTTTGCATGGACAGGACGAAGATGGTGGAACTCATACACTAAGGCTCTGGCCTGCGCTGGGATTAACCTAAGGCCCGGACTACCCGAACCAAATGCAGCCCTGTTTCTATTCATCCAAATAAGGGAAACAGAGTTGGCAAACAGCTCTACACTGCTGTGGTCAAGGAGAGCGAAGTGCATAATCTCAGAAAAGGCAGAGAGGGAGGTGGTTGCCTCCATAAGCCTAACAAAATGAGGGAGCCACACCTCCACAAGCTTCGAGCAGGACCAAAGAGCATGAGTAATAGATTCAGGTGCCAGGTTGCAATTTGGACAGGTATTGTCTTGGAGAAGCTTTCGGCGACAGAGATTAACCCGAGTGGGGAGAGAGTCAGTGCAGGCCCGCCATAGAAGGTTGCGGATTCTGTTTGGGACATGGAGGCACCAAATTTTCTTCCACAGCTCGTTATTAATAGGGACAGAGGGGTCACCACGATCTTCCACCTCTTCCACCTCACGCAGCAGCTTATACCCGGATTTGACAGAGTAGGCTCCATTTCGATTCTTTGGCCAAAACAGCCAGTCAGGTGTATCACTTAAGCTCAAAGGGATGGCTTTAATCAAACCAGCATCCCTTGGAGTGAAAAAACCATCGATGGTCTCGGCCTTCCAACAGTGAAATTCATGATCAATTAATTCAGCTACCCGCATATTCGGATCGAGGTCAATTAGAGGAGAAGAAACATTCCCAGCGCCCTCACCAGGCAGCCATTGGTCCCTGAAGACGCTGATAGAGTGACCATCACCAACCCGCCATTTCATGCCCCTAAGGATGATGTCCCGACCCTTTAGGATACTTTTCCAAGCATAAGACCCCACACCTTCTTTTGCATCAAAAATAAAGCCTTGGGGGAAGAACTTGGCCTTGAAAAAGCGACAAAAAAGGGAGTCGTGGTTGGAAGCCAGCCTCCAAACTTGCTTTGCCAGTAAAGCATCATTGAACTTTTGCAACTCCCGAAAACCCATACCACCCTCAGATTTGGATCGGCACAGAGTGTTCCACTTCACCCAATGAACTTTCCTCCGAGTACCTCTTTGACCCCACCAGAATTTTCTAATCAAAACCTCAATGTCGTGGCATAGTGTCGCAGGTAGCTTAAAGCAGCTCATTGCGAAGGCTGGGAGAGCTTGGATAACTGCCTTAATGAGTACTTCTCTACCAGCTTGGGAGAGGAGTTTTTCCTTCCAGCCCATCAACTTAGACCACACCCTCTCTTTGATGAAGGAGAAACTTGCCTTCTTCCCTCTCCCTACAAAGGAAGGAAGGCCCAGGTATTTCTCGTATTGTCTAATCTCCGGAACACCAAGTTTATTAATGATGGCTTCCTGAGCCCCAGGTTGGGTTGCTTTGCTAAAAAAGAGGGACGTTTTGTCCTTGTTAATCTTTTGGCCTGATGCCGCCTCATAATTCGAGAGAATGGTTTGGATGTGGTTGCATTCTTGGAGAGAAGCCCTGCAGAAAAGGAGGCTATCGTCTGCAAAGAATAGATGCGTAAGCCTAGGCCCATTTCGGCTTATGGAGATGCCCCTAATAAGCCCATCACTGGCTGCCTTAACTAACAAAGAATGCAGCCCTTCGGAGCAGAGGAGGAATAGATAGGGGGAGATGGGGTCCCCTTGTCTAATGCCTCTGGACGGAATAATTTTTCCAGAAGGCTCACCATTGATTAGGAGAGAGTAGGACACCGTAGATATGCACATCATCAGTAGCTCAACCCATTTTTCATGGAAACCCATCTTTAACATAAGCAACTTTAGAAAAGACCATTCCACCCTATCGTATGCTTTGCTCATGTCTAGTTTCATTGCCATGAAGCCCGATTTTCCAGGTTGGTGTTTCATATTATGCAGTGTTTCATAGGCCATCAAAATATTATCAGTAATGAGCTTACCAGCTTGGAAAGCACTTTGATTCTCAGAGATAATTGTAGGGAGTAGCCCATGAAGCCTATTAGCTAAAACCTTGGACACTAGTTTGTATATAACATTGCAAAGGCTAATGGGTCTGTATTTAGTGATTTTTTCTGGGCTCTTAACTTTCGGAATGAGAGTTATAAACGTATGGTTAATATCAGCAGGCATGGAGCAATTATTAAGACAGTTTAACACAGCAGAAGATATATCCACACCAAGCACTGACCAATAAGATTGGAAGAATGTAGGGGGCATACCGTCCGGACCCGGGGCCGAGAGGGGTTTCATAGACTTAAGAGCTTCTTCCACCTCATCTTTTGTGAATCTGCGAGTTAGAACGTTGTTCATCTCCTCCGTCACCACTGGTTGAATTTCCTCAAAAATAGGATGGTTTTCATCTGGGTTGCAAGTTGTGAAAAGTTCATGAAAATAGGAAGTAGCAATTTCCTGTATTTGCGGGTCTGCTGTGCACCAAGAGTTTTGAGCATTCCTCAACCCAATAATCCGGTTTCTCTTGTATCTTTGAGAGGCCCTGTTGTGGAAATAGCGAGTGTTGCTATCACCCGACTGCAGAGAGAGGGATCTAGCCCTTTGAAACCACATCATACTCTCCGTGTCGAGTAATACATTAAGTTCCAGTTTCAAGGTACGAACCAGGTCACAAGAGGCCCCCCTAGCAGCAGCCATTTCGGCTAAGACCAGCTTGTTTGAGACTTCGGAAATTTGTTTATTAATACTCCCAAAAGAGGTCCGGCTCCATTCAATTAACCTTTCACCACAACGTTTGATTTTTGAAGCGGCCAGAGCCATGTTACTCTCAACAGACGTGACACCCTAGGACTCAACAATCGTTGACCGGCATCCAGCTTCTTTCATCCACATGCTCTCGAAGCGAAAAGGTTTGTTTTTATTGTGAGTGATACCTCCGGGGTTGATGAGAATCGGGTTGTGGTCAGATGCACTGGAGTATAGGTGTTGCACCTGGGAAGCAGGGAAAATATCAATCTAGGGAGAAGTGGCTAGTGCACGGTCCAGCCTTTCCAAAATAAGAGCTTCACCCCTTTTTCCTCTCCAGGTGAATTTCCTTCCCGAGAACCCAAGATCAACCAAACCGAGCTCATCCACTAGGTCCCTAAAAGCAACCATATCAGCCTCTCTTCTTGGCGGCCCACCTAACTTCTCATGGCCTCTAAGAATCTCATTAAAGTCTCCTGCACAGACCCAAGGAAGACTGAACTTACCATTGAGCTCACGTAGCATTTGCCAAGTTTCCTCTTTCCGCCCAGCTTCCGGGAAGCCATAGATGCCAGTAAATCTCCAGGAGTCCACCTGGCCAGCATTAACAATTGCATCAATGAAGTTAGGAGAAGAACCAACCACCCTAAGACTAACCGAATTTTTCCAAAAAAGGGCCAAGCCTCCAGCTCTAGTGATTCTGGGCACCACCCATTTCTCATCAAACTTCAATTCATCACATAATTTTCCTAGCCTATCTTCATCTGCCCAAGTTTCGGCCAGGAACAGGACAGAGGGGTCTTGTGCTCGCACCAATTTTGCAAGCTCCCGAATCGTACGGAGGTTCCCAAGCCCCCGCACATTCCAACATATACAACTCATTGGTCGCAGCGGGGCTGGAAACCAGCCTCCGCCGATGGAGTTGAGTTTTCTTTCTGCACAAAGCCATTAGAGCCTCTGCGTTTTGGTGGCTTGGACTCGCTAGGAGGGAGGAGAGCTACTCTTTTTCCCAGTGCCGTGTTTAGACCTTCAGGTTCCTCAACTAATCCCAATTGTCTTTTATACCGAGTCCACTTCGGAGGGGCTGAAACTGCCTGGACTTCCAAGGGTGGGCTTAAGTTGGTGATGTTGGCTAGGGGGCTTCTTGGATTAGGATTGCTAGAGTTTGTCTTTGGGCCGGGGTTGGGAGGGCCCAATTGGTCTAAGTTCTCGACCCACTCAGAGTTAGCTGAGTCAAATTTTGCAATCTCCTTATCCAGCGAATCTAAAGTCTCTTCGAAGTTGTCTGTAGGCTCAGTTCCGAATTCCAAGGTCCCAGCATTAGCGTACACGCTACCACCTTCTGTCATCTCAGCCTGTTGCACCTCTGGACAAGCCGTAATCGTCGGCTGAAACCCCGGAGCACCCGTATCCTTTGGATTTGAGGATCTATCTTGAGTTTCAGGCAAAATAACCTCCGGAGATGGGCTGTCAGGTCGGAGCACCACCACTGGAGAATTACTGCTCCGGACTGGGTTTAAAGGAGGGGTGCCTTTTTTCCTGGTCTCGTAGAATCCCGGTACTGAAACAACCTTACTCCTAGCAGCTGCATAGGTTGGAGCTCTGATCCACGGACCGTATTGCTGATTTTCTGTTGTAAGACTTCCTTTACTATCAAACCACAGCTCACAGCTCTTATCATCATGGCCAAGGCTCCCGCACCAGTAGCAAAGGTTTGGAAGCCGTTCATATTTGAAGGGGATCCATAAGACTTTCCCATCATCTAAAGTAATCAATCTACCCCTACATAGCGGTTTGGAAACGTTCAGAGTGACCCTAACCCGAATAAACCTATCACCTTCTCTGTTTGGATCCATCTCTTCGTGGGTCACATTTCCTATGGCTTCGCAAAGCTGCTCGGCTACCCCACGGTTTCTGAACCTAAGTGGGAGGTCGTGCACTTGGACCCAAAATGGAGCAAGATCAAAACACAGCTCATTCACCTCCTTCGATCCGTTGTAGATTTGCATTGCCATTATATACTTATCAAAGCTCCAAGGTTCCCCTTCGAGAACTTTCATCATATCAGATTTATCCCCAAACGTAAAGAGAACAATATGATCTCCCTCCTTTCTGACTTTGAAGCCCTTTGATGCTCTCCATATGGGAGAAAAGGTCCTAGCTATTGCATCAAGGTTAATAGCACGTCGCGTCATAAGTTTAGCGGCCAATACCCATTCTGGTTCGGCTTGTTTTTCCGATAATCTAACTTTAGAACCTTCACATTCTGACAGGTTAAGTCTGCTCCAGGTCTTTGTAAGGTCGTCCATCAGCCGCTCTATGAAGCCTGAAGTAATGGAGAAGTTCCGAGAAACAGGGGGATCGAACCGTGGGGGGGGGGGGAGGGGGGGAGAGATAGAGAGAGTGGAACGATAAATAGGGGGATATAAGGTCGTGGTTGTTTCCCAAGATCCCAGAAGAAAAACCCCACAAGCCTCTAGGTGCACTTGTCACCGTGAGGAACGAAAAACACCTTCAAAGAAGGGACACCCATTCTACACTCGCCGGGCAGATAGAGAGCATCTAACCTTAGAGAGAGAAACCTTCATCACCCCCAATCACCGATTTTTGGGAGGACTTATAATCAAATTTTGTTATTCATATAGTAAGAAGTGTCTGGCAACAGTCAAGTTGAATTATTTCTATTTGTTTAATTCACTCGGACTTGGCTTTAAAGCCATATATTTAGAGAGAATGTTTAGATTTTCTGTTAGGATATCTTATAGTGTTGGTTAATTCCGTGTAAAATTTTCATATAATCAAATCATTCAATTTCATTGTATTCTGTATTTTTTGGGTATTCAATTTGTCTTTGAGTAAGTGAGGTTGAGTGTGCAAGTGTTGAAGTGGGAGCTGAACTCCGTAGAATTTCATACCTCTAAAACTAGGTCTATGGGGCGAATTGGAGATATGAGTTTTGGATTGAAAATTAATTGGACAATGGTTTCTCCCCCCCATTTTGCCTCACACTTCAAACATATGAAAATGTAAGAACCTAAAAGGATATAGTTATTTTCCTCTTTTCTGTTTCAACTCATGCCCTCACTACATATATTCTCATTTCCCATGAATTTTAAAGAGAGAAAAACACCAAATTCCCATATGAAGAGCTAAAGAGAGACCTAAAACTCTCAAGCTCGAAAGTCATCATTCTCTCTACCTTCTCCCTCTCAAATTGCCATATCCTATGAGAGGAGATTAAATCCATTGCACAAAAAGAAACCTTCAGAATTCTTGGTGCTGTCTGGTTCTTGGGAATCATTGGAGCAATTCCAAATCTCTAAGGGGCCTTAGAGTGATTAAGGAGACTAGATCATGCAGTTGGTGGGTTAACTTGTAGATATGAGTGCTAGAGTACTAAAAGGACTTGTGGATTCGGTTGCTAGCAAGAGCTTAGAGGGCTCAAATACAATTTTGCTCTATGGCTTGGAGGGTTTTGACTTTGTGAGTGAATTGTACTGCAACAATCTATTCTAGTGGTCTGTTTTGCCAATAAGATCATGAAGAGGTTTTTATACCTTGTACTCTCAAGTTTTCTTCTTCAATAACACATCCATGTGTTATCTTTGTGGTGATTTTCAGTGGGCTGTTTGATTACATGTTTTTACATGCTTAAGTTATCATCCATGTTTAAATTAATTGGCTAATCACTTTAATTTGGACTGAATTGTAAGGTTAGCCGACTAAGCCATAATTAATTTGGGGACTAAAAAATTACCATAGTAAAATTTGGTAGTTCTCACTTTCGGTCTTAATTATTTCCCTCCAAACAACTTTTTCCTTTCATTCATACTGATCTTATGACTGTCAAAGACTCAAGATGGTGAGTGACATTCTATACTTTACTCCCTTCAAAACCTTCCTTTGGGAGCAATCTTAGTCATCATTTATATTCCTTAAATGGACATGCACATGGGTGTAATACTGTAATGGGGAAAATTGCTGTTCACACTGCTCATTCAACAAATTTTTTTTGTACGGAATGGAGAATGGAATTGTTTTATATTAATGAGACTTTTTGAAGCCCCTCTTTGTAGGTCTTAGCACTTGGCAAAATCATGATTAGAGACAATAATAATTGAAATATTGTATGCTATGAGTAATTGATTTGATGTTTAGTTAATATTAGATTAGATAACATTCTAATTCTATCCTATTTAGTGTAGCTCAAAATGAGAAAATGGGAAACCAATATCGTTTTTAGATTAAATTCAACTTGTGTTTGACCAAACTTATTCCATGATGTGAGGTTGATAATTTTTTTTTGGAAATTCTGTAGAGCATCAAAACTACATTATAAGCAAAAAGAGTGTGTGAGAGCTAACTAAGATCAGAAACATATTTATATGGATTTCATGGGTGGGGGCAATGTGTCTTCAAAGATCAACAATACTAATAACAATATTTATCAATACAATGATGATGATAAAGACATAGCAAAAATGAAATAAAAATTTAAAATTTAAAAGTAAAGTAAGAAATCGATGATTCAAATCAGGGGGGGGGGGGGGGTGGGGCGAGGGGGGTTTATCCAAAAACCAAGATTTATAAAAGTCAAAATGAATAGCATTTTTTTGGAATAAGAAAATAAACTTGGATGAATCAAACTTCATAATCATTTCCGCCACATCGAAATTGCAGCCCAGCTCTCTTTCATTCCTCCCAGTTCCCACCTTAAATTTTTTAAAACTAGAATCAATGAAATCATACATAGTAAATAACTAACTAAAACATTAGACAAAAATTTATAATATAATAATAATAATAATAATAGTAATAAACTAATAATAATAGACAATAAACAATAAAATCACCCACATTCTCCACCTTTTCTTCTTTCAAGGCAGTCCCCCACTTCACCAAACCATTTCAAAAAGAGTCCGCTCCTTACTCCAAATAATTACTACTACACATTAAAAAAAATAAAAATAAAAAGGAAAGATTTTTATAGTTTTTTTAACCCAAAACAACACAAGTACAAAAACAAGAACAAGGACAGGGCCAAGTGACCAAAAAAAAGAAAAGAGCTTTGGTTCTCATAGAATAGAAGTTGAGAAGTCTTTCATCAGTTCAGTTCCTGGGTTTGTGGTGGGATTTTTGAGAATGGACTCTGTTGTACTGGATGACATTATCAACAGGCTATTGGAGTATAAGCATGTGAGAGCAGGGAAGCAGGTTCAGCTCATGGAGAGCGAGATCCGTCAGCTCTGTACCGTTTCCAAAGAAATTTTCCTCCAACAGCCTAATCTTCTCGAGCTTGAAGCGCCCATCAAGATCTGTGGTGTGTTTTCTTGGTCAAACTCTTTTACTTTCTTTAACAAAAATATTTTTTTCTTTTTTTCTTTTTTGAATCTTGAACAGTCTCTGATTTTTGTAGTGTTTTTTCCCTTCTTTTCTATGGAGTTGGGATTTTGGGTGATTGGGGTTTGGATTTATGTTTTGAACATTGGCTTCAGAGACATATATATGGTTTGTTATTGGTCTTGGCTGGTTGGTTTTTAAAATACTGGGTTTTGATAGGATGGGATTGGCAAAGGAGAGTTTATGAGTTTGAGAAGAAACTTGGATGTTCTGGTTGTTTGTATGTCATATGGCATGAAACAGCTGAATTGGGTTTCTTTCAGCTGTTCAGACTTGTAACCTATTTAGTATGCTGATTGATGGGATTCTTATGTTTTTTGCTATGTTTTATGCTTTAATGTCTCTGTGATTCTTCAGAGGAAGGAAAGATGGAAATTTTGCACATCTTGTTGGTGAATTTGATACGTTTTTATTGCAAACTGAACCATGGGGTTTAGTTAGTGCTCTTAGTATTTAAGAAAATCTCCTTGGTGTTGCCATGGGTTGTCTGGAAATGTACTAGATTGGAGAGATTAACTTATGATTGAGTTGTAAGGAAGACTCTGGGTAGATTGAAGAATTAGCTGAAGCCTTTTCTTGCCCCTCTACATCAATTGCTAGGAAGAATGGGTATTTCCAGGGATTGATGACTTAGGATGAAAGTGGATTAAGGTAAGGGTTTGTGCATGACTAGCCCTAAAAATACCTTGAGTCCAGAAGGTTGAGATATGGTTTTCACCAGAAAAATAGAGAATAAGAAGCCAAATTGTTATTGATAGTATACTTCTAAATGGGTCTAAACATTATATATTCAAACGGGATAAAAGCATTAACCCTATCTTGAATGTTTTGTGCATTGGGTGCGACCTTTTTTAATAGCTCAACAAAATAGGGCAAGCTTCAAACATAAAGAGGGATGTGTTTGTCTATCTTGAATGTTTTGACTACAATCAATGGATGAGTTTATGGTGACATTTGCCAAAGTTATGAAACATACATTTGCTTTTGATGTATCCAAAGGATGTATATGTTTATTGATCTTTTTTAATTTCCTTTATATTCAATAAAACTGATTGTATTGTTATAACTTGGAGGGTATTGTTTGATTTTGGATGGCCTTGTCTGCACAAAACTGTTTGTGGTACCATACATTGATGCTTTAACTCAAACCTAGTTAAACTGGGAAGGGCCTGTGGGTTATGTTGAACTTGCCAACTTTATTAGTGTGCTTGATATGCCATGGTGAAGATGACATTGAGTCCCAACACATTTTTTTATAAATGTCATGAGAGTAGGTGGTTAAGGAATACACTCCTACTTATCAAGGTTGTGTGTTTAATGGATTGTACGTATTGCAGACACTTTGTGATTGATTCTGTGACCACAGCTTCTAGTTGAGTTGTGTATTCTATAGATGACTTCATTGGACTGGAGTCCAAAGTCACATAACTTAGAAGAGTGACATGACTAAATGTTGGAAATGCCTTCGTGGTGATAGTCATATGACTGAATGTAAGAAATCCGGAACATAATTGATAGAATAGTGATAGAAGTGATAAGCAACTTGGACTAGAGCTTCAGAATTCACTCTGCATGTAAACAACTTGCCATGAGTTTTAAAAGCTGGAAGCATGGAAAATGGAATTCATTAACAGGGAGAAAGTTCATGGTAATACTCACATGTTGACATACCCTTCATACTTTTGTTTTAAACTGACAAGCATTGATAGAATGTTGAATTTACCTAATTCGTAGTATGGTAGTTTGTGGTTTTAAATTTATTTTCTGATAGAATTAACGCCAGAAGGTAGAATTTTACCATTATTTTCTACTTGAGCACTTCATTTGTCCCTTTTAGTTCTCTTCCATTGATTTATTTTTGTCCCCCAGATGCACTAGTTTGTTTTAAAGCATATTTGAGATAGTATATTGCAAACAAGTGGGGGCTTAATGACTTTGACTGGACTACTTTTTGATGTTCCAAGACAGGTGTTTCAAATGTTATTTTGTATGCGTTGTGTTGAGCTAATACTGATCTTTTTTCTTCTTTTACCAGGTGACATTCATGGCCAATATACTGATCTTTTGAGGCTTTTTGAGTATGGGGGGTTTCCTCCCAACGCCAATTATCTATTCCTAGGGGACTATGTAGACCGTGGCAAGCAGAGTTTAGAAACAATATGCCTTTTGCTTGCCTATAAAATCAAATACCCTGAGAACTTCTTTCTTTTGAGAGGGAACCATGAATGTGCATCTATTAATCGGATATATGGATTTTATGACGAATGTAAACGTCGGTTCAATGTAAGACTTTGGAAAATCTTTACTGATTGTTTTAATTGTCTTCCTGTGGCCGCGCTCATAGACGACAAAATATTGTGCATGCATGGTGGCCTTTCCCCTGATTTAACAAATTTAGATCAAATCAGGAACTTAACTCGTCCAACTGACGTTCCAGATTCCGGTTTGCTTTGTGATTTACTTTGGTCGGATCCTTGTAGAGATGTCAAAGGCTGGGGAATGAATGATCGTGGAGTCTCTTACACCTTTGGTCCAGATCGAGTGTCAGATTTTTTAACGAAGAATGATATGGACCTTGTTTGTCGTGCCCATCAGGTCTGTAATATTTTCTTTTTTGCCACTACTTTTTGTAACTCATGAAGCTTACCGGGATGCATCTTGTTCCAGGTAGTTGAGGACGGGTATGAATTCTTTGCTGAGAGGCAACTTGTTACTATATTTTCTGCCCCCAACTATTGTGGTGAATTTGATAATGCTGGTGCAATGATGAGTGTTGATGACAGCTTAATGTGTTCTTTTCAAATTCTTAAGCCAGCAGATAAAAAGTCTAAGTTCATTTGAACAAGACACAAGAACTGCAGTCTGAATTGCCCCTAAGACTTGCCAATGTAAGTTACCTGATAGCATCTTATCTCCGAAACTTGGTATTTTTTGTTAATATGAAAAGCTACAGCTATAATGAATAAACTGTGCTCAGCAATGGAGTTTTGGCAATCATTCTTCACTTCCAATTTATTTTGTGTAGTCACTCAATTCTGTTCTCTAAACCATAATTGTCATTATTGTTATGTATACTTTTCATTTTTGGCTGATGTTGACACCTTGCTTGCAGAATGCCTCATTTGATTCAACACAAAGCACTTAGAAGATGAAAAGGCTGGATTTGAAGCTCCTTCAAACTTCAGTGGAATATCTAATATCACTTTGTGTTGAAGGCATGAGTCATATATTGGAAAATTATTGTCTACAGAAGGAGCTTTATAACTTCTCACGTTGGATTCAACTTCCTTTCAAGCTGGTGGCAAAGGCATTATTATCATTTCAATTGATTGTCAAAGTTCTCTCACCAAAATTATGGTGTGAGTAAATACACTGAGTTATGTAAATGACTGGCATCATAGAATATGGACACCACTGGGAAAATGTTTTATCTGCCAACATTTTTCAATTAATGAATCTTTATAATTCTGGTTTTTAAGCCTTGCTTTCAGACTGCTGCTGTGCATTGGAAATGTTGGGGCCTTGAGCTGAATCCCACTAAACTTTCTTACATATGCTACGACAAAAATGGTAGCATTACAAAGATATATGCCCAACGCACATGGCTTCTTGTTATATAGAGGCAAATTACTGGCAGTGAATGCTAGTGTATTGGAGAATGTGAGGCTAACTTCACAGCCTCTGCTTTGGTAGCCGTCCATCAAATTTTCTTTTTAATGGTCATTTTGAAAGGTCAACTTTGGCAGGTCATGAAATCAAAAGTGGCAGCCATAGAGCATTAGTATTGATGCTAAAAAGCTGTCCCAATATTATCTTATAATTGAGATGGAACTAACACAACGTGACTCAATCAAACTCAACTTTTGCATGTCACTTTCTTTTCCTTATTCTTTTTTTTTATTTTTTTTTTTTTTTTGAGCAAATTGCATGTCACTTTCTTGTCCAATTCTTTTAGCCGAATTTTGACTATGGAGTAGATTTACTGCGTACTGCTTATCCTAGAGACTTACGACTAGAAGTAAATGACAGGAATTATTAAGTGTCATTTTATGTGGAATTATTTTATGTATGTCCACAACATTTTTATAATATTTATACAATAAATTTTATGCTCTAATGCAGGCAAAATTTAAATAACAACTAACCACATCTGATTTGTTGTAAAAATGTTGTAAAAATATTGTGGACGTAGCACCTCTCATTATTTTATGTAATACTAGCTCTAGCAGGCAAAGAAATATAATATAAACGGTTAGATTACTAACCAAACTGGATGGCACAATAACCTGGTTTAATTGGCTAGTTCAGTCCAATTTTTAAAACTATGATGAAAATGCCAAAATAAAAATTTTAAAACGTGAGTACCAAAATGAAAATAACTTCAAGCATTTAATGACCTTTATATTTTAGTCACCTTGCAAATATGAAGTTTTAAAAGATGCAAATGTTAAAGATCCCCACTTCATGAAGGTTAGACTTTTTTTTGCTGAACATGAAGGTTAGACTTCAAACTACATTTTCACAAATTGTCAAGGTTTCACATTGTTGTCCTAAATTCCTATATAACAGACAAACCTTGATGAAATAAAATCGATATGTTGGATTTTACCTAAATTCTGAAAATGATAGATAAAAAGTGAATTATAAAGGTAATTTTAAATTATTATTTTCTTTATATTTCCTCTTATATAACCTTGTAAACATATTAGAGGGAGGGGTGACAACATGCAGGATGATTTTGGATCATGGGTGTTCTATTCTGTTCTGTCCTTGCTCCCTCTTCAAGATAGAGAAAACTTATGTGAGGTAGTTGGAAATATTTTGTCATCTCTTAAAAGTACTGTTGGCAATAGAGTTGGAAGGGGCATGGTTAGATCATAGGTGTCTTGGCCCCATTTAGAGGTAGGGTTGGAGAAAGGCAAGACAAATTAGAAGTATTTAGCCACATTGAATGAGATGGCCCTCTTTTTTTTGGCGGTTAAGATGGAGAATTCATTGAAACTAAAAGCCCAAAACAGGCAAGTTACTGGTTGTGAGCCTTACAAAGTACAGACTCGAAGCATCTGAGTCCAAAATACTACATAGATTAACAAAAGATGGATTATCTAATACAACAAAAGCAGTAAAACATATGTAGGCTTCTTTTGCAAACAGATCTGCACATCTATTTGCCTCCCGGTAGACGTGATTGATCTTGTAACGCTGAAAGTGGTGCAGCAAGTACCTGCAATCATTTAGGAGTGGCGTGTAAGCTCTGTTACAGGCATTGTTGGAGAGCATGACATCAACAATAACTTTTGCATCAAGTTCTATAATTAAATGGTTAATGCCCAGTTGAGAAGCCAACAGTAGGCCATCTCTTAAAGCCCAAAATTCAGCAATGATGCTCGTGGCCACCCCAATATTCCTCATGTAGCCTTTAACCCAATTTCCACTATGGTCATGTATCAATCCACCTACTCCTGTACTCCCCAGGTTCCCTATGGAGGCACCATCCGAATTCAGCTTGAACCACCCTTCGGCTGGTTTATGCCAGCGCATAGGAATGGCTGAGTATTGCTTGGTTCGGAGTGGTTTCCCGACACAAAAGAAGTATTCCGCCGCTAGTTGGATGCAAGATTTATGGAGATTAGTATTTAGAGGAATGTTTTCAAACACCACTTTGTTCCTATGCTTCCACAGATTCCACACTCCAAATAGGAATTGAGTGCTCCAAGGGAGGCCGTTGGCTTGAAGATGGCTACTGCACTGACAGTTTCTTTGCAGCCACTCAGGAAGGTCGAGGTGGCCAAGGTTTGATAGAGATTGAGGCATTATGATTGAATTCCAAAAGGTGGCAACGAAGGAGCCGTAATAGGTGGAGAATTGTCTCCTCATGAGTTCTGCATAATGGACATATTATGCAACAACTAATACCTCTTGCTGCCATGACTTGCCTGACCGAGACACTGTTGTGGTGACACAGCCACAAGAACGAGCTAATCTTGGGCCATATGTCAAGTTTCCAAACCCAATTGCCCATGCAAGGTTGAAGATTAGCTTCTTGAGTGATGGCCAGAGCATAAGCCGAGGCCAAGCTAAACTCACCATCTTGTGAAAATTTTCACATCAATGTGTCTTTTTTCTCTTCATACATCTGCATAGGTATTGCACAAATCTCATCTTTGATTCGTTTTGGGAGATCAAAAGTAATGATGTCCCAATTCCACTCTCCATCTTTGAATATTTCTTCAATTGTAAGGTCTGCCTCCCTTGGGGTTAGAGGGCCTTCAACCCTGTTTCTTAGAGAGTTACCCTTGGCCCAGTTGTCCATCCAAAACTTGAGATTTGAGCTTTTCCCCACACTCCAGCACACCCCTTTAGCAAAGATAGGGAATCCCTTTTTGATAGCAGTCCAACAAGGGGAGCAATATTTCTTCAAAATCACTTTCGCCCATAATGATTCCTTCTTTTGGTAGAGCCTCCAGTTAAGTTTCGCTAATAGGGCAATGTTCTTAGCTTTTGCAACTTGTATACCCAAGCCCCCTTCCTCCTTAGATTTAATAATCTTGCTCCAACCCACAAGATGCACCTTTCTTTTTTCCAGAGGATCCCCAAAGAAAATCTCTATTAATTTTATCGAGTTTTTCACATAAATGTGTAGGTAGAGTTGCCCTTTGCATCACATAATTTGGGATAGTAGTCATTACCAATTTAATAAGAACAGTCTAGCCTGCGAAGGATAAGAACTTGGCTTTCCAGCCAGCTAGTTTGGTGAGAACTCTTTCCATAACAAAGTTAAACTAATTCCTAGGTGCCCCTTTATGCCTAATGGGGAATCCCAAGTATTTCCCCAAATTGTTAGTGGCTAGGATGTTCAAATTTCCACAGATTTTATCTTTGAAAGGTGTTAGAACATTTTGGGAAAAGTAGATGTGAGATTTCTCATAACTAACCTTTTTGCACCAATGCCTCACAGAAAATATCCAAAACATCTTTGATGGCTTCATTGCCTTTCTCACTAGCTTTAGCAAATAACATGAGGCCATCTGCGAAAAATAAATGAGAAACTTCTGCATTTTCTTTGGAGGCTTTCAGTGGGGTTCACCTTTTAGAAATGCATTCTCTTTCAATGAGAAATCCAAGATATTCCATACATAGTATGAAAAGATATAGGGAGAGGGGGTCCCCTTGACGGATCCCTCTTGAAAGATTAAACGAGTTCATTTTACCCCCATTGAAAAGAATAGAAATTCTTGTATTAGAGACACAGCTCATGATCAAATCAATCATCATTTTTGGAAAGTGAAACGCTTTGAGTACTTTGTGGATGAAGCTCCACTCAATACGATCATAGGCTTTAGCGAGGTCCACTTTGATTGCCATGAAACCAACTCTCTATTTTTTATTGTCCAAGGAGTGAATCAATTCTTGGGCTATAAGAATATTGATGAAATAAAGATGAGACAGAAAAAGGGAGAGACGATAGAGAGATTGTTGAGAGAGAACAAAAAAAGATTTTAGGAATTGCAAAAGAATATGTATCAAAACAGCATAAATTAAGAGATACACACACACATCGAGGCAAGTTGAAGCGAACAAAACTTGTTCCCATCCCTTCTCTGATTAAGGAAAATCTGCACAAGTTAGAGGAGGGCATGATGGGTTGAGTAAGACAAGCATTTTTGTCATCCCTAACCCTAACTGAAGGAAATATACCATATTATGGTCAACTCTAGACCTAGGTTGAAGGCCTCACCTCTCCTAACAATTTATAAAGTGTGTCAAATAGATTTTAAAATGATAATTGATTTATAATGGTTAGTTTTGCATCTTCTCCCCCCACCTCCAAAAAGGCCCCACAATATTGAGCAAATAAAAATCCAAATAAATTGAAACATTCAACTATTTTAAACAAAATAAAAAATTTGTTATGAGTGTGAATAATTATTGACAACCAATTTTTCTATAACAACTCATAAAAGAGACCTAATAAAACCTAAATATAATAACTTAATTAGCAATAGTATATCTTAAACCAAAAAAGTTTCTAAAAAAAATATATCTTAAACCCAAAAAAAAAAAAAAAATACAAGCAGTTATATAATTAATATGTATATATTAAAAAATTCTACTAAAATTTGTTGGCTTGGGCTTCAAAATTTATTGAACCTACATGTTCCATTTTTTTTTCCCTAGTTTCTATTATTTTATGTTCTATCCATAATATTTGTTGTTTTATTTATAAAAAACCCCAATTAATGTAACTGCAAAGATTCATTTCTTTTGATGATCTAATTACTCCTTATCAATAGGTAATTTCACAGTCGTGTTCAGTGAATTTCAGTCATTTAGCAGCAATTTCTTTCACACAGTCATCTCGTATATGAATTATAGTTCCCAAAACCTAAAGCATGGTAAACAATAGTGGACAGTGGACACCACCATATCTTTAAGCTTAAACAGAAACCATCTGAGAGTAACTTTTAGTGGTAACTGGTAAGACCATTATAGATTAGAAAGATTGCTTCAGAAGTACATTCCCCCACCATAATCGATAATTCCAATGTGATGTGGGCGCTTCAGTTTCACACTCCCCACCCTCTCCGATCATTACCATATTCAGTCTGCACAGCTCGCACTTCTTCAAAGCCACCCATCTGCTCTCTCACCTTAAACCCTTCAAACCCCACAAAACCTGAAACAAATTGCAACCACTTGATACAGTCTTTATGTAAACAAGGCAGTCTCAAGCAAGCTCTTGAGGTTCTCTCTCTCGAGCCTAACCCAACTCAACACACCTACGAGCTTTTAATTCTCTCTTGTTCCCGCCAAAGCTCACTCTCCGATGGCCTTGATGTCCATCGCCACCTCGTCGACGCTGGGTTTGATCAGGACCCTTTCCTGGCTACTAAACTGATTAATATGTACTCGGAATTGGACGCCATTGATAATGCGCGGAAGGTGTTTGATGAAACTCGTAAGAGAACTATATATGTTTGGAATGCGCTTTTCAGAGCGCTTACGTTGGCGGGTCATGGCCAGGAGGTTTTAGATTTGTATCGCCGGATGAATCAGATTGGAATTCCGTCTGATAGGTTCACGTATACGTATGTGCTCAAGGCTTGTGTTGCTTCAGAGAGTTTGATTTCGCTACTCCTGACCGGGAAGGAGATTCATGCCCATATTTTGCGACATGGGTATGAATCGCTTGTTCATATTACGACTACTTTGGTGGATATGTATGCAAGGTTTGGGTGTGTTTCATATGCTAGTTATGTGTTCAATGAAATGCCAGTGAGAAATGTGGTTTCATGGAGTGCTATGATTGCATGTTATGTGAAGAATGGGAGGGCCTTTGAAGCTTTGGAACTATTCCGTGAAATGATTCTTGAGACCCAGGATTCAATTCCAAATTCAGTGACAATGGTTAGTGTGCTTCAAGCTTGTGCAGCTCTTGCTGCTTTAGAGCAAGGGAAGCTTATTCATGGTTATATTCTTAGAAGGGGCCTTGACTCGATCCTGCCAGTGATTAGTGCCCTTGTGACAATGTATGCAAGATGTGGTAAGCTTGAATTGGGGCAACAGGTTTTTGATCAGATGAAAAAGAGGGATGTTGTTTCCTGGAATTCCTTAATTTCAAGTTATGGGATTCACGGGTGTGGAAAGAGGGCAATTAAGATTTTTGAAGAAATGATCTACCATGGAGTCTCACCAAGTCACGTATCATTTGTTAGTGTTTTGGGAGCATGCAGTCATGCCGGGCTTGTTGAGGAGGGGAAGATGTTGTTTGAATCTATGGTTAAACAACATAGGATATATCCTAGTGTGGAGCATTATGCTTGCATGGTTGACATTCTTGGCCGTGCCAATCAATTAGATGCAGCAGCCAAAATTATTGAAGAGATGCGGATTGAACCAGGACCTGAGGTGTGGGGCTCTCTTCTAGGCTCATGTAGAATTCATTGCAATGTGGAGCTTGCAGAGAGAGCAAGCAGAAGGCTTTTTGAGCTTGAGCCTATGAATGCTGGGAATTATGTACTCTTAGCCGATATTTATGCCGAAGCTAGTATGTGGGATGAGGTGAAAAGAGTGAAGAAGCTTTTAGAAGCCCGTGGACTTCAAAAGATCCCAGGTCGAAGTTGGATAGAAGTTAAAAGGCATGTCTACACGTTTGCATCTGTTGATGAATCTAACCCACAAATTGAACAACTCCATGCTTTGTTGGTTAAATTGTCGACAGAGATGAAGGAACAGGGCTATGTGCCACAAACTAAAGCTGTTCTCTATGATCTTGATGTGGAAGAGAAGGAACGAATTGTATTAGGCCATAGTGAAAAGCTAGCTGTTGCATTTGGACTCATCAATACAAGTAAAGGGGAAACCATTCGGATTTCCAAAAACTTAAGGTTATGTGAAGATTGTCATTCTGTTACCAAGTTCATTTCTAAGTTCACGGATAGAGAGATTCTGGTTCGAGATGTGAATCGTTTCCACCACTTCAAAGATGGGATTTGTTCATGTGGGGATTATTGGTAGTTGCATGGTGTTGTGCTAATTTATTTTATTTTTCCCAATAAGCGGAGGTGAGAATTGTCGTCAGAGATTGAGAGAGTCCTCAAATGTATACTTACATTACCAAATTTGTTTGACATTTTTATACAGTTCTTTTACAAGCCTCTTTCATAAATGGTCCTATCATCGTCTGTTCTCAATAGTCAATACCATTGTTTGATTAACTAGTTTATGGAAACTTGATGTGTCAAGGCAAAAATTAACTTGTTACTTCATGATGATTTAACAAAATTAATGTTAACGCCCATGTTGACCAATGGAAGATCTTATTTCTATTGAAAGCAGGGACATGAATTTTTGTTATAGTACTTCTATTGCCTTTTTGTTTTTGTGTTTTTACTGATAGCATTTCACATGATAATTTGGCGAGGATATAAAATTCAATTCACCTAAATTGTTATTCTTTCTGTTCTTTTTATTTGAGAACTAATCAAGCTTCCTCTACCATTCATCTTGCAGGGAAAAAAAAACGATTAACTTGATCATTAGGCTCTCTTCTTGAGGCGGAATTCCCAATCTAAAAATGCATAACTTTCTTGTAGAAAATAAACCAAAGGGACGGTTCAATTTTAAGCAAAATTTGCAAAATAAAAATAATACAATTGTCTGAGCCCGGGTTCGAACCGGGGACCTCTAGTGTGTGAGACTAGCGTGATAACCGACTACACCACCCAGACAGCTGCTTGTTTTTGTGACAACTGATCGATAATAGTATAGTTATGGGTCTTGCTTTCATTGATTCCCACCGCCCCCCTCAATTCGAGTGAGTGAATGGATTCAGATTTCAGACTTCTCCAACGAATCCGAACTCACCTATAGGAGATTCGAATACCTTTATTTTTCAAATAATTCATCCACATTTCAATCCAATTAGATCATCTGCATTTACCAACACATCTCACAGTATTTGTTGGTATTAATTTAAAATTTCTTGAATTGTTAAAGGCACAACAAGTGGCACAATAACGAGATTACATTTGTACAAGTATTAGAACAAAATGTAGGCAAACATGGCAATTCCCATAATAGCAATCGTGACAAGTGTCATGCAAGTCCAACAATAAATGGACACTTGGAAAAAACAACTTTCTATCATCAAAGCGTCAAAACTTTAAGTAGAAGACTCATTCTCAAGAGATAAACATTATACTCTACTAATAAACATGTTTTTTATATAACGGTCATTGTAATATTAGTTTCTTATGAGATTTTTCATCATTCAAAGGGGTTTGTAAGGTATTCATGCTTGTAAATGCTTTCTCATGACCTTATAACTGAGTTCAATCTTGTTTATATTATTTTATTGAAGTTTAAATCAACTTCTTAGCTATTAGTCCTAATTGATCCATAATGTACTATCTTCGATTCATTTTGATGTATAATGTGATTACTTAGGCTTCAAACTTTTTACTATGCACCTTTATATGTTAATTGATTAGATGAATTAGGTTATGACTTATTCACCTAGCAATCAATTTAAGTATAATCATGGATAACTTAGAATCATTAACATTAGATTTTACTTAGAGATTGGTTTTGGCACTTGATAACCTAGAATTTAGTTTACTTTCTTTTCATATTTTATTATTATTTTTATTCCTTCATCGAGCAGTAAATCCTCTTAATTAAAGCAATATTGAACCTTACTCTCTTAACTACGAAGTCAAATAATCTACTCAAGTCTATAATCAATTATTTCAAATATTAAAATAAGAACAGTGAGCCATATATAGTTAATCGAACCATGTTAAAATTAAAATACTAGTATTAAACAATAAAAAAAAATTAATGTAATAAAATAGATCAAGATTTAGTAGTTGGATTTGGTGATAAGTCCTTCCTAATTTACATTTTATTGAATGAATTTATTTTTAAAATAACAAAAAATATAATGTAATGAGGTAGATAAAGATTTAGTCATGTAATGAAGTAGATAAAAATTTATTCTTTGGATTTGGTGATGAGTCCTTCCTAATTTACATTTTATTGAGTGAATTTCTTTTTGTAATATAGAAGGTTTTTTAAAAAATTATTAAATCCTTGTCAACACAAATGAATTATCACTAAAAATAATGCTATTAATCCACAACTCTTTTCAAAGCTTTGAACAAAATATTTTCAAGTATTGATTTATTTTGATGTATCATTTCATGAGTTACAATTAATTATATAAACAATATAAAATAAATATACCTCACAGTTTTATATCATATCAAGTTCTTAATTCAAAATTAAATAATTCACATTTTTAATATCATCGTTACATTAACAAACATGGTACAAGTGAGAAAAGTTTTTTTTTTTAAATTAATAAAAAGAAAATGTTATATGTGAATAAATAATGACCAAAAAAAAAAAAGAGAGAGTTTAGCAAATTGGTAAAAAAAAGTCAAAATTTATCAAAACGAATCAAAGTCTAAGTGAAATAGATTAGGGACTCATATTTCATTAACTAGTACGAAATTTTCTCATGAAATTGACAAATATTATTTCAACATGATTGTTGTTTAAAAATTAGTCAACGAAATCAAGAGATTTTTATAACTCAATAATATTATTTCCTCGTAGATTTGCTAAATTGTAATTTTGAATTATTTTAAAAAATTTAAAATTCAAACATAAGAAATTTTTTTTTAAAACCGCGTTAAAAAACAAGGAGGGACGTTTTTTTGCTAAACTATTTAAAATATAATTTGGGTTGGAGAAGAGGAGAAGAATCGCAGGGAAAGGAGCAGCCAGAGTTTGTTCAAATCATCGCTCTCTGCTCTCTACCCAATACCATGGATGCGCACCACGCCTCCCTTGGTCGACGAACGGTACTCTTCTTATCCCATCGCTTTCTTCATTTTTTTTTTTCTGAATTTGAATAATCCCCCTTTTCTTCTATTTGATTATTCCTTCAAATCTCAGTTGGAAGAGATTCGTCAAAAGAGAGCAGCTGAGAGATTGATCAAAGCTTCTTCTGGACCAGATCTCACTCAACCTTCCTTTCACAATGGTTCGCACCATCTCTCCCTTTCTCTCATAATCAAATTAAGTTTTTTTTTTTTTTTTTAATTTTTATTTAAAATTATTTGTTTTTTCTGTGCACAGATTTTGTTGGAATGAAAAAATCAGAGAGCGGAAATCGGCTCACAGAGGTAGGGAAAATAATTTGTAAATAATTTCAATTTGGAGAAATTTCCTCAGCCTTAGTTTTTGATTGGTTGCACTAGTTTTTTCTAATTGGTGTTCCAGGCCGATGTTAGTGGTTTGGTATCTCAGCTACAAGACCTACAGAGGAAGAATGCAGAATTGGAGGAAGAGAACAATAAATTGACTTCAAACGTAACAACACTCCATTAAATTCTGTGTGTGTGTGTGTGTATTATTGTTTTATTTATAATGTACAGCGAAGCCTAAGGAAGTTTGTTTTTTTGAGTAATGAATTATATGATCAATTACTGATTAGTTTAATATTTTCCTGTTTCAGCTTCAAACTAGGGAAGCTGAGAATGACGCACAACAAAAGCGTTTGACTAATCTGGTAATTGAAAAGTTCATTTTTCTTCACTGTGTTTTGCAAAGATAGGCTGTGTTGGTTATCATTCCTTTGTGCATTTGTCAGTTTATTTGTTATATCTGTACAAGCACATTGCACATTGTTGGCACAAGATTAAAATGGTGGGACGTGTCTATTGTGTTGGCCATGCTAGGGTTTTGGGGGAAATTTTGGTGATCTTTCAATTACTGGGATATTTTTGGTAATTGTGAATACACTAGCCGCCCTAGGCTCATTTTTGCAATTTCACACAAGCTTTTAGCTCAAGTATATATATATATCCTTATGATCCTTGTAAATCCTTCTGTAGCTGTTATAATTAAACTGCGTGCGTCTTCTCGCTTATATATTTTTGGTTGGTTTAGTCATGGGAGCGATCCATAACCATAATTGTAATTTCTAAATGAGAAATCTAATTAGAAACTCAAAAATGACACCCCACCCGGCTAGATATTCATATAGTGAAAACCTTTTCTTTTTCTTTATTTTTTGGGCAGAAATTCTAGATTTTCTTTGAGGTTAAGATTTTTACTTCTTTTGCTCATTCTTTGTTTGTCCTGCCTAAGACTTTTTGTCAGGCAAAACTCTTTTTGATGTTTCAGTTCTTCTTCTTCTTCTTCTTCTTCTTCTTCTTTTTTAATCCCTGTATTAGCTTATGTTGTTTTTGCCATCAATTTCAGGAACAAAACACTGTACCATCTCTGAGAAAAGCTCTAAAGGATGTTGCAATGGAGAAAGATGCAGCAGTTGTTGCACGGGTACAGACTGTGCACACTATATGTTTTCCTTACATGTTTACTAGTTCATTTTGTTTTCTTCTGTTCATTACCCACAAAGTCTCATATATTAGTGTAGGAGGATCTTTCTGCCCAGCTTCGCACACTCAAGAAACGTCTAAAGGAAGCAGAGGAAGAACAGTATCGAGTATGCCATCAGTTTCTATATATATGAAGGCATAGGCATTTTTTTTTTTTTTTTGGTTCTTACTAGATCTCTTGCATTAGGCTGAGGAAGATGCTGCAGCCTTGAGAACAGAGCTGAACTCAATGCAGAGACAAGCAATGAATCCACTTGGTGGAATCAGCTCAATTGGAAATCCGCCAGATCATGTACAAATCTTAGAAAAGGAACTAGCTAATTTAAAATCTGAGTTACAGGTTAGAACTGTTTGTTTTAATTTTATTATCTTTCTTTTGAAGTGTTTGTTTATGAGTGTCTCATGGTTGCTTACATTTTGTAGCAAGTGTTAGTATTGAGGCAGCAAGAGCAACAACGATTAGTGGAGGAGCAGGCCCGGATTTCAGCTCTCGTTTCTGAAAAGCAGGAGTTGGAAGAGAAACTGACAGCTATATCCAGAAGGGCTTCAGGTATTGTCCATGATTTTTTTTTTTTTGGGTAGTTTGTGTTGTATATGCAATGACTCTTGAGATTTGATGATATTCGCTGTTGTAATTCCAAGTTGTACATAATAAGGGCAATGAACTTGGAGTCATTTCATAACAAAGCTTCTTTCCATGTAAACAAATTGCTGAAAATATCTATTGAGTGATGCCAACGACCTTGAGATATTGACTATTGCTGTCATGAAGTTTACCCTTCAAGGAAGTATGGACCTTTTAGGATACCTGTTCATTATTTGTCTTGTTTTGTTTGTCAGATTTTGTTTGCATATTTGACTTAATGTTTGAATTTATCTCTCCCTCCCTCCCTCTCTCTCTCTCTCTCTCTCTCTCTCTCCACACAAACAAATACACTTATTTATATATATGGATCTATATATACATATATGTAACTGTCCTAGATCCTGCAAGCCTTAACATTTTCATTTTTATTGTTAATCACTAGAACCCTACTCAACTAAATAAGGCCTATGTAGTATGTACATAATTACTTGGGAGTTAGCTGTCAGAATCCTTTTTGGCCTTTTAATTTTGGGTAATTTGTAGAGCCATATCTTCTTTTAATCACATGGCATCAGGCCTTCCAGTATGGATATATAGCTAGATTCTTTGAAGATATATTATCTGCAGTTGTCATTGCCTTCTGGCGTATAAGAAATGTTTAAAAGATCTTTTGTACTAGCATGTTGTTCAACCATTGTGTACCCTTGTTTGTGCAATGCAGAAGAAGTTTCAGAAAAAGTGGTGCAGAAGGAATTTTCATTGGTAAGAGAATTTCTTTGCTTGCTCGTACTCTTTTTGATTGGTCCTGGATTTGGGGTTTCACACATTGTTCTTCTATTTTAGAGTTTGATCATTAATAAAATTACATTAATTACTTATCAAAAAAAAAGAAGAAGAAAATTTCCTTGCTTGATGATCTTGTTTTGAAATTGCAGAGTAGCTATTTCTGTAGTTTTGATCTATCAACATACCTAGTTCAGTAATAATTGGGTGAATTTGTTAATTATTTGCAAAGAAATTGTGTTTTTTAATCAATATATCCACTACTGGTCTTTGGTAGGATTGTAAATGAGCCGAGTATTAAGAGTTCAAGATTATTCCTTTAAGCTTATTTCGAGCATGAGCCCAGCTTGAGCTCATCATCAACTAAATTACATGTTCAAGCTTGGTTCATTTTCTTGTTGAACAAGCTCAAACTTATTCATTATATACTTGATTAACTTATTATTTTTCCCTATATAGTAAACACTAAGACCAAAATTTTGTATTGTTAAAATTATATATTATTTTTTATTACAAAATGGACTATTTTATTATCAATACATAATAATTAATAATTTTAGATCTTATGAACTTATTTACAGACTTACATAATCCATTCTCAAATCTATATAAGTTTTTTTTTTTTTTTTTTACATCTATACATATAAACGTTTAATATTATATATACTTAAATCAAGCATCATACTCATGAGTTTATTCACAAATACATTATTATGTTTGAGCTTGGCTAGTTTAATAGTCAACCTTAAGTACTTAGCCTTGAGCTTGGCTCATTTGCTAAATAAAGAAACATAGTCTGAGCTGACTGGGTTCATTTTCAACCCTAGTCTTTTGGAAATTTCATATGAATTATCATTATCCCAATACCTTAGTTTTTTCCATAGCCATGGGCCCATGGTATCTCAATTTTTCTCCTCGCTTTTCTTTTCCTTGATGTGTCTTGCTTAATTGATTTCTTGGTGATACTGTGATCATTGTTTGATGCACCTAAAGTGGGCACATATTTTGGAGGCTTATGTTATGCTGTTTTGATCTTTATTCTGTTTTTTTATTTTCTAAATTGCAGGAAGACAAGGAGAAACTTGAGAAGCAGTTGCATGATATGGCAGTAGTGGTTGAGAGATTGGAAAGTAGTAGACAGAAACTTCTGATGGAGGTTGGTCTTAGCTTACTCTATTTTTCTTTGGTAAAATGTGCTCTCTGTTTGATGGAAAAGATGCTTGATTATGTTTTTGGCAGATTGATTCCCAATCTTCGGAGATAGAGCGGCTTTTTGAGGAAAATTCTAATCTCTCAAGTTCTTATCAAGAGGCAATGGGTGTAGCAGTGCGCTGGGAGAATCAGGTATTGACTATGAAGGTTCTACAGAATTTGGTTTGTGAATTGGGAACTGTCTGATTCCTGTATTCTCATATTTTATATGAAGAGCGTGGTAATTTTGTTGTTTTATAGAGAGACTAAACTGTTAATAATCAGTGCATATGTGGCACATTGGAGGTACCAGACAGAAAATGACAAGTAAACTAATAAAATACGTATTAAGGTAATAATAACTAATGAAATACTAACTTGGGAACTAGTCCTATTTTGACTAGTAAACTAAAAACCTAATAAGGTAATAATAACCAATAAAATACTAACTTGGACTCAAAGAAAATGAAATTAAGATACTAAAGATCTTTAGAAAATTCTAGGCTCAACGGAATCACCAAAATTCCCTTATTTTGTAGAGATTGCAGAAATTTTAGTTTTCCCCTAAATTCAAATTGACCATTTTTTTTTAATTATAAAAACCAAATTAAAAACTTTTTTAACACTTGGAGGCATAGCTAGCGTTTAAAACCTCATTACTTTTACTGAAATTGGAGTTCACACATAGGCCTTATAAACTAAATCTTGAATAGACGAATTTGCAAAGTAGTAACAAATTAATTTTCCATGGCCACATCAGAAAATCCTCACTATCACAGGAATAATGTGTTCGTATGTGTGTTTTTTTAATCTTTTTTGAAAGACTTAGAAAGGGAGGAGAGGGGAGGGACTGAGTGGATAAGGTAATAGCATAAGTGTACGAAGGTCTGTTATCTCAGTATAGAGTACAAAATTCTTTTCTTAGTGTTCTTTACATAATTTTAATTTCTTCTTTTCTGCTATGTGTGTAAAGGCATATGGAAATCATCCTAGGACAAAAGTTCTTCTAGTATGATTTATGCCAAAGCATGCATGTTTTGGATTGAAATAAAATTACTTTCTTGGTCATCTTTACATAATTTTAATTTCTTCTTTTCTGTTTTTGTGTGTGAAGGCATATGAGGATCATCCTAGGACAAAAGTTCTTCTATTATGATTTATGTCAAAGTATTCACGCTTTGGATTATATCTTCTAACAATAGATATAAAAAATGCAGACTAGAGTGCAATTTCTTTTAGGTGATCATTTCATAAGAATGCTAACCTGGTCTGTTGAAAACAAACCATGAAATCAAGTTTTCCTTTAAATATGTTTTCTAAATTATAGGAGCATCAATTAAACTTAGGTTTTTCATTTTTAATGAGCTCTTTCTTAGCCAGAGTAGAAGTTGCAGGACTAACACGTCTCAATACGTCTATGTGAGTTTTGGTGGTATACTTGAGTTTTTTTCTGGAAATATAGAGTATTAAAGAAGATGGGTTTGGATACTCCTGATAACAATTGCAGAGGTGGAGAAGAAAACCAAACTTTTGACTGTAACTAGATTAGATTTTGAACAGTGTTATGTCTGGCAAATAGTTAAATTTTAGATCATGGATGCATTAAAGAACTCTCAACTATGAAGGCTTTGGGGGACTGTCTAACCTATTTATTGTCCAGGAGAAATTATCTGCAGAAATTAATATTTTGATTCTTGAAGTTGCACTTTCTGTTTTAACATTAAACCCTGCCTGACATATGACTCTGTAGGTGAAAGACTGTCTTAAGCAAAATGAGGAGCTTCGTGGAACTGTAGATAAGTTGAGAACAGAGCGGGCTAGGGGCATTCCTGAATCTTATACAGATGGGGTGAACGAGACTGGTTCATCAGCATCTACAACTGAAATTCTCTCTCTCCAGGTGAGTGGTGATTTAATGGTTGGAGATTTTATTCCATTGTTTTATGTGGACATCAGAACTAGTCCACTGTTAGAACTACACGGCAAATTGTTAAAACCGATTAAGTGGGTTTGCCAGAAGACCTCATCATTTAAACTTTTTGAAGGGTTTTTTTTTTTTTTTTTTTTTGGGCCCTTCTATGATTCACTGTTCGGTCTCAACCTAAATTCATATTTGGTTATACTTGCTGTGTGATATTTTTGCTGGTCTATTTGGTTTTGTTTAAAGGGCCAACTAGCAAAAGAACAGAGCAGAGCAGAGGCACTGTCAGCAGAGGTCATGCAGCTCTCAGCACGACTTCAACAAATCACACAAGCATATAGCGGTCTTGCACGCGTGTAAGACTCTCTCTCTCTCTCTCTCTCTTGTTTTGGTATTGAGTTATGAAAGATAAATCTTTTGTTTATTATTTTTCTAAATGCAGCTATAAGCCCGTGTTGCGGAACATTGAAAGCAGTCTCATCAAACTGAAGCAAGATGGGTCTGTGACTGTGCGGTGAATGCAGGAGTAATGTTGTGATATTTTTGCATAAGGTCGTTAAAGCTGATCATTCGTGTGTAAAGGGTTTCAAATTTGTGTTGGCATTTTTTCTTTTAAGTTTTAACAAATGAGTTTTATGATGATGATAGACATGGCTTTTCAGAGTGACATTGATGAGACAATTTTGTAATGCAATATCCAGGTAAAACAAAAAAAGAAAGAAAATAACAGAAACCTCAATTAGCAGTAGAACTTGTGCACTGAATTCAACTTTCGATGGATTAGGCTGAGTTGAGTTTGTGTAATTTGAAAAGAAAATCAAGATTAGGGTCATAAATTTTTTTAGTTAATTTTTTTTTTTTACTTTTTTAGAGTTTGTTTGAATACTACTTATTGCTGAAAACTAAAAACATTGTAGCAAAATAATTTTTGAATGTGTGAATAGTGCTGTGGACCTAGTTTTAAAGAAAAACTTGCTAAAAAAAGTACTCGTGGGTCTTGTAAACAATGTACGAGACTCACATAAAAAAGTGTGAGCTGGGAAACGTACTTCCCAAACTCACTTATATCAAGAACTCAAACACGATTGTTGGCTTGGCTAAAGTTTAAGTTTGATTTATTGGACAATTTAAATAGAATTATAGGTTTATCATGGCTATCAAGAAACTAATTCAAATAATAAAACAGTAATCGTATTGAGACTTTTTACAGGGACTAGTTAAGGCAATATGTGCAAGGCACGTGCTAGCTATGGATCAATTTTGGATTTTATTTGTATTACAAAATAAAGATATAAATCATTTGATTTTTAAAATACATAGAGATTTACATTAATTAGAAGAGACATTAATTTTAAGAATTTTTATAATTATGTCATAAAAAATTAATTTCATTCGTATAAGAATTTTGATCAACCACAAAGTTAGGAGAACTATCTAACATATAAATATTTATTTTACTATAATAGTTTTTTAGTACTTATTTGCTATAGTCAATATATCCACTCACTAAAAATTTCTAAGAATTATAATGAATACCATCATCTTCTAATAATAAACAACTGAGTTTTGCTAAGAAAATAAAAAAAGATAACAAAAGGCATGTGTTATTGAATTTTTCATTAGATAAATTATAAGTTTTAAAAATTTAAACCTAGAAAATTAATGTTCTTTAAATAATAAATAAAACACCTTATATCATCATTTTAACTTTTCAAAAATTATTACCATCTAAACTCAAAATATTGGAAGAAATTTTTAGGATGTTAAAATTTAGTAGGAGTATTTTAGACATTACACAATAAAATATTTTAAGAATCATTAGCCTTTATTAGGTTTTAATTGAGAGGATAATAGCATGACATATTTGCTTTTATCCAAAATATTAAGGAAAAAATTGCTTGATTTTATAGTTTAAGGAGGAATTGTAAACTACCCCAAACATAAAGGATGAAAAGTGTTTTTTTCCTAAGTTTTTGTTTTGGTTTTTGTGTGTAAAACTATGTAGTTTTAGTTAAAATAGTGTGCAAAGAAAAAAAAAAACAAAAAGTCAACCAAGAAAATTGCATGTGAAATAGTGAATATTGGCTCAACAAAGCTTACTAAACCCACAAAAAATTTCTAAAAACACAACAAAATGGTACAACATTTTCATAATACATTTATAATTTTGTTATATTTTATTTTAACTTATAAAGAATTGACAGCTTAACAGTTTTGAAAATATTGTGACGACAACCAGATGTTTTAACCATTTCACAAAAAAAAATGTTATGTCCATGATATTTTCACAACAAATCATAAGTAGTAGGTTGTTACAGGTTGTTATTAGTGGACAAAAAAGTAATTTCATTAGTAAGTTTAAATTAGAACTGAAGGGTCATTAGGCCCAGGAGTATGTGTGGGGTGGCCTAGGAGTATTCTTTGGGCTGAATGCCTAATCCGATGATATAGAATGGTCTGAAAATGTATGAATGTCAACTCATAAAGTAATACTAAATAGTAGAGAGGTAATGCCTGAGCAAGTACATCCCAGAAGATGGTCTGAGGAGTATTATGTCCTCGGCAATGTAAAGCCGAGGTAGATGAAGGGCTTGTTAACATCCACAAGCAGTGGTCTAGACGATCCTATATTAAAGGATAAACATGGTAAACGTAGAGGATATGAAGAAGGGCGATGGAATATCTAAGATAAAACTATTACTACCGCTCCCGCATTAAATACTCTGCAACTGAATTCTTGGTCGCATTAATGGGGAAGTGATGCTTGAGTATCAGAGTGCAGCCTTATAACTGCCTCCAAAGACTTCAAGGGAAGTGGATGAAACACGTATCTAAATGAGTAATTTGATCCAAACGTGGAAGATGGGGAGAGGAAAATATCTGATATAAAAGGAAAGGGAGGACAAAGAGGGGAGGGGGGGGGGGGGACAGGACACACACACGACCAGAATTGGAAATTTGTCTTTAAAGCAAAAGAGAACAATACAAATTGTGCTCGGCGTTCGTCCGAGGACGCTTTCTGTCACATAAACATCTGGTTGTATATAAATTGCGGATTTAGCCTATCAATTATATTATCCAAAATCTATAGAACTTAGATTTCAAGCCCTCTCTTTATAAATTTCATTGTATTGGACTTTTTGGGCCGACTCTCTCCATACTGTTGGGTCTAGTTGCAAATTATGTCTTTACAAGAACCAAAAACAAATTACCACCTATAATTTGTTATGAAAATATTGTAAAAAATATTGTGGATGTATACTTCTTTTTTCACATTACCTTTATTTTTAGTTGTGGTTGGTTCTAGTATGATATTTTATTATTATATTTCAAATTATAAGGAATTAACATCTCAAAAATTGCGAAAATATTGTGCCAATTTATTATATTAATATTTTATTATAATGTGAAACAGTGTGAGTTAGACAAACCAAAAATAATATAGCAAATCTGTTACAGCTTTACGCATTCACAAAAAAGAAAAAGAAAAAAAGTGGCTCGCAAAACAGTGAAAATTGAACAAGCCAAAACTATTGTAGCGAAGCTATCATAGCTTTTCCCGTTCACTCTTTTTATATATAGATTACTAAATTTGATAAAACCAACCCAAAAAAAAAAAAAAAAAAGTGTCTATGAATACAACAAAATATTACATCGTTTTCACAATACCTCTATTTTCAACCGTGACGGATCTCAGTCCAATATTTTATTATCTTATTTTGACCTATAACTTACACCTCAATAGTTTTGAATATATTATAATAACAACAAAATGTCACGACATTTTTAGCTGTGCTAGATCTCGATATGATATTTTATTATTTTATTTTGACCCATAAGGAATTGACACATGCATCACAACATTTTCAAAATATCTCTATGTATACATTGTACTTAATTACAATGTAAATTTATATTGTAGACACACAAAAATTGGCTAATTTTGTACACATTTACAAAATTTGTACAATATTTACCATTTTTTGTGCAAATGTGTATAATATTAACCACTTTTGTGTATTTACAATGTAAACTTGCATTGCAAGTATAAAGTAAACATATAAAGATCTTAAAAAAACAAAAACAAAAACAAAGCTCAAACCAACTGGCATACTTGAAGGAAAAAAAAAAAAGTGCATCTCACTAATTAAATAAACCAAAAAACACTATTCATAAGCCTTGGACTCTTTTTATATAGTTAATAGATATGCTAGCTTAGATAAATATTTAAAAGAAAAAAAAACACAAACTGATTACTGGAAAAAAAAAAAAAAAAAACTTTAGGCACGGTAGAAAGTAATTTTAAAATGTTGTGGACTTAGCATTTTTTTTATTTGATCTATAAGAAACTGATATCTCAACAATTGTGAAAATATTGTGATAACAATAAGTGTTGTAACATTTTCTCAAAACATTTAATTTTAGTTGTGATTGGTCACAATCTCATATTTTATTATTTTATTTTGACTTGTAAGAAATTGACACGTCAATAATTGTGAAAATATTGTGAAATTTATTATGTCAGTATAATAAAATATATATCAACTTACACAAATATTTAAAAGAAAAAAAAAACACAAGCCGATAACTAGAGAAAAAAAAAAAAAAAACTTTTAGGGACTGTAGCTACAGTGTCAATTGAATAAACCAAAAGTATTGTAGTTACAATGCATTAGTGTAATTGTGGTTGGTCACAGTCTCATATTTTATTATTTTATTTTGACTTGTAAGAAATTGACACGTCAATAATTGTAAAATTTGTTATGTTAGTATAACAATATATATACCAGCTTAGATAAATATTTAAAAGAAACAAAAAAAACACAAGCTGATTACTTGGAAAAAAAAAAAAAAAAAAAAACCTTTAGGCACTAGAGCTACAGCTACAGTGGTAGTTGAATAAACAAAAAGCACTGTAGATACATTGCATTAGCGCATTCGCGCTTTTATATATAAGATAAGATAAGAAATCAAGTTCCTATATGGTTAATCTATAATTGAAGTAACCAAATTGATTTAAAAGAAAGGGGATTTTTTTTTTTTTTTTTAATAGAGCCAAAATAATTTGTCCCAAAGCTCTGTCTCTGGTGCTGTAAGGGTTTGGGTAGGGGTGTAGGTAGGGGTATAGGTCTAACGTGTAAAGCATATCAATCATCACAAGAAAAAAGGATTGCAAAGTGTTAATAATGAAAAAAAAATTAATTGTACAAGTTAGATGTGATCTTATCTCATAAACGTCCATATTACAGAAAAAGAAAATGAGAAAATCATTTTATGTAAGACATTGATGTGTTGTAATTTGACAACAGCCTGTCTGTTAGTGAAAACATGTGCACCTGTCTAATTGGTGCCACCTGTCATTTATCAATAGGTGAGGTGGCTTCCATTTCTTCCAAAAGTCTATGTCATAGACTCATAGACAAAGTTAAACATTATATCGCTTTAGTAAGATTAAACCCATAATCCTTCATTAGTTTCTACTTTTTAAGGAATATCTAGCTTTATTAGTATTATTAATGAAGCTTTATGGCATAGAGTTTTCACTTAACCCTGGTTAAATTACTAGTTTTCAAGAAAAAAGAAAAAGAAAACTATGGCTCTCACATCTTGATGGAAACCAGTTGGTGAAAAAGCTTACTATATTAATAAACTAAAGGGGGGAACATAAAAAGAAAAAGCGTTTAAGCAATTCTTTTTGAACGAAATTCCTTGTTTTATGCCAACAATACTTATTAACCAAGTAATCATGCCCATAATTAAAGTATTTTGGAACCTTTTTAAAGTGTCTTACAGTCTTATGATAGAACAAAGTAATGAGAATTGAGTTTTTGCTGACACATCTCAAGTCATGAAGAAAAAAACCATATGTTTCTGCATCCCAAGCCGCAAGCACAAAGAAAGCAACGATGGAGACTCAGATAGTTCTCCCCAGAAAAAACATTCCCATCACAAATCTAAAAAAGGTGGCAAAAGCAGAGGACATGCTTCCACGGCTCCTGCTGATCATGTTGGAGCCAACCATTCTGATGCTGCCAATGCTAACTCTGATGCTGGCATGGCTGTTGCTATGATGGGTACAGCCCATGCGTCCACGGCCGCCAGCACCGATGGTTGTGGTGATGGCAGTGGTCATGGCGGTGATGGTTGTGGTTGATATGCTATTGAGAGTTGGTTTAGCATTTCCCTTTTTGCTTCAATATTATTGTCAAATTTGTATTTGTCTTTTTTTTTCAGAGGAGGTGATGGCATGTCGGTTTTGTTTTACCTCTCCTTCTCTTTGCAAATTTTTTCCCCTTATGCTTTTGGATTTTTTGTCCTTTTGATTCGAAAGAGTGAGTGTGGACAATGTTAATGTGGTGGATTCTGTAAGCTGGTGAAATAGATGAGGAACCATGATATTGTTTTATGTGTGGCAGATTGTATAATAAGGAAGGATGTGTCTGAAATCTCAATATTTCCTACAGTTAGAACATGTCCGTTTTTTGAGGTTGTGAAATGAATTCTTTCTCTGAAGTTTATGCTTTTCTTTCCTATGATTATACGGCTCTCCTTTGCCTATCTATGGTTTTTATTTTGGAACTATATATTCAAAGGCCACATTAATGAAATATTTGGCATTGGCTTGGCAGTTCAGCTGTCATAGGCTAATGGTTCAAGCATTATGGATTTATGCTATTTCCTAATTATAATAAATAAAAAGGCAATCTCATAATTCATTCACCAGAAAAGATAATCTTGAAGTCTCTCTTCTTTCCAAAATCTTGATTTATGGACACGGCTTCATGATAATGAGTACTTACATATGAAACAATCTTTCATCATTCCTCAGTCCATGCAGAAAATGTGTTGGGTAATGAAATTGGATGAACAAGCATGATCCGAGAAGAAAATGGGAAATTGTTAATACCTTCTAAATCTGACAAGTTTAGGCTCCCAAATATGAGACAACATAATGTCAATACAATGAGTTAACATTCATGTTTGAAATAATTTGCTTCAAATATAGAGGATATTGAAAACATAATAATGTCAATACAATGGGTTAATTTTCATGTTTGAAATATTATGCTTCAACGGATAGAAGATATTGATTCAAATTATATCTTCTGTTCTTCTCAAAAAAAAAAAAAAAATTTATATCTTCTGTAATTTATCAAAATAAATTTCCAGCATTTTCTTCCTTAGATTTAAATTAATTTACTCGAGTACCTTTCTTTTCATTTGATCCACCTATCATTTTAGAGCAAGCTTTTCCATCTTATCCATGGTTCACACTTCACATATAAGAGTTTGATAGCTCACGTTGTGAAAGACACATCTTGTAGGTTAGGTTGACACAAACTAACGAACCTAAACGCCTAGGGGGTACTTGGTCTATATTCTAGGAACTTAGCCTCCACAGCCAAATTAGTTTGTAGAGCTCATCATAGGAATGTTGAACCTTGGGTTGATTTGATTAAAATCAGTACTTGAATTGGCTTTAATGGGAGAAGGGGTTCCAAGGTTAGACCATTGGTTTTAAAAAGTGTTATTTTATTTTTGGTTTTAAAAATTGTCTCTATCAGGAATGGAGATAGCACTAGAGTTAGGCATGAATTTGAATTGGTAAGGATTCGTTGAGAAGTTTATTAATTGGTTCTACTTTTTAAAAGAGTCTTAAAGTGAAGGATCTTCTTTTTAAAAAATGGGTAGGAGGATGTTTATAGGCTTTCCTTCAGCTTATCAGACATTTGTTCCAAGTTTTGAAAGTTATTCCCACTTAAAGGTTTAATGCCCTTCTAGATGTCAGTTTGGACTATGTAATTTTTGCCTCAAGTCAGCCTAATAGCTAGCCAATAGGAACTCTAAATTTAGTTCTACCTTTGGAGGGTGTAAGTGAATTTATTAGAAATCTAATTCCACTCCTAGAATTAATTTTTTTTTTTTCGTAACAGTTTTGTTAGAGAAGTTTTGCCTTCCAAAGATTGGCTATACCTCCCCCCTAGTCCGTGGAGTGCTCTTTTCCTTGAATCTATTCTTTTTTTGAGAGTGTTGCGAAGCAAGTAGGGTTGTAAATAAGCAAGTTTTTCGAGTGTTGAATGTTCAACCTTAGCTCGACAACAAAAATAAAACTTTCATGCTCAACTTGGGCTTAAACTAAGCCCATATATAATGTTCAAGCTTGAGCTTCTCATAAAATCCAAAACTTTGCACTTGGTTTGGATTGATTTAATTCATATTCTAGTTGAGCTTGAGCTCAATATTAAGCTCTTAAACTAGATTCAACACAATGACATTATCAAGCTCATTTGGTTTGAATAAATGCTCCAAAATTTCAATTAATTAATTGTTTAATACAATTTTAGTTCATTTTTCAAGCCCATAAAACTACCAAATCCATACACAAGCCTAGGCTTGGTTTGTTTTTTTATCGAATCATATTATTCACGAGTTTGTTCATGAATTTTTTTTTTTTTTTTCCTTGGGCTTGATTATTAAACAAACCCTAAGGTTTAAGTTTGGCTTGTTAAACAAAGAAACATGAGCCAGCTTTTTATTGAGCCAAACCCAAAATGTTTTTGAATGACTTTGTTCATTTATAACCCTAGAGGCAAGCTCCTTTTGGAATCCTATTCATGACTAGCTCTAGCAGTTTTACTCTCAAGTGGTTCAAATGTGAAGATACTAGGTTTGAATATTGTAATGAAAAATGCTTGGAAAAATCCAATGCCATTTAACTCAATGCCCACTAGTGCCATCGTGAGGTTGAGATAATAGTAATGGCTCACTAATTCTCCTACTTGCAAAGTCAGACCCAATAGATATGATGCTATTATAGTAACACTCAAGTAAGAAATCATTTTGGTTGCCCCTCCTAACATTTTTCTCCCATAAAAAAATAATAATAATAACAAGGATAGGTTTGGAGGACATTCCATTCCTACATTCAACAAGCTTGGACTAACAAGGCAAAAGCTATAGTTGATGAAGTGACACTCAAAAAGGAAATATTTTATTTTTTCTTTCTTGGATTTTTTTTTGGGTTCTTTTTAGTTAACTATCAAATTTTTTTTTTATTAATCGATAATTTGGGCCTGATTATGCTAAAGCCACAATAAGCCCAAAATTCTTCTAGGGCCCATAATTACCAAAACGGACAAGAAGCCCAAAAGTAAATAACTAAATCAGAGTATCTTATCCACTGATCGTCACTACAACATAAACACCAAGTATAAAATTCCCCCACGTGACCATCACGAGTATTCACAAAACGGCAAAACCTCACCGCCTCGCTCTCTCTCTCTCTCATACCCAAACCCTAAATCTCATTCTCACTGTTTCTCTGTGAAAAGCAATAGCTAATAGCTATGGCGAGGCAAGGTTCTATTGCGACGCAGCAGCCACCAAAGCTACGATGGGGGGAGCTGGACGAGGACGACGGAGAGGACTTGGACTTTTTGCTGCCGCCACGGCAGGTGATCGGTCCCGACGAGAACGGGATCAAGAAGGTGATTGAGTACAAGTTCAACGACGATGGCAATAAGGTCAAGATCACAACCACCACTCGCACTCGCAAGCTCGCAAATGCTAGGCTTAGCAAGCGCGCCATCGAGCGCCGATCTTGGCCTAAGTTCGGCGACGCAGTGCACGAGGACGTCGGAGCTAGGCTCACCATGGTCTCCACCGAGGAAATCCTTCTCGAGCGCCCTAGGGCTCCTGGTTCTCTCTCTTTCTCTCTCGCTTGCTCACTTGTTATTTATTTTTTTGTGTGATTTATGGAATTAGGAATTGTTTGGGTGTGGATTTGGAATTGTTTTTTTGTTTTTGTTTTTGTTTTTTTATGCTGTGGTGTGTTTGGATTTTGTGCGCTAGGGTTTGTGCCCTGTGAAATACACACACACAGTATTAGCTTGTTAAGGAATACGATTAGGATTTGTTTGTTTGTATAGCAAATAATCTGCAGAGAAATTCTGTATTTTTTTTTTTAAATTATGGAAATTTGTGAGAGGATTACTTGGTAAAAACAAATTAGGATTTAGTTAATTTTTTAAAGCGAAGATTACTAAATTCTGGTTTGCTTAAATTTGTGTTCTTGGAGAGAATGAGAGGGGAGCCAATTATTAAACTATTAAGTTTCAAATGAAGATTGATTGGAATTTCGTGGCATTTGTTATGATTTCCTAAATATGACTCTAATTAGTAAAAAATCTAGGTACGCGGTACCTTATATATCCCAATGAAATTTAACTATATGGCTGCATTGACCAATGCATTTCCATGTTTATTTTCCTCAATTTATTTCCTTGCTTTGTGTTTATAAGTAACTGCTTTGTCTTCATAAGCAAACTCTAAATTGTATCGCTTTTATGCACAAGCAAATTGGTGAAAAAAATGATTGTCATAGTTGAGTTGGAGGAATGTATTAAAATTGACCCTGAATGAATCTGCATCTGAAAAGTTGCTTCTTGTCATTTATTTTTATTTTAAAAACTTAGATTTTATACTACATCGGTGTAATTCTGAGTGCTGAATGCATTTTACTTAATGTTTGCAATTCATCTATTGTTTCAATGACAAACCATAGAACTTGAGTGTATTAATAATTTCAATCAATATAAACCTTTGGTGTATAATATTTACTCTTTTTCTTTAACCTGTTACACTTTGCTTCTGGTTTTACTTTGTCATATATGTATATTTAAATGTTGGTCAAGGAATTAGGCAATGACATACAACTAGTGGCTTCTATGGTTGTTTTTTGTTACAAACTTGTAAGACCTGATTACTATCTACTAGAGAGAAGTATCTTATGACTATTTATAAAAAAAAATCTCTTGAGTACTTAGGGTTCAACATAACAAGGTTGGGAAGTAGAATTAGAAATCCAAGTGGCTGTTTTGATGATTATGAACTGTTGTTTTGAAAGCAAAACATTTAGTAACAATGAAATTTGATCAGAGTTCGTTGTAAGAAACAGAAGAGAGAGGAAGAAGTGTGTGATCTTGTCCCATTATTTGAAGGACTAGCAATTTCAATTAATTACTTAAGTATGTGCCTGTACTTATTGTTGTATATTTTATTCTCAACTAGTCCCAAGTCATGAAATAGGAGGGTTTTGATAGCTTGATGGCCAGCTCTAATTAGTCTATTGAGGATTCATGGCCGACCCCAAAATTTGGGAATAAGGCTTGGTTGTTATTGTTACTTTGTATGCAAGTAATGATCTTCCTAGATAAAGCAAATTAATGTGAAGAGTATATGTTCACTTGTGTCAGTAAAGAGAATAGAAATGAACTGATTTTTTTTATTTTATTTTAAAAGTAGAGGGGGGTGAATTCTAGATTCCGATGTTTGGATGTTTTGCGGAATGGATGGAAGGGAGCATGCGGTTTCCTTCCACACTCACCTTTGTGTTCTGCAAAAAAGGGAGCAGAATGGAGATTTTCCCGCACTAACATGCTCTTGAATTCTTGTATTTACCTTTATTTATTTTGGTAAACTAAGGGAAGGGGGCTGGGGAGGTTCAAATCCCAGTGTCCAGGCACCACAATAGGTGCTGGAATTTCTAGGGTATCCCTCAAATCCCTTGTATATACCCTTGATTAATAGAATGCACAAATAAAACATGCTGGTACCAAAGACAGAAAGAAATCAGGGCTTTTTTGAGCAGGCTACAGTACTTCAGCAGGCGAGGAGGAAATGATAGGAAAATTATAGGTTTCTTTCCTCTCCCTTCCTTCATCCTAAACATACAAATGTAGGAAACAAAAAACCTTTTACTTTGGTATTCCTTCCATTCCCTCTTCACACATCCAAATAATTTCAGTGTTCAAACTTTAAGCAAGGTAGATCTTGACACCATTAGACATTGCATGTTGTTCACATAAAAGCCCTAAATTTACGAAAACTGTATAATTCACTCCAACATTAATAACTAAACTACTTTTGGATGACTGTGTCATACAAGGTTTTATATCTTTTGCAAGTCATTGATGGGCAATGGGCATTAAGCTATTTGACTTAATTCTGAATATGGGCACTGAAAGTTGTGTATTTCAAATTTAATGTCTACAAGATGTATGAATTTTAATGGGTCTAGTTTACGGAATTCGTTAAGATTTTGATAAACCATTGCATTTAATTGGATATGGCTCACTTCTTGATTACTTGTCCTTTAGTATGCCCAATAACCTTGCTAGAGATTCTTCTAACAATGGTGCCATTAGTCCACAAAGTGTGCATAAGAAATTTAATCAGGGATTTCACTAGCGGACCATGTATGGCTAATATGTTTTGAAAAAGGACATTTGTTTTGTGCCTCATGTATGCTTCATAATGTGTAAACTACTTTTGATGTGGGTACAAATATGTATATTGTGTGTCGCAAGCAGTCCAACATGTGCAAGTTTATTTTCACATGAATTTATTACTCCCTTTGATATTAAAATTTTTCTTTGGCTTAGTTACTTTTAACCTTTCTTATTACCTCACTCTTTAAGTTTTGTTATTGCTATTGATATGTTGTTGTGAACATTGTAATTATTTGACCACAACTAGATGGATGAGGGCTTTGTCAATGCTATTAACATCTTTGAAACTGTGAACAGGTAGCAAAGCAGAAGAACCAAAGGCTGGAGGAGACCCCTTGGCTCAGCTTGGGAAAGGAGGTGCTGTCCTCATGGTTTGCAGGACATGTGGTAAGAAAGGTGACCACTGGACTTCAAGGTGCCCTTACAAGGATCTTGCTGCACCACCTGAGGGATTCATTGATAAGCCTGCCTCATCAGAAGCCGCTACGACTGCTACTGGGGCAAGCAAGGGAACATATGTTCCTCCAGGCCTGAGAGCAGGGGCAGGGGCAGAAAGAACCGGATCTGATATGAGACGCAGAAATGATGAAAACTCTGTTCGGGTCACCAATCTATCAGAGGACACACGGGAGCCCGATTTGCTAGAGCTCTTCCGGCCTTTTGGTGCTGTAAGCCGGGTTTATGTCGCTGTTGATCAAAAGACTGGCATGAGTAGAGGATTTGGTTTTGTTAACTTCGTGAACAGAGAGGATGCTCAGAGAGCCATCAACAAACTCAATGGGTATGGTTACGACAATTTAATCCTAAGAGTTGAATGGGCCACACCAAGAACCAACTAGACCATGTGCGTGCAGCACTCTCTCTCATCAGCTAAGGAGGATAATATTACCTGGCCTGTTGAGACTTTTGGCAGGATATTAGTCTTTTTTCCAAATCTCTGTTCAGTTGTTCTATGTTGAATCTGTTTGCTCAAGATTTCTTGCACCTTTTGGTATTTCATTTTCATATATATGATAAATGATGAGCTATTTAAAATTTTGCATGACCGGTGGCTGTTTTTCTTACAGTTGTTTCTTTGATGATATAAGATAAGCATTTTGTTGGAAGGTCCTGAAGGTGGAATGCTAAATTTGACTTTCAAAAGAAAAAAAAAGAGAGAAAAAAAGTATGCCATTCTATATAAGGTCCATATAGATCTTAGTTCTGTAGTCATTAGTTTTTACCAAAACGGGTGACATTCTTAAGAAATATGGTTGATGATAATTGACATGCCTTTACCCTCTTGAACATTTGATTTTATTTTCTCTAATCAAGCAGAGCAACAGCAGGTGCTTGCTAGTAGCCACAAATGGAAATAAATAGCGTTAGTGAAATGGAAGAGTTGTCTGTCTATTTGCGTACATGCATTTTGCCAGCCAGCCATCTATTTGGGAGGACTTCTAGACAATAAAAAGAGAACACATCCACTCAAATAGGTTGGATTCCGGACAGTGCATTGGTTGGTTGCCCGCGAGAGCGAGCGAGAGCATTCACATTAGGCTCAATGCACCATTTAAGTTGAACTTGGTCCAAAAATCCCACGTTTGTTACTTTAGCTACTGTTTATGGACAATTACGTTAGTCTCAATACTCTACTAATATTCTATTTAAATAGTCACATGGAGAGAGAAGTGAGAAAATGAATAATTTATTTTTTAAATTTTATGTACTGAGTGAACAGTGCTTTGATTAGTGTATCTAACCCACTGTTATTTTTAATTTTTAATTTTAATTTTTTACAAATTATTGGGAATGCCCGAGACGTTTGAAGAATAAATACATATTTACATAAAAATAAATACATAAAATGATATCAGCTCAATTCAAACTAATGGGACTTCAATATTTCTCGCCAACCCATGCTTATTTTCTATAGTATTAATAACATAATTCATTGATTGATTTTTAACATTTTGCGTATTAAAATACTTTCCCACAAAGTCTTAAACTCTCTAAAATACTCTTATCTTTTAGTTAAATAATTTTAAATTAAAAAATACAAGCTAGTTAAAAAAATAATTTATTGTTTCTAAGTTTTAGGTTGATTCATGATTCAAGAAAAAGGGAAATCATCTAGTCCCTTGTAAGTTGTCTAGGGACAAATGTGCACATAGGAGTTAATCTCGGGTCAACTTGGATAAGCAATGCATCATTGGTTTGAGCCATGTCTAGGACTTCCATATCGAAGGCATGATTTTGAAGCCTATAAGCAAGGTAATAATGATGTGCGGCTACATAAGTGTCTTGTATTTGAGAAGCTCCTATGATTTGAACTTGAACTTTGAGGGCATCACAGAGGTGGGGGTCTTTTTGAGGAATATTGAAGTTTGGGAAAAGTGTGACCAAAACAATTCCAGCATTCAAAGTTGTCTAGACAGTTCCTATGGCTACATGTTGATACTCCAAAAATCTAGAGTCAGGGACAGAACCAGAATTCGAAGTTAAGGGGGGCCAAAGTATAAACACAAAAAAGTTTATAAAAATCAAAACTAACATCTACTCAAGCTTTGTTGAATTTCATCACATTCATTAACATTATGATCTTATATTTTCACAATTTGGACCAAATACTAATTTAATCGGTGGTGATTTTTTAAAATTTTGTTTGAAAATTTTCATGAATTGGGACATCAACACTAGAGGCAATGTTGTATTATCAGCTTCAAATTATTTGTAATTTTTTTCTCTTTAAAAAAATCAAATATTATAGATAATTTTCCCATCATCAACAATTCAAGTAAAAGTTTTGTTTTTCCATATTATATAGCTCTATTGTTTCAAAATTTAGTCCAAAAAACAAACCAAACAAACATACCCCACAAGCTACAACAACACTAATGTTAATAAAATATTTTCTAAAAATAGTTAATAATTCATAAAAATAAACCTACAAACAAGCATTAATATCCACTACACACATTTGATCATAGTTCCCACGGACTTCATATTTTTGGATCAATATGCAATGGGCAAAAGGATGTTGCAATTTTCTTTTTAGTTTTCATGAGTTAAAAATGTAAAGATTTTGAAGGAAGGGGGCCAAAAATATATTTTTTAGGGGAAATTTTTGTATATAGTGCTTTTTTTTTTTTTTTCAAAAGTTGGGAAGGGGACCGGGGGGGGGGGGGGGGTGGGGGCATGGCCCCCCTCTGCCCTAACATGGGTCCATCCCTGTCTAGAGTCAAGAAGTGTCATTCTGGAAACTGCAAGAAGTCCTTTCTTCCGTGGAGGGTTAGTGCCAACCTTATAGCACCAAAATGAAGAGGAGCGTATGGTAATGAAATTTTCATGTTGATTGCTGGAATATTGAATTAGTCAAACTTAGAGACTTGCACATATTCTTTTATAGGAGAGGGTTAAGAAGGGCCAATATATTTTTTTATGGTTTTTTTGAGTGAAACCTGGAGTTTATTAAATATAGTGTAAGGATTTACAATAGAAAAATCAGTAATAGGGATTTTATTGTCTTTGGGTACATGTGAGATTTCATACAAGTAGTCTACTTTGTTTGCAGTAGATTTACGTAGGGAAAGATCAAAAGGAAATTTGGAGGTATCACTATCTGCAGAAGATCGAAGTGCTAGCCATAATGATTTCCTATAGAAAGAATTGATTTCCACAAACCTAACAGGACAGTAGTACCCTCTGGGCTAATGAGTCCACAAGGTGACTATGGAAAACTAAATTCTTTGGTTCATTAGAAACAGGCTCCTTAGTGTTCTACTTGGTTATATAGTCCAGTGTTCTGATCAACGCCGGCCTAAAGCCTAGGCAAGTTAGGCCTAGGCCTAAGGCCCCACCAAAAAACAAAATTTCCCTTAGGGAAAAAGGCCCCACTTTCATGGTTAAATGCCTAAATTTTTATAAAATTCTATATATATTTTAAAGGTTGTACATATATATATATATATATATATATATATATATTTTATATTAGGGATGTTACAATAATACAATTTTCACTATTAGCTTACAAATTGCCATGTTATTAATCACAAAAAAGTGATATAAACATTCATTAGTTAAATTGATGAAGTTCATCAATGAGAGTCAATTCACATTATATTTTGAATTTTTTATAGTGCTTTTAATTAGCGCATTTTTCTTTTTTCATTTCTATTAAGACTCTCAAAGTATGGGATTAATAAAACCTTAACCCAATTGAAACCCTAAAATGTTTCAAAAAGATGTTGCAAAAGTGTTAAATCATCAATCTCTTCTAATAGTTTGAGACTTTAATTTTTGTAAAGTAATATCCTATAAAGCCACACATCAAATAATCTCTCTCTTTCTCTTAAAAACAAGATATAAAAATAAAAATTAGATTACAACTTTACTTAAGTATACATCGTCATATATCCAAAATAAAGTATCTTTTTTAATTGTAATATATTTTTATTTCTTTTTATTAATATTTATAGTTAAACCATGATATTCAATTCTCTATATGAAATTAACATTAGTTTATTGGTATTATTCATCAAATTATGTATTTAATGTATCAAATTAATTTTGTTTGATTAGTATTATATAATTTTGTTTAATTAATATATACATATTAAAGGTTTCGCATAAATTTTCGCCTTAGACTCCAAATTATGTTAAGTTGCTCATGGTTTTGATGTGATTAGTAAAGAGAATCCATTTATTAAAGTGACTCTAAATTATAAAGCATACTAATTAGGACAATAATCAATGTTTACTTTAAAAAAAAAGTATTATTACATGTACAAGGTACATGTAATGAGTCGTAATATAATACGAAAGTATTATGGCCAAGAAACAAGAAGTGGATGTTAATATTGCGTCTTCCTGTAATTATTTTTTGGCCAATGATTTGATGTTATCCTCCGAATCCGAATCTTTTATTAATGTCCATTTCGCTTCCTTTACATGCTGACGTCCTCATTATAATGATTTTTTTTTGTTTGAGGGTGACCTCACTATAATGATGGATCCAATAGGAGTACTATCTAAGTATGTATATATCGCTATTCAGCGAAAAAAAAGTATGTATATATCGCTGTTGAGGGTTTTATAATTGCAATCTTTTTTTTTTGTATAATTGCAATCTGATATGCTTTATTGTCTGTTTATCAATTCTTTTAAAATGACAGGCTTTGTTTACAACTTTGTTCACCATTTGTATGTAGCGAAAAATAATTTAATTAATTTTCAACACGTTATGATAAAGTATGTGGTCCAAATTTTTTTTTTTTTAACAAGTTGTGATAAAGAAATTACTTTAATAAACTTATTTTTTATAACACGTGAAAGGAAAATAGTTGTTGAGTTGTGGTTGACAAACTGTTATGTTGTTGACACACAAAATGACATTTTTTTTTTTAATACAAAAGAACATGTTTTTGGTAAATTATATTTTAAATATTTTTTTTGATTTATTTTAAATATTTTTTTAGAAACTCATTTTAGATATCATATTTTAAGGATGGTTTCAAATTAAATGATATAATTTCAAATTAAATCTTAAATTTTAAGACGGTTACAAATTATATTTCATAGTTACTCATTAAAAAAGTTACATTTTATAGTTTTGTTAGTCTTAAATCAACTCAACTTCTAAAATCAGATGAATTTAAACCTTAAAATTTTCAAAATTGATTTCTATAGATTTGATTAGAGAGTTCAAATTGATACGATTTTAAATTTCAAGATTTGATTTGAAACTAATGAAACCATGTTGTGATAATCTTAAATATTAGGTCCAATCTGAGACTATCCTCAACATTTATGGTCTAGAAATTCTAAATTGGAATGTAATTTTCCCCTTTCTCTAAAGTGGTGAGGAGGACAGTATGAAGCTTGGAGGCATATCCATCACAAGTATAAAGGTGCTGTAGGCCAAAATATGATTGGCGAAAGGGAAATTCAAATGGTCTAAATATGTGGCCATGGTAAAGGAGATAAATCATTCATGTTCAATGGTAAGGTTAATCCTTAAAATTGCAGATACGTACCAAGTTAAAATTCGTGATTTGCTACAAAGAGGCACGCCGTGCGTGAATCATGATTTGCCTTTCCGTTATTGCACGTCCAGAGCTGAAAAAAAGGGGACACATGAACAGGATCACAAAAAGGAGAATGTTTTCAGGAAAAAAAAAAAAAAGCTGACAAGACACAAGCATTACTTGAGAAATTATAAAATTCACTGGAAGTATTATTGAAATAATCTTCCTGACTAATAAAATAATGTTATATATACAAATGTTTGAGTTAGATTTATAATTAATACAAGAATTAAAAATAAAAAATTATTAGGTGATATCATATTTGTATAAATAGCACCATTTTATTAGATAGAAAAACCAAAAGGACAAAAATAATGTTGGCTTCATAGTTTCTCAATTTCTTGTCTCGATTAGGTCACTTGGATGTGTGTGTGCATTTGCAGTTGGGTAAGGACAAAATTATTTTGTTTAAAATATTTGAAATAACTGAGTTATTTGTTTTGGATAAAATTAGTTAACTGAACTTAATTTCTTCCTAGGCTTGTTAATTTTGTCTTAAATTTAAGATCTATAAATTTTTATGGACTTTATAAGGATCAATGATATTATTACGGAGGGGTCAAACATAATTTTATTGAATCAAATTGCTAAAATTAGTATATATGTATAAACTCAGGCAAAATTCTCTTGCATCACATCAATAATTTGCCCAAAAATTTTACAAGTGAACCATATCTTAATAATTGTTCATCAACATATGAAATAATTGAATATGAGGAATGCAACTAGTCTTTCTATTATCTACAGTAAATGTTAATGCCTAAATGGTTAATGGAGTAATGATGTGACATTTTTTAGGTGATGTAACATTTTTTTATAATTAAAAAATTTAAAAATTGAGTCATCTTGTTACCTAATTGGGTTCCTAACAGGTAATACCTAAAAATCAAATCCCCAAGTCCATTATAGATATAATCTGATATGCATAAGAGAGAAATGGAACTTTTAAAATTAATTGTTGAACGCAGGAGGTGGTATATATAAGGTGTTTTGGATGCATTCTTTGAATCGCAGAGTAATAGTTGACTAACTCCAAGGCACTAGAGTGCAAACTCCAATATGGACAATTTTAACGCTGAGCATTCATATTCGAAATCTTCAAACTATTCTATTTTACCATCTTAAAAATTACTTTATTAATTAAACCATGCCATTTTATAATACACCCAACATTCCATTTCTTATTTATCTAATTTATTCATTAAAATATTAATTTCACCAACTCTTTCTCTTTCTTCCTCTTCATAAAAAAATAATTAAAAATACCCACCTAGCATCACTAGAGAAAAAAAAAAACAATATAAAAATGTGTACAAATTGCTACAATGCCATCATAAAAATAGGATGGCACTGTAGCACAATTGCAAATTTTTTTGCAATTGCAAGGTTTTGCAAGACCGGTTATTGGGGGGGGGGGGGGGGGGGTTGAGGCATTGATGCTAAATATTACCAATATATGGCATATACATTACCCAATGCGAATGCTTATATATATATATATATATATATATATATATAATTTCATTAAGATGAATCGATCTTATGATATGGTAATCTCATGTCAGAACCAAAGTGCGGGATCAATGGGTGAGACAAATAGGCAACTGCCTAAGTTCTTAATGAAAAATGCCTCCAAATTTTTACCAATAGAGATATTTATGTATTAATGGAAGTATTAATAAAGGCCAAAATATTCACCAATAAATGAAAAATAGTTTTGTTTTAATCAAAGAAAAACCAATTAATGAAAAATCTTTTCATTGGATGTGGCAATGACTGTTTGCTTTTCTCAGTTTTAGAATTTAGAGTGTAAAATTAATTAACCTCCCATACAAAAATACTGAAAAAAACTCATTAATCGCCCATTAGTAAATAAATTTATACTCAAATTTTATTTAGAGATATCAAATATATAATTTTATTAAAAATTTTAATCATAATTTTTTAGTATTTGGTTGCTTCACTCAATAAATAGTGTTTATTTTAATTGTATAGTCATTAAATATTACTATGGATCCGTTTTAATTTGTAGTTTTGCATCTAAAAAATAGGTTTTAAATGAAAAAATGCTAAATATTAAATAAATATTTAATTAATACTCAAATTGCACCATGAGGCTCCGCTTAAAGTAGTTCGCCTTAAATCCCACAACGCCTTGAGTCGGCCTTGAACCAAAAGTATGGTAATGTTATAATTGGTGGAATAGTAAAGCACACATGTCAAAATCTAATCATGGTGATGTAATGATAAACACGAATGTGTTGAACTAAACATGCTAATGTGATCAACACACATGTTCACAGGTATTAGAACATGGTCATGAAGCACCCTTTTATAAATAATTCTACAGACATTGGACTTTTTTTATTAACATTTGAGATAGCTTGTGAATTGTGAGTTGTGATTTTTTTTTTTTAATGGAAGCCCATGACTTAGGGGCTTAGTTAAAGTGAAGGGTGATTCTTGAAAATATTAATGGCCTGTTTGGGAGTTAAAAAAAGGAGGGGGAGTAGAGTAGAGGGAGAGAGAGTAGTTCAATTACCTTGTTTGTGAGTTTTTTAAGGAAGGAGGAGGAGGAGTTTGGAGGGGTTTGGAGGGGTTTCAACTTCCTCCAACCCCTTTTTTTTAATTCCCCCAAATTGGAGAGATTTGGAGGGAGAGTGGAAAATAAAAATGCTTGACCAAATGAATTACCAAATTTGCCCTTATTATATTAACAAAATTACAAATGAAAAAACTAATTACTCTCCTCCCCCTTACTTAATTTTAAAAACATCCAAACAAGGTGGAGGATAGCCATTCCCCTCTACTCTCCTTCCTACTACTCTCCTCCCCTCTACTCCCCTCTACTCTCCTCCCTCTCTAAACTTCCAAACATGCCATAAGGTTGATAAAAAAGATTTAATAAAGGGGGTAGTGCCTTACTGTAGTAGTATGATATTTTTAAGTAGCCTAGTAGCCAATAGGATTTTCGGGCTCAACTCTCTTTTAAGTAAAAGAGAAATTTTAGGGATACCAATTTTGGCACAACTTTGTGCCACAACTCATCACGTGGCAAGTTGTGGCACAAAGTTGTGCCAAAATTGGTGTCCCTAGCATTTCTCTAAGTAAGTTGAGTGGGTTTGGTACAATCGGGTCCACTTTCAAATAAGAAAAATATTATAATATTAATTTCAATAGTGAATTTAGATTAAAACCAATAACTTACAATTTAATTTACTACCTAGGATTTATTATAAAAATATTGTAGATGTAACACTTTTATTTAAATTTATAGAAATGAATTTTTTTTTTCAGTGCTAAAAGCCTAAAGAGGAGAGATGCATCTACGTTAATTACCTATGACCTTCGCCTACCATATAATTTATTGGGTTAGCCGGATTAATTTATTAGAGTTTCTTTCCTTATCTACACTTCACCTTCTTTAATGCTCAAGATTAGGATCTTAATAATTTAATGGGTTAGCCGGATCTTAATTTTATATATATATATATATATATTTATATATATACTGCACCAAAGGGATATGAAATTGGAAACCAAGAAGGATAATTACGATGTACGAATAAGACGAGGAGGAAATATCCAGAGAAAGCATACATTACCTCCACATTCAATGTAATGCACCAACTCAGCTTACTGCATTAATGACAGAATGAACCATGGACAGTGCCCCTACAGCTTGTACTCTACTCTACCACCACAAGCAAGGTAGTGATGGGACAAGTATCTAAGGAAAGATCAACGACATTACAAGTGGAAGGCTAAGATTGAACCCCTATAAATGGGAAGTAAGGTCCTCCTTGAATGGTGGATCAGAAAAAGTTCAAAGAGAGAGAAATAGAGAGATAGAGAGAGAAGTGACCAGTGCAATACCGAGAAGTGTATGTTTAAGAACAATTGCTTCCTTGGGCTAAGGAAGGACTCAAATAAGAATATCTCTTTTCCTGCTATAATTTTGTACATGTATTGTCATTTTCGTTAACCCCTTCCCCTTAATTATCGAACCATAACCCTTAGGAATCAAGTATTAGCCTTAGCTACCCACTTCTACAAATTAGTTGTATTGAGCCTCCATCCTAGCCTAATCTTAGTGGATTGGGCCTGGTTCTAGGGATCTTCCCCCTACAATAATAATTTAAGGTTTTAATTGGGTTGGAGTTTCCATTGGTCTAATATTTTGGATACCTTGTTAGATATTCGAAAAATAGGCTATAACCCTTAAAAAAGAAACAATTATTATGATAAAAGTTGGATATATATATATATATATATTAATAAGCAAAACTTAGAGAAAGTTCAATTAGAATTTGAAATTAGAATCCAATTTTGTGTCATGTGTCTAAATTTATGTGGGAGTCACAAAATAATTATCTATTTAAATTTGTACCATGTGTCCACTTAAATTTTTTAATCTTTGTGTCAAATGAGTAAATGAGTGCAAAATACTAAGAATTTAATAGTAATGAACTATAAAAAATAAAAAATAAAAACTAATCACATATATCAATAAAAATCACCACACAACAAAGATCACCACATGTTTTATATTATTAAAAGTTAGAAAAAAATGATCATAAGTAGTGTTAAATTTAGGTAAGAATTTTAATATATGACTAATTATGTTTACTTTTAAAAAAAAATATTTGACTAATTATTTAGTTTTTTATGATAAAAATTATGTTTAATTTTAAATATATCGATATGTATGCATGTGTTGCATGCTATTTCTTAAGAAATAACTTGACTAATAATTTATATTTTTATAATAAAAATTGTATTTAATTTTAAATGTATCCAAGCGTTTATATGTGTTACGTACTAATTTCTATAAAGGAAGTAATGATTTTGTATAGGGAACATAGACCTTAGGCCAAGGCCTTGGGCCAACTATACTTCCCCTAATGTTGCAACCATGGAATTGTAAAAAATTAAATAAGGTAACAAATGTTTGAAGAATTCTAATGATCGCAAAATTGCACCATGGAAAAATTCATACATTAAGACCAAAAGGATGGAGAAAGCATTGGTTCATTAGAGAATAATTTTTTTAAATTAAATAAATAAATTTGAAAATTATAATAGGTATGAGAGAATTGAACCTAGACATTTTCATTGGAAATATCAAGTGTTAATGGAGGTACAACCTACAGTGACACTTTTTTTTAGAGAACTTTAACCTATGGTGTCTGTTCTTGATGATGCTCTTTATCATCAGACCAAGACACCAATTGATTTTTGGTGTAGGCAAGAATTAAATCCCAGATCTCTTATTCAACTATCAGAGATTTTATCAATTGAGTTAATTAGAACCTATTACAATATAATGACACTTGACATCAAATATTTTGGTAATTCAATTTAGAGTTTATCAACTTAGGTCGATTACTTAAAATTTAGAAGCTGGTTTAAAAAAGAAAAAAAAAACTACCCTGAAGTATTAAAGGGCTTCAAGCCTAAAAAAAAACCTAAGAAATAATAATAACTAATCTCCCATTGTAACAAATGCCACTTGGCATCAAACAGTTTGGTCATTCAATTTAGAGTTAAGCACCTTAGGTCCACTTGCTTAAATGAAGAAGCTAACTTTTTCATTTAAAAAAAAAAAAGTTCATTAATCATTTTTCCTTTTGTTTAGTGCTAGAAGGAGAGATGCATCTACATCAATTACCCATGACCTTCGCCTATTTAAAAAGGCTAGTCGGGTTTACGTGACTTTCTTTCCTCATCTATACTTCATCGAAAAATGCTCACAAAATTTTTGTTATATTATTGTAATAAATTCTATGAGATAGATTATTGCTAGTTATTATTAGCCAGGGGCGGTGCTATGTATGGTTTAGGGTGGTCCTATTGCTAGTTATTATTAGCCAGGGGCGGTGCTATGTTTGGTTTAGGGTGGTCATAGGACCACCCTGAGCTTGGAATTTCTATTTTTATTTTTTATTTTTTTTATACTTTAGAAAAAGAATTTTAAATTAATATGAATTGTTTTTTTTTTTTTTTTGAGGAAGAATATGAATTGTTGACCACCTAAAAAAAAAAAACTTAACCACCCTAAAAAAAACTTGAACATCCTAAATAAAAATTTGAGTCCATTAAAAATAAAATATGATCTCTCCAAAATTTTGGTCTATTAAAGATTGAACCAAAAAATTGCGGAAAATGCTATATTCATAATATTTTTACAACAAATCCTAAGTGGTAGGTTATTACCAGTGAGCAAAAATTTTTTTTTTAGTGATATGTAAATTAAAACCAATAACAATTGTCAACTTGGATTTGTTGTGAAACTTTTTTGGATATAGACATTTCTCAAATATTGTCCAAACAAATAAATTATTCTAAAAGCTCAAATCAAATGTTTAATTGTCATATTTTTGCTTTTTCAAAAGACATATTTTTAAATTTCTATTAATATATATATATATATATATAAAGCATATTTTCCAATAGTTAGTTGGCTAGTGCTTGCTTTAATCTTTTGCTAAATTTTTTGGATTTATGTGATACATCTTGTATATATGCATATGCACTAAAACAGCGTTTCAATATTTTATGGAACATGATTAATGTAACGGTTTAATGCCTAAGTTGAATATTTTGAATGTACTTATAGTTTACCCTTATTATTTTGTTAGCACTATTGACAAATTCTTATAAGGAAATCACTTTTATTGCAAATTTTATCTTCTAAACAAATTCATATTTACTTGAATAAATTTTTTTTTTCCAGATTCTAGGTTATGAGAAAAGGTCTTATCGTTTCATCCTAATGATAAAGAGAAAATAAAAAGAGCATATTTACGAAGATATTCTTGTCAACCTCTTAACCGTGATTTCCCTAAAAAGGAAATTAGTGAAGTATTGCATTGATTTAATTATGATTAGTTTAAAGAATACAAAATATTGGTTGGAACATGTCATAAAAAAGGATAATGCATTTTGTTTACATTGTTACTTATTTAGGCAAGATCTTGGAAATTGAATGGGAGATCAGTATTTAAAATTACTTATTGGTTGTGTGCATTGAAAAAGATGTAATTGATAGTATTAATAATGAAGTTATCATACAACAATTTCAAATATGAAAAACTCGTAAAAGGAAATTTTAAAACTTTATGTATTTGAGATTGTTTTTTTGATGTCAATATATTCAAGTTTTATTTTTATGACATTTTATTTAATTTAAGTTTTTTAATGACTACCCTATAGAAAAATTCCTGGAGCTACCATTGTTGTTAGTTGTCAAAAAATTAATTTCAATTGTGGTTTTAAATTAGAACTGGTTACAACTTACCACATAAGATTTGTTGTGAAAATATTGTGGATGTAGCTAGCACTTCTCTTTCTTCACCTTCTTTAATGCTCAAGATTAGGGTCTTTAGGTTTGGTAAGACCATAGAATACAATTTCAACCACTTTAATTCCAAAAAAATAGGATATTGAATTTTGGTAGGATAAGAATATTTGGCCCCACCTTTATCTTAAACTAAAGTACACTTTTAGCCCTTAAAGTTTGTGGTTGATTTCATAGTCTTTCATATTTTCTATTTTCATATTAATATTACCAATTAGTAAATGCCCATTAAGAGTCTTTTGCTCATTTATCTACTAAATAAGTGTATCCCTTCTTACGTGGAATTTGATTTTGGGCTGGATTCCATTAAATCCATTATTTATTCATAAGTGTATTCTAGGTAATTTATGGCATATCAAACATAATTTTTTAACAAATGTTGACAAATTAAAATCCTTAAGAGCCTAGAGCTTGCAAAAAACGCATAATTAGTACCATCAAATAAAGGAGGTATAATGAGTGACTATCCTCTATTCATGACAAATAGGGGTCAATGGATCATAGAGCAAAGATTAACCCTAATCAGAGTGTGCCTGCTTTGATACCACTTGTTGGAAAATTTAAACCCCGGTTAATAAAATTAACAAGTTTTAAACTCAAGTTGTTAATTAGATTAATTATGAATAAATCTTGTTAAAAAAACATCAATATCATGTAAATATCATGCACAACGAAAAGGTAAATAAGACAAGATATGATGATCTAGGAAAACCAATGAAACAAACTAGTTTCATAGTAAAAAATCTGGGAGGAAACCTTCCTGAAATAGGGGTCAATGGATCATAGAGCAAAGATTAACCCTAATCAAAGTATGCCTGCTTTGATACCATTTGTTGGGAAATTTAGACACCGGTTGATAGAATTAACAAGTTTTAAACCCAAGCTGTTAATTAGATTGATTATGAATAAATTTTGTTAAAACAAATTAACATCAATATCATTTCAATATCATGCACAACGAAAAAATAAATAAGGCAGAAAAGTAAATAAGACAAGATATGATGATTCAGGAAAACCAATGAAACAAACTAGTTTCATAGTAAAAAACCTAGGGGAAAACCTTCCTAAAAAGCAATTTATTATAGTAAAGAGAAGTTTCTGATCTAGTACAAAACCTTTGTTTCTAAACTCTACAATCATCGTAGATGAACTTATAGCAGAAACCTTCTACCGCTGCAGAACCTCTGAACTCCTCAATATATGAATGCCACCCTATTGCACGATTCCCAGTACGTGACTAACCAATGATGCACGGCTCTCAGTATGTGACTAACTCACCAACTTGAAGAAGATGTTGGCTGCAAAGTTCTTCACTTCATTAATAATGAAAATCAATAAGCACTTAGTTACAAAACCTTAAGGCGCAAAGACTTAGTAGCTTCTTTAAGAGAAAATAAACACTCGGTCACTTTTTGCATATGTTCTCTATGTGCATACCCATTGTAACGACCTTTAAAATAAACTTATATATGTCTAGAGTTGTGAGAAAAGAAACCCTACACATACATGTTAGCATGAGCCGAAAATCAGATCTGAAAATTCTGACTTCGTAATTCTCGATAGGTAGTAACTGTCAAGTAGCTGTCGAGCCTCAATAGATAGTATCTAGGGATGGCAATTTATATCCGACCCGCGGATACCTGGCCCGGCCGGACCCGACCCTAATGGGCCAAATTTTACTCGGCTCGATAAATTATAGGGTCGGGTATGGGTCTTTTAAAAAAAACCTGAAGCGGGTCCGGGTCGAGTCTGGATTTTATCCATACCTGGCCCGGACCCGAACCCGAACCCGTTTAAAGGCTAAAATACCAAAATACCCTATTCCCTATATATATATATATATATATATATATATATATAGTTAAAAATAAAAGAACCTTAATCCCCTAAGCCTATTTCACTCAGCCTTAGCTGCAGCCTTCACATATCTCCTCTCCCACTCAACTATTCTCACATCACTCTCCTCTCCCCAACCTTTGATCTCTGTCACCACCGGCCATCACGGGCACCTGCAGCACCTCCGATCAGATTGCTTTTTCTCTCTTTCTCTCAATCTCAGCTCACACGGTCTCACATCGTTACTCACTCTCAAGCACCGCCGCTCAAGCACCGCCCCCCAAGTTCCCAGCCTCTCATCGCCGTTCCAAGCATTCACCACTGCCGACCCAAGCTTTCACTCACTCTCAGTCTCATCACCGGCCCAAGCTCTCACCGCCGATTTGTGAGAATATGAGATGTTTGTTTCAAGTTTTTTGTTTGGTTTTTTCTACTTAAACTATGGACTTCAATAGATGGGTTGTGCTACTTCCAATTATTTTAGTTTAAAGACTTGAAATTATGAGACTTTGTGGTGTAATTGTAATATATTGTGGAGGGAATTATGTATATTGTGTTTTGTGTTTGTTGTAAATGCAATGCCTAAACAGAGATGGGAGAAATTTTTTGGGCTTGAATTTCGGCTTCCCTCAAATTTTTTTTTTGGGCCACGGATTAGCCCAAATCAGGTAGGACTAAACGGGGCCCGCGGAATGGGTATGGGCTCTGCATAAAAAACCCGTTTATTAAACGGGCCGGGTCTGGGTAACGAGTCTAGACCCGCGGGTTGGGTCCGGGTATGAAAAAACCCGGCCCGAACCCGACCCGTTGCCATTCTTAATAGTATCTGCCTAGCTAGCTATTGAATTTTAAAATCCAACACTTTTTTACTTGTTTCTTAGACAAATTTGTATGGTTTTAATACTAGAACTTGAACTCTTGTTCCTTGAAGTATTTAATACATCCTGGATCTACCCAATTACAAGTAATGTGTGTTTTATCAAAAGATTAGCAAATTCTATATGACATATGTTCATAACATGTTCCATATATATCTTAACAATCTCCTCCTTTAGTAATCCGTGACAAAACCACAACAAACAAATGAAGTATGAGAGAAGTCATAAATCACATCACTAAACTCATAATCACTTGTTGGATACAATAAAATCTATCCTAACGCAAACTCTTGAAAAATTTTGCAAGAAAAGAGTTCATGGCACGAAAGATTTTGACAACTTGTATTTCTGAAAAACTTTAAACAAAACTCATCAATGCATCTTAGAGTGAAACAGAAATAAAATATTGCATACATGAAGAAACATGTGTATAAAGAGAGAAAAGAAACAACACACGTAGAGATAGGTGAAGAAGACATACATCATATATATATATATATATATATATATATCAAAGATAAGCATAATGTATGTAAACATGGTCAGAAGACCGGTGTACAAGAAGAAAAAGCTAAAAAGAAGCTCCTACCACAACAAGGAGGTAAACGCCCCCTTACAAGATGAAACACACCTCTCCCTTACAAATGCATGTATTTCTCCTCCTAACATTAGAATCTTAAAAAGAAACTACATTTTCTCCACAATTTCTCCCCCTTTTTGTCATGATTAACAAAGAGTACAAGAAACAAGAAAACTTCACCTGAGAACATAAAGATGATCAAGGGGGCATAAAGAATCCATATAAATGCATGAATATAATGAAATAAGATGATATGGATCACAAGATAAAAGAAATATGCAAAACATGTGATAAACAATGCATGCAAGAGGATCTCGATAGATCGAGAAGTTATTGAGCAACTATTGAGCAAAAACCAACCTCAATGGATTGAACAACTATCGAGCATCTATTGAGCAGATAGAAACTTTCTCGATGGATCGAGAATCTGTTGAGAAAGGAAGATCAAGAGCACGATAGATAGCCTAGCTGTTGAAAGGTATCGAGAAGCTGTCGAGATTACTCAAAAACAATTTTTCAAAGAAGAGAAAAACATAAACATGCAATCAAACATGTTAGTCTACCAAGGATCTAAACAATATTTTAAACTCTCAAAAACATCTCTCAATAAGAAAAATGTCAAGCATATAGATCCAAAACACACACAAGTCTAATCAATTTTATATTTCAAAAATAAGTTAAGACAGTTTAGTGAATATACATTAACACATGTATTCCTTGTGAGGTCAAATCACATTGTACATGCATATGTATCAAAAGTAGTAAAGAATATTGTGTGTTGTGTGTGAAAAATATCGCAAGATTGCACAAGTATCTACATGTTATAACGATTTGAGATATGAGCAAATCAATTTGACACACACACGATCATAACTGCTTGATGTGGACTATCACCTTCGAGGCATATCCTACAACTCTCACATCTCCTAGAAGACACACTTGCAATCATATATAAAGCATATTGATTCTTTTTGCTTTTATTTTTCTTTACAATTTTTCTTTTAAGCATATCATGCATGAGCATATAAGAGAGAGAACAGAAATACCCAATTATGTGTAGCTTTTGACATTGCACTTTTGCTATGCCGAAACATTCAGATATCATTTCATGATTGGCGGGTAATAGTGGTAAAATGATTATTTATGCCTTTCTCTTAGAATTTTTTAGTCATTCCCATAAAAAAGAGTGATATGAGTATTAAGTATTAGAGATTACTTAATCCTACTCATCACAAACACGAATCACAAAGCTCGTTTGTTTAGTTGTGCATAAAGATACTCATCTAAGTTACAAAAGATACAAAGTTTAGAAAACTTTGTTTCAATGTCCATCTAAGGTACACAAGTACCAATGTATACAAAACACACACTATTTTTGTATTTTTCTAATTTTTTTTTTTTTTTTTTTGTTTTTTGAAAAACAAACAAAATAAAGACTAAGCAACCAAACAAAAAGGGACAAAAAACAAGAAGACATGAAAGATAGATGTAGATGCATGAAAGCATGATTCCGAAAGCATGATTCCAAAAGCAAATAAGAAATCACGTAAAGAGAGTCCTACTTTAGATAGAGAAAATTAAAGTAGAGGACAACAGAAAAGACTATTAACTCTTAGGCTCTTTTCTCACCCACATAGCACGAGTCTTTGACTGTGAAGATGAAAATGCATGTGTCTTAGTATGTCTACTAAAGGATATAGAAGAATTCGAATTCTCATGAAATTGAGTTAAAAAATTCAAAACTTTTAATAACTCAAAACTCTTAATAACTCTTTAAACAGAGGTGTAGGTCATTGAGAGGAAACCTATAACCGTTTAGACACTTGCTTTGAGGATACAACTTAAAGTAATTAGAACAAATGTGTCTAGAAACACCACAATGATGTCAAACATGAAGTCTAACAAATGATTTAAAATTAGCCAAATCAGTTTTGGATTTCATACCTTTATCACCTTTCTCATATAGAGGCACAAATACAGTCCTTAATTCAAAAGCTGTGGAAAAGGGGGGGTCGGAAGAAATAACATATCCTAAGTCAGTCTTATTAGAACTAGTCTTTTGAGCACTCAATACCTCATCAAGATTTGCACTAGACATCCTCTCTATTTGAGTTCTAGCTTGACTAAGCTCAACCTAAAGATTCTTGATCTTCTCTTCTAATGAGATGTTCTCCACAACAAGAATCTCAGCTAACCTTATAGTCTTATCTAATTTGACTAATAGATAAGCTTTTTCAGTTTTTGCCTCATTAACGATGAGAAGTCTTTTCAAATCTTATAAATTCAGTGCATAGTTTATCATAGGCTTCTTGAAGGGTCATCTTCTTAGGTACTTCATTATTAAAAGAATCTTCACTGTCACTAGCACTCTCCAGAATCACCTTATTGGTTGTGGAGCAAAAGCTATAAAGTAACCACATTCATTCATATACTCATTAGAAGAGTTATCCTCAGTATCACTCCAGGTAGCAAACAACCCTTTATTTTTTGAATTCTTGATCTTTTCCTTCATAAGATAGTTTGGGCACTCTATCCTCATATGACCAAAACCTTTGCACTTATGGCATTAGATGAGAGGTTTCTCATTCTTATCCTTTCTAGAGGATTTAGATTTCCTCGGAGGTTTGTCCTTATCATTTTTCTTAAATTTCATCAGCTTGATAATTTCATCAGCTATGAAGGTTAAGTCCTCATCTTCATCTTTAGAGTCATTACTCTCTTCCTCTATACCCTTAAGAGCTAAGTTTCTACTATTTCCACCTCTTCCTATTAAACCTAATCCCATCTCATAGGTTTGAAAGTTCCCTATATGCTCAGTCAAAGGAATTTGATCAATATCCTTCACTTCTTCTATGACAGTGATCTTGGCATGGAATCTTTCAGGTAAGGATTTAAGGATTTTTCTAACAATATTAGATTCTGCCATAGATTTTCCAAGGTTGAAGGCAGAATTCACAATATCCTTGAGTTTAGCATAGAACTCATCAAAGGTCTCATCCTCCCTTATCCTTATTTCTTCAAAACTACTAGTGAGTTTTTGAAACTTTACAATCTTTACTGCCTTGGTACCTTCATAGGTGGTCTCAAGAATGGTCCATGCTTGCTTGACAACTTTCATAGATGATATTTTCTTGAATTCCTCATTGGTCACCCCACAAAACAAAGCATTCAAGGCCCTACTCTTGAAATTTGCCGCTATGATTGTTGCTTCATCCTAATTCACCGGCGTTTCGTTTAGTTTAATTCAACCAACTTCAACAGCTTGCTATGCCTATTCAACTAAAGCTTGCAAAAAAAACTTTCATACGAACTTTCCAGTACGCATAATTAGTGTCATCAAATAAAAGAGGTATAATGAGTGACTGTCCTCTATCTATGACAAACAAGGGTCAATGGATCACACAGTAAAGATTAACCCTAATCAGAATGTACCTGCTTTGATACCACTCCGGTTGATAGAATTAACAAGTTTTAAACCCAAGTTGTTAATTAGATTGATTATGAATAAATCTTGTTAAAACAAACTAATATCAATATCATGCACAGTGGAAAAATAAGTTAGACAAGATACGATGACTTAGAAAAACCAATGAAATAAACTAGTTTCACAGTAAAAAATCAAAGAGGAAACCTTCTCGAAAATCAATTTACTATAGTAAAGAGAAGTTTTAGATTTAGTACAAAACCTTTATCCCTAAACTCTACAATCTTTGTAGATAAACTTACAATAAAAACCTTCTACCGCTTCAGAACCTTTGAACTCTTCAATATATGAATGCCACCCCTTTTGCACGATTACCAGTACGTGACTAACCAATGGTGCGCGGCTCCCAGTACGTGACTAACTCACTAACTTGAAGAAGATGTTGGTTGCAAAGTTCTTCACTTCATCAATAATGAAGATCAAGAAGCACTTGGTTACAAAGTCTTAAGGCGCAAAAACGCAGGCGCAAAAATACAGTAGCTTCTTTAAAAGAGAATAAACACTCTGTCACTTTTTGCATATGTTTTCTATGTGCATACCCATTGTAACGACCTCTAAAATAAGCATTATATATGTCTAGGGTTGTGAGAAAAGAAACTTTACACATATATGTCAGCATGAGCCAAAAATTAGATCTGAAAATTATGATTTCGTAATTCTCGATAGATAGTATCTATCAAGCAGCTGCCTCGATATATAATATCTGTCGAGCTAGTTGTTGAGCTTTAAAATTCAGCACTTCTTCACTTGTTTCTTGGACAGATTTGTGTGGCTTCAATACTTGGACTGAAATCCTTGTTTCTTGAAGTAATAACTACATCCTAAATCTACCCAATTACAAGTAAAATGCGTTTTGTCAAAGGATTAACCAATTCTATATGACATATGTTCATAACATGTTTCACATATGTCCTAACAAAATGTATTAAATTTAAGTGTCCTTGAGGGGAATTGAATACATAACTTGATGAATTAGCTAACCAAACCAAGGTTAATTTCATATAGAAAATTAAATATCATAATTCAACTTAAAATTTTACAGAAAGATGAGGTTTACTTTATCTTAGGTATAATGATGCATGGTATTTTTGATTGTTTGATGTATGACCTCGTTGGAGATTGGGAGGCTAATGTGGCCAATTTACTTTGTAGGAGTAGGATATTGTTTTTTTTTTTAAATTTAAAAATGATAATAAATAAAGTCTCAAGTTGGTAGGGGAATTAATTATCAATGATGTTTTGCCACATTTATAACAATTTGTTTTATAAAAAAAAATTTAAGATTTCATTTGGGTTCAAGTTTCTATTGGCCTAATATTTTGGAGACCTTGTTAGGCGTGATAAAAATAGTGGATAACCATTAAAAAAATTTATTATGATAAAGTTGGGCATTTTATTATAGGGGCACGCTTTCTTTTTATAGAGGGTGTAATGGTTTTTTATAGGGAATATAGACCTTAGGGCTATGCCTTGGGCCAACCATACATCCCCTAACGTAGCAACTATGGAATTATAAAAAATAAAATAAAATAACAAATGTTTAAAGAATTCTAATGACTGCGAAATTTCATCAGGGTAAAGTTAGGGGTGGCAAAATTGGACACGACCCAGGTTATGGGTTGAGGCTTAATGGGTTCGTGTCATATTCGGGTTGACATGACAAACCCATTTGATAAACGGGTTGGGTTAGGGTTCAACTTATGAAACCTGTTTGACCCGTCTGACCCGTTTAATTAAATGAAATTTTACCAATATACCATTCAAACTAGAGGTATATAAACTTATTAGTTGTTGTAGTTTATTTTTTTTTTTTGACATATTGTGATTGATTATTTATGATATTGAGATATGCTTTAGTTTTGAATGATTATTTGTGATATAATTACTCATTAGTTCTGAATTTTACATTTAAAATATTAATTTGCTTGTTTTCCCATAAGTGTTTTTCTTCATTTTGATAAAATCAGATAAACAGGTCGACACGACTGACCCGTTTAATAAATGGGTCGTGTTAGGGTTGAGGAATCTTGACCCGTTTAATAAACATGTCGGGTTAGTGTTGACCTATATAGTCGAATACGTATGAGTTGACACGACACGAACTCGACACGTGAACACGAATTGCCACCCCTAGGTAAAGTAAGCAGATCTCAAACAAACTCTTAAGTCTAAAAAAGACGTAGGAAGCATTGGTTCTTTAAAGAATGTTTTTAAAAAATTAATAATTATAATGGGGTGAGAATTGAACCTAGACATTTTTGTTGGAGATATCAAATGCTAGTGGAGTTACAATGCCACTTGACATCAAACAATTTGGTAATTCAATTTAGAGGTTATCAACTTAGTTCTGTTTTCTTATATTTAGAAGCTTGATATTTTTTTGATTACTATGATAGTAGTAATTGGCTAAAAAAAGAAAAACCTAAGTAGTAATAATAAGTAATAACCAATCTCTTGTCTTAGCAAATGTCACTTGACATCAAACGGTTTGGTCATTCAATTTAGGGTTCATCAACCTAGGTTCGTTTGCTTAAATGTAGAAGCTGGACTAAAAAAAAAAGTAGCTCATTTAACACTTTCTAAAATCTCACATTTTGTATGGGTTATCTCAATATTTTTTCAGGACGAAGATATAACTGATCTGGTAGTAAAAGTTCCTATAATTCGAATTTGGTAGCAAAAGTTTTTTTTTTTTTTTTTTTTTTTTTTTTTTTTTTTTTTTTTTTGGGGATAGTTTGGTAAGAAAGTTTTGAGTTTGGTATATAAAAAAAAAAAAAAAAGACTCACTGTTTTTTAGGTATGGTTGTACATATCCAACTTTTATTTATTTATAACCAAATAGCTTATTTATTTTTAAAATTTTTATGTGGAGGAAAAGTTAAATGTATGACAGCAATAGTTATTCCATCCATCGAACATATGTAGTATTGTTACTATCAGAAATAAGTTTTCCCTACTATATGTTACAGATAGAGATATGAGAAAAATGATGCATACATTTGGTAAGTTAATTGTAGTAAAATTTATAATATCTTTAACGTTTTTTATAAATTTAAATTTAAGATGATTTGAAGTGCGGGTAACATACTTTGCCTTTTATTGGATTGCATCTTCTCATGGCAACTCTCTCTTTAAGGTTGCGTTTGGGAATAGATTATAAAGCCATCTTATTTTACTATTTAGCTTATTTTTGCTACTATTCATAGGTTCTACTGCATTTTTTGGTACTATTTATGAGTCACAGTATACTATTTCAGTCAATTTTTATTTTTATCTACACTACTTTCAGCAAAAAGTTTTTAGTTTCAACTAAATAAGTTATTCTCAAATAGACCCTAAATTTCCTTGATGGAATAAGAGTTGACCTCAAAACATTATTCTATAATGATTGTGCTAATTATGTAACTAATATACCCATGGACGCCATGGTTATATATCAAGTGTCCACGTTACTCCATTTTTGTTTATTTTGAGATAAACAAACTTTCTCTATTAAAGACACAATTATATTGTTCATTCAAATCATGCGAGGCAATAATAAAAGTCTAAAATTGTGGCAGAAGATGAAGAGAACCTACCTCCCTGGCTCAAATTGGTAGATCTAATTAAAAGTTAAAACACAAATATAGGTAAGATAATTTAAGATAATAAATAATTAATTCCTAACTAGTAGTAAAAAGCCAAGATTTGAAATATGGTGCAATATCTATCCGTAAAACAGTTCTCAATGGTTAAAATTCAGAGTTAAAAAAATAACTTTCAAAATTGACCATTGAATAAAAAAAAAATGTATACCTTTTGATTTGCCTAAAAATTAATTTTAGCTTTCTAAAGTCCTTTAAAAAAATATAACAAAATATTATAATATTTGCACGTGTCAATTAATTAATCATTTTAGAGTTTTTTCAAAGGTATAACAAAATATTCTAGGGGGACCTAACATGCATGGGTCAAAAAGGTCGTGCATAGCAAAAGCAATTCATTGGTTGGGGTGCTCAGAACAGAACAGCACAGCACATCCGCTTCATAGATAGCAACGACGTGCACCACTTCACATCCTCTCTCTCTCTCTCTGTTTTTAGTGTGTGCACTGTCACCACTTCTTCCAAATCTTGTATTTACTATCTTAACAAAAAAAATTTATAGAAAATGAAAAAGGGGCCCAAGAAAAGGCCCAGATTCCCTTAGACAGTCTGTCTCGTGGGTTGTTCCTACCTTCCTTATATTATGTCTCTTCCTCACTGAAACTCTCTCTCACTCACTCTTTCTTTCTCATATTATTTGAGGATTATTATATAGTTGTAGCTTTGTTCTGTAATAAAGATCAAGTTTTTAGTCCAAAAGTCTTCAATGGCTTCGATCGTTGAATCTGGGTGGCAGGTGCTCCCTTTTATACCCTTTTTTTTGACAACTTTTACTCAATGTCTTTTCACTTCATCTTGAGTCTGTGTTTGATAATTGTTAGTTCTTGCCCTAGATTTAGTTTCTTTGTTGACCATTGTTGGTTCTGGACCTTGTATGTGCATGTACCAATGTATGTGTGTGAATGGCAATGCAGGTTAAAAGACATCAAATGGGTTTATCTTGTTTTTTTGTTTTTGTTAGTGTCGTGTGTGAGATAAGGGATTTGATTTTTGGCAGTGCTTTTCAAATTGCATTTGGGTTTATGGGATTTTGTATTTTTGTTATTTTCTTTTGGTTTCTTAAACTTTTAATTTTTCCTTGTAGTATCTGTTGAGGATAGTGACACTCGAGAGTGCTGTTTATTTGCTAGTGTGAGATTGAATGGTAAAATGATTCGATTGGATGTGAAGCAATGTTTTCATGGATTTTTGTATTTTCTATTAGGAAACTGTACCTAATGGTATTTGGTAATGGATATTTGGATGGAGAATCTAGAATCAACAAGTCGAACCATCAAGGTGATGGTCCCACGGTTGAGATGCTCTAGTCAAGCTCTGAATTGTCGTCTTTATAGATCTCTTTGACCTCAAATTTTGAAATTGAAATCTGTGTTGTTCCGAAATGATTTTCGGGACTGGGTTTTTAGGAGGTTGAGCTCTAGTGGGGATTTGAAGTCCCAAGTTTGTAATACAATACCCTATAGATTTTTACTGAATTCTTGCCACCCTTCCCTCCTATTTTCCTCCGATGTGAATATACCCTTTGGCCAAGAAATTATTTCTAATGAGTGGAAACCATTATACCCTTGGGCTAAAAAGTTATTTTGTAGGGAAATGCTTAAAAAGTGGTCAAGATGTTGGAAATGTTGGCCATTTTCATGATGAGCACTGCACTATTTTTCTTAATATGCCAAGCACGTTCTATTCATTTCTCAGGCCTACAAGGACTTGGGTCTTCTGATAGAAACAAGACTGTTAGTTGCTTAGGTGCCACTGTAGTTTATTGGCTGTAAGGAAGGTGAAACTATTTTTTGTACAACGCCCCTTCACCCCCCCCCCCCCCCCCCACCCCACTTTTTATTGAATTTTTTTTTGTTATTTCATTAATAGGAAGACAGTTTTCAGCCTAACCATTTCCTCATCTGTATGAACACCCAATTTTTTTTTTCTTTTTTCCCCTTGGAAATAGGGCAGTAGGAATGTTACTTGAAAATGTTTCTGATTTGAATATTATGATTCTTGAAATGATAATTGTAAGAATTGCCTTGGTTGTTATGAAATATTTGTTTAACTATGTAGAACTCTCTTTTTGATGATGCAGTATCTGATCACAAATTTCAGTGACTTTCAACTGGCATGTCTTGGAAGTTTCTTTCTCCATGAAAGCGTGTTTTTCTTATCTGGACTTCCTTATATACTTCTTGAGAGGGCAGGCTGGCTGCACAAATACAAAATTCAGGTTTAAATCATTTACGTTGTCATTACTCATGAAGTAGTTTTGTAATTTCTTACTTTTTCAAGCTGAACTACAACAAAAACAAAGCCTTTGTCCCATATCCATGGATCCTTGACGGCTTAGTTAGGGTTGGATGTAGTGGGTCCATTATAATAGAGTGATTGCCGTCAATCTACTGCAACCCTCCTCCTTTTCTTGGGCTTGGGACTGACTATGAACTAAATATATGACACTAAGCACAAACACATTCATAGGTTTTTTTCTTTCCTTTTCAAGCTGATTTGGGGATCATTTTCCCTTTTATCAAAGCTTTAGACTAGCCAGTGATATATGGGATTAGAACATTATAAAATTCAGTCAACAATGAACGTGTTTACTAGATAGGGGCAGTGTTCATTTGGACAATAAAATGGAGTTGGCGTTTTCCTTGTTCTATGGAAATAGCTTTGCAATGCTATTCTTCTTCTGATCAAATTCATGCTCTAACGATGGTCAGAATTTTAATTGTAGTTTTCAAAATACAAAAATTTCTTATGTGTGTGTGGATGGAATTTGTAACATGTTCAGATGTTTTATAAGTTAAGGATTCTTGTACAAGACAAAGTCAAATATATGAATTTGTGTTAGTATGTGTGTGAAGGGAATTTTGTAACAGTTTAAGATCAGGTGGTGATGCAGACAATAAAGAGTTCGAGGGAAAACAAGATTAAATACCAAAAGTTTCAAGAATTGTGGTCTAGTTTCAATGTGCAGTTTTTTGACACCTTGGGTGATTTAGGTTATTATTGAGTTTTAGTATTAAGTTTCTTAAGGGTAAGTTTCTGGTTCAATTTTATTTATTTTTTACTACAAGAGTGGTAGTTTGCTAATTTTCAGATTTGTGGAATATGCTGTAGTGTGCTGTTCTAGAGACCCATGTCTTCTTTTATGTTTTGAGTCCTTTTCCTTTTTGGTTTAAAAGTTCGTAATTACTTATCGTTATTGTTAGGAGTCCTAGACTTTCTAGGAAGTGATTATTTCAAATCCAAGTGCTTTGAGGAGTAGTCTTGGTAATAGCCTTCAAAAGAATCTTTATGTATTCAATTAAAGATAGATATAGAGAGATTGATTTTAATTAAATTCTAGTGGCTTATTTCAAGCTTTGAGGGTGGGTGCGTTTGCCTTCTCCTTCCTATATGTAATTGCCTAGTTTTTATATTTCTTTGTTTCTCATTCCATTTGCCAGTTAACCACAAAGAACCATCAAACTCATTCAAGATCTAATATTTTTTTATCGCTCAACCTACCCAAACCCTTAAACATCAAAGCCTATTCAAGAACTCTTTAATGTCTCATCAAGAACCATAATTTAGTACTGAACTCCTTAAAAGATCCTACATCACAATCGGCATCAGAGCCCATCAAGGCTTTTGTCCTGCGCCAGGTAGTTCTCCATTGATTTTGATAGGGCCTCACCCATTTTTACCTATGTTGACGGAATTCGGAAACAGTTTAAGGTATTCTACAAGTTAAGGATTCTTATACAAGTTATAACAAAGTTATAATATGATTAGATGCTTTTTTTTCCCCTGCAAATGATGAATGTTCTTTTCTTGCTCATGTTTGAACTGCTATCTACAATTCAAATGCAAGTTCAAAGTAGCCATTTTAATCTTTTAATTCAAACCCAATTGGAAAATGTTGATCACTATGGTGTATAGATTTACTAGTAGACTAATATGTGTAAAAATGGGTGAGGCCTCATTAAGATTAATAGGAGGCCATCCCATCATAGTTTATCCCTTTATAGGCACACACAAAGCTACATACAAGAATTATTTTAGTATAACTTATTAAAAAAAAAAGAGAATCATTTTAGTATATATCTTCATTTTGCAAATAATGCAGTGTAACAAATAGCACACAACTGCACAACACTAAGCCTTTTTTTTCCCCAAGTTGTCCTCTGATATTTTATAGTCATAAACTTTCCATTTGCAATTCTTTCTGCCACTAATTTGGTACATAGTATAGATATGTTCATCCTTCTCAGTTGTAATCAATACAATTTCTTTATTTCTCTCTCCTTGGTATTATATCAACTAGTGACATTTCTTATTTATGTTTTCATACAGACCAAAAATAACAGCCCAGCAGCTCAGGAGAAATGTATTACTCGCCTACTGCTTTATCATTTTGGTGTCAATCTTCCAGTTATGCTTCTATCATATCCTGTCTTCAAATTCATGGGCATGCGTAGTAGTCTTCCATTGCCGTCCTGGTATTTTCAGGTTCTTTATATACTACAGCTTTTTTTGTTAGATATATACAATGCTATTATAATTATATAGATGCCTTCCATCAACTTATGCTGTACCTGTGCAATTTCCATTTCATATAAAGCATACTAAGCAAGATCCTGATTTTGGTTCTGCAGGAATATAGTTTTTATGCAGATTATGTTCTACTTCGTCCTTGAGGATTTTGTATTCTATTGGGGACATCGGGTTCTGCATACAAAATGGTTATACAAACATGTCCACAGTGTCCATCATGAGTAAGTGAAAGCTATGAGTGCTTTATCAGGTATTTGGTTGTGAAATAATCTTTTTCACTAGCTGCTTTTGGTTGCTCTTATGGGCTTGTTAACATGTCCAGATATGCTACACCCTTTGGTCTGACTTCTGAATATGCTCATCCTGCTGAAATACTTTTCCTTGGTTTTGCTACCATTGTTGGTCCTGCAATCACTGGACCCCATCTGATTACTCTCTGGTTATGGATGGTACTAAGAGTCTTGGAGACAGTTGAGGCGCATTGTGGTTACCATTTTCCATGGAGCCTCTCAAACTTCATTCCTTTGTACGGGGGGTAAGTGCCTAGTTTTTCCTCTTGTGGGTTCACTTTGCATTGTGTATGTGGTTAAACGTCCATGATTTACATGTTGTTCTGAAGTGTTTGTTTGATGATTTTCCAGTGCTGATTTTCATGACTATCATCACCGTTTGCTATATACCAAGTCTGGCAACTACTCGTCAACTTTTACTTACATGGACTGGCAAGTATTTTTGCACGTACTGGTTAAAGCATCAGCATGTTTCTATTTTTTGGTTGGACTCCATACTGTCTTATTATCTCTGAGCCAAGCTTGTGAAACATAAATGGATCTATGTTGAATTCTTTTATTTTCTTTCATTTTGTTGATTTAAAATTCAACCTTTACTTTCTTCAGTCAATTCTTTTAGTATGTAATCAGTCAAAAAGAAAGAAGGGAGAAAAAGAAAAAGAGAGGGGGGTAATGTGGAAGATAGTAATAATAATCTCAAACCAATCCTCGATCAGTTCACTTAAAGTGTTAGTTTCTCTAAATATATTGCAAATATGAGGCTTTTCTGACATTGAGTTTTATTCTGATTTGCTCGCTCTTGTAATTCAAACTTTTTCCAATTGAAGGTATCTAGAGTATCACCAGTTCTAACCAGCCTCCTGGTTAACATTTACACGCTAATCATCATATATGGGTCTTATATATAGCCAAGCCTTCACTGTAGGCGTAAGATGGATTGAAGCTTATCCAAACATATTGTGTACATGCACAGGTGTTCACACAGAGAGAAATGCAAACATATAGAAGGCTTAAGCTCTGTCTAGATACTAATTACTAGCCTTCTTAGTTTTTATTATGAACATTTGGTATTGTTATCATTTTAGGTACAGCTGTCAGAATAATGGACTTTAGATTCTTAATGAGCCCTCGTCTCTTTGGTAAAGAATGCCTTATTGTTCTATGGGCTTTGTTGCCAGAATCTGATGCTTATGATTTTCTAGTGCACATGCTCCAAATGTTTCTTCTTCATGTCCTTTTGACATCTAACTCAGTTCCTGTTTTTTTTTGGTAATCCAATTGGGTTCTAAGCTATTAGAATTGTAGCATGCCTTTTCTTTTGGGTTTTGGTGCTTTATTCTTTTCTTTCATGATAATAAGCTTGAATCACCTGGAGCTTAGTATGAAAGTATACTGACCTCGTGATGACTGTTCTGTATGTTTTTTTCAGGATATTTGGAACTGATAAAGGTTACAGAAGGTTGAAAGCACTGCAACATGTTGGAGACGGAGATGGAAGCAAGCAAATGTAGTGAAAGTAAATTTCTTTTCTAAATAGCTGGACATCAAAAAAACTGCTTCCTGATTTAACATGTTGGAGGTCCTTTCCTCTCCTTGCCTTATCATATGTTCAACAGCCTTTTTGTGTTTGATAGCTGTTCTCATTCACAGCTTGTGGTTATGTGGAATCAGTGGAAAGCTTTCTTTGGACATGGGTCCTGCTGTTGCTTACATGAATGAAGTAGCTGTTCCTTTATTCTTTCTCCTTTTTCTATGTTTGATGCTAATTCCTTATAGATTACTACTGAAGTGACCCAGTTAATAATTTGATTTTGGATCATGGAATCTTGATTGCGAGTACCTTGGACTTCTTAACTGTGAATGCTCATTTCTTTTATATTTGTTTCAGGTAGTTAGGTTAAATGGCAAAGGTGTTAGTATATAATCTCATATTCTTTATTTTATTTACATCTTTAGTATGTACTATATGGAATCCTAATGAGATCTATTTGTAAATTATTAAAATGTTAGTCTCATGTAGTTAGGATTGATCTTGAAAACTTCCATGAATTCTCCTTTGTCACATTTCACCAATTGTGTAATTTTTTTATAAAAAAAATTATAAGTACTTAATGATTTCTAATTCCTTCAAAGATTTACAATGATGAAAACAAAGACAGTTATTTCATGGAATTGTATAAATGGGCTTCCAGATATTTGTAGGACTTGGATATAAAGGACAGTTTTAGTTGCTCGGATCTTGTGCTTAAACCTCTCGTGGGTCCATTCTTTTCCCATGTTAGATTAGACGTGAGTACATATTCTACAGAATTGTGCAGATTGAACAACTTGACTGTAGAATGTCAATAATTTTTTCTTATATTTGATAACATCCTCACCAAAACTGGCACATTGTGTAAACTAACGTATTTTAGGCAGAACAAAAAATAAAAGAGAAGCCAAACAAAGGTAGATAAAAGAAAAGAATAACTTTCTCATTTGCATAAGAGAAAACTTCAATTGGATGTCAAATTCATACTAAACCAAGTGCATGAGGGATTAAATTTCCACTGAAGTGGCATAAGGTTGGTTCGTGGTTCATAGATGCTTCAATCATGAGATCGTAGGCGTTAAACATTATAATATTTTTTTTTTTTTTTTTTTGAGAAACAGGTAAGTCGATATTATTAAGGCAAATAAGATTGGAATACAATTTCCAAATCATTAGGTAGTTCTTCTACCCATATATCTACAGATAAAATTGCTCTCCTAGCTAAGGCGTGTGCCAACTTATTACTCTCTTCGAACATGCAGAAACTGGCGAAATTGTAAAGAAGCACTTTGACTACATGCATCTTCAATTACAGTCCCATACAAAGTGTTGCATCTCTCCTCTGCTTTCAATGCCTGAACCACCTTCAAACGGTCACCTTCCACTGGCACCTTGAAAATACATAGTTCTTTAGCAAACATGACTGCTCTGAGTGCTGCCAAAGCTTCCGTTGTTTCAACTGAATGAGGTAGCCCAATTTTCTGACTCAAAGCAGCTATGACATTACCATTGCAGTCCCTTATCACCACGCCCAGACCTGCATGACCCATAGTATCAAAAATTGCTGGATAATAATTAACTTTATAAAAATCATCTTGAGGTGGCGCCCAATGGGCTGGAGTGCTTCTAGCTCGCGGCCTGGCATCTTGTTTATTGGCATCCAAAAATTATGCCACCAAAGCTTTTGCTCTATCTCCGACTTCTTAGGTTGACCAAACTGATTGATTCACTCTCAAATGACTTCGCCGCTGCCACAAGCTCCACGCAATTGTGAAGAATAATGCCACGTGATACACAGACCCTTTACATAGCACTTCCTCCAAAAGATCAAATAATCTCCTAATAGTAGGGGGGTAAAGCTGATTTTTGACTTCCACACCGCTTGAGCATGCTCACACAGCCACAGACAGTGCATAGTTATCTTTATTTAAATTTAAATGTTATAAATTTGAATAAAGATATATTCAATCTCATGTTATTTAAAATTTTAAGTGATGTAATATCCTATACAGAACCAAATCCAAAGAATAAAATCTTAATCTTGAAATTGACTCTATTGATTTTAAATGAAATGAAGAGTATCCAAAACAATCCTATACTTTAAATGAAATGATGGGATGGTAGGAAGCCAAAACATTTCTATGCTTTAGCAGTTGTCTTTACCATTTAATTAAATGTATTAACAAATTTCAACGATTGGTTTAATGGTTCTCAATACCTTATGAGATTTATGGGCAACTGAGTTTAAAACTCTTAACTAGCATCCTCAGGTCATCCCTCTCTCTCTCTCTCTCTCTCTCAAAGACTTAATACTTGTTACAAGTACTTTAGTGGGCCAAAATTGGCAATTAACACCAATTGCCATAGTATATAGTTAGTTGGCAACGTTTCAAAAGTATTTTACTAACTAGCATCTTGAGTTTAAAAGATTTGATTTCAGACTTGTTAATTGAGTCTCAAAATACTCGGTTTCCATGTTCTGATTTGGTGTTTTTCCACATGACATCCTCCTAGAACTCGAGTATTAGAGGCTCGAGTTATATCTCGACCCTTTGAGTGTCTATTTTTGTGTTTAGAGAATGACGTGGTTTATTCACGTGGAAGCCACCTAGAAACCGAGTCTCGGTTATTCAAAATTCCTAAGTCACAGACACCCTTTCCACTCTCACGCACCCTCTCCACTCTCACTCAGTCTCCACTCTCACGCACCTCCACTCTCGTCCTGTCAATTCCTCACTCTCAATTCCTCAGAGACACATAAACTCTCAATTCCTCAAAGACATAGAGACTCTTAATTCCTCACTCTCATTTTGTCAAATCCCTCATCCTCCACCAAATTCCTATTCCACAGACTCACCCTTACTGAAACCCACGCTAGGTAATCCATTTCTTAAATGCTTGTTTTGTTTTGTGGGTTTGAAATTTTTTTTTTTTTTTTTTTTTTTTTTTTTTGCGCTTTTTTTAGTCAGTTCTCAAAAGGTAGATTTGGGTTTGTCATTTGGGTTTTTTTTTTTTTTTTTTTTTTTTTGTGACTTTATTTTTATGTTGATGATTATTGAATATATGTAGACAAGCTATTTGTTGAAAGGCTTCTTAGAGGATAAATGGGTTTTTTTGAGGTCTGGGTTTGTCTATTTGTTATGGGTTATTGAGTTCTTGTATTGGGTTTTTGTTTCTGACTTTGTGTGGATATTGGGTTCATGATTTGCACCTTCTATTTGTAAAAGGGTTACTTAGAAAGCTAGATGGGGTTTTTTAGGGTATTGGCTTTTTTGTTTATTTTTGAATCTCTAAGAATATAGATGTTGAAAACTTGAGAATGTTTGAATTGGCTTTTTATGCGGGGTTGGTAGGGTTTCTAGTGTTGTTTCCTTTGTTATTGTCTTATGAAACAAGTTGCAATCTGAATTCATGGCCTTAATCATAAGAACCTTAGTTCATGGAAATGTTGATTCTATTAATAATCTTTCTTTAGAATGCACTATGAGGAGAGTGTTCAGATCATTATTGGTACATTTATTACTATTCACTATTTATTATCTTGAAGATTGCAAGTATTTGAATTTAAATTAACTTAGCTATCTTAGTGGGTAAGGTTTGTTCTTGTTGAATTTTAAGGGGGAGGAAAAATAAAAACCAAAAATTTTGAAATCAAAATTGTCGGTGATTAGATTGATGATTATGGTTTCAATTAAATTTCAATATTCAGACTAGAGTCAAGTGTAATATGTTAGTGACATATTTTATCTCTTTCATTTAACATCAATTACAAAACCTTTTTTTATCTACTCAAAGTATGAAAATTACAACTTCTTACATCATATGCATAAACAAACAAACACACCCCACATTTGTATATACTCACCCCACATCACATACAAACACACCCAATCTTGATCATTTCATACTCAAACAAAAAAATTCTAAAGACAAAACTCACCCCATTACAAAATTTCAAATCATTCTAACAAAAAAATAAAGAAAAATATCAAACCAAAAAAAAAAAAAAAAAAAATAGTCATGATACATACCCATGATAAAAACCTAACAATACAAATATATCAACAATACATCTTAAATATATCAATCATTATCATTTCATACTCAAGCAAAAAAAAAAAAAAAAAAAAAAAAAAAAAAACTAAAGACAAATATCAAACCAAATAACAAAAGAAATAGTCATGATACATACCCATGATAAAAACCTAACAATACAAATATATCAACAATACATCTTAAATATATCAATCATTATCATTTCATACTTAAGCAAAAAAAAAAAAAAAACAACCAAAGACAAATATTAAACCAAACAACAAAAGAAATAGTCATGATACATACATACCCATGATACAGATATATCTTAACAACTAGATACATATGAACCTAGCAAAATCCAATAACAACTATATTCACTAAACAACCAACTAGAGAGAGTAAGTGTTATAAAGATCTTACTTGACATGAGGATGTGCAAATGTGAGTGTTGGGATTGTATGAGAGTGAGAGAGGGAAAGTGAGAAAGGGAGAGTAAAAGAGTGAATGTAATGGATACACAAGAGACCCACAACAGAGAGAGCCAGATCTGTGATATATGAGGAATAGGTACCCAAACAAAAAATCACGTGGCTTAATATTCACCACAGTTTGAAAATCGAGTCTTTAAGGCTCGATTTCACTTTTACAAACCGAGTCTCTAAGGCTCGATTTTTAGGTGGAGTCCACGTGGAATCTCAGACCACAAAACTCGAGGCTTTAAGGGTCAATATGGAACTCGAGTCTCTAAGACTCGAGTTCCAAGTGGACTCCACATGGAATTAGCCCAAATTATAATGTACAAATCGAGCTTCTAAGGGTCGAGTTTTAAGGCCTAAATCAAGTGTTTGAAACTCGAGATGCTAGTTTGTGTTAGAAAATCTAGTTTTGTATCTCATACAAAACACACAGCGGAAGCAACAAACATGGATCTATTTTATTCATGATTGGTAACATGCACTATGTAAATTTCAGAATTTAAGAACAATATAGCGTATCTTGGTGTGGAGAAATTCAAAACAAAAGATTAAAAGTACTTGAGAACACTTTTAATCTTCACTCCAATTCCACTTTACGCCTAAGAAGTGTGGTCTCTCAATTAGTTTCTAAGGGAGAATTATTGAGTTGCTTCACTCACACATACACACCATTTCACAATGATGTCTCTCTTTTTCTAATAAAAAAATTTTATATGTTTCTCTTTTTATAACTAACTGATTATCTAATTAGGCTGGCTTATTGAGTCTTTTCAATTGGGCTTTAGTATGTGGTTTGGATTGGAACCAAAAAGAACCAATAAGACATTAGCTCTAGGGTTTTGGACTTTTTTGTCGGGTTTTGGACTTTTTTGTCAGCTTTTGACAAGTCCAAAGTTACCATTAATTATATTTAATACCGTTGTATAAATATAATTGCACTCTAGGCCTTATTAATAAATTATATACCAAGACTTTATTATACATGCAACCCCTTCATAAAATATTCGTAATAATACAAAATCATGAATATAGACTGTCACTTTGAAGATTACTACATCTTAATCCTTGAGTACCCGGTTTAATCCTTTAAATTATTCATCATATATTTATGAAGTGATGAGTTCAAGTTACACTTGGTGTAACTCCATAACAGTTACACCCTTTTTAAGCCGTAGATTCTCAAAAGATCAAACGGTTAAAAACAAAACACTATTATCCATTACATCTATTAAATATTTAACAAATTAATAGCATACTCATTATCTCTTTCCTTATTAAATGCTCTTGTATTTTTCTCTCTCCTTATTAAGTCATTCATTGTAATCGCAGTTTTTTTCTCCACTAAATAAAACCTATCACTTTCCTCATTATTTTTAACAAAATGTTCAAGCAAAATTATTCAAAGCAAGAGCTACCGATAGCATCAGACAACTACAACAAGACCACAAATCTTGAAAAGAACTTCTAATTATTTTTAGTTTAGGTACTTTGTATCTTGTGTTCCAATTTTACTTACTTGATTTTTTAAAATCTTTTTTAAATGTTCATTGATTTGCAAACAATCTCATCACCTAAGACAAAACCTGATTATCTTATCGCTAAGGATAGACTTCTTTAGACTTACGACTTGTATTTGGTGTGGCTGCCGGATATGTCTTTATCTCTATCTCTTGTATTTGAACTCAAATTAGTATGATGATTAATATTAGTAGAATCCTTAACAGGGCTCAAGTAATCGCAGCATAGACAATTATGTTTTTTATTTTGAAACTTTTCTTTGAAGAGTTGAGTTGTTATTCCGTAAGATCAAAACAATGTAAGTTAATATTTCTTAATTATTAAAACCATGGAAATGGTTGGTGGAGCTATTGGATTTGTATGTATAGTTTTTTTTTTTGGGGTTTAGAGGGCGGGTTCATTAATTCTTTAAACTTAATTTTACCCCATAGATTTGTCCTGAAGATCCCATGTTTTGTTTTTAACTTTTTAAGTTATTTTTAGATTTCATTGCAACGGCACTTAGTCAATTAGATACGACTAATCTCCACACAAAGAGAGAGAGCTGGGCTAATTTCTGATTTCTTGATTCTCAAAAAAAAAAAAAAATATATATATATATATATATATATATTCTGATGCCTTTTCATTCAATTGTGCTTGAACATTTTGTAAAAAAGGGATGAGGTTTTATTTAGGGGAGAAAAAAATTGAGTAAGGAAATAGTAGAAGGAATTGCATGGAAAAAGAAATTACAATGAATGACTTAATAAGGCGAGAGAAAAATATAGGAGCATTTAATAAGGAAAGAGATAATGAGTATGCTATTAATTTGTTAAATATTTAATAGATGTAATGGATAATAGTGTTTTTTTTTTTAACCGTTTGATTTTTTGAGAATCTACGGCTTAAAAAGAGTGTAACTGTTATGGAGTTACACCAGGTGTAACTTGAACCCATCTCATTTATGAAATCTAATTTCATAAATATATACTTTAGTAACTCCTTACTAAAGTGGTTAGATCTAACATTTTGAATAACCAAACCCATTAAACTTATCTCAAGAGAATATTTTATATCTCCGTTAAGAGATTATGAATTCCATCTTGAGAATATATGTTCTACAATACTAAATGTGGTTGTCTAACATACTGAGGTTTTGATCGTGACTTTAGATCTCATTTCTAAAATATTAAAGTAATCTACATCTCATGATCATGTCCATTATTCTCTCAGGATTAAGAGTTTATGTAAATAGAAATCGTGAGATTTATTATTCATTTGACAATCGTTAGAAGAATAATAAATCTCACAGCGGTCCAGTTTAATATGTCTTAACTCTTAAAACATATTAACATACCAACTAGAAATCTCCACTTCCATGATCAAGACAAATCATCTTAGTTGATATGTTACAGTCTTCGCAGATAAAATGCCCAATCTCATCACCGACTGCGAACTATAATTCTGAGTTTATAAATAACTTGTGATTTATATCTTCTGTGACTTTTCACATAAATCACATACTATGCATCTTATGGATTATATGATAATGTCCAAATATTCATGTTACCATTATTTTAGATAATAATAAAACAACTTTATTAATCATAACATTTAGTCATACATAATGTCATACAATAGGATATAAGAGTACACATCTTAACAGTTTGCTATAACTTATGAAAAGTTGCCAACTAATTATATACCATGGCAATTAGTGTTAATTGTCAATTTTGGCCTACTTTAGTATGTGGGCTGGAGGTCTAGGTGGATTTTAGAAAGAGTCCGTTGGACCAAGTTTGGAGGCAAAGCCAACAGAATTCGAGAATCATGTAATGAGAGGTGATTTTGACGTACATGGGTGTCGTTGTGTCTTTGTTTCTCACCAAACAAATTCCCTTTTACAGATAATAGCATATTATGGATCAAACATTCAAACTCCACTGCTCTTTGTTCTTTTCGCCAAATTATTAGCTGTAAGGCATAGGCCACTCACGCTACCGTATCTTAGCGTTCACACTTCACATCTATAATCTATATTCCTTCTTCTTGTCCCCACTCCTGGATTTTCTGTTATCACATTCATGCATGTTCCCTTCTCTTATACGTCTCCATTGTTTATTGTTACAGCCTTAAAGCTTTTACTAATATTTAGTATCATCTTTGAAGAAGAACCCTGAATTAAATTTACCATTCGAAAATTTTAGGAATCAAATTACTTTTTTTTATTAACATGGTCTATCAGAGTAGTTATTGGTTTGGCATGATACTTTTTTTTGGTAAAATACTATTTTGGCCTCTAGATATTTTTTTTTTGGTAAAATACTATTTTGGCCTCTAGATTTTATTTGTTCTTAAACTTAAAATATTTTTTTTCATCCTTCAATTTTGTGAAGAGTGTTTTTCAATAGTTATAGACAAAAATAAGGATGAAAAATGAACATTTTTCAGTAATATAGAGATGTGTTGATGCTCACTTTTGACAAAAGGGCCTAATGGCAGAAGAAGCCCAACAATATGAAAAAGATGGGGAAAGAAAATAGTAAAAACAAGACCAGTAGGTAAGAATGGCAGGAATAATGTTCAGTAAGCCAACAAAAAAAAAGAGGCAAATGTACTTTTGGTCCCTACATTTTGCACTCGTGGTCCCTACATTTTATTTTTACCACTTTTATTCTCTAAACCAATTAATGCATGACATTTAAGTCCTTACTGTCAGCCAACTAACGGAAAAGGCTGAGGTGGCAGATGGAACACCTTATTAGCTGACGTGGTACTGATGTGACGATTAAAATATTATTAAAAAATATTATTTGACATTTTTATATGCCACGTCAGCATTTTAATTTTTTTATAAAAACCATGTCAGACAATTTAAACCAAAAAAGAAAATAAATTAAAAAACAAAACTTAATTTTTTTTTTTACTTTCATTATTTCATAAGAACTGAAGTTGTTCTTCGTGTTCTTCCTAAATCCATGAAATAAACTAATCTGCAACAAACCCCAAATCCAAATCCAGCAACCAAATCTACTCCATCAAATCCAGAAAAGACAAGAAATAAATCCAAGAAACCAAACCAAACCAAACCATAAATAAATCGAAGAAATACCCCCACAAACCCAGGAACGAATTCAATCTCTAGCAAACCGATAAACTTAGAATTTTTCTTCAGAAACAAACACACAAAAAAACCCATAAAAACAAACAACTTACGCTCTATTTTTCCAAAAAAAAAAGAAATTCAGGAATTCTAAGAATTCGAACTCTCAGGATTCTGTTTTCCATTTCCTCTTTCAGGTACACGTTCACTCACTCACTAATTCAATCAATTTCCAAATCACAAATCCACGAAAATTTTTCACACCTTTCCAATTCCTACTACTTCTTAGAATGTTGAAGGATTTCAAATTCTTCCGCTGGAATTCCGACAAGAGCGAGGAGATCGAGAATGTACTTGTAAACCCTAAGGATTCAGCGCCGATTCAGACCGGCACTGACTCGTCGAGGCCTCCGCTCAACGCAATCTAAGAACTGGTTCAAAACCCTAAGCAAGAGAGTAAGGTTGAAAGGACTCCAACAAAGGAAAACAAGGGCAGAAGCTCTGACCATTCGTTGTCTCTTCGTACTCCGAACAAGCATGGCGTTGGGGTTTCGATGAAGCAACGGTTTGGGTGGGCTCAGAAGCATGAAGTTGGTTTGGTTCATGGTGATGAGGGAGGGAGGGAGTAGTTTGGTTCAAGTGAAAGGAGGAGTTGGGAATGGGGGTTTAGTGAGTATGACTCCCGTGGGTTTTTTTGTGTGTTTGTTTCTGAAGAAAAATTCTGGGTTTATGGGTTTGCTAGAGATTGAATTGGTTATTGGGTTTGTGGGTTTATTTCTTCGATTTATTTATGGTTTGGTTTGGTTTGGTTTGGTTCTTGGATTTATTTCTTATTTTTCTGGATTTGATGGAGTAAATTTGGTTACTAGATTTGGATTTGGGGTTTGCTGGAGATTGGTTTATTTCATGGATTTAGGAAGAACATGAAGAACAACTTCAGTTCTTATGAAAAATAATGAAAGTAAAAAAAAAAAAAAAAAAAAAATGTTTTTTTAATTTATTTTCTACTTTGGGTTAAATTGTCTGACATGACTTTTTATAAAAAATTAAAATTCTGACGTAGCATATAAAAATGCAAAATAATATTTTTTTAATAATATTTTAATTGTCACATTAGGACCATGTCAGCTAATAGGGTGTTCCGTTTGCTAGCTCAACTTTTCCTGTTAGTTGGCTGAAGGTAATGACTTAAATGTCACGTGTTAATTGGTTTAGGGACTAAAAGTGGTAAAAATAAAATTTAAGGACCAAAAGTGCAAAATGTATGGACCAAAAGTGCATTTATGCCAAAAAAAAAAAAAAATGGCCAGGTTGAAGAAAATAGGCCGAGGAAGCCTAAGGAATGGAAGTAGTAAACCCCTGAGAATAGTAAGAGGTAGAAAAGAAGTAAATGGGCTGAGGAAGCCCAAGAAATGAATTAATAAAATCGTAGGGTAAGGATAAAGGCTAATGGGCCGGATAGGTAATAAAAGGTAAGGATGTAGTAATTGGGCCAAGGAAGCCCATAAGATTTAGCAAAAACTCTTGGGAGTGAAAGAGGAAGAAAACGGGCTGAGAAAGCCCGAAGAATGAAATGGGCCGAGGAAGCCCAAGGGATGGAATGGGCTGACCCAACAGGAATGTTGGCTGGTAAAGCCCAAGGGAAGAAAGAATGTAAGAAATGGACTGGTAAGAGCTTCAACCCGTAAGCCTAGAGGTAGCAACGAAGTAAAAGGATAAGCGATGTCATAGCAGGAGTAGTGTAGTGGCATGACAAGAGTACCAGCCAGCCCACGGACATAGGGAAGAATGGAACATGGGCCATGTAAGAGGGAGAGGGCCTATACCCAAGCAATGCCCAGTCCAAAGAGGAGATAGAATGTAGAGAACGAAAGTCCAAAGGCTCATGTGTCTTTCACGCCACAAGAGTTAAACAAATACCTGAACGTAGAGCAGAACCTGACAAACCTGGAGGCAATGGCAAACTCGTGAAGGCCAAGTACTAGATTTAGACCGAAGTGGAGTATGCATACAGGGCTCAAGTACCACCTACCTGTGCCCAGCCAATATAAGGGAGGTGGGCCACGAGTCATAGGTATGCAAAGGCGTAATCTGGCGATAGGGAGAAGGGAGGAGCTTATTTTGGGGTTCCCGCTCAAAATCTTTTGGAGAGAAATGTCCTGTTGGGATACCATCTTACCTAAAAGAAGTAAACATTAGTTGGAATTGCTAGATCCATGCCATAGAGGTAAGTAAGGGAGATATTTAACACTTATCTGGATGAGAGTATTAAGAGAGGTAAGAGACAAAACCAAAACTATTTTTGTCTGAGAATGAGGCATGGTATAGCCTACGCAGTGTAATGGAAATGGTTGGGCAGTCGGTAGACCAGTGGGCGGTCTTAGAAGGACACCCACAATGAGCCAAAAGCAGCTAAGGGGTAAAAATAGTAAATTCTATCACAAAAAGCAGTATAAAAGGCCATAGGCGCGAACAGTGAAGAGGGGGGAGGAACAACGGCAAACAAAAGAAAGAGAGGTAGAAAGAAAAGAAAGTGGAGTAAGCAAAGAAATAGAAAAAGAAAAAGAAAGGAAAGAAACAAAAATCCCAAAGAAAAGAAGAAACATGAATGCTAGGAATAGAGGCATGCATCAATAGGCTATCCATTTCTCTCCCTCTCAATAGACCCACTCTCTGACAAGCTAAGAATTCAAGCTTAAGCCATCTAGGTCCTTTTTCTAGAGTGTGTAATCTCTACGGTAAGAACTCCCTTCAAGGTTACCCACATTAGAAATTGACTCCTTTTTGGGCTTGTGTTTGCTGAAGGGCTAAACCTATTTCTTTGGTAGGCGAATCTTTTATTTTTTAGTTGATAAATGATTAACTTATTTTTTTACTACTAAACTTTTTGCCGTGATCTTGTTATTTGTAATTGAATTGCTCTATTCTCCCTTGCTGTGTTATTCATGTATTATTGTTATTAGTAGAAATGTTTTAGTTATCCTGCCACATTGTGCTTCTTGCTGTAATATCTGTAACAGTTGTTCTTGCCGTGAGCACATGGTACATTCAAGGCTTTTGCTAGGGCATGTCTATATGGGGTTGACCTATTTTGCGTACAAGTTGGCCTAAGATGTGTTTCGGTTAAGCTAGTCCCAACTCTCTTACCTTAGAATCACGAGTCGTGGTACAGCAGGAGAAATCAAGCCCAAAACACAAAAAACGGCCACCACATGATGAAAAACAAGCATTTGATAAAGTTTAAGGATAGAAAGTAATATACTTTCAAAAATTTAAAGATGAAATATGAACTTTTAAAAATTCAAGGATAAAAAACAAATATTTGATAAAATTAAGATACCAAAATAGTATTTTACATTTAATTTTTTTAATAACAATATATATTTTCCTATTTGAGAAATTATTGTGTACTTTCGGAGTATCATAAATGTATACTCCCTCCTTTTATATGAATGGTGGATCCCACTAATTAAATTTATGGTAGGACTCACCATTCATGTGAGAGGTGAGAGGAGAGAGCACGCATTTATAGTACTCTAAGAGTACCTAATAATTTTTCTCTTTCAAAACCAGAAAAGCTTAACAACAGGAAGATCCTTAGTCGGGGACAGAAGGGATTAGTGAGCGGTATTGCTAGCCTTTTCTAGTTGATAATTAGGTTTTTAAGGTTTTAAATTTTGTGACATCATAAAAAAAGTCACGACAATCAATTCTTGCAATACAATGGAAATGAAAAAGAGAAAACTACAAAGACTAAATCATATAAAAAGAAAATTACAAAGACCAAATCATATAAAAAACATAAGAATTAAGAATCTATATTACACATGAAAATTTGAAGGGACTAATTTGGAGATTCAAAAAAAAAAATTTAGGAAGGAAACATATATTTTAACTTAATTATTGCTAATCTTGCATATTTTTTTTCCCGTTCACGCATTTGACTTTTTATTTTTAGTCATATAAAAGTTATTTTGATTTTTGAACTGATGGAAAACATAAAATATAAGTAACATCTAATTATTGCTTGATTTTTGAGATTTATTAATGTTTGTGAAAATCTTCCTTAGTACTTTTTTTAAAATTTTTTATTTTCTTTTTGAATGCCAATCCCTGATTTTCGCTGTCATGGAGTTGTAATAACTCATAAGGAGTTTACTCTAGGAGACGGAAAATTTTAATTTTGATATAAAAATTTAACTTGCAGAATTTTTACCATTAAATTGAATTATAGATTTATTTATTATTTTTAATGTGGCACGTTAAATGAAACTTTGGACTTATCAATCTGGGTTCAAAATATGAGAGATTCAAGCCCACTATTCACTCTACCGCAAGATAGGCTATTATTGAATCCTATATATATATGAACATATATACATTACTTTCTGTTTGTAAACAGTTTATCCGGCTTTTTTACGAATTTTTTTTACTAAAAGTGTGCTAAAGTATAAATATACCTTAAAATAGTTTTTTGAAAAAGTAAAAAAATGTGAGAAAAAGTGAGTTTTTAAAAAGTTGGATATAAAAGCTAAAAGCTTAAATTTAATACTAAAAGTTGATGCCAAACACACTTTTAGTATCTATCTTTGCTAAGAACTGAAACTTTAGGTTGCTGGATCATATTCTTAGAAGAATTGCAATATGCAACCTTAAGCTTTATACTCACTAGTGTATAACTTGTGCATGTATATGATACAATTAAAAAAAATTGCAATTACACACATATATGGATTTAAATATTCTCTCTCTCTCTCTCTCTCTCTCTCTCTCTCTCTCTCTCTCTCTCTCTATTTTATTTTTCTATTTTAATTTTTTTTGAGAACCTATTTTAATTTCATATATATATATATATATATATGAGTTTACTTTTTTTATTTATGCATTGAGTTTTTAATGATTTATCTATAGTAGATTCTTCGTCTTTTGCACCTCATTAACTCACTTAGAGCAAAAAAAACTCATCTAGAGCAAAAATTAAAAAAAATTAAATAGGACACGTAACACAAAATTAGCCAACAATTAGAATCTAATTTAGAACCTAATTGAATTTTCTCTCAGCTTTGTATGTGTGTGTGTGTGTGTGTGTGTGTGTATATTGGATATTAACAACTAAAATCATCAGATTTTGTATCACTTTAGGTAAACTGTTTGAGAAACCAACTTTTTTGTGCTAAATTTAAGGGATCTCATCAGTTTGCATTATGAAGTTAAAATGTTTTCTCATGATTTAAGGCAATTAGTCCGAGATATAAACAAATATAGTAGATCAATCAAATTCTCTCCTTTATGTTTGGAGTTTTTGCTATTATAGATGATGATACATGAAAAGAAAAAAAAAAAAAAATCTATATACATCCAGTCGTGCATTTTGCAAAAAAAAAAAATAAAAAAAAAAATAAAAAATAATAATAATAATAATAATAATAATAATACAAACTTGTATACAAGTCCACTAATTCATCCCATCTCTGTTTCGTCATATTAAATTACTTTAAAAAAACCATTGCACACCCTTAACGCGATGGCCATTCCACAAGTATAAGTGTTTGGGGGGTGTGGGGAGAGGCAAGAACCGGAGTTTAAGTCTCTAAACTTCACACACATATACACTTAGATTATTTTAAAATTAAATTTTATCTCTCAGATATAAAAATAAAAATAAAAACTCTCTCTCTCTCCACAAGGGGTGGCCTTGTGGGTCAGGTCATGAGGTTTGATAACAAAAATTGGCCACGAGGAGTAGATTTGGGTTTGTGTGTGTCTTGGGGAGGGGGGGAGGGGGTTTTGCAACTGATAGTTGAGCTTGTGGTTGTGAGTGGTATATTTGCTGATTTTTGTTTTGTTTTTACCTGAGGATTGAGTTGGGGATGGTTGATGGGTTGGTTGGAGTTTTAATATGATGTGTTGTAAAATGAGTGTGATTATCTAAAATAGATAAAATAATTTTTTATTAGTTCATTTTTGAGAATTTTTACAGGACCAAATGTACTCATGGCTTTGAATTTTGCAAATGTCATTAATCCGTTTGACAGAAATCCCTTTTTATTTATTGGCCCATGGATGCAAATTTCCCATGCGATTGGCTTAGCACATGTGAGAAAACAAATTTGTATAAGCTGTCACATAATAATGTTTTCACTTTAAATTGAGCTCTTGTAAAAAAGTTATGATGAGTTGCTATTGTGAAATATAATTTTAGATTTTAGAAATGCACTTTTAGGGTCCCAAAATGTTTAATCAAATAGATCCTATGGGTCCGAAACAATTAGGGCAGAAAGAATCACCCAACTTTTTTTTTTTTTTTGGAGAAGCACCCCAGGGTAATTTTATTCAAGAACTAACAATAATAAGAAATAACATGAGAAATGTCCAATGGGACAAATTCCATCTAGACTAACAAATGAGAAGAAAGCCCAACTCTCATGACTAAGGCATGACCCATAGAATTGCCCTGCCTCCTAGTATGAGAGGAGTGGGTTTGTAGAAACCCTTTAATAGACTTGATGTCTTTTACTCTTTTACAATATGACCTAATGCTGAAAGAGGGGGGCACCCCCCTCCCCCCTGGCTGATAAGAGCATAAAAAACAATTTCCGAGTTCCCTTTAAAATCTGCTTGATAGAAATCGAGCTCCACGACAAAATGGACTGCCTCTTGGTTGCCATTGCTTCCAAAAATTCTATTAATGGTGGAAGGGAAATCTTCTTTGACAAGGCTGCTATAATCTCACCCCTTCCATTTCGGATGATAGTACCAATGCCAGCTTCATTAGTCTTCAAACATGGCTCCCTTGTAGTTTGCCTTAAGCTTGTTGGGGTCTAGAGTAGGGATGGATCCAAGATTTTAAACTAGCGAGGGCTAGAGTATAAAGAAAAAAGAAAAAGAAAATTCCAAATAGGCATCCATATAGTATTAAAAAATTATAAATACACAAAATTATTGTTTCTAAATACATTAAAATGCAATCATTTACAAACAAAAACAAAATAATGTTTTTTTTTTTCAATACTAGGCTGGTTAGGATTTTTGTTGTTGTTGAAGTTAGGCTGGTTAGCACCTCAAAAAGTTATTTTATTTAATTTACCATCTCTTTTTACAATATACCCAATATCAAATATTCTATTATTTTTATTACTTCATTTAAAATATTATAAACAACTCATTAAAATAATAAAGGAAAAGATAGCATTGGAGTTTTTAACTGAAGAAAGAGATATAATTTTAATAAAATATTGTATTTTATTTTCAATAACTTGCTACAATCAATTGGCATTTATACTAGTATACTGTAGTTGCAAAAAATTTGGCTTTAGTTTCTCTAATAACATATAATTTTTTGGTTCTTTGGTGGTAAAGTAGTTTTTTTTTTTTTTTCCTTTTGTGTGGCTAAAGTACAATTACCATTGTGAATGTTTTTTATTGGTTTTGTTAAGTTTTTGGGTTGGGTAGTTGCTATTTAGGTGAGGCTAGTTAGGCTTATTAAGGAGAAGGGGCCTAAGGTTTTGAAGGGGCCCATTTACAAAATCAAAATATATAACAACTATGAAAAATAAAAATAAAAATTGGAAATTGGACTTGAGGGGGCTCGTGCCCCCACTTGGGTTCATCCTGGGTCTAAAGGTTTCCACTTAACACTAGAAATAAATAACTACTTTGGAAGGCTTGGGCCGGTGATCTACTGTTCCGAGAGTAGGTTAATAGTTGACCCTAATTTGCAATTTCGAAGGTAGGTTGTTAGTTGACCCAAAAATATTTTGAGAGGGTAAACTCAGTTTCTAGAGTAGGTTGATAGTTGACCCTAATCTGCAATTTCAAAAGTAGGCTTATAGTTGACTTAAAAATCAAGGTCGGCTCAAGGTATCCTGGGGTTTAAAGCTAGTGACAACTTTAAGTGAGATCTATTTTTATACTTTGAATATTAACAAAATATTTATTTAAATTTAGTTTTTTTTTCATTTAAAATCTATTTTTTTTAGAAAAAAAATTACAAATTAAAACAAACCCATTGCATTACTCAATGACTATACAACTAAAATAAACACTATTTATTGAATGAAGTAACTAAATACTCAAAAAAATATGATTGAAAAGTTTAATAAAGTTATATATTTGATATTTTTAAATAGAATTTAAATATAAATTTATTTACTTGTGTAAGATTAATGAGTTCTTTTAATATTTCTGTGTGAGAGATTAAATAATTGATACATTTAATAAAAATATTTTTCTTTGATAAAACATTATTTTTTATTTATTAAAGAATATTTAGGACTTAATTAATACTTTCATTAGTATAAAAAAATCTCCTGGTAAAAATTTAGAGGTCTTTCTTCATTGAGCTCAAACGGTTTCTTCATTGAGCTCAAACGGTTTTAGGCGGTCGCCAATCTGGCTCAATGGATGAGCCGGCACTGTCAAAAATCTTCTGAGACGTTAAACTCGATTGATTGAGATGAAGCTTGTTTCTTCGAGACCAAATAAACCAAGTTACCTAGCAAAATATTCTAGAGAACCGTTGTCCCACCGGTGTAACTAAGTCTGAAAAAGAAGCTAGGTCACGGTGATTTGTGAAATCCATGAATACACTCGTTCCCAAATGGTCTTGAGATCTTCACAACAACAAAAAGCATAAAGGCTGTTCTCCTGAAATTTTGAACATAGTCTACCTCAAGAGTTTTCTAAGATCTTATGACGTGGAAGATCTTTCTTTGGCTTGGGAGGGCTTCGGAACCTTGAGTTTCCAAATTCGTGACCAAAACAATTTGGAGGGTGAAGAATCCGATCTTGATACTCTCTCTCTCTATCTTCCTCTTCATTGAATAAATCCAATTTTCACATTTCGGCCAAACCAGAGTCCTCTTGGAAGTCACCCACAATGTTCTGAGCTTCAGAAGGGAGGAAAAGCTGGTCGTCGATCCTATTCGTATCCCACCATCCAGAGCTAGAATCAATCAGGTAGTAACATCAAGAATCTCGGCTCGTGGAGAGACTTTTTGATGGTAGTCTATCCCCCGGCAGCCAGTTATCTTCGTATATTCGAGCACTCTTGCCATCCCCAGTTCTCCACAGCGTCCCAGTGGAAATGACAGCTCTAGATTCTAAAATGCTCAGCCACGCAAAAGAGCCGTTGAAACTTTGGCCTCAAAAACCGATCCTTGAGGATTACCCAACTAATATTGTAAACAATCATTTTTTATTTATTTATTTTGATTTGAAATTCTGTAAACAATCATTATTACACATTAAAAGGGTGCAATAAAAAATAATAGCGCATCCAAATCGAAGAGATACCATTAGAATGAATTATTATATATTCTGATATCAACTATACGATCCCTTCCATGTGACCAACAATATCATAACCACGAAAAAGAGAATCCATTAATCTTAAAAGGCTATCATATTTATTTATATACTTCATATGGTTTCCCCATATTTTGGTTTGTATATATTTATTTAATAAATGAAAAATCTACAATTACACCAATGGACTTTTTTAATTGAATGAAATCTCTTGATAAAAGATATATCGTTCGAAAAGCAAAGACAAAAAAAGATGAGCTCAGCTGTTACAAACAAATAGCGGTTTCACTATTTCAATCTTGATTCTCTTCTTACCACTCACCCAAAAAAGCCCAACCCTACAAACCCAACCCATAAATTTAATCGTTTTTTTTCTTTAAAAAAAAAAAAAAAAAAACATTGGATGGCTAATGGCTACGTGTTCCTTCTTAGGTCTACCACGACCACGCTAACGTTGTCATGACTTTGCCTAGCCAAGGCCAACTTCGTCAGCAACATCGACGCGTCCGAACAAGCTTTGTCTGATGTTTCGGAAACAGCCACCTCAGCACCCGGCGGAGAACACGGAGGCGCGTGTGCTTTCCCTCTTAAGCACATACGCGCCACCCCACACGCCGTCTCGTTTGACACCACGTCCCAAAGCCCATCACTCGCCAGAATCAGACAGTCATCCTCCGCCGTCCGATCCGTGATCGTCACCTCCGGCTCACAGCTCACATAAGGCTTCAGATAGTTATCACCTGCCCAAAATATCACAACCCAAAATTGAGAAAATTTGCTATTGAATATGAATTTGAACCCAGAGACTGTGTTAATTATCAGTGTTTGATAACTACCAATAGCTCTAGACATGGCGAGAACTCCGAGGACACGTGGGCCGTCCCAGTAGATAACCCGACCACCTGCGGCTTGGATCCGATTCAACTCGTCCGGACGATCCGGCTGTTACCACAGCATCTCAAATGTCACTGAAAAGAACAATTTTCCAATAAAGAAATTTGACATATTTTTTTTGCAACAATCACAACCCTCGGATCAGACGATCCGACGGTCCATGCTTCCTATTGTTGTTGCAATTATATCTACCTTTTAAATACTAACCTTGTGATCGGAGGAAAGAGGTAAAGGCTTGCCGTTTCGGCAAAGCACAGCTCTTGAATCACCGCAATTGGCAACGATGATCTTATTGGGGGTCACAATTGCAACAACCGCAGTAGATCCAACCGCATCACACTCTGGAGATTGAAGCTCGCACCTACACTTTGCACCCAAAACGGTTTCGTTCCATGCATTCACTTCCTTGTCCATGCGATAAAAGCTTCGCTCCATCACTCCCTTCCACTCTTCCTCTTGCGTCTCTAACAACAACAACAACAACTCTTCCTTCACCAGCTCATGTAATTTCTCTCTACACTTCGTTGCCACCTGAAAATGAAAACAAGGTAAATTTTAAAACTTGGGGAACCAAAGAATAAAGTTGCTGTTTTGCTTGTTGGTTTGAATGAAAAAAAAAAAAAAACACATACGTGAGAGCAACCATGGCCGTCGTAAACGCCGAAGTAATGCAATTTCGCTGTGGAATTGTGGTCAAGGCTTGAGAAGGAAGGGTGTATAGCCACAGCGTCCTCCATGTCTCTCCGTCTTCCACACACAGATGCAACCCCGAATTTCGGGTACTCATTAGAAACCGAAGTTGAAGCATAACCATCATTGGAATTCGAATTCGAATTCGAGATACCTTTGGTTTCGAGGCTCTCGTTTTCTACTACTTTCTTCTCCTCGTCTGTAACGGACGTCTCTACGGCGTTCTCGCAGTCACGAGAAAACGACGCCGTGTAATAGCCTTCTAGCTTCCGACGCTTTTGCTCAGTACTAGTACTCTCTGGCTCCGATGTGGCCACGCCGGCTACGAATTTGAACCGTCTGATCTCCATTCTCCTCCGCCTCGCCGCTCGGGAGCTCTGCTCACACGCCGTTGATGTCTCGCTTTCGTTCACCAATCCACAGCAGATCCCCGCCATTTTCAAAAACCACTCAGTTTCATAACCAAAACCAAAAATAAAAAATAAAAAATCTCAGGCTATTTAAACCTTGATTTTTCTCTTCAAATTATTGAAATCTAAGAGAGAATGCTCGCGCGCTAATGAATAAAGCCTTTGAAAGGACTTTCAGTCTAAAAGAATGGCTCTCTTTTTACGTAGAGAGAGGCTTTTTTCTTTTCTTTTCTTTTCTTTTAGGTTATGACCGTAGTGCTTCTCAGCCTAAAAGAACAGATCTCCACCGTTGATCTATGCTGTATTGCTCTTTTATCCTACGTTAAAATCAACCACGTGCATCTTCAATTTCATGTACGGAGGTACGTGGTCCAATTGGATTTAAACACCTTTGCGTACATGAACTTTCTTTCCTTACACGCATGTGGTCCTACGCTAATCGTACTAGGCGTGGTTTTTCTCTGTTTTCTTTATAAAAAAAAAAAAAAAAGATTTTAGAGTTGTTGACACGTGTCTCCATCTTGGATACTAGACTCGGCCACGATTGTTGTTTAATTATTTTTTTTTTTTAATTCCAACTTTATTCCTCTCAGCTCTTGTGGTCCAATCAAATGCCTGTACGTATCAGTTTCCGATTTTGACAGGTGGGGCCATGTGTCCCAGTCGTTGACGCCTAATGGGAATATCTATAGGCGGTTTTCTTAATCTTTTGACACGTGGCTTAATCTTAGACCCCTCTCATTGACCTATATAAAATTGGGCTAAAAAGTCTAAAATAACCTCGACCGTACACGTCAGTAATGATAAAGCTTTGATTCAGGTAGGCAGGAACATAATCAACAAACTAGATTTCTTTTACACGTGGTATGAGGGGATTGGACAACGTGTGCAGTGACAGATAGGACGGTACGTCTTGTGGGGGCCATGCCATGGATGAAAACACTCAAGCCTTAGAAAGGGTTCCACGTGGAAAATCTGGCTGGCGAGCAATTGTACTATATATATTTCTGTTGCATGAAATTGACTGGAGGCAAAGTCAGTGCCACCTGCCACGTGACCAGGCAACAAGGTCCATTCACGGCTCTAACTACGGTTACTTTTTATGGTATGGGTACTATGGTACTAGTAAGGTCAGGTTAGGTTAAAAATTACTAATTCTTTCGATTTTGAAATGGGGAATTGAAACCTTACCAAACTCAAACTCAACAACATGTGCCGCTGGGTCAGGGTGTGTGTGGATGTTTGACACGTGTGGAAGAGGGCCTGTGATGTGAGATACTTGTCCGGGAGAGGCGGACACGTAAGTCTTGCAGTGACTCGTGTCTGGTTGGATCTATCTAGGGTTGTAAAAATTGGATGGAGGTAAGAAAGAAGAGGAGGGTACGTGGCGTGACGCGATGTGGTGGGGCTTAGGGGGTTATAGCATATATAGGAGTAGTGCATGTTGGGCGGGTTGCATTCAAGGGAGGTTGCATGCGTGCTTGGTTTTTAGAGCTGTGGGTTTGCAAACAATTGGCGCTGTGTGTGAGACATAAACATGCATGCAATGAAGGAAGCAAGTAAGTGGGTGTTAGGTTGCTATTTTTAAATAATAATTTTTAATTTTTAAATAATATTTTATATATTTTTTTATTTACATATATTTTAACAAAAATTTTTAAGCAATAATTTTCAGTTTTTAAACACATATACCAAGTCTTAAAACTTTGACATCTCGACTTAATTTTCTACTGTCTCCAAGCTCTATGTGGCAGCCTAAAATCGGGGTCCAGTGGATCTTGTGCCTATCTTTTGAAAATATTTTCTTAAAAATTAAAAAAGTTGCCGATATTTTTTTAATTTTTAATTTTTTTAAATAATTAATTATTGTGTGCCCTTAGGCGCATATTAACAAAATCTTTTTTTATATGATTTTTCCTCTTTCTTTTTTTTGAACTCAGGCGGGGAGGCGGAGCACGTGTTGAGTGGAGGCACCTCCAGAAAACGAAAAGAAATGAAGCACATTTATCCCTAAGGAATAAGGATATAATTAAAAACTATATTTTTGAACTTTGGTCTAACAAAATTATTAACTCATATCATTAAAAAAAAAAAAAAAAACACCATGTATATAACAGTTTCAAAATAAAATTTAAATAATAAATTAGAGTAATAAAATAATTTTAGTAATGAGTTTAAATTAGAGTCAGTTTGATATATGCTTAAAGATTTTTTGGTTGTCCAAGCAATATCTCTTACCTTCATTTGTCTATTAATCGGCAAGTATTGATATGAATGATCAGGAAGACATGATCATACGGTTTTGATTTCAAGTCTCATGAAACATAGTTTCAATTCTGTTGATGATATTCTCTTGTCAGCATATGGACGTGATTGACAATATGATGCACGGGTAAATTTCACTAAAGCAGATTTTTTTTTTCTAGCATCGGAGTAGGATGCTAGTGAAATTTCGCAGCCATGACGAGGTTATAAACTTCAACATGAAAAACAATTTTAAACAAATCCAGTAGGACAAAAGCATGTTCTAAGAATGCAATGAATCTTTTTCGGGTTAATGAAAGGATATGAAATAAAATTAAATTTAGATAAGGCGAAGTATTATGTTCAGCTAAACTCTGTTTATTGTCATTACATTATTGCCATCTCTTAACAAATGAGATCTTTTGCGTGTATTTGTAAAGCGATTATGTAGGAATGTTTGATTTAATAGGAAATACTAAGAAAAAATAAATATTGACTAAAGGAAAGAACTAGTGGGAACAAAGAACTGAAAGAATGGACAGATAAACGCTCTGTTTGTTTCAGTAATGCTATTTTATAGAAAATGAGTCATTTTTCAAAAAATATTTTCTATAAAACTATCTCATTTTCTAATGTTTGGTAACAACTTTAAAAAAGTTGAAAAATAACCTCTTAACTTCCCTTATTTAGTTTGTTGTGAGATAGAGTTGTTTTCCAAAAAAATTTAATGGAAAACAATCTCTAAAAATAAGTTATACTTTTTATGTTGACTAAAGATTGTTTTCTTTTGACTCATTTTTTTTTATGCTACCAAACAATGGAAAACACGAAAAACTACCTTTACAAAAAGTTTTCCATCGAAACAAACGGAGCGAAAGTATTTCGAGTTCTTTTTTATATCTTAACATTGATTATAACTTGCACGATGATCTTGTCTACAATTTTTTTTTTTTTTTTTAGAAACCAAACCAAGTACTTGGAAAATTTATTCAAAAAATAATCAATGAACATTTATAAACACAAGAGGAGCAATGTCATTAGATAAATCTTCCAACCACACTTGAAGGGCTAAAGCCGAACTAGCCTTTTTTGCTAACGCATCAGCAACATAATTACAAACACGACTAGTATAATGAAACTCAATATGTTGAAAAGAAGCTGCTTGAAAATGAATGTCCCCAAGGATGTTCCCAAAATTGGCAAACTGACCCGAACTATTAAGAAGCGCCTCTATGACAGTAGTAGAAACGCCTTTGATCACCACTCGAGTTAGCCCAATTTCCAAAGCAAACTAAACAGCCCGCTGACAAGCCAAGGCTTCCATCTTTGCCACAGATTGACCAAGAGTAACAAGCATGGACAATGCCCCAATAGGATCTCCCCTGCTATCACGAACGATCACACCTACCCTTACAAAATTTGATGCTCGAGAAACTGCTACATCGAAGTTAACCTCGTATATATTAGGATCAGGAGGATGCCACTACTGAATGGCCTGAGGAGGAGGAGACACCATCTCAATCTCACGAACTTGAAGAAGCTCCTGAAGAATATTTCCTGCTTCCCTGCAAATGCTGTTCACGGGACGGACAACTCGATTGAAATGAATAGCATTTCGCCTATTCCAAACACAACATGCTGCAATCACAAAAATTTCAGCTTTATATTCATCTTGGCATGGCATAAATCTAGCTAACAACTCTATAAAATTTGTCGGTTGAACAGGGGCTACTTGATGAAACCACTCCAAAGATGACCAAACACAAGAAATATCCCTGCACAGCCAAAGAGCATGAACGGTATCCTCAGTATGTTCTCTGCACAAGTCACAAGTAGCAAAATCCGTGACTTGACGGCGGTATAAATTCGCCTTCGTTGGCAGAGCATCATTACATGCCTTCCACACAAAATGCTTAATTTTGTTAGGAACTTGAAGCTGCCCAAGGCTCTTCCAGAACTTCTTTTGACTACCCATATTAGAACTACCTGCATTGGACATAGAATCATATGAAGCAATCATTTTATAAGCGCTGATAGTGGTGAATAAACCCTAAGGAGTGTGTGTCCAAGCAATGCGATCAGAGGGATGCTGAAAACTCAAGGGAATGCCCAGAATCAGTTCAACTTCATAGGGAAGGAATAACTCCCGCACTACCTCTTCTTTCCATGTGAATCTATCCTGATCAATAAGAAAACTCACTCTTGTATCTGTTGCTACCTAGGGGCAGGGGAGAAAAAATAGAACCATTTGCTTTATCCGGCAACCACCTATCCTCCTTGATCCTCACTTTTTCACCCATCCCTACCCTTTAAACCATCCCCTTACGTATAACATCCCTAGCACTTAGGATGCTTTTCCATGCGTAGGATCCGACAGTAGAATCCCTTGCTTCAAGAATAGAGCTATCCGGGAAAAATCTCGCCTTGAACACATGATAACAAAGCGAGTTAGGATTATTAATCATCCGCCAAACTTGTTTGGCCAATAATGCATCATTAAATTTCTCAATTTCCTTACCTCCTACCTCCTTAGCCTTACAAAGTCTTTCCCATTTAACCCAATGAATCTTCCTATTTCCACCACTATAACACCACCAAAATTTTTTAATCATGATTTCCAATTACTTAATCAATCCTTTAGGGAGCTTAAAACAGCTCATTGTGTATGTGGAAATTGCTTGTATGACTGATTTAATGAGCACTTCCCTTCCTGCCTGAGACAAAAGCTTTTCTTTTCACCTTTGAAGTTTCTTTCACACCCTTTCCTTAATATAAATAAAGCTTTGTTTCTACGACATTCCCACAAGAGCTGGCAAACCCAAGTATTTCTCATACTGGCGGATTGTAGGTACACCCAAAATGTTTTGAATTCGAACCCGCATATCTGGAGTGGTATTAGAACTAAAAAAGAGATTAATTTTGTCCTTATTAATTTTCTACCCCGACCCTCTCTCATATATAGCCAAAATGTCCAGAATTTTTTGACAATCCTCTTCTTTCGCCCGACAAAATAAAATACTATCATTATCAAAAAATAAATGGGATACCCTAGGACCATTCCGGCTAATAGCAACACCCTGAACATGTTCTTCCATCTCAGCTCTATGTAACAAGCTTTGAAGACCCATTGCACACTAAAGAAAGAGGAAAGGCGATAAAGGATCACCCTAGCGTAAACCTCGCTTCGGTTTAATGTAACCCACAAGCTGACCATTAAGGAGCACTGAGTAAGACATAGATGTTATGCATGACATAATAAGGTTCACCATTCTATCTCCAAGATCCAAATGACGCATTATTTTTTCTAAGAATTCTCATTCCACCCTGTCATATGCTTTACTCATATCAAGCTTAAGAGCCATTTGACCCACCTTCCCTTGAGTTTTCCTTTTAAGATAATGAAGCGTTTCAAAGGCCACAAGCACATTATCAGTAATAAGACACTCAGACAAAAAAGCACTCTGAGATTCAGGGATAGCACTAGCTAGAACTTTTTTCAAACAGTCTGAAGGGTTTGAGGAAGAGAAAATAAATCTGAAATATTCCTCAATAATCCCACCCAATTGGTTGTCATCTTCAACCCACATACCGGCATTGTCCTCTAAACCTGATATGAAATTACGTTGATTCCGTGGTTTCCTCGACAATAGAAATAGCGAGTGTTACTATCTTCTTCCTGAGGCCAAGGATTACGAGACTGTTGCTTCCACATGCTTTCTTCCCTGCATTTGAGTTTCTGAATTTCATCCCTAAGCTTATAAATCTTCCCCAGATTTGACACAAAGGAACCCTCCTCTTCAGCCCACTTTAACTCCTTGAGCTTCTTTGCCGAAGTGTTACGCACATGCTCAAAACAATTTTTATTCCATGCTCTCAAATTATCTTGACAAGCCATAATCTTCCTACGAAAGCCCCACTCTACATTAGGCACGGATTCACCCTCCCAGGATTGTTTTATTACATCTTCACAAGTGCTAGTATTATAAATTAATTTTGTTAATTTATTAGTTTATAAAAACATTGTTAAGATTTATGGAAAAGGGTCATATCTTAAAATAAAAATAGAGTTTTGATTAGGTACATAATATCTATTCTGGTAAAGTTCCTTAGAAGTGCACCTAAATAAACTATGAATTCTTCGGCATCTTATATGTTAGCAATGAATTATTAAAGCAGCCAGTAATTTCGCCATATTTAGCAAGCATTAACAACGATGCTAAACAGAAAGCAGCCGAAGTTAATTAGAAAAGAAAAGTCAAAGAGTCGAAAGGAGCCATGGAAGGAGACGTGCAGAGAAGAGAAGGAGGTTCGTTTTTGCGTAAACGTCACTCTCTTTTCATTATTAATGTTGAATAGTGGTTTTACTTTTAATTGGAAATATAATGATATTTACAAGAATTATATATATTTGACTGAAATTTTCTGAATGCTTCAGAATTACCGGTTGGTGCAGAGGTTTAGCATTGAAGATAGAATATTCTGGAGACGTTATAGAACTTTTTAGATATGTAATGTTGCTATCGGATGGTTCGGTCGGTTTAATTGGTTTGGAACTTTTTTTACGTTCGGTCAAAAATGAAATAAAAAAAAAGTTTATTTTTTTATTTTATAAAAAAAAACTGGGTTTTCAAATTTCTGACTAGGCCTAAGAGCTCTATTTTGTTCTCGGATCCTACCCCTCCTATAATAGCAGTTTAGGCGAAATATATAGTTGATATATTAAGTTACTTAGTTAATATTGTGATTTAAATCATATTTGATATTATTGAATGAAATTATTCTTATTTTTCCACCCTAATTACATATAGGGATAAGGTTTCAACAAAAAAATCTGTATAAACTAAAATTAACTTGAAATATTTAAGGGCCGTTTGATAACGTTGTTCTAGTAACGTTGTTTGTATTTTTTGAAAATATGTGTGAGTAAAAAAGTGTGTAGATATACTTGTACTGTTATTTAAAAACTAAAAACATGTATTTAAACACATATACCAAACAAACTCTTATTTTTATATTTTGCAAATAGAGGAAGACAAAATGATCAATTTGAGTATTTCTTAAAGTTCAAGGATTTCTAATTTTAAATTAGAAGCTCATGAGGGCATTTTAATTTTAACCTAAAATTCAGGGTTGTTTTTGAATTTTACCCAAAAATTATTTTAGGTACGAGATTTAGACTATTGGTTCGTTTGGATGGAACTTATTATTGAAAACTGAAATCTAAAAATACTGTAGCAAAATAATTTTTAAATGTGTAAATAATACTGTGAGACCCATTTTTAATAAAAAAGTTGCTAAAAAATGATATTTGTGGGTCCTATAAACAGTGCACGGGTGTACTGTTTATAGGAAAAAAAGTCAACAACTACGGCTACTGTTCATAAATAGTAGCCATAACAGGGAAAGTCTCTTGTGCCAAAAAAAAAAAAAAAAAAAAAATAGAAGAAGAAGAAGAAGAAGAAGGAGAAGGAAACGTTAAACTCAGCAAACGTGGATTCAAAACATGAATCCAAACGCCACCTGTAAATCATTTTCATTATGTTTAGCTTAAAAAAAAAAAAAACAGTTTTTCATCATTTTCTTTAGTATAAATAATCACTTTCTTGAGTCTCTTGTCTACTTCAATTTTCAATGTCATTAGTCCAAGCTAGCACCTCACGTTGGTAGATCCGTAGACCAAAATGCCTTAGGGCTTGTTTGGTTAAAAAAAATGATCACTCATTATTCATCACTCAGTTTTCATCACCTATAACTCATCACTCATCACTCATCACTCAAACCCTATTTTTTCCCTCACTCAAAATAAAACTCGTTTGGTTTCATTTCTCGTTCTATGTAACTCAAAATTTTGCAATAATAATGGGACCCATTTACTGTACTGGGTCAGATGGAGAGTTGCCTACCCGCGTAAGTTCTCTCTCCTCTTCTTTTTCTTTTTTCCTCTCTTCACTTCTCTGCCTTACTCTCAACTAAGACCTAAAAATTTCGCTCCTCTTCTCCGCCCCTCTCCTCTCTTTCACTCACTGAATCCGCCACTTCTCTCTCCCACATTCCTCAAATCAGAAGGAACAAAGAAATGAGAAAGAAGCTTGATTTTTCCTTAAGTTCTCCTCACCACAGCAATCAAACCCATAGGCTACAAATAGCAAACAAACCCGCAGCAACCCACAAGAACTGAAGATCTGTTTTCAGTCTTTCGCTCTCCCTAGATCGGCGGCCTCGCGCTCTCTCGTTTAAGGGTTTAGTAGATTTCTTACTTCTGGGTTTTGTTTGTGTTGGGGGAAATTCTTTGTAGACTTATGCGTCTGTGTTTGTGTTAATTTGTGGGTTTATGTTTATGGGTTTGTGTTTTTGAGTTTGGTCTGTACCGATGTGCTTTTGGGTAGATTTATGATGAACATGGTTGTGGGTTTATGTTTAATTTGTGGGTTTATGTGTATGGGTCTGTGCTTTTGTGTTTGATCGGTATCGATGTATTTCTGGGTAGATTTATGATGAACATGGTTGTGGGTTTGTGCTTCTGGGTACATGTATGATGAACATGGTTATGGGTCTGTGATCTATGTTTGATCGGTACCCATGTGTTTGTGGGTTTGTGTTTCTGGGTTTGAGACATCGGTACCTATGTAAATTTTGTATACTATATGTGCAATTGGCTTTATATTTGAGTTAAGTGTGTGTTATGTTCAAGTTCGTGAAAAAAGAAAGAAGCACTAGTTCAGAGAAAGAGATGTGAAGAAAGAAAGAAGAAGAAAGAAGAAGAAGAGAGAGAGAAAAAAAAAGCCGTTGGTGGAGTGGGTCTGACTTGATAGAGATAACTCAGGAGAATGGGTCCCACCAGATCGGTTTTTTTACAACTTTGCCCCTTAACTCATATTCCATATTTTGAAAACACCTCAAACCAGTTTTCAGTTTCCATCACTCTCACTCAAAATTTTTGAGTTTTGAGTGATGGAAACCAGATTAGAAAATCCAAAATGTTGTGGGTCCTTTGGATGATGTTGGAAACCACTCAATTTCCATGTAATCCAAACAAGCTCTTAGCGTTCCCGATATCACTGCCAAATTAAGTGGCACACAGCACACTTGTGGGTCCCCATTTCAGTGATTGTTCAACTAAGAAAAAGTGAGTAGAATTCGTACCACTTTACCAAAGTGAATCTTGGACCCAACAATATCCGCCTGGGCGCCAAAATTTTGGGCTGTGGTCCAACCTGGTAGAACACACGAGTTTACTTGTTTGTTCGAGGAAAATTATTTTTATTAATTTATTTTACTATTTAATTTATTTTTATTATTATTTATAAATTTTATTTTTATTTTTATTTATAATATTTATAATAATTTTTTTTTTTTTAATTTCAACCAAATAAGGAAATCTCAAATAGATCCAATATGATCATATTATTAAATATGAGAACATTAGGCATTATTGAGATGGTCCTCCACAAGTATTGAATAATTTATTAAAAATGCAGTCTTTTGATCAACAACAAATATTAAAACATAATTATTCTAACAATAAATATATTAAAATACACTTTTTGCCCTTGACGTTTTAAAAGTTTTATTTTATCACCCATTAATGTTTTGATTCTGTTTCTCCAAAGGGCCGTCCCTGTCCATATTTGGTAGTAGTCTCACCATTAAAGGTTGGAAAGGCCTGGACGCATATACGCACCTCATTCATATACTTGTATGAAAAGAAAATCATTTAAATCCAAAGAGAAATGATATTTACAACATTTTCATAGTAAATTTTTAGTGATAAATTGTTAATTACTAGTTGTAATTGATGGGCAAAAAAATAATTTTAATAGTGAGCTTAGATTAGAACTAGTAATAACTTGCTACATAAATTTTTTTGTGAAATTATTATGAAAATATTATGAGCGTAGCATTACTCAAATTTAAAATACTAATTATTATTGCATACGCTGAGTTATTCACGGCCGTACATTATAATTACTAGCATATAACCCATGCAAACGCATGAATACATTTAAAATTAAACACAATTTTTATTATAAAATATAAATAATAAGTCAAATTATTTTTTAAAAAATAAACATAATTAATCACATATTAAAATTCGTACATAAATTTAATACTTCTTATGATAATTTTTTTTCTAATTTTTAGTCAGATAGAACGTGTGATGATCTTTATTGTAGGGTGATTTCTATTGAGTATATGGTATTGGTTTTTTTTTTTTAAATTTATTTTATAGTTCATTAATTTTAGATTCTTAGTATTTTGTACTTAGTATTTAACTAACTCGAGACAAAAATTAAAAAATTTAAGTTGATAATTATGGTGTGGTCTCCACACACACACACACACACACACACACACACACACACATATATATATATATATATATATATATATATATATATATATATATATATGTGTGTGGGGACAAAAGGCCCAAGATACATTTTTGGGTCATGGGCTTGAGCTGAGGACGTTTGCTTGTTTGAGGACGGGTTAATGGTAATAACGATATCAAACTTATAGCCTTGAAAACAAATGTGGTAGATGAGGTGAATATAGATAATTCGAGAAAGACTACCTCCTCGGCTGAGTGCAGCGAGGATTAGGTGGTATGTCATGTTAACTAGAATGATATTCTAGAAGGTCTTAAGGATGAAGATATGTTTAAAGGGGACACAGGGAGCGAGGTAGGTAAAGAAAAGATCTTAGAGAGAGCTGATATCACCACATTGAATGCTCTGTACCTAAGTCTCTGGTCTCATTTATGAAGAAGTGATACTTGAACAGTGATTTTCAGTCTTACAGTTATTACCTAGGGACTTCCAAAAGAGGCGGATGAGACAAGTATCAAGAGGGGCAATTTGAATGTAGATGGTGAGAGGAGGGACTATAAGAGGGAGGGAGATCCTGTAAAAGAAGGGGGGAGGATATTTTGTAAAAGATCTTGAAAGTAAGAAGAAATATAAACACTTGGTTCTTGGCTTGAGTCCGAGGATAAACTTCATCTCATAAGCTTGTTCATTTATATTGTTTTGGGATCTTAGGCCATTGCCATAACCATCCAAGCTCATTAGAATCAATATTTCTAGCCCATATTCTATAAATTCATTGTATCGGGTTCTTTGGGCCTACATTCACCTTCTTGTTGGGCAGTGGCACGAAGTGTGACCTTACAATATATATATATATATATATATATATATATATATATGTAACCCATGCTTTACGTATGAGAATGAAAAATTGAAGTGGTGCTATTGATGTTAGTTTTAGAGGTATTAAAATGGTTTTCCCTTGTAATTTCTATGGCATTAGTTACGCCAAATTTCTCATTACATTGAAATTTTACACTATCAATTTACAACCATCGTACTTGAAATTTTACTAAATACAACACAAAATATTTAGAATAGATTGATTTAATAATATCTCTTAAATTGAATGAGGACGAGTGCATGGGATCATTTAGCTCAATTATAATTTTTTAAATTCAAGATCTTTGCATTCAAAATATTTGAATAGAAATAGTATAAAAAAAAATATGCTCATTAGTTTACAAAAGATATACAAATTAGCTTGTAACTCTATGCATATGCATAAATATACTTAAAAGATAAACATTAAGATATATCATATAATTCTTACATATATAATTAAATATTATTTATAGTCATTTTTAATATTTTTATAACTCTTTAAAAAGTCTTGTAAGAATATTATTAGGTAGAAAATGTAAATTGTCCATTTAATTTTTTTTTTTAAGTTCATTAATTCTAAACTCTTTGGTTTTTATACGTAATAACTCAATTGAATTGATATTTATGATGTGGTCTAATATTTGGCTCTAAAATTAAAAAATAAAACTCTCTAAAAATAAATAATTTATGACATATGACACAAAATTAAACTTCAATTGTATAATTTAGTTGGATTTTCTCTAAATTTTACCTATTAACATGTACTAGCATAACTCTATGTAAACGCATGGATGCATTTAAAATTAAACAAATTTTTTAATATAAAAATATAAATAATTAGTCAAATTAATTTTTTTTAAAAGCATGTAACACATGCATTGAGGAAAAACGAGTGCATTGAACCTTTGTGTTATCCCAAACCCAGATTAGACATCCACTCTCTATAAATTCATTGTTTATGCATACATATAGATACATTTATTATTAAACGCAATTTTTATCATAAAATATAGATAATTATTCAAATTATTTTTTTAAAGTAAACATAATTAGTTACATATTAAAATTCTTACTTAAATTTAATACTACTTATAATAATTTTTTTTCCTAATTTTTAATAAGAGAGAACGAGTGTTGATTTTTATTTTATTTATTTTCTGAGAAACATGTGGTGATTTTTAGTGAGTATATGTGATTTTTTTTAAAAAATTTAACAGTATATTAATATTAGATTCTTAGTATTTTCCACTCATTAACTCATTTGACATAAAGATTAAAAAACTTAAGTAGACACATAGCACAAACTTAAGTGGATAATTATGGTGTAGTTCTCACTTAAATTAAATACATGGCGCAAAATTGGATTATAATTTCAAATTCTAATTCAATTATTTTCTAAGCTTTACCTATTAATATACATATAGATGACTTATAAATTTGATTTTTTTTAGTTATATGATAATGTTTTTTATGATTTAGTATATTGGACTCCTTGTTTTCTACACTAAATTGACTAATTTGGCACAAAAATTTAAAAATTTAGATTAAATGAGACACGTGATGCAAAATTAAACTCTAATTGAATTTCAATTTGAAATTTAATTGGATTTTTTTTCTCTGTTTTACCTATTATTATATATATAGACTAATGTGCAACCCCGTGCATATGCACATATACATTTAAAAGCAATCACAATTACATATATATAATTTAGAATCTAATTAGATCTAGACACTTCTGTTTTTGCATTCAATAATTTACTTGCCACAAAAATTAAAAAATTAGATGGAACACATGCGCAAAATTGAACTCCAATTAAAATTCAATTTTGAATTTAATTGAATTCAAACTCTTTAATTTTTGCACCTAATAATTCACTTGATACACAAATTTAAAAAATAGATGATACATGTGGCGTAAAATTAGACTCTAGTTTAGAATTTAATTGGATTTTCTCCTAGTTTTGGCTATTAATATAGATATATATATATATATATATATTTATTTATTTATTTATATATATTATGGGGATAGGGGAGTCGAGCAAGAGTGTTGGGCTGTGGGCCATGCCTGAAGACATGTAAGAGCCCAAGGATGATTAGATGGTGGAATGAGTATAGGGGTCAATGGGTTGAGGACAAGGATGAACAATAATGACCAGACAGTGCTTATTGTGGAGCCACGCTTCGTCGAGAAGGCGTTATCAAAGGTTGGAATTCAGACGACTAAAGACTACCTTGTAAGGGGAAACCATACTTTTGACGATAAGTTTCTGGGAAATGACTCAATAGTAAATTAAGAAATATCTAAGAAGAAAGCTGCTACTACCACATTAGATATCCTGTACCTAATTAACTGGCTGTATTTATGTGGAAATGACCCCTGAGCAAAGATATTCCGGTTTATAGTTACTCACAAAGCTTCTAGGAGGTTTCCGATGGGATAGCATCTAAGAGATCACCTGCATGATTAATAAGTGGAAAACTGGGATGGAAAAGAACAAGACTTTAGAAGGGATTGACCACCGTGAAAGGGAGGCATGTAATCCCTGAAAAAGAGAAACAAAACAAAGAGAGAATACCTTATACTTAGAAAAAGCTTGAATATATATATATATATATATATATATATATATATATATATATATATATATATATATAAGAACAACTTATCCTCAAACTTGACCAAAGAGTGCCATTACCACACTGCGTTTTTCTAACTGGTCTAATTCCTTTCAATTAAGGCCCATATTTGATTTTTTGAAGTGTTCTTTTTTGTAAGATCCACCCTCTAACAAATATATTGTGTTAGGTTTGCTAGGTCATCATCAACTGTTCACAAGTATATATATATATATATATATATATATATATACACACACACACATATATATATATGACTTTTAAACTTAAATTGTTTTTAGTTATACAAAAAAAGACTTATAAATATAAAATCATTCAAAAATTATATTTTTTATGGTTTATATATATTGGATTTTTCATTTTTTACACTAAATTAACTCATTTGACACAAAAATTAAAAAAAAAAACTTAGATTAATGGAACACATGACATTAAATTAAACTTTAAATAAAATCCAATTTTTACATTGAATTAACTCACTTGGCATAAAAATTTAAAAACTTAGATTAGGTGGGACACATGGCGAAAAATTAGACTCTAATTTAATTCAAATTTGAAATCTAATTGGATTTTCTTTAGTTTTACTTATTTTTATTTATATAGACTAGCATGTAATCCATACAAATGCATAGATGTATTTAATATTATACACAATTTTTATTATAAAAGAATAAATAATTGGTCGATTTTTTTTTAAAAGCACATAACACATGTATATGTATATATACAATTAAAATTAAACACAGTTTTTATCATAAAAATATAAATAATTAGTCAAATTATTTTTTTTTTAAAAGTAATAGTAATTAGTTACATATTAAAATTCTTACCTAAATTTAAAACCACTTATGATCGTTTTTTTTTTTTCTAATTTTTTATGAAATAGAATGTATGGTGATCTTTGTTGTGTGGTGATTTTTATTGAGTATTTGTGATTGTTATTTTATTTTATTTTATAGTTCATTAATATTAGATTTATAGTATTTTGCACTTATTAACTCACTTGGCATGATGATTAAAAAAACTTAAGTAGATACATGACACAAACTTAAGTGGATAATTATAATTTGGTTCCCACATAAATTTAGACACATGGTGTAAAATTGGATTCTAATTTCAAATTCTAATGGAACTTTTAGTAAGTTTTACCTATTAATCTATACTAGTCTAGAACCCGTGCATATACACAGTACAATTAAAAGAAAATTACAATTACATACATATAGGGATTCAAAGTATACTCTCTCTCTCTCTCTCTCTCTTTTATATTTTAATTTCTTTTGGATATACACAAGTTTAATTTTTTTTTTTTGTTTATTGAATTTTTGATGATTTATTTATATTAGACTTTTCGTCTTTTGCACCTCATTAACTCATCTAGAAAAAAAAAAAAAAAATCTTAAATAAGACACGTGGTGCAAAATTAGACAATAATTGGAATCCATTTTAAAATCTAATTGGATTTTCTCTCAATTTTACCTATATATATAAACTCAGTTGGCACAAAGATTAAAAAATTTAAGTAGATACATGGAACAAACCTAAGTGGATAATTACGGCGTGGTCCTACATAAATTTAGACACATAACGTAAAATTAGATTTTAATTTTAAATTCTAATTGAAATTTCTCTCTCTCTCTCTCTCTCTCTCTCTCTCTATATATATATATATAGATGAAATGATCAAAAATTATAATTGAAAACATAATATTAATTGTCTCAGGTCACTGAATGATGTAGCTGACCTTGACATCAAGAAAAAAAAAAAGGGTCTAATTTCTCTCCCTAGCTTCGGTTTCTTGTCCTAGGAGTCTAGGACTCATCGCGCCCTAACCACTACTAGGCCTTTTGATTTGTACCCCTTGTTCCAAATATAGGGTCCATATCAACAATTTGAAAGCAATGGGCGTGTTCAGGAGGCCACCCTAAAAGCCCAACCCATATGCACCACAACACAGTGGAGATGCCTCGTGCAAACTGAAGGGTACATTATTTTCAAGCTTCTTAGTAATAGATTTTGTTTGATTTTGAATTTTGTTTGTTAGGTTCCTGAATTTCAATTATGGGTTGTTTAGTTTTTGGAGTAAGCACAAACAGAATTTTCTAATTTTTATGCAGTATTGCGAAAAAATGCATAATTTTCACCACAATTCCCCATATGACTAATTATAATGAGCAGAGAAAAGATACTGAATCTATGTGAAAGTGACATACAATCAGTCACAATATGCCACGTAAAAGAGTCGTGGTAAAAGTTGTGAGTTTGTTTGTTGTACTAAACGAACTCTTTTTAAAAATAGAAACAAACCTTTAGGGTCAAAATGAAACTCTTTGAATCATTAAGGGTCAAAATGAAAACAACCCCAAACTTTAAGAACCAAAAATTCACTTCAATTGAATAAATAATTAGCTTTATGCATGTTGTATTCCAAAACTTGTTTAAAATTCCATTGTATAATAATTTTTCTATTCCAAATAAGTTTATCTGTGATGTGAATGAAGTTAATTTTGAAAGTTTCTACAGTTAAAAACATGGATACAACGTCTATTAAGAAAAAAAAAGAAGAAAAAGAATACAATGTAAAGTATGAAGTTTGATATATTTTTGATTAATTTTAATTTGACTATGTAAAGTAAAGATTTGTCAAAATACTTTTTTCTTTCTTTATTTCTTTCTTAATTTGTGTTTTTGAGAAATGGATAAAGATGGACACCAAAGAGTCATTTATTCCAATCATATATACAAAATAATAAATAACAAAAAACACATGGGTACGGTGAACTTACAAAAGTGAAAGTGCTTCTTGTAAGAAATTCTCTCCATTCGAAATGGACCAATTTGATGGTTTAAATTAAATATTATAAATTTAAAATTGTATCTAATAATATGTTACCTAAATTTTAAAATAACATGTCATGTACACATATTGAGGCTAATATAAATATAAATATATATGTTTTATTTATTATTTTTTTATGGCTTATCACAACAAGCCTAGAAAAATAAACTTCACTTATTCAGGTCCAAAAAACTACCAAAGGCCTAATCACTTAGGTTAGAAGAAATGGGTTTTGGCACCCAAAAGTAAAGCTTAAAATTAGAATTACACGAATACTCAAGGCCAAGTTGAGGCCGTCTGCTAAGTGTGGAAAATGGGCCAGACAAATACGAATTCCCAAGATTGGATTTGTTCTTCAAATACCTATCTCAAAGCTAATAGTAATCTTTAGCTTTTAGTGTAAAAAGAAAAAACCAATGGTTTTTCATGTTACTTTCCCTACATTGCTTAACCATGATTATCGTTCACTAATGCCAACCATAGTTTTATTAGAGAACAAAATGGTAACCTACTTGAAGCACTTGACAAGGAAGAAATTTAAGATTGAGGGTTCATTTGAGAACCACTTATTTTGATGAAGTATGTAGAAAAAAGCTAAAAGTTGACTTTTGGAGTAATGTGACCCACTTAATAGCGAATTGAGACCCACTTTAGGAGCAAAAATAAGCTAAAAAGAAAATTAAATAAGCTAAGTTTTTTTTTCAAATCCCAAATGCAACCTAAGATCCCTCTCACAAATCCAAATCGAATGGTCCAACCAACAGTAGAGTGCTATGTGTTATGATCACAAAAATAACCACCCTTCAACATAAACAAAAACATGAAATAAATTAATTTTGTTAGAATTATGGTTAAGTGATTGAACACACTATTTCTAACAGTTTAAGCTTTTGGGACAATTGGTAATTTAACATAATATCAAAGCAGGAGATCCTGAGTTCGATTCATGTCTTCACTCTACCTTTCATTTAAAATGTTAAATTCCCACTTGTTGGGCTCTCACTTACTTAGGAAAAGTTTAAGCCTACAAGTGAGGGGGAGTATTAGAATTATAATTAAGTAATTAAACCCACAATTTTCTAACAGTTTAAACTTTTGGGACAATTACTCATATCTATGCATGCAATAGTGTAATAGTTTATTGGTGATTACATGCATACATCATAATGTAACAAAACTAATTAGGGACATGCAAAAGAGATCAAACTGAAATTGCCTTATTATGCAATACTACAAAGTACGGAAACTGGCATTTTTTTGCGCTAATTCTAAACCATATTTGCTTATGGGAATGTGAAGCCATTCACCGTCATACCTCCTGATAGGCCACAAATGCGTTGACCCTTTGTGATTAATTAGCCAAGTTTTAAATTAATCAAGTTAACACAAAGCACCAATAATCTGGAGAATGTAGCGGAAATAAAATTGACACGGTGATTTGTTTACGAATGGGGAAAATTTAACGGCAAAAACCCCACCGGGGGATTTAAAGTCACCAATCCCGAAACTCCACTATTATCACAACAAGGGGTTACAAGTAAAGGAATCTTAGTACCTTACCTACAGTTGAACCCTTACTATAATACCCAATTGGACTTGTTCTGTAATGTCAGTTTCTCCTTTTGATGCATGGCTTCCAGTACGTGACTAACCAATTTGATGTGTGGATTCCAGTACGCGGCTTACTCCTTTGCACGAATCTCAGTACGTGACTAACTCCACAACAACCTTTTGATTGTTGTAGTTGATTTGTAGCAGCTTCACATAAAAACACCAATAAGATCTTCAATGTTGGTGGAAGAGACTTTACTTGGTTAACAAACCCAAAGGCGTACAAGAAACGCAGCAAAAACTATTTCATCTGTAGGAGGAGGTTAGGGTTTCAAATAGAAAACCTTATAAAGCTCTCTAGGGTTAGGTTTTTCTTTTTCCTCCTCATTTTAAATAGGAGCTTAATGGGCTCTCCTATTCTAAATAGGTTTACACAAATCTTGGGCTTACCTAGTCCAATAAGAATTATATAAACCCATAAACAATTAGCCTTTTAGAGTAAAAACGTTGCTGGCTATAATCTGACTCCCGTAAGCTCGCTCGATCGAGACATCTGTCGAGCTTTAATGAATCTCGACAGATCGAGATTCTGTCGAGGAGGTATTGAGACCTGCAATTTGCACTTTTCTTGAGCAGTTCTTGAGTAGTCTTCATGTCTTCAATTTAACCACTTATAATGATCATCTTGAACCTACTTAGATTTATCCAAATACAAGTAAAGTGCGTTTTGTCAAAGGATATGCCAATTACATAAAAATATGTCCTCAACACCTCCATCAATGCATATAGTCTCCCCGGTCATGTATGAGGCTGCTGGTAGGCATAGGAATGCTACCAAGGAAGACACCTCTTTGGGCTCTACAACACGTCCCATAGGTGTTCAAGAGATTACAAGATTGAAAAAGTTTTCATCATCCAAATACTACAATAAAAAAGGAAAATAATAATTATGACATAATTTAATAAGCTTGTAATTAATTTTGATACGTTAATAGGTTAAACTTCCATCGTATCTTTCATTAAAAAAAAAAAAATTAAAGCACACGGGTGTGATGAAGAGGTCATTACAAGTTGGGCTAAAGGGGTCTTGATGTACCAAGGTGCAACACAATTGGTCCTTATATTATCTTTTGCTCAGTCGCAAGCCAAATTTTTTGTCAGTTGATTCATTGCCCCTGCATACTTATAAAGACCTTTAATATTGTAGCCAGGGGCGGAGCCAGGAATTTTTGTTTGGGGGGGCCAAGTTGTAGCACTAATATATTTATCAAAACAACCCTCATATACATATATATATATATATACACACACACATGTTTTTTTATTATAAATACACACTTTTTAATTTGATAAGTTATATATACATACACTTACCCAACAAAAAAAAAAAAACCTTAGTATTTTCAATCAAAGTTATGTTTGATGACGATCTTTATAAAATAAAATTCATTTTTTCCATTTTCATAGTGAAATTCTTGAAAAAGTTTCATTTTAAATACAAATTATCAAATTTTATACTAAAGTAAAAAATCTTTCGATTGAACTAAAGAAAATTTCAAATACATGCAACTAAAGACATTAAAATAAATTAGACTCCAAACATATTTAAAACTATCTTGCTCTAACTTATTATGTGTCAACTAAAGACACATTTGATGTGTAGTTTTAATGACAAGATTTTTTTAATGAATCGATGACTTGTTAATTGCCACATAACAAGTTAAAAAAGATAAATTCAAACATGTTTGATGTGAAATTTTATCAAATATTTAACAGATGTAAGAGCACATTTTACAATAAAAAATAGAATTGCGAAAAATAAAGTTATACCTTTATAACTATTAGACCAATTATTTTTTTTAATAGCATCATTAGACTAATTCAAATATTTGGGAGGGCCAACTCTTATTTTTATAGACTAAACTTTGAAAATACTAAAATAATTATCTATATAATTTAAAAAATTCAAAATTTTGGGGGGCCACAACACAGCTCCGCCCCTGATTGTAGCTCAAAGTAGTAATAATACAATCCAAAAAATGATGAGACAAGCCTAGGTTACCTTAACTTGCTCCATATATGGAGCCCCCACTGACTGATACAGCCCCACAAACTGAAGACACAAAGACAATGCTTCCTGCTGACGAAGCTTTCAATAGAGGATGGGCAAGTTGGCTCCAGTGATAAGCTGATTCAAAATTTGTGGCCATGATAAATGAGAAATCTTGGGCCGTATACTCCAAGGTCGGTTTTGTTTTGTTTGTCCCAACATTGTTAATATATATCCATGCATTTATTGAACAAAAGCGCCAATTAGGAAATATATAAAAAATGCTAGTAAAAGCTAGTGTCATTAATAAATTGACATAATAAATAAATTTCTGGATGATTAGTTTTTTAAAAGCTTATTTGCATCACTATTTCAAAATAGTTATGCAAATACATACATAAAAATATGGGCTAGAATACAACCTCAATCATAATGGAGGGATTAACCAAAAAAAAAAGCATAACCAAGGGCTGACTTAGAAGGATGTTAAGTTTCCCATTAAAGCGATTAGAGGCAGAGCTAATTAGATTCTCTCTTTCAGCTCTAGAGGATACATCGCACACTGAACCGGTGACTTGGAGACCCTTCTTCCTCCATTCACTTAAACACTCATTAAGGTCGACCTCGTTTCGAGCATGTATGCACAGTTGCTCCAAGACCTGCTAGTTCCTCCACAATAGCATGCCTAATCACAGAATAATAGAAGGGGATCAGTTTTTTTAGCGAACCAGCGCGTTGAGAACATTGCTTCAGCTTCTTTTGAATGAATATACTATTGTGAGGTGAATCTACTAAGAAGAAGCATAAGAAGAGAAGTACTGAAAGTGTTGAGGCACGTGAGGTTCACATGGAAGAGGTTGGTAAAGATGAGATGCAGCAGAGATCAGTTGATAAGGAACAGGTAGATGCAGACACGTGTACATTGAGCATTAACTAATTCCGCATTTGAAGCCACTGACCCCTGAATTCACGGATCAATGAGTTTTAGAAATTCTTTTCTCTAATTTTTTATTTTTTATTTTTTTATATATATACTTGCTTGTACATAAAAGGAAAACTTACTTTGTAAATTCTCATTCAATGAAATAATAATCTTCTATTTACCTTTCCTTGCAAAGAGAAACACAGAGAGAGAGAGAGAGAGAGAGAGAGAGGTACAGAGTGTTTTTCATTGAGTGTGTTACTGTTTTTCACGGTATCAGAGTTGTAACAATGGCTTCCGCTGATCAAGCTTCTTCGATTCTTGTTCCAGATCCAGTGGATTCTTTGGATTCTAATGAATTGAATCCCAATCCATATTGCTTGAAGAGTGGTGATAATCCTGGTTCTGTTTTGGTCATTGAACTTTTGATTGGACGTGTCAATTATCCATCCTAGTCACGAGCAATGGTTATTGCTCTCACTGCCAAGAACAAAATTGAGTTCATCAATGGTGTTATCAGCAAACCAGAAACCAATTCTCCACTGTACAAAGCTTTGCGAACACAATGGTTCTTTCTTAGATATACAACTTTGTGAACAAGAACATCAAATCTAGTGTGATGTACAACGAGACTGCTAGGCAAGTCTGGTTGGATCTGAAGCATAGATTTGCTCAAGGCAATGCTACCAGGATTTGCTCACTACAAAAGGCAATTTCTCACATCTCTTAGAACAATCTCTTGGTGAGTGATTACTTCGCTAACTTCAAGACACTTTCTGATGAATTGATGAATTGTGATCCTTTGCCTGAATGTTCTTGTGGAGCAATGAGGATTTTAACTGAAAAATTTGAGAAAGATTGTGTGATGAAGTTCCTAATGGGACTGAATGAGAACTATGCTGCAATTCGAACTCAAGTCCTCATGGCTAATCCAATGCCAGATCTGAATAAGGTGTATTCTATGGTTCTTCATGAGGAAATGCAAAAGAACATTAGTTCATCCTCCTCCTCTGAGATTGAAGCAGCTGCTTTGTATTCTAATGTAAGTGCTAAGCCTAATTCAGGGAATAGGTATGGCAATCGAAAAGAAAGGCCAATTTGCAGTCACTGTGGCATTCAAGGGCACATTATTGACAAATGTTACAAGTTACATGGCTATCCACCTGGATATAAACCAAAAGGAAATTCATCTTCAGCAAATCAGGTTTCCAATTTCATTGCAAATGATCAATTGGTCATATCAAATTTTGGTTCCATGTCCACCACTGGTTCACTGGAGCATCAGGTCATGAAGTGCCCTATCACTCAAGAACAATGCCAGCAGCTAATGGCTTTCTTGAACAGTCAGTCTTTGGATGGATTTCAGGTTGGAAGTTCTCATCAGCCAGGAAGTTCTCATCAGGCAGCCAGTGTGGTAGCAACAGGTCTTCACTCTCAGGCCATGGTATAACACCCTCTAATGCCTAATTTCACAGGTAAGGTTATAACTTCCTCTTGTGCTTCCACCTTAGACCTTTCACATTCCATTTTTTCTTCCCAAAAAGTTAATAGACTAGCTTTTTCTGCTAGTACTTGGATATTGGATACTGGAGCTAGTGATCATTTTGTTCTTTCTGTCACTATTCTATCTACCATAACTTCCACTATAGAAGCTTATGTTCAATTACCTAATGGAGAGATTGCATTAGTAAGTCACATTGGCACTGTCATTATCACAGAACATTTAATCCTTGAAAATGTCTTGGTTGTTCCTTCTTTTCACTTCAATCTCATTTTTGTTAGTCAATTAGTTAAGTCCTTAACTTGTTGTTTCATCTTCCTTGGTGATATGTGTTTTATCCAGGACCTTCTTCACTGGAAGATGATTGGTCTGGGTAAAGAACATCAAGGACTTTACTTTCTTCAAAACATTGCAACATAGTGCTTTTCTCAGATTACTACTTTTTTACCTTCCATTGCATCAGCTATTCGAACTGATCTTTGGCACATCAGATTGGGTCATCCTTCTTATCAAAAATTGTACATATTGAATAAAACTACGCCTATTGTTTCTTGAAATAACAATGAACCTTGTATGGTCTGCCCTTTGGCAAAACAAAAGAAATTACCTTTTCCTGCTAGTCAGCATGTTGTGGATTGTGCTTTTGCTTTAATACATATTGACATTTGGGGTCCTTTTTCTATTCCTACAGTTGATGTTTATAGATTCTTCTTAACAATAGTTGATGATTACACTAGATGTACTTGGCTTTATCTTTTAAGGTTCAAGTCTGAGTGTCAATCAATTTTAAGAAATTTTTGTTCTATGGTTGAAACACAATTTGACCTCAAAGTTAAGATCATTAGATCAGACAATGCAGCTGAATTTGTGATAAAATATTTTTATCAAGAAAAAAGAATTATTCATCAGTTGAGCTGTGTTCAAACTCCACAAGAAAATTTTGTTGTTGAGAGGAAGCATCAACACCTCTTAAATGTAGCAAGAGCATTGAGGTTTCAGTCCAATCTGCCTTTACATTTTTGGGGTGATTGTGTGTTGACAGAAGCTTATCTGATTAATAGGTTACCTTCTTTTCCTTTGAATCACAAAACCCCTTATGAAATGCTTTTCAAAAAACTGCCTTCCTATACTTACTTAAAGGTTTTTGGTTGTTTGTGTTTTGCTTCTACTCTTTCTCATAATAGGCACAAATTTGCTCCTAGAGCCAAGAAATGTGTTTTCTTAGGCTATCCATTTGGCATTAAAGGATATAAAGTTCTGGATATTGACACCAATACCTCCTTTATTTCAAGGGATGTTGTTTTTCATGAAACAATTTTTCCCTTTGCCTTTGCTTCTGTTCAGGTAGATTCAGATTTCCTTGTTTTTCCTAAACCTGTTTTGGATTGTGAATCTGATCCTATAGTTGATACTATTGAGCATTTTGAGTATGATGACTCTCCTCCTATTCAAGATTCTGCTCTTATTGTTCATACTGAGCCGATACACCTATTACATCTCCTACTATTGCCTCTACTCCTAATCAACTTCATGATTCTTTTGTTTCTGATATACCTTCTTCTAGTACACAATCAGCTCCTGTTTCTAATGATATCATAGCTCAGCCATCTATTCCTGACATCATAACTCCACCTCTTAGAAGGTCTACTAGATCTCACAAAACCCCTATTTACCTACAAGATTATTCATTTAAGTCTTCTGCTCTTGTTCCTACTGCTGGCCAGCCTTATGACATTAGGTGTCATCTCACCTATGCCAAACTTTCCACCAAGTACAAGTCCTTTGCTTTAGCAATTTCCAATCCTAACTCTGAACCTACTTTCTATCATGAAGTTGTGAAATTTTCTCATTGGAGGGCTGCCATGCAGGCAGAGATTGAAATTCTTGAACCTAATAATACTTAGTCTGTTGTGCCTCTTCCATCTGGTAAGGTTGCTATTGGTTCAAAATGGGTTTACAAAGTGAAATATCACTCTGATGGTACCATTGAAAGATACAAGGCCAGGTTAGTGGCCAAAGGATATACATAGAAGGCAGGTATTAACTATAATGAGACATTCTCTCTTGTGGTTAAGTTCATTACTATGAGGTTAGTTCTTACTTTAGCTACAGTGAAACAATGGCACATCCTTCAGCTTGATGTCAACAATGTGTTTCTGCATGGTGACTTGCTTGAAGATGTTTATATATCCCTTCCATTGGGGTTTCATAGCAAGGGGGAGACAGAAGGTAAAGGGGAGCTTGTTCAAGGTGCTTAAGGTCCTTTAGTTTGCAAATTAAACAAATCTTTGTATGGTTTGAAGCAAGCATCCAGGAAATGGTTTGCCAAACTTTCTAATGCTATCTTGGAATTGGGTTTTGTTCAATCTAAAGTTGATTATTCACTTTTTACCTTTATTAAAGGTTCTGTTTTTGTAGCACTGCTGGTATATGTGGATGACATACTCTTTACTGGAAATGATGAGTCCTATATTACTTATTTGGAGGGCATGCTAGACACTAGGTTTAAGCTCAAGGACCTAGGACTTGTCCAATATTTCTTGGGGATAGAAGGAGCTAGAAGCAAGGCACGAATAGCTCTAAACCAAAGGAAGTATGCATTAGAGATTCTGCAAGACACAGGCTTAGCTGGCTCTAAGCCTTTCAATACACCCATGGAGCAAAATATTAAGCTGTCTAAAACCAGTGGGGTTCTATTAAATGATCCTACACAGTTTAGAAGACTTATTGGAAGGCTAATATACCTTACCATGACTAGATTAGACATAACATATGCAGTACACTTGCTCAGCTAATACCTCAGTAAACCAAAAGAGCCACACTTGAAGGCAGCCTTTAGAATTGTTCAGTACATCAAAGGATCACCAGGGCAAGGTCTTTTTCTCTCCAGCAATACAAAATTGCACTTAAAGGCATTCTGTGATGCAGACTGGGCTGGATGTCTAGACACTCATAGATCTATAACAAGCTATTGTGTCTATCTAGGGGAGTCCCTAATCTCCTAGAGGTCAAAAAAGAAAGGTATTGTTTCAATTAGTTCAACAGAAGCTGAATATAGGGCCATGGCTTCAACTACTTGTGAGATTGTGTGGTTGAAGCAGCTGTTGAAGGACCTTCATATAGAGCATAAAAGGTAAGCACTATTGTATTGTGATAATCAAGCAGCTCTTCACATAGCTGCCAATCCTGTTTTCCATGAGCGTAGCAAACTCATTTAAATATATTGTCATTTGGTTAGGGAAAAAATATAGAGAGGCATCATCAAAACTTTTCACATTGCAGGGGTTAATCAAAATGTAGACATATTTACTAAACCCCTGGGATTTTCATCTTTTTCAAAGTTGGTAGCAAAGTTAGGAATGATAGATATCTACAAACTTGCTGCAGAATCAATAGAGGTTCAAGGTAGCGAATCAACCACAACAGCAGTGGCTACCTTGAGGGGGAGTGTTAAGAAGAAACAAAAGAAGAGAAGTGCTGAAAGTGTTGAGGCACGTGAGGTTCACATGGAAGAGGTTGGTAAAGATGAGATGCAGCAGAGATCAGTTGATAAGGAACAGGCAGATGCAGACACATGTACATTGAGCATTAACTAATTCCGCACTTGAAGCCACTGACCCTTGAATTCACGGATCAATTAGTTTTAGAAATTCTTTTCTCAATTTTTTTTTTATTTTTAAATATTTTCTTTTATATACTTGCTTGTACATAAAAGGAAAACTTACTTTGTAAATTCTCAGTCATTGTCATTCAATGAAATAATAATCTTCTATTTACCTTTCCTTGCAGAGAGAGAGAGAGAGAGAGAGAGAGAGAGAGAGAGAGAGAGAGAGAGAGAGAGAGAGAGAGAGAGAGAGAGTGCTTTTCATTGAGTGTGTTACTGTTTTTCAGAATTACTTAGTATATTGTACTGATGATACGTACATATCATATTATGATGCATAAATGAGAGCTACTAGGAGCCTCCTAGTATTGTACTGATGATACGCACATATCATATTATGATGCATAAAGGAGAGTAGCAGGAAAGTATTATGATTGAAAATATTAGCAAGAAAAAGTAGTAAGAACAAGTAATTGATGAAGCTTTCTAGTTAAAAACAATAGCAACAAAGCGAACACAAAAGGGAAAGAAAGTAGGGACCCTATTCCTTTGCTTCCACCGGTAACAAGAACGGTCATGCCTTGAAGAGACCATCTGCTGTTATCGGGCTGAGCCATTCTGTGAGATTTGTAAACCTAGAGAGGAAAGCTTGAAAGCTAGAGAGAAAACTAGAGAGAAAGATTGAGAAACTTCTAGATTGTATTGAACTGATTAAGACCCTACAAGATCCTATATATATATCAGTAACAGAAAAGAGACAAACTAACTACCAAATATCAGGTTAATGAAAGGATATGAAATAAAATTAAATTTAGACAAAGCGAAGTATTATGTTCAACTAAACTCTGTTTATTGTCATTAAATTATTGCCAGCTCTTATCAAATGAGATCTTTTGTGTGTATTTGTAAGCATGTTTGATTATGTAGGAAAGTTTGATTTAATAGGAAATACTAAGAAAAAATAAGCACTGACGAAAGGAAAGAACTAAGTGGGAACAAAAAACTGAAAGAACGGATAGATACTAGTATTTCGAGTTTATATATATATATATATATATATATATGAGTAATTCTACTGTACCCCTCCCAAAAAAAGGGGGGTACGGTACCCACCTAATAGGTAACCTGCTATATCAAGTTACTTTTTTCTCACATTTGATGGTTCCGTCCTCACATTGTGCAGTTCTAATATCACATGTGACAGTTCTTTTCTTACATTTGGTGGTTCCCTTACTTTTTTCTCACATTTGACGGTTCCATCCTCACATTGTGCAGTTCCAACATCACATGTGACAGTTCTTTTCTCACATTTGGTGATTTCCTTATTTTTTTCTCACATTTGACGGTTCCATCCTCACATTGTGCAGTTCCAATATCACATGTGACAGTTCTTTTCTCACATTTGGTGGTTCCCTTATTTTTTTCTCACACTTGACGGTTCTATCCTCACATTGTGCAGTTCCAACATTACATGTGACAGTTCTTTTCTCACATTTGGTGGTTCTCTTATTTTTTTCTCACACTTGACGGTTCTATCCTCACATTGTGCAGTTCCAACATCACATGTGACAGTTCTTTTCTCACATTTGGTGGTTCCCTTACTTTCTTTTCTTACATTTGACGGTTCTATCCTCACATTGTGCAGTTCCAATATCACATGTGATAGTTCTTTTCTCACATTTGATGGTTCACTTATTTTTTTCTCACACTTAACGGTTCTATCCTCACATTGTGCAGTTCCAATATCATAAAATCACTGTCATTCTAGTGACCGAAAAATATCTTGTAGTGAAGTATTTCTAGCATTTTCTATTATTTTTGAACGTTGTTCATTTTCATCTGAAAGCACTAGACTTGAAGCCAGCTTGTATCGAATACGTTCCGACCAGCTATCCTGCAAAAAGTAGACATTGTTGATGAATAAGAAGCTTAAGCAAATTATGCAAAAACTATAAAACATACTTCCAATAAATATATTACCAACAAGAGTAGATTCTGTTTGAAAATTTTTGTATACATGTGCTTAATAACATACATGCCGCAATCATACCTGAAATATGAAAACAGTTAAAACTTAAAAAACCTAAAAATTCACATAATAGTTATCTGTATGTGCAAATCTACAATTTAGTACGTACCCATTATTTTGTATGGGATTCAACGGTGGTGATTGCAATGGAAATTTGGTAATACTATTAGTATAGTTGTCTTTCTCCAAAAAACTCAATAACTTATCAAGGCCTTTTACCTATCGCAAAGTGAGATTATACGCAATTATTAAGTACAAAACTTACCAAAACCGCATATTAAAATTATTATTGAAATTAATAGAAAAAGAGACAGTACCACTGTTTGCACATTTTTTATTCGAATGTCTTGCCTAGTTGTGCTTGGCAAAGAGTCCAATATATGTATGCATTTTTTTCTTGAACTAAAGTCAACGACACATAAGTACCAGTGACTATTATTGTCATTCATAGGGATATAAATCTACAAGTACAAACAAGCAATGTATTAGCATGTGTTAATTTAAAATACACAAGTATGTTGAGTAAATTTACCTATTCACAACACATCAATCTTGACATATACTTCTCATCATCCCTATATGTCTTTTTAAACCATTCCAGTGTGGGATTGCCATCTTCTTCAATCATTTTTTGCTACAAACATATATATAAAAAAATAACTAAGGGATTAAATACTATAAGCACAACCCGAAACATATATAAAAAATGAAAAGTAATGTGTCAATTAAATACTATACGTACAACCAAAAATAATAAAGCAAACTTACCGAGAAATGTGTTGGCAAATGCCACGCATATAGTTTTTTATACTTTTTCTCTTCCAAAGTCAGCATGCAAATGGTCAAGTTAATAATCTAGCATAAAATATTATTGTTACAATTAGTGAATAAATAAACAAAATTAATATTATATTTTCCTATTTTAATTTCATAAACTAACCTGACTGCTTATCCATTGGTTAGGGAGCAATGAAAAAAAAGCCGCACGATCACAGTACTCATATTTCATGTTAGCAAGAACTTCACTGAATATTATTCATTGACAATTTATTTAGTTAGATCTTATTCAAATAATGCATTAACATTAATTTCTATATATAAACAAAAATGACAAACCTCCCATCTAGATCCTTATTGAAAATATAATTGCATATGATCTTCTCCAATTCAGTAAATGGTGCAAACTCATTGATATTCTCCTTATCAACCAGTCCAGATTCCTAAAACGTTATAGTATATAATAATTAACATAGGAAAATATGTTGTATTCACACCCTACTATATTACTGTACACATTAAAGGATTCACCTGGGACGTATCTTTGATTTTTTTCCTCTTTTTCAAATTCGGAACCACAGCTTGGGATGTGGCAATTGGGCTACGTTTTAGAGATTTGGTGACTTTACTCCTAGCAGAATGTGTAACACATGACGCAATAATTCTATTGTTATCTGGGAAAGTTAATTGTAGCATATCCACATCCTGCACAATATATAACAAATAAACAAATTTAAAAAATCGTGTAGCTAATAGAAATTCTAAACAATTTTAAAATAATTAACTAGCAAGTAATGAATTGCTTACCACATTACGAGATAGGACGGTTTTGCTACCAGGTTTTTGTATGGATTTGCTTAGCGCAGCCATGTGAACATTGCGGTCATTCTCCATTGTGTCTTGTATTGGAGATGGTAACACCGTCTTAAATTCTCTTTTAATGGGTACTGTATCATCTTGATTCATTTTGTCTTGAATTGGAGATGTAGACTTTTTCTTAGATTCTTTTTTAACATGAACAATATCATCTTGGTCCATTTTGTCTTGGATTGGAGATGTAGACTCTTTCTTAGGCAGCACCTTTGTCTCATTTTCAAGCTCTTCTACAATATCATTTAGGTCCAAATCAATGGTATGTCCAGTACGTTCCATTTTTGCTACATTCTTTAACTCCAAACAAATAGGTTTGGATGTATCATCTTGGCGCATTTTGTCTTGAACTGGAGATGCAGACTCTTTCTTAGAATTTTTTTTAACATGAACTATATCATCTTGGTCCATTTTGTCTTGGACTAGAGATGTAGACTCTTTCTTTGGAAGCACCTTTGTCTCATTTTTAAGGTCTTCTACAATATCATTTAGGTCCAAATCAATGGTATGTCCAATACATTCCCTTTTTGCTAAATTCTTAAACTCCAAACAAATATCATTCTTAAATGTTTTCATATTGTTTGCTACATTCTTTAACTCCAAAACAATATCATTCTTAAATGTTTCCATAGTGTTTGCAATGACATTCTTCAACTCCAAAACAATATCTTTCTTAAATGTTTCCATATTTTTTGCAATGACATTCACGGTGTTATGCAAAACTAGCATATCATCTCTAATACTTGTTAATGATTGCTCAAATCTACGAGTTGCTTCATCAGAATCCTGTGGATTAATTTATAGAAACAATCATAAAAAAAATGTCCATTACCAAAAAATCATCAAAGTCATACAATTTATTGGGTGGAAATAATACCATATTTGGCTTGTGTTCATCCCTACATGGCATAGCATGAGACTGATTAATATGTTGATTTTCCAATGGAATATTGGCAGTCTCATATCCACCCTCCATTTGTGTTACTACTAACTATGATAAACATAAAATAAATAATGTCAATTACATACGGTAAAAATTCAAATAAACACTATATTTAATAGAATAATAAGTATTCAAACATTATAAAAAATCAGTTGTTACCTTAGGACTATCAAAACCTCCAATTGAATGTAATTTCAACATCCTTTGCTTAACTTCCTCTTTTCCCCAAAAACAAATACGTGGTCGAAGTCGTTTGGAAACATGTTCAACATCAATTTCAACGTTAACGTGTTCAAAATAAAACAACTGCAAATGTATAAAATGTTTATAAAATTATAATCAAGATTCATAAAAATTTAAGAAACAAAATTGTATTATTAATGTAACTATTTACTACATATTACCATTAATAACAACACGCAACCATCAACTGCTACAAGATTCTTGTCTTTATGTTTGCGTACACCTTGAATGAGAAAATCTAGCACAAACTTCGCCCAATTTAAGTTTCTAATCTCTTCAACATTACGGCAAATTAAAATAAAATACCGTTTCATATAAGATTTTGTAGTGGGACATAATAAAGTACCCACTATAAACAGCAAAAAATAACTCACAAATTTATTTCCAGATGTTTCCATCTTATTCAATTCATCCTCTAAGAGCTTAATTGGTATATCCCCTTCCACATTTAGTCCATATTCTTGGCACATATGATTTATCTCTTCTGCACTCCCAACAATAGATATATCAACCCCATTTGATTTTATCCCTAAAATATATTCTACATCTTCAGTAGAAATCGGTAACCTCTTACCACAAATATCCAATGCACATGAATCTTGGTCAAAATGATCAATTAACCATTTGCATAAATCTCTATCCAAGTTTATTTCCTTTAAATCCAACAAACTACCAAACCCTAACCCTTGTATGACAAATTTTTGACTTGGATTCAATTTGTTCACCATTGAACGAACGCGACCAAGGGTACACCGAGTATCTAATAAAACCTGCATTATAAAATGAATAAAAAGGGTTTTATAACGAAATTTAATACATAGTGATGCATTCTAAAAGTTTCATAGGTAAATACTTACTTTACGTGATTTGCAAGGAATATTATGTGTTAAATTTGCATAATTTTCAGAATTCTTACGTCCTTCCCTCCTATACTCTAATTTAGAGTCGTCATCAAGATTATTCCACTTTTTTGTAATCTCATCCTTAACCTGTAATTTTAGATTTTCATACTCAAGTATGATGTCCATGAATATGTGAACTAAACCACAATAATAACCTAAAAAAATATAAGTATTATTCGACTTACAGCTTTGCTTATCTTGACAATGCCTTCAGCTTTCATCATTTCTACTTGCTTTTTACTAAAAATCCAAATTAAACAAAACTCACTTTCTTGAATATAACAATAGGAAAAGTAAAACAAGTGAATATATACTGAATTGCGTGAATCTTACTAATAAATTATAAATGCTCCAAGTGGTCTTTTCGGGTGCCTAACTTGAGCATCTTGCTCTTCAATGGCATCTTGCTCTTCAATGTTCTTCACTCTTCCCATACTCCTATCGTAATATAGCATGAAAAAAAAAAAAAAAAGGTCAGCAATAACATACATTAAAAAGAAAATATATTTCACGATTGAAAGAACCTACAAACTTTTTTTCACTCTAAACGGTTGATAATTCTTAAATACATTTCACTGTTGACTTTGATATTTCATATATTTCAATCAATGACTTATTTACCATATAATTTATATATCTTCAATCAACAGAAGCCCAAATAGATGAATAGGGTCCCTAATAATGTGAGAATGAAAAAAGTAGGCCAAATTATCAATAATCAAAGAGGTTGAACAAGATACAATACAAGCAGCGTTGAAAATAATGTAAAATGCCAATGATCCAATTGGTCTGAAGCTTGAATGTAAATTAAGAGCTCTTAATTTTAGTAATGCTAAATGCACGTCGGTCAATAAATAAAGTAATAATTTTTCACCCTTCTTTTGAGAAATATTATTGGTGCAGGTGGTGTCAATAATTTACGTACATAAAATGATGTTCCTCCGTGACAAGCGGTGAAAAAATTTGAAAATTTTTTCGAACGCCAAAACCATATAGTCCCAGACTCCCAGTACAAACATTAATGCACTGAGTGTCCCAGTACAAGCATTACACTGTTTCCTCAATAAAATGCTCAGTCATGGTAGTAATAATTGTCACAATTTGATAAACAAGAGGAATGTCTGCAGGGACAAGATGAGAACATGATTCCAACAGAAGCTTCAATAGAGAAAAGAGATGGGGAAATGTCTTCAATGAAAATAGCTGAAGGCAATGATGGCATTAACAGGGTTGCTGAAGCTGAGGGAAATAGTGTGAAGGAAATAGCAAAAGGTGAAGAAGAGTTGGAACCGGTCTTCCAGAGAGATGCAAATGAGAAGCTTGAACAAGTTCTAGATGTAACACCTGGAGAAATGGAGGCAGAATCTTCAAGTGAAGATATGAAAAAGACTACCTGCATGAAAGAGGAAGGAATCATTCAGAACCTCGAAGAAACTTCAGAAACAGAAACTATTGATGATAAAAAAGAAAAAGAAGCTGCAAGAGAAAAGGTAAATGCTATAATAAAATCTTGGTAGTTGAGAAATTCTCACTTTTCCCAAAAACTTAAACTATTAGGAAATGGTAAATTTAACCATTCACCCAATATTTGAACACTCCTCTCATATGGGCTCAAACTCCCTCTAAATAAGTGGGGCCAGACACAGGATGTTTAACTTTTTAGATGGGATAGAGAGGAGATATGCTTCAAACTTAGGACCACCACTTTAACACCATCACAAATTACTAATTCTCCCAAAAGTATAAATTGTTAGGAAAGAGTAAATTTGATTATTTTACCTTCATTATAACAAAAGTCAAATCTCATTTATATTTGGTTATTACGTGACAAGTTGTTTTACTGCAGAGATTAAGTTGACCACTAATCTGGAGGATCTTAAACTAAAGAATGAGTCACTGGGGGATACGAAAAAAGAAAAAGGCACAATTGTGCTATTGACTCACCATATGTTCAGCACTTAACATGTTTTTATTTTGTTTTCCCATTTTAAACAATATGCATTTTCTTCAAAGTGTGCTGCTACTACAAAATTTTTATGCAGATTTGAACTCCCACTGCCCAGTTGTTAGGAGAATAGAGAATTGATAGTTTGCAAAAGAAACCTAAAATTCACCAAACCCACGGAAACTGAGTTTCTTATATTTACTATGGGGGTACTATCAAAAAATATTCCAATTATTCAATCTTGTGCATTACTGTCAAGTATCAACTAATACATCCTCAATTTAATATCAGAGGTACACTTTACTGATTTCTTTTCTATCAAAACAATGGAGTCTAATTCAAAGCTTCATTTGCAATGTAGACATTTGATGCTACTACTAGTATCCACAAAGGAAATAGGAACTGATATTAGAGGAAATTGACAGTGTTAAGGGCCAGTATCCAAAATTCAATGAGAAAGAAACAACTGAAGAGAACTCCAAAGATCGACAGGTTCTACTTAGATAAAAATTTTAAGTTTAAAAGAAATTAAATTCATCATTGTTCTCTTCTCTAATTACCAAACCTTTCTCCCTTCCCTTTCTTTTCATTAGGAATGTAGGGGGTTAGGGACAACAGCTTCAAGTATAGAAGAAGAAAAACCAAACTTGGAGGAGCCAGGCATTGCGGAACTCTCTTCTTCATCAGTTGGAGAGGTAATAGTAAAGGAATTAAAAGAAGAGGTCAGCTTGTACACAGAATCTGAATTGGTTTACAAATCTACCATTTTGTGTTTCTCAGTTTCTGACTTACAATTTTATTTGTTGAACAGGTCAAAGGCCCAAATTTGGAGCTCATAGAGCAGATTGGAGCAAAAGATTTGACAGAGGAATCAAAATCAGGGACCTTACAGGACAGCGAAGAGCCAAATAAAAACTTCAATACTTTGAGTATTGTAGAAACCTCTTCTTTTGTGCCTGATATATTTGAGAAAATGATCAAAGAACAAATCCTGAAGCAAGAAGAACACACAAATAAAGATTCTGATTCTGCAACTGTCATAATTTTTAGTGAAGAAACAGGCTTGAAAGAAGCCAAACCAGAAAATAATGAGCGAGTCAAAAGCTCTAATATTGCTACTGAAGGGCCAGCAACAACTGAAACAGACAGATCTAACTTAGTCAATGTAGACATTAATGTCCAACCAGAGAAGATTTCCGGCTTAGAAGAGAATAGGAACAAGGGGATTTTGACCATAGCAGAAGGAGGTGGAGAAAAAAATGAGCATCAAATGGAGGATAAAGCTCCTACTGCAGGAATTGGCCATGAAGTAGAAGTGACCACTGCTGAGAAACCTTTAGATAGCGTATCAGAAGATAGCTTTCAAGATTCTTATATGACGCCTTTCAAAGACCATGAGCCCATGATAATTGAATTAAGCAGGATGGTAGAAGAGACTCTAGCAAGAGACGAAACCACATATGCAAATGCCAAAACTCCTTCCAGGGTGAAGGAAACAAATGAGAACTTAACGCAAAAGGAAGATGAATCCATTAAATCTAAAGATGTTTCTGAATTGTTCTCTTCAGATGATGGGAAGGAGGGTGTAAATGAAGAAGTCCAAAAGCACAAGGATGCAGAGTCACATATGCTCCCTAAGATACAGAATGAAAAGAATAGCTCTGATGCAGAAGATGTGGATATCTCAAAAAGGGGAGAAACCAGTGATTCGGCGGATCAAACTGAGGTATGTAAGATTACCTGCTATGATACCATGACAAATTAATACTTGTCCCAAAAGTTTAAGGTGTTAAAAAATGGGGAGATTATTAACAATTGTTTAACCCTTATTTTAACAAAATTCATATCTCATTTATATTCGGTTACTTATGTGACAAGTTGTTTCCCCACGTAGATTAAGTTGACCACCAAGCAGGAGGATCTTAAACTAAAGAATGAGTCACTGGGAGATACGAAAACACTTAAGGCATAATTATGATATTGACTCACCATATGTTAAATACATCATAGTTTTTCATTTTGTTTTCCTTTTTAAATGTTATGCATTTTATTCAGTGTGTCTAGCTGCTACAAAATATATTTTTTGGATTAGAACTCTCATTGCGCAGCTGTTAGGAGCAAGAATTGATAGTTTGCAGACGGAAACCTAAAATTCACAAAACAAGGAAAGCAAGTTCCTCATATTTACTATGAGGGTGCTGGCTAAAAATATTCCATTCGTTTCAATCTTGTGCATTACCATCAAGAGTCAACTAATACATCCTAATTTAACATCACATGTACACTTTACTGATTTTCTTTTCTATCAAAACAATGTAATCTAATTCAAAACTTCATCGGCAATGTAGGTTTTTAATACTACTAGTGTCAGCAACGGAAATAGGGAACATATACTAGAGGAAACTGATATTGTTAAGGACCAGTCTCCAGCATTCAATGAGAAAGAAACAACTGAAGAGGACTCCAAAGATGATAAGGTTAGTTAAAAATTTTAAGCTTCATAAAAAATAAATTCATCTCTGTGCTCTTATCTAATTACCAAACCTTTCTCACCTCACCCCCCCCCTTCTTTTTTTAATTAGGAATCTAGTAGGTTTGAGACAACAGCTTCCCGTATAGAAACAGAACAACCGAACTTGGAGGAACCAAACATCACAGAACTCTCTTCTTTATCAGTTGGAGAAGTAACAGTAAAGGAAAACTTAAAGGAAGATGAAAGTGATGGGATGAAGTTAAAAGAGGAGGTCAGCTTGTACAAAAAATCTGAACTGTTTCCAAAATATTCCATATCTACTCTCACTTGTTGACTTACTATTTAATTTGTTCAACAGGTCAAAAGCCCAGATTTGGAGTTCATAGAGCAGATCGGGGTAAAAGATTTGACAGAGGAATCAAAATCAGGGACCTTACACGAGAGTGCAGAGCCAAATAAGATCTTCATAACTTTGACTTCTGCCATCATAGTTCCTATATATAATGGTTTTACATATGCCATACAGATAACTATTATAACTTTATCTTCATATATATAATGGTTTTACATATGCCATCATAGTTCCTACATTATACTCAATGCTCTTACTTTGGGGAGATAACTTTGAGGGCATTGGCTAAAATTTGTATTCCTCAAACTTTTACTGCTGAAGGTGGGTGGATAAATTTAAAGCACATAATAGTATTCACAAAACAAGTTTATTGCTTAACTGCTATAGGAAATTAGAGCAATGATTAATGACCAACCAAATATCTCATATACTATTTCAGCTTGCATTGTGTATTTTTCATTTGTCAGAATAAAACTACATGTTTTTTCTTCATGGTTAGTAATAGCACAGGTGACCTGTCAGATCCAAAACCAGATTGAATGATTCCAGTTTCCAAATTTTTGCATGTAACAAATAATTTGTAACAACAGTCAATCTTATAAATGTATTTAAAATAAAAGTCAATCTTTTAACAGAGTTTTCTTTACTTACTTTCCTTCCTTTGTTAATTACTTTGGAAGCCCATTCAAATCCTATGAACCAAGGGATAAAAACTTAATCCCTATTACAGCTCAGTGGATTGAACAAATCCATACTGACCCTTAAAAATACCTTCCTCATCAAGGAGGAACATACCCTAAATCACCTACTTCAATGACTAACAACTTAGTACATCTTTTGATTTTTCTAAATTCAAAAACGAAAAAAGCAAAATTTCCATAACATTGGAATCAACCAAACGGAAAAAAAAAATCAATAAATTTCGTCATAGCCTCAGAGATCACCCATCAGGAACCTTCCCAGATAACTGGTTCTTACCCAAGTTAATGGCTCTCAAATTATTCGAACCTTCAATCCCCTTTGGAATCTCACACTCCAAGGAGTTATCCGATAAATCCAGGGATCTAAGCCCATTCAAAGACCAAATCCCAGATGGTAAAGACCCCAAAAACTGATTCGATGAAAAGTTAATAGACGCAAGAGTTGAACACGAGCTCAAACTGTCTGGTATCTTCCCAGAAAGCTTGTTCTTGGCCAATGAAATGACTCGTAGAGACCCACATTGCCTAAAGAAATCTCCAAACTCACGTCTGGAGAGAAATTCTCAAGAAAATTGTTGGAGACTATGGAGAGGTCACTAAAGCAGAGCTCAGAAGCAAAAATTATTTTAAATTTTGGATTAAAAAAAAAATCAAACTCCATTAATAAAAACTTCAATCCGAATGTAAATTTTTTACACACAATCCAATTTCTGAATTTCACAAAAATATCAAATCTATTATCTTCAACGCCCTATCAAAATTCTTCGACTCAACACCAGCAGAAAGAAACACTACCCCACTATTAAAAAGGAAAAAAAAAAAAAAAATTGTGGTTACAAACAAATCCAGCAAAGCAAATTATCATTCAACCAAAACCCAGTATAAAGATTCAACCAAATTTTTTTCCCAGAAGAAAGAATATTGTGATGGAAACAGAGAATAGTCAACGGAGATTGAGATGGAAACATAGAACCTGAATATTGTGGGTGTCGCCGCCGACTTAAAATGGAAGAGAAGAACCGCCGCCGACGACTCGTACGGGAATAGATGAAGCGCCGCCGAGTTGGATTGGATGAGAAGAACCGCCTCCAATTTGAGGTTGTGGGTGCGCCGGGCTCTGAGGGTTTTGTGGGTGCGCCTCAGATTTGAGGGTTTTGTTTAGAGAGGGTTTGAGGCTGATTTGAGGTTTTTGTTTAGAGAGGCTGAGAGGCAAACACAGAGCAAGGATGAGAGAAGTAAAAGTGAAACAGGAGGAAGGCTGTTTTAATTTTTTGTTTATATAGAAAACCGGTTTCACCGGTAACCAAAAAACTTTTAAACTTATATCAACGGTCAAGATTAAAACTAAAGTAAATGAACGGTTCAAAAATAAGTGGGTACCGTACCCCCCTTTTTTGGGGGGGGGGGGGTACGGTAGAATGACCCTATATATATATATATATATATCTTAACATTGATTATAACTTGCGCAATGATCTTGTCTACTATTAATAGTTTTATAATTTAATTAATTTTGTTGATGTATTAGTTTATAAAAACATCGTTAAGATTCATGGAAAAGGATCATATCTTAAAATCAAAATAGAGTTTTGATTAGGTATGCCTTCTACTGGCACCCCCTTTTGATCTTACATTGTGACTTCTGATGCCCTTGTTGCTCCAGGAAGGCATGTGCTATCTGTTTTACATCAGTCTTCCCTACTTGAACAGAACTCGACCCCGAGCTCCCACTATCTAATGCATCAGAAGGATGGAACTCATGCAAATCAGCAACATTGAAGGTGGAAGAAATAATCATGTCTGGTGGAAGAGCAACTACATCAACATTGTTGTTGATCTTCTTTGTAATCTGAAATGACCCATATTTCTTGCCCTTCAACTTGTTGTAGGTACCAACAAGAAACCTCTCATTTCTAAGGTAAAGCAACACTAAATCCCCAACACTGAAAATCTTCTTGAAAATCTTCTCGCGTCTCTTCTTATCAGCTGCTTCTTCACACTTGGCATTAGTAGCTTCCAAATTTTGTCTCACTTCCTCTTACATTGCCTAAATATGGTCAGCCATATTCTTTGTAGCTTGACTCACTCTTGGAAGCTCAAGTAAGGGTACCAAGTCCAATGCGTGTTTAGGGGGCACGTAGTAGACAATGGCAAATGGAGACTTACAGTGCATCTGCTGACCGAGTTGTTGTAAGCAAACTTTATCTGGGACGATGCAAGATCCCACTGCTTGGGCTTCTCTCCTGAGATACACCAGATCAGACTCCTTAAAGTGCGATTAACCACTTCTATCTAGCCATCAGTCTGAGGATGACTTGTGCTACTGTAATTCAAGGAAGTGTCAAAACACTTCCACAAGGTCTACCAGAAGTGACTAATGAACTTGGTATCAAGGTCAGAGGTGATGGACTTTGGCACTCCATGCAAACGTACAACTTCTTGAAAGAATAGGTTGGCCACTCGAGTAGCATCTGAAGTCTTCTTGATATTATAAAATGGGACATCTTCGAGTACCTGTCAACCACAATAAAAACAAAATCCAGACCTCACTGGGTTCGAGGAAGACCCAATATAAAGTCCATAGACAGATCCTCTCATGGTGCTTGTGGAATTGGCAAAGACATGTATAAACTAGTATTCTCAGATTGGCCCTTGGTAGTTTGGTAGATTGGACACTTCCTCACATAATTGCTAACATCCCACTTGAGTTGTGGCCAATAATACCGCTCCTCCACCAATGCTATAGTCTCATCTCTGCCTATATGTCCACCTAAACCTCCACCATGTAGCTCCCTAATAATTCACTCCCTTAATGAACTTTTAGGGATGCATAATTGATTACCCTAAAAGAGGAAACCATCTTTGATGTACGTACTATTGACAGCAGTATGAGTTTGTTGACTCTTACCCCAAATATCACTAAAATCCTCATCATTCTCGTACAACTCCTTAAGGCAATCAAACCCTATAACTTTAGTACATAGGGTGGTCAACAATGATGCTTGCTTGCTGAGCGCATTTGCCACCTTATTAGTCACACCAGACTTGTGCTTCAATGTGAAATGGAAGTATTGTATATAAGCTACCCACCAAGCTTGCATCCTGTTAATGCTAACTTGACTATTGATGTGCTTCAATGCCTGATGATCTGTATATAATACAAACTCCCTCTGAATCAGGTAGTGTTCCCAATGCTTAAGAGTCCATACTATAGCATAGAACTCCAGCTCATAGGCCGACCATTTACTTCGAGCTTCACAAACTTTCTCACTAAAGAATGCTACTGGTTTGTTGTCTTATGAAAGAACAACACCTATCCCGACCATAAATGCATCACACTCCACTTGAAACACTTTATTGAAGTTGGGCAATGCCAAAACTAGAGTGGTGCTCAACTTCCTTGATCAAGGCAAAGCTTTGTTTTGCCGCCTTTCCCCATGAGAACCTCCCTTTCTTCAGACACTTAGTGATAGGGGCTATTATGCTACTGAAATCTCGAGCAAACCTTCAATAGAAAGTTGCCGACTTATGGAAGCTTCGCACATCACTCACTGTCTTTGGGGTTGGACATTCTCTGATTGCACAAATCTTGTCCTCATCAACATGAATCTCATCCACACTAACCACATACCCTAAGAATGACAACTTATCAATCAAGAAGCTACACTTCTTTAAGTTGATATAAAACTCATTGGCCTGCAACACCAATACTTCTCGCACATGATTATAGTGGGTTGCTTCTATCTTACTGTAAATTAGGATATCGTCAAAATAAACTACCACAAACTTCCCAATAAATAGTTTCAATACCTGATTCATAAGCCTCATGAAAGTGCTAGGAGCGTTGGACAATTCGAAAGGCATCACCATTCACTCTTACAAACTCTCCTTTGTCTTGAAAGTTGTTTTCCACACATCTCCTGGTCAAATCTGAATCTGGTGATACTCACTCTTGAGATCCAACTTGGTGTAACACTTAGACCCACTCAGAATATCAAACATGTCATTTAGTCGAGGAATAAGAAATCGATACCTGAGTGTGATCTTGTTGATGGCTTAACTATCCACACACATACGCCAGCTTCCATCCTTCTTCGATGTTAATAATGCCAGTACTGCACATGGACTTGTACTCTCCCTGATTTTCCCCTTGCTTAGAAGCTCATCCACCTGCCCTTGTAGAATCTAACCCTCTTAAGGATTCATCCTGTAATATGGTAGATTTAGTAGACTAACTCCAGAAGCTAAATCAATGTAATGTTGGATGTCGCGCATTGGTGGTAAACCTGCAGGCAGCTCTTCTAGAAAAAGTTCTTCAAACTCCTTGATCAATGGTTGAATTGCCTCAAGTATCTCAGCAACCTTCATTGGCTCTCCATCTGTCACCACTACAACATATTCCTATTTCAACTCCTTACACTCCTTGTCAAACTCATCCCCTTTGCTGACTATGAGAAATGATGGCTTCCCCTCTACTTTAGAAGCTTTGGGTACACTACCTTCCTTAATAGGACCAAGAACAATTTTTCTGCTATTCTTAAAGAAAAAATAGACATTATCCTTACGCCTATGAGTAGCATCTACATCATACTGCTAAGGTTTACCCAATATTAAATGACATGCATCCATTTCAACAACATTACAAACTACTTCATCGACATAACATTTACCCATAGAAAAAGTAACATGACATTGTTGAGTAACAAGAATTTTTGTACCTTTCTTGATCCAACCTATCTTGTACAGATGTGGCTGCTTTTCTGTCTTCATTCCCAGCTTGGTAACCAAACTCTTTCAACGCGATGTTCTCCACACTACCACTGTCAATGATCAAATAACAGACCTTGTTACTAATGGTGCATCGTGCTCAAAAGATCTTATTTTACTGATCAGCGTATTCCACCCTCGGTGTAAGCAACAACCTCTGAATCACCAAAGACCTCCTTAACGGCATGCCTTCCTCATCTTCTTGGACCTTGTTAGGATTATAGGCATATGGATTAGCATCATTATACACCTCTTCACCCTCCTATTCACCTTCTGCCTCGCCTTCTTTGGCCATCACCAGATTCACTGTGGCTCACTTAGAGCAAGTACTAGATCGATGTCCTGGTTCTCTGCACCTATAGCACTTATTCCCAGTTGGCTTAGCATAGGGGTTGACGTTCGCTATTGGTTGGGCTGCGGAACCTGCTACTGCCACTATGGACTAGTTGACACCACTATTCTCCCCAAGCACGGATTGTGATCGTGGTGTAAACATGGGTTGTTTACCTTTGTTGGCAGTGGAACTGGATGACTTCGAATTGCGGTTGGAAAACTTTGAACTTGCCCTGAGATATTGATATTCTATTTTCTTGGATAGGGTTACAACCTCACTTAAAGTATTTAGGGTTTGTAAGGATACTTGATCTCAGATGGAAACTCAAAACTCGTGTACAAATCTGGACATCTGTTGATCTTCAGTCCCCTCCAAATCATTGCAATTAGCCAACCTATCTAACTCCTCCATGTGCTCATTAACTGTCCGAGTACCCTACTTGTAATCCCAGTACTGTCTGAACAACTCTTACACCGATCTGCCATTAATCTCTTCATCCTCCTCCATAATCGTATCGGAAGCTTTTGTTCACGGATACGGTTTAATTGAACACAATCCCACTGGGTAGATGCTCCTCCCTTCAATTTGTAAGCCACTAAAAACACCTGTTTGTCATCTACAGTACCCATATAATCAAAAACCTTCTCCACCTCATTAACCTAATCCAGATACTCTGCAATGGAGACATTACCGTTAAAGGATGGTAACTTTACTTTCATCCGATAGTCCCTCTGCTCTTGATTATCTCGACCATTACCCCTCGTAGGACCACAATGATTCCCAATGACTCTTTTTGCATACTCCTTGTCCTAACTGTTCTCTTCGTTGTAGTCTTGCTCCCTTTTTTGATTTAGACCGCAATGGGGACGTCCATGCGCTCAGTTATCACGCCGCTTTTCATCATCTCAAGCAAGGTGGCAAGCACTTCTTGAATCTAGTCCAGAATCTGTTGGGTAGATCACGAAACATTTGGTTTTCAACAAGAAAATCAAGGAACTCAGCCTTAGTGAGGACTAAGTTGTTGACGTCGTCACTGCCATCATTGTTGTGGTAATCACCGTTTTGCTGGTTAACCATCAGACTAGGGTAAGTCAAGGCTCTAATACCAATTGATGTCGTGAAAGCCAGAAGAAAGCACACACGATGCTCTCTTAATGGAATAAAAACTAAACTATTAGTTTATGGTAATACACCTTGAATTCACAAGGGGTTTCCCTAAATCCACAAGGATATGAAAATTGGAATCCTCTAGAAGAAAATTTGATAAACGTCTGTGTTTATTGATAATAGTCTAATTTGCCTCTGACAACTACATAACATATAAATATTGAGAAAAACGTCTAAAACCCTAATTCACACTAGTTACATGAATAGATGACAAAATACCAAAATTTTCCAAAAATAGAAAAATTGAGTTAAATGTAGAATCATAAACTAATGACCTTAAAAGTCGTCCCAAAATAAATGGGACCTTATTTTGACTTTTAAACTAAAAGTTGTTAAGAAAAAACAAATATTACTATAAATAACAAAAACACTATTTTTGGGGCCTTAACGTAGGAATTCACCTAAATTTAGGCAATACTCATAACATGAGTTTGGTTCAAAATGTCGTTTCCCTTTGCCAAATTTCATGCAATTCCGACACTGTTGCCCCAATGCCCTCTACTGGCACCTCCTTTTGATCTTGCGTTATGACTTCCGGCGCCCCTGTTGCTCTAGGAAAGCATGTGCTATCAGTTCTACATCATATGGATAGAAAAACTGTCACACCCCGAACCCAACTATAAAGATAGGCATGTGACAACTGCCGCACGCTTATAAAGAAAGCACCCTACAAGTGTGCAAGACCTTCTTAACAACTAAAATTTATCCTAAAAAATTAAATTAAATAAATCAAAAATACCTTAAAATTATTTCTTTACAAATAGATCTCAAATAATTTAATAGGAACAAAATCCAAATCTCATGTACATAATGCCAATTGGCCAATAAATATAAAATTGTTAGAAGACCATCCAATCCCAAAATCACTAAGCTTCTTTTCTTGGTCACAACACAACATCAAAGTTCTCAAAACTTGCTGTTCTTCACAATCTGAAACTAGAGAGGAAAAATGAGTGAGCTGACAACTTAATAAGTAACCAAAATTCTAATAAGTTCTATCAAGCAATAGATCTGTAAAGTAATAAGATGTAATATGAGTTTTCAGAAGTTATGATATGCTATGAGTTTTCAAAAATAACTAAAGAAGTTTCACAGTCTTAAAATAATAAATTGCAAATAGATTACATACTTTAATCATACAAATATATCATTGATGGTTTAGAAAGTAGTCAATTTTTCATATATCAAAACCTATAACTTACAATAGGTTCCCAAAATACATAAACAGTTTTAATGTCTCAAAATAGTTCAAATACTCAAACATTTCCAAAATCAAATATGTAGTTTTAAGGACTCAAAATAGTTCAAATATTCATGCGTAATTCATATTCTTAACAATCTTATGACTATGGTCACGTTATATCCCTGTGACTAGGCATCAAATACCAATGACTAACTCCCATTGGTTGTGTATTAGAGTACCAATGAATAACCCCCATTGGTTTGAGTATCAGAATATTAATGAATAACCTCCATTGGTTGGGTACCAGAGTACTAATGAATAACCCTCATTGGTTTGGGTATCGGAGTACCAATAAATAACTTCCATTGGTTGGGAATCATAATCAATTTATAGTCAGATTGTACATAATCATATATATGAAATCATAGTTTCTAACAAAAATATATCTTATTCAAGCATGTATATAAAAATCATATACTCAGTATTAAAATATATTTATAATAATCCTTTACCTAAATCAATAATACAATAGAAATAAAAATTCTAACAATTATAAATAATTTTCAGTAGTTAAAAAGGCATAAATATAAGCAGTATAAAACCCAATTAGGATAAAGTTACTTACCTTAGCTAACTCATCACAAAGAGCTTTTCCCTAACACTTTCTCTAAGATTCTTAGGTATCACCTAAATAATTTTCAAGCACTATAGTCAATAATCGAAATAATTCAAGAAAAACTTATAACGGTACCCAGCCAAAAGAGAGACTAAAAAAAAAAAAATAATTTCTTCATTATTAACTCACACAAAAATCCACATATTCAATACATACATACATACATATATATATATATATATATATATATATATATATCCTTTACTATATGCCACTTGCCACTCTTAGTTCACTTTGAGATAAGAACAAGACTAGATACATGACAATATCATCTAAATCAAATCAACTGCGCCACCCTTAGTTCACTTTGAGATAAGAACAAGACTAGATACATGACAATATCTTCTAAATCAAATCAATTGGGTTTTATCATCTAAATCAAATCACCCAAGCCTTATAGATAAAATTTATTATTATTTTTTTCCTACCACTTGCCACCATTATCATCTTTTGAGATGACAACTCCAAGTACAGTTAGGCACATGGCCTTACGAGAAAAACAACCATTATTTTTATTTATTTATTTTTTTTCATCAAGTCCCCTACTTAAGCACTGTTACTGAATGAAAGTTTGTGCAAAACACCTAACCCTTCAAGAAAAATATGTGGCTTCTCTCTACGCTTAACGCATGATGGTATGGAAAAAGATTAAGTTACTAAACATAGAAAAATCTGTAGTAATAGCATCTAGTTTACGAAAAAAATAAATCCAAACTTTTCTTTGTTTGCATCATTAAAACTCTCAAGTAATTAAATAATTTTACTACTGGCCAAAATACCCACATAAGAAAATATTCTAATACCACATAAAATCTAAATTTGACAAAAGAACAAGATTTCTTAAGCTCTTACTAGGGGTGTCAATTCGGGTTAGCGTGTCGAGTTCGTGTCGTGTCGAGGTAGGGGTATTCGATTAAATGGCTCAACCCTAACCCGACCCATTTAATAATCGTGTCATGATCCTTCAACTCTAAAACGACCTGTTAATAAGGCGGGTTGACCTGACCCAACCCATTTGACACGCTTAATAAACGAGTTCTGTTGGGTTGACACGAATGTAACACAACCCATTTTAACCTGCATAATATTAAATATAACATTTATCTAGAAATAATTTTTTTTACATCCCAAAAAGCAGTGCATACACTTCACATTCAAAATAATATAGTTCAACAAAAATATAATATTCATCTATAAATAAGTTCTTTCCACTCCAAAAGAAGTGTAAGTGTGCAACACTTGAACCCAAATTCAAAATAACTTAGTTTAACAAAAATAAAATAACATAATTAAACAAAAATATAATATCTTAGAACTCGGCTAAAATAAAATAATAATAATAAAAAAAAGATATTTATAAGAAGGTTTAAAGGTTTAGGGTTTGTAGGGTTTAAAGATTTAGGGTTAAAGTTTCAATTTTCAATTATATCCCTTGTCAATTTTTGTAATTACTCATTTTTCTTTTTAAATTTAAAGTACATGTTTGGATATAAAAGGTATTTGATAAATCTAAAATAAAATAAATATTTATTTGTTATACGAGTTAAATGGGTTGTGTTAAGTGGGTTATTTCAAGTTGACACAAATAAATTGACGAGTCAAACGTGTCTATTGCGGGTTATGCGGATTGACCCACTTATGACACGTTTCTTATCGTGTCGCTTTCGAGTCGACCCGTTTATGACCCAAACCCATTAAGGCCCAACCCTAACCCGAAAAAACCCGTGTTGGGTTCGTGTCGTGTTCGCGGGTTGGGTCGAACATTGACACCCCTAGCTCTTACCCCAAGGATGTAATCAATCCTTCTTTACTTCAATCCTTTAGGTAGACTCCTCTCTCAAAATATCTCTCCATATACGTTGACTTTTAATAAGCTTATATATAGCTAAGGTTTTAACCTTATTTTCTAAAAACTCCCTTATAATTATAAATTATAAAATTGACCCCACAAAAGATTTTCTTAAATACCCTTCCTTTTAATTTTTTTTTTTTTGGGTATTACAAATTTTTTTTTGCTAAACTCGGGTATTACAAAAATACTTGTAGTACTACTCTTCATTCTTTTGTGTTTGGATTGGATACTCATTCCTGTGTGCTAAATATGTAATGTTCACCTTTTGCGCCACAAGTGTCGACTATAGTTACAAAGGGTGTGAAAGACTCAAAGAATGGCTCAGCCCGATAACTGTAGATGGTCTCTTCAGGGCAAGACTGCTCTTGTTACCGGTGGAAGCAAAGGAATAGGGTCCCTACTTTCTTTCCCTTTTGTGTTCCTTTTGTTGCTATTGTTTTTAACTAGAGAGCTTTATTAATAACTTATTGTTACTCTTTTTCTTGCTAGTATTTTCAATCATAATACTTTCCTGCTAGTAGCTCTCTTTTATGCATGATAGTATGATACGTATCATCAGTTCAATTATATTAAGTGATTCACCTCATAATAATATATTCATTCAAAAGAAGCTTAAGCAATGTTCTCAACGCGCTGATTCGCTAAAAAAACTGATGTCCTATTATTATTTTGTGACTAGGCATGCTATTGTGGAGGAACTAGCAGGTTTTGGAGCAACTGTGCATACATGCTCTCGAAACGAAGTCGACCTTAATGAGTGTTTAAGTGAATGGAGGAAGAAGGGTCTCCAAGTCACTGGTTCTGTGTGCGATGTATCCTCTAGAGCTGAAAGAGAGATTCTAATTAGCACTGCCTCCGATCTCTTTAATGGGAAACTTAACATCCTTGTAAGTCACCCCTTGGTTATGCTTTTTTTTTGGGGTTAATTCTTCCCTTATGCTTAAGGTTGTATTTTAGCACATATTTTTATGTATGTATTTGCATAACTGTTGTGAAATAGTGATGCAAATAAGCCTTTTAAAAAAAATCATCCAGAAATTTATATATTATGTCAATTTATTAATAGCATTTTTTATATAGTATGTTTCCTAATTGGTGCTGTTGTTCAATAAATGCATGGATATAGATTAACAATGTTGGGACAAACAAAACAAAACCGACCTTGGAGTATACGGCCCAAGATTTCTCATTTATCATGGCCACAAATTTTGAATCAGCTTATCACTTGAGCCAACTTGCCCATCCTCTATTGAAAGCTTCGTCGGCAGGAAGCATTGTCTTTGTGTCTTCAGTTTGTGGGGTTGTATCAGTCAGTGGGGGTTCCATATATGGAGCAAGTAAAGGTAACCTAGGCATGTCTCATCATTTTTTGGATTGTATTATTTCTACTTTGAGCTACAATATTGAAGGTCTTTATAAGTATGCAGGGGCAATGAATCAGCTGACAAAAAATTTGGCATGCGAGTGGGCAAAAGATAATATAAGGACCAATTGTGTTGCACCTTGGTACATCAAGACCCCTTTAGTCCAACCTGCAATGACCTTTTCATCACACCCGTTGCTTTATTATTTTTTTTTTTAAAGATACGGTAGAATTTTAACCTATTAACGTACTGAAATTAATTACTAGCTTATTAAATTATGTCATAATTATTATTTTCCTCTTTTATTGTAGTATTTGGATGATGAAAACTTTTTCAATGCTGTTATCTCTCGAACACCTATGGGACGCGTTGGAGAGCCCAAAGAGGTATCTTCCTTGGTAGCATTCCTATGCCTACCAGCGGCCTCGTACATGACCGGGCAGACTATATGCGTTGATGGTGGTATGACGGTGAATGGCTTCACGTTCCCATAAGCATATATGGTTCAGAATTAGCGCAAACAAATGCCAGTTTCTGTACTTTGTAGTATTTGATAATAAGGCAATTTCAGTTTGATCTCTTTTGTGTGCCCCTAATTAGATTTGTTACATTATGATGTATGCATGTAATCACCAATAAACTATTATACTATTGCATGCATAGATATGAGTCTTTTGACAAGTGAAATTGATTTATTTTATGTTTTAATTTATGTTGAAGGGTGGTTATTTTTGTGATCATAACACAGCACTCTGCTACTAGTTGGACCATTCGATTTGGATTCTTGGGAGGGATCTTAGGTTGCGTTTGGGATTTGAGAAAAACTTAGCTTATTTTTCTTTTTAGCTTATTTTTTCTCCTAAAGTGGGTCTCATTTTCACTGTTAAGTAGGTCACATTACTCCGAAAGTCAGCTTTTAGCCTTTTTCTACATACTTTCATCAAAATAAGCGGTTCTCAGTTTTTAGTTTCAGCAAAATAAGCGGTTTCCAAACTGACCCTTTATCTTAAACTTCTTCCTTGTCAAGTGCTTCATGTAGGTTACCATTTTGTTCTCTAATAAATCTATGGTTGGCATTAGTGAACAATTATCATGGTTAAGCAATGAAGGGAAAGTAACATGAAAAACCATTGGTTTTTTCTTTTTACACTAAAAGCTAAAGCTTACTATGAGCTTTGAGATGGGTATTTGAAGAACAAATCCAATCTTGGGAATTCGTATTTGTCTGGCCCATTTTTCACTTAGCAGAAGACCTCAACTTGGCCCTGAGCATTCGTGTAATTTTAATTTCAAGCTTTACTTTTGGGTGCCAAAACCCATTTCTTCTAACCAAAGTGATTAGGCCTTTGGCCGTTTTTTGGACCATAATAGGAGAAGTTTATTTTTCTAGGCTTGTTGTGATAAGCTATTAAAAAAAAAAAAACATATATATTTATATTTATATTTATATCAGCCTCAAATTGTGTACATGACATGTTATTTTAAAATTGAGATGACATATTATTAGATACAATTTTAAATTTATAACATTTAATTTAAACCATCAAATTGGTCCATTTCAAATGGAGAGAATTTCTTACAAGAAGCACTTTCACTTCTGTAAGTTAACCATACCCATGTGTTTTTGGTTATTTGTAATTTTGTATATATGATTGGAATAAATTACTCGTTGGTTTCCATCTTTATCCATTTCTCAAAAACACAAATTAAGAAAGAAAGAAAAAAAGTATTTTGATAAATTTTTTACTTTACATAGTCAAATTAAAATTAATGTTAAATATATCAAACTTCATACTTTACATTGTATCTTTTTCTTATTTCTTAATAGATGTTGTATCCATGTTTTTAACTGTAGAAACTTTCAAAATTAACTTCATTCACATCACAGTTAAACTTATTTGGAATAGAAAAATTATTTTACAATGGAATTTTAAAAAAGTTTTGAAATACAACAAGCATAAAGCTAATTATTTATTCAGTTGAAGTGTATATTTCGTTCTTAAAGTTTGGGGTTGTTTTCATTTTGACCCTTAATGATTCAAAAAGTTTCATTTTGACCCTAAAGGTTTATTTCAGTTTTTAAAAAGAGTTCTTTTAGTACAGTAAACAAACTCACAACTTTTACCACGACTCTTTTACGTGATATACTATGATTGATTGCATGTCACTTTCACTTAGATTCACTATTTTTTCTCTACTGATCATTATCAACCACATGGAGAATTATGGCAAAAATTGTGCATTTTTTTGCAGTACTACATAAGAATTAGAAAATTCTGTTTGTGCTTACTCCAAAAACTAAACAACCCATAATTGAAATTCAAGAACCTAACAAACAAAATTCAAAATCGAACAAAATCTATTACTAAGAAGCTCAAAAATAACGTACCCTTAAGTTTGCACGAGGCGGCTCCACTGTGCTGTGGTGTGTATGGGTGGGGCTTCTAGGGTGGCCTCTTGAAAACACCCGTTGCTTTCAAATTGTTGATATGGGCCCTATATTTGGAACAATGGGTACAACTCAAAAGGCCTAGTGGTGCGAGAGGGGCGATGAGTCCTAGACTCCTAGGACGAGAAACCGAAGCTATAGAGGTTATGGTCTTAGGAGAGAAACTTGACCCTTTTTTATTTTGTATTTTTTCCTGTTGTCAAGGTCAGCTATGTCATTTAGTGACCCAAGACACTTTAAATTATGTTTTCAATTACAATTTTTGACCATTTCATATATATATTAACTCACTTAACACAAAGATTAAAAAACTTAGGTAGACACATGACACAAACTTAAAATAGATAATTATGATGTGATCCCATACATGGCGTAAAATTTAGATGCCATGTGTCTAAATTTATGTGGTATCACACCATAATTATCCACTTAAATTTGTGTCATGTCTCTACTGAAGTTTTTTAATCTTTGTTCCAAGTGCGTTAATATATATATATATATATATATATATATATATAGAGGTGAAGTTGGGAGAAAATCTGATTGGATTTCAATTGAATCCTCAATTTTGCGCCACGTGTCTTTTTTTTGGGTCAAGTGAGTTAATTGGATTCTCAATTTTTGTGTCATGTGTCGTATCAAAAATTTTAAAAATTTTGTACCAAAATAAATAATACATTAATACCTAATACAAAAACCAAGAAGGCCAAAAAAATATCCTAAACAAGAACATTTCACTTGGACACTTCTATGTAGACTCTCAAGCTCCTCTCTCTCTCTCTCTCTCTCTCTTAAATGTTTCTCTAAATAAAATATTTTATATATATATATATATCTATATATATAATAATAGGTGACTCTGAGAGAAATTCAAATTAGGTGTCAAATTATATTCTAAATTTGCACCATATGTCTCAGTAAATTTTTCTAAATATAAGTGTCAAATGGGGACCACACCATAAATACATGTTCAAATTTCCTAATTTCCTCAGATCAAGAATGAGTCTTTAATGACTCTCTTCGTCTTTTGGCTCTTTACGTTTCTATTTTTTTTCTGTTTTCACATTAATCTCAATCACTCTAAAGCTTATTGTCTCAATTCTAAAGAGAACGTCTCTTAGTGTCTCTCAAAAAGAGCCTCTCACCTTCGCAAAATATCATATTAGAGTTCTCTCTTTTTTATTTTTTCCAAAAAAAAGAAGCAGAAGAAGGAAGATGAAGCCGACTTCAGTATCAAGAATGAAAAAATTCCCCTTCACCCATAAACAACTCCTCCAATGGAGTTCCAGAGCTTCTTCTTCTCTTAGGTCTAGGATTTTTAATTCTTCTCTGTATCTTTCTAGAGCCTTCCCTGCTTCTTCTTCCACTCCTCCTCCTGTGTTCAGTTATCAATCTCTCAACTTCTCCTCTGTAGTTCAATCTCTTCGCTGCTCCGCCTCCATGGAAGGTACACTCTTTCTTGGGTCTTTTTCTTTTGCTTAAGTTTTGTTTGGTTGCCAAGAACCAAAGAATTTTCTTTTGTTTAAACATTGTTTGGTTGTCGAGAAAATAGGATGAAATAAAAATGGAACTTTTATATTTTTTTTATTTGGGTGATATTTATGCTTTCTTATTTTGGTTAAATTCCTGTTTGTTGCCTAGAAAATGGAGAAATGAAAATAGGGTGAATATTTTTTTAGTTGAATTGGTGATTTTTTTTTTCTTGTGCAATTCTTGCAGATGATCTCATTTTGATAGTATTTTGTAAGAGTAACAAAGGGTAAGAATTTTTTTCAAAGAAAAAGCCCATTATAAAAATAGTTACCTAATTTTAGCTTCCTGTAGAATATTTCTTGGTTTAAAGAGCTTCTAACATCTCCCTCCCTCTCTTCATATGATGCATTGATAAGATTTTGGGTTTGTATAAAGTGTTAGGTTCTAAGTACTTAGGAACTAATGTATTAGAACTCTAATTTGTATTATTGGCAAACCATGATCAAAACAGGTGTTTAGTCTTGTTCTAGACTTGCTCAAAGTATGTCATTAATGTAAAGTTGGAATCGAGAATTAGACTCGACCGATCGAGAGTTAGACTCAACCGATCGAAAGTCGGGCAGATTATTTTTTTCTGCAGAATTTCTAACTCAGCCCTAAGCCCATATGACGTGTAAGGTTTTATGTTTTGCCCTAGGTATAAAAGGCAAACCCTAGCCACGTTTTTGTGGTTGTTCATATTGCTGTTTGTGTGAATCTCTTGTGAGATCTAAGAGGTGCTTGCCTTCACACAAGCTTAGGATTATCAAGAGGGAAATTTCTTTAAGAGCTTGATGATCATTCAATTGCTGCCATAAGAGCTTAAAGATACACAAGCGGGAGTGCTTGTACTTGCTGGAGAATCCAAGAAAGAAGGAGTCTGTGGTCTCAGAGCTTGCACGTTGTCGTGTCAGTAAGTTTTCTACTGGTGAGTAGTACTAGGATGTTAGTAGTCTAAGTCTCTATTGTACAAACTTTGATTCTTTCATAGTGGATTTAGTTTTACCTTGATGATAGCTAGGTTAAATTCGGTTTTTTACCGGTTTGGTTTTCCTGGGTCATCATATCTTTGTGCTTTTTTATATATTTTGCACTTTACATTGATATGATTATATGATTGTGTTAACCTAGATCTAGAATTTGGACTAAGTAATAACTTGACTTGTTAACTAGGTTAATCCAATTGTGTTTTAAGGGGTTTAAAAACTTTACAAGTGGTATTAGAGCAGGTAGGTCTTGTGTGTTTATCTTTTGATCTCTGAGCTGATCCTTAATTCCAGTTGTCATGTACTACGGACACTTTCTTGTTATTCCTTCTCACTTTGATGGGAATAATTTTGCTTACTGGAAAGTCAGGATGAAAGCATTCCTAAAATCCATTGATGAGAGAGTTTAGAACTTCGTTGAATATGGATGGAAGAAGCCCACTACTCCTGTGAGTAAGTGGCAAATTTCTCAGAAAGAAGCAGCCGCCTTCAATAGCAAAGCTATGAATGTTATCTTTAATGCTGTTTCTATGGAGGAATTTAAGAGAATCTCTAATGTTGAGATTGCTCACATTGCTTAGAATATTCTCCAGACTGTGCATGAAGGCACAAAGGCAGTTAAGATTAATAAGTTGCAACAATTAACAACTAGATTTGAAAGCATCAGGATGTCTGATGATGAATTTTTTGATGAATTCTATGCTAAACTTAATAACATTGTTAATTCTGCATACAACTTGGGTGAAATCTATGATCAACCTAGAATTGTTAGGAAGATTCTTAGATCTTTAGCTGAAGATTTAAGACCCAAAGTGACTGCCATCACTGAGAGTAAGGATGTGGACTCCATCCCTATTGATGAACTTGTAGGATCTCTTCAGTCCTATGAGTTGGACCTACCCAAAAATAGCAAATCCAAATCAATGGCTTTTAAGCCTGTTCATGATGTTGATGTTGGTGGATTTGATGATGAGCTCTCTGCTACAGTGATTTATTACCTTGCCTAGAATTTTAGGAATCTTCTTAGAAATAGCAACAGAAGGGCAAGAGGTAAAAACACTGATGAACGTAGAAACTTTAGGAAGAATGATCCCACTAAGGTTAACAAAATTGAAAAACTTAGAGAAAAAGTAGGTCAATCTTCTAATAATTTTATGGGTCCTCAATATTTTGGATGTCAAGGGTATGGTCACATGAAATCTAAATGTCCAACATTCTTGAGGTCTAAGGGTAAGGTTATGGCTGTAACCCTTAGTGATGATAAAGATGATGAGTCTGGTTGTGACGAGGATGGAAACTTCATTGCATTCACTGCTAAAGTGTAACTATTGAAGAGAACCCTTCTAATGGGGAACTCTCTGAGGCTGCAGATCTCCAAGAGGCTTACAATAAACTTTGCAAAGTTGCTGCAAAAGATGCCATGAGTGTTGAATTAGGTTTAAAGAAAATTGCATCTCTTGAGCTTGATAAGAATAATTTTCTTGTGAATTTGTTTGATGCTACTGAACTTTTAAATAATGTGAAGACTGAGAATATGCTTTTGCTTAATAAAGTTAAATCTTTGGAACAGGAACTATCTGTTGCTAGAGAACAAACTAATAGGTCTGCTAGTTCCAAACTTGATCAGATGTTGAGTGTTCAAAATTCTCCTTCTGACAAAGCTGGTTTAGGTTTTGTAGAAAGCATCAATGTGTCTGCACTTAATTCCACAATCTTTGTTCCTTCATCTTCTTTTGAACCCCCTGTGAGTGAGGTTGTCAAACCCCTGTGCGTGAGGTTGTCAAGCCCATAGAAGTTTCACCTCCCAAGAAGATTAGGGTTGATCTGAAAGAGTCTAAACCTAAGAAGTCTACCCTTTCTAAGGACAAGTCTGCATGGGTTTGTCATTTTTGTGGAAAGTTTGGGCACATTCATCCAAACTGTTACAAGCTATAAGCTGCTAAGAGAGCAAACAAACCAAAAGTACCTGTGCCTCAAGCATAAGATTTTATGGTACTCATTGGTGAAATAGTAAAGGCTCTGAACCTTTATTCCAATCCTAGAGTTGGACATCATTCCCATGTGAATAAGAACTCAAATGCTCGAGGTGCATCTAAAAAGTTTTGAATGCAAAAGGCTTAATCTAATTGAGCCTTTCTGACGTGGTCTTTGTGCTTCGTTGCTCTACTCATTGTGACCATTTTTTTGTCTCTAGAATTTGCATTACATTACATTCATGCATTTCATTCTAGGTTGTTTTTTTTTTTAAAAAAAGGGGGAAGAAAATTGGGTTTTGCATTTATTTTCTTGGTTTCGAAAACAAGGTTGGTCAATTTATTTTCACATAACATGTCTATGTACCTTGTTTAGCTTGGATGAGCTTATTTCCTGCACTTTACTAGTTAAAGTTTTGTAGTGCATGTTGTGTGGGAAGATGTTTATAGCTCTTGATCACTTTGTCTTGATCTTGAAGTCGCATATCTTTGACTGTTAGACTTGAACCTTTTGAGAAATGCATAAATAACCATCTCACCACTGTTCACTAGCCAATCATGAACACCTTAGTGCATATCGTAAGATTTTGTGCTCGAGAAAGTGTAGCACATGAATAAAAAGAACATAAGGTGTAGTGTCGGTTTAAATGCTTAAAATTGGTGTGTACATTATTGGGCTTAATGCTAAATAAAATAAATAAAATTGATGTGTACATTATCCCGGCTATTTTTAATAAGGTTCTAAACAATTAAAATTTGTGTGTACAATATGGGGAAAAATCAAGAAACTTACATGATTGCAAGCTTATAATTTAGGAGATGTGGGAGTTATAAGATGTAACTCTTTAGGTGATAGTCTCTTTCAAATTCTTTGTGATGAATTTTATAGACTTTGTGGTTAACTTCTATTTATATATCACCTCACATGTATCTCAAGTTTTTGTTAGTTGTATACACTACATAAGTTACTCTTTGCTAAACTTTGTACATGTTATTGTGTGTGTTTTTGGTCTGACCAACCAAGTTTAAAAATGCTTTGAGTTTTATCCAAAATAGATTTGATGCTTGAGAATTCAAGGAGAATGTTTTGAAAATATTAATTTTGGGAAAACTGGGTTCAAAACATGTGTTATTGAAAAGCATTTCATTTCATACTATGCATTTTATTCATAAAATTCAATGCTTTGAGGAGTTTCTACAGCAAATTGCTCTATATTTTCAAAAACTAATTTTTTTCCAGAATTTTGACCAGTCAAACCTGTTTTTCGATTGATCGAAATTGCAATTAAAAATTTTGGTTAGCCTCTATCTGTTTTGATCGATGCTCGATTGGGGTTGGATCAATCAAAGCATTTTTGACCGATCGAATATGTTTTTCGATCGATTGAAAATCGTGTAGAGAATTTTTTTTAAAAGATTGATTTTCACGTGTCCAACTCACTTTTCAAAAATTTTTCAACTTTTTCTCTCTTTATACCATTCGGTCAAGGCTCTAATCAAGATTTTTGTCATTTTCTTCCGACCTTTTGGCAAGGTTTTCCTCTCCCAAGGCTGGTAAGACATTTTTACCCTTTCTTTTGCATTTTATTTCATGTTTCATGCATAAATTCATGCATTTAAGGGTGATTCTCGGACCTATGCATATTTTGGGGGGGTTTTATGATTCCAGCCATATTTTCTGAAATTGATCAATGGGTTTTTGTCATACAATATTATAATCATGATCTATGTTGTTTAACTTGATCAATTTGGTGTTTTGTGAGGAATTGAAAATTCTAGGGCTTGTATTTATCCGAATTGGGGTTTTTGTTCATATTGAATTTAATTGATGAAATTGGCTTGTTGGTTTGATGCATTTGATCATTATAAACTGTTATTTAACTTGTGTGATGATTAATTGGTCAATTTAGTAAAATTTCTACAAGTGGTTTTTCAAAATTTTGGAGTTTTTGTTATAAACTCTTTGCTCAAGCCAATTTTGTGATTCTGAACTTAAAATTGAACTTATTATCACTGCATTAGATCATGCATCATGACATTTATCTGTTCATGCATCATATAGTTTTTTATATATTTTTGTTGTACTAACTTGCAATCTGCCCTTGTGTTTTGCTTTGTTTTTTCTCTTGTGTCTCTGTCCTTACCCTAACACCATGCCTAGGAAGACTAGAGCCCATACAACACCCTTTTCTTCTTCTGCTCCTTCCTCTGTGGGCACCTTGTTTCTAAGTGAGAAAAGCCGAAAGCTTTATGAGACACTTAACTTTAAGAGAAAGATTTAGGCTGAATGTAAGGTTTTGTTAGATGAGCTAGATCTTGCCATTAAGGCAAACTTTGAGCATCGGGGCTAGTTGCCACTTTTGGATATTAATTATCCGCCTCCAGCAACCCTGATCAGAGAGTTCTACTTGAATCTCTCTATCCACATCTCTGATTCCATCACTTTAGTAAAGAGTTGGATACGAGGTGTAGAGTTCACCATTACTCCTAATGTAGTGGTGGATGCTCTGGGGGTACCTATGGTCCAGCATCTTGTTTACCGGTATGTTGAGTCTCCTCTTTTAGACGACATCATGTCATACATCACTTGTACTTCTATCTGGTGGAGTTTTAATCCTCGGATCACTTCTACTGAGCTCACTGAGTTTACCTATCTTATCTGTAGGATAGCGTGTCATTCCTTATGACCTATCTCTCATTTGCACACCATTCCTTTGGAGCGATGTGCATTTTTGTATGCTCTCGTTACGGAGGCTCCTATTAGTTTTCCTCATCTGTTTCTTCGTTCTTTGAATGAATTTTATAGGAGTTCCCCTACTGCTCATGCTCTTTTTCATCCTGTTTTCATTCATAGGATTTTGTTGTTTTTAGGTTTAGATGACTTCCCCGTTTTTGAGCCCGTACACATTATTGCCCTATAGATGCCACTTTTCTTAGGCAGAGGGCTGCTCAGATGAGAGAATGCTCTAAACGTCCTCGAGTTGAGCCTTCTGGTACGACACCCCTTTCTTCTTCTACAGGTTTTACTTCTAGTGAGGCGTCTGTTGATCCTGTAGGTGTTGCTGCTCCTGCTGTTCCTCCACCATCTACTTCGGATGACTTTGACATTCATCGTACATTGGAGACTGTGGTGACCATTCAGGTGGCTCATGGTTAGATTTTGGTGGACATGCTTGATGAACTCCATGCTTTGCGAGCAGATTTGGCGTATCTTAGACGTTCGCCTTCGCCTCCTTCTTTTGATGATGGATTCTGATTGCTCTTTGGCATTCCGTCACAAAAAAGGGGAGTACTTTTGAGTATTTTTGGAGTACTTTTGAGTATTTTTGAGTATTTTTGAGTACTTTTGTGTTGTACTTTTGAGTACATTTTGGATTCTTGTTGAGTACTTTTTTTTTTTGGTGAGCCTGTGGAGATTAGATTGTATCTAGGTGCTTCACTTTGTATTTACATTTTTGGCTCTTGATGAATTCATGCTAGGGGGTGATTCATTTTTTTATTATATATGTTTCTTGTTTCACTGCTTATTGACTCATGTTTATGAGTTATTCATTGAAAGATGTCTATATTTTGTGTTTTGTGAAATCAAGATTTTTATTTGGTTTACTTATTTTTTCCACACATACGTTTATGTGTTTTGTTTAGTGTTTCAGGAAATATATAGGTTGATTCAATTGAGCTGCTGTCTACACTTGCAACTGATGGATAGTAGTTAGGGTTGGATTTGTTATAATGGGCATTTTTTTGTAAAGGGTTTTTGGTTGTAATCTTTGAGCTTTCGTGTTTTGTCACGGATTGCCAAAAGGGAAGTTTTTTAGGTTCTAAGTACTTAGGAACTAATGTATTAGAACTCTAATTTGTATTATTGGCAAACCATGATCAAAACAGGTGTTTAGTCTTGTTCTAAACTTGCCCAAAGTATGTTATTAATGTAAAGTTGGAATCGAGTTAAATGCAAAAGTTACTGTGTAAATCTGCCTGGCTCGATCGATCGAGAATTAGACTTGACCAATCGAAAGTCGTGCAGATTATTTTTTCTACTGAATTTCCAACTCAACCCTAAACCCATATGAAGTGTAAGGTTTTATGTTTTGTCTTAGGTATAAAAGGCAAACCCTAACCACGTTTTTGTGGTTGCTCATATTGTTGTTTGTGTGAATCTCTTGTGAGATCTAAGAGGTGTTTGCCTTCACACAAGCTTAGGATTATCAAGAAGGAGATTTCTTCAAGAGCTTGAAGATCATTCAGTTGCTGCCATAAGAGCTTAAAAATACATAAGCGGGAGTGCTTGTACTTGTTGGAGAATCCAAGAAAGAAGGAGTCCGTGGTCTTGAAGCTTGCATGTGGTCGTGTCAGTAAGTTTTCTACTGGTGGGTAGTAATAGGATGTTAGTGGTCCAAGTCGCTATTGTACAAACTTCGATTCTTTCATAATGGATTCAGTTTTACCTTGAGGATAGCTAGGTTAAATCCTCCCCAAGTTTTTTACAGGTTTGGTTTTCTTGGATCATCATATCTTTGTGTTTTTTTATTTTTTATTATATATTCTGAACTTTACATTGATATGATTATATGATTGTATTAACCTAGATCTGGAATTTGGACTAAGTAATAACTTGACTTGTTAACTAGGTTAATCCAATTGTTTTCTAAGAGGTCTAAAAACTTTACATAAAGGTTATATCATAGTAAAGGATGTTTTTGAGTTTCTTTTTAGCTATCTTGAATTTTGGCTATTTTACTATTTTTTGGAAGTACTTGAGAAGGTTTACGTTTTTTTAGCAGACTGGCAAATATTTGTCTTTCTTGTAGGTTATACTCTTGATTATTTTGGTAGTCCCTTTTGGCTTGGAAGCAAAAAATATATTTTATTGAAGCTTGTGTCTTGAATAACAAGTGTTGGAGTTGCACTTCATCTTCATGTATAAAATTTTGATGCTCCAGTCTTAGTTTACGTACTTTTATTTCTAGACTCTAATTTTAACAATTCTCTGTAATTGTAATTAATCATGTTTAATTACACTGTTGTGCATCACCTTCAATAAGTTATGTCTTCTTAATTATATGTTCTTTTGAGCACAAATTGAAAGAAAAAGGTATAACTTACTTGGTTTTAAGTGTTCCTTTCCTCTGGCAAAAACTTAATAGCATTTTATTTTTAAAAAGTGAGAAACCAGGCTAGACCTTAACATATGGTCTTAATCATTTCTGTTAAGGACATATTTTATGTAATTGGTTAATCCTTTGACAAAACGCATTTTACTTGTAATTGAGTAGATCTAGGATGTGTTTAATACTTCAAGGATCAAGGTTTTTGGTTCAAGTGTTAAAGTCATGCAAGTTTGTCCAAGTGAAGCGGTGCTGATTCATTAAAGCTCAACTGCTCTTGACAGATAGTTATCTATTGAGGACTCGACAGTTGTTGACAGATACTGTATCTATTGAGAATTACGAAATTTAGATTTCCAGATCTAATTTTCGGCCCATGCTAACATGTATGTGTAGGGTTTCTTTTCTCACAACCCTAGACATATTTTTCTCACAACTCTAGACATACATAAGGCTTATTTTAAAGGCCGTCACATAAGAGAATACAAGAAGAACACATGCAAAAGGTGACCGATGCCTTATTCTCTCTGAAAGAGGTCACTGCGTCTTTGTGACTTAGAGTTTTGTAACCAAGTGCTTTTTGATCTTTATTGTTGATAAAGTAAAGAATTTTACAGCCAACATCTTCAAGTTGGTGAGTTTGTCACGTACTAGGAGTTGTGCATCATTGGTTAGTCACGTATTGGGATCCGTGCAAAAGGGTGACATTCATATATTGAAGAGTTCAAAGGTTCTGAAGCAGTATAAGGTCTCTGTTGTAAGTTCATATACGGGAATTGTAAAGTCTAGGAACAACGGTTTTGTACTAGATTTAAAACTTCTCTTTACTATAATGAATTGCTTTCGGGAAGGTTTCCTCCCAAGTTTTTTACTGTGAAACTAGTTTGTTTCATTAGTTTTCTTGGATCATCATATCTTGTCTTATTTACTTTTTTACTGCATGATTTTGACATGATATTGATGTTAGTTTGTTTTAACAAAGTTTATTCATAATAAATCTAATTAACAACTTGGGTTTAAAACTTGTTAATTTTATCAACTGGGGTCTAAATTTCCCAAATATTTCTAATATTATTGTTTCTTTTTCAGGTTGAGGGCAAATAATAAATACAAAATGGAAAATCATACAGCCATAAACACAAGAGTACTTTTACAAGCAGCTATGGGAGCCAGTCATATCTGCATCTTGGCGCAAGTTTATTGACCTTGAGAACATGTGTGTCTTAACCCAATTCCTTGAAGTTGACACATTGAGTTGCAAGATTCATCCCTAATCTATTATCTTAGAAGCTTTATGTCAGCTGTGCAATTACTGTCCATTTTCCTGGCCCATGATTCATAGGCAAAATTGGTTGGTCAGTTACTAGATATCGTTGGTTAAAACGTTGAAATTCATTAGTTTTATGCATTTTTGCAATGTGAGAAATGGCGTAGAATTGGAACAAGAAATTAAGGAAGTCAATGTTACAATCTATTCAAGCGGAGTGTAACAAATGAGTGGATATGATTTCTTTGTCAAGAGTATCTTTGTTAGTGTCATTAGTACATAAAATTCATACTTGATTTTTTTTTTTTTTTGTAAGTCATACTTGAGTAACTTAATCATTCTAATAAGCTAAAAAAGTTAGGATGTGATTTATTTGTTTGTATTTTTGGCCTATAAAAGAATATTTGATGCTTTGATGTTAGAGTACCAAAAATAAACTTTGGTTTAACTATAAAATTTTGGTAATTTTTATGAATTCCCACACTATGAGAAAGGATGTGAATTCCAAACAAGAATTCCCTCTTTCAAATTCCATTAGAGTACTTAAATTTTTTAATATTGTTGTCAATTGTAATGTTTCATAGTATTATGGTTGGTGTACTCCACATAATTAGTTTTTGTAATACAAGACTCATATGCATACTATTTTGTAAATTTGCAGAGATGCAAGTAGAGTTGTCTAGAAGAGAGAAAGCAGCCAATATTATGCCTTATCTAGATATTGATTTCTTCATGAAGGTAAGAAAAAAGTTGTTGTGAATGACTTAGTCTCTACCTCAGTAAATGATAGATAGTCTAGCTCAAATTGTGTTTTTATCAAAGCCTATGCTCAAAGTAAGATTTAATATATAGACTCACATTTTCTGGTCTAGAGAAGTCACATTCGTTGCGGTTGACAAGTTATGTGATTTTATTTTGGCTTCTACTATTTTAAGGGAGCATTAACTGAAGGCCAAGAGGCAAGCTTACAACATTATAGATTATTTTCTAAAGGCAACTTTAGCATGGAGTATCAAGTTCCATAACAGTTTTGCCTGATTTATCATTTATTTGAGTTCACTTCATTACAGGTATTGGGATTTGAAGTGTACATTGTTACCATGGTTGGAGATCAAATGTTAAAGGGGTATCTCAGCCTCAGGGGGACAAAGAAAGTGAGTTATAGCAGGTAAACTAGATTATGAACACCAATTTACCTTAACTTTTGTTAATTGAAATAATTATGTCTTTGATAATTAAATGAAAGATGAGGTCTCTTGCTAAAAAGAAAAAGAAAAAGTGGAAGTTGAGATGCTGGTTAGATCCGTAAAAGCAGTGTTTATGGATGAGATATTTATTGATTTGGATTGCTTGACCACTTTTCAAATAGTGAATTTGCTTAAATAATGTGTTCCCATTATCCATTGAACTCCTGTCATCTCACCTCCTTCAACCAATCGTACAAAAGACTTTGATCTTTTTGATGATATTATTATCCCTTCTAATGGCCAGATTGTGAACAAAGGTCCAGGCAAACTCGAGCTTGATTTTTTGAATCCATGGGCTTTAAATGTCTTGCAAGGAAATGTGTGGCTAACTTCTTTCAAGAAGCAGGTGTAGATATAGGGTTTTCGGTTTAATATGTTCCAATAGAAATGCTTGATCTCTAAAAGGTGAGCATCACATGGAGACTCTCATTAATTCATATGCATAATAAAATGTTTACAGGTGACATCACATAAAGACGAAAAGCAATATTGGGCATGTCAAAATGAACCTTACTGTTTTGTTGAATTTGTCGAGGCATTTTAATCATTTCATGTGGGAAGGAGTTTAATTAAATTTGAATAATAATTAAGGTCAGTAAATAGTTTATGTTTTGCTAAATTGTACACATACATTGCTTAGATTGGCATTTACTTTTGATTTGTGTTTTTTATTTTTTATAAAAATGTGGTTTTTGATGTATTTGTTTTTGGTGTTTAATGATGGTATAGGAATGCAGTGATTCTTAAGTCAGTGACTCAGGTGAATAAATTGAGGGAATTGGGTATGTGCCTCTTTTTGAGAAAGTAGAGAGTTCATTTCTTTGTGGTTTTTGTTATTGTAATGTATTTTCACTATTTTGTATGGAACGAATGATTCTTGTAGATGTTAAATTTGCATTTGTTAGGTTGCATTTAGGTTTGAGGATTTAAAACAAGGGTTTTAAGAGTAGTTGATTGAATAATTGTTAGGTGATTTTGTCCAGCCAAAAACACTTGTGATATTATGAATTTGAAATGATATCTAAAATCTAATCATTTTATGTAAGGCGACTTAACCCAAAAGGGGGAAGAAAGCGTCATGCTTGAGTATTAGATTTCTTTTGTTCTCAAAAGTGTTTGAAATTGAAATTTTTTTAGATCCAAACATGCCATAAAATTCAGTTTGGCAACTATCCCTATTAAAGGATATAATAGTAATGGATATTTGCATTTTCCTTTCCACCTTTCTGAACAGCAAACAACTCAAAAAATTAGTTAATTATTTTTCTCCATACAAAAATATTGTGTTGTTAACTCATACTTTCATCTACATGTGGTTAAAATGAAAGTCACTATTCATTGAGATTTGTTTTTGTTTTTGTTAAATGTGAAATATATTTTTAAAATTTTGTGCATGTACCTTGGCAACATGATTTTACTCTTATAACATGGTTTTTTTTTTTCTTTTTTTTTCTTTTCGTTAAATTAAAATATATTTTTAAAATCTTGCGCATGTATCTTTGTAACACGATTGTTTACTATCTATGGGGAATTCCAATTTCAGGTGAATAAGTGGTAGATTTTTTTTTATGGTGTTCAGTGTTGTATTGTTTCAGGCCCTTCAAAGAATTGAATTTTTGTATAGTTGTAGTTTTGAAAGTGTATCTCACAATTTAGAGTTGTGTTTCTATTGTCAATATATATATATATATATATATATATATATATTCCTTTGGTGTCTAGAATTGCTACCATCTCTAGCCTGGTGTGTAGCTTTGTATATGTGTAATTTTGTATTTTTTCTTTTCGGTGTTTTATATTGTTTTTAACCGATTATATATGATTCTTGAAAGATAAATCAACTAATTCATCAAAAGAATGAATTAAAGGTTTAAGGTATCTAATTCAACTTAGTGTTTGGTTGCTAAGAAGGGTAGTTGGGTTGCTATAATTTAATAAGTAACGTGGACATTAATACTCTCTCTCTCTCTCTCTCTCTCTCTCTCTCTCTCTCTCTCTCTCTCTCTCTCTCTCTCTCTCTCTCTCTCTCTCTCTCTCTCTCTCTCTCTCTCTCATGTCCTGTATGTTTAATAACCCAAGCTAATATCAATAATACTACTACTATTGACCATACGTAGATGCTCAATCAAACTTGAAATGTTTAAGTTGGTTAATAGGTATTTTTAATTCTCTTTTTTTTTTCTTCATTGTAGTACAACTCAAATAATGAAATGCAATATTTTGTTTTTTTTTTATTCATTGTTTTATCTAATGCCATCCTCCGAGTGATAAACCAAAAAAAAAAAAAAAAAAAATACCAATAGCATCACTTAAATAATAAAATGCAATATATTTTTTTCATTGTTTTATCTAATTCTATCCTACATATGATAACTCAAAAAAAAAAAAAAATGCCAATAGCATCACTACAATTAATCATTCCGCACGGGTTACATACTAGTATATTTTAATAGGTAAAGCTGAGAGAAAATCCAATTAGGTTTTAAATTAAATTCAAATTGTTGTTTAATTTTGCGCCATGTGTCCTATTTAAGGTTTATTATTATTTTTTTTTAAGGCAAGTTAATGTGGTGTACATGACAAATGGTCTAATATAAATAAATCATCAAAAACTCAATAAATATTTTTTTTTAAAGTAAACTCGTGTATATATATTAATAGGTATAACTTAGAGAAAGTTTCAATAGAATTTGAAATTAGAATCCAATTTTGTGCCACATGTCTAAATTTATGTGGGAACCATATTATAATTATCCTTAAGTTTGTGCCATGTGTCTGCTCAAGTTTTTTAATCATTATGCCAAGTGAGTTAATGAGTCCGAAATACTAAGAATCTAATATTATTGAACTATAAAATAAAATGAAATAAAATAACAATCACATATACTTAGTAAAAATCACCACACAACAAAGTCACCACACATTCTATTTTATTGAAAATTAGAAAAAAAAAATGATCATAAGAAGTATTAAATTTAGGTAAGAATTTTAATATGTAACTAATTACGTTTACTTTTTTTTAAAAATAATTTAACTAATTATTTTTACTTTTAAGATAAAAATTGTTTTTAATTTTAAATGTATCTATATGTATGCATGTGTTACATATTTTTAAAAAAAACAATTAGACTAATTATTTATATTTTAATATTAAAAATTGTATATAATTTAAAATTTCATCCATGCATTTGCACGGGTTACTTGCTAGTATATATTAATAGGTAAAATTTAGAGAAAATCTAATTAGATTATACAATTGAAGTCCAATTTTTGCATAATGTGGCCTAAATTATTTATTTTTAAAGAGAGTTTTATTTCTTAATTTTAGAGTTAAATGTGAAACTACATTATAGATATCCATCCAAGTGAGTTATTACGCACAAAAACCAAAGAGTTTAAAATTAAAGAACATAAAAAAATTAAAAATTAAATGAACAATTTACATTTTCTACCTAATAATATACTTACAAGACTTTTTAAAGAGTTAAAGATATATATATATATAAAATGACTATCAATAATATTTAAATTATATATTTAAGAATTATACGATGCGTCTTAATGTATATCTTTTAAGTATATCTATGCATATCCATGGAGTTACAAGCTAGTCTATATATATATATATATACTATCAATAATATGTAAATTATATATTTAAGAATTATACAATACATCTTAATGTATATCTTTTAAGTATATCTATGCATATCCATGGATTTACAAACTATTCTATATATATATATATATATATATATATATAGTAAGCTAATGAGCATATTTTTTTTTTTTAATATTGTTTCTATTCAGATATTTTGGATGCAAAGATCTTGAACATAAAAAATTGTAATTGAGCTAAACGTTCCCATGCACCCATCTCTATTCAATATCGGAGATATTGTTGGACCAATCTATTCTTAATACTAGCATGTAATTCCATGAAAACGTACGGATGCATTTAAAATTAAATAAAAGTTTTATTATAAAAATATAAATAATTAGTCAAATTAATTTTTTTAAAAGCATGTAACACATGTATTCATGCATACATATAGATACATTTAAAATTAAACACAATTTTTATCATAAATTATGGATAATTAGTCAAATTTTTTTTAAAGTAAACGTAATTTGTCACATATTAAAATTATTATCTAAATTTAATACTACTTATAATCATTTTCTCTAATTTTTAATAAGAAAGAAAGTGTGATGATTTTTGTTATGTGGTGATTTTTATTGAGTATATGTGATTGTTTTTTTTTTTTTTTTTTTTTTTTTTTTTATAGTTTGTTAATATTAGATTCTTAGTATTTTGCACTCATTAACTTACATAATACAAAGATTAAAAAACTTAAGTAGACATATAGCACAAGCATAAATGGATAATTATGGTGTAATTCTCACATAAATTTAGACACATGGCGCAAAATTGGATTATAATTTCAAATTCTAATTCAATTTTTTCTAAACTTTACCTATTAATATATATATATATATATATATAGATGACTTGTAAATTTGAATTTTTTTAGTTATATGATTATGTTTTCTATGATTTATTATATTGAACTCATCGTTTTCTACACTAAATTAATTAATTTGGCACAAAAATTTAAAAATTTAGATTAGATTGGACACGTGGTGCAAAATTAAACTTTAATTGAAATTCAATTTTTACATTAAATTAACTCACTTGGCACAAAATTTTAAAATTTAGATTAAATGAGACATATGGCGCAAAATTAGACTCTAATTAGATTTCAATTTAAAACTTAATTATATTTTTTCTTTGGTTTACGTATTATTATACATATAGATTTTGAGTTGTATTTTGTAGAATTTCAAGTACAATGGTTGTGAATTAGTATTGTATATGTAGTATCCAATAATGATTTTCAAAATTATATATATAATAGCAATGTAATGAGAAACTTGGCGTAACTAATACCATAAAAATTACAAGGAAAAACTATTTTCATAACTCTAAAGCTAACATCAATAGCACCACTTCAATTTTTCATTCCCATGCGTAAGTATGGGTTACATACTAGTATATATATAGAATCCAATTAGAATTTGAAATTAGAATCCAATTTTGCGACATTTTTCTAAATTTATGTGGAAACTACAGTATAATTATTCACTTAAGTTTTTGCCACGTGTTCACTTAAGTTTTTTAATCTTTGTGCCAGGTGAGTTAATGAGTGCAAAATACTAAGAATATATTATTAATGAACTATAAAATAATTTTTTTTTTTAAATCCAATACCATGTACTCAATAGAAATCACCACACAACAAAGATCACCACACATTCTATCCTATTAAAAATTAGAAGAAAAACAAATATCATAAATAATATTAAATTTATGTAAGAATTTTAATATGTGATTAATTATGTTTACTTATTAAAAAATAATATAACTAATTATTTATATTTTTATGATAAAAATTGTGTTTAATTTTAAATGTATCTATACGTATGCATGTGTTACATGCTATTTTTTTTTATTTTATAATTTGACTAATTATTTACTCCCTCTGCCCTAGTTAGTTTGTCCTCTATTCCATTTTGGGATGTCCCAAAATATTGTCTTATTTGTAAAAATAAAAGTTAGTAGTTTACTAATGTTTCTACTATACCCTTCCTTTATTTCCAAAACTACTTGAAAAGAAAACTAACAAATATTTAAAAAAATTAATGTAATTGGGGAACCTTTTCAGTTGCCTCATTAAGAATAACTCTTTTTTAAAAAAAAAAAACTGATATATTTATTTTAGGGTAGTTTTGTAAAATTATACATTTTTTTAAGGCAGACAAGATAATAGATGAAGTTCCCTTAAAAAGTTTGACTTTTCAAACAAGACGAACAAATTGGGACAGAGGGTGTATATTTTTATAATAAAAATTGTGATTAATTTTAAATGTATTTATCCATTTGCATGGGTTACATGTTAGTAATTATAATGTACGACCTAAGTAAATCAGGGTGTGCAATAATAATTAGTATTTTAAACTTGAGTAATGTCACGCTCATAATGTTTTCACAATAATTTCACAAAAAAATTTGTGTGGCAAGTTGTTATTAGTTCTAATTAGAGCTCACTACTGAAATTACATTTTTGCCTATCAATTACAAATAGTAATTAACAACTTATCATTAAAGATTTATTGTGAAAACATTGTAGATATTATTTCTCTTTGGATTTAAGTGATTTTCTTTTTACACAAGTATATGGATGAGGTGGTGTGCCTTTGTGTTAGAACCCCTTTCCCTCTCCCTTTTGTGAGTGTGTGTGTGTGTGTGTGTGTTTGTTTGTTTGTTTCTCAAAAAAAAAAAAAAAAAAAAGAATATGGATGAGGTGACACTGTGATATGTGGCATAAAATGGTGATGTTAGGAGGCCTATCCAAACTTTAATGGTGAAACTACTGCCAAATATGGACAGGCACGACCCTTTTGAGAAACAGAAGCAAAACATTAGCAAGTGATAAAATGAAACTTAATGATGTATAAATTGTCAGTCAAGTTGGTTTGTCCAGATGGTGCTGAATCCTCGTTTCTATTCCTGCAAATGTACAACAAAGGCTTTCCTAATGTAGTCATCGGTGTGGTGCCTGCCACAACGTCTCCAATGCCAAAGTCAGTGTATATAAGCTTTTTAACAGAAATAAAAAAGCTCTAAATATCAGAGATACCTGTGTAAGAGTATTTTTTGGGTGAAAATTTTGTCCCTACTTTGCTTCTAATGAGTGTTTATATGTAGCTTTGTGGCTTCTAGTTGTTAGAGCCTTAATTGTGGTTTTAATGCTCTTCTTGTAATGCCTTAGGGCTTATTAGTAAGGGTCTTGATGAGGCTCCAATGGTTTGATAGCTAGCTAGACTGCCCGAGGTATTGAATCCTTTTATTAATCACTTGTTTGCCTTCGTCCATGTCGTGTCGAGGTGGATGAAGGTATTTCATGAGGTTATCCAAGAAAAGAGGTCTTATCAGTCCCATTAGCTACCCCCTAGGTTCTGTGGTCGTTATAGTGTGTCAGGACTACCATCAAAAGATGAAAGGTTTTCTGACCAGACATGGCTCTTGGGGTTTTGTTCCACATTTAGTGCGTAGTGGCAACACCACACGCATTGTGGCCACGTGGCGTTTTCTGACCAGTGGAGCTAATGCCCCAATTGTGTGACTCTTGGGTTTCCCGCTGAATTTCAGTTTTTTGTGCCTAATTTTTAAAATTTCTCCCTTTCCTCTTTCCCTTTCATTTTTCCAACTCTTAACCATTTCTCTATGCATCTTCTTCTCCAATTTGTTCTCACGATTTCCCTCAAGCTTTTCGTGTTTTGTGGTTTAAGCTTTTGCATTCTATGGTTGCTGCCTTTGAGGTATGCCTATCTTTTCTCTTTTTCTTTGTTTTTCTCTGGCATAGAAAGATTTTCTGATTTGATATACTTTTTGTTTTGGGGCTTTTAAGATTATCTTCCCCCCCTCCCTCCATTTTCTGGTTTTCCATGGTTAGTAGCACTGAAGTTAGGATAGTTTGCCCCTCAATTTCATTCCCCTTTTTGTGTTTAGGGGCTTCTTTAGGCGTTTCTCGTACTTCTCATCCTTTAGTTGAAAATTTTATCCTTGAGGGTAGTAGTTTAAGCGTCACTTTGGTTGACTTGGTCCCCTTGCTTTATCAGTCAATTGATTGGTTCGAGGGTTTAGTGAGTGAGTGAGGGGAAATGTCTAAGGTAAGATCGAGTGAGCTTGAGACCAGGTTGTTGTCTAGCGATGATCTTGTGGCGGTGGAGGAAGATGCAGCGGTCTCCATCCCTCGAGAAGTTAGGGCTTTCCATGACCTTGGGGAGGTGTGCAATCTGGAAGATGAGACGTTGTCTAGGTTTAGAGAGAGGTTTCAATTCCTTGAAAGGGTTAGGGTTTGTCTTCCTCATGAGGAGGAACAAGCTTGCCATTTCTCGCCCGGGGAAGTACGCTTTTACGAGGTTGTTTTCTTGAGCGGGCTCACATCCCCCATCTACCCTTTCATCATGGCCATTTCGGCATTGCTCCTAGGCAACTTATGCCCAATTCGTGGAGGATAGTGGTTAGTTGTATGGAGATATGGCTGGCTATTACTGAAGGGGATATGATTAAGGTGGATGAGCTTGTTTATTTGTATCATCTAAAGGAGTCCAAGGAGCACAAGGTACTACGAATTGGTGCCTTGGGAGAGGAGGATTAGGATCGTCAGGGACCTGCCCTTGTCATTTAGATACTGGAAGTCCTGCTTCTTTTTTGTGTCCGAGGATGAATGGGAGACTCCCTCTAGCAAGGTGTGGGGTGATCTCCCTAGTTTAGGTGTGGAAAACCCCGAGTCTAGGGGCATCGTTAATTCTACTAGTATTTTGTCCTTCATCATTTTCTTTTGTACATTCAGTTGTCACAATTCTTCTATTGTCACAATTCTTCTATTCATTGTCTGGTGCAGTTAAGAGACGGCTCAAACTGAAGAGCTGGTATAAGCAACATGTTGAGGCTGCCATTGAGTATGCGAAGTCAATTGATGATTTCAACGACTTGGTCGATCCTCGCACTTTGGCTTTGTACTGCCTTGGCTTGGAGCTTTCCCCTTTCCTTCTTCTTCTTCTTCTTCTTCTTCTTCTTCTTTTTTTTTATTTTTATTTTTATTTTTACTTTTAACAAGTGTTTTCTCTTTGCAAGAATGACAACTAAATTCAACAAGGATATGTATGTGAAAATGAGGTCAAAGAAAAATGAGCAATTGTCCAGTCTCAGGAAGAGGGCAGTGTGCATGGTAGAGAAAGGAGTCTCAGTCATTCTAGCTGCCCACGACACTAAGATGCCGAGGACAGCTTCACCAGCCACCTCAGCCGAAGAGGTCACTCCCATTCCAAAGAAACCACATATGGCCAACAAAGGGAATGAGAAGGTTGATTCCCATTCGTCTAGCAATTGGGATGATGCTGGACTTGCGGTGAAGAGGGCACATGAGGTTGTTACTATTAAGGAATTGAAGGTTTTTTCTAGCGTGCCTTCCAACGAGGTTGTGGGTTGTCATATCCATAAACTTGTCCAAGTAATGTGCTTGTGCAATTTCATCCTTCTTTTTTTTTTTTTTTTTTTAATCGTCTTGAAGACTTTAATCTTCTTTTCAGGTACTGGGGGAGAGTCTTCATATCACCACGGAGTACCTCACTCAGGAGGCCAAGGTCGTGTCTGTGGTGTCCAAGACAGAGGCTTTAGAGGTGAAGAACTCCAAACTAAAGAAGGACCTAATCATTGCAATGGACGAGGCCAACACCATCAAGGAGAAGGCTAAAACCTTGGGGGACGACCTCAGAGCCGAGTGGCAGTTAACTCTTGAAAAAGACGAGCAATTTTGGCCGCAAAGGAGAAAGTCAAGACCGTTGCTGCTAAGGCTACTAAGGCTTTCCAGTAGACTGAGCAGTACAACACAGTATTCTTCAGTTGGTATTATAAAGGTTTCGAGCTCCTAAGGCGATATCTCGTCAAACACCCCACCAGAGTGGATTTAGAGAATTTGGATTTGGAAGAGGTGGACATGGAAATGGTAGCTGACGAAGCCTCCCAACCCATGGCTCTTGAGGGTGATGCTCCTAAGAGTGCTTTTCTGCCTCTTACTACTGCTGTTGCTTGAATCTGCTTTTTCTACTTTTTCTTTGTCTTTTTTTTTTTGGGTGCCCAGTGTGTTTTGGGCTTTTTGATTCTACTTTCAAAACAATATTTCATTATAATTTAAGAACTATTTTTTTTCCTAGTGTTTATGGGCTTTTAATTAAAATAATGAAACAATGCTAGTTGCTTGTTGTTTTTGGGCCTTCTATCATAATTTAGTACTTACTTGTTTTTGCTTCTTCCTTGCATAGTACTTAGTGATTGCGTGTGGTCTCTATTCACCTCATCCTTATGCGTCAGTAACTTACATTGCTGTTATTTAGTTAAAATTTCCACTGTGACTCGTACTCGTTAAGGGAATCTTGATCCGTCAGTAACTTATATCCGTCTAGGTGGAATCTTGTTACTTAGCTAATTTTTGTAACCTATACCCATTAGAGGGATTTTGTCATTTCTTGGCTTCTTCGGTAACTTACATCCATCTATGCGGAATCTTATTACTTAGCCAATTTTCTTTGACTTACACCCAGTGAAGGGATTTTGTCATTCTTTGCTTTCGTCAGTAACTTACATTTGTATATACGGAATCTTGTTACTTAGCCTTTTTTTATTTATTTTTTTTATACTTACACCCAGTGAAGGGATTTTGTCATTCTTTGGCTTCGTCAGCAGCTTACATCTATCTATGCGAAATCTTGTTACTTAGCCAATTTTCTTTGACTTACACCCAGTGAAGGGATTTTGTCATACTTTGGGCTTCATTAGTAACTTACATTCATCTATGCAGAATTTTGTTATTTTGCTAATTTTTTTTACATGCATCACACTGGCTGAATAGTTCTTTTATTGCTTTATTTCAATCATGAATACATTCATCCACTACATCTACTGATAGTATTGTTTCAAATGCTCGATGTTCCATGGTCGTGGTAGTTTCTTCCTGTCCAACATTTCCTGATGGTAGCTACCTTGCCTGGAGTAATGGGTGACTTTGTAGGGTCCTTCCCAGGTTGGGCCGAGCTTCTCTTGAGTTGGGTTCTTGGTGGTAGGTGTGACTTTCCGCAGGACGAGGTCTCAAATATTAAGTCGTTGGAGCTTCACTCTTCTATTGTAGTACTCGGACATCTTCTGCTAATACTCCGCCATCTTGTGTGATGTTCTGTCTTTAGATTCGTCCACGCAATCTAAGTTGACTCTCAGTTGATCGTCATTATTTCCTTTGTAGAAAGCTTCCTGCCTCATGCTGTTGACTCCTACTTCGACTGGAATGACTGCTTCGATGCCATAGGTGAGACCGAAGGGGGTCTTTCCTGTTGGAGTTCTTGCTGTAGTCTTGTATGCCCACAAAACGTTTGGCAGCTCTTTCGGCCATGCGCCCTTCGTCTCATCCAGCCGAGCTTTGATAATCATAAGCAGGGTCCAATTCATTACTTCTGTCTAGCCGTTAGCCTAGGGAGGACCAGGGGACAAGAATTGATTCTTGATTCCTAGCCCTGAGCAGAATTCCTTGAACCCTTGACTATCAAATTGCCGCCTGTTGTCTGATATGATTGTCCGTGGTATCTTGAACCTGCAGACTATTTTCTTCCACACAAAGTTCTGGACCTTCGCCTCTGTTATGGTTGATAATGCTTCTGCTTCTACTCATTTTGTGAAGTAATCAATGGCAACTAGTAAAAATTTTACCTGTCTTTTACCTTAGGGTAGTGGGCCAAGGAAGTTGAGTCCCCACTGAGCAAATAGCTACGACGAGGTATTATCGTCAGCTTCTCAAATGGTATGCGTTGGACATTTCCAAACCTCTGGCATTTGTCGCACTTCTTCACGAACTCTTTTTCATCCTTCTACAAGGTAGGCCAAAAGTAACCCATTCGAATAATTTTACTGACGAGGGATCTCAAGCTTGTATGGTCTCCACATATTCCTTCGTTGATCTCTTCCAAAATATATTTTGCTTCCTCTTCGTTGACACACTTCAGGTAGGGCATGGAGAATTCCCTTTTGTACAAAGAGCCATTTAAGACCATGAACCGAGCTGCCCTCTTCCTTATTTTCCTAGCTTCTTCGGCGTCTTGTGGAAGCCATTTATCCTAAAGGAAGGACAGGATAGGGGTTATCCAGTTGTTCCTACTCTGGATTGCAAAGGTATGTACCTATTCGATGCTGGGGTGCTTTTGGACTTCAATCTTCAAATCTGTGTCCGTTGGCCCTGCCTCTGACGATGACTACTTCGCTAGCTCATCTGCCCTTATATTCTGGCTTCTGAGGATTTGTGTGAACTCCACTTGATCGAACTCCTGTGCTAGAAGCTTCTTCAACTTCAGGTACTTTTGCATCCTTTCACCTGATCCGTACTTCCTCTTCGTCGGGGACTATAAATTCAACGATGAAATTTGTTAATGCCTATGCTTTAATAGCTATCCTGGGGTGGTATTCTATGTCAAACTGATTGAGCTCAATGGCTTACTGGATCATTCTTCCCGTAGCCTTGGGCTTGTTCATTGCCTGCTCTATAGGTTGATTTGTCATTACCAAGATATGATTCACCTAGAAATAAGGGCAACTTACATGAGGTGACGATTAATGCGAATGCAATTTTCTCTATTCGTGGGTATTTGGCTTCTACTCCCTGGAAGGCTTGGCTAACATAGTAGACTGGGAGCTGTCTTCTGTTCTCTTCTCGAATCAAGGCAGCACTCACAACTATAGTTAACACTACCAAGTATAGGTTCTCTTCTCGAATCAAGGCAGTAGTCAAGACAGCACTCAAGAAGGGTGGATTGCTCAGGTACTGCTTGAGTTCCTGGAAGGCTTTCTCACACTCTTCTGTCCAAATGAAGGCTTGTTTTAATATTTTGAAAAAGGGGAGGCATTTTTCCGTCACTTTTGAGATGAATCTGCTTAGCACTGCTACCCTTCTTGTGAGCTTTTGGACTTCCTTCACTGTCTTTGGTGACGGCATCTCCAGTATAGCCTGTACCTTATCTAGGTTCGCTTCTATTCCTCTATAGACCCCAAAAATTTCCCTGACGCCACCCTAATAGAGCACTTGTTGGGGTTTAACTTCATTTGATGTCGTTTGAGAGTCTCGAACATTTCTTAAAGGTTGTCGAGATGAGTGGACTCCTCTTTACTCTCAACGAGCATGTCATCCACACACGCTTCCATGTTTCTCCCTATCTGTTTATTGAACATCTTGTTTACTAACCTTTGGTAAGTTGCTCTTGCATTTTTCAGCTCGAAGGGCATTACCTTGTAGCAGTATAGCCCTTGACTCATGATGAATGCAGTCTTTTCCTAGTCTTCCTCTACCAGTTTTATTTGGTTGTATCCTAAGAATGTGTCCATGAATGTTAGGAGTTTATGCCCTTCTGTGGAATTCACCATCTAATCTATCCTCTATAGGGGGAAGCTATCCTTCGGGCAGGCCTTATTTAGCTCTTAGAAGTCCACACACATCCTCCATTTCCCATTTGCTTTCTTCACAAGGATGACATTGGCTAGCCAATCTGGGTAGTAGACTTCATGGATAAAGCCCGCTTGTAGTAGCTTATTTACTTCGTCCATTATTGTCTGGTTCTGCTTTGGAGCAAACACCCGTCGTCTCTGCTGGACGGGCTTTTTCTCGGGGTCCACATCTAACTTGTATTGGATAATCTTCGAGGATATGTCTGGCATGTCCTCGTGGCTTTAGGCAAAAATTTCCAGGTTCTTGAGGAACTAGACTAGCTTCTTCTTCGTGTTTAGGCTCATGGTCGTCCCTACCCTGTTGGTCTTCATTGGTTCCCCGTCCACCAGCTCCATGATTTCCAGGGTGTCCACCTTCTCCTCTTCTTTTTCCTTGATCATCTAGGTATGGTTTTCCTTGGCTGCCAATACTGCTTGGTAGCACTCCTTAGCCAGTACTTGATCTTCTTTTACTTTGCCTACATTGTTCTCTGTTTGGAATTTCATCTTCAGGCAATAGGTGGACTTGGTTGCCTTCTAGCGGTTGAGTGTGGGCCTCCCAATGATCGCATTTTATGAAGAGGGACAATCTATCACTAGGAAATCTAACTAATGAGTTAGCTGTTGTTGATAAGATCCAATTGTGACTGTTAGCGTCACTATGCCTTTGGAATACACCCTATCCCCATTGAAGCTGATGAGGGGGGACTCAAAAAGGCGTAGTCTTTTTGGATCTAGCCTCAACTATTGAAAAGCAGAGAGGTATATGATGTCCATTGAGCTACCATTGTCCACAAGGATTCTCCTAGTGTTGAACCCTTTTATCGTGAGCATTATGACCAAGGGGTCGTCATAAGGTTACTTTACTCCTCTAGCTTCTTCTTCAAAGAAAAACATATCCCTATTCGTTCATCTCTATTTCAGAGGGGGATCCTGTGGACGTTGTTCACCTACCATTGATATGGCTTTTTGAGGGATTTAAATGACCCTCTTATGGATGGCCCGCCTATAATCATCTTTATCTCTCCGGTCATGCTTGGTGGACGTTGGGACGTGCGATCCTCGTCCTTTGGTAAGGCTTTGCGATTGTCCTTGTCATTGTCCCTGGTCCTAATGGGTTCTCCATTCTTTACAAACCTCTGCAGTTTCCCTTTTCGTATGAGCTCCTTTATTTATTCCTTCAGGTCTCTGCAATTCTTTATGTAATGGCCGTGATCCTTGTGGAAACGGAAATACTTCTTCCTATCACGTATGTTGGGTGACGAATGTAATGGCTTAGGCCATTTGAGGTAGTGTTCATCTTTGATCTGCTCCAGAATTTTGTCAACAGGATGAGGATGATGATGTCCGCGGAGCTGCCATTGTCCACGAGGATTTTCCTAGTGTTGAACCCTTCTATCGTGAGCATTATGACCAAGGGGTCATCATAAGGTTGCTTTACTCCTCTGGCGTCTTCTTTAGAAAAAAATATATCCCAATTTGTTCATCTCTATTTCATAGGGGGATCTTGTGGACACTATTCACCTGCCTTTGATATGACTTCTTGAGGGATTTGAATGACCCTCTTGTGGATGGCCCGCCTGTGATCGTCTTTATCTCCCAAATCACGCTTGGTGGACATTGGGACGTGCAATCCTCGTCCTTTGGTAAGGCTTCATGACTGTCCTTGTCATTGTTCCTGGTCCTACTGGTTCTCCCTTCTTTACAAACCTCAGCAAATTTCTCTTTTCGTATAAACTCATCTATCTACTCCTTCAGATCTCTGCAACCCTCTGTGTAATGGCCGTAATCCTTATAGAAACGGTAGTATTTCTTCCTATCACATACGTTGGGTGACGAATGTAATGGCCTAGGCCATTTGAGGTAGTGTTCATCCTTAATCTGCGCCAGATTTTGTCAACAGGCATAACTAAAGGAGTGAATTTTACTGTCTGAGGAGCTTTCTTGTCTTTCCCTTTTCCCCCGTTGTTAGTTTGACATTTGGAGTGCTCCCTTTTCCGTTCTCTTCGGTCGTCCTCTTTCCTTCCCTTTTCACTGGTTTTCTCTTCGTCTTTTATCGCAGCTAAAGCGTTTTTGGTGTTCATGTACTTATGTGCCTCCAAAAGCATCTCCGCCATCATTTTTGGAGGATTTTTCACAAGTAAGACCACGAATTCCCTAGATTTCAATCCAGCTTTAAAGGTTGTTAGCTGCACCTTGTCATCAACTTCGTTTACCTCTAAGGTTTTCTAGAGTGAAGCGCTTCACAAATGACCTTAAGGTCTCCTTCTCTCCCAGTTTGATGGTGAGGAAGTGGTCTGCTAGCCTCTTCGGGTGTTGTCCTTTGACACAGTGGCGTAGGAAGGAGCTGCTCAACTATTCGAAGTTGTCGGTGTACGATGGTGATAGCTTCGTGAACCATTCTCTTATAGCTCCTTTAAGAGTAATGGGGAAAGAGCGGCACAGTATTTCGTCAGGGGGCTGTTGAAGACCCAGTGTCGTCTTGAAAGTGTTGAGGTGGTCCAAGGGATCTATAAGTCCATCAAATGGCTCAAGCTGAAGCAGGCGAAACTTTGACAGCACTAGGCATTCTAGAATTGTTATTGTAAAGGGGGAATCCGTCATTCTGACCATTCTATCCAAGTTTCAGCATGTTTTCCCTTTAATGGCGTTCCTTAGCTCGTCTATCTCCTTTTTTTCTTTCTCGAAGAGGATCTGAGCTTGGTCCATCTGGAGTGGCTAGCCTTCGATGGTCGCGCCTTCTTTGACTATCTCTCTCATCTTCCTGATTAATCTTGGACCAGTTCTCCTCTTGGTGGAGTTGCAGCCTCATCTCCTGGTTTTTTCTGGTTAGTTCTTTCATGTTAGCTGTTGTTAGGACATATGTAGTTGTTCAAGCTTGTGAACATATGTCACTATTTTATGTAGTTGACTTATCCTTAGACAAAACACACTTTACTTGTAATTGGGTAGAACTAGGATGGGTTAAACACTTCAAGAAACAGTGGTTCAAGATTAAGTGTTGAAGCCGTCAAAGTCTGTCCAAGATACAAGCAAGGAAGTGCTGGTTTTTAAATCTCGACACCTACCTCGACAGATACATCTATCGAGATTTAAAGAAGCTGTTTTGCCCGAGCCTCGACAGCTGTCTCGACACCTCTCGACACCTCTATCTGTCGAGATTTAAAGAAAACAGAATTCCAAGTCTGTTTCAAGTCCAATCCGTGTGTGTGTCTTTGGGACTTCTTTTCTCCTAACCCTAGACATATAAAAGGATTATTTTAAGGGCCGTCAAAGTGAGCAACAAGCAGAAATCACAAGACACAAGTTGCTTCTTCTCTATTCATGCAAATTGTGATTTGTGAGACAAAGTTCGTGCCCTAGTTCATCTCTGATGATTTGAAGAACTTTGCAGCCAACATTCTTTCTTCCTCAAGTTGGTGAGTGAGTCACGTACTTGGATTCGTGCAAAAGGAGTAAGCTGCGTACTGGGATCCGCGCATCACATTGGTTAGTCACGTACTGGGAGCCGTGCATTGAAAAGGAGAAATTGTCACTACAGAACAAGTCCAATTGGGTATTGGGGTAAGAGTTCAACTGTAGGTTGGTGAGGTACTGGGATTCCTTACTTGTAACTGCTTGTTGTGATAATAGTGGAGTTTCGGGAGTGGTGACCTTAAATCACCCGGTGGGGTTTTTGCCTTAGGGTTTTCCCCATTCGTGAACAAATCACCGTGTTATTTATTTTCCGCTGCATGACTTAGTTTCGGTGATTTGTTTGTGCTGCCACGTTGTATTGCATGTTAATTTGATTAATTAAAAACTAGGCTAATTAATTAATCTAAATTATCACAAGGGGTCAACGCGTTTGTGGCCTGTCAGCTGTAAGTTCCTGGATTTGCAGGGCTAGTGCTGCTTGGTTGGACTCCATCTGGATTTAGGATTTGACTGGAACTACACTTTTGACCCTAAGTGCCAAAATGTTGTCCCCACAGATGACGCTAAACTGATGACGTATAAATCGTCAGTCAAGTTGGTTTGTTCAGATGATGCTGAATCCTTGTTATTATTCCTACAAACATAGAACAAAGGCTCTCTTAGGGTGGTCACCAGTGTGGTGCTTGTCACAACGTCTCCGATGCTAAAGTCAGTGTATAGAAGCTTTTTGAGAGAAATAAGAAAGCTCTAAATATTAGACATACTTGTGTAAGAGTATTTTTTGGGTGAAAATTCTGTCCCGACTTTGCTTTTGATGAGTGTGTATATGTAGCTATGTGGTTTCAAGCCGTTGGGGCCTTAATTTGTGGTTTTAATACTTTTCTTGTAACGCCTCAGGGTTTATTAGTGCAGGTCTTGATGAGGCTTCAACGGTTTGACAGCTAGCTGGTAACTGCCTGAGATATTGAATCCTCTTATTAATGACTTGTTTGCCTTCGTTCGTGCTGAGTTGAGGTGGACGAAAGTATTTCATGAGGTCGTTTAAGGAAAGAGGTCTCATTAGTCCCATCAAAACTTTTAAAACGTGAAGGGTGAAAAGTGTATTCTAATATATTTTTAATTATTAGGATAATTACGGCTTAACTTTTGTTGATGATCAAAAGACTGATTTAATAAATTATTCAGTTCTCCTGGACGACCATTTCAACGATGCCTAATGCTGCCCATGTATCTAACATTATGATCATGTCGACCCATGTGTTCTACTAAATTGGACCACAGCCTAAAATTTTGACGCCCAGGTGGATATTGTTGGTCCAAGATTCACTTTGGTAAATTGGTACGAATTCTACTCACTTTTACTTAGTTGAACAATCACTGAAAGGGGAACCACAAGTGTGCTGCATGCTACTTCATTTGGTAGTGATATTGGGACCCGGTAAGGCATTTTGGTCTACGGATCTACCAAGGGAACGGGCTAGCTTGGACTAATGACATTGAAAATTGAAATAGACAAGAAACTCAAGAAAGTGATTATTTTTACTACAGAAAATAATGAAAACTGACTTTTTTTTTAAGCTAAACATAATGAAAATGATTTATAGTCCAAGTCTCATAACTAAAATAATTTTTGGGTAAAATTTAAAAACATTCCTGAACTTTAGTTTAAAATTAAATTGCCCTTGTGAGCTTCTAATTTAAAATTAGAAATCCTTGAACTTTGAGAAATACTCAAATTGATCATTTTGTCTTCCTCTATCTGCGAAACAGAATAATAAAAATTAGTGTTTCAAGTAAATTTTAGTTTAAATAGGTTTTTTGTTAAAACCTTTTCCCTACATGTGATTAGGGGAAAAAATTATGAATAATTTCATTCAATAATATCAAATATGAACCGAATAAAAATATTAACTAACTCAATATATCAAGTTTATGTTTTGTCTAAATTGTTATTGTTGGAGGGGTAAGATCCGAGTACAAAATAGTGGCAGCTCTAGGAGTTTTTCTCAGGTTGTTTCTAAAGAAGCATAAATAAAGTATTGGTTAATTGTTAATTATTAATTGTTGTTTAGCCTAACATAATTTAATTTGTTTGTTTTTTTATAATGTATTGGTTAATTGAATTATTAATTATTGTTTATTAGTTGCTTCATTATTTTTCTTTACTAACTATTAGCACACACCCCCACTGTGCACTAGCACACACCCCACTGTGCACTAGCACACACCCCATGTGTATTATCCACAGCCAACCCATTGCCTGCCTAGTGCCTAAGTCCTAACATAATTTAATTTTGTCTTTTGTTAGTAAGTTACTGCCTCTAGCTCTTGATGCCTTTACTTCCCCCAATTCAAATATCCCGCCCGCCTCGTGCCCCCCTCCACCCCCAACTCAACAGACAAGCCCCATGGGCCCCAATCACAAGAGCCAATTAGATAAATTCACAAATCACAATACACTAAAAGACAAACTCAGTAACTCACGAACACCAACACCAACACCAACACCAACACCAACACCAACGGATAAAGTCAAAATAGCAAGGGCAAATATTAATAAAGTTATAAAGACTAAAGTAAAGCTAACCAATTACAATTCAAACATCAAAGAGAGAGAGAGAGAGAGAGAGAGAGAGAGAGAGAGAGAGAGAGAGTCTCAGAGACTCAAACCACAACAAAAGCAAAGTGAGCAAACCCATTAACCCGATCGTGCAAGAGAGAAAAAGAGAGAGAAGTGTAAAGATGAAATACCTTAAGGAGGGAGGCTTGAGGGGCAGCGCTGTCAGGCAGCACGTCGAGGCGAGGAAGGAATTGAGGCCAAGCCGAGTGTGACTGATCTCCGATCCGATCAGACCGATCTCCAATTCGATCAAACCGATCTCCAATCTTCGATGCCCGATGTGCTCTGGAGCTCGAGTTGTGCTCTGTTGGTTGTTGCAGCGTTGCTTGAGTTTGAGGTGGAGGCGTCGTCCGTTGGTCATTGTCGTTGATGACTGATGCAGTTTTTTTATTTTTTAGGTTAGGTTTTTGATTTGAGATTTCAGTTTTTGCTTTACCATTTGATGAATCGGCAGACATGTATATTGGGTTTTGGTTTGTTTGTTTGTTTGTTTTTTTTTTTTTTTTTTTTTTTTTTTTTTTTGAGAATCTGTGGGTTTGCTTTACCTGTTTACCATCTATTGGGTTGTTTTTTTTTTTTAGATTGGGTTTGCTTTACCATCTGCTGTGTAGGATTGATGTTGGGCTTTTTTGTAGGCTTGCCCTGTTACAATTTTTTTTCAGATTTTAGTTCAAATTTTTTTTTGGGCTTTTTTTTTTTTTTTTTTTTTTTGCTTGAAAGTAGAACAAATAATTTTTTTATTATTATTTGAGGGTGTTCCTAATTTTGCTTGAGGGTGTTCTTAATTTTTTTTTAAAGGGTAAACAAATAAAAAAAAATTTAAATTATTATATATATAACTTTTTTTTTTCAGGTCAGAGTGTTCCTGGGAACACCCTCGATTGAACGTGGAGCAGCCACCGGTACAAAATAGAGCTTTTGGCCCCAGTTTGAGGCTCGAAAACCCAATTTTTTTTATTTCATTTTTCGCCCAACCTGAAAAAAGTTTCAAACCAATTAAACCGACCGAACCTTCCAATAGCAACATTACGTACGCATCTAAAAAGTTCTATAAGGTTTCCAATTAAAACCTCTACTCAACTACTACGTGCTTGCTGGGATTATGAAATTTTTTTGTAAGATTTAGGTCCTCCCTGAATGAAAGATAGAAACTTAAAATAAGAAAGGGAAGGCAAATAATGAAAAGAGAATGACGTTTACGCAAAAACGAACCTCCTTCTCTTCTCTGCACGTCTCCTTCCATAGCTCCTTTCGGCTCTTTTTGTTTAGCATCGTTTTAAATGCTTGCCAAATATGGCAAAATTCTGATCAAGCAAACAAGCACCCTCCACATTGGCTGCTTTAATAATTCATTGCTAACATATTAGACGCCAAAGAATTCATAGTTTATTTAAGTACGTGCATTTCTAAGAAACTTTACCAGAATAGATACAATTTAGGCGAATTCCTTGTTAAGGCCCCGAAAATAGTGTTTTTACTATTTAAAGTAATATTTGTTTTTCCTTAACAACTTTTAGGTTAAAAGTCAGAATAAGACCTCGTCTATTTTGAGATGACCCTTAAAGTCAGTAGTTTTATGATTCTGCATTTAACTCATTTTTTTTTTCCATTTTTGGTAAATTTCGGTATTTTGTCACCTAATCGCGTAATTAGTGCGAATTAGGTTTTAGACATTTTTCTCGGTATTTATATGTTTTGTATCCGTCAGAGGCAAATTAGACTATTATCAATAAACACAGACATTTGTACATAACACCACTAAGGCATGGGAGAATATATAAGTGGTTGAATCTAGAATCTACACGTGGAACAGTCTTGAGATAAGGGAGAGCAGTTGATAGCTAAGAGGCTTTGTCCTGGTCATGCTAAAGGCATGATTGCCTTGAGATGGAAGTGAAATTTACACCTGACACAATACTCAAGCATTACCAAAAAGGGACATAGTGACTTTTCAGAGCTGAAGGCTATGAGGATATCTCTTATTGGTTGAATGCATGGTGAGTCACCTTGGAGACACGTGTACCAATCACAATATTCTTGATGTCTCTCTTGATGACCAAGACTTGTGTCTCAAATAGTGGCAAAGCTAACTACCTACGGGTCCCAGTGCTACATTGGCATCATCCTTATCCCTTTGTTAGCAGATAACTTCACAGTTACAAAAAAAAAAAAATATCTTGAGCGAGAGATTATAATATTTTGACACCTGTCCTTGTACTCAGCCATGTTCCTTAGAGTATAAAAGGAACATGCCACTGAACTTCTAGGGCAAGAACCAAACTAAATATTTTGAGATGAAAGTGGAGAGTTGGTAGGAAGAAAAAGGAAACTCCATTGTAAACTAATCTCTTTCTAATACATAATAGAAGCTAAGTCGAGCAAGAATGTTGTGTTCTTGTTCAAATTGTGGTTTTTTTTAATCCCTTTTTTAGGGTTTTTCACGTACATACAATGTTGTTTTGATAGTTAGCTTCTTCTTTTTCTCTAAATGTGTGTCATTTTCATGTCCTATCATTACTTTCTTTGTTTTTCTCTGAGTATCATGCGAAAGCTTGCATTTTATCGAGCTTTTTCATGTAAATGTACTGTTAGATAACTTATTTTGCTTTCATAAATAAGCTCAGATCTAACTTGCATGTACATTTTTGGCGACTTCGCTGGGGATTTCTAGTTATCTTTCATTTTAAAAGTGTTTGTTTACATCTCTGGTTGTAGTCACTTTCTTCATGCCTCCGAGAAAGAAGGTGGTTACTGGGATACTGACTGGTGTGGGTGAGAACCATTAGTCAGAACCAAGCACAGACCATATATCCGTGCATTTTGAAGGTACAAAATCATCAGGAGGAATTGGTCATCATAAGAGCAGGGGGATAATGACTACTATTGAAGAACTTCAACATTCTCAAGCTGCTATATGGGCAGAATTTCAGTCCTTACATCAGGAGACAACCATACCTTAGGCTTCTCAAGGACCTCAAGGGTCTCCTTACTTGACTAGAGAAGACATACATGCTACTCTCTTTGAAGCTAAGAAGTTGGATAGTGGTGTTTATGTTGATACCAGACCTCCTTATCCTGAATAGATAGCTGGGACACCTTACCCTGCTAACTACACACCTCCTATATTCCCTAAGTATGATGGCATAACAGGGAATGCTAGAAAGCATATCAGACGATATGTAGACGTGATGACATCTCACTCTCACGATCACGAGTTGAGGCTCAGAGAGTTCTTTAAGTCCTTGGAAGGTTGAGTTTTTAATTCGTATATTAGCCTTGCACCAGGGTCAGTTCTAAGTTGGAACGATTTGGCAACATAGTTCTTGAAAAAGCTCTTTGCTTTGGAAGAAAGGCTTATGTTGTCAAATTTACAACACAAGAAGCAAAGGGTATTTGAGGGCCTATTAGAGTATATTCGCAGTTTCGAGATCTCTCTTTGCTATGTTATGATCCTATGGAGGAAGAAAGGCTAGTGGATGTTTGGATTGTGAGTATGTGGTACGAATATCGGCCTTGCTTAGAGAATCTTCAGATCTTTAGTTTTACAAGACTTGTGTAAGCTACAAGAAGGACAAGTATGTCTATAAGGAAGCTGTCAAAAGGTTCAACTTCACAAACTGTGAATGCTCCTAGACAACCATGGAGGAGAGAAAATAAGAAAGTGGAGGTTGCTATGACTAAAGAACCAAAAAAGGTGGCCAAAGGAAAGAAGGGGGACATCAACGGTATTCCCCTTATTTTACTATGTCCACTGATGAGTTATATAGCATCCTAAAAGCTTAGGTGAAGGATGGTGTAGTGACATTGCCTGAATGTAAGCATGAGCCTATAGAAAAGGAAAAGTGAAGTCCACTTTATTGTTGGTATCACAGGAGATGTGACCACCATACTATGGATTGCTATGCTTTAAGAAACATCTTCCATGACAAGGTAGCCAAGGGAGATTTGGTAATCAAAGCAGGAAAGAGAGCTAACCCAAGAATGAGTAGGCTAGAAATGGTCATGACTTTCTTCCTGGGTTGTGAGGATCCTATGGAAGAAGAAACAGAGAACATGGCTAGCAGTAGTTCAGCACCGCCATCACTGGTAGATGAAAAGATGATAGTGAGAATCTAGCAGGAAGATAAAATACATTCCTTTCTTGAAGAAATAGGCCTTAGACCAATGGCTAGAAGAGAGGCTGGCTAGAAGAGGGGCAACCCAAGCCTTGACCAGGGTGATGGAAAGGAATCATAAAGTGGCCGCTGTTGAAGGGAGTTTGATGCAAGTGGCATATCAAGAAGAAAAAGATTCGGTCACCTTTTCTAACAAAGATCTAGTCAACTGTGCTATTGATGGCGACATACCTTTGTATGTAACTGCCTTTGTGGGAGCATCTCAAATCAAGAGAGCATTGGTAGATACTGGTGCATCTACTAATATTCTACCTCTCCCAAATTTTGATGCCTTGGAAATTCTGAGGGAAGGAATTATTCTAGAGCCAATGCAGTTGGCAGGAATAGGAGCTTTACAGCAGAATACCGTTGGGCATGTATCCTTGGACCTTAGGGTTGGCCCAATTCGAGCACCTACTCTTATGCACGTGATGGAAGGGAACACATCCTACCGCATCATTTTAGGCCGTTCGTGGTTAAGGGCGCACAAAGCAGTGGCTTCCACATATCATCAATGTGTGAAGGCCATTTGGAGAAACAAGCAAGTAATCATTGAGGCTACTAAGATGCCTTTTGATAGAGCAAAGCTACATTTTGCCGAAGCACCTTTGTATTAAGAATATGAACTTGAAGGCAAGAATAGGATTCTTCCTTTCAATCCTATTGCTTTGCAAGAAGAAGAAGAAGAAGAAGAAGAAGAAGAAGAAGAAGAAGAAGATAATGGCAAAGTGGTATAACTAGAAAGGCCTTCCAAGATAAGAAGGATCACCAGGCTTGAAGGCCGGGTGGTATATAAATTCTGACTGTTAAAGGAAAGGGATGAGGAGGATGGCCAGCCTAATTTCCTTAATCCAATACAACAGCCACAGAAAGTTCATGCAGTTGAGAAGTGTGTGAAAGAAGCACCTGAGTGCATGAATGATGTTGTCAAGAATGTGCAGGAAGAATTTGTTGAAGACAATTTGGGTGAAGATGAAGAAGGTTAAAAAATGGTAAAGATTAGTAAGAATTTTCCTGAAAAGGAGAGAGGAAAGTTGATAGCTTTGTTAAAAGAATGCAAAGATGTCATTGCTTGGAGTTATCAAGAGATGCCAAGTTTAAGTCTGAACTTGCTAGTGCACAAGCTAAAGGAGGATCCTAATGCTATGCTTGTGAAATAGTCACTGAGGAAGTATCGTTTAGATGTGGAAGGAAAGATAAAGCTTGAGGTGCAGAAGCTTTTAAAGGCAAGATTCATTAAGGAGATTGAATGTCTGAGCTAGTTAGCTAATATAGTCCTTGTAAAGAAGAAAAATGGCCAAATAAGAATTTGTGTGGATTTTTGGGATCTCAACAAAGCCTGCCCAAAGGATGAATTCCCACTTCCTAATGTTGACATCAAGGTAGATGCAACAGCTGGTCATAAGCGTTTCTCTTTTGTGGATGGTTATAGCGAGTATAATCATCCTTATGGACCTAATAGATGCTCTGAAGACTGCTTTTAGAACACCCTTTGGGAGTTATTTCTATAGGGTGATGCCTTTTGGATTGAAGAATGCAAGTGCAATATACCAGAGAACCATGACGTTGATCTTCGGAGATATGCTACATAAGCAAGTTGAAGATTACGAAGATGATGTTGTAGCAGAAGCAAAAAATCCCTTTGAACACTTGGTGCACCTGAGACAAGTCTTTGAAAGATGCAGGGAGCATAACTTGAAGATGAATCCTTCCAAGTGTGCCTTTGGAGTATCTTCAGGGAATTTTTTGGGGTTTCTTGTTCTTCATAGGGGAATTGATTTGAACCCTACGAAAGCTGAAGCGATAACTACTTTCAGTCCTCCTACAACCCTAAAGGAGTTGAGAAGCTTTACGGAAAAAGTTTCTTATTTAAGAAGATTTATTCCAGGATTAGCTGATATTTTAAAACCTTTTATGGAGCAGACAAAGAAGGGAGTAACTTTCATGTGGTGTGATCAATGTTAGAAAGCATTCAAGAAGATTCAGATGATATTGGTGGATCCTTACACTATGATGGCCCTTGTACCTGGAAAACCTTTACTATTGTACATAGCAAATACAGAACAATCCTTGGGAGCACTGTTAGCTCAGGAGCAAGAAGGGGTGGAGAAGCTAGTGTACTATATAAGCCGACTCATGAAGGGACCAGAGTTGAGATATTCAACTATTGAGAAAGTATGTTTGTCTTTAGCTTTCACTGTGACAAAGTTCAATCATTACTTTTTAGGACATCATGTGCAGCTGGTGACTAACAGTAATCTTATGACGTATCTCTTGACGTGACCATAGTTATCAGGAAGAATGGCACAATGGGCCATCCTGACATCATGTCTTGATATCGAATGCATACGACCAACCGCCATTAAAGGCCAAGCAATGGTTGATTTTCTAGCTAATTTTTCAGGGATAAGTGATTTTTCACCCCCTCAATAGGAAATTATGGTGACAGAGAAACAAGAGTGGTTGATGTATTTTGGCAGGTCATTTACGGTTAAAGGAGGAGCGATAGGAGTAGTCTTCAAGTCACTAGGGGAAGAGCATACGTTTTCCTATAAACTACATTTTCCTTGTTCTAACAACGAAGTGGAATATAAAGCCTTATTGATAGGGTTGAAAGCTGCCAGAAGATTAGGCATAAAAAGGCTAAAAGTATTTCGTGATTTTGAGTTGGTGATAAAGCAAGTTGAGGGAATTTATGGAGTGAAGAATCCTAGCTTGGCTGCTTACAGAGGGGCGGTACAAAGAGTCATGGAACACTTTGCTTTCATAAAGTACAAGGTGGTTAATACAGGTGAGAACCAGCTTGCTGATTTGCTAGCTACTCTGGCCACCAAGTCTATACTAAAGAAGGAAAAGATGACATTCCAAATTGAAAAGTAGCCTAGTTTAGCTCAGGATGAACTATGTTTCTCTTATGATTAGCGAGAACCCTTGTTAAAGGCAATGGCTCAAGGGAGGTGCGTTGGATCGAAGCTACTAGCAAACATGAAAGATTTTCTTAGAATCAATGGTGATTTATTTCTCAAGGGAGCAGAAGGTTTGTTGATGAAGTGTGTCTCAAGGCAAGAGGGATTGAAATTGTTGCACAGATTTCACTATGATGTTTTTGGTGTAAATCTCTATGTCAGCCTCTATAGAAGATTGCGAAGGTTAGGAGTCTTTTGCCCAGAGATGGCCAATGATGCTAAGGAAGAGCAATGAAGTTGTAAAACTTGCTTTGTTATATTTCCAAATCAAGCAGAAGTGCTTAATGGTGAGTCGCTGGAAGAAGATTGGCAGGAACCATACTTGAGGTACCTTTTACAAGGTATTTTGCTTCCTGATCACCTACAAAGAGAGAAGTTGAAAAAATATGTAACTAGGTTTAATGTAGTAAATGGGAAATTACTCAAAAGAAGTTCCAAGGGAGATGGATGGTATGTATTCCTGATAAAGAAGTTAATGATCTTCTTTCAGACTTGTATGAACGAGAACCAGAAGGACATTTGCTTGGGAGAAAGCTATGGCAAATGGCTTTGCACTAGGGATATTACTGGTCTGCAACGCAAAGGGATGCTCAAGACTTTGCAAGGAAGTGTCAAGAATGCCAAAGGTAGGGAGATGAAATACACTTTAGCCATTAGAGTCTTCATCCAACTGTGGCTCCATATTTTATTTCATAGCTGGGGCCTGGATTTTATAGGACCTATAAACCCACCCCTCTGAAGGATGTACATGGATATTGGTAGCCACTGAGCTATTTACCAAATGGGTAAAAGCTCTGGCTCTGAAGAAAGAAATGGGTAGCTCAGTGGCTAATTTTTTAACGGAGAATATAGTATATCATTTTAGGGTACCTAACAAAATTATTTCTGACAATGGCATACCATTTCTGAATAAGGATGTGCACCGTTTAATAGACTAGTACTCCATCTCTCACACGACATCTAAACCTTATTATCCTAAAAGAAATGGTCAAGCAGAGGCCTTTAACAAAAGACTGTTGAAGATATTAGGAAAAATGACTAAGGAGAATGGAAAGGGGTGGAAGGAAGAGCTTCCTACAGCTCTGTGGGCTCATAGAACAGCCAAATCACAAGTTGTAGGAGCTTTACCCTTTTCTTTAGCCTTTGGTACTTAGGCTGTTATCCCAATAGATTTAGTGAGACCAGTGGTGAAGTTGATAGAGATTGCAGGAATACCCATAGAAGACACTTTGGAAATCATCGAGGAAATGCGCGACAACGCTGCCTCTCATAACCGATTTTACCAGGCTAATAAAAAGGCTAGGCATGAAGGCTAAGCAAAAGAAAGAAAGTTTCAAGTGGGATAAAGTGTTTGGAAAGCTACTCCACATATGCGAGGAGTTGTTGGAGCTGTCAAGTATAAGTTTTCTCTAAAATGGGAAGGACTATACATAGTGGAGGAGGCACATGCAATAGGACATTATTGGCTGAAGGATCAAGCAGGTATAAAGGCATATAGCCCCATTAGTGAAGCTCATCTTAAGAAATATCATGCTTAACCTTTGTAAAAATATTTTTTTTGTGGCCATCATGTCAAAAATGATTTTGTGTTTTGCAAAAAAACCTACACTTTTATAAACAAAGACTTATATGCAATTATCTCATATGATGTTCATAATATGCATGCAAAGTCTAAATAGATGGCAAAATAAGGCATGGTAAAGTTAGAGTACCCCATGGCCTTTTAAGACCAAAAATGAAAAAATATTACAACTTGAAAATTAGAGAATGTTTGTGAGAAAACTAAAATTTTCAAGAGAAAAGTCTAGATCGCTCAGAGCACTTAACTTGCTTTCCAACTTTTCAAACTCTTCTCTTAGAGATTTACGTTCTGCGGTGACACCTTCTATTTGAGTCTGAAGGGTAGAACTTGCTTCTTGGTGGGACTACAATTGCACTTGAAGTCCGTTGATTAATTCCTTGAGCTGAGTGATTAAGGTAGCATGCACCTGTAATGTTGATTTTGCTTCCTTTGCTTTGTTGATTCGCGAGTTTTCTTTAACTCTTAAATCACGAAGTGGGGGAAAGGAAGTATGTTTAAGTCCCCAATGTAGTGACATGGATCTTTACTTAGTCGACATTGACACTTAGGCTCTTAGCCTCACTTAGTGTGGAAAGGAAATTGCCAAATGGGAGAGCCAACCATTCTGCTTTACCCTTTGACTGGAGTTGGGATATGATAGACCCAATTTGCTGTAAGAGAAAGCCTCTAAGTAACAGGGTCCACTTGCTAGTATCCCTCATGGTTTCGGGATATTTGGAGAGTAATAGAGAACAAATTACTCTGATATTGGGAGAAACCAGTGAGAGCAATGGATTACATGCTTTCAGAGTGCTTTCACCCTCTTGTTCCTTGGAGGTAGCTTCTGTAGGTCTTCTTTCTCTTAAGGACTTTCGGTGTACACTTGATTGGAATCCTCCCTTTTAGTGTTAGACTTTGTTTTTTCATTAGAGGTCACTTCTTGTATAGAAACCTCTGGGTTTGAAGAAGTGGCTTTAGCTTTGGGGTGAGCTTGAGGAACAGAGTTGGTAACCTGTCAAAGGTCAAAAATAGAGAAAAGAAGAAATGCTACTTGGGTTCAGGGATAAAAGAAGAGGTTACAAGAAACAATCACCATAGAAAAAAGAATATACCTTGGGCTTCTTACTAGAAGGGGTTTTCACATTCTTCTTTCTCTTGGGGCTTGAAGGTTTGGCTTTTAGAAGGGGCTTCAAAGTCAAATCTCCCTGAAAGATAGGTGGAACATCCACTCGTTGCGCACCACTCTCCCCAAAATTCCTAACACGTTCTCTAATGTCTAACCACCACGACTTGAACCTCGAGAAGGTAGTCCATTTTTGGCGGGGGAAGTGAAGGGGATTTTAGGGCTTGATACTAATATCTTAATGATATTTTCCTTTTTAAAGGCTAAAGAAGCTACCACGGCAGGTAAAGCTAAGGTAGAGAGATTTCCTAGGATGCCTTGGTCAAAACCAAGATGATGGGTAAACCTATAGGGGTTATAGGTTTGAGTCTCATACTTATCTTGAAAAAGAGCCTAAAAATAAGAAGGAGAAGCACAAGCAACAAAAAAAAAGTTCCTCCTTAAACTAAGGGTTGTCTCCGTAATGAGAAATAGAGATGCTTTCTAAGGAAGTGAACAATGGAGGAAGACCACTCTCCAAGGCAAAGTAAGGTCTAGCTGTCTAGTCAGTTGGGTCATCTAACACTTTGCTAAGGAAACTATTGGAAGATATTGCTACTTTATTCGAATGCCAAGAGTGTGGCAAACCTTAGGGTGATGGTAGACTAGTTTTATAAGAGCTTAACACTCTAGGGACAGGAGCAGAATTCCTAAAGTGTTCCCATAACCATATTTGTAAAAATGCAATGGGTACGAAAGTTTCAACTTGAAATCTACCCAAGGAACGTTGCTAGTCAAGAGTGAAATAATCTAGGTGAGAGTACAAAGTTCCTAGAAAATATGAGGCAAGGGGGAAAGATTGTCCTCTAGCAAGTTTGATAGCTAAAGGAAAGTGCCTACTAAGAATCTTTTCATGTGGATATCCCTCAAACAAATGGCTGGAAAGCAGAAAGGCAATAAAGGCTTTAAGTTCATAGGAACTAGAGTTATCTTCTTCAACAACAAAGTCAGTGCCTTCTTTCAAGGAGTCTCAATTGGCTTTTTCATCCACGCCATTAGCATATTCCCTCTAGAAATATCTGATCCATCCCCAGAAGTTGGCTTTAAAGCCTTTGTCTTCGCCAACATTGGCATCTTCTGGTACTTCCTCATTGGGGGCTTTCCCATTCCTTGCTGCCTTCAGAACTGGCTTCTTCAAAGTTTTCTTTACTGCATTTTCAAGGAACTTCACAGCCTTGGATTCATCAGGGGATAAAGAAATGTTGACTATTTTACCATCTCCAAATAGGGGAAGTCTCAATATCTCATAGACTTCTTCTAGAGATATACATATTTCTTGACACCCTATGAAAAATGTATAAGTAGCAGAGTTCCAGCGGTACAGAAGAGAAAGTAGGCTTCCACTATCCTTGCTTATCTCTAAATTGGAGAATACAAGAATGGTTTCTAGAACGATTCTGCAAATTTGGTCGAGATAGATCGAAGATCACGTTTTACACCTATGATTTGATTAGTGAGAAGAGTTTGAGTTTCGGGTGGAAGAAGGAGAAGAAAAGATAAGGAAAAAAAGAGAAAAATAAGGAAGGAAATATTTGTTTTCCTTTTATACTTTGAGAAGTCAGTGTTTTCGTCCAAAAGAAATTGGTTCAAAATAGGAGACATCTTTTCAAAATTGGCACGTGTTAGAACGGGGAAGAAACTGAATTCCTGACAGAAAGTGGCAGTTGATGGTGCTAAAATAAAGAAAACCGCCTTTATAGTCCAAAGGCAAATGCACAACCCTTTCACTAACAAGTATGATTTAATTCATCACATTTCACATTTTATTAACTGATATGTTTATTTTATGTGTTGTGCAGGAATTTAATGCATTGTAAAAATAAACATATAGTAAATAACCTTCTTTCTTTTATGTATTTTTGTGTTTAAAAGTTTTTACAAAATGGAAAAGAGGGATTTACATGATTTGGCCCTGTTGGCCTACTACCTCTTTTCTAATAACAAAAGAACACAAAAATCTATAATAATAAAAAAAGTCTTACAGCTTAAGCCATAACTAGCTAAAAAAAATAATCTTAAATAAAAAATTGTAATAAATAAACAAAAAGAAAAGTAACAGGTTCAATAGCAAACAACTCAAGAAAACCTTGGTGCTTAAGCATCCGTATCACCTCCAAAGTCTTCTTGGGGATAATCTGGAGCCAAGTACTCCATCTCCTCCTCATCATCATCATAATCTTCTTCTTCCTCCTCCTCGCCTTCACAATTTCCCTCCTCAAAGTCATCAGAGGAGACCGTGGAAGAGCTATCAGAAAAGTCTGCCTCCTACAGCGAGTAGGTGCATCCAAGAATGCAGTAGTCGTTGCATCTTTAGCCCTCAACCAAAGGTCCTCAGAGTCCTCCCCCTCTTCATCACTCCAGTTAAACAGAGCAACTTCCTTACGGATGAAGACTTGAGGAGGCAAAGGGTGAATGGGAAAAGGGAGAGGGGGTGTATGGGACATGGTGGTGGGGAAGGAGTGTGTTCACTTGAAACACTCCCAAGAGAACTTGAGGAGTGTTGTGGGGAGTTAGAACTGTCGTAGGAAGATTTTGATTTTTTTTTTTTTTCGTGGAGGTTAAGGTTTGGAATAAAGATCAGAAAATAAACAAAAGGAATGAAGATTAAAGAAGAAACATTCCTTATTTAAATCTTCAACTGTAGTTAAGTGAAGGGACATGACATTTATGAGGAGTAATGTCTATCTGCCAAAATGCAAGAAATGAAGAGGCGCCGAAATGGCTAGGAGCACCCTTTCGAGCCATGTGTTCGTTTTGAACGTCACAAGGCATGATTATTGAGTGTTAATGCCTGAACCAATGTAACTGTCAAAGGCCTTTGCCATTAAATGCCATTGACAGTCACGGGGCTAATGTACATAACACTACAAAGGCATGAGATAATGCATAAGCGGTTGAATCAGACTCTACACATGGAGCAGCTGTGAGATAAGGAGGAGTAATTGATGGCTAAGAGGCTTTGTCTTGGTCAGTACCAAAGGCGTGATTGCTTTGGGAAGGAAGTGAGATTTACATTTGACACGGTACTTAAGCATTACCAAAAAAGAACATAGTGACTTTTTAGAGCTAAAGGCTATGAGGACATCCCTTATTAGTTGAATGCATGGTGAGTCACCTTGGAGACACGTGTACCAATCATAGTATTCCGGATGTCCCTCTTGATGACCTAGACTTGTCTCCCAAACAGTGGCCAAGCTAACTACCTACGAGTCCTAGTGCCACGTTGGTGCCATCCTCATCCTTTAGTTAGCTAATAACTTCATAGCTGTAAAAAGATCTTGAGAGAAAGATTATAATAGTTTGATACCTGTCCTTGTACTCAGCCATGTTCCTTAGAGTATAAAACGAACATGCATCTGAACTTCTAGGATTTGGTACCTCGAAGAACCCAGGAAACTAGGCTATGAAGAAAGGTGGCTAGGGATCTTTCAACATGATAGAAAGGAATTAGCCCATTTGGGAAAAATGACAAAAGGGAAAGCAGCCAAAAAGTGAGTCTGAAAAAGTGGAGTCTAGAAGCCTTAGAAAAAGAAAGATCAAAGGTCAGCTCCTTAGGACCCTCAAGAATGGGAAAGTCAGCTAGGGGCTTTTAAAGAGGGAACCTCAAAAGAAGGAGATAGTGAAGAATGGGGAATGGACCAATCACCAATGTTGCTGACACAACATTGGTTCCAGTAACTAGGGGAACAAATAGAGGAAATCAATGGTACCCTAGAACCCTAAGAACAGCCACTAGAGAATACACTTGGATTCAAAGGGATTCAAACTTCGCAAGTCTTTGAAGGCCATCGATTTTTGAACTTCTCTCCCTTGTAATCCAGTGACCTCAAGAAAATAATGAAATATTCATATCATCCTAAACATACCTCTGAATTCTATGACACTATAAAAGGAGGGGCAGCCAACAATGGAAGGAATTCAGGAACAGTGAATTAGAAGGAAAAGATCATTGAGAAAACTCTGTGAGAATTCAAAAAGAGATTGAAAGGAGGGAAAACACCGTCCGAGATCCTTAAACAGCCACTAGAGAATACACTTGGATTCAAAGGGATTCGAACTTCGCAAGTCTTAAAGGCTTGAAGAGCCATCTAAGTCGGTGATTTTTGAACTTATTTGGGCCTTGTAACACATCCTAGTGAGCATGATGTATTAAAAACTCAAGAAAATAATGAAATATTCCATATTATCCTAAAAGACCTCTAATTCTTTTTTATTTTTTCTTCCTCGTATATTTCTCTTTACTATTCCTTGCTGCTTAATGCATATATATTCTTTGTATGTTAGTATATATGTGTTGTAGGTCAGTATATATGTGTTGTAGGTCCCATGCTTTGCGCACCACTTGGTTTGGAATTAGTCTAACTTGGCTGCGGTGAACTAAGCCCAGTCCCTTAAAAACGTAAAGCATCAAGCCTAGGATCCTTGTCCTTTTACTTGGGCTTGTGAGCTGTTTCTTTTTCTTTTTTCTTTTTTTTTTAATAAAAAAGAACCCACACAAATATTTAACCATAATTTCAACACACTTTCTCATGTGTGGGTCTTAAATAGCATATATCAAATTTTGGAAAGTGCTCAAATTCTATAAGACAATGGTTTTATTTTGAATAAAATCCTTTAATTTGTTTCACTCTGAGTGCTTGCTCCACTATATACTTTACCAATCACAAAATACCACATATCAAATTTTCTTTTACAAAATAACCAATTAAAAAAAAAAAAAAAAAATCAAATGCATGGTATATGAATGCAATTGGTGAAATATATAAAGTGAAATATATAAATCAAATACCTTTTATTCACTTATTTTTGGAATGAAACAACTACACGCATTGCTCTAATTATATATATATATATATATATATATGTTACGAGGGAAAAAATTTGAAGAGAGCTTCACACACAATGCACTTAGATTAGGATAAAGTAGAATTTCTATCTTGTATATATAAAAAAATTCTCACTTATTACATTCATTTATTTTTCTGATATAATAACTTTTGTGTTTTTCGGATTTAATTTCTGGTCAAATATATCTTGTTTCTACAATGAATTATTACATTCATTTATTTTCATATATTGCAGTGGGGGTGTGTCTGAAGTCTGAACATCGTTGTTTTTGCTGTTTCAAAGTACGTTCAGGGAAAGCAGAAGCCATTCACAGTAATCCCTCCATCAACACAAATGGTCTGACCGGTTATGTAAGAAGCTGCAGGTAGGCATAGAAATGCCACCAAGGAAGAAACCTCCTTTGGCTCACCAGTACGTCCAAGAGGGGTTTGACAGTTAACAGCCTCCAAAAACTTTTCATTACTTAGAAACTGCAAAGAAGATGATATACAAATAAAAAATTATCAATGATCTCCCAATATTAGCCCATGAAAAATTACTGATTTTCTCAAAATATTAAAAGGTTAGAAAATAGTGAATTTTAATCGTTTAACCATTAAAATGATTTTGTTAGGTTAGTGTTGAACTTTATTATTATTATTATTATTATTATTATTATTATTATTATTATTATTATTATTATGTTTCTTTCCTACACTGTCTGTTTTTGGTTGGCATTCCTAACTCAGAAAAATGACCACTAAATGCAAGAAACTAGAGTACCGTACTAATTAAGGTTAAATCTGGTAAATTGTTCACAGTTCTTAGTACATGAATAATCTTCAATCAGTATTTGTTACAAATATTTGTATACTGAGAGCGTGCATTACACTAAGGATGTCATGTATTATTAGTGCCCATGAGCTATTCTGTAATCTCCTGTACAAGCGTTGATAATTAATGGAAGAGGTATAGTAATTCTGACAGAAATTAAATATGGCTATCCTGTTAACATATGTGAGTATAGTGATTAATTAATACTAGCCTTTATGCATGTTTAGAGGCATATACACACGTTTGTGTATAATAATAATAATAATAATAATAATTAAACTTTTTCTCTTTCTTTTGAGTCAAGAGCTTTGTTGCTTAACGACCATTTCTTGATGTTTTCAACAAAGACATTTAAGATTCAAATTATAATAATTATTAAAAAAAAAAAGAAAACCTTTATCCTTGTGAAAGTAATTTAAGTATCATACATACTACATACATACCTTGACACGTTGCATGAGGTATTTGCCAATTTGGATACAACTTATCAAAGTCACAAATAAGGATAAATTATTATTAAGAACTCATTTTTATTTTCTACTTTAGTGTGGTGAGATTTTTTGGGGAGATCAACACTTTGGGAGATTTCTTGAGTAATTCACATAATATATAGAGAGACTTTAATCCAAAAGGCCTAAGCTCCAATGGATATGTGCTCAATTATATTATGTTAACTACTCATTCTTCTCATCATATTTAATGTAGAACTTCACTCACATGTGTAACCCAACAATCTTCCATTTATGAGTGAGTCTCTATCTCTCTCTGCAGGCTTCAAGATCTTTTCGTAGGCTATGAATAAGTCCTACTTGTTCCCCTTTGCCTAATGAATTTTTTCCTTTACTAGTGCATCATCCACGCGCCTCTACATGTGTTGATACCATATTTTGTTTGCCCTTAATCTGTAGGCCGGATCCGGAAAAGTCCAAAAATATTATTTTCTCTCCATGGGGTCGCGAGAACATCTAGAATGATGTGGCACAATCCGTTCGGACACCAAAGCACTCAAAGTGCCTGTTTTAGCCAAAATGCCCCTAGTTAACCTGGGGTTGACTGAAGGTCAAAATCCTCACAAAACAACACTTTTCATGATCTTACATCAAACCCAAGCTTCTTAAAGACTTTTAGCAACTTTAACTAAGTTTGACTTAGAGTTGACCTCGGGTGGGTCCCAAAAACCCTAATTTTGATCTAGCCGTTAGAAAGGTTGAAACCAATGTCATTGTGAAGATTGTCAAATTCTCATTCCAAAGACTATTCATGGGTCGAGATTGGAGTTAAAACGGTTGAGATATCGAGAAAACTGTGAAAACTGCATCTGCTAACTTCCCGAAGCCATAATTTTTTATCCGACCATTGGCTTTTGACCTTCCATACCTTTTTAGAAATTGAAAATGAAGATCTATCCAAGGGTGTCAAGATCAGCCTTATCAAAGGAGGTTTAAGGTCGGCGGTCTTTAAAGGGCCCATGCCTCGAAAAAGCGCCCCAGGCACCCCTCAGACCAAAAGAAGAAGACTTCTGGGCTCTCTCCCCTTTGCCTGAACGAATCTTGAGCTCTTTTTCTCTCTTCCAAACACAAAAAACACATCAAAAATTCTTGATTTTTGCATTTTCACCAACAATATAATGTAGTGTTCTTGTACCCAATCTTCTTATCCTTGCTTCTACATCTTGGATTTGGGTTTAGGGGTGTGGATGTTGCTTTTTAGCTATCATCCACACCCCTAACCTTCTAATCTTTACCCTAGCATGTTGTTGCTTTCTTTTCTTGAATAATATGTTTTATTGTTTTCTTTGATATGTTTCTTGCTTTATCTTGTTTCTAGTATGTTTTTAGCTTAGATCCATGCCCTTCTATGCTTATTCACATGTTATTTGTCCCAATCTACGTGCTTGATGCTTTGTGCTATATCTTGTGCCTGGATCTATCTTTTCCATGTGTTGTTTGGCTAGATCCATGTTCTTTCTATGCTTGTTCACATGCTAGTTGTCTCAATCTACATGTTTATGCTTTATGCCATGTTTTCCCATCCTTTGTTCATCTCTTTGTTCTATGTTGATGTTAGGGTTACATGCTCACATGCATGTATGACGTTTGGCAATGCCTTGCTTGGATCTATGTGTTTATGCCTATGTTTCTACGTTATGTGGTTAGAGCCATGTCTTCACATGCCTATATGTCTCGATCTATGTGTTCACATGCTTGTATGCTTGGATTTGGTCTTCTTCCATGCTTTTATGCTCACATCCGCATGTTTAGATGTATATTCACATGTTTTCATGTGCTTTTCCATGCCTGTATGTGTAGATCGGTGTTCACATGCTTAGATCGCTATTCTCTACATGCTTTATGCCATCATCTATGTGCTTGCACACTTCACGCCATATTTATGTGCTTAGGCCTAGACCTTATTTGTCATGCCATGTGCTATTGTAGTCATTTTCTTCCTTTTATCGTATTTTCTTGCATTTTGGCCATTTGGTAGGATTTAGATCTTGAACCTATGCTCTTTGTCCTCGTCCATACACCTTAGCCCATATCAAAGTGTCTAGATCATCCCATTTGCATTTTTATGCTTGCTTGCTTTTATGCTTTATGCTTGCTTGTTTTTATGCTTTATGCTTGTGTTAGCCTTTCCAGTTCCAGGCTTTGCCATACTTAACGCCTGTGAGGCCTTATTTGGAAGAAACCACTCGGGATGCATCTCTGGACCTTGGGTTGCTTCCTGCATACATTTCCCCTTTTCCACTCTGTGCGATGATGTACTTGCCATGCTTGTTTGCACCACCCGTTAGCTTTCTTTGCATCTTCACACACTTGCTTACATGTCCATGCATAAGTCTCGCTTGTCAGTGTGTTGTCCATAGTTCAACACAATGAAGCTATGGACATCTGATCTAGACTTACATATGTTCCCTGTGGACACCATCTTTTATGTGGCTTTTGCTTGTTTGTCTTTTTCTGGTTTGTTTATTTGCTTGCTTTCTCGCTTTCTTGCTTGTCTGTTTACATTTGCTTGTCATGTCTCCTGCCACATGCTATGCTTACTATGTCTATCATGCTTATCACTTTGTGCCTCTCTTGTATGCTCGTTGCATCTTCCCCTTCCATTGCTTGTCTGCTGGTTTCTTGCCTTGGCTTTGCATGGTTGCACATGAAGCGAAGATACTTGGAGCTAGGGCATGGCCTCTCAGGCGCAAGCAAAAAGGGCGTGGAGTTAAGCATGTAGATTTGAGCCAAGCGACTATGTTCATTAGGTTTAGGGGCCTAGTTCATCCCTTTTGGTTACGTACTTTCTTAAACCCCCTTTCCTTCCTCTTCTCTTTCTCTCTTAGATGGTTTGTATTAGGTATATCATATCGTGTACCATTCATCCTCATCACTAGAGTATGGCGACTCTTGTTTATTTTCTTGCACTTATATTTTGGGCCATCCTCTAGGGATGTAGACATTTATTTTCCTGTTCTGTGTGCTTGTATTGTGCATGATGTCTATATATATATATATATATATATATATATACCTGCTAGACCCCTTTTAGTGTGATTGTCATCGTCCATGTCACCTAAGGCATGTAATGCCTAATTTCTACAGTGAAAGCTGGGTGACATGTCACTGGGTTTTCGACATGGGAATTTGGTATTTTGCTTGAATGCCTTAGGAAAGCATAGATTGGGACTACACCCATTTAAAAGCCAAACCTCAAAGCCCCTATGCATGCAAAGCCCTGAAAACCAATGCTAAACTCATGTTCTTTTATTACGAATCTCCAAAAATTAAGGTTTTATCAAAACAAAGAATTGTCCTTGGACAGGCATTTTGGGGTGCCTAACACCTTCCCCACATGTAACCAAGCTTCTGAACTCAAGAATCAAGGTTTTTTTTCCATCAACATTAGATTAGGAAAAATGACCTTTTCATAGCCTAGGATTGGTAATAAAATTAACTAAAAACAGGTGACCAATCACACTTTAGAATACCTTAATGATTGGTAGCGACTTCATTCACCTTTGGTAATCCCTTAAAATTTGGCCTAGATCGCCCCATAAACGCCAAAGGTAGACAGACCTTCCTCCATTGAGAGAGAGAGCACCCGAAACTCTGCGCGAACGCACACAACCATCATCGAGAGAGGCCTTCTAAGGGGCTCCAAAGGCATAGGAGCGTCGTCACAGCGGGTGGTTGAACGAAGGCATAGCGGCGGTGGTTTTTCTACTGCCGACTTGAGGCCGGGTGTTGACAACGTGTCAACCCTACACGTCTTTTATCGTCCATGGGAATCTCGCACTTCATCATTGTCTAGGACCATTGGCAGTAATACTCCTTTGTTGAGTCTTTTCCAAGATCTTTTATGTGGGGTTTATGAGCTTGCTTGTTACAATATACCGTCCTTGCTCCAACTGCAAAAGGCACTTACCCTATTCTATTCACAAAAGGGCATCAAGTACACATATCCCGTTTTCGCTCCAAATACGAAAGGAACCTCAATCACCTTGCCACCTTTTCCCTACACCACTATGGGCTCTAATACCACTTGTTGGAGAGATAAACACCTTGAAAAGACTCATTGCGTAATTAATATAACATATAGAGACACACTTCAACCTAAAAGGCCTAAGCCTTAATGGGTATGTGCTCAATTATATTATATTAACTACTCATTCTTTTTTATTATTATTCAATGTGAAACTTTACTCACACATGTAACACAACAAGATTTATTACAAAATATTTGAAAATATACTTTCTTCCTGGGTGTTAAAATTTAGGCTAACAAAACTTTTGAAACAATAAATCTCATCAGTTAGCACATTTAATAACTATAATGTAGGGGGCGTAGGGGGGGGGGGGGCGGGGATGGACCCATTTTCCCTTACAGGTCCCCCATTAGTAGACCTACTATTTTGCTTATTAGGCCTGACATGTTTCCCAGCTTGAGTTCCCTCCTTGGAACCCTTAGGATATTCATTTGGATTGAGCCATTTTAATGACTAAGTCAAAGGTCCATGAGAGCATTAGATAATGGGTCTCTTGATTCAAGTTTTTAGGGTCATATTTTTCATGTATTGACATATCCTTTGACAAAATGCACTTTACTTATAATTGGGTAGTTCTAAGTGGATTCTAGAATATCATGAAGTATGCTTAGTAAACAAAACAAGTGGTACTATTAAAGACATGAAGACTGCACCAAGAAACAAGTGAAGAAAAGTTGAAAAAGTAAACCTCGACACTAGTCTCAATACTAGCATCTATTGAGAATAAATGAAGTACCTCGATACTAGTATCGACTCCTCTTGATTTATTGAGTTTCGCAGATCCAAAATTCTCAATACTATTTTTCGGCCCATGATAACTTGGATGACTAGGGTTTCCTTCACTAAACTTGTAGGGGATATAAAAGTTTTACTTTAAAGTCATCACAAGACACAAAGACTTAGTTAGAGAAGCTACTACATTCTTATGTCCCTTAGGTTTTTGTAACCAAGTGCTTCTAGATCTTTAACATGTATTAAAGTGAAAAACTTTGTATCCAACAACAAATATTAGTTGCTAGGAAGTTATTCATGTACTAGAATTTGAGGGAAGAAGTCTTTACAAGATCAAGTCCAATTGGGGATTGGAGGGAAGGTTTAACTATATGTTGGTACTTTGGGATAGTCTAGGGTAGTGGTAAGATTGCTTATACTTGCAACCGTTTGATTATTGATTAGTGATTCTTAAGAGTGATGGCCTGAAAATCATCCGGTTGAGTTTTTGCCTTATGAGAAGTTTTCCCCATTTTTCAACAAATCATTGTGTCAAATTTAATTTCTGGCACACTTTCGTTTATTTGGTGATTTGTGTGTGCTTCCATGATTTGCATATAATTTAACCTAATTAATCAACTTAGGTAATTGAATTAATTGACTGAGGTTAATTATAACCCAACCTGAGTACCCAGTATTCGAAAATGATAAATCACTATTTCCCAAGGAGAGAACCAACTAATCAAGAAAAGATAACTTTAGAGGGAACGGATCTATCACCTCCACAGTATTGCTTCCACTTATAACAACAACTCAACATTGAATGTTGAGTGACCTATTTGAATGGAAATGGGGAGAGATTCTAGCATATACGCTCTTAGTTGGCATAGTGACGACACGTATGATTTGTCAAGAGCTCACTAAGTCACTATCATTATCTTTCGTTCTCATGGGAGCGAGGCAATTACACTATAAATGCCTCCATTTCTCATCGGACAAAACTTAGGTACAGTATCTTAGGTGCTGTTCCTTAGATTCTTCTTTTAAGATTCAGCCATGTTGCTACTTAACTAAAAAAAACACTTCCTTCTCATGAGAAAAAATCTACATGGCAGAATTTTAAAAGGGGAACGTAAGGAACGGTACCTAAGTCTTGCTATTTCCCATCCTAGGAGAGGAGGTAGAAAGCATAAGAAAAGGACAGAGCCATTAGTCCCTATCTGATAAGAGAGTTTATGTATTGATTTTCAAATTGAGGTGATTACTATGGTTTAAAAAATTTTGTAAAAATTAAGTGTTTAAAATACTCATAGGGTCCGTTTGGATAGAGCGTTTTGCTGAAAATTGAAAACTGAAAATACTGTAGCAAAATAATTTTTAAATGTGTGAATAGTATTGTGGGACCTATTTTTAATATTTTTTTCTGAATAAAGTGCTTGTGGGTCCCATGAATAGTGCGTGAACAGTGCTGCTACAGTGCAAAACAGTGATTTTTTTCTCCCGCACAGTACCGATACAGTGAAAAAGTGCATGAACAGTACCGGTTACTGTTCATGCACGTGTTTTTTTAAAGCTGTATCCAAACCAGCTCATAATGTAAAAAATGTGTTTGGTACTATATTTTTAAAAACATATTTTCATAAGTGAAAAATCAAAATTGAGTATTTGGTATGATTATTTATTTATTTTTTTAAAAACATGTGTTTTATGTGTTGTCAACATCATATAGGTCTCAGGGTTTTCAAAATAATTATAACAATATTGCTTAAAATTGTAACTTGAAAACTGGAAACTCCTCTTGAGGTTTTTTTAAAATGTGGTATTTAAACACTCTAAATTGGAAGCTGTGATCAAAACATTCTTTGTTAAACTTTGCGACCAAACACATTTTTTTGGGGCTTACTGTTTTCAGTGTTTGTTTGAACTCTCTGACCGAGCTGACCTTAAGCTGTTTGGGCTTAGGGGCACTTTAGGTAGAATTAGGAACACTCTTAGTTAAACTTTTCTACCAAGCATATATTTTTTGGGGGGGCTTACTTTTTAAGTGTTTGTTTGAACTCTCTGACTGAGCCGGGCTTAAGCTGTTCGGGCTTAGGGGCACATTGGGTAGAATAAGGAACTAAGGGAAAGGAGGAATAATCCTGCTTTCGAGTTGTAATTTTTGAGTTTCATTAGTTGTTCTTTCAATAAAAATAGATATATTGTATTGGGTTATTTCTCATTTTGACCCACTAAAATAAATATGTCCAACTTCGTGGTCAAGTGCTTAAATACACAAAGGAAAGTAATCTTACAGTTTCAGCTAGAGGGGTTTTGATAACCCATGGTGCAACAGAGTTACTTCTTATGCCATCCCTTGCCCACTCACATGCCAAATTTTTTGCTAGTTGATTCAACCCTCCTACAAATAAATATTTGGCAAAAGTTAATCGCACCATTTAACTAACATTTAAAAGCTTGCAATAAAATTAAAAGAAAAATATCAAAAGGGAATTACCTTTAGCAGCAGCATAAATAGATACTCCAAGAGTTAGGCCTACTACACCAGCAACGGAAGAAAGGAAAACAATGCTTCCTGCTCCTGAAGCTTTCAGAAGAGGATAAGCAAGTTGGCACATGTGATAAGCAGATTCAAGATTGGTACATACGAGAAATGAGAAATCTTCAGCTGTGTACTCCATGGTTTGTTTTGGCATGTTGGTTCCCACGTTGTTTATCTGAAACCAGATATTAATAAGGACAACAGCCCAGTAAGGCTATACTGCTACAGTAACTACTAATTAAAGCTCTCATATGTGAAAATGAAGTGATTTTATGGTACTCCTAAAGCACGGAGAATGATGCTCACTCCTTTCATAGTCATGGTAGAGTTCACTGTGAATGGTGGGAGAGAGCACAATTTCTCAATGTTCCAAGAATACCTAAAACTTTTCTGTAAAAATGAATGTAAATGCTATATTGAATATTGTAAATTGCAATCTCTTAGCTGTTTTAAAAAAAAAAAAAAAACTCTCCCCCTTTAATTTAAAAGGAAGATAATCCATTTCATGAAAAGAATTTATTTATAGAGCTTAGATGCTACCTGAATGATATGTAAGTGTGTGTGAAATTCTCACATAGAAATATTTTTTTATTTAGGAATTAATATAATACAAATGATTCTAAATTCATAGATTTAAGCTTTTAGGTTAAGTTGTGTCACTATAACTAAAATTGAATTAGAGTATCCAAGATATGGCAATAACCATATGGCCTCTTATCAAGGAAATAAGTGCACAGATTCTTTTTTATAAAAATATTCTTCCAATACAAATTAAAATGTTTTTATCTTTGATCTCAGAAAAATGAACATGCTTTTCTAAATCAAATGGAAGCCAATGGTTATAGCACACAAAAGAACATTTTTATGAATGAAAGAATACAGATTCCTGAAGTAAAACTTTTGACGGTTAGGTGTTAGAAAATAGGGTGACCGATCCTTTACACTATACCAACTTTTGTGTATGGCATAAATGCCACGCAAAGCAAAAATGGTGAGGAAATAGAGGACTTACAAGGATGTTGAGTTTGCCATTAAATAAGGAGGAAACTGTGCTAATTAGCTCCTCTTGTTGGGCTTGTGATGCTACATCGCAAACTGAACCAGTGACTCGAAATCCTTTTGTCTTCCATTCATGTAAGCATACATTGAGCTGGGCCTCATGTCGAGAACATGTGTGAACAGAAGCCCCTAGGCTTGCTAATTCCTCAACAACAGCATACCTAATCACAACATGTAGCTCTAAGTTATAATAGAATTTCAGAAAACAAAAGTAAAAAAAAAAAAAATTCATATGAAAAAAAAAAAAATTCTAGTTGACAATTAGTATAATTTTTAAAATATATGACAATATTAACAAGAAATAGAGAAAATATAAGAGAGATAGAACTTAAAACGCTTAACTTGGTTTGATTTTAGGTCCAACATTCACAATGTAAATTGTAAAGATTTAATTAAATGGTATTGTATATTGCGTTCATATGAATTACAATTTTTTTACTCAAAGGTATACATGTAGCCCACTAATCCTATGTTAATCCATAATTTTCTGAAAGGCAACTGCATGATTTTCTATAAAGGAAAAAAAAAAAAAAAAGTCGCTTTACACGACTAGTTATTTATATATACTATAAATTAACCTTTCCATAATTTTACACATCAGCATTTTTTATTTAAAATTTTTAAACCTGATTTATTTCTTTCTATTAGATATATACTTGACCTATTGTGGGACTCTTTTTTTACACTTGCTCCTCTCTCTCAAACCCGATACTTTGCCCCTCTTCACTATCAGTTTTCTCTCCACAACCTAGAACTAGGCCGACCCTAGGCTTAGGTCACTTAGGCAATCACCTAGGCCCCCATGCTAGAGAAAGCCCCCCAAATTTTGGGGCAAAAATAAAAAAATATATATTTTTTTAGATATTTTTTTTAAGATATAAAAAAAAAAATTAGTTTTACATTTTTCTTCTACTTTTAAGAAGTACAAAGAATTGAGTAATGTTTTTAAATACATATGGCATACAAATGTGTCACTAATTACAAGAAATAATTTAGATAGGAAAATACTATAAATTTTACTTTAAAACCTTTATACAAATTGATGTAACAATTAATATAATTTGTAAACGTCAACAATCTATTTAATGCATTTTTAAATTACTTAGTGATACATTTTTATAAGTATCATGTTATAAAATTTATAATATCTCTAATATCATTCATTCAAATACTTGTTTATTATCTTCTTGAAGTGTCATTAATCACATTCATTGATACAATTTTTGTAAGTTTTTTACTAAAATTTGTTATAGTTTTAGCATTTCTTCAAAAACAAAATATTACAAGATAAAAAAAAAAGGATAAAATTTAGTTACAAAATTAGTTGTAGCATGCGGTTACAAACTTAATATGTTTTTTATCTTCTTGAAGGGGCTTAATATTTTTTTTATTGGATGTGAATTTTGAGTTTGACAAATCCACCATTGCATTTCACCTTCTTCTTATTTCCTCTATGCTTTCAAATTTCAAGAAAATTAAAGATCAATAGTTATATCATTAATAAATTTTTTAAATTGCAAGTTTTTGTAATTTAAATTTATGCACAAAATATAAGCTTATAGATCATAGAGTAAATAATGTCTAATTGACACAAAATTTGAGATGTGTATTAAGAGCGTAAAGAACATGCAATTCAACGGTTAGATTTTCAAAATATGTTGTAATATTTATTTTATTGAGTGAGTTTATAACTTTAAGTTACAACAAATTTTGTAGTTAAATTTTGTCCTAAAAAAAAATGCATTTTTGTTATATAAAAATTATGATATTGAGAACTAGTTAAATATTATTTAATTAATAACAAAAGTCCCCATTTAAACATATTGCCTTAGGCCTCAAAGTTTGTTGAGCTGCCCCTGCCTAGACCCACCATCATTCCTTCTCTCCCACAACTCAACGGCTTCATCTTCTTTGGCACCACCCATCTCTGGTGCCACCTTTGTCGATGCCACCCACCTTCGTTTTGAAAATTGGTGTTTTATTTGATTTTTTTGATATGCGTTTGTGTTAATGTTTGTGTTTTTGTGTGGATTTTTAAGGTGAGAAGTTGGTTTATCAGACCGCTAAGAAGAGGGCAAGTGGAACCAAGTGCGCTGTCACTGGCAAGAGAATTCAAGGGATATGTAGTGCGTGTGTGTATGTGTGTATATATATATATATATATATATTTGTTTTGGTGTATTGGGTCTTTTGCTAAATTTGAAAACGTATCTTTGATTTATAGTTATATGCTATGTCAATTTGTGATTGTAATTTTGCTATTTGTGAATCTATAACTTGTGTTGTGGTGGATGAGATTAATATGAGTGCATTGTAGTTATTATGGTTATGGTTTCTTTTTTGTATTGTCTGATTATATGAACCTAATTTGTGGTAATGTGTTGGTGAGTGGTTTAGTAATTGATGTGAGAAAGACAGGAGTCCATGTTGGTGATAATATATGTCTCAATTTTGGAAATGTGTATATATGTGGTTCCTATGTGAGGCATTAATATGCTCAGCGCAGAGAATTGTAATATTGATGTTGTACTTTTACATTGCATTTTACCAAATGTCTTGGGACTCACATCTAACATTTATTTGAACTTCATTGTTGATCAATCAGTGTCCGCATGGTGTTATGATGGTTATGTAGTGTTGTGCCCTGAATTATTGTGTAATGTCTTGTGGTATTTGACACACTTTTGAGGAACGAGAATGTATGGATCAACAGTTGCATTGCATATTTTGAAGTCGATTTCGACATTGGAAATTATAATTATACCTGAGCTGGATCCCACAGCCCCTAAACCGAAAAAGTGATGCAGCCGGTGGGAATTGAGCTCGACTCCGAACAAGCTTACTTATGTATGAACGATTACTCATTTTATTACATTATTATGTGTATGCGTAGGTAATTTTAAATGATATAGTGTGAAAAATGCCCTTGTGTTTGCCAAGGTATGTGGCTGAAGTTGGTTTTGAGTCAGGGGGATTCATAGGGGTCCTTATTGGTGGGTTCAAACACATTTATTGCGCTTTTGTGTTGATTTGCGTTTGTGTGTGTGTGTGTTTGTGAGAGAGAGAGAGGTATCCTGATTGTCATTATTGACATAGTTTCCTGTTTGCTCTACTAAAAAGATATTTTGATCCTCATATTCTTGATGAGAGGTAACTGTTGAGGATTTATTTTTTATTATTTATATTTAAATTTTCCTGTGATTAAGTCAAATCTAATTCAATGTTGTCCTCTCCGCAGATTCCTCACTTGAGACCTGCTGAATACAAAAGGTCTAGATTGCCTAGAAACCTTAGGACTGTGAATCGGGCATATGTTGGTGTGCTGTCTGGAGGTGCTGTTAGGGAGAATGATGTCGCCATAACAAGCTGGCTATACTCTTTTTAAGATTCAATAGACTTGTTCTAAGTTAATTTCTTTGTTTTTGTAGGATAATCCGAGCCTTCTTGGTTGAGGAGCAAAAGATTGTGAAAAAGGTTTTAAAGATTCTAAAGGCAAAGGAAAAGCAAGCCTCAAAGAGTTAAAATTAGTGGATGATAAAGCACTAGTTTTAGTTCTGTTGTATTTGACACACTTTTGAGGAATGAGGATGTATGGATCAACAGTTGCGTTGCATATTTTGAAGTTGATTTTGACATTGGAGAGTGTAATTATATCTGAGCTGGATCCCCCCAACCCCTAAACCATAAAAGTGATGCTGGTGGTGGGAATTGAGCTTGACTCTGAACAAGTTTGCTTATATACGAACTAATCATTTAGATTACCATAAAAAAGATGCAATATAAACAAAATTAGTAAAGTATTCTTTTTAAAGTTATAGCTTTTTCATGCATTATATGGGTTAGCGACAAATTTACCTATATTTAGAAATCTTCAGAAGGAATGCATTTCAAGCTAAAAATAGCAGGAAGAAAAAAAAATGAGTACTAGGCAGAGAAAGAACCCGATTCCTTTGGTGCCACCAGTAACAAGAGCAGTCATTCCTTGAAGTGACCATCTGCTTTCTCTGTTTCCGATTTCTGCCTCCGCCATTTATCTCCGTCAATCTATCACTAATGTTTGCTATAAGCCTATTAGTAGAAGTGGTATATGTATATCCACTTCTTTGAACCGATGGAATGGGTAATGCAGTGGCATTTATTATCTGCAGAACAACAGTAGATGATAAGGCCTAAAATGGTCAAAACTTTTGTGCCACGCGGAGAAACAAACAAACTGGGTATTTTGGTCTCAGCCTGAAATATGAAAATTTATTATGAAAATGTGGAAATGTCTATACTGGGACTCAATGGGTTTTGTTTCATCCTGGAATAATCGCTATCAATAATGGTCCAATCCTCTTGCTTTGGAGTAATTGAGATTAGGTGTAATTGGTATGGATAGTTAAGATTTAAAGATATTTAAAGTTGTAAAAAATAACTTTAAATCTCAACTATTAAATATAAAAAATAGGAAAAGAAAAAAAAAATTGTGAAGGACTTGGTGAATTGCCCGGTCTATCATCTTGCTTTTTGTTATTGTTCCAGCTGTTGGCTCTCATCAGGTCGGTTGTGATTCTTTGGTTGTTGTGTTGTCGCTTTCTGAGCACTGTTTTAATGTTGCGTGTTATTGTATACTCAGAATTCTTCCGACACTGTGTTTTATGTTTACAATTTCAAATGATTCCATATCGCTCAATTGATTCCATCCACTTCTTCTACGCATACAAAGGGAAATCGTTCATGCAATCAAAAACCTAATATGTATGGTACAAAGCTGTATCAAAACTACTACAGTGACATGTTGTTCATAGAATATAAAATGAAACACTCACAGCGGGTCATATAATTTTTATTGTTTTATTTATGGCATAAAACAATGAGCCGACAAAATATATTTGTTTCGCAAATTCTACTAATTACATCTATTTATGTGGACATATGTCTATTCTCAAATAGAATGTTCATATTTCAAAATCACTAATACTTGGAGACACTTTATTTTGCATTCATAATTTAATTAAGGAAGATGGCTAGAATGACAATTTATATACCCAAAATTCAGAATTGCATTACATTCATTAATTCATTCATTGCATATCATAAAAATGATCTTAAGGTTCTAATGATTGTAACGGTGTATTTGATTTCCAAATTAGAACGTCGTATTGAAAGATATCACATGATCAAGTTTGCACGGACTGCATGCATTTTGTTTGAGTGGAATCAACCACGCATGATTAATTTAAATTAATTCTAATTAGTTAAACAATTAAAATTAATTAAATAATTTTGTGATTGGTTGTTAGTTAGTGTTAAAAATAGATTTGCTTGCATGAGAATAAAATAGATAATCAAATAACAAAGAAGTTGTGGATAATCAAAACTTTTTGGAATATTTATCTACAAGATAATTATCACTTTAAAGACCTGAATATCTAGAAAAGGGAATTAATTTTAAAAATACAGATTAAAAATGCGTCTAAGTGCAATTCATGGCTCAAAAATCCTCAAAAAGGAGTCCAAATTGGACCAAAATTTAAACATGGGTTCGGCAATCAAGAGGGCCATTCGGCACTCTTAGAGTGCCGATCGGCACAAAATTGTGGCTGGGCCTGAGGACTCCTGAATTGAGATAAACCATACCTACAAGATAATTATCACTTTAAAAACCTGAATATCTAGAAAAGGGAATTAATTTTTAGAATACGGATTAAAAATGAGTCTAAGTGTAATTCCCGGCTAAAAAATCCTCAAAAAAGAAGTCCAAATTGGACCAAAATTCAAATGTGGGTTAGGAAATCAAGAGGGCCATTAGGCACTCTTGGAGTGTTGATCGGCACATGAAAAGTGCCGATTGGCACACAATTGTGGCTCGACCCTAAGGACTCCTGGATTGAGATAAACCTTACCCTTTTCGATTTTTTAAAGATAAGAACGCGTCCTAATTCATATCTAATCATTCAGCTACTTTTTCAAAGCATTCCAACCTCTATAAATAGGGGATGCCTTTCAAAATTCAGCACACTTTCTGACCCCCCCTCTTTCTGGCTCTTCTTTTCTAATTTTTTGAGTCCCCTTACATTAAAGACGTTTTGGAGGCTTTTGTCTTAGGAACTTCTTTCTGTAAGTAAAGTATTTTAGGTGTCGAAAAGGTGAACAAACTTCTTTGAATTCTAATATATTCTTTCATTAGAAGAGCATGCTCATGCAAGAGGTATTCTATTTTTCTTTTCTTTTCTTCTCCATTAATTTTTGTTGATGATGCATGAATACATTTAACATATTTTATTATTTCTTGTTCTTGATATATAATTACCATGTCCTGCTTGAATTTTTCTTTAACATGTTCTTAGATGATTGTTTATTGTGATTCTCTTTCTTAAATTACAAAATCTATTGGCTATCAAAGATTTCTTTAAAAACTCAAAAACTGATCTGTATTTTCAGATCTGATTTTTTCTAAACATAAAAACTTATATGCATTTTCATAAAATACATATATGATTTTTTTAACACAAAGCTGATTTGTATTTCATTAAATATAGATCTGACTTTTTTAGAAAAAGTTTTCTTGGTTACAAAATTGCAGATTTTGAAATTTAAAAGAAGAAATTGAAAGTTAGTTTGAAGTCTTGTTTTTTTTTTTTTTTTTAATATGGGATGCATGTATAATAAATTCATCTCATGAATGTGGATCCTTTTTCAAAAAGTCTTTTTTTTTTAATTCATAAAAAACAGATATGATTTTCTTGATAAAATCACCTTTTTAACTTTACACAAAAACAGATCTGATACCTTTTCACAAAAATCTTGTTCTTTCTTTGACATAAAAACGTATATGATTTTCTTTACAACTCCAATTTTTTTATTCACAAAACAGATCTGAATTTTCTTGAAAAAGAGGACACATCCATAATGCAAATTTATTTGAATTAATTTTGGTCAAGTGTCTGTCACATATGTTTAACATATCATTCAACATCATGTAAAAAAGGGTATATTGGTCATTAAAGTCTAGAAAACCAGATTCTGTCCAGGCGAAATACGCCTTCCTATTCCCTAGCCTAGCCCCCGAGCTTAGGATTTTTGAATAGGTAGATTAGTGTTTTGTCTTTTTAATTTTGGGTAGATTGTAACTAGGACCAAAAGCTTTGTATTCTTTTGCATAGATTGTAACTGGGACCCAAAGCCTTGTAAGGTTTAATTTATCAAAATTGTACTTGTCTTTATTCAATCAATGACATTCGAAATATTTTGATCATGTAATTTGTATTTATTTTTTCTTATTTTTTTATATAAAAAAAATGAGTGGCGACTCCACAGCACTACTCAAAAGAAAGGTGCCCTTACAAGCACCCAAATCTCTTTTTTGAGAGCACCCATGTGGCCTCTCATAATACCCATATCTCAAAAATACAACCTGAGCTTTTAGAGAGAGAGAGAGAGAGAGAGAGAGAGGAATGAAAGTGTGTGGCCGTGTGGTATAGAAAATGAAAAATTCTGAAGTTGTGATGTTCCGTGTGAGTTTGATTTTCTGATTTGTTTGTGTTTAATTTAATGTTTGTTTTTGAAACAAATAAGATAAATGAAAATTTTTTTAAAAATTTGAAGAAATTATTTTAAATTTTAAAGTTGACATGGATGATGATGTGACATTTTTTAAATACCAAATAAAAATTTTAATACTATTATAATGTGGCTTCAAGTCTGTTAGCGGTGCAGTTTGTCTGCCATATAGACTATTTTTGTTATTAAGATGAAGTAATTAAATGAAAATGATTTTTTGATTTTAGACACAAAAAATGGGAAATAAAAATTCTTTTAGAACCAAAATAAAAATTGACAGACGAAAATGGTATTTGCCCTTTACTTACCAAATTTGTAGATGGAACTTATGTTGGTCCTATGCATTCTAGGGAGACGTAGCCCTTTCATGCTTAAGATGGAACAAATGCAAAAGTCGCAAGCCAGGTCCGACGTATTTACCATTATTATTGAATATTGAGCAGAGACATAAAAGTCTAAAGTGTTTCATAATATCTTCCATTTTGATTCCTCGTATATCTCCCCAAAAGATCCAATAATAATGTAAATTCGTAAAATGAAACTTTGTTGTAAAAAAGTGTGGGCCAGAGAACTGGGTTGCCCATCCCACCATGTCTAGCACAAAGCCAAAAAAATCAAAATTTTATTATGTGTTTGGTATAATTATTTTTACAAATTTATTTTGTTATTTAGTTTATTTTTGCTATTATTTATAGGTTTTATTATATTTTTTGGTATTATTCATGAATTTTAATGTACTATTTCAGTTACCTTTTATATTAATTTATAGTAATTTCAGTAAAAAAATTTCAATTTTAACTAAATATATAATTTGTTCCAAACAAATACTTAGTGCAAAGTTACATGACGACAAATCGACAATAGATGTCACTATTTGCTTAGTGCACTACTTAGTGTGAAGTTTCTTAGTGCAGAATTTTTTTATCTTTAAGAGTAGATTAAAAAACAAAAACATTTTACATACTTAAAATATAAGTTATATTTTAAAATACACTAAATCTTTATTTTACACTATATTTTATTAAAGTTTTAATTTTTTAATTCTTTTTTCAGACAAAATAACAATTATTTACTCTCTATCTTTATTCATTCACAAGATAGGTAAAGAAAAAATAAAAATAAAAATATAAAATAAATAATATCAGTGTAAATATACATGCTAGTAACAATACATATTTATAAACAATTTTAACATTTTGGTACAAAAATATGTAAATACTGACAATTTTTTAATCTTTCACCATCTGATGAGAGACGACCTGCCCAGTTTATTTGTTTCTCTCGGTGACACAAAATAGTCATTAAAGTCCTAATAGGCCTTATCATCTATTGACCATTGGTGTTGGACCTGTTGGTGTTGATCTACTTCAGTCAATATAAATATAACCCATTCGGAGAAGTGGAAAACACCACTAGTTACACAGCAAGCATTGGGTACCAGAGAATGCAGGTGGTCTCTTCAAGGAATGACCGCTCTTGTTACCGGTGGAACCAAAGGAATCGGGTTCTTTCTCTGCATATTACTCTTTTTTTTCTCCTCCCTCTAAATTGCATTCTTATTGAATATTTCTAAACATAGATAAATGGCCACTTTAAAGTGACATTTATAGTAACAATTTAAAAAAAAAAAAAAGTTGATGGGATAAAAAACCAAGAGAGGAAAAAGGCCACCTCATTATATTTGGTTTTGTAGCTCTAATTAAAGCCTGGTTGTTTATTTATTTATTTTTTGACATCAAAGATGGTGGCTAATGGCCATACTCATCCTTGGTGGATGGGGTTGTGCCCCTTTGCAAAGGCTGTTATATCCAACCGGTTATTAGGAAGGATCTTTGTTATATTTTATCTCTACGGTATGACTTTGGCCCCAAAAATAATTATTTATTTTCTCATCACAAAACAAAATGAATATACTCTCTTGTTAGATCTACAAGAAGGAAATCATTTAAAAGTTAAAACTCTACTCATGTTGTCGTAATCATTCTCTGCTAGTAAATTTATATATTGAAAAAATAAATAAATAAATAACCTTCGTTTTGGCCAATAATTCAACATAATAGCATTCAGCCCTATTTGTATCCAGAGTTTGTGTGTGTGCGTGTGGGGGGGAGAGGGGATGGGGTTGGGGGAGAACCTTGTATCCAATTTAATTCCTCTATTTTACACTTGAAAAGAAGTTTCTGTTTTAACTTTTGTTATGTGAAATTTTGCCATCAGAGTTATGTCAACCCAAATCCATAAGTGGACTAAGGCCAATTGTACTACTACTTTTTTTTTGTTGGTGTTGTTGGGGGGTGGGGTGGTGAAGTGTCACAATCGTATATGTTGTAATAGTAGTCCCTAGATTTAGTGATACTTGCTTTATGACTACAATCCTTTTATATATATTGCACACTTCGTATATATCTCCTATGAAATCATATTTTCAAAACACATTTTCAATTAAAATAATGAAATTGTGAAATTATGTTTTGAAAATACAATTTAACAATATTAACTAAAATCGTATCTTCAAAAAAAAAAAAAAATGTTATATTGCAAAATGTGTACGGTGAATATGCAATAACTAGTGTGTGATAATCATTACCTTTTATCTATATATATATATATATATATATATATATATATATATATTCTTGTGTACAATTTAATCCCTAAATAATTTAGCAAAAATAAAATAAAAAATCCCTAAATACAATAGAACCCACATTATTCAGTTTTTTTTAGTCTCTAAGTTTTTTATCTACTATTATTTACTAGTGCTACGTCTTTCAACAAGGTATGCTATTGTTGAGGAATTGGCAAGTTTGGGGGCTACCATACATACATGCTCTCGAAATAAGACCCAACTCAATGAATGTTTACATGAGTGGAAGATGAAGGGATTTCAAGTCACTGGTTCAGTCAGTGATGTAGTATCTCGAACCCAATGAGAGGAGCTAATGAGCACAGTCTCCTCTATCTTCAATGGCAATCTCGACATCCTTGTAATTTTAAGTCCTTAATTTATTTCTTGTACATTGCATGGCATTTTAAAGCATATATCCTACATTCTTTTTTGTATTAAAATCTTTGACTTCCAATAAATAACTTAAAAAAGAATTTTCATTTGAAGATCCATCTTGAAATTAGCGGTGGTTCTTGGAATTTTTTACCAGCTTAAAAAGCTTAAATTATACAAAATTTAATATAAAAAAAAACTTTATATATTGACAAAAACACAAATACACAAATATGTAAAGTTTTACAATTTACTTTTACGAATTTTCTTAATTTAAAAATCGTTGTATGATAGTTTAATTATTAGTGTTACAAGCTCGTCTCTTTCAAAATTTTAGCTCAATAAATTTTTCTTGGGATTGTTCTTTTTGTTTGTAAGAGCCTAATATGTTTTTAAAGGGACCAAAGTTTAAAAACAAAGTTTTGTTATAAACATAGTTGTAGACTATATATTTTGAAAATCTAACTGTTAAATTGTATTTTCTTTGTGATCTTAAAACATGTGTCAAATTTTATTCCAATAAAAATGTTATTTATTATTCAATCTATAAACTTATTTTTCATGTATAATTTTAGACTATACAAAAGCTCAAAATTTAAACATTTGATTAATGATATAGCTATTAATCTTTAATTTTCTTGAAATTTTACAAATATAGAGATATAAGAAAAAAAATGTAATCTAATTGTAAATTTGACAAATTTCACATCTAATAAGAAAAAATATTGGGGGGAGTTGTAGACTTAGTCTACGACCAAGTTTATTGTCAAATTTTATCCAAAGTTAGGTTAAGTTGGGCCTAAAAAAATTTAGGGTTGTCAAAAATCTTTTTTAAGAGTAAAAAATTATAAAATTTATACATAATAATTAATTTTTTTTCCAGGTCAGAGTGGTCACAGGACCACCCTATCCTTAATGTGGAGCCGCCTGAGTTGCAAGTGCAACAATTTAAATGGCATTGGAATTTTACTTGTCTAGAGCCACTTCATTTGTGCTTTTATATTGAACATTCAATTTATAGTTAATGCTATCTGGTTTTAGATTAACAATGTGGGAACGAACATATCGAAACCAACGTCGGAGTACACAGCTGAAGATTTCTCATTTCTAATGTCTACCAATTTTGAATCTGCTTATCACTTTAGCCAACTTGCTTATCCTCTTCTAAAAGCTTCGGGAGCAGGAAGAATTGTTTTCGTTTCTTCAGTTGTTGGTGTAGTTTCCTTAAATATTGGACTATCTATACATAGTTCAACTTAAGGTAATTTCTTTGTACTAGTCGATTTTTTTTTTTTTGGGTAAACCCGTGATTAAAGGAACGACTACAAACTATTGTCAAGCAAAGAAAATAAATTAATATAGTTAAACTAGTTGCGTTCAAAATTGGAAAAAAAGAAAAAGAAAAAAAAAGGGTTGTAGTAATTAAGTGGGATGCACAAACTTTTCTCTCCTTGGCATTTTCTGAAATTATTGTGTGGTATTTCCATCTAAATTCTTGCATTCTTAAATAATTTATAAATACAATGCATATATGTTCCAAGAGCCTGAGTGACAATTTATTCAAACATAACTAATATTTTTATTTGACATCATAGTCATTCAGTCCTCGTCGCTTCCAACTCTTTCTCCTCTTCTTCATCCACCATCAACCCAACTAAAAACTTTTTAAATCAATATCATACTAGATGCCACTTTGATTTGGCCCAAGAAAAAAAAAAAATTCAGCCAATTTGTAAAAAGAGAGATTCTTGAAGAAAAGCTAAAAACGCCTATTGATTACGAAGAGAAAATTTTGATACAAAACAGTTACAAAATAAATAGCAATCTAATCCATATATACATCAAAACAGAGTATCAGCTTGGCGCCAAATTACTAATCTAAAAAACTCTCAATTTTACACCTAATCACGGCTTGACAGCTGGTTTGACTAACTGCCTTTGCCTCTTTCACTGGCACGTGCAATCTGTGTTTGCTCATTAATCAAAACAGTACGGTTTACATCTTTCTTGCTTAGTGCCGTTTTCTTCTTGTGCTTGCATTTGTCATTGTCGTTTATTGATCACTCCAGCTTCAACCCTCCCTCTCAAGTCCTGAACTTTTAAGTTTTTTGACTTGAACTGAAGAATTTTCCTTCAATTGATTTGGTACAAAAATATCCCTTAATCCTAGCTTCTCAAAAGGCCTTGTAAAAGATGAGAAACCCAGAGCTTTGGTGAAAATGTCAGCTATTTGAGAGTTTGTTGCAACATGAAAGGTTTTGATCATCCCTTCCAAGATTTTATCTTGAACCAGGTGGCAATCTACTTTAATGTACTTAGTCCTCTCATGGAAGACTAGATTAGCAGCTATGTACAATGTGGCCTGATTATTATAGAATAGCATGGTTGGTTTAGGATGTTCAATCTTCAAGTCCTTGAACAATTGCAGCACCTAAGTAATTTCACATGCCACACTTTCCATGGCTTTATACTTAGCTTCTGTTGAGGACCTTGAGACCATTTCTTGTTTCTTCGACCTCTAAGATATCAAGGATTCTCCTAAATAGACTACATAACTTGTTAATGATCTTCTAGTACCAGGGCATCCAGCCTAATCAGCATCACAAAAGGATTTAATACGCAAATTTGAGTTACTAGAGAAAAAGAACCCTTTCCTTGGTGAACTCTTTATATATTGAAACACTCTATGGGTTGCAAATAGATGAGGCTGCCTTGGTTATGGTACAAATTGGCTCAACCTATGCACAACATAGGTAATGTCTGGTCTTGTCAAGGTCAAGTACAGAAGCCTCCTATTCAATTTCCTAAACTGAACAGAATCTACAAGTGGCTTGCCTTCATACTTAGACAACCTTAGATTCTACTCCATGGGAAACTTGACAAGTCTAGAGCCAATGAAACCTGTGTCCTTCAAAATCTCCGGGGCATATTTTCTTTGGTTTAAGCTTATTCCTGCATCAATTATGGCTACCTCAACTCCTAAGAAATATCTTAATGATCCAAGATCTTTCAAGCCAAACCTATCATCAAGCAACTTCTTTAGACAATCAACACATGCATGATTATTCTCAGTGAGTAATATGTCATCCACATAGACTAAAAAAACTGTAACGAGGACCCTTGTGTGTGAGTGAACAAGGAATAATCAGATTTAGACTAAACAAACCCCATTTGCATAATTGCGGTTGAAAACTTCTCAAACCATTGCCTTAAAGATTACTTAAGGCCATAAAGACTTTTATTCAATTTGCAAACTAGATTCTCCCCCTTACTATGAAAACTAGATGGCAAACACATGTAAACATCCTCAATCAAGTCACCATGCAGAAATTCATTGTTGCCATCCATCTGGGGGACAAACCACCCTTTCACAGCAGCCAATGATAACACAATTCTAATAGACAGTGATTTGGCAACAGGGGAAAAGATCTCTGAATAGTCTAAACTGTGCTTTTGTGTGAAGCCCTTAGAAACTAAACAATACTTGGAACTCTTAATAGTGCCATCTGGAAGGTATTTAATCCTATGCACCCACTTACACCTAATAAGAGACTTTCCAAGGGGTAGCTGAGTTAAAGTTCAAGTGTTGTTAACTTCCAAGGCCACAATTTCTTTATCCATGACAGCTCTCCATTCAGGAAATTGAACTATTTGATTAAAAGAAGCAGGTTTGGATGGAGTGGTGGTTACTACCATGACAAAAGAATGAAAATCCAAACTAAGATAGGAGTAGCTTAGGTAATCTAAAATATCATATGGCAAACTAGAAGCAGGTTTGGTACTAACAGACTTACAAGAATAATCTAAAAGCTAAGGAAGAGGATGGTGAGGTTTAGTAGACCTTCTTAAGATAGGTGTATCAAGAACAAGTGGCGAAGACTCAGATTGAATAGCATTAGGCAAGGTATTAGAGGAAATGGGTTCTATAGAAGTGATAGGATCTAAATTGGGTTTTATTGAATCATAGTTAGTTTCTGCAGAAGTATTGATTGAGGTAGGGGTAGGTAGTGTTTGAATGAGAATAGAATTTGGTTCAGGGACAAGAACTCAAAAGAATTCGAGACACAGTGAGGGAAGACAAAAATATCAAGATAAGAAGCTAAGGGTTGAGGAGAGGTGGCATATGAGAATATATGCTCTTAAAAAAACAATGTCCTTTGAAATGTAAACTTAGTAGAAGTTTGATATATTTTTGATTAATTTTAATTTGACTATGTAAAGTAAAACTTTGTCAAAATACTTTTTTCTTTCTTTCTTTCTTAATTTGTGTTTTTGAGAAATGGATAAAGATGGACACCAAAGAGTCATTTATTCCAATCATATATACAAAATAACAAATAACAAAAAAACACATAGGTATGGTGAACTTACAGAAGTGAAAGTGCTTGTAAGAAATTCTCTCCATTTGAAATGGACCAATTTGATGGTTTAAATTAAATATTATAAATTTAAAATTGTATCTAGTAATATGTTACCTAAATTTTAAAATAACATGTCATGTACACAGTTTGAGGCTGATATAGATATAAATATATATGTTTTATTTATTATTTTATTTTTTAGCTTATCACAACAAGCCTAGAAAAATAAACTTCACTTACTCGAGTCCAAAAAACTGCCAAAGGCCTAATCACTTACGTTAGAAGAAATGGGTTTTGGCACCCAAAAGTAAAGCTTAAAATTAGAATTACACGAATACTCAAGGCCAAGTTGAGGCCGTTTGCTAAGTGTGGAAAATGGGCCAGACAAATATGAATTCCCAAGATTGGATTTGTTCTTCAAATACCCATCTCAAAGCTAATAGTAATCTTTAGCTTTTAGTATAAAAAGAAAAAACCAATGGTTTTTCATGTTACTTTCCCTACATTGCTTAACCATGATTATCATTCACTAATGCCAACCGTAGTTTAATTAGAGAACATAATGGCAACCTACTTGAAGCACTTAACAAGGAAGAAATTTAACATTAAGGGTTCGTTTGGGAGCCGTTTATTTTGCTGAAACTAAAAACAAAAAATCACTTATTTTGATGAAAGTATGTAGAAAAAAGCTAAAAGTTGACTTTTGGAGTAATGTGACCCACTTAATGGTGAAATGAGACCCACTTTAGGAGCAAAAATAGACTAAAAAGAAAAATAAGCTAAGTTCTTCTCAAACCCCAAATGCAACCTAAGATCCTTCTCACAAATCCAAATCGAATGGTCCAACCAGTAGCAGAGTGCTACGTGTTATGATCACAAAAATAACCACCCTTCAACATAAACAAAAACATGAAATAAATTAATTTTGTTAGAATTATGGTTAAGTGATTAAACTCACTATTTCCGAACAGTTTAAGCTTTTGAGACAATTGATAATTTAACATGGTATCAGAGCAGAAGATTCAAAGTTTGATCCATGTCTTCACTTTACCTCCCATTTAAAATGTTAAATTCCCACTTTTTGGGCCCTCACTTACTAAGGGAAAGTTTAGGCTCACAAGTGAGAGGGAGTGTTAGAATTATGGTTAAGTGTTTAAACTCACAATTTCCTAACAGTTTAAACTTTTGGGGCAATTACTCATATCTATGCATGCAATAGTATAATAGTTTATTGGTGATTACATGTATACATCATAATGTAACAAAACTAATTAGGAACACGCTAAAGAGATCAAACTGAAATTGCCTTATTATGCAATACTTCAAAGTACGGAAACTGGCATTTGTTTGTGCTAATTCTGAACCATATATGCTTATGGGAACGTGAAGCCATTCACCGTCATACCTCCATCAACGCATATAGTCTGCCCAGTCATGTATGAGGCCACCGGTAGGCATAGGAATGCTACCAAGGAAGACACCTCTTTGGGCTCTCCAACACGTTCCATAGGTGTTCAAGAGATAACAACATTGAAAAAGTTTTCATCATCCAAATACTACAATAAAAAAGGAAAATAATAATTATGACATAATTTAATAAGCTTGTAATTAATTTCAATACGTTAATAGGTTAAAATTCCATCGTATCTTTCATAATAAAAAAAAAAAAAAAAATTAAAGCACACGGGTGTGATGAAAAGGTCATTACAGGTTGGGCTAGAGGGGTCTTGATGTACCATCGTGCAACACAATTGGTCCTTGTATTATCTTTTGCTCACTCGCATGCCAAATTTTTTGTCAGCTGATTCATTGCCCCTGCGTACTTATAAAGACCTTCAATATTGTAGCTCAAAGTAGTAATAATACAATCCAAAAAATGATGAGACAAGCCTAAGTTACCTTTACTTGCTCCATATATGGAGCCCCCACAGACTGATACAACCCCACAGAATGAAGACACAAAGACAATGCTTCCTGTTGACGAAGCTTTCAATAGAGGATGGGCAAGTTGGCTCAAGTGATAAGCTGATTCAAAATTTGTGGCCATGATAAATGAGAAATCTTGGGCCGTATACTCCAAGGTCGGTTTTGTTTTGTTTTGTTTGTCCCAACATTGTTAATCTATATCCATGCATTTATTGAACAAAAGCGCCAATTAGGAAATATATAAAAAAAAATGCTAGTAAAAGCTAGTGTTACTAATAAATTGACATAATAAATAAATTTCTGTATGATTTGTTTTTTAAAAGCTTATTTGCATCACTATTTCAAAATAGTTATGCAAATACATACATGAAAATATGGGCTAAAATACAACCTTAATCATAATGGAGGGATTAACAAAAAAAAAAAGCACAACTAAGGGCTGACTTACAAGGATGTTAAGTTTCCCATTAAAGCGATTAGAGGCAGAGCTCATTAGATTCTCTCTTTCAACTCTAGAGGATACATCATGCCCAGAACCGGTGACTTGGAGTCCCTTCTTCCTCCATTCACTTAAACACTCATTAAGGTCGACCTCGTTTCGAGAGCATGTATGCACAGTTGCTCCAAGCACTACAAAAAATGGGGTCTATAGCTGCGTTTCAAAAACGCGACTATGGACCCCGAACATGCGGCTATAGGATATAGCCGCGTTTTTTATAGCCGCGTTTACAAACTAGGCCTATGCTGCGCAGCAACAGCCCCTGAGGGTCTGTAGCCGCGTTTTTATAACCGCGGCTAAAAATCAGGCCTAAAGCCGTGTTTTTAACCACGGCTATAGGCTTGGGTCTATAGCCGCATTTTTTAAAAACGCGGCTACAGACCCATTTTGAGCTGCATTTATAACTGCGGCTATAAGTTTTTTTAAAAACAAAAAAAAAAAATTCTGGATTTTTTTTTAAAACAAAAAAAAAAATCTCGGTTTTTGTTTTAAAAACAAAAAAAAATTCTGGGCTTTTTTCCCCCAAAAATTCAAAATTCAAACAAAAAAAATTCAAAATTAAACACAAACCCAGAAAATTCAAAATCAAACACAATATATTGACAATAGAAATACAACATGCTCCAAAATATAACAATACAAACCCATAAATTTCATCTCATTCAACAAAACCAACCCAAATTTAACAGTAAATCCATTCAAGGAACACAAAAACACAATCTCAGAAATACAAGAACAAGCTCAAGAACACAAACCCATTTAAAAATAGGCACAATATCACAACACAATAGCAAAAATAACCTCTAGCAAAAGTATAAGACTTATAAAAAGATTTGAAATTTTTTACCTCAATTAGTAGAGATGAATGAGCCTTAGCTTTTCTTATGAAGTTTTCCATTTGCCCTTGCCTGAAAAATGGTGGTGTGGAGTGTGCGTTGTGCTGAAAGAAAAAAAAGAAGGAAAGAAAGAAAAAAAGTTGCAACAGCAAAGAAACAAAGAAAAAAAAAAAAAAAAAAGAGTTGTGCTGGAGTGAAGAAGGAAGAAAGAAAAAGAAAAAAAAAAAAAGAAAGAAGAGAACAAAAGAAGAGTTGAGCGTGATTTGCAGAAAGAAAAGCACTAAAAGAAACCCAGGAAACCCAGAAGAAGAAAGACCAAAGAAAGAAAAGAAAACCGGAGGGGTAGGTGGGAAAGTGGGGGGTATTTATACTATTTGGCTGGACCTATAGCCGCATTTCTAAAACCGCGGCTATAGGCCCTCATTTATAAAAAAAAAATTGTTGGGCTGTACATGCCGTCCATGCAAAAAATATTTTTTGGCTGGAACTATGGCTGCGTTTTAATGGGAAACGCGGCCATAGGTCGGGTCTAATGCCGCGTTTCTTGGAAAAACGCGGCCATCCTTTTAAAAAAATATTTTTTGCTGGACCTATGGCCGCGTTTTTAAAAACGCGGCTATAGGCCCTCTTTTATTAAAAAAAAAAAAAAAAAAAAAATTGTTGGGTGGTACACGCCGTCCATGTAAAAAATATTTTTTGGCTGGAACTATGGCCGCGTTTTTATGGGAAACGCGGCCATAGGTCGGGTCTAAAGCCGTGTTTCTTAACAAAACACGGCCATCCTTTTTGAAAAATATTTTTTGTTGGACCTATGGCCGCATTTTTAAAAACGCGGCTATAGGCCTTCCTTTATAAAAAAAAAATTATTGGGCGGAACACGCTGTCCATGTAAAAATTATTTTTTGGCTAGAACTATGGCCGTGTTTTTATAGGAAATGCAACCATTGGTCGGGTCTAAAGCTACGTTTTTCAAAGAAACGCGGCCATCCTTTTAAAAAAATATTTTTTGCTGGACCTATGGCCGCGTTTTTAAAAACGCGGCTATAGGCCCTCCTTTATAAAAAATAAAAATTGTTGGGCTGTGCACGCCATCCATGTAAAAAATATTTTTTGGCTGGAACTATGGCCGCGTTTTTATGGGAAACGCGGCCATAGGTCGAGTCTAAAGCCATGTTTCTTAACAAAACGCGGCCATCCTTTTTGAAAAATATTTTTTGTTGGACCTAGGGCCGCGTTTTTAAAAACGCGTCTATAGGCCTTCCTTTATAAAAAAAAAAAAAAAAAAAAAAATTGGGCTGTACACGCTGTCCATGTAAAAATTATTTTTTGGCTAGAACTATGGCCGTGTTTTTATGGGAAACGTGGCCATTGGTCAGGTCTAAAGCTGCATTTTTCAAAGAAACGCGGCCATCCTTTTAAAAAAATATTGTTTGCTGGACTTATGGCCGCGTTTTTAAAAACGCAGCTATAGGCCCTCCTTTATTAAAAAAAATTGTTGGGCTGTGCATGCCATCCATGTAAAAAATATTTTTTGGCTGGAACTATGGCCGCATTTTTATGGGAAACGCGGCCATAGGTCAGGTCTAAAGCCATGTTTCTTAACAAAACGCGGCCATCCTTTTTAAAAAATATTTTTTGTTGGACTTATGGCCGCGTTTTTAAAAATGCGGCTATAGGCCTTCCTTTATAAAACAAAATTATTGGGCTGTACACGCTGTCCATGTAAAAATTATTTTTTGGCTAGAACTATGGCTGTGTTTTTATGGGAAACGTGGCCATTGGTCGGGTCTAAAGCTGCATTTTTCAAAGAAGTGCGGCCATCCTTTTAAAAAAATATTTTTTGCTGGACCTATGGCTGCGTTTTTAAAAACACGGCTATAGGCCCTCCTTTATAAAAAAAAAAATTGTTGGGCTGTGCACGTCGTCCGTGTAAAAAATATTTTTTTGCTGGAACTATGGCCGCGTTTTTATGGGAAATGCGGCCATTGGTCGGGTCTAAAGCCGCGTTTTTCAAAGAAACACGGCCATCCTTTTAAAAAAATATTTTTTGCTGGACCTATGGCCGCGTTTTTAAAAATGCGGCTATAGACCGCATTGAAAAATGTAACTAAAGCCGCTTACAAACGCGGCTTTAGACCTAACCTATAGCTTTGTTTTTAAAAACGCGGCCATAGGTTGTTACAAAGCCGCGTTTTGTAGGAACCACAGCCATAGGTTAGGTCTATAGCCGCATTTTCTAGAAACGTGGCCATAGGTCAGGTATAGCCGCGTTTTTTTGTAAACGCGGCTAAAAAAAATGCGGCTATAGCTCGCGTTTTTTATAGTGAAGACCTGCTAGTTCCTCCACAATAGCATGCCTAATCACAAAATAATAGAAGGGGATCAGTTTTTTTAGTGAACCAGCGCATTGAGAGCATTGCTTCAGCTTCTTTTGAATGAATATACTATTATGAGGTGAATCACTTAGCCTATAGACTCCAAAATCATGCTTTTGATGTAGCAGTTCCGGAGATGGCTCAATCTAATGAAGCCTTATTGATACAAGTTGATCCAGGTGTGACACCTATGTGTACATTTGTTCCAAGGCAGTTAGACAAAAACCAAATGACCTCTCTCTTTCCAGAATCATGGATTACAAAATATGAGATGCTTCACCAAGCAGTCAAGCCAGTACAGTCCAACAATCATTTCTTTGTCAAAAAAGATAATGGTGATGTTGAAGTCAGATTCCTCACCAATACACAAGAAAAAAAGGAAGTCACAGTCTTTCCTACCCAAATTGCTATGATCCACCCGGTGTCATATGAGGGCTTAGATGGTCTTCAAATCAAAGCATTCAGAGAAGACGAACAGCCTTGCTATGAAGGAAAATCATCCTCTGGTCATATATGGTGGGATGTTTGTGATTGTGATGAATGCTGAGAAGAAGAAGTTTTCGAAAAAAGCAATTCAAGAAGAAAGAAAAAGTCCTCCCAGCAGATTCTTAAAGAAAGATATGATGCAGGAGACCTAGAAGTTGACCTTCTTGGAGAACCTTCGGGAAAGTTTGATTATTATGTTCTCTACCCCCGAACCAAGAAACAAAATCTATCCTCTCCCTCTCCATGCAAACAATATCCAAGTCAAAACCATAAACCTCCTTTGACCCCTCCTTTGATCCCATATTACCAGAAAGTCCTCCCCCAAATACCAAAATGTCAGCCTAAACCATTCACTCAAACTCATGTCCAGAAACCCCTACCTTGTTATATGTTTGATCATGCTTCACCTTCTTACTCACAAAATTTCCTTGAAAGTGGAATGATAATGAAGCTCTGAAGGCTTAAATGTACCACTTTTATATCCACAAATGTTTCTTTTGCCTTTGTCTTCTTCAAAGAGGGCTGCTGCCCAATATTCATCACTTGCATCTGTCTGCAAAATTCTTTTGCCTGGTCCTAGAATCTGTAAAGGTGGAAGTTTTTCTGCTAACTTCTTCAACTGCTGCACTGCTTCTGTATGAACGGGATTCCAATTTGGGGGAGATTTTTTCAACAATTGAGCTAAACAATTCCTGTATATGGAGATCTTTGGAATGAAATCTGACATGTAATTCACAATTCCAAGGAACTGTTGTATCTGTTTGGTATTTGTGAGCTTATCTGGAAATTCTGCAAGAGAAATTGCAATATGGGGCTGCAAAGTGTATTTTCCATCTGAAATGTTTACTCCCAAGAAGTCTATAGAGGAGATTCCTATGATCATCTTTTTTTCTGAAAGCATTATCCCTTGAGTTTTTACTAAATTATAAAATTCAGTAAGCAGCTGTTCATGGGATTCTGCATCTTTTGAGAATAGGAGGATATCATCAACATAGATCAAGGCATTTGTCAACAGTGGCTGGAAAAGAGTTACCATTGCTTTCTGGAATTGGGATGGAGCATTTTTTAGACCAAAAGGCATAACAGTCCATTGATAATGGTGGTCTGGAATGCAAAAAGCTGTCTTGTACCTTTCTTCTGGGTGGATTCCTAATTGCCAAAATCCTGCTTTGAGATCAAACTTTGAAAATATCTTAGCATGTGAGAGATGCTGGAAAAGAGCACTTTTGTTTGGCAAAGGGAACTTATCATCAGCAAGGAAATAGTTAAGATCTTGGTAGTTAATTACCAACCTGAGTTTTCCACGAACTTGCTCAGCATGTTTATTGACATAGAAAGCTTCACATGCCCATGGAGAGGTTGTGGGTTCAATGAGGCTTTCTGAAAGAAGAGTGGATAATTCTTGCTTGGCTAAGTTCAAGTGATTTGGGTTCATTCCTCTGTGGCTGGCTTTTGTGGGATTGACATCTTCATTCTTTTTGAAAGGTAAGGTTATGAAAAAGGATGGGTTTTTCCACAAAGGGTTTGGATTTTTAAGGAGGAATTCAGAATGGGTGGTTGCACAACAATCTTTTATAATCTGGAGTCTGAGAGAGTCAAATGGGTCTATTATGAACAAATGGGGTACTTGAGTCCAGGTGAGAAGATGTTGTTTGTGCAAAAGTCCTTTTGCTGACCATCTGAGACTAGGTATTTGATGGAGAAGGTCAAATCCTATAAGGAGGTTTCTGCCTGTGAGAGGAGAGCCAAGGACTTGGTGTCTAATGGTAAGGGTTGGAAAGATTCTAATGAGGATAGGCTTGCTTTTCAAGGTGATCATAAATGTTTCTCCATTGGCCGCTTTGAACATTGGGTTATGGGGTAGCCAATATTGGTCAGGTAGTATTTTGGGGTGGAGAATTGTAGCTGCTGCAGCTGTATCAAACAAGGCTATTGCTGGAATGGGTCTGGAGTAAGTGTCAAGGAGGATCTGTGCTTGGGCTATGGGTGTAGGGCTGGTTAAGGGGGCTATGAGAGGCTGAGATGTGTAGATAGTTTGGATTTCTGGGTCTGAATCTTCTGAACTTGTATCATCTTCTGAGGTAGAATAAGCCATGACCACTAGGGCTTGGGGAGAGTAGTCATCATCTAGTGAAAGGATATGAAATAAAATTAAATTTAGATAAGGCGAAGTATTATGTTCAACTAAACTCTGCTTATTCTCATTACATTATTGCCAGCTCTTAAAAAATGAGATCTTTTGCGTGCATTTGTAAGTATGTTTGATTATGTAGGAAAGTTTGATTTAAAATACTAAGAAAAAATAAATACTGACGAAAGGAAAGAACTAAGTGGGAACAAAAAACTGAAAGAATCGATAGATACTAGTATTTCGAGTTTTTTTTTTTAATATCTTAACATCGATTATAACTTACACAATGATCTTGTCTTCTACTAATAGTTTTATAATTTGTTAAAGGCTGTTTAGTTAGTAATTGTACTTGGCCTTGTAGTTTTAGAATAACTGTATATAGTTAGATGACACGTGTACAAATTAGAGAGGTAGTTAGGTTGGTTAGTTTTTTTGTTATTTTCGTTATATTCTTTATGCCTTTGTATTAGCTATATAAGGAGCAGAGCCTCCTATTTATCAATATCAGATTTTCATTTCACATTTCAGCTTCTTGTTCTGTTTCTTTCTTTTGTGTGCTTAGAGCAACTTTCCATTATAGAAGCTTGGTGAATGAACTTCAACAATTCCAATATGGTATCAGAGCACAGAGAACCAATTCCCTCTGGTATTCTCTGATTTTTTCCTTCGTCTTTTCTTCCTAGTGCTTTCTCACGAATCAAACAGATTTCTATCTGTACTTTCTTGATTCTTGCACTATTGTTTCTTCTAGTTCTTGAATCTAGGGTTTTCTTTAATTGTTTAATTGGAAATACTATAATTGATTTCTGATTTAGGGTTCTTCAATTGCTCAATTGTAGTCTCTGTTTTTCTTGAATTTCTTTGACCAATACTGTTTTGAGATTCGTGCTTTATGATCAAGCAAGATCTTGATTTAATCAGTGATTCCGTTGGTTTTAGAATTCTTTGTCTTGATTTTCATTTGTGATTGAGAATGGTTGATGCTAATTCTAGCACCTCTGTACCCGTTGCTCACCATGCTACTCATCCATGGGAAAGCCCTTGAAGTCCTTATTTCTTAACCAGTGGTGATAATCCTAGCGTTTCCCTTGTTGTGGAGCGTCTTATTGAGGAGAATTATAACACCTGGAGTAGGGCTATGTTAATTTCGTTGGATGCTAAAACTAAGATTGGGTTTATTGATGGTTCAATTCCAAAACCCCAATCACTTGATCACCCATGCTATACTGCCTGGTGTAAGTGCAATAGCACGGTTTTAGCCTGGCTATTCAATTCAATTTCAAAGGAATTACAGCCTAGTGTAGTTTACTTCAAGACAGCAAGTGAGGTTTGGGCTGACTTACAATACAGATATTCCCAAGGTAATGGACCTAGGATCTTTGAATTGAGAAAAGAAGTCAGTTCCCTGGCTCAAGAAGACATGTCTGTCAATGCTTATTACACCAAGTTCAAGGGTGTTTGGGATGAATTCACTACCTACAGAAATTGCACTTGTGGTCATTAAGTGGAGGATTGTACAATGTCATTTTTAATGGGATTAAATGAGACTTATTTTGCAGTAAGGAGTCAGATTCTTCTAATGGATCCTATACCTCCTTTGAGCAAAGTTTTCTCCCTTTTGCTTCAGGATGAAAAACAAAGAAAGGTTGGAGCTGGTAAGAAGTTTCAAGTTGACACATCTGCAGTCTTGGCAGCCTTTGGGAACAAAAATAATGTCAAGAACTTTAGCAAGAACAGACCTGGAAGACCTTAGTGTACTCACTGTGGTGGTATGGGACATGTGGATAAGTGCTATAAATTACATGGTTATCCACCTGGCTATAATTTCAAAAATAAGGCTAGATCAGTTGGTTTTGCCAACAATGTTGTTGCTAATGCAGAGGGTTCTAATGAAGCTGTGTCTCTAACCAAGGCAGAATATCAACAGCCGATAGGTCTGTTGAACTCTCACTGCCACTTTGGTACTCAAACTCCTACTGAAGCTTTTATAGAGACTCCTCAAGTTGCCACCATTGTTGCACAACCTTCCATTGGACTTCAAGGTCATGAGTTCTCAGGTATTTGGTCTTCTCCCTCCTTAGAATATTCTGTTTTTTCTTCCACTGTTGATGTCTCCCACATTAACCCCACAGATTGGATTCTTGATAGTGGAGCTACAGATCATATGGTCCATTCCACTACTTTCTTTAAAACCATCACCTCTTCTGTTCATATTTCAGTTAGGTTGCCTAATGGTGACATGGCTAAGGTCACTCACATTGGGACTGTACAAGTTTCAGCTTCCTTGATTCTTGAAAATGTTCTCTGCATTCCATCTTTCTCTTTTAATCTTGTCTCCATCAGCAAATTAACTCAAAATCCCTCCTGTTGTTGCATTTTTCTTTCCCATTACTGTTTTATACGGGACTTGCAGCTTTGGAGGATGATTGGGTTGGGTAAGAAGCAAGGTGGTCTCTACATTTTGCAAAATTCTTCACAGGCTGCTCTACCAAAGTCTGTTTCTGATGTTTTGTCCACTTTATCTTCCCATGTTTCTGCCAATAATGTTCTTTCTGGTACTTCTATTGATTCAAATGATGTTTTTAGGCTATGGCATTCTAGACTTGGCCACCCTTCTTCACAAAGACTAGCTTTGATGAAATCTATTGTACCTAACTACATTTCTTGCAATAAAAATAAAGTTTGCAATATGTGTCCTTTGGCTAAACAGAAAAGACCTTCCTTTCCTCACTCTACCATTACATCCTTATCTTTTTTTGATTTGGTTCATGCTGACATTTGGGGACCCTACTCCACTCCTTCATTGTCTGGTTCTAAGTATTTTCTTACCTTAGTAGATGATTGTAGCAGATGCACTTGGGTTTATTTGATGAAACACAAATCTGATGCATCTTTACTTGTTCAATCCTTCTTTAACATGATCTTGACTCAATTTACAACTCCTATCAAGGTCTTGAGAATTGACAATGGTCCTGAATTTTCCCTCCATTCCTTTTATGCTTCCAAAGGTGTTGTCCATCAATTGTCATGTGTTGAAACACCACAGCAAAATGCAGTGGTTGAAAGAAAGCACCAACATCTGTTGAATATGGCTCGGGCTTTAAGGTTTCAAGCCAACTTACCTTTAAAATTTTGGGGGGACTGTGTTTTGCATGCCACCTACCTTATCAATAGACTTCCTACTCCTATCCTTCATGGTTTGACACCTTATGACAAGCTATTAGGACATTCTCCAGCTTATGATCACCTTAAGGTGTTTGGCTGCTTATGCTTTGCTTCTACCTTGCATAGAAATAGAACCAAATTTGATCCTAGAGCCAAATCTTGCATTTTCCTTGGTTTTCCTTATGGTTCTAAAGGTTACAAGGTATATGATCTGTTCACTAAGACTTGTTTCATTTCTAGGGATGTTATTTTTAGGGAATCTACTTTTCCTTTTAAACATTGGCCCTCCAAACCTGTGCATTCTTCTTTTCCTCTTACCCAGTCTATGTTTCCTTCCCAACCTTTGGTTTTTGATAATTTTCAGGTTCAAACTCCTATGGTTTCTGCAGAATTTACTCCTTTCTTGTCTTTTGTTGATGTTTCTGTTCCACCAGATGAGTTTCCTAATCTGGTTCATCCAGACCAGATTGATCCTCCCATTAATCCTTCTGCTACCTCTGAACTTCCTGCCTCTTCTTCCACTGATCTTGCACCTATTCGTAGATCTAGTAGACCTTATAATCCCCCTTCCTACTTACATGATTATCATTGCAATCTTATTTCTGCACATGTATTGGCTTCAGCTTCCTTGACTCAATCCCATGAATCCATTGCTGCCAGCTCATCAGGTATTCTCTATCCTCTTTCTTCCACCCTTTCATATAGTAAATTGTCCACACCACATAGACTCTTCTCTGTTGCCTTGTCTGTTGTTAAAGAACCAAATTCCTATGCTCAAGCCTTGAAAGATCCTTTGTGGCAAGCTACAATGAAGGCTGAAGTTGATGCTCTCTAAGCTAATCGTACTTGGGTTTTGACTTCTTTACCTCCTGGTAAAACTCCAATTGGCTGCAAGTGGGTGTACAAAGTTAAGCTTAAGGCAGATGGTTCTATTGAAAGGTACAAGGCTCGCTTAGTGGCAAAGGGATTTACACAGACTGAAGGGGTTGATTTCTATGAAACTTTTTCTCCTGTTGTAAAATTTGTGACTATTAGAACCTTATTAGCCTTGGCTGCTGTTTATGGATGGCATCTCACTCAATTAGATGTTAACAATGCATTTCTCCATGGGGATTTGGATGAGGAGGTTTATATGCTCCCTCCACCTGGTTTTGGTAGCAAGGGGGAGGTATGTAGGTCAACCAAATCTTTATATGGACTTAAGCAAGCAAGTAGGCAATGGTTTGCCAAACTATCATCTACCATCATTGAACTTGGTTTCCTTCAATCAAAGTCAGATTATTCTATTTTTACCAAGGTTGATAAAGGCTCAATCATCATTCTTTTGATCTATGTGGATGACATATTGATTGCTAGTAATGATGTAGATGCAGTGAATGCCTTCAAGCAATTCTTAGACAACAAATTCAAGCTTAAGGATTTAGGTTCTTTGAAGTGCTTCCTGGGTCTTGAGGTTGCAAGAACTACCAAAGGGCTGTCTTTGTGTCAAAGAAAATACACCTTAGAGTTGCTATCTGACACTGGTTTATTAGCAAGCAGGCCTGCCAATATCCCAATGGAACAATCTGCCAAGTTGAGCAATTTTGTTGGTGAAAAAGTTTGCACATTGAAGTTGATTGCCATTTTATCCGAGAGAAAATTCAAGATTGTACTATCAAAACATTTCATGTTCCCTCCAGACACCAAGTTGCAGATTTCTTCACCAAAGCACTTGGACACAAACAATTCCATTATCTTTTGTCCAAGATGAACCTAATTAATATATATGGTTCATCTTGAGGGGGAGTGTTAAAGGCTGTTTAGTTAGTAATTGTACTTGGCCTTGTAGTTGTAGAATAACTGTATATAGTTAGATGACACGTGTACAAATTAGAGAGGTAGTTAGGTTGGTTAGTTTTTCTGTTATTTCCGTTATATTCTTCATGCCTCTGTATTAGCTATATAAGGAGCAGAGCCTCTTATTTATCAATATCAGATTTTCATTTCACATTTCAGCTTCTTGTTCTGTTTCTTTCTTTTGTGTGCTTAGAGCAACTTTCCATTATAGAAGCTTGGTGAATGAACTTCAACAATTCCAATATAATTTAATTAATTTTGTTGATGTATTAGTTTATAAAAACGTTGTTAAGATTGATGGAAAAGGATCATATCTTAAAATCAAAATAGAGTTTTGATTAGGTATATAGTATCTATTCTGGTAAAGTTTCTTAGAAATGCACGTACTTAAATAAACTATGAATTCTTTGGCGTCTTATATGTTAGCAATGAATTATTAAAGCAGCCAATATGGAAGGTGCTTGTTTGCTTGATCAGAATTTTGCCATATTTAGCAAGCATTTAAAATGATGCTAAACAAAAAGAGCCGAAAGGAGCTATGGAAGGAGACGTGCAGAGAAGAGAAGAGGTTCGTTTTTGCGTAAACGTCATTCTCTTTTCATTATTTTCCTTCCCTTTCTTATTTTAATTTTCTATCTTTCATTCAGGGAGGACCTAAATCTTACAAAAAAATTTCATAATCCCAGCAAGCACGTAGTAGTTGAGTAGAGGTTTTAATTGGAAATATAATAATATTTATATGAATTATTTATATTTGACTGAAATTTTCTGAAATGCCTCAGAATTACCGGTTGGTGCAGAAGTTTAGCAATTGAAGTTAGAATATTTTGGAGACCTTATAGAACTTTTTAGATACGTAATGTTGCTATTGGAAGGTTCGGTCGGTTTAATGGGTTTGAAACTTTGTTTAGGTTGGGCGAAAAATGAAATAAAAAAAAAAGTGTTTTTAATAAAAAAAATTGGGTTTTCAAGCCTCGAACTGGGCCCAAAAGCTCTATTTTGTACTAGTGGCTGCGCCACGTTCAGTTCAGGGTGTTCTCAGGAACACCCTGACCTAGAAAAATTTTTTATATATAATAATTTTAATTTTTTTTTATTTGTTTACCCTTTAAAAAAAATTAGGAACACTCTCAAATAAAATTAGGAATACCCTCAAATAATAAAAAAAAAAAATATTTGTTATACTTTCAAGCAAAAAATAAAAAAAAAGCCCAAAAACAAATTTTGATCTAAACTCTAAAGAAAAAAAAAAAATTGTAACAGAGCCAGTCCACAAAAAAGCCCAACATCAATCCTAAACAACAGATGGTAAAGCAAACCCAATTTAAAGGAAAAAAAAAATTCCAATAGATGGTAAGCAGGTAAAGCAAACCCATGGATTCTTAAAAAAAAAAAAAAAAAAAAAAAATTAAAAAAAAAAAAAATAAAAAAACCAAAACTCAATATACATGCCCGCCGATTCATCAAATGGTAAAGCAAAAACTAAAATCTCAAATCAAAAACCCAACCTAAAGAAAGAAACCTCACAGTCATCAATGACAACAACCAACGGATGACGCCTCCGCCTCAAACTCGAGCAACGCTGCAACAGCCAACAGAGCACAACTTGAGCTCTAGAGCACATAGGGCATTAGAGATCGGTCTGATCGGATCGAAGATTGGTCCTGACATGCTGCCCGATGACACTGCCCCTCAAGCCTCCCTGCTCCTTTAAGGTATTTCATCTTTACACTTCTCTCTCTTTTTCTCTCTTACACGGTTGGGTTAATGGGTTTGCTCACTTTGCTTTTGCTGTGGTCTGAGTCTCTGAGACTCTCTGTCTCTCTTTATCTGATTCCCTCTCTTTCTCTTTGATGTTTGAACTGTAATTGGGTTAGCTTTACTTTAGTCTTTATAACTTTATTAATATTTGCCCCTGCTGTTTTGACTTTATTCGTTGGTGTTGGCAAGTTACTAAGTTTGTCTTTTAGTGTATTGCGATTTGTGAATTTATCTAATTGGCTCTTGTGATTGGGGGTCATGTGGCTTGTCTGTTGAGTGGGGGGTGGAGAGGGGGCACGGGGCGAGGGCAAGATATTTGAATTGGGGGAAGTAAAGGCATCAAGAGCTAGAGGCAATAACTTACCAAGAAAAGACAAAATTAAATTATGTTAGGACTTTGGCACTAGGCAGGCAGTGGGTTGGCCATGGATAATGCACATGGGATGTGTGCTAGTGCACAGTGGGGCGTGTGCTAATAGTTAGTAAAGAAAAATAATGAAGCAACTAATAAACAATAATTAATAATTTAATTAACCAATACATTATAAAAGTCAAACAAATTAAATTATGTTAGGCTAAACAACAATTAATAATTAACAATTAACCAATACTTTATTTATACTTGATAAGGGTTATCCTAAATGACATAAAGCTGACGAGCTTGGGGCTGACGACCTCAATGCTGACGACCCCAATGCTAATGACCTCAACTCTTGAGCTATCTGAAGCTGACGACCTAAAACATACGGAAACCTAAGGCTGACGACCTCTACCAACAATCCCAATGCATAGCCAGGCTGACGGGAGTAGGCTGACGAGGTTAGTCTCGGCTCCATCTACAACCTTACTTAACCAACACGCATACACAAACAATTCTTGAATGACACGTCTAAGTAAGGAGACTCCTACAAGGACAAGGATTCTAGGAGATACGTGGGATCCAAGTATCACTGTCCTAAAAGGAAAAGAACTCCTTGGTCAAGGCATGGATTTCGGCCCAACGTTACTATAAATACCCCAAGACCCTCTCAAAGCAAGGTACGCACAAATAACTCAACTCTAGCACTCTAGTGAGGAAAGTAAAGGTTTCTAACTTGACCTTCGGAGGGTCTTCGGCCGGTATCACACCGGTACCCTTTCTTAGGTCTTCATCCTTTGTGTTGTGCAGGTACGTCATTAAGGGCACGTGCGGACCGTGTAGCCTACTGAGGATTTTGGACATCATCAATACTTCTTAAGGAACACTGAGGAAAATTTTTGGAACCGCCACTGTTTTGTGCTCTGATCTTAACCCTCCAACAATAACAATTTAGACGAAACATAAACTTGATATATTAAGTTAGTTAATATTTTGATTTGGTTCATATTTGATATTATTGAATGAAATTATTCATAATTTTTTTTCCCCTAATTACATAGAGGGATAAGTTAGTTAATATTTTGATTTGGTTCATACTTGAAACACTTATTTTTGTTATGCTGTTTCGCAGATAGAGGAAGACAAAATGATCAATTTGAGTATTTCTCAAAGTTCAAGGATTTCCAATTTTAAATTAGAGGCTCATAATGGCAATTTAATTTTAACCTAAAGTTCAGGAATGTTTTTAAATTTTACCCAAAAATTATTTTAGTTATTAGACTTAGACTATAAATCATTTTCATTATGTTTAGCTTAAAAAAAAAAATCAGTTTTTCATTATTTTCTATAGTAAAAATAATCACTTTCTTGAGTTTCTTGTCTATTTCAATTTTCAATGTCATTAGTCCAAGCTAGCCCGTTCCCTTGGTAGATCCGAAGACCGAAATGCCTTACCGGGTCCCAATATCACTACCAAGTTAAGTAGCATACAGCACACTTGTGGGTCCCCATTTCAGTGATTGTTCAACTAAGTAAAAGTGAGTAGAATTCGTACCAATTTACCAAAGTGAATCTTGGGCCAACAATATCCACCTGTGCGTCAAAATTTTAGGCTGTGGTCCAATCTTGTAGAACACATGAGTCGACATGCTCATACTATTAGATACGTGGGCAGCATTAGGCATCGTTGAAATGGTCCTCTAGGATAACTGAATAATTTATTGAATCAGCCTTTTGATCATCAACAAAAGTTAAGCTGTAATTATCCTAATAATTAAAAATATATTAAAATACACTTTTCGTCCTTCATGTTTTAAAAGTTTTGATGGGACTAACGAGACCTCTTTCCTTGGACGACCTCATGAAATTCATTCGTCCACCTTGACGTGGCGTGGACAAAGGTAGGCAAGTCATTAATAAGAGGATTCAATACCTCGGGCAGTTTCCAGCTAGCTACAAACTGTTGGAGCCTCATCAAGACCCGCACTAATAAGCCCTTAGGCATTACAAAAAGAGCATTAAAACCACAATTAAGGCCCCAATGGCTAGAAACTATAAAACTATATATACACACTCATCAAAAGCAAAGTAGGGACAGAATTTTCACCCAAAAAATACTTTTACACATGTATCTCTGATATTTAGAGCTTTCTTATTTCTCTCAAAAAACTTCTATACACTGACTTTGGCATCGGAGACATTGTGGCAGGCACCACACCAGTGACCATCAGAGAAGAGCCTTTATTCTACGTTTGCAAGAATAATTACGAGGATTTAGCACCATCTGGACGAACCAACTTGACTAAAGATTTATACATCATCAGTTTGGCGCCGTCTATGGGGACGACATTTTGGCACCTAGGGTCGAAAGCGTAGTTCCAGTCAAATCCTAAATCCAGATGGAGTCCAACCAAAATTCAGCAGCACTAGCCTTGCAAATCTAGGAACTTACAGCTAGCATGGAAGAACTTAGAACCAAGAGATGAGGCTGCAACTCCAACAAGAGGAGAACCGGTCCAAGATTAATCAAGAAGACGAGGGAGATAGTAAAAGAAGGAGTGACCATCGAAGGCCAACCACTCCAGATGGACCAAGCTCAAATCTTCTTTAGGAAATGAAAAAGGAGATGGATGAGCTAAGGAACACCATTAAAGGGAAAACAGACCAAAGCTTGGATAGAATGGTCAGGATGACGGATTCCACTTTTATGGCAGTGGTTTTGGAATGCCCAATGCCGTCAAAGTTTTGCCTGCCTCAGCTTGAGCCGTTTGATGAACTTAAAGATCCCTTGGACCACCTCAATACTTTCAAGACGACACTGGGTCTTCAATAGCCCCTTGACAAAATACTGTGTCATTCGTTCCACACTACTCTCAAAGGAGCTACAAGGGAATGGTTCACGAAGCTATCACCGTCGTCCATCGACAACTTCGAATAATTGACCAGCTCCTTCCTACACCACTTCGTCGAAGGACAGTAGACCACTTGCTCACCATCAAACAAGGATAGAAGGAAACCCTAAGCTCATACGTGAAGCGCTTCACTCGAGAAACCTTAAAGGTGGACGAAGCTGATGATAAGGTACAACTAACAACCTTTAAAGCTGGATTGAAATCTAGGGAATTCGTGGTCTTACTCACGAAGAGTCCTTTAAAAACGATGGTGGAGATGCTTTTGAAGGCATAGAAGTACATGAACGCCGAAGACGCTTTAGCCGCAATAAAAGACGAAGAGAAAACTAGTGAAAAGGGAAGGAAAAAGGATGACTAGAGAGGACAGAAAAGGAAATGATCCAAACATTAGACTAACGATGGGGGAAAAAAGAAAGACGAAAAAGCTCCTCGAACGGTAAAATTTACTCCTTTAGTTATCCTTATTGACAAAATTCTAGTGCAGATTAAAGATGAGCACTACCTCAAATGGCCTAGACCATTACATTTGTCACCCAATGTACGTGATAGGAAGAAGTACTGTTGTTTCCACAAAGATCACGGACATTACACAGAGGATTGCAGAGACCTAAAAGAACAGATAGAGGAGCTCATATGAAAAGGGAAATTGCAGAGGTTTGTATAGAAGGGAGAACGCAGTAGGACCAGGGACGATGACAAGGACACTCACGAAGCCACAGCAAAGGACAAGGATTGCACGTCCCAACGTCCACTAAGCATGATTGGGGAGATAAAGACGATCACATGCGGGCCATCTATAGGAGGGTCGTTTAAATCTCTCAAGAAGTCATATCAAAGGTAGGTGAACAACATCCACCGAATCCCCCCTGAAACAAAGACAAACGGACAGGGATGTGTTTTTCTATGAAGAATAAGCCAGAGGAGTAAAGCAACCTCATGACGACCCCTTGGTCATAATGCTCACAATAGAAGGGTTCAACACTAGGAGAATCCTCATGGACAATGGCAGTTTCGCGAACATCATCTACCTCTCCACTTTTCAACAGTTGAGGCTAGATTCAAAAATCCTGCGCCCTTTTGAGTCCCCCATCGTCAACTTCAGTAGGGATAAGATGTATTCCAAAGGCATAGTGATGCTAATAGTCATAGTAGGATCTTATCTATGACAACTGACTCGTTAGTTGGATTTCCTAGTGGTAGATTGCCCCTCTTCATACAATGTGATCATTGAGAAGCCCACACTCAACTGTTGGAAGGCAGCCACATCCATCTACTGCTTGAAGATGAAATTCCAAATGGAGAATGGTGTAGACAAAGTAGAAGGAGATCAAGTACTGGCTAAGGAGTGCTACCAAGCAGTATTGGCAGCCAAGGAAAACCATACCTGGATGATCGAGGAAAAATAAGAGGAGAAGGTGTAAGCCCTGGAAACCATGGAGCTCATAGACGAGGAACTAATGAAGACTACCAGGGTAGAGACGGCCATAAGCCTAGACACGAAGAAGAAGCTAGTCCAGTTCCTCATACAGAACCTGGACATTTTCACCTGGAGTGACGAGGGTATGCCAGGCATATCCCCAGAGATTACCCAACCCAAGTTAGATGTGGACCCCGAGAAAAAGCCCGTCCAACAGAGATGAGAGGTGTTTGCTCCACAACAAAACTAGGCAATAATGGATGTAGTAAATAAGCTGCTACAAGCGGGCGGGCTTTATCCGTGAAGTCTACTACCCGAATTGGTTGGCCAATGTCATCTTCGTGAAGAAAGCAAATGGGAAATGGAGGATGTGTATGGACTTCACAGACCTGAACAAGGCCTGCCTGAAGGACAGCTTTCCCCTGCTGAAGAGAGAATCAGATGGTGGATTCCACAAAAAGGCATAAACTGCTGACATTCATGGACGCATTCTCAGGATACAACTAGATAAAACTAGCAGAGGAAGACAAGAAAAAGACTGCATTTATCACGAGTCAAGGGCTATACTGCTAGAAGGTAATGCCCTTGGGGTGGCATCAGGGAAGTTTTTGGGGTTCATGGTGTCCTAAGGGGGAATAGAAGTGAACCTAGAGAAGGTACGAGCTATACTGGAGATGGCATCACCAAAGACAGTAAAGGAAGTCCAGAAGCTCACAAGAAGGGTAGCAGCGCTCAACAGATTCGTCTTAAAAGTGACGAAAAAATGCCTCCCCTTTTTCAAAACATTAAAGTAGGACTTTGTTTGGATGGACGAGTGTGAGAAAGCCTTTTAGGAACTTAAGCAGTACCTGGGCAATCCACCACTCCTGAGTTCGTCGAAGGAGGGAGAGAAACTATACTTATACTTGATAGTGTCAACTACAGCTGTGAGTGCTGCCTTGATTAAAGAAGAGAACAAAAGATTGCTCCCAGTTTACTATGTTAGCCAGGCCTTCTAAGGAGCCAAAGCCAAATACCCACGGATAGAGAAAATTGCATTCATATTGATCGTCGCCTCACGCAAGCTGCGCCTTTATTTTCAAGCGAATCCTATCGTGGTTATGACAGATCAACCTATAAAGAAGGCAATGAACAAGCCTAAGGCTGCGGGAAGAATGATCCAGTTGGCCATAGAGCTCAGTCAGTTTGACATAGAATACCACCTTAAGACAGCTATTAAGGCATAGGTACTGGCAGATTTCATCACTGAATTTATAGTCCTCGACAATGAGGGGAGTACGGACGAGGTGGAAGATGGACAATTCAGATTGATGGTTCGTCAATCCAAAAGAAAGGCAGAGTAGGGATCATCATCATTACCCCCGAAGGAGAGACACTCAAGTACGGAGTTTAATTAGCGTTCCCAGCCACTAATAACGAAACGAAATATGAGGGAGTACTGACGGGTTTAAGGGTTGCGAAGGCACTAGGAATCAAAAATACACTCCTCCAGAGTTATTACAAGCTCGTTGTGGGTCAAATAAAGGGGGAGTTCGAAGAAAAAGAGGAGAAGACACAAAACTACCTGAAGTTGATGAAGCTTCTGGCATAAGACTTCACGCAGATCCCCAAAAGCCAAAATATGGGGTAGATGAGCTAGTGAAATAGTCATCGTTAGAGGCAAGGGCAACAGACACAGATTTGAAGATTGAAGTCTAGAAACACCCTAGCATCGAAGAGGTTCATACCTTTGCAATCCAGAGTGGGAACAGTTGGATAATCCCGATCTTGTCCTTCCTTCAGGATAGATGGCTTCCACAAGATGCTGAAGAAGCTAGGAAAATAAGGATGATGGCAGCTCGGTTCATGGTCCTGAATGGTTTTTTGTACAAAAGGGGCTTTTCCATGCCCTACCTGAAATGTGTCAATGAAGAGGAAGCAAAATATATTCTAGAAGAGATCCACTAAGGAATCTATGGAGACCATGCAGGCCCGAGATCCCTCGTTATCAAAATTATCCGAACGGGTTACTTTTGGCCTACCCTGTAGAAGGATGCAAAAGAGTTCATGAATAAGTGCAACAAATGCCAGAGGTTTGGAAACGTCCAACATGTACCGTCTGAGAAGTTGACGATAATAGCCTCACCATGGCCGTTTGCTCAGCAGAGACTCGACATCCTTAACCCATTACCCCAAGGTAAAAGACTAGTAAAATTTTTACTAGTTGCCATTGATTATTTCACAAAATGGGTTAAATTAGAAGCATTATCCAACATAATAGAGGCGAAAGTCCAGAACTTTGTGTGGAAGAATATAGTCTGCAGGTTTGGGATACCACAGACGATCATATTAGACAATGGACGACAATTTGATAGTCAAGGGTTCAGGGAATTCTACTCGACCCTAGGAATCAAGAATCAATTCTCGTCCTGTTAGGACATATTTGTTTCAAGTTGTTTTGAATATATGTCATTCTTTTATGTAATTGGCTTATCCTTTGACAAAACGCACTCAGCTTGTATTTGGGTAGCTCTAGTATGATTTTAATACTTCAAGAAATAAGGTTTCAAGATCAAGTGTTAAAGCCATGCAAGTTGTCTAAGATTCAAGTTGAGAAGTGCCAGATTTTAAAGCTCGACACCTGTCTCGACAGCTGCATCAATCGAGCTTTAAGAAGTTGTTCAGCCTCAAGGCTTGACAGCTGCTCGACAGCACCTCGACACCTCTAGCTGTCGAGATTTAAGAAAAACAGATTCTAAGTTCTGTTTTTTATTCTAATCCATACATACGTCTTTGAGACTTCTTTTCTTCTAACCCTAGACATATAAAAGGATTATTTTAAGGGCCGTCAAGCGTACACAAGTTGCACAAGCATTGAGAAACCTTTGTTCAAACAATTTGTGACCTGAAACAAAATTCTTGCCCTAGTTCATCTCTTGTGAAGAAGTTGCTGTGTAATGTACACCGTAAGGTTTTGTAACCAATCATCTTCTTGATCTTCATCGTGTGGATGAATTGAAGAACTTTGCAGCCAACAACTTTCTTTAGTTGGTGATTGAAGTCACGTACTGGGATCCACGCAATTGGTTAATCACGTACTTGGGGGCCGTGCATTAAAAGGAGAAATTTTCATTACAGAACAAGTCCAATCGGGTATTGGGCTAAGGGTTCAACTATAGGTTGGTAAGGTACTTGGGATTCCTTTACTTGCAACCGCTTGTTGTGATAATAGTGGAGTTTCGGGAGTGGTGACCTTAAAATTAACCGGTGGAGTTTTTGCCGTGTAGGTTTTCTCCATTGGTAAACAAATCAATGTATCAATTTATTTTCCGCTACATACTTTAGTTTATTGGCGATTTGTTTGTGCTACCACGCAATTTGCATGTTAATTTGATTAATTAATAACTTGACTAATTAATCAATTTAATTTATCACAAGGGGTCAACACGTTTGTGGCCTATCACGTCCCCTAGTCATCCCAGGCTAACGATTAGATAGAAGTAATGAACAAGACCTGCTTGGGATCATCAAGGCTCGGCTGGACAAGGTGAAAAGCACATGGCCGGAAGAGCTGCCTAACGTTTTGTGGGCATACAGGACTACAACAAGAACTCCAACAGGAGAGACCACCTTCAATCTCACCTATGGCACTGAAGCAGTCATTCTAGTCGAAGTAGGAGTCACTAGCTTAAGGCGGGAAGCTTTCCACAAAGGCAACAATGACGATCAACTGAGAGTCAACTTGAATTGCGTGGATGAATCTAGAGACAGAGCATCACGCAAGATGGCGGAGTACCAGTAGAAGATGTCTGAGTATTACAATAGAAGAGTGAAGCTTCAACGACTTAATATTGGAGACCTTGTCCTGTGCAAAGTCACACCTGCCACCAAGATCCCAACTCAGGGGAAGCTCGGCCCAACCTAGGAAGGACCCTAAAGAGTCACCCATTACTCCGGGCAAGGCAGCTACCATTTAGAAATGTTGGACGGGAAGAAACTGCCACGACCATGGAACGTCGAGCATTTAAAAAAGAACTATTCAACCAGTGTGATGCATGTAAAAAAAATTGGTCAAGTAACAAGATTCCGCATAGACAAATGTAAGTTACTGACGAAGCCAAGAATGACAAAATGCCTTCACAGGGTATAAGTAAAAAAAAATTGGCTAAGTAACAAGATTCCGCATAGACGGATGTAAGTTACTGACGAAGCCAAGAGACGACAAAAATCCTTCTAATGGGTATAGGTCACAAAAATTAGCTAAGTAACAAGATTTCACTTAGACTAATGTACGTTACTGACGGATCAAGATCCCCTCAATGAGTATAAGTCACAACAAATTTTAACTAAGTAACAGCAATGTAAGTTCCTGACGCATAAGGATGAGGCAGACAGAGACCACACGCAGTCACTAAGTACTATGCAAGAAAGGAATAAAAACAAGTAAGTACTAAATTATGATAAAAGGCCCAAAAACAACGAGCAACTAGCATTGTTTCAATATTATAATAAAAATCCCATAAACACTGGGCAAAAACATCGTTCTTAAATTAGAATCAAAATATTTTTTCGAAAGTAGAATAAAAAAGCCCAAAACACATTGGGCACCCAAAAAAAAGAAAAAAAAGAAGAAGACACAAAGAAAAAGTAGAAAAAGCAGGTTCCAGCATCAGCAGCAGTAGGAGGTGGAAGAGCATTCTCAAGAGCATCACCCTCGGGAGTCGTGGGCTGGGAGGCTTCATCAGCTGCCATTTCCTTGTCCACCTCTTCCAGATCTAGATTCTCTAGATCCACTCCGGTGGGGTGCTTGATGAGGTATCGCCTCAAGAGCTCAAAACCTTTATAATACCAACTGAAGAGCATTGTGTTGTACTTTTTAGTCTGCTAGAAAGCCTCAACGGCTTTAGTAGCAATGGTCTTGACTTTCTTCATTGCAGCCAGAAGTTGCTCATCTTTTTCTAGAGCCAGCTGTTGCTCAGCTCGGAGGTCGTCCCCCAAGGTTTTAGCTTTCTCCTTGATGGTGTTAGCCTCATCCATTGGAATGATCAGGTCCTTCTTCAGTTTGGAGTTCTCCACCTCAAACACCTCTGTCTTGGACACCGTAGATGTGACCTTGGCCTCTTGAGCAAGGTACTCCAAGGTGATATGGAGACTCTACCCCAGCACTTGAAAAGAAGATTAAAGTCTTCAGGATGATAAAAAAAATAAAGAAGGATGAAATTGCAAGAGCACATTTCCTGGACAAGTTTGTGGATATGATAACCCACAACCATGCACATGTGCCTTCTTTATCACAAGTCTAGCATTGTCCCAAACGTTGGACGAATGGGAATCAACCTTCTCCTTCCCTTTGTCAACCACACTTGGTTTCTTTAGGATGGGAGTGACCTTTTTGACTGAGGTGGCCGGAGAAGCTGTCCTCGGCATCTCAATGTCAGGGGCAGCTGGAATGGCAGAGACTTCTTTCTCTACCATGCACACTGCCCTCTTCCCGAGACTAGACAGTGTCTAATTTTTCTTCGACCTCATTTTCGCATACATATCCTTGTTGAATTTAGTCGTCATTCCTGCGAAGAGGAAACACCTGTAAAATTAAAAAAAAAAAAAAAAAAAAAAAAGGAAAGGGGAAAGACAGAATTAATGATGAGCTAAATAATGTACTTACTTTTCCTCTCTTCTCTCTTAGTAGTGCGCAGGACAAAAGCGGAAGGCTCTGAGCCAAGGCAGTACAAAGCCAAAGTGCGAGGATTTACCAAGTCGTCGAAATCGTCAATTGACGTTGCGTACTCAATGGCAGCCTCAACACGTTGCTTATACCTACTCTTAAGTTTAGGCCGTCTCTTAACTACACGTGACAATGAACAGAAGAATTAGTGACAACAGAATGTATAAAAAAAATGATGAAGGACAAAATACTGGTAGAAATAACGATGCACCTAGACTCGGGGTTCTCCCCCGACGGAGTAACCTTGGGAGATCACCCCACACCTTACTAGAGGGAGTCTCCCATTTATCCCCAAACACAAAAAAGAAGCGGGAATTCCAGTATCTGAATGACAAGGGCAGTTCATAGTACCTGTGCTCCTTGGACTCCTTTAGATGATACAAATAAACATGCTCGTTCACCTTAATCATATCCCCTTCAGTAGCAACCAGCCATATCTCCATACAACTGACCACTATCCTCCACGAATTGGGCATAAGTTGCCTAGAAGCAATGTCGAAACAGCCTAGGAACTCCCTGGCGAAAGGGTGGACGGGGAATTTAAGCCCGCTCAAGAAAGCAGCCTCGTAGAAGCATACTTCCCCGGGCGAGAAGTGGCAAGCTCGTTCCTCCTCGTAAGGAAGATGAACCCTAACCCTCTCAGTGATTTGAAATCTCTCTCTAAACCTAGACAACGCCTCATCATCCAGACCGCACACCTCTCCAAGGTCACAGAATTGTCGCTACATGACAACTCGGTCTCAAGCTCGCTCAATCTTACCTCAGATATTGCCCCTTGCTCACTCACTAAACTCTTAAACCAACCAATTGACTGACAAAGCAAAGGGACCAAGTCAACCAAAGCGATGCTTAAACTACTACCCTCAAAGATAAAATTTTCAACTAAAGGGAGAAAGGTACGAGAAACGCCTAAAGAAGCCCATAAACGTGCAAAAGAGGAATGAAATTGAGGGGGCAAGCTATCCTAACTTTAGTGCTACTAACCATGGAAAACCAGAGAACGAAGGGGGAGAGAAGATAATCCTAAAAGCCCCAAAACAAAAAGTATATCAAATTAGAAAATCTTTCTATGCCATAGACAAATGAAGAAAAAGAGAAAAGATAGGCATACCTCAAAGGGAGCAACCATAGAATGCAAAATCTCAAACCAAAAAACACGAAAAGCTTGAGGGAAATCGCAAGAACAAATTGGAGAAGAAGATGCACAGAGCAATGATTGAGAGTTGGAAAAAGTGAAGGGGAAAGAGGAAAAGGAGAAAATTTAAAAACTAGGTACAAAAACCTAAAATTCAACGGGAAACCCAAGAGTCACACAATTGGGGCATTAACTCCACTGTTCAGAACACACCACGTGGCCATGATGTGTGTGGCGCCGCTACTACGCATTAAATGTGGAACAAAACCCCAAGATCCATGTTTGGTCAAAAAACCTTCCATCTTCCGATGGTCATCTTGACACACCATGATAACCACGGAACCTAGGGGCAGCTGATGGGATTGACGAGACCTCTTTGCTTGGACGACCTCATGAAATACCTTCGTCCACCTCGACACGGCATGGATGAAGGCAGGTAAGTCATTAATAAGAGGATTCAATACCTTTGGCAGTTACCAGCTAGCTATCAGACCGTTGCAGCCTCATCAGGACCTACACTAATAAGCCCTAAGGCTTTACAAGAAGAGCATTGAAACAACAATTAAGGCCCCAACGACTAGAAACCACAAAGCTACATATACACACTCATCAGGCGCAAAGTAGGGACATAATTTTCACCCAAAAAAATACACTTACACAGGTTTCTCTAATATTTAGAGTTTTCTTATTTTTCTCAAAAAGCTTCTATACACTGACTTTGGCATCAGAGATGTTGTGGCAGGCACCACACCGGTGACCACCTTAGGAGAGCCTTTGTTCTACGCTTGCAAGAATAGCAACAAGGATTCAGCACCATCTGGACGAACCAACTTGGAAAACGATTTATACATCATCAAGTTTCATCTTATCACTTGCCAATGTTTTGGTTCTATTTCTCAAAAGGGTTGTGCCTATCCATATTTGGCAGTAGTCTCACCATTAAAGTTTGGATAGGCCTCCACACACCACCATTTTATGCCACACATCACAGTGTCACCTACGCCATATACTTTTTTTTGAGAAACAAACACACTCACACATACACATAAGGGAGAAGGAAAAGGGTTCTAACACAAAGGCACACCACCTCATCCATATACATGGATAAAAAGAAAATCACTTAAAACCAAAGAGAAATAATATCTACAATATTTTCACAATAAATCTTTAATGATGAGTTGTTAATTACTATTTGTAATTGATAGGCAAAAATATAATTTCAGTAGTGAACTTTGATTAGAACTAGTAACAGCTTGTCACACATATTTTTTTGTGAAATTATTGTGAAAATATTATGAGCGTGACATTATTCAAATTTAAAATGCTAATTATTATTGCACACGTTGATTTACTTACGGTTGTACATTATAATTACTAGTATGTAATCCATGCAAACGCACAGATACATTTAAAAGTAATCACAATTTTTATTATAAAAATATACTCCCCCCCATTCCAATTTGTTTGTCCTGTTTAAAAAGTCAAATTTTTTAAAGGAACATCATTTTTTGTTTTGTCTGCCTTATAAAAATGTATAAGTTTACAAAACTACCCTTAAATAAATTTATCAGTTTTTTTTTTTAAAGAGTTATTCTTAATGAAGCAACTGAAAAGGTGCCCCAATCACATTGATTTTTTTTTTTTTTTTTAACTATTTGTTAGTTTTCTTTTCAAATAGTTTTGAAAATAAAGTACCGGTATTGTAGGAATATTAGTAAACTAATAACTTTTATTTTTAGAAATAGGACAATATTTTGGGTCGTCCCAAAATGGAATAGAGGATAAACAATTGGGACGGAGGGATAAATAATTAGTCAAATTATTAAAAAAATAGCATGTAACACATGCATACGTATAGATACATTTAAAATTAAACACAATTTTTTTATCATAAAAATATAAATAATTAGTTAAATTATTTTTTAAAAAGTAAACATAATTAATCACATATTAAAATTCTTACATAAATTTAATACTACTTATGATAATTTTTTTCTTCTAATTTTTAATAAGATAGAACATGTGGTGATTTTTGTTGTGTGGTGATTTCTATTGAGTATATGGTATTGGTTTTAAAAAAATTATTTTATAGTTCATTGATAATAGATTCTTAGTATTTTACACTCATTAACTCACTTGGCACAAAGATTAAAAAACTTAAGTGAACACATGACAAAAACTTAAGTGGATAATTATGGTGTGGTCTCCAAATAATGTAGACAAATGACGCAAATTGGATTCTAATTTCAAATTTTAATTAAACTTTCTCTAAGTTTTGCATATATATATATATATATATATATATATATATATATTAGTATATAACCCATGCTTACGCATGGGAATGAAAAATTTAAGTGGTGCTATTGATGTTAGCTTTAGAGGTATTAAAATGGTTTTTCCTTGTAATTTTTATGGTATTAGTTACGTCAAGTGTCTCATTACATTGCTCTTATATATATAATTTTGAAAATCACTACTGGATACTACATATACAATATCAATTCACAACCATTGTACTTGAAATTCTACTAAATACAACTCAAAATCTATTTATATAATAATAAGTAAAGCATAGAAAAAATCTAATTTAGTTTTAAATTGAAATTTAATTAGAGTCTAATTTTGCACCATATGTCTCATCTAATTTAAATTTTAAAATTTTGTGCCAAGTGAGTTAATTTAATGTAAAAATTGATTTCAATTATGTTTAATTTTGTGTCACGTGTCCCATCTAATCTAAATTTTTAAATTTTTGTTCCAAATTAATTAATTTAGTGTAGAAAACAATGAATCCAATATAATAAATCATAAAAAACATAATCATATAACTAAAAAAAAAAAATTTATAAGTCATATATATATATATATATATTAATAGGTAAAGTTTAGAGAAAATTAAATTAGAATTTGAAATTATAATCTAATTTTGCACCAAGTGTCTGAATTTATGTGGGAATTACACCATAATTATCCACTTATGCTTGTGCTATGTGTCTACTTAAATTTTTTAATCTTTGTGTCATGTAAGTTAATGAGTGCAAAATACTAAGAATCTAATATTAATAAACTATAAAATTAGGGAAAAAAAAAAAAACAATCACATATGCTCAATAAAAATCGCCACATGTTTCTCAATAAATAAATAAAATAAAAATCACCACACATTCTTTCTTGTTAAAAATTAGGAAAAATGATCATAAGTAGTATTAAATTTAGATAAGAATTTTAATATGCGATTAATTACGTTTGCTTTCAAAAATAATTTGACTAATTATCTATATTTTATGATAAAAATTGTGTTTAATCCAAGATATTTGCTATTTGTTCCTCCTTTCTATGACCTTCTGAAGTTCATCTTCATCCATTAATCCCTCCGGAATCTCTTTCTAAGCATAGCAGCACATTATGTGATTTTCCCTTTAGTTAGCCGATGATGTATCCCTCCTCAAACCATGCTCACCAGCCTATCCCACAGCCACTTGCTCATGGGCTTTTAAATATGGTACCCTTTATTTAACATTAACCCCTCCTCGGACGAGCCAATACCATTGGATCAGACCCAAAGCCCAAAATCATATTCTGACACGTCTACCCTCACATTAGCCCCTCAAAAATTCATTTTTCAAAGGAGAAAAATGAAATTTTGACTCAAAACCATAGCCTCCACATGCTTCCCAAACCGCTGCACGTGAGAAATCCACCCGCTCCTTCTGAAGCGGTTCCTGACGCCTCGAAACTCACAACACCCTTATTAATTGCTCCCTGTAACTCCCTATCGCTCACATTCAACGATGAGATGCAAATCCAATGGTCCGGGTTTTTCTCGAAAATTTAAGCGGGATAACTCCCACGAACCGCTGCCTCCCAAACATCCAAAACGTGTAGGAAACCATGAAATCCATCATTACTCCAAAAAGGAATCGCATCCTGAGAATATCTATTCCCATTTTCTTCCAAGAAGTTCATGAAGAATCGCCCACTTATCTCCCTTAAGTTCTCGCTCCCTTAGACTTTCTTCCTCCTCGGTTGTAGTCCTCGGCCTCTAACTTTACCCTTTTTCATTCTAAATCTCCACTTTTACTTCAACCAAATTGGTAGGTTCAAGTGTCTAGTAGATACTGACTATGGCATGGAAGGTTTCCGAGCCAAATACCACATTCCTCAGGAAGTGGATTTAAAATACTGCCCCCTAGAAGCCGTAGCCGACTTTAGGAAAGAAGGGCAAGTTGTCATTCCTATAATCGCCTTCTTAAAGGGTGGAATGATACTCCCTATGAAAAATGTTACCAGTGAATACCTACGCAGCCACAGATTATGCCCTGACTAGTGTACACCTAACATTTTTAGAGTCTTTGGTTGTGTCGATGCTCTAAATGAGCAAATGGGTCTAAACGTCTCATGGCGCGATGTTGTTCATTTATACGAGTGCCACCAGTTGAAAAATGTAGGTTATTACCTCAAATCTAGGTCTAACGTCGTTAGACTTATATCGTGCCTTCCTAAGTCTAATAAAGATATGAAGGATGACTACTTAATCGTCTCTGGGAGATGGTATGACGGTCCTCACTGCTCTGTCAGAGAGGGAAAACTAGGTGTGACTCCCTAGGATTTAGAACCTCTGGTCTGAGTTTTAGTACTTTTGAATTCGTAACTTAGATTCACCACACTTTTAATATTCTCTTGGCATGACGTTTATTTTGACTCTAACCATATGTGGCTTCTTGGGTATTTCCTTTGTAGACAAACAACACACATCACCCTGTCTGAGCGAAGCTAACATTTTTTACCTTAATAGAGTCTTGAGGTCCGAGGTGTTTGTAAACGAAGACTTGCAAGTGAGGGCTGCTCACCTTATATTAAGGTACGACCCTTTGTCCAACATCTACAAGGAAGTCGGCAATGCAATCATCGTGGGTGATAAAAGACGTAGAAGGATAGACGTCTTAAAGCCCGACTTCCTTGCTCCATTCGATCTACCGGACGACTCATCTATCTTCCACTATGCACACCCACCCAAAGTTACCTCTCTTCCAGTGAAAGTTGAGACAACAATTGTCCGAGCAGAAACCATAGCCTCACCCTCATCCCTTGACGAGGAAATAGACCAATTTCGCTTAGAGGCAGCCAAAAGACCTTCGAAGGGCCATATCGTCGAAATCTCGGATGAAGAAAGCAACTCGGATAGAAGTTCTGGTATGAAAGGCTTGATAGTTGCCCAAGCGGACAATAGTTTTAAGAGAGAAGAAGACATGTCAAGCTTAAAGTCACTTTTTGCCAAGAGAGGTGCACAAGTTACCAAGAAGGGCGTTGCTGGATCTCAGCATCCTTCCAGGTTACCACCTCCTCTCCCTCCTTCTGACCCAACTATCCCCACCTCTAACCTCCAAAATAAGAGGAAAAATAAGAGCGAGGAAGTAGAAAAAGAATGGCAGAAGAAGCAGAAGCAGCAACAACAACAACAAGGTGCCAAGGGTGGAGCGCGCGCCTCCTCCGTTGAGAATGGGGAAAGCCGCGGTTTGGCTGAGGTGCACCGCGCACAGTTCAACTGGTCTCCCGTACTAGAGTTGGATAGGGCCCCGATTGCTCACCATTTCAGCATAAGGGAGTTTCAACGAGGACGCGCCCAACATCTAGCTAATGCTCTGGAACAGCTTATCCTTCTACCAAAGGATATGGAGGATCTAGGGTAGATGAGCTAGCGACATCTTTTCCTCTCCTTGAAGAGGGATTTGGTTTTGGTACCTGCCACTCAATCTCTTTTACCTCGTTACTTTTATTACCCTTTTTATATGAGCTTTTTTATATAAACCTTTATGTGTTTCTACCATAATGCACTTGTTAAACACTTCCACACAGGTTATTCAAGAAGTTTTTGCTGCTGAAAAAATGGTGGGGAACTTTCAAAGCTAGGCAAGGGCTGAACTTGCGGTTAGGATCGAGACCTAGAAAGCCTTGGGCCGTGCTGAGAAGGAGGAAAACGACCTGGCCACCAAATTGGCAGATGAGAAGAGCAAAAGAAAGAGAGTCTAGGCTAGACTAAAAACTGCTGAGGCTTAAGTGGAGGGACAATGCAAACTGCTGCGCCAAAAAGAAGAAGATTTATCTAAAACTCAGCAAGAAATCTTGGACTTAAAGAAGGAGCTTGCTCAAGCCAAGGAAGTGACTCGTACCATCAGAGAGACTATGGAGGCTGCAACAAAGGCTTCTTACAACAAAGGGGTCAAAGCAACGGAGACTCGACTAGCCGAAGAGCTAGCAGAATTATGTAAGGACTACTGCCAACAAGTTTGGGCAGAAGCCCTAAATATGGTAGGAGTCTCTGTTACTTCTGAATGGAGAAGGACAGAGAACATTTGATTTCCCGAGGATATTTGAGTGATCGAAAACCTTCCACCCATTTCAATTGTCTCTAAGACTGCGCCTATGATATAGCCATCTATAAACCAAGAACCTGTTCCACTTCCAAAGGAAGTTACTGATTCTGATAGAGAAGGCGAACAAGGTGACAAAGTTGAGAAACACTTGAGCGAGCAAGCTGACCAAGATGCCCTTCAACCAAAAGTGAAGGACAAAGGAAAGCAAGTTCAAGCCTTGTCCGAGACTGAGCCTAAACAAACAAAAGAGGAGGGCAAAACAAAAGAGCCTGCAACGAAGTTGAAAAAAGACACTCCATTGAAAATCAAGACATAGGCCACCTAGGACTCTTTCTTTATGTAGCTTCTCCTGATTTCAACCTTATTTTGATCCTTTTTATGCAACAGTTTTATTTTCAATGTACTCACATACAGAATTAATGACAAGTTCAAGATTTTGATTTTTAATTCCTTACAGACTTCATTTATGGCAGTATATACTGTTTTATTGTAACATAAGTTGTATGCATAGCCTAAATAACTTAATGTTTAAAGTATACAGGATAGGTTTCCACAACACCTTAGCTACAAATCAACAATTTGACATAGGAATAACTTCATTTTATTGACATTCAGGGGCCAATATAGGACCTAAGTGATGAAACTGCAATATTCTTGAAACAGTTGAATGTACAAAAATATATTTGAAACCAAAACGAGAGCAACTTAATTTAAGAGTAGCTTTCACGTCAAATCAGATCACAAAAGTGGGTTATCAAACTCTCCAGGATATGCAGCCCTAAAGTTAAAGCAGCTTAAACACTATTTGAGTTTTAAAAAGGTAAACAAAAGTGTTAATTTCTCCAAAGTAGATGATCTGAGGACCAAACCTAACTTAGGTTCTGTTTAACACTCAACAAGAATATCAATTTCCACAATGTATGATGTCCAAGGAGCTAGGCATATTCAAGTTTCTGTTTGATACTTAGAATAATGTATTGAAGTGTTAATTTCCCAAAGCAGATGATCCGAGGATCAATCACGACTTAGGTTCTGTTTAATACTTAACAAAAATGACAGGCCACAAACTCGTTGACCCCTTGTAATTAATTAAATTGATTAATTAGCCGAGTTATTAATTAATCAAGTTAACATGCAAATTCACGTGGCAGCACAAACAAATCACTAAAACTAAGGTATGCAGAGGAAAATACAAGACATGGTGATTTGTTTACGAATGGGGAAAACTTGATGGCAAAAACCCCACCGGGTGATTTAAGGTCACCACTCCCGAAACTCTACTATTATCACAACAAACGGTTACAAGCAAGGAATCCGAGTACCTTACCAACCTACAGTTGAACCCTTACCTCAATACCCAAATGGACTTGCTCTGTAGTGACAGTTTCTCCTCTTGATGCACGGCTCTGAGTACGTGACTAACCAATTGCGCGGATCCTAGTACGCAACTTCAATTCACCAATAAGAGAGAGAGTCGTTAGCTGTAAAGTTCTTCAAATCATCCACACGATGAAGATCAAGAAGATGCTTGGTTACAAAACCCTACGGTGCACATTACACAGCAACTTCTTCACAAGAAATGAACTAGGACATTAACTTTTTCTTTGATCACAAATTGCATGAACAAGAAATACTCAATACTTGTGCAACTTGCATCACTTTGACGGCCCTTAAAACAATCCTTTTATATGTCTACGGTTAGGAGAAAAGAAGTCCCAAAGACACATTCATGGATTGGAATTAAAACAGAACTGGAAATCTGTTTTCTTTAAATCTTGACAGATAGAGGTGTCGAGGATCTATCGAAAAGCTGTTGAGCCTCAAGGCTGAAATAGCTTCTAAAGCTCGATAGATGCATGTGTCGAGACCAAGTGTTGAGCTTTAGTAACTTGCTCTTTTCAGCTTGTTTCTTGGACAGACTTGATGACTTTAACACTTGATCTTGAAACACTGTTTCTTGAAGCATTAAACGCATCCTAAATCTACCCAATTACAAGTAAAGTGTGTTTTGTCAAATGATAAGCCAATTACACAAAATAGTGACATATGTCAACAACTTGAACTACATATGTCCCAACAATCTCTCCCTTTGGCAATCCGTGACGAAACCACAACAAACAAATGAAGATTTGAGAGAAATCATAAAACACTTTAACTCATTATCACTTATTGAATACAATAAAATCTATCCTAACACAAACTCTTAAAAAACTTTGCAAGAAAAGAGTTCATAGCAAGTAAACTTTGACAACCTGTATTTCTGAAACACTTTTAAATAAAACACATCAAGGCATCTTTGTGTGAAGCAGAAATAATAGATTGTATACAAGTAAAAGAAACATGTGTATAAAGACAGAAAAGAAACAATACATGGAGAGATAGATGAAAGAAACATACATCAACATATATATCAAGAAATCAGCACAATGTATGTCAATAAATGGTCACAAGACCGGGGTACATGATCAATGTATCTCTAAAAAGATAGAAAAGAAAAGAAATACATGCGATCCTCACTACATCCCTCATAACAACACTTCCCTTATCAAAAATGTCCTATACTAGCTCTCTCCCTAAGTATGACTACTCTCATACATCAAAACTACTTCCCCGTCAATTAGACATCTCATCAGAAGAGCTTGCATCTCCATCATCATCAGCAGAAGCATCACCGTCATCACCATCATCATCATCCTCAGTCTCAAAAGCGACATGAGGAGACAAAGGAGAAGCCTCTAAAGCAAAGCCGCCCAAGGTCGCCTGTCACCTGGCGATGCGACCAACACGAACGTTTACCTGATACAACGAGAGTGCATCGAGGCGAGCATCCATGCGTTGAAGCTGCGCTATGATGTCTTTAAGAATGACGTCGCTCAAGCATATCTGGATGTAATTGGACGAGAAGAAGGAGCAGTAGTATCCGACTGTCGTGATCTAAACTGTGCCTCACTACATTTTACGGTAGCGGCGTCTATGGCAGTTATAACATGAAAAGGATTGGACAATGGAAAAGGAATGGAAAAACGACGAAGAATCCTTGTGATAGCGGAAGGGAAAATAAGCTTATCACGGGTGGCCGTATCTCTATAGACATCTATGATAGAGAAGATAAAGTGTGAAGGGAAGTCTATAGTGAGATGCTCAAGAAGAGACAACAAAAATCGAGCATGAGGCTCTGTGATAAAGTTGTAGTGAGATAGTGGGTGCAAAACAAAAGTCATCACCATGTTAAGGAAACGAGGACCTTTAGCAAAAGGCCTACATGGTGTGTACTGATGATCTTCCCATGCGGAAAGGCGCTTACAGAACATAGAGATTATCTCGTCTTTGGACACAGTCTATAGACGCTCACATCCGGGGTAATCAGCATAATCCACCCTCGGGACATGAAGAAACTCGGAGACTAGCTCCGAAGTGACAGCAAAGCGCGTATCTCGAATACGAGAATAGAAGAGAGGTACTGAAGAATCAATCCCATGGATGTTGGAGTAAAACTCCTGTATCAAGACGAGAGGACAAGTGACCGGGACGTCACACAATGACTCCCAAGCCCGACTGCGAATGACATCGGGACGGTCTGTGTCGGCAAAGTCTGCCAGGATAACTTGGCATTCCGAATGAACACCTCGTTTAAAGAAGTTCTCCGAGAAGTCCTGTTGGGCTTTCTCATCACGGAACCGGACAGACATAGGAGCAGAATCAAAAGAAGAAGAGGATCCCCTAGAACGCAAAGGGTTCTAGGATGGAATGGATTTACGCTTAGGTGCCATAGACACTACTAACGCAAATATAAAGAGAGGGAGAAAGAGAGAAACACACAGAAAAGTCCCAAACTGTTCAATATAGGAAATGCATGAACATGTGACATGCAATATAAAAACATCATGGGTTCAACCCAATCCAATCCTACCAGCACACAACAAGATTGCACACATCTAAATGCATGAAAATACAATTAGAATGCTAATGGGATGCAATGCATGCAGTTTTAAAGAACAAATCTATAAAACCAACCCAAAAATTTCATTAAACTCTCAACAATTTTGAAAAACCCCAAAAATTTCAAAAACCCCAAAAATTAGGTTTTAAAAACATGAAATGCATGAAGAATGGAAGGATTTAAGCTTACCAAGAGAGGAAGATCTTGAGAAAAACTTGAAGAATCCTTAGGAGGGGGTTTTGAGTGAGTGAGAGAGGTTTTGGGAGAAAAAATCACGAAGTATCGAGAGAGAGATCAAGTGAAATGAGAGAAAAAAATCGCGAGGTATCCTTATATAGTCCTTCAGTAATTCACGACAGATGCAGGTATCGAGAGGTGTCGAGACAGCTATTGAGGTAGGTATCGAGAAAATGAACTTCGACAGATACAGCTATCGAGACCATGTGTCGAGAAAGGATCAACCACCAAAGAGTCTCGATCGATCCAGAAGCTGTCGAGAAGCTATCGAGTAGACAGAAAGTTTCTCGATCGATCCACCAGGTGTCGAGAATGTGTCGAGACTGCGATAAGAAAAGGATTGAGAAGCTCAACAGATAGCTAGGTGTCGAGAAGGTGTCGAGGAGGTGTCGAGATTGCCTTAAAAACAGTTTTTCAAGAGAGGAAAAACACTAACATGAATGCAATCACGTATGCAACTCAACCAATGATCCAAGCAACACATTAAGCTCTCAAAATCATCTCTCAACAATAATTTAATGCTCATGGATCCCAAAACACGCACACACACACTAAACAAGTCTAACCAATTTTATATTTCAAAAATAAGTTACGACAGTTTAGTGAGCATACATTAATGCATGTAAATCTTGTGATGGCCAAATCACATTATACCTGCACATGTATCAAGAATAGCAAAGAATATTGCGTGTTGTGTGTGAAAAATATTGCAAGATTGCACAAGTGTCTCTATGTTATGATGATTTGAGATATGAGAAGATCACTTTAACTCACACACAATCATAACTGTTTGATGGGTACTATCACCTTCGAGGTACATCCTATAACTCCTACATCTTCTAGAAAACACACTTGCAACCATATTTTAAAGCATTTTAATCTTTTCTGCTTTTATTTCTTTGCATATTTTCTTTTATTAAGCATATCATGCATGGGCATATAAGAGAAAGAAAAGAAATACCCAATTATGTTAAGCTTTTGACATTGCACTTTTGCTATGCCGAAGCATACGGATGTCATATCATGATTGGCGAGTAACAGTGGTGAGATGGTTATTTATGCCTTTCTCTTAGGATTTTCTAGTCCTACCCTTCAAACAGAGTGATACAAGTGTTAAGTACAAGAGATCACTTAACCTTACTCATCACAAATAAAGAGCTACAAATCTCACTTGCTTAGTTGTGCATAAAAATGCTCATTTAAGCTACAAGAGATACAAAATTTAGAAAACTCTGTTTCAATGGCCATTTTAAGGTTCACAAGAACCAATGCACACAAACACACACTGTTTTTGTATTTTTCAATTTTTCAATTTTTTTATATTTTTATTAGAAAAGCAAAAATAAAACACAAAACTGAAAACACACAAAAAAAAACATGTTAAAGAATGCAAAACGATGCATAAACTAGACTGACTTAAAATAGTAAAGCAACACTAAAGTAATGCAAAAACAATAAAACGGGGGGGAGAGAGAAGAAGTGAACAAAATCACTTAGAACCCTTTTCCTTTCACACCTTGGAAGAACCTTTCCTTTTTGCCAACCCTTGAACCGGTGATGAGAGGGAAGGATTTAAACCGTTCAAGTTCGAAAGGAATGAGGGCTTTGAGAATGTCTCCAAGAGGAGCAAGAGAGGTTTGAAGCTGATTCTGGTTCCCAAATGCTATCATGCCATTGCTTTGTTGAGTGGCTAGCCACTTATAGCAATTTGATCAAGTATGACCGGTAACACCACAATGTTAACAGAGATGCTGCTTCTTCTGTTTGGGCTTTTGAGAGATAGCCTTCTTAGTCCTATGGTTTCTAGTTTCCCTTTTCTTAACTTAGGGGGTGCTCCTGGGATAGACTTGCCATTGTCTAAGTTATCACTTGCTAATTCAGTTTTAACAATTTTATCCTCAATTTTAATGTTATTAGCAGGAGGAACAAAAATAGTAGTACTAGCAGAAGGAGTGTTAGAGAGAGAGAATCCATACCCCAATCCTGTATGATCCGAAGCAGACTTCTGAACACTGAGCATCTCATCCAGCTTAGCACTTGATGTCCTCTCCAATTGTGCTCTGACTTGAAACAGCTCCGTTTCAAGCTTCTTGGTCTTCTCAACCAGGAAATTGTTCTTGAACCTCAGTGCCCCAATGGTCTGATTTGCTTCATCTACCTTGGTGGAAAGCTCTTCATGGTTAAGTTCCACATCACTGAGCTTCTAGGTGGCCAGCCTATAGAGTTTCTCATGCTTCTCAAAAAGCTTGTATAGTTTCTCATAAGCGGTATAGATATCATCTTGATCATCCATAGTTTCAAACTTGGCATCCACCAATTCCTTTTCTTCATCTACTTCTTCAGTAACCCCATCAGTAGGATTAACAGTGGTAGTGAAGGCATTCAAGATTCCGTCATCTTCATTTTCGGAATCATCCTTGGGCTCCGTGTTGCTTAAGGTAGCAGCAAGTGCCTTGCTCTTCCCAATACTCCTGAGGTACATTGGACACTCTTGTTTCATGTGTCCGAAGCCTTGACACCCATAGCATTTCGGTCTAGCGGGAACAGTGTACTGATTGCCATCCTTGGTATCCTTCTTCCCTTTATCTGAGTTATTGAACTGAGAAGAATTGGATAGCCTACGGTCCTTGTTGAAGCTTTTACCATTGGCATTCTTTATGAATTTCTTAAATTGCCTGGTAATGTAAGACTTCATTTTAAAATCTTCATCGCTTGAAGAATCATTTGTATCACTGCTCTTGGCCTTTAGTGCCATGCTCTTTCCCTTGCTTGATTTGCCCGTCCTAGTCAGCCCTAGCTCGTAAGTTTGCAGATTTCCAACCAGCTCAGTTAGAGGAATCCTGTCAATATCCTTCGATTCCTCTATCGCTGTGATCTTAGCATGGAATCTCTCGAGCAAAGATCTGAGCACTTTCCTTATTATCTTGAGTTCAGGAATGGTTTCTCCAATATTAAAAGCTGAGTTCACTATGTCTTTGAACTTTGCATAGAATTCATCAAATGACTCATCTTCCTCCATCTTAATTTCTTCAAAGCTTGTAGTGAGCCTCTGTAACTTCGAATCCTTGACAGCCTTGGTTCCTTCATATGTTTTCTGGAGAATGGTCCAATCTTCCTTAGCAGTTTCTGTGGAGGAAATTTTCTTGAACTCCTCATTAGTGACCGCACTGAATAGGGCATTCAATGCTTTGCTGTTGAAATTTACGCCTTGATCTTGGCATCATCCCAATCGGCTGGCGCTTCTATAGGCTTGGTCTAGCCTATCTCTACAGCTTGCCACACCTTCTCATCTAATGACTGCAAGAAAACTCTCATGCGTACTTTCCAGTATGCATAGTTAGTGCCATCATATAATAAGAGATTGACCTTTATCCATGATAACAAGGGTCAATGGATCACACAACAATAATTAAACCCTAATCAGAGTGTGCCTGCTCTGATACCACTTGACAGGCCACAAAGTCGTTGACCCTTGTGATTAATTAAATTGATTAATTAGCCGAGTTATTAATTAATTAACATGCAAATTCACGTGGCAGCACAAACAAATCACCAAAACTAAGGTATGTAAAGGAAAATAAAAGACACGGTGATTTGTTTACGAATGGGGAAAACCTGACAGCAAAAATCCTACCGGGTGATTTAAGGTCACCACTCCCGAAACTCCACTATTATCACAACAAGCGATTACAAGTAAGGAATCCGAGTATCTTACCAACCTACAGTTGAACCCTTACCCCAATACCCAATAGGACTTGTTCTGTAGTGACAGTTTCTCCTCCTGATGCACGGCTCTGAGTACGTAACTAACCAATTGCGCGGATTCTAATACGTGACTTCAATTCACCAACTAGAGAGAGAGTTGTTGGCTACAAAGTTCTTCAAATCATCCACACGATGAAGATTAAGAAGATGCTTGGTTACAAAACCCTACGGTGCACATTACACAACAACTTCTTCACAAGAGATGAACTAGGGCATGAACTTTTTCTTTGATCACAAATTGCATGGACAAAAAATACTCAACGCTTGTGCAACTTGCATCACTTTGACGGCCCTTAAAACAATCCTTTTATATGTCTAGGGTTAGGAGAAAAGAAGTCCCAAAGACATATTCACCGATTAGAATTAAAACAGAATTGGAAATCTGTTTTCTTTAAATCTTGACAGATAGAGGTGTCGAGGATCTGTCGAGAAGCTTTCGAGCCTCGGGGCTGAAACAGTTTCTAAAGCTCGATAGATGCATGTGTCGAGATCAGGTGTCGAGCTTTAGTAACTTGCACTTTTCAGCTTGTTTCTTGGACAGACTTGATGACTTCAACACTTGATCTTGAAACACTGTTTCTTGAAGCGTTAAACACATCCTAAATCTACCCAGTTACAAGTAAAGTGCGTTTTGTTAAAGGATAAGCCAATTACACAAAATAGTGACATATGTCAACAACTTGAACTACATATGTCCTAATAAAGAATATCAATTTCCACAAGGTATGTGATCTGAGGAGCCAGACATATCCAAGTTTCTGTTTAATACTTAGAATAATGTATTGAAGTGTTAATTTCCTCAAAGTAGATGATCCGAGGACCAGACATAACTTAGGTTCTGTTTAACACTCAACAAGAATATCAATTTCCACAAGGTATGTGGTCTGAGGAGCCAGGCATATCCAAGTTTCTGTTTGATACTTAGAATAATGTATTGAGGTGTTAATTTTCCCAAAGTAGATGATCTGAGGACCAAACATAACTTAGGTTCTGTTTAACACTCAACAAGAATATCAATTTCCATAAGGTATGTGGTTCGAGGAGCCAGACATATCCAAGTTTCTGTTTGATACTTAGAATAATGTAACTAACAATCAGTGCAACATAATGATAACCAAACCAAAATGGCCAGAATGCCTTTCATTACTAATAGTACCTTCGCAGGTTATTTACATTCCAGGGATGCTGTACAGCCTTTTCATCTGGGTCGGTAAGATAATACGCCCTTATACCAGCTATTGAAGTGATACGATAGGGCCCTTCCCAGTTAGGTCCCAACTTTCCCCATGCTGGGTTTTTGGCAGTACCTAAGACCTTTCTCAACACCAAATCTTTAGGTGAAAGTGGTCATAGCTTTACATGGGAATCATACCCTTGCTTGAGCTTATGTTGATAATAAGCAAGCTGAACCATGGCATTTTCCCGTCGTTCCTCAACTAGGTCCAAGCTTTCTTCCAATAACTTGTCAGTATTGCTCGAAGTAAAAGAGCTTGTTCTCAATGTCGGATACCCAGTCTCCAAAGGAATCACATCCTTGGCTCCATAAGTCATTGAAAAAGGTGTTTCCCCTGTGGACCTTCTTGGCATAGTTCGGTACGTCCATAAAACATACGGCAGTTCTTCCACCCATCTTCTTTTAACATCATCCAGTCTTTTCTTGAGCCCACTGACTATTACTTTATTAACTACCTCGGCTTGCCCATTCCCTTGGGGATAAGTTAGTGTGGAATATCTGTTGGTAATTCCCAGATCACCACAATACTTTCTGAAGGCCTTACTGTCAAACTACAATCCGTTATCTAAAATAAGTGTATGAGGGATTCCAAACTTGGTGACAATGTTCTTCTAGACGAACTTTTTTGCATCTACATCTTGGATGTTTGATAATGGCTCATCTTCGACCCATTTAGTAAAGTAATCTATCCCCACGAGCAACCATCTTTTATTACCTGCAACATTTGGGAAAGGTTCTACAATATCCAAACTCCATCGAGTAAAGGGCCAAGGACTAGAGAGAGGGTTGAGGACACCCCCTGGTTGATGAATATTGGGTATAAACCTTTGACATTGATCACACTTCTTTGTATATTCTTGCACTTCCCTCTGCATATTGGGCCACCAATACCCTTGGGTAAGAGCTCTATAAGCCAAAGACCTTCCACCTGTGTGGCTCCCACAGATCCCCTCATGCAATTCCTCCAAAAGTAATTCAGCTGCTTCGGGATGTACACATATCAAATATGGTCCTGAAAAAGAGCGTTTGTATAGCTTTTGATCCTCGGACAGCCAGAAACGAGGTGCCTTCCTGGGAATCTTATCTGTTTCCAATTTGTCCTTGGGCAGGATGTCATTCTTAAGGAAGGATACTATTGGGTCTATCAAACTAGGCCCTACCCTAATCTGATGAGTCCGAATGGGACGGCCACCCATTATGGTAGGTTTCAATAAATCTTCAACGAGGATGACTTGAGGTAGATTTTGTGACGAGGTCGTCGCAAGGGTAGCTAACGAATCAGCATGTGTATTTCCATTCCTAGGTATATGCATCAAGATAAAATAATCAAACTTAGACTGTAAATACCTGACCTGAGACAAATATTCTTGCATCCTCGGATCTCTAGCCTCTAACTCTCCCTCAACTTGGCCTACCACTAGTTAGGAATCCGAGAACATTTGCACCCTCCTTCCACCCATCTTCTAAACCATATCCATCTCGACTAGTACAGCTTCATATTCGGCTTCATTATTGGTGGTAGTGAATCCCAACCTAATGGACTTTTCAAAAGTAATTCCCCCAGGAGATACTAGCAATAGTCCCACTCCAAATCCTCTTTGATTCGCTGCTTTTTCAACATACAACTTCCACATAGGGAGCTTCTTCCCCGAGATCATGCCAACTGATTTTTCATCAATGTGCATCTTTATAGCACTTTCTTCTATGGAAGGCTCAGCGAACTCTGCCACCAAATCGGCGAGGACCTGACCCTTTACAGAAGTATGAGGCATGTATTTGATATCAAAGGCCCCCAAAATAATTCCCCATTTGGCTATCCTTCTCGAGTGATTAGCACTTCGTAATATCGCCTTAAGAGGTAGTTGAGTCAACACAACAACCGTATAGGATTGGAAATAATGAGGAAGCTTACGCGTAGCATGCACCACAGCCAAAATGGCTTTCTCTAATGGTAGATAGCGCACCTTGGCTTCTTGCAGAGATTTGCTCACATAGTAAACTGGTCTTTGTATTCCACTATCATCTCGTATCAAAACCAAATTGACAGCATGAACGGCCATAACTATATATGCAAACAGCATTTCATCAACCTCTGGCCGAGACATGATAGGTGGTCGAGAAATATATTCTTTAAGCTGCTGAAAAGCTAAGGAACACTCCTCAGTCCACACAAATCTCTTCCACTTATTCAGCAACTGAAAGAAAGGCCTACATCTATCTGCAGACCGGGAGATAAACCTATTGAGGGCAGCAGTCATCCCAGTCAGCTTCTAAACCTCCTTCGGATTCCAAGGTGGTTGTAAGTTATTGATCGCCCTGACTTGCGCAGGATCAACTTCAATTCCTTTGTGAGTCATCATGTAGCCTAGGAATTTACCTGATCCCACACCGAAGGAGCATTTAGAGGCATTAAGGCACAATTTGTATTTCCTCAGTGTCTGAAAGGTGTCATTTAGATCCTTTACGTGAATGTGCACCATCTTGCTCTTCACAAACATGTCATCCACGTACACTTCGATCGTCCTCCCCAATTGGGCTTCGAACATCCTGGTTATCATCCTTTGATAGGTAGCTCCTACGTTCTTCAAATCAAAAGGTATTACCTTATAATGATAATTCCCCGTAGGAGTAATGAAGGCTATTTTCTCTTTATCACCTAAAGCCAAAGGTATCTGATGATAACCCTAGAAAGCATCTAAAAAACTCATTCAAGGATGCCCAACCGTAGCATCCACCAACTGATCTATACAAGGCATGGGAAATGAATCTTTAGGACAGGCCTTGTTCAAATCCGTGAAGTCCACACACACTCTCCATTTCCCGTTCTTCTTCTTTACGGCTACTGTGTGGGCTAACCACTCTGGATAAAACACCTCCTTGATCACTCCAACCTTTTTGAGCTTGAGCACCTCCTCTTTAACAGCCTCAGAGTGTTCTTTAGAAGAATGCCAAAGTGGTTGCTTCCACGGAATGGCGGATGGATTGACATTTTGGTGATGACAAATGAAAATCGGATTAACCCCAAGGGCCTTATAAGCGTCCTAAGCAAATACTTCTATATTGCTCTTCAAAAATGTAACCAACTCCAACTTCTCCTAGAGTGGCAATTGAACTCCCACCTGAAAGAATTTCTCAGGGTCATTGTTTATAAGAACTTTCTCTCTAACTTCTCACATGCAGTTTCCTCTATTGTCGCGGCATTGGGCGTCGCCAAAGACTTTAATTGCTACAAAGCCCCCACAATCGAGGCCGAGGAGCCTGGCTTAGGCCGATGCATAATTGCCGCATTAATACACTGTCTAGCCACAGATTGGCTCCCAATAATTTCCTCAACCAACCCCCTAGATGGGAATTTCACCTTAACATGTAGAGTCGAAGAGACAAAACCTAGAGCATGTAGTCAGGGCCTTGCCAATATGGCCGTATAAGGAGAATAAGAGTCCACCACAATGAAATCTACCTCCATAACCTCTGATCCTGATTGCATTGGTAAGCAGATTTTCCCTTTTGGTATAACAGCCTTTCCCTCGAAGCTTATCAGTGGCGACTCTTAAGCAGTAAGGTCTTCAAGCCTCAAGTTAAGCCCCTTGAACAAGTCAAGATACATAATATCTGCGCCACTACCCTCATCAATCATTACCCTTCTCACATCGTAGCCCCCTATCCTCACCGTAACGACCAAAGCATCATCATGTGGTTGGATAGTCCCCACCTTGTCTTCTTCCGAGAAACTCAAAATGAGTGGAGTATTTCCCCTAACCCTCTTTTGCTCGGAGTTAGTTTCCTCGGCAAGAGCTCACGACACAAACATCACCTTGGTAGGGTGAGAACTAGTTCTACTGGGAGCTGCAAAAATAACATTGATCGTTCCCAGCGGAGGTCTTGACATACTGCTCCCTTGGTTGATTGAACCTGAATGACCTCCTTGCCCTCCGGGCTGACACAATAGGTGCTTCAACTTCCCTTCCTTAACTAATTGCTCCAAATGACTCTAAAGAGTTCTAAAATTCTTAGTAGTATGACCTCGGTCATTATGATAACTGCAATAAAGGTTCTGATTATGCTTCATAGGATCCCCAGCCATCTTATTGGGCCATTTGAAGTAGGGCTCATTTCGGACCTTTTCCAACACATGATGCACCGGTTCTTAGAAGACAGTGTCAACCACCTATGGAGTAACAGGGCCTGACGACCCAGCAAAATCTCTCTAAGGCCTGTTATTGTTGTACCTGTCCAACCTGAAATCCCTCCTTTCATGAGGGATAACCTTTGCCTTTCCTTTTCCTTGCCGTTGATCTTCCCCAACTTGCTTATACTCATCAATTCGATCCATGAGCCGACATACACTCCTTACAGGCTTTTTGGTCAGAGACTTACGCAAATCATGCTCGGTAGGGAGGCCAACTTTGAAAGTCTGTACTGCTATATCATCAAAGTCACCATCAATCTCATTGAACATCTCCCAATACCTATCAGAATAAGTATAGAGGGTTTTGCCTTCCCTCGTAGCCATGGACAACAAAGAATCCAGAGGCCGAGGAACCCTACTACAGGTGACGAAGCGGGAACCAAATGCTCTAGTGAGTTGCATGAAGGAATCAATAGAACCCGCCTTCAAGCCATTAAACTACCTCATCGCAATGGGCCCCAAGCTAGAAGGGAAAACTTTACACATCAAAGTTTCATTCTTAGAATGTACAACCATCCTTTGATTAAAATGACTCACATGTTCCACAGGGTCTGTTCGACCATTATAGATGGTGAAGATTGGCTGAGTGAACCATTGTGGAAGCTTCCTTTTCTCCACCTTACGTGTGAAAGGTGACTTGGAGATTTGATGCAGCGCCCTGCTCATGGCATCGCTTCCTAAGTCCCCAGAAAAAGTATTTCTGTCCTTACGACCATAAGGGTGTTCCTCCTCAAAGGAGAACGACTCGCTAGGAGGAGTCTTTGACCTGGGCCTATAATTGCTACCCTGGGAGTCTTCAGAAGAAAGGTCAGAAGAAGAGGGAGTCTGCCTCTGCCTCTTGCGACGCAGCTTTTTCTTCAGATGGTCCATCTCCTTTTTCATAGCCCTCTCAATCTCCTCGTGAGGAAGTCTGCTCCCACCTCATGAATGACTCCTACCGATGTGCTCTGTACGCACACTACCTTCCCTATCTCTTTCCCACTTAAGATGTAAGAAATGGTCATCATGCTAGGACGCCATGGACTCTGCACATTGTGGACCTAAGCCTACCATGATGTTAGACGTCGTAAAACACAAGATTTTCCACAGATGGCGCCAATTATAAGTGCACAATTTGTAACTGGACCCAAACGTGTAAAGGGGACAGGCCCAAAAGGCCTAAAATAATGAATTTTTGTAGAGAGTGGGCTTAAAATCTAGGTTTCTGGACGTCTAAAGTACAAAAGTAATGATTAGATCCATAACTCACAAACGAAGAGTTGGTTATATGTAAAATCTCTCCCTGGACGTCAACCGAGGATGATATGAAATGTTTCTCTTATTATCAAAGATCAATTACAACTAACAATGGTGTCTCTCTCTCTTTTTTCTTTCTTTCTCTCTTCTTTCTTTCTTTCCCCCCTTCCTCTAATGTCTTTCTCTTCCTTTTATATCGTCCTCCTTCTTCCTTCCATCTTCCACGTAGGGCTCAGATCATCCATCTAGATACTTGTCCCATCCACCACCCTCTTGAAGTCTTCAAATAATAGCTGTAAGGCTGGCCAACACTGTTCAGATGTCATTTTCCCATTAATGCAACCAGAGAAGTAGGTGCAGGGTCTTTAATATGGTGGTAGCAGCTTTATCCAAGATATTTGCTATTTATTCTCCCTTCCTATGACCTTCTGAAGTTCATCTTCATCCATTAATCCCTCTGGAACCTCCTTCCAAGCATAGCAAGACATTATATGATTTCCCTTTAGTTAGCCAAGGATGTATCCCTCCTCGGACCATGCTCGCCAGCCTATCCCACATCCACTTGCTCATGGGCTTTTAAATACGGTACTCTTTATTTAACATTAATCCCTCCTCGGACGAGCCAATAGCATTGGATCAGGCCCAAAGCCAAAATCATATTCTGACACATTTATCCCCACAGATACATTTAAAATTAAATACAATTTTTATCATAAAAATATAAATAATTAGTTAAATTATTTTTTTTAAACGTAAACGTAATTAGTTGCATATTAAAATTCTTACCTAAATTTAATACTTCTTATGATCATTTTTTTTTTCTAATTTTCAATAAAATAGAATGTGTGGTGATCTTTGTTGTGTCGTGATTTTTACTAAGTATATGTGATTGTTATTTTATTTTATTTTATATTTCATTAATATTAGATTCTTAGTATTTTGCACTCATTAACTCACTTGGCATAATGATTAAAAAACTTAAGCAGAAACATGGCACAAACTTAAGTAGGTAATTGTAATATGGCTCCCACATAAGTTTAGACATATGACGCAAAATTGGATTCTAATTTCAAATTCTAATGAATCTTTTTCTAAGTTTTACCTATTAATATATACTAGTGTATGACCCGTGTATATGCTCGGTACAATTAAAAAAAATTATAATTACACACATATATGGATTCAAATTATACTCCTCTCTCTCTCTTTATTTTTTTTTGTTTTAATTTGTTTTGGATATACACATGAGTTTACTTTTTTCAAAAATTTATTTATTTATTGAGTTTTTGATGATTTATTTATATTAGACCCTTTGTCTTTTGCACCACATTAACTTGCCTAGAAAAAAAAAAAAAACCTTAAATAGGACACATGGCGCAAAATTAGACAACAATTGGAATTTAATTTAAAACCTAATTGAATTTTCACTCAGCTTTACCTATTAAAATATACTAGTATGTAATCCGTGCTACGACATGAGAATGGTTAATTGTAGTGATGCTATTGGTATTTATTTATTTTTGGTTTATCACTCGGAGGATGGCATTAGATAAAAGAAAAGAGAATTACCTATTAATTGTAGTGTGCTACGATGAAAAAAAGAAAAGAAAAGAGAATTAAAAAAACCTATCAACCAACTTAAACATTTCATGTTCGGTTGAGCATCTGTGTATGGTCAATAGTAGTGGTATTAGTGATATTAGCTTGAGTTATTAAACATACAAGACATGAGAGAGAGAGAGAGAGAGTATTAATGTCCACATTACTTATTACATTATAGCAACCTAACTACCCTTCTTAGCAACCAAACACTAAGTTGAATTAGATACCTTAAACCTTTAATTCATTCTTTTGATGAATTAGTTGATTTATCACTCAAGAATCATATATAATCAGTTCAAAACAATATAAAACTTCGAAAAGAGAAAATACAAAATTGCACATATACAAAGCGGCACACCAGGCTAGAGATGCTAGCAAACTATTCATCACTTATTCCCTTGAAATTGGAATGCCCCATAGATAGTAAACTATCGTGTTACAAAGGTACATGCATAAGATTTTAAAAATATATTTCAATTTAACAAAAAAAAAAAAAAGAAGACCATGTTATAAGAGTAAAATCATGTTGCCAAGGTACATGCACAAAATTTTAAAATATATTTCACATTTAACAAAAACAAAAATAAATCTCAATGAATGGTGACTTTCATTTTAACCACATGTAGATGAAAGTATGAGTTAACAACACAATATTTTTGCATGGACAAAAATAATTAACTAATTTTTTGAGTTTGTTTGCTGTTCAGAAACGTGGAAAGGAAAATGCAAAACGATATCCATTACTATTATATCCTTTAATAGGGATAGTTGCCAAACTGAATTTTATGGCATGTTTGGATCTAAAAAATTTTCAATTTCAAACACTTTTGAGAACAAAAGAAACCTAATACTCAAGCATGACACTTTCTTCCTGATTTTGGGTTAAGTCGCCTTACAGAAAATGATTAGATTTTAGCTATCATTTCAAATTCATAATATCGCAAGTGTTTTTGGCTGGACAAAATCACCTAACAATTATTCAAACAACTATTCTTAAAACCCTTGTTTTAAATCCTCAAACCTATATGGAACCTAACAAATGCAAATTTAACATCCACAAGAATCATTCGATCCATACAAAATAGTGAAAATACTTTACAATAACAAAAACCACCAAGAAATGAACTCTCCATTTTCTCTAAAAGAGGTGCATACCCAATGCCCTCAATTTATCATCTGAGTCATTGACTTAAGAATCACTGCATTCCTATACCATCATTAAGCACCAAAAACAAATATATCAAAAGCCACATTTTTATAAAAAATAAAAAACACAAATCAAAAGTAAATGCCAATCTAAGCAATGTATGTGTACAATTTAGCAAAACATAAACTAGTTACTGACCTTAATTATTTTTCAAATTTAATTAAACTCCTTCCCACATGGAATGATTGAAATGCCTAAACAAATTCAACAAAATAGTAAGGTTCATTTTGACATGCCCAATATTGCTTTTCATCTTTATGTGATGTCACCTATAGACATTTTATTATGAATATGGATTAATGAGAGTCTCCATGTGATGCTCACCTTTCAGAGATCAAGCATTTCTATTGGAACATTTTTAACAGAAAAACCTATATCTACACCTGCTTCTTGAAAGAAGTTAGCCACATTTTTCCTTGCAAGACATTTAAAGCCCATGGATTCAAAAAATAAAGCTCGAGTTTGCAAGGACCTTCGTTCACAATCTGGCCATTAGAGGAGATAATTATATCATCTAAAAGATCAAAGTCTCTTGTACTGTTGGCTGAAGGAGGTGAGATGACAGGAGTTCAATGGAGAATGTGAACACATTATTTAAGCAAATTCACTATTTGAAAAGTTGTCAAGCAATCCAAATCAATAGATATCTCATCCATAAACAATTCTTTTACTAGTCCAACCAGCATCTCAACTTCCACTTCTCTTTTTTTTTTTTTTTTTTTTTTTTTTTTTTTTTTTGTGAGCAAGAGACCTCATCTTTCATTTAATTATCAAAGACATAATTATTTCAACTAACAAAAGTTAAGATAAATTGGTGTTCATAATCTAGTTTACGTACTATAACACACTTTCTTTGTCCCCCTGAGGCTGAGATACCCCTTTAACATTTGATCTCCAACCATGGTAACAGTGTACACTTCAAATCCCAACACCTGTAATGAAGTGAGCTCAAATAAATGATAAATCAGGCAAAACTGTTGCGGAACTTTGACACTCCATGCTAATGTTGCCTTTAGAAAATAAACTATGATGTTGTTAGCTTGCTTCTTGGCCTTCAGTTAATGCTCCCTTAAAATAGTAGAAGCCAAAATAAAATCACATTTATCAACCGCAACGAATGTGACTTCTTTAAACCAAAAAAGGTGATTCTATATATTAAATCTTACTTTAAGCATAGGCTTTGATAAAAACACAATTTGAGCTAGACTATCTATCATTTACTGAGGTAGAGAATAAGTATTTCACAACAACTTCTTTCTTACCTTCATGAAGAAATCAATATCTAGATAAGGCATAATATTGGCTGCTTTCTCTCTTCTAGGGAACTCTGCTTGCATCTCTACAAATTTACAAAATAGTATGCATGTGAGTCTTGTATTTCAAAAATTGATTATGTGGAGTACACCAACCATAATACTGTGAAACATTACAATTGACAACAATATAAAAAATTCAAGTACTCTAATGGAATTTGAAAGAGGGAATTCTTGTTTGGAATTCACATCCTTTCTCATAGTGTGGAAATTCATAAAAATTACCAAAATTTACTTTTGGTACTCTAACATCAAAGCATTGAATATTCTTTTATAGGCCAAAAATACAAACAAATAAATCACATCCTAACTTTTTTAGCTTATTAGGATGATTAAGTTACTCAAGTATGACTTATAAAGAAAAAGAAAAAAAAAAGAAACTCAGGTATAAATTTTATGTACTAATAACACTAACAAAGATACTCTTGACAAAGAAATCATATCCACTCATTTGTTACACTCCGCTTGAATAGATTGTAACATTGACTTCCTTAATTTCTTGTTCCAATTCCACGCCATTTCTCACATTGCAAAAATGCATAAAACTAATGAATTTCAACATTTTAACCAACAATATCTAGTAACTGACCAACTAATTTTGCCTATGAATCATGGGCCAAGAAAATGGATAGTAATTGCACAGTTGAGATAAAGCTTCTAAGATAATAGATTATGGATGAATCTTGCAACTCAATGTGTCAACTTCAAGGAATTGGGTTAAGACACACATGTTCTTAGGGCCAGTAAACTTGCGCCAAGATGCAGATATGATTGGCTCCCATAGCTGCTTGTAAAAGTGCTCTTGTGTTTATGGTTGTATGCTTTCCCATTTTGTATTTATTATTTCCCTCAGCCTGATAAAGAAAAAATAAGATTAGAAATTTTTGAGAAATTTAGACCCCGTTTGATAGATATAATTAGTTTTAAACACAAATTGTTAATTAGATTTATTATGAATAAACTTTGTTAAAACAAACTAACATCAATATCACGTGAAAATCATGTCGTGGAAAAGTAAATAAGATAAGATATGATGACCCAAGAAAACCAATGAAACAAACTAGTTTCACAGTAACAAACTTGGGGGGAAACCTTCTTGAAAAGCAATTCACTATAGTAAAGAGAAGTTTCAAATCTAGTACAAAACTTTTGTCCCTAGACTCTACAATCCCCATAGATGAACTTATAGTAGAAACCTTCTACTGCTTCAGAACTTCTGAACTCTTCAATATATGAATGCCACCTTTTTGCACGGATCTTAGTACATGACTAACCAATGATGCATAGCTCTCAGTACGTTACTAACTCACCAACTTAAAGAAGATGTTGGCTGTAAAGTTTTTCACTACATCAACAATGAAGATCAAGAAGCACTTGGTTACAAAACCCTAAGTCTCATAGATGCAGTAGCTTCTTTTAGAGAGAATAAGACATCGGTCACTTTTTGCATGTGTTCTCCTTGTATTCTCATTTGTGACGGCCTTTAAAATATGCCTTGAGAGTCTACATAGAAGTGTCTAGGTGAAATGTTCTTGTTTAGGATATTTTTGTGGTCTTCTTGGTTTTTGTATTAGGTGTTAATGTATTATTTATTTTGGTAAATTTTTTTTAAAAATTTAGATAGGACACATGATGCAAAAACTGAGAATCCAATTAACTCACTTGACCTAAAAAAAAGAGACATGGTGCAAAATTGAGAATTTAATTGAAATCCTTCTCAGTTTCACATCTATATATATATATATATATATATATTAACTCACTTGGAACAAAGATTAAAAAACTTAAGTAGAAACATGGTATAAATTTAAGTGGATAATTATGGTGTGATCCCACATAATTATGGTGTGATCTCACAAATTTTACGCCATGTGTCTAAATTTATGTGGGATCACACCATAATTATTCACTTTAAGTTTGTGCCATATGTCTACCTAAGTTTTACCTAAGTTTTTTAATCTTTGTGCTAAGTGAGTTAATATATATATATATATATATATATATATATATGAAATGGTAAAAAATTATAAATGAAAATATAATTTAAAGTGTCTCGGGTCACTGAATGATGTAGCTGACCTTGACATCAAGAAAAAATAAAAAATAAAAAAGGGTAAAGTTTCTCTCCCAAGACCATAACCTCTATAGCTTTGGTTTCTCATCCTTGGAGTCTAGGACTCATTGCCCTACTCGCACCACTAGGCCTTTTGAGTTGTACCCATTGTTCCAAATATAGGGCCCATATCAACAATTTATAAGCAACGGGCGTTTTCAGGAGGCCACCCTAGAAGCCCAACCCATATGCACCACAGCACATAGGAGACACCTCGTGCAAACTTAAGGGTATGTTATTTTTGAGCTTCTTAGTACTAGATTTTGTTTGATTTTGAATTTTGTTTGTTAGGTTCTTGAATTTCAATTATGGGTTGTTTAGTTTTTAGAGTAAGCACAACCAGAATTTTCTAATTCTTATGTAGTACTGCAAAAAAATGCACAATTTTTGCCACAATTCTCCATGTGGTTGATTATGATCAGTAGAGAAAAAATAGTGAATCTTTGTGAAAGTGACATGCAATCAATCACAGTATGCCACGTAAAAGAGTTGTGGTGAATGTTGTGAGTTTGTTTGTTGTATTAAAGGAACTCTTTTTAAAAACAGAAACAAACCTTTAGGGTCAAAATGAAACTTTTTGAATCATTAAGGGTCAAAATGAAAACAACCTCAAACTTTAAGAATGAAAAATACACTTCATCTGAATAAATAATTAGCTTTATGCATTTTGTATTTCAAAACTTTTTTAAAATTCCATTGTATAATAATTTTTCCATTCCAAACAAGTTAACAGTGATGTGAATGAAGTTAATTTTGAAAGTTTCTACAGTTAAAAACATGGATACAACGTCTATTAAGAAAAAAGAAAAAGATATAATGTAAAGTATGAAGTTTGATATATATAACATTAATTTTAATTTGACTATGTAAAGTAAAAATTTGTCAAAATACTTTTTTTTTCTTTCTTTCTTAATTTGTGTTTTTGAGAAATGGATAAAGATGGACACCAAAGAGTCATTTATTCCAATCATATATACAAAATTACAAATAACCAATAACATATGGGTATGGTTAACTTACAGAAGTGAAAGTGCTTTGAGTAAGAAATTCTTCTCATTTGAAATAGACCAATTTGATGGTTTAAATTAAATGTTATAAATTTAAAATTGTATCTAATAATATGTCATCTCAATTTTAAAATAACATGTCATGTACACAGTTTGAGGCTGATATAAATATAAATATATATGTTTTATTTATTTATTTATTTGTTTTTTTATAGCTGATCACAACAAGCCTAGAAAAATACACTTCTCCTATTAGGGTCCAAAAAACTGCCAAAGGCCTAATCACTTTGGTTACAAGAAATGGGTTTTGGCACCCAAAAGTAAAGCTTGAAATTAGAATTATACGAATACTCAAGGCCAAGTTGAGGCCGTCTACTTAGTGAAAAATGGGCCAGACAAATACGAATTTCCAAAATTAGATCTTTTTCTTCAAATTCCCATCTCAGAGTTAATAGTAATCTTTAACTTTTAGTGTAAAAAAAAAAAAAAAAAAAAAAAAAAACCAATCGTTTTTCATGTTACTTTCCCTACATTGCTTAACCATGATAACCGTTCACTCATGCCAACCATAGTTTTATTAGAGAACAACATGGTAACCTACTTGAAGCACTTGACAAGGAATAGATTTAAGATTAAGGGTCCGTTTGGAAACCGCTTATTTTGCTAGAAGTATGTAGAAAAAAGCTAAAAGTTGACTTTTGGAGTAATGTGACCTACTTAATAGGGTAATGAGACCCACTTTAGGAAAAAAAAAAAGCTAAAAAGAAAAATAAGCTAAGTTTTTCTCAAATCCCAAACGCAACCTAAGATTCCTCTCACAAATCCAAATAGAATGGCCCAACCAATAGCAAAGTACTATGTGTTATGAACACAAAAATAACCACCCTTCAACATAAACGAAAACATGCAATAAATCAATTTCACTTGCCAAAAGACTCATATCTTTGCATTCAATAGTATAATAGTATATTGGTGATTACATGCATACATCATAATGTAACAAAACTAATTAGGGACGCGTAAAAGAGATCAAACTGAAATTGCCTTATTATGCAATACTACAAAGTACAGAAACTGGCATTTGTTTGCGCTAATTATGAACCATATATGTTTATGGGAATGTGAAGCCATTCACCGTCATACCTCCATCAACGTATATTGTCTGCCCGGTCATGTACGAGGCCGCTGGTAGGCATAGGAATGTTACCAAGGAAGACACCTCTTTGGGCTCTCCAACGCGTCCCATAGGTGTTCGAGAGATAACAGCATTGAAAAAGTTTTCATCATCCAAATACTACAATAAAAAAGGAAAATAATAATTATGACATAATTTAATAAGCTAGTAATTAATTTCGGTACGTTAATAGGTTAAAATTCTACTGTATCTTTAAAAAAATAAATAAATAAATAAAGCACACGGGTGTGATGAAAGGGTCATTACAGGTTGGGCTAAAGGGGTCTTGATGTACCAAGGTGCAACACAATTGGTCCTTATATTATCTTTTGCCCACTCGCATGCCAAATTTTTTGTCAGCTGATTCATTGCCCCTGAATACTTATAAAGATCTTCAATATTGTAGCTCAAAGTAGTAATAATACAATCCAAAAAATGATGAGACAAGCCTAGGTTACCTTTACTTGCTCCATATATGGAGCCCACACTGACTGATACAACCCCACAAACTGAAGACACAAAGACAATGCTTCCTGCTGACGAAGCTTTCAATAGAGGATGGGCAAGTTGGCTCAAGTGATAAGCTGATTCAAAATTTGTGGCCATGATAAATGAGAAATCTTGGGCCGTATACTCCAAGGTCGGTTTTGTTTTGTTTGTCCCAACATTGTTAATCTATATCCATGCATTTATTGAACAACAGCACCAATTAGGAAACATATAATAAATGCTATTAATAAATTGACATAATATATAAATTTCTGGATGATTTTTTTTAAAAAGCTTATTTGCATCACTATTTCAAAACAGTTATGCAAATACATACATAAAAATATGTGCTAAAATAAAACCTTAAGCATAAGGGAAGGATTAACCAAAAAAAAAAAAGCATAACCAAGGGGTGACTTACAAGGATGTTAAGTTTCCCATTAAAGAGATCAGAGGCAGTGCTAATTAGAATCTCTCTTTCAGCTCTAGAGGATACATCGCACACAGAACCAGTGACTTGGAGACCCTTCTTCCTCCATTCACTTAAACATTCATTAAGGTCGACTTCGTTTCGAGAGCATGTATGCACAGTTGCTCCAAAACCTGCTAGTTCCTCCACAATAGCATGCCTAGTCACAAAATAATAGAAGGACATCAGATTTTCTAGCGAATCAGCGCATTGAGAACATTGCTTAAGCTTCTTTTGAATGAATATACTATTATGAGGTGAATCACTTAATATAATTGAACTAATGATGCGTATCATACTATCATGCATAAAGGAGAGCTACTAGTAGGAAAGTACTATGATTGAAAATACTAGCAAGAAAAAGTAGTAACAATAAGTTATTAATGAATCTTTCTAGTTAAAAACAATAGCAACAAAGGGAACACAAAAGGGAAAGAAAGTAAGGACCCTATTCCTTTGCTTCCGCCGGTAACAAGAGCAGTCTTGCCCTGAAGAGACCATCTACTGTTATCGGGATGAGCCATTCTTTGAGTCTTTCACACCCTTTGTAACTATTGTCGAGACTTGTGGCAGAAAAGGTGAACAACACAATTACATATTTAGCACAAAGGAATGAGTATCAATCCAAACACAAGAATGAAGAGTAGTACTGCAAGTATTTTTGTAATACCCGAGTTTAGCAAAACTTTTTTTGTAATACCCGAAAAAATAAATAAATAAAAGGAAGGGTTTTTAAGAAAATCTTTTGTGGGGTCAATTTTACAATTTATAATTATAAGGGAGTTCTTAGAAAATAAGGTTGAAATTCTAGCTATATATAAGCTTATTAAAAGTTAACGTATATCAGAGATATTTTGAGAGAGGAGACTATCTAAAGGATTGACTACATCTTTGACTCAATCGGGCCCGGTTCGGTTCGCGGGTCCAAGTGGATTGGGTCCGGGTATGCAAAAACCCAGCCCGAACCCGACCTGTTGCCATTTCTATCCTTGAGGTAAGAGCTTAAGAAATCTTGTTCTTTTGTCAAATTTAGATTTTATGTGGTATTAGAATATTTTCTTATGTGGGTATTTTGGCTAGTAGTGAAATTATTTAATTACTTGAGAGTTTTAATGATGCAAACAAAGAAAAGTTTGGATTAATTTTTCGGTAAACTAGACGCTATTACTGTAGATTTTTCTATGTTCAGTAACTTAATCTTTTTCTATACCTTCATGCGTTAAGCGTAGAGAGAAGCCGCATATTTTTCTTAAAGGGTTAGGTGTTTTGTATAGTCTTTCTTTCAGTAACAATGCAGGTGGTAGGAAAAAAATAATAATAAATTTTATCCATAAAGCCCACGTGATTTGATTTAGATGATATTGTCATGTATCTAGTCTTGTTCTTATCTCAAAGTGAACTAAGGGTGGCAGGTGGCATAAAGTAAAGATGATAATGGTGGCAGGTGGTAGGAAAAAAATAATAATAAATTTTATCCATAAAGCCCACGTGATTTGATTTAGATGATATTGTCTTGTATCTAGTCTTGTTCTTATCTCAAAGTGAACTAAGGGTGGCAGGTGGCATAAAGTAAAGGATATATATATATATATATATATATATATATTGAATATGTGGATTTTTGTGTGAGTTAATAATGAAGAAATTATTAGTTTTTCTTAGCCTCTTTTCTGGCTGGGTACTGTTATAAGTTTTTCTTGAATTATTTTGATTATTGAGTATGGTTCTTGAAAATTGTTTAGGTGATATCTAAGGATCTTAGAGAAAGTGTTAGGGAAAAGTTCTTTGCGGTGAGTTAGCTGAGGTAAGTAACCTTATCCTAATTAGGTTTTATACTGCTTATATTAATGTATTTTTAACTACTGAAAATTGTTTATAATTGTTAGAATTTTTATTTTATTGTATTATTGATTTAAAGTAAATGATTATTTTAAATATATTTTAATATTGAGTATATGATTTTTATATACATGGTTAAATAAGATATATTTTTGTTAGAAACTATGATTTCATATATATAATTATGGACAATCTGACTATGAATTGATTCTGATACCCAGCCAACGGGGGTTATTCATTGGTACTCTGATACTCAAACCAATGGAGGTTATTCATTGGTATTCTGATACCCAAACCAATGGGGGTTATTCATTGGTACTCTGATACCCAGCCAATGAGGGTTATTCATTGATACTCTGATGCCTAGTCACAGGGATATAGCGTGACCATAGTCACAAGATTATTAAGAATATGAATTATGTTTGAATATTTGAACTATTTTGAGTCCTTAAAACGACATATTTCATTTTGGAAATGTTTATATAATTGAACTATTTGTGTCCTTAAAACTACATATTTGATTTTGGAAATGTTTAAGTATTTGAACTATTTTGAGTCATTAAAACTGCTTATGTATTTTTGGAACCTATTGTAAGTTGTAGATTTCGATATATGGAAAATTGATTACTTTCTAAACCATCTATGATATATTTGTAAAATTAAATTATGTGATCTATTTGCAGCTTATTATTTTAATACTATGAAACTTCTTAAGTTATTTTTGAAAACCCATAGTATATCATAACTTCTGAAGACTCATATTACATCTTATTACTTTACAGATCTATTGCTTGATAGAACTTATTAGGATTTTGGTTACTTATTAAGTTGTCAGCTCACCCCTTTTTCCCCTCCAGTTTCAGATTGTGAAGAATAGCAAGTTTTGAGAACTTTGATGTTGTGTTGTGAGTAGGAAAAGAAGCTTAGTGATTTTGGGATTGGATGATCTTCTAATAGTTTTATATTTATTGGCCAATTGGCATTATGTACATGAGATTTGGATTTTGTTCCTATTAAATTATTGGAGATCTATTCATAAAGAAATAATTTTGAGGTATTTTGGATTTATTTTATTTAATTTTTAAGGATAAATAGAAGGCCTTGCACACTTGTAGTGTGCTTACTTTATAAGCGTGCGACAGTTTTCATATGCCTATTTTTATAGTTAGGTTCGGGGCGTGATGATTTTTCTATCCATATGATGTAGAACTGACAGCACATGCTTTCTTAGAGCAACAGGGGCACCGGAAGTCATAACGCAAGATCAAAAGGAGGTTCTAGTAGAGGGCATTGGGGCAACAATGTTGGAATTGCATGAAATTTGGCGAAGGGAAAGGACATTCTGAACTAGACTCATGTTATGAGTATCGCCTAAATTTAAGTGAATTCCTACGTTAAGGTCTCCAAAATAGTGATTTCACTATTTATAGTAATATTTGTTTTTTGTTAATAAATTTTAGTTTAAAAGTCAAAATAAGATCCAGTCTATTTTGGACGACTTTTAAGGTCAGTAGTTTATGATTCTGCACTTAACTCAATTCTTTAGGTAAATTTCGATATTTTGTCATCTATTCAGGTAACTAGTGTGAATTAGGGTTTTAGACGTTTTCCTCAGTATTATATGTTTTGTAGTTGTCAGAGGCAAATTAGACTATTATCAATAAACACTAACGTTTATCAAATTTTCTTCTAGTGGATTCCAGTTTTCATCTCCTTGTGGATTTAGGGAAACCCTTCGTGAATTCGAGGTGTACTACTAGAAACTAATAGTTTAGTTTCTATTCCATCAAGAGAGCATCATGTGTGCTATCTTCAGGCTTTCGCGACATCAATTGGTATTAGAGCCTTGACTTACCCTAGTTTGATGGCTAACCGGCAAGACGATGACCACCACAACAATGACGGCGGTGACAATGCCAATAACTAAATCCTCACTAAGGCTGAGTTCCTTGATTTTCGTGATGAAAACCAAATGTTTTGTGATTCAACCCAATAGATTCTGGACTAGATTCAAGAAGCGCTTGCCACCTTGCTTATGATGACGAAGAGCAACGTGATAACTGAGCGCATGGATGTCCCCATTGCGGTCCAAATCAAAACAGGCAGCAAGACTACAACGAAGAGAACAGTTAGGACAAGGAGTAGGCAGAAAGATTTCTTGGCAATCATCGTGGTCTTGCAAGGGATAATGGCCAAGATTATCAGGACCAGAGGGACTATCGAATGAAAGTAGAGTTACCATCCTTTAATGGTAATGTCTCCATTGTAGAGTATCTGGATTAGGTCAATGAGGTGGAGTTTTTTGATTATATGGGTATTGTAGATGACAAACAAGAGTGTTTGGTGGCTTACAAATTGAAGGGAGGAGCATCTACCTAGTGGGATTGTGTTCAATTAAACCGTATCTGTGAACAAAAGCTTCCGATTTGATTATGGAGGAGGGTGAAGAGATTAATGACAAATCAGTTCTTACCACCAGATTATGAGCAGGAGTTGTTCAGAAAGTACTAGGATTACAGGTAGGGTACTCAGATAGTTAATGAGTAAGTAAGAGTTAGACAGGTTGGCTAATCGCAATGATTTGAAGGAAACTGAAGATCAACAGATATCCAAATTTGTACACGAGTTGCAAGTTTCCATCTGAGATCAGGTATCCTTACCAAGCCTAAATACTTTAAATGAGGCTGTAACCCTATCCAAGAAAATAGAATATCAGTATCTTAGGGCAGGTTTAAAGTTTTCCAACCACAGTTTAGAGTCATCCAGTTCCACTACTAGCAATGGTAAACAACCCATGTTTACACCACGATCACAACCCATGGTTAGGGAGAATAGTGGCAGTAGTAGGTTTTGCAGCCTAACCGATAGCGAACATCAACCCCTATGTTAGGCTAATTGGGTATAAGTGCTACAGGTGCGGAGAACCAGGACATCGATCTAGTACTTGCTTTAAGCAAGTCGTAGTGAATCTGGTGGTGGCCAAAGAAGGCAAGGCAAAAGGTGAACAAGGGGGTGAAAAGGTGTATAATGATGCTAATCCATATGCCTATAATCCTAATAAGGTCCAAGAAGATGAGGAAGGTGTGCTGTTAAGGAGGTCTTTGGTGATTTAGAAGTTGTTGCTTACACCGATGGTGGAATACGTTGATTAGTGAACTAAGATCTTCTGAGCACGATGCACCATCAGTAACAAGGTCTGTGATTTGATCATGGACAGTGGTAGTGTAGACAAAATCGCGTCGAAGACTTTGGTTACCAAGCTGGGACTGAAGATAGAAAAGCATCCCCTTCTGTACAAGATAGGTTGGATCAAGAACGGTACGAAAACTCTTATTACTCAACAATGTCATGTTACTTTTTCTATGGGCAAATGTTATGTAGATGAAGTAGTTTGTAATGTTGTTGAAATGGATGCATGTCATTTAATATTGGGTAAACCTTGGCAGTATGATGTAGATGCTATTCATAGGTGTAAGGTTTAATGGGTATTTGTTCTTTAAGAATAGCAGAAAAATTGTCTTTGGTCCTATTAAGGAAGGTCGTGTACCCAAAGCTTCTAAAGTGGAGGGGAAGCCATCATTTCTCATAGTCAACAATGGGGATGAGTTTAACAAGAAGTGTAAGGTATTGAAATAGGAATATGCTGTAGTGGTGAAAGATGGAGAGCCGAAGAAGGTTGCTGAGATACTTGAGGCAATTCAACCATTAATCAAGGAGTTTGAAGTGCTTTTTTCAGAAGAGCTGCCTGCATGTTTACCACCAATGCTCGACATCTAACATTGCATTGATTTAGCTTCTGGAGCTAGTCTACCAAATCTTCCATATTATAGGATGAATCCTTAAGAGGGTTAGATTCTATAGGGGCAGGTGGATGAGCTTCTGAGCAAGGGGAAGATCAGGGAGAGTATGAGTCCATGTGCAGTACTGACATTATTAACACTGAAGAAGGATGGGAGCTGACGTATGTGTATGGATAGTCAATCCATCAACAAGATCACAGTCAGATATTGATTTCCTATTCCTCTACTAGATGACATGTTTGATATTTTGAGTGGGTCCAAGTGTTACACCAAGTTGGATCTTAAGAGTGAGTACCACCAGATTCAGATCTGACCTAGAGATGAGTGGAAGACAGCTTTCAAGAGAAAGGAGTGGTTGTATAAGTGGATGGTGATGCCTTTCCAATTTTCCAATGCTCCTAGCACTTTCATGAGGCTTATGAATCAGGTATTGAAACCATTTATTGGGAAGTTTATGGTAGTTTATTTTGACAATATCCTGATTTACAGTAAGATAGAAGCAACCCACTATAATCATGTGTGAGAAGTATTGGTGTTGTAGGCCAATGAGTTGTATATCAACTTGAAGAAGTGCAGTTTCTTGATTGATAAGTTGTTGTTCTTGGGGTATGTGGTCAGTGTGGATGGGATTCATGTTGATGAGGACAAGGTTCGTGCAGTCAGAGAATGGCCAACCCCAAAGACAGTGAGTGATGTGCAAAGCTTCTTTGGGTTGACAACTTTCTATTGAAGGTTTGCTCGAGATTTCAGTAGCATAGTAGTCCCTATCACTAAGTGTTTGAAGAAGGGGAGGTTCTCATGGGGAAAGAAGGCAAAATAAAGCTTTGCCTTGATCAAGCAAGTTGAGCATCTCTCTAGTTTTGACATTACCCAACTTTAATAAAGTGTTTCAGGTGGAGTGTGATGCATTTATGGTCGGGATAGGTGTTGTTCTTTCACAAGACAACAAGCCAGTAGCCTTCTTCAGTGAGAAAGTTTGTGAAGTTTAAAGTAAATGGCCGGCCTATGAGCTGGAGTTCTTTGTTATAGTATGGACTCTTAAGCATTGGGAACACTACTTGATTCAGAGGGAGTTTGTATCATATACAAATCATTAAGCATTGATGCACATTAATAGTCTAGTTAACATTAACAGGATGCATGCTTGGTGGATAGCTTATATACAATACTTCCATTTCACATTGAAGCACAAGTCTGGTGTGACTAATAAGGTGGTAGATGCGCTCAGTAAGTGAGCATCTTTGTTTTCCACACTATGTACTAAAGTTGTAGGGTTTGATTGCCTCAAGGAGTTGTATGAGAATGATGAGGATTTTGGTGATATTTAGGGTAAAAGTCAACAAACTCATACTGCTGTCAATAGTATGTACATCAAAGATGGTTTCCTCTTTCAGGGTAATTAATTATGCATCCTTAAAAGTTCATTGAGGGAGCGAATTATTAGGGAGCTGCATGGTGGAGGTTTAGGTGGACATATAGGCAGATATAAGACTATAACATTGGTGGAGGAGCGGTATTATTGGCCATAACTCAAGTGGGATGTTGGCAATCATGTTAGGAAGTGTCCAATCTACTAAACTATCAAGGGCCAATCTCAGAATACTAGTTTATACATGTCTGTGCCAATTCCACAAGCACCATGGGAGGATCTGTCTATGCACTTTATACTGGGTCTTCCTTGAACCAAATGAGGTATGGATTTTGTTTTTGTTATGGTTGATAGGTACTCGAAGATGTCCCATTTTATAGCATGCAAGAAGACTTCAGATGCTACTCGAGTGGCCAATCTATTCTTTAAAGAAGTGTGTTTGCATGGAGTGCCAAAGTCCATCACCTCTGACCTTTATACCAAGTTCATTAGTCACTTCTAGCAGACATTGTGGAAGCGTTGTGACACTTCCTTGAATTATAGTAGCACTAGTCATCCTCAGACTGATGACTCGATAGAAGTGGTTAATCGCACTTTAGGGAATCTGATCTGGTGTATCTCAAGAGAGAAGCCTAAGCAGTGGGATCTTGCATTGTCCCAGACAGAGTTTTCTTACAACAACTCGGTCAGCAGATGCACTGGTAAGTCTCTATTTTCCATTGTCTACTGCGTGCCCCCTAAACACGCATTGGACTTGGTACCCTTACTTGAGCTTCTAAGAGTGATGTTGGGAAATTTAGATCCCGGTTGATAGAATTACCAAGTTTTAAACCCAAGTTGTTAATTAGGTTTGTTATGAATAAAACCTATTAAAACAAACAAAACATCAATATCATGTCAAAATCATATGCAGTGGAAAAGTAAATAAGACAAGATATGATGATCTAGGAAAACCAATGAAACCAATCAATTTCATAGTAAAAAACTTAAGGGGAAACCTTCTCGAAAATCAATCCACTATAGTAAAGAGAAGTTTCAGATCTAGTAGAAAACCTTTGTCCCTAAACTCTACAATCCCCGTAGATGAACTCACAGCAGAAACCTTCTACCGCTTTAGAACCTCTAAAATTTACAATATATGAACGCTAGCCTTTTGATGTACGAATCCTAGTACGTGACTAATTCCTTTGCACGAATCCTAATACATGACTCACTCACCAACTTGAGGAAGAAGAATATTGGCTACAAAGTTCTTCACTTCATCAACAGTGAAGATCAAGAAGCACTTGGTTACAAAACCCTAAGGTGCAAAGATGCAATAGCTTCTTTCAGAGAGAATAAGGCTTCGATCACCTTTTGCATGTGTTCTCCTTGTATTCTCTTATGTGACGGCCTCTAAAATAAGCCTTATATATGTCTACGATTGTGAGAAAAGAAACCCTACACAAATATAAAAGCATAGGTTGAAAATTAGATCTGAAAATTCTGATTTTCGTAACCTCGATAGATACCTCGTAGATGGTATCTGTTAAGCCTCATTAAACCTCGATAGATAGCTATCTATCGAGCAGTTGTCGAGCTATCTGTCCGCAGGTGTTGAGCTATCTGTCTAGCTTTAATGAACAACTTTTCTTCACTTGTTTCTTGGTCCAATTTTCATGGTTTAATACTAGACTTGAACAACATGTGCTTTGAAGTATTAAACACATCCTAGATCTACCCAAATACAAGTAAAGTGCGTTTAGTCAAAAGATTAGCCAACTACATAAAATATGTCCTTAAGAAGTGAGTCAAGCTGTAGAGAATATGGCTGACCATATTTAGGCAATGTAAGAGGAAGTGAGACAAATTTTGGAAGCTATGAATGCCAAGTATATAGAAGCAGCTAATAAGAAGAGCTGAAAGAAGATTTTCAATGTTGGGGATTTAGTGCTGGTCTACCTTAGAAATGAAAGGTTTCCTGTTGGTACCTACAATAAGTTGAAGGGTAAGAAATATGGGCCATTTCAGATTACAAAGAAGATCAACAACAATGTTGACGTAGTTGCTCTTCTACTAGACATGGATATTTCTTCCACCTTCAATGTTGCTGATTTGTATGAGTACCATCCTCCTGATGCACCAGATAGTGGGAGCTCGAGGTCGAGTTCTTTTCAAGTAGGGGAGATTGATGTAGCACAGACAACGCATGCCTTCTTGGAGCAACAGGGGCGTCGGAAGTCACAATGCAAGATTAAAGGAGGGTGCCAATAGAGGGCATTGGGGCGACAATGTCAGAATTACATGAAATTTTGTAGGTTGAAGGGAAATGACACTCTGATCCAGACTTATGTTACAAGCGTCACTTAAATTTAGGCGAATTCCTTTGTTAAGGCCCCGAACATAATGTTTTTACTATTTAAAGTAATATTTATTTTTCCTTAATAACTTTTAGTTTAAAAGTCAGAATAAGATCTCTTTTGAGATGACCCTTAAGGTCAGTAGTTTATGATTCCGCATTTAACTCAATTTTTCCATTTTTGGTAAATTTCGGTATTTTGTCACCTAATCGCATAATTAGTGTGAATTAGGTTTTAGTTATTTTTCTCATTATTTATATGTTTTGTATCCATCAGAGGAAAATCAGACTTTTATCAATAAACATAGAGGTTTGTACATAACACCACTAAGGCATGGGAGAATGCATAAGTGGTTGAATCTAGACTCTACACGTGGAGCAGTCATGAGATAAGGGAGAGCAGTTGATGCCTAAGAGGCTTTGTCCTGGTCAATGCCAAAGGCATGATTGCCTTAGGAAGGAAGTGAGATTTACACCTGAGATGGTACTCAAGCATTACCAAAAAGGGACATAGTGACTTTTCATAGCTGAAGCTTATGAGGACATCCCTTATTGGTTGAATGTATGGTGAGTCACCTTGGAGACACGTGTACCAATCACAATATTCCTGATGTCCTTCTTGATGACAAAGACTTGTCTCCCAAATAGTGGCAAAGCTACCTACCTATGGGTCTCAATGCCACGTTGGCTCCATCCTTATCCCTTAGTCAGCAAATAACTTCACAGTTCCAAAAAAATCTTTAGAAAGAGATTTTAATAGTTTGACACTTGTCCTTGTACTCAGCCATGTTCCTTAGACTAAATATTTCAAGATGAAAGTGGAGAGTTGGTAGGAAGAAAAATGCAACTCCATTGTAAACTAATCTCTTTCTAGTACATAATAGAAGCTAAGCCGAGCAAGAATGTTGTGTTCTTGTTCAAATCATGGTTTTTTATCCCTTTTTTAGGGGTTTTCACATACGTACTGTGTTGTTTTGATAGTTAGTTTCTTCTTCTTCTCTAAATGTGCGTCATTTTCATGTCCTATCATCACTTTCTTTGTTTTTTTCTAAGTATCATGCGAAAGCTTGCATCTTATTGAGCTGGAAAGAGAGTTAACCCAAGAATGTGTAGGCTAGAAATGGTCATGACTTTCTCCCTAGGTCATGAGGATCCTATGGAAGAAGAAGCAAAGAACATGGCTAGCAATAGTTCAGCATTGCCATCACTGGTAGACGAAGAGATGATAGCGAGAATCTAGTAAGAAGAGAAAAATACATTCCTTTCTTGAAAGAAATAAGCCTTAGACCAATGTCTAGAAGAGAGGCAGCCCAAGCCTTGACCAGGGTGATGGAAAGGAATCATAAAGTGGCTGTTGTTGAAGGGAGTTTGATGCAAGTGGCATATCAAGAAGAAAAAGATATAGTCACCTTTTCTAACAAAGATCTAGTCAACTGTGATGTTGATGGCGACAGACCTTTGTATGTAACTGCCTTTGTGGGAGCATTTTAAATCAAGAGAGCATTGGTAAATACTAGCGCATCTACTAATGTTCTACCTCTCCCAAATTTTGATGCCTTGGGAATTTTGAGAGAAAGAATTATTCTAGAGCCAATGCAGGTGGTAGGAATAGGAGCTTTATAGCAGAATACCATTGGGCATGTATCCTTGGACCTTAAGATTGGCCTAATTCGAGCACCTACTCTAATGCATATGATGGAAGGGAACACATCCTACCATATCATTTTAGGTAGTCTGTGGTTAATGGCGCACAAAGCAGTGGCTTCCACATATCATCAATGTGTGAAGGCCATTTGGAGAAATAAGCAAGTAATCATTGAAGCTACTGAGATGCCTTTTGATAGAGCAGAGCTTCATTTTGTTGAAGCAGCTTTGTATCAAGAATATGAGCCCAAAGGTGAGAATAGGATTCTTCCTTTCAATCCTATTGCTTTGCAAGAAGAAGAAGAAAAAGAGGAGGAAGAAGATAATGGCGAAGTGGTAGAACCAGAAAGGCCTTCCAAGATAAGAAGGATCATCGGGCCTGAAGGCTGGGTGGTATATGAATTCTGATTGTTAAAGGAAAGGGATGAGGAGAATGGCTAGCGTAATTCCCTTAATCAAATACAATAGCCAAAGAAAATTCATGCGGCTGAGGAGTGTGTGAAAGAAGCTCCTGAGTGCATAAATGATGGTGTCAAGAATGTGCAGGAAGAACTTGTTGGAGACAATCTAGGTGAAGATGAAGAAGATGAGAAAATGGTAAAGATTAGTAAGAATTTTCCTGAAAATGAGAGAGGAAATTTTATAGCTTTGTTAAAAGAATACAAAGATGTCATTCCTTGGAGTTATCAAGAGATGCCAGGTTTGAGTCTGAACTTGGTACTTCACAAGCTAAAGGTGGATCCTAATGCTAAGCTTGTGAAATAGCCACTGAGGAAGTATCGTTTGGATGTGGAAGAAAAGATAAAGCTTAGGGTGCAAAAGCTTTTAAAAGCAAGATTAATTGAGGAGATTGAATGTCCAAGCTAGTTAGCTAATATAGTCCTTGTAAAGAAGAAAAATGGCCAGATAAGATTCTGCGTGGATTTTTGGGATCTCAACAAAGCCTACCCAAAGGATGAATTTCCACTTCCTAATGTCGACATCCTTGGAGATGCAGCAGCTGGTCATGAGCATTTCTTTTTTGTGGATGGTTATAGCGGGTATAATTAGATCCTTATGGACCCAACAGATGCTTTGAATGCTGCTTTCAGAACACCCTTTGGGAGTTATTTCTATAGGGTGATGCCTTTTGGATTGAAGAATGCAAGTGCAATATACCAGAGAACCATGACGTTGATCTTCGGAGATATGCTACATAAGCAAGTTGAAGATTATGTAGATGATCTTGTAGCAGAAGTGAGAAATCCCTTTGAACATTTAGTGCACTTGAGACAAGTCTTTGAAAGATGCAGGGAGCATAACTTGAAGATGAATCCTTCCAAGTGTGCCTTTGGAGTATCTTCAAGGAATTTTTAGGGGTTTCTTATTCTTTATAGGGGAATTGATTTGGACCTTACAAAAGCTTAAGCGATAACTACTTTTAGTCCTCCTACTACCCTGAAGGAGTTGAGATGCTTTGTGGAAAAAGTTTCTTATTTAAGAAGATTTATTCCAGGATTAGCTGAGATTTTTAAGCCTCTTATGGAGCAGACAAAGAAGGGAGTAACTTTCATATGGTGTGATCAATGTCAGAAATCATTCAAGAAGATTCAGATGATATTGGCAGATCCCCACACTATGGTGGCCTCTGTACATGGTAACCCTTTACTATTGTACATAGCAAATATGGAACAATTCTTGGGAGCACTGTTAGTTCAAGAGCAAGAAGTGGTGGACAAGCTGGTGTACTATATAAGCCAACTCATGAAGGGAATAGAGTTAAGATATTCAACTGCTAAGAAAGTATGTTTGTCTTTAGCTTTCACTATGACAAAGTTCAATCATTACTTTCTAGGACATCGTGTGTAGCTGGTGACTAAGAGTAATCCCGTGAAGCATCTCTTGACGTGACCCTAGTAACTATCAGGAAGAATGGCACAATGGGCCATCCAGACATCATGTCTTGATATCGAATGCATATGACCAACTGCCTTTACAAGCTAGGCAATGGCTGATTTGCTAGCTAATTTTCCAGGGATAAATGATTTTTCACCCCCTCAATAGGAAATTATGGTGATAGAGAAACAAGAGTGGTTAATGTATTTTGATGGGTCATCTATAATTAAAGGAAGAAGGATATGAGTAGTCTTAAAGTCACTAGGGGAAGAGCATATGTTTTCCTATAAACTACATTTCCCTTGTTCTAACAACGAAGTGGAATATGAAGCCTTATTGATAGGGTTGAAAGCTGCCAGAAGATTAGTCATAAAAAGGCTGAAAGTATTTGGTGATTTCGAGTTGGTGATAAAGCAAGTTGAGGGAATTTATGGAGCGAAGAATCCTAGCTTGGCTGCTTACAGAGGTGCGGTACAATGAGTTGTGGAACACTTTGCTTTCATAGAGTACAAGGTGGTTAACGAAGGTGAGAACAAACTTGCTGATTCGCTAGCTACTCTGGCCACCAAGTCTATACTAAAGAAGAAAAAGATCACATTCCAAATTGAAAAGTAACCTAGTTTAGCTCAGGATGAACTATGTTTCCCTTAGAATTGGCGAGAACCCTTGTTAAAGGCAATGGCTCAAGGGAAGTGCGTTGGGTTGGAGTTACTAACAAACATGAAAGATTTCCTTAGAATCAATGGTGATTTGTTTCTTAGGGGAGTAGAAGGTTTGCTGATGAAGTATGTCTCTAGGCAAAAGGGATTGACATTGTTGCACAGATTGCACTATGATGTTTTTGGTGTAAACCTCCATGTCAGCCTCTAAAGAAGATTGCAAAGGTTAGGAGTCTTTTGGCTAGAGATGGCCAATGATGCTAAGCAAGAGTAACGAAGTTGTAAAACTTGCTCTGCTATCTCTCCAGATCAAGTAGAAGTGCTTAATGGTGAGTCGTTGGAAGAAGATTGACAGGAACCATACCTGAGGCACCTTTTACAAGGTATTTTACTTGTTGATCATGTACAAAGAGAGAAGTTGAAAAAATATGTAACTAGGTTTAAAGTAGTAAATGGGAAATTACTCAAAAGAAGTTTCCAAGGGAGATGGATGGTATGTATTCCTGCTAAAGAAGTTAATGGCATTCTTTCAAACTTGCATGAAGGAGAACCAGCAGGACATCTGGGTGGGAGAAAGCTGTGGCAAATGGCTTTGCACCAAGGATATTACTGGCCTGTAATGCAAAGGGATGCTCAAGACTTTGCAAGGAAGTGTCAAGAATGCCAAAGGCAGAGAGATGAAATACACACCAGCTATCAGAGTCTTCATCCAACTGTGGCTCCATATCCATTCCACAATTGGGGGCTGGATTTTATACCAGCGTTGCCATGCATGGTTTCATATATATAGCCAGGGGCAGACCTACAGTAGGGCAAAGGGGGCCATGCCGCCCCCACCCCCCCCCCCCCCCCCCCAACCCCCAAAAAAAAAAATTGGTATACAAAAAATTAAGTTTGCCCTTAAAGTAGTAAATGGGAAATTACTCAAAAGAAGTTTCCAAGGGAGATGGATGGTATGTATTCCTGCTAAAGAAGTTAATGGCATTCTTTCAAACTTGCATGAAGGAGAACCAGCAGGACATCTGGGTGGGAGAAAGCTGTGGCAAATGGCTTTGCACCAAGGATATTACTGGCCTGTAATGCAAAGGGATGCTCAAGACTTTGCAAGGAAGTGTCAAGAATGCCAAAGGCAGAGAGATGAAATACACACCAGCTATCAAAGTCTTCATCCAACTGTGGCTCCATATCCATTCCACAATTGGGGGCTGGATTTTATACCAGCGTTGCCATGCATGGTTTCATATATATAGCTAGGGGCAGACCTACAGTAGGGCAAAGGGGGCCATGCCGCCCCCCACCCCCCCCCCCCCCCACCCCCAAAAAAAAAATTGGTATACAAAAAATTAAGTTTGCCCTTAAATATTTAGATATTGACCTACAAGAAAAGAAATAAATAAATAAAATTCATTATCCTTTAAACTACAAAATCAAAATAAAAAAATAAATATGGATTAAACAAAAATGGTGCACAAAATAAGAGTTTCTTATTTTGTATGTTATACTTTGTTGATGTGTTTTATAATATGAAATGTTTAAGAAATACTTATTTTGTATTTAGTAGTTTGTTGAATATGAAATAGATGTTAGTTTTTATTTTCATAAATTGCTCTTTTGGTTTTAAGCTTTGGCCTCCCTCGGGTATGAATCCTAGTTCTGTCCCTGATTATCTCCAGAACAACAGTAGATGATAAGGCCTAAAATGGTCAAAACTTTTGTGCCACCTGGAGAAACAAACAAACTGGGTATTATGGACTCAGCCTGTGACATGAAAATTTATTGTGAAAATGTGGAAATGTCTATACTGGGACTCGATGGGTTTTGTTTCATTCCGGAGTAATCACTATCAATAATGGTGAAGTCGACTTACTTTGGATTGAGATCAGGTGCAATTGGTATAGATGGTTGAGATTTAAAGTTGTAAAAAACAACTTTAAATGTCAACCATTAAATATAAAAAATGAGGAAAAGTAAAAGAAGGAAAAAAAAGATTGTGAGGGACTTGGGTGAATTGCATGGTCTATCCTCTTGCTTTTTGTTTTTGTTCCAGCTGTTGGCTCGCATCAGTTTGGTTGCAACTCTTTGGTTGTTGTGTTGTTGCTTTCTGAGCTCTGTTTTAATGTTGCGTGTTGTTGTATACTTGGAATTCTTCTGACACTGTGTTTTATGTTTACAAATTTCCTCTCATGAATTTTTCACTAAGATTAATTTTCACCATTCATATTGAAGGGGAAAACAAATTATTTGCATGATATTGCATCAACTTAAATTAGGCTCTGAATATTAAGTTGGTGTTTAGCCAAAAATCAAGGGGGAACCATACACAAAAAGAGTACAAACCTTCGCTTCTTTCAATGTTCTCCAAAGTCTTGCCAATGAATTATTCCACATGCCCTTTTCGCTTGTCAATGTGTAGGTACAATAGTTCAGGGCTTACTATTGCACATAGATAGGGGGTGGGGCTAGAAATTTGTGTTTGGAGGGCTGAGGTAAGTTGATGGCGAACACCAGAGAAAAGCGGTGGACCTAATGGTAAGGGGAAATGATGAGTGTAAATAAAAAAAAGTAAAGAAAAGAAGAAGAAGAAGCAGGATGAAAAGATTAGAGGGGCAGTAAAATAAAAATAAAAATAAAAAGAAGATGAGATGCAAGAGTTACAGAGAGTGCACTATAAAAGAGAAAAAAGAGAAAGAAGATGAAGTAGAGAACGGGAAGTAATGTTAGAGAAGAGAAGAACTGGCACCATGAATTGAGAATTGAGAAAAGGAAAAAGAATATTTTCAAAAAAAAAAAAAAAAAACAATAATGACGCATCATACATTTTCCCATAATTGTCTTTTGTGGCAGATTGTGATTGAATGTTTCTATTAATATCACATGGATTCACCATTTTGTTTTTCAACAAAATCTATCGTGTAGGACGATTGTGACAAAGTGTACATAAAAAAGTGTGATAATAGTATTATTCAAAAAAAAGAATATATATATATATATATATATATATATATATATATATATAAAAAGGGGGATTCATTAGTGTGGAAGGTAGATTTTGGCAAAGTTTTGTAAAAAAGAAACTCACTTTATAAATGACATTACACACTTTTTTTTATTTACTAAAATACTTCTTCTTTTTTTGGGAAAAAAAAAAGAGATATTGAAGAATGAAAAAAAAAAAAAAAAGGATAAAAATGTATTGGATAAGCCAAATTTGGCTGACACGTTGGAAGGGGGGGGGGGGGGCAAAGCTTTGTTTTTAGGGTAGCTCAACTCTTTACAAAATTGAGTGTGTTCTATTTTTACCTATTGCTGGAGGGTTTTTTTGAAAAATTTTGGATGAGCAAACATACATGGCTCTGCCCCTGTACATAGACCAAATCAAGGCCTAATCTTCGATGGAACATGAAAATAAGGATAGCACTTCAAGGGGAGAGAGAGAGAGAGAGAGAGAGAGAGAGAGAGAGAGAGAGGTTACCCTTTTTCTTCTCTATGAGTGGTTGGTTATGAGGGAGGGTACCCGTTTTCTCAACCCTATTTTTATTTATTTATTTTTCTAGGATAAGACAATTAAATAGTTATTTGCTCTAAATCCTAGAGTTAGGATTTTTTCCCCCTATCTCATGGGCGCCTTTTGGGGCCAATCATATGGCCCCATGCCAACATTCCCCCACTAGCCCATGATAGAGGCATGATATCCTAAACATATCGCTCAATTGATTCCATCCACTTGTTCTACGCATACAAAGGGAAATCGTTCATGCAAACAAAAACCTAATATGTATGGTACAAAGCTGTATCCAAACTATTATAGTGACATATTGTTGTTGATAGAATATAAAATGAAACACTCATAGTGGGTCATATAATTTTTATTGTTTTATTTATGGCATAAAACAATGAGCCAGCGAAATATATTTGTTTTGCAAATCCAACTAATTACATCTATTTATGTGGACATATGTGTATTCTTAAATAGAATGTTCATATTTCAAAATCACTAATACTTGCAGACACTCGATTTTTGCACCCATAATTTAATCAAGGAAGATAGCTAGTGTGACCGTTCATGTACCCAAAATTTAGAGTTGCATTTCATTCATTAATTCATTCATTGCATATCATAAAAATGATCTTGAGGAACAGTCGCAACGGTGTGTTCGATTTCCAAATCAGACCGTCAGATTGAAAGATATCGCATGATCAAGTTTGCACGGTCTGCATTCATTTTGTTTGGGTGGAACAAACCGCGCATGATTAATTTAAATTAATTCTAATTGGTTAGACAATTAAAATTAATTAAATTATTTTGTAATTGGTTGTTAGTTAGTGTTAAAAATAGACTTGCTTGCATGGGAATAAAGTGGATAATCAAATAACAAAGAAGTTGTGGATAATCAAGACTTTTTGGAATATTTATCTACAAGATAATTATCACTTTAAAGACCTGAACATCTATAAAAGGGAATTAATTTTTAGAATATGGATTAAAATTGCATCTAAGTGCAATTCCTAGCTCAAAAATCCTTAAAAAAGGAGTCCAAATTGGACCAAAATTCAAACTTGGGTTCGGCAATCAAGAGGGCCATTCGGCACTCCCAAAGTGCCGATTGGACTTCCTAAGTGCCGATTGGACTTCCTAAGTACCGATTGGCACAAAATTGTGGCTCGGCCCGAGGAATCCTGGATTGAGATAAACTTCACCCTTTTCGATTTTTTAGAGATAAGGACGCGTCCTAATTTGTATCCGATTGTTCAGCTAATTTTTCAAAGTATTCCAAAATTCAGACACTTTTTGACCCCCCCCCCCTTTCTAACTCTTCTATTCTGATCTTTCAATTCCCCTTATGTTAAAGACGTTTTGGAGGCTTTTGTCCTAGGAACTTCTTTTTGTACGTAAAGTATTTTAGGCTTCGAAGAGGTGAAGAAACTTCTTTGAATTCTAAAATATTCTTTCATTAGAAAAGCATGCTAATGCAAGAGGTATTCTATTTTTTTTCTTTTCTTCTCCATTAATTTTTGCTGATGATGCATGAATATGTTTAACATGTTTTATTATTTCTTGTGCTTGATATATAATTACCATGTACTGCTTGAATTATTCTTTAACATGTTCTTAGATGATTGTTTATTGTGATTCTCTTGTGTTCTTAGAGGGGATAATAATATCATCAAAAAGATCAAAGTCTCTTGTACTGTTGGTTGAAGGAGGTGAGATGACAGGAGTTCGATGGAGAATGTGAACACATTATTTAAGCAAATTTACTATTTGAAAAGTTGTCAAGAAATCCAAATCAATAGATATCTCCTCCATAAACAGTGCTTTTACTGGTCCAACCAACATCTCAACTTCCACTTTTTTTTTTTTTTGAGCAATAGACCTCGTCTTTCATATAATTATCAAAGACATAATTATTTCAATTAAGAAAAGTTAAGGTAAATTGGTGTTGATAATCTAGTTTACCTGCTATAACACACTTTCTTTGTCCTCTTGAGGTTGAGATACCCCTTTAACATTTGATCTCCAACCATGGTAACAGTGTACACTTCAAATCCCAATACCTATAATGAAGTGAACTCAAATAAATGATAAATTGGGCAAAACTATTATGGAACTTTGACACTCCATGCTAATGTAGCCTTTAGAAAATAATCTATAATGTTGTTACCTTGCCTCTTGGCCTTCAGTTAATGCTCCCTTAAAATAGTAGAAGCCAAAATAAAATCACATAACTTGTCAACCACAACAAATATGACTTCCCTAGACCAGAAAAAGTGAGTCTATATATTAAATCTTACTTTGAGCATAGGCTTTGATAAAAACACAATTTGAGTTAGACTATCCATCATTTACTGAGGTAGAGAATAAGTCATTCACAACAACTTCTTTCTTACCTTCATGAAGATATTGATGGAAATATGCATGTACACAGTGGAAAATTAACGCATCCACTTTATTCGCAATTGACAACATGTACTATGTAAATTTCAGAATTTAAGAACAAGAGAACGTACCTTAGTGTGGTGAAATTCAAAACCGAAGATCAGAAGCACTTGTGAACACTTTCAATTTTCACTCCAATTCCACTAACGCCCAAGAAGTGTGGTCTCTCAATCAATTTTCCAAGAGTAAATATCAAAGTGTGTAACACTCACATACACATTATTTCACAATGATGTCTCTCTTTTTCATGTCTTAAAATTTTGTATGTTTCTCTCCTTATAACTGATTATCTAATTTGGCTAGCATTTTGGGCCTTTCTAATTGGGCTTTAGTATGTGGTTTGAAGTGGGACCAATAAGACATTAGCTCCAATGGGCTTTGGGCTTTCAGTTAACTCTTGACAAGTCCAAAGTTACTATTAACTATATTTAATATCACTATATAAATATAGTTGTACTCTACGTCTTATTTATAAATTATATCCCAAGACTTTATTATACATGCAACCCCTTCATAAAATATTCGTAGTAATACAAAGTCATGAATATAGACTGCCACTATGTAAATTACTACATCTTATCCTCGAGTACCCGGTTTAATCCTTTAAAGTTATTCAATATATATTTATAAAATCCAATTTCATAAATATATACTTTAGTAACTTCTTACCAAAGTGGTTAGGCGTAACTCTCTGAATAACTGATCCATTAAACTTATCTCAATGGAATATTTTATATTTCCGTTAAGAGACTATAAATTTCATCTTGAGAATATATATTCCATCAATACTAAATGTGGCTGCCCAACATATTGAGATTTTGACCGTAACTTTAAATCTCACTCTTGATATATCAAAGTAACTTATACTTCATGATCAAGTCCATTATTCTCTCAGGATTAAGAGTTCATGCAAATATAAGTCGTGAGACTTATTATTCAATTGACAGTAGTTAGGAGAATAACAAATCACACAGTAATCCAGTTCAATATGTCTTAACTCTTAAAACATATCAACATACCAACTAGAAGTCTCCACTTCCATGATCAAGACAAATCATCTTAGTTGATATGTTATAGTCTTCATAGATGAAATGCCCAATTTCATCACCAACTACGAACTAAAATTCTGAGTTTACAAAGAACTTGTGATCTATATCTTCTGTGACTAAATCACATACTATGCATCTCATGGACTATATGATAATGTCTCATATTCATGTTACCATTATTTTAGATAATAATAAAACAACTTTATTAATCACAATATTAAGTCATACATCAAGACATATATAAAATCATACATAGCATCATATAATAGGATTTAAGGACACTAATCCTAACATATCAATATCTAGATAAGGCATAATATTGGCTGCTTTCTCTCTTCTAGACAACTCTGCTTGCATCTCTACAAATTTACAATATAGTATGCATGTGAGTCTTGTATTACAACAACTGATTATATGGAGTACACCAACCATAATACTATGAAACATTATAGTTGACAACAATATTAAAAAATTCAAGTACTCTAATGGAATTTGAAAGAGGGAATTCTTGTTTGGAATTCACATCCTTTCTCATAGTGTGGAAATTCATACAAATTACCAAAATTTAATAGTTAAACCAAAATTTATTTTTGGTAATCTAACACCAAAGCATCAAATATTCTTTTATAGGCGAAAAATACAAACAAATAAATCACATCCTAACTTTCTTCGCTTATTAGGATGAGTAAGTTACTCAAGTATGACTTATAATAATATAAAAAAAAAAAAAAAAACACTCTGGTATGAATTTTATGTACTAATAACACTAACAAAGATACTCTTGACAAAGAAATCATATTCACTCATTTGTTACACTCTACGTGAATAGATTGTAACATTGACTTCCTTAATTTCTTGTTCCAATTCCACGCCATTTCTCACATTGCAAAAATGCATAAAACTAATGAATTTCAACGTTTTATCTAGTAACTGACCAACCAATTTTGCCTATGAATCATGGGCCAGGAAAATGGACACTAATTGCACGGCTGATATAAAGCTTCTAAGATAATAGATTATGGATGAATCTTGCAACTCAATGTGTCAACTTCAAGGAATTGGGTTAAGCCAGGAATGTTCTCAAGGTCAGTAAACTTGCGCCGAGATGCAGATATGACTAGCTCCCATAGCTGCTTGTAAAAGTACTCTTGTGTTTATGGATATATGCTTTTCCATTTTGTATTTATTGTTTGCCCTCAGCCTGATAAAGAAACAATAAGATTAGAAATTGTTGAGAAATTTAGACCCCGATTGATAGAATTAATAAGTTTTAAACCTAAGTTGTTAATTAGATTTATTATGAATAAACTTTTTTAAAACAAACTAACATCAATATCATGTAAAAATCATGTAGCGGAAAAGTAAATAAGCCAAGATATGATGAACCAAGGAAACTAATGAAACAAACTAGTTTCACAGTAAAAGAAACTTGGGGGGAAACCCTCCCAAAAAGTAATTCACTATAATAAAGAGAGGTTTCAAATCTAGTACAAAACCTTTGTTTCTAGACTCTACAATCCTTGTAGATGAACTTACAACAGAAACCTTCTACCGCGTCAGAATCTCTGAACTCTTCAATATATGAACGCCACCCTTTTGCACGGATCCCAGTATGTAACTAACCAATGATGGACAGCTCCCAGTACATGACTAACTCACCAACTTAAAGAAGATGTTAGTTGCAAAGTTCTTCACTTCATTAACAATGAAGATCAAGAAGCACTTGGTTACAAAACCCTAAGTCGCAAAGACGGAGTAGCTTCTTTAAGAGATAATAAGGCATCGGTCACCTTTTGCATGTGTTCTCCTTGTATTCTCTTCTGTGAAGGCCTTTAAAATAAGTCTTATATATGTCTAGGGTTGTGAGAAAAGAAACCCTACACATACATGTCAGCATGGACCGAAAATTAAATGTGGAAATTTGAATTTGTAATTCTCGATAGATACAATATTCGTCAACAGCTGTCAAGTCCTCAATAGATAGTTATCTATCAAGAGCTATTGAGTTTTAATGAATCAGCACTTCTTCACTTGTTTCTTAGATAGACTTGCATGGCTTTAACACTTGAACTTGAAAACTTTTTCCTTAAAGTATTAAACACATCCTAGATCTACCCAATTACAAGTAAAGTGCGTTTTGTCAAAGAATTAGCCAATTATATAAAATATGTCCTTAACAAAAATGATTGAGACCATATGTTAAGGTCTAGCCTGGTTTCTCACTTTTTAAAAATAAAATGCTATTGAGGTTTTGCCAGAGCAAAGGAACAATAAAACCAAGAAAGTTATACCTTTTTCTTTCAATTTGTGCTCAAAAGAACATATAATTAAGAAGACATAACTTATTGAAGGTGATGCACAACAATGTAATTAAACATGATTAATTACAATTATAGAGAATTGTTAAAATTAGAGTTTGGAAATAAAAGTGGTACACGTAAACTGAGACTGGAGCATCAAAATTGTATACATGAAGATGAAGTGCAACTCCAACACTTGTTATTCGAGACACAAGCTTCAATAAAATATATATTTTGCTTCTAAGCCAAAAGGGACTGCCAAAATAATCAAGAGTATAACCTGCAAGAAAAACACATTTTTGCCAGTCTACTAAAAAAAATACAAACCTTCTCAAGTACTTCCAAAAAATCTGCATGACACACATAACGGAGGAGTGGTCGGATAAGGGAAAAGGAACAGAAAAATGGCATAAAATCTGCATGACAGTAGAAGAAAAGATGAGCTTATCACTGGTTGTCTTATCCCTATACACATCTATGATAGAAATAATGAAGTGTGAGGGAAAATCAATAGAAAGATCCTCAAGAAGGGACAACAGAAAATGAGCACGAGACTCAATGATAGAGTTGTAGTAAGAGAGAGGATGAAAAACAAAAGTCATCACCATGTTCAAGAATCTAGGACCTTTAGCAAAAGGTTGACATGATGTAAACTAACACTCACCCCAATCAGCTAGGTGCTCACAAAAAGCAGAGATCATCTCGTCTTTGGACACAGTTCGTAGACAATCACAATCTGGGTAGTCAAGATGCGCAACCCTCGGAACATGGAGCACATCGAATACCAACTCTGGTGTGACTACTGTGCACATAACTCGAATGCGAGTATGAAAGAAAGGTATTGAAGTATCAATTCCATGCATATTGGAGTAGAATTCTTGGATAAGCATGGAAGTACAAGTGATCGGGACGTCAGACATTAACTCCCATTCCGGACTATGAATGACATTGGGAAGGTCAGTGTCGGCGAAATTCGACAAAATAACTTGGTGTTCCAAATGAACACCTTGTTTAGAGAAGCTATCCGAGAAGTCCTTTTGGGCTTTCTCATCACGGAATCGAACAAAAGAAGGAGTACAATCAGAGGATGAAGAGGCCCTAGAACGAAGAGGGTTATAGGATGGAGCAAACTTACGTTTTGGTGTCATTGACACACTAACGTAAACTAGAGAGAGAGAGGGGGAAGAAGGAAACACTCAGAAAAGTCCTAACATATTTCAAATATAACAAGTATATTGAAAGGAAAGAACATATGCATAAAAAATGCATGAATATGTGACATGCAATTTAAAAGACATCATGGGCTCAGCTCGATCCGATTCTACCAGCACACAATCAAATTGCACACATCTAAATGCATAATAATACAATTATAATGCTCATGGAATGCAATGTATGAGATTTGAAATTCAATTTGGTAACAACCCATCACAAAAATTTCACAAAACTTAACAATTTTGAAAAACCCCAAAATTTTTCAAAAACTCAAAACTCAGGTATGAATGCATGAAAAGATCATGAGGAAAGAGAGAAAGAGAGATCATACCAAGTGATTTGAAGCAAGAAGGCTGAAAATCACGTGGGTTAAGGGTTTTGAGAGAGAAAAGAGTGTTTGGGAGATGAACATGTGCGGACAAATCGAGAGAGATCGAGAGAATGAAGTTCGAATCGTGCTGAAACAAATATATAGAACCTTAGTAAACCTCGACAGATAGAGGTGTCGAGAGGTATCGAGACAAGTGTCGAGGTAGGTGTCGAAAACACAGGCGTCAACAGATTGCAGTTGTTGAGGAGGTGTCGAGGAATAAAACATCAAACACGAAAAAGAAGCTTGATTGATCTACCACTGTCAAGAAGCTATCTAGAGGCTAGGAGATTTCTCCATTGATCCACCTACAGTCGTGAAGCTATCGAGATTGCGATAAGAAACAACTTAAGATCTCGACATATTGGCCAGGTGTCGAGAGGTGTCGAGAAGGAATCGAGACGGCTTAAAAACAGTTTTTCAAGAAGAGAAAAACACAGATATGAATGCAATCAAATATGCAACTTAGCCAATGACTCAACTAACATTTTAACCTCTCAAAAACATTTTCAATCAATAGAGAGTTAAGCATTTAGCTCCCACACACACACACACTAAACAAGTCTAACCAATTTTATATTTCAAAAACAAGTTAAGACAGTTTAGTAAGCATACATCAACACATGTAAACCTTGTGATGACCAAATCACATTGTACCTGCACATGTATCAAGAGTAGCAAAGAATATTGCGTGTTGTGTGTGAAAAATATTGCAAGATTGCACAAGTGTCTCTATGTTATGATGATTTGAGATATGAGAAAATCACTTTAACTCACATGCAATCATAACTGTTTGATAGGGACTATCACCTTTGAGGTACATCCTATAACTCCCACATCTCCTAGAAAACACGTTTACAATCATATTTTAAAGCATTTTGTTCTTTTTGCTTTATTTCTTTGCATATTTTATTTTTATTAAGCAAATCATGCATGGGTATACAAAAGAGAGAAAAGAAATACTCAATTATGTTAAACTTTTTTGACATTACACTTTTCCTATGCTGAAACATATAGATGTCATTGACATTGCATTTTTGCTATATCAAAGCATACAGATGTCATATCATGATTGGCGGGTAACAGTGGTGAGATGGTTATTAATGTCTTTCTATTAGGATTTTCTAGTCCTTCCCGTCAAAAAGAGTGATACGAGTGTTAAGTACAAGAGATCAATTAACCTTACTCATCACAAACAGAGAACCACAAAGCTCACTTGCTTAGTTGTACATAAAAATGCTCATCTAAACTACAAGAAATACAAAGTTTAGAGAACTTTGTTTTAATGGCCATTTTGAGGTTCACAAGAACCAATGTACACAAATACACACTGTTTTTGTATTTTTTCTGAATTTTTCATTTTTTCTTAAACAAAAACAAAATAGCTAAAACTGAAAAACTAACAACCAAAAACATATAAAACAAAACAAAGCAATGCATAAAACTAGATGCAAATGCATGAGAAAGAGAAAGGAGAGAAGAAGATCAATCTATGGAGATAACACCAATGTTTTGACGAAGGAATTCAAAACGTTTGCTGTCCAGAGGCTTGGTGAAAAGGTCAGCCTTTTGATCATTGATGTAAATAAACTCAAGAGTAAGAGTATCATCTTCGACAAGCTCCCTAATGAAGTGGGGTTGAATCTCTTTGTGTTTGGTTCGTGAATGTTGAACCAGATTCTTAAAGATGTTGATGGCACTGGTATTGTTACAATAGATGGTGAGATGTTCTTGACAAAGACCATAATCATGGAGGAGTTTTTGCATCCGTAAGAGTTAGGTGCAATAGCTACCGGCAGTAATGTACTTAGCTTCAGCAGTGGATGAAGAAATGGAATTCTGCTTTTTGCTTATCTAAGAGACAGGATTATTACCCACATAAAAAAACCCCCCAATGTACTCTTTCTATCATCAACATTCACGGTCTAATCGGCATCAGAGTACCCAGCTAAGATATCGTTAGTGTCCTTGCTGTACCACACACTAAAATCAGCGGTGGTTTTGACATACTTTATGATTCTTTTTAAAGAAGTCATATGAGACTCTTTGGGATTAGCCTAATATCGTGCACACACACCAACACTATAACTAATGTCAGGTTTACTAGCAGTGAGGTAAAAAAGACTACCTATCATGCTTCTATATAGAGATGAGTCAACACTTATACCTAACAAGTCAACGGTGAGTTTAACACTTAGGCTCATAAGGGTTCTAACAGAACTAGCAGATTCTAAACCAAACTTTTTCACAAGATTCTTAGTATATTTAGATTGAGATAGAAATATACCTGAATCTTATTGACAAATCTGCAATCCAAGGAAGTGAATTAGCTCTCCAATCATGCTCATCTCAAACTCGGCTTGCATGAGTTTTGAGAAGCCATGAGCAAGTTCATCCTTAATCGATCCAAAGATGATGTCATCAACGTAGACTTGAGCAACAATCAGCTCGCCATCTTCCTTCTTGATGAAGAGAGTCTAATCAGCCTTTCCCTTTCTAAACCCATGTGATACCAACTATTGTATGAGTCGATCATACAAAGATCTAGGTGCTTGCTTTAGCTAGTAAAGTGCCTTCTTAAGATACAACACATGAAGCCTTTTGGTTGAGTCACATAGACATCTTCTTTAAGTAGCCCATTTAAAAAAGTAGTCTTTACGTCCATCTAATAAAGCTTGAATTTTAACTGGCAAGCTAAGGCAAGGAGAATTCTGATGGACTCCATATGAGCAGCTGGGGAAAATGTTTCATCATAGTCTACTCCTTCCATTTGTGAGTATCCTTGAGCTACAAGCCGAGCCTTGTTGCAAATCACATTGTCCTCCTCATTAGTCTTATTGTGGAACATCCACTTTGTGCCGATGATATGCTCACCCTCCAGTCTAGGTACTAAAGTCAATGCATCATTCCTTTGAAACTAAAGCAGTTCATCATGCATTGCTTCAACCCAACTTTCATCTTGAAGAGCTTTCTCAACTTTAGTGGGTTCAACTTGTGACAAATAACAAGAATAAGACACAAAGTTAGTAACACATTTATCAACTATTCATTTTCTTAATGTGAGTTCATTCATGTTTTCCACAATATCTTCTAGAGGATGGTTTAGCTTAATCTTGGAGGAAGGGCCTTTCTCTTCGTGGGGTTCAAAATCTGGTGAAGTTGGTATATTTGTAGAATCTTCCATAACACTGGGAGTACATGGAGTACTTGGAAATATTGGGTCTTGTTCAATGATTTCTTGAACTTCCTTCGACTTAGGAGGAAGAATTTCTTTGGAAAGTTCCTCAATGCTTTTCTCAGTACTAGAATCTGCAGACTCATTAATAACAACATTCATTGTCTCTATTACCTTCATGGTCCTTTTGTTGTATACCCGATAAGCCTTACTTGTAGAGGAGTATCCTAGAAATATTTCTTCATCACTTCTGGAGTCAAACTTTCTCACATTCTCTCTATCCTTAAGGATAAAGCAAGTACTTCCAAATATTCTGAAATACTTTACATTTGGCTTCCTTCCTTTACATATCTCATATGGAGTCTTCTTTGTGTCGGGTCTGAAATACACCCTATTAACTGTATGACATACAATGTTAATAGCTTTTCCCCACAAGTTTCTGGCCACATCCTTATTGTGCAACATGGCTCTGGCCATCTCGTGAATAACCTTGCTCTTGTTTTCTACTACACCATTCTGCTGAGGAGTAATAGGAGCAGAGAATTCTTGAGAGATACCTGATCTTGTACAAAAGGACTACCTATATGAGTTCTCGAATTCTTTACCATGGTCACTTTGAATTCGATCAATTTTCAGGTTCTTTTCATTCTGCAGTCTTGTGCATAAAGCTTCAATGTGCTTAGGAGCATTAGACTTGGATCGTAAATAAAAAGTACAAGGAATATACTCAATTTCACTGCTAATGTTATCCAAATATAGTTCCAACTCGGTTGGACTACTCTTCCAAGTGAACCTCCAACTCACGACTGATTTCACACAATCAAACCTTCTTGATTGAAGTTGTCATTTGCATCATCATGTGTTGTTCTTGAATAAATTACAGATTCTATGCATGTTTAGGCATATTTTTGGATTTCTTAGTTTAAATTTGAAGTATTTTAGGTTTTTTTTTTTCAATATAAAATTTGAATTCATAAATTAAAAGATGTTCTAATCTAATTGAATGTTGGAAAGGTTTTATAATTGAGTTTATGTGATATGTTGTGCACTCAGTATCAAGGGTGCATATGCAGGCCCAATAACCTATGTATGTAACATTGTCCTTGGTATGCAGCCAATAACTTGTATATGTAACTTCATCCTTGGTATGTAGCCTAAACCAAATTAGGCTTAATGATCAAACTTGCTTGATATCATGTTTTCCCATGTGATATGTGATTTTGTTAACTGTGAACCTATGGGATTAAGCTTATAAATAATAAATTATTTCCCATGATTTTGTCTTTGACTTTTCCATAATAACTTGATTTCAATATGTTCAGAATAGGATTTTCACTAATGATATTTGATTTGTTCAGATTTGATTTTTTCCAATTTGATAACTAATTGGACATGGTAATTAGGTTTAAGTTGTAACACAATGATTTTTTTCCATTAGAGGATTCCTCGATTGACTTAGGTTATGAAACACAATGAATGAATGTTGGTCCACGGGCTAGTTAAGTTTGGGTGAATTACACTTTCCCAAGTCATAAATCCAATTCCAAATCTAGAATTCAGTGCATATTCCTTTGTAAGGGGGTGCAAGTTAGTTTTCAGACCTAAACCTGGTGATGACTCTCAAGCCTTCGCTTTTTAGCCCACTCGGCTATGACGTACTACTAATGCAAACATCTAGTGTCTAGAATAGTGAGCTCACACTTTAGTGTCACGTCTATAATATAGTAAATAAATTTCTTAATTAAATTTTTTATTTTATATCTATAAGTTGATATATTATAAGTAATTAAATTTAAACAATTTCTAATATCACTTAGGGCTATGAATGATTGTGATGTGATGTGCTTTAACACCAAGCATACCTCATAAGTCTTGACCAACTTTTGGTGCAAACAACCAAAATAGAATAGAATGTGGATTTAAAATTTGTTAATGGCACAATACTGATGGGCCTAAAATGTATTGACCCTCTTTGGTAAATTAATCATTTAATTAGCCAAGTTAATTAGTTAGATTCAATTACATGCAATAAGCATGGTAGCACAAACAAATCACCAAATAACTAAATGTAGTGGAAAATAAATTTGACATGGGTGATTTGTTTTCGAATGGGGAAAACCATCGAGGCAAAACCCCATTGGGTGAATTTAAGGTCACTACTCCCGAGAATCCACTATTATCAAAACAAGCAGTTACAAGTAAAGGAATCCCAATACCTTATACCAACTTACAGTGGAACCCTTACCCCAATACCCAATTGGACTTGTAATGTAGTGACAATCTCTCCTTTCAATGCACGACTCCCAGTACATGACTAACCAATTGATGCACGGATCCCAATACGTGATTTACTCCTTTGCACGAATCCAATTACGTGACTAACACACCAACTTAAGGAAGATGTTGCTTGCAAAGTTCTTCAGTTCATCCAATGATTAAGATCAAGAAGCTCATTGGTTAAAAAACCCTTGGTGCAAAGACACAATAACTTCTTCAAAGAATATGATGAACTAGGGCAAATTGTCCCCAATCACAATATTTGTGTTACAACGATTGCAACAACCTTTGCATCCACTATGACGGCCCTTAAAATAATTCTTATATATGTCTACGGTTGTGAGAAAAGAAACCCTACATAAATACACTTGGATATGCGTCAAATCTGATCTAGAAATCTAAATTTCGTAATCCTCGATAGATACAGCTTCTGTCGAGCTTCTGTCAAGTGGCTATCGAGCTTCTGTCGAGAAGTTGTCGAGCTTCAACATTAAAACCCTGATAGATGTGATTTGTCGAACTTTAATGAATAGCACTTCTTCACTTGTTTCTTGAACAGATTTGCATGACCTTAATACTAAACTTGAACTCTTATTCCTTAAAATATTAAACTCATCCTAGATCTACCCAATTACAAGTAAAGTGCATTTTGTTAAATGATTAGCCAATTTACATAATGACATATGTCTCTTAACAAGTTCTACATATGTCCTAACAATCTCCTCCTTTGGCAATTCATGACAAAACCATAACAAACAAATAAATTATGAGAGAAGTCTTAAATCGCTAAACTCAAAATTAATTGTTGAATACAATAAAATTTAACCCTAATAAAAATTCTTGAAAAACTTTGCAAGAAGGGATTTCATGGCATGATAGATTTTGACAACTTGTCTTTTTGAAACACTTTATACAAAATTCATCAAGGTATCTTAGTGTGAAACAGAAATAAAGATTGTGTACATAAAGAAACATGTGTATAAAGAAAGAAAAAAAACAACAAATGGAGAGATAGGTGAAAAAACAACATACATCATATATATATATATATATCAATAAAAGTACAATGTATGTAACTGAAAGGTCACAAGACCAGTGTACAAAAGGATAATGTAACTAAAGATAAAGAAAAGAAAAGTACATAAAGTCCTCACTACATCCTTCAAAATATAGACACTCCCCCTAACAAAAATGTTCTATACTAACTCTCCCTCTAAGTACAAGACTACTCTCATCATCCAAAAACTACTCCTCATTTTTGTCATGAATGACAAAAGGTAAGTCACTAAGAGGTCATCATCTCTGCATCATCAAAAGAGCTAGCATCCTCATCACCATCATCAGCACCACCATCACCATTATTAGATTCTAAAAGTTTAGAACAATTGGTAAATCGCGAACACAAACTTGTCTAGATATAGATCCTAAAGTTTATAGGTATTATTAGACAATGCTTAAGGTGATACAAGTCAAGATTCAAGAACATACAAGCTGTAGAAAGAAGAATTCGAAATCTGCCTGGTTTGATCGATCGAAAGACAGGCTTAACCAATCAAAATACGGGTTTGCAGAATTTTAAGTTCGGCCCAATAGTAGTTCAAGCCCAAAAAGGATTAGGGTTTCAGATCTACTTCTTTTAGTATATAAAGGAAGCCCTAAGCATGTTTTTTATAAGGCTTTTTAGAGAGGGAGGAGTGTGCCTCTTTTAAAGATCTAGGATTTTGTACCCAAAAGCTCTCTAAAGTCTTTGTTGAGTTGTGTGTTGAATCTTCTGTGAGATCTAGAAGTGTTTACCTTCATACATACATAAAGCTATCAAGATCAAGATTCACTCAAGAACTTGAGGATCTCTTCAGTTGCTGCATAAAGAACTTTAAAGAATATCTAAAACCTTTAAGTGGAGGCTTAAAGTCACAAGTAGGTGAACTTGTGGTTGCTGCAGATCAAGAAAAGAAGTAATCCATGGACTCGGAGTTGTTAAGTGATCGTGTTGTAAGTTTTCTACATGAGCTAGTAATAGAATGTTAGTGGTCTAAATACTATTGTAAAAACTTCAATTCTTTCATAGTGGATCTGTTTTTACCTTGAGGATAGCTAGGTTAAATCATCCCCAAGTTTTTTACTGGTTAGGTTTTGCTAAGTCATCATATCATCTGTTCTTTATTTTTTCACATTATTTGCATGATTTGATATTATTGTGTTAACCTAGATTTGAATAATAAACCTAATAATCAACTTGGTTAATTAATTAGGTTAAACAATCTAGTTTAAAGGGATCTAAAACTTAACAACTATCCTCATCATCGGAAGCCTCTAGAGAAGGAGATGGAGTAGGAGAAGCAGTGAAACCACTGAGGCAAGCCTGTCATCATGCAATATAACTGACACGAGTGTTCACCTGACACAACTCATCAGAGAGAGTGTCGAGGATCGATGTGATGAAGTGACAAGGGAAGTATAGAGAGGTCCTCTACGAGGGATAACAAAAATAGAGCATGAGGCTCTGTGATGGAGTCATAGTGAGATAGTGGAGTAAGAACAAATGTCATCACCATATTTAGGAACCTTGGACCTTTGGTAAAGCTCAAGTATGGAGTATTTAGCTTACCACCCCATAGAGAAGAAGTCTCACAAAAGTGAGAGATGAGATCGTCTCTAGGCACGGTCTGGAGATGAGCACAACTAGGGTTGTTAGGATGCGCTACCATAGGAAAATGCAGCACATCAGATATAAGATCCGGGGTTACCACAATACGTGTACCTCAAATGAACGTAGCAAATCGAGGCACAAAGGTATCAATGCCGTCTATATTGGAGTAAAACTCCTGTATAATCATGATGGGACATCTTAAAGGACTCTCACAAAGAGAATCCCAACCCCAAGTCCTAACGACTTTAGGGAGAGAAATTTCAGAAAAATTTGAAAGAATGACCTGGCATTCCAAATGAACGACGTGTCGCTAAAAGTTCTCCGAGAAGTCCTTTTCGGCCTTCTCATCATGGAACCGAACATGAGGAGGGGGAAGAGAAGAAGAAGACTCTGAACCATGAAGAGGGTTCTGAGCAAGAGTAGATTTGCGCTGTTTGGGTGCCATGCCCAGTCTATCTAAGAGAGAGAGAGAGAGAGAGAGAGAGAGAGAGAGAGAGAGAAGAAAAACATAACACAATCACAACCAGAATGAATATAAGGAAAATAAATTATACGTATGCATGAAATATGCATGACCATATGACGTGCTAAACATAAATTACGTCATGGGTTGAAACCTAATCCAAACCTATCAGCACACAATTTCCAACAATTAAGCACACATCTAAATGCATGAAACATTGTGAAATGCAAATGGAATATAATGCATGATCATATATGATTAATTAAACGACACCTAACCCAAAAATTTCACTAAAATCTCAAAAATTTTCAAATATCCCAAAAATTTCGCAAAACCCCCCAAAAAACCTAAGTCTAATGCGTGAAATGCATGAAGAATGAAGGATTAAAGACCTTTACCAGTGAAGAAATGCAAAATCTAGGTTGAAATCCAAGTGGGTAGAGAGATTTGAGTGAGGAAGAGAGTGTTTGGGAGAGAAAAGGATTTTTCTATCGAGAGAGAAGGGGAAAAAATAAATTTAATTTCGCGTTCAGCCCTTAAGTATAAAACATAGCTCGATGGATTGAGAAGCTATCGAGATTTTTCAAGCACTAAATCTCGACAGATGTAATATGTCGAGGTGCTTTTGACGATCTGTTGACGGCAAAATTACCTTGATAGATTGAGAAGCTATTGAGAAGCTATTTGCCATACAGAAGGTCTCTCGATGGATCGAAGCAGCTGTATAGATGCTGTCGAGATTGCGTTAAGAAATACTTTAGAAATCTCGATGGATCGAAAATCTGTCGAGAAGCTATCGAGATGGAAGAAAGAAGGCTCGATAGAAGAGGAATCTATCGAGACAGTTGTCGAGCTTGAAGAAAAAGAGTTTTTTAAGGAGGAAAACACATAAAGATGAATGCAATAACCAAGCTACACAAGCATAGATCCAATCAACAAGTTAAGCTCTCAAAAATATCTCTCAACATAAATGCAAAGCATTCAAGATCCAAAACACACACACACTAAACAAGTCTAACAAATTTTATATTTCAAAAACAAGTTAAGACAATTTAGTAAGTATACATATACACATGTATTCCTTGTGATGGCCAAATCACTTTGTAGTTGCACATGTATCAAAAGTAGCAAAGAATTTTTGCGTGTTGTGTGTGAAAACCATAGCAAGATTGCACAAGTTTCCCATGTTATGACAATTTGAGACATGAGAGAAACAATTAAACTTACACACAATCATAACTGCTTGATGGAGACTATCACCTTCAAGATATATCCTATAACTTTCACATCTCCTAGAAACGCGCTTGTAACCATATTTAAAAGCATTTTAATTCTTTTTGCTTTTGAATATTTTTGCATATTTTATTTTTGAACATATCATGCTAGGCACATATAGAGAGAAAAGAAATATCCAATTATGTAAGCCAAAAACATCACAATTTTGCTATGCCAAAGCACATAGATGTTATATATGATTGGTGGGCTTTAGTGATGAGATGGTCATTTATGCCTTTCTCTTAGGATTTTCTAGTCCTTTCCGTCAAAAAGAGTGATATGAGTATTAAGTGTAAAAGAGACAAACTTAATTGTACTCATCACAAACACGAGCCACAAAGCTCACTTGCTTAGTTGTACGTTAAGATGCTCATATAAGCTACAAAAGATACAAGGTTTAGAAAACTTTGTTTCAATGGCCATCCAAGGTACACAAGTACCAATATACACAAAACACACACTATTTTCTTTTTCTTTTTTTTGATTTTTTAATTTTTATGAAAAAATAAAGTAAAGCAAAATTGAAAAAAAATAAATAAAAACATGTTAAACAAAGCAAAGCATAAAAACTAGACTAACTCAAACGTAGGAAAGCAAAACACACAAGTAATGCATAACCATAAGAAAAGTGAGGGGGGGGGGGAGAGAGAGAATAAGTGACTGAATCACTTAGAGCATTTTTTCCTTCCAAACGTTAGTTTTGGAGGAAGAACCTTTCCTTTGTGTGAACCTTTGAATCGGAGGTGAGGGGAAGAATTGAAATCGTTCAAGTTCGAAAGGAACATGAGGGTCTTGAGAAGATCTCTAAAAGGAGTAAAAGAGGATGGAAACTGATTTTGGTTTCCAGACGAGAGCATACTATTGATTTGTTGAGTGGTTAACCACTTGTAGCAATTTAGACGAGTATGCCCTGAAGCTCCAAAGTGATGACAGAGATGCAGCTTCTTTGGTTGAGACTTTTTGTTATTAATCTTCTTAGTCCTAGGGTCTCTAGTCTCTTTCTTCTCTATCTTATGGGGTGTTCCTAAAATAGATTTGCCATTGTCTAAGTTCTCACTAGTTAGTTCAGTTTTACATTCAATGTTCTAAGAATTAATATTATTAGCAGGTAAGACAAATACAGTTACACTAGAAGAGGCAATTTTAGGAGAAGAGAAATCATACCCCAAACCGGTTCTATCAGAAGGAAATTTCTAGGAACTCAACATCTCATCGAGCTTTGCATTAGAAGTCCTCTCTAGTTGAGCTCTAACCTAGAACAGCTCCTCTTCAAGCTTCTTTGTCTTTTCAGCAAGGAATTTGTTCTCGAACCATAAAGCGCCAATGGTTTGATTTACTTCATCAACCTTTGTGGAGAGCTTTTCTTAGTTTAATTCCACATTACTGAGCTTCTTGGTGGCCAGCCTATACAGTTTCTCATGCTTCTTGAAAATCTTGTACAACTTAGCATAGGCTGTATGGATGTCATCTTGTTCATCAATTTTCTCAAATTTAGACTCCACCAAGTCCTCTTCTTCATCTACCTCTTCGACAATCCCCTCAGTAGGATTTACTGTGGTAGTGAAGGCATTCAAGATTCTCTCATCATCATTGTCATTTGACTCATCCTCAGGCTCAGTGTCACTCAAGGTAGTAGTAAAAGCCTTGCTTTTCCTAATTGCCTTGAGATATGTTGGACATTTTAGTTTCATGTGTCCAAAACCTTGACATTCAAAGCACTTTGGTCCGGAGGGAACAGTGTATTGACCATCATCCTTATCATCCTTCTTTCCTTTATTTTGGCTCTTGAATTATGAAAAACTGGATTGCTTTCGGTCTTTATCGAATCCTTTCGCATTAACATTCTTCATAAATTTCTTGAATTGCCTTGTGATGTAGGACTTCATCAAGGAATTTTCATCATTAGAATACTTATTAGTCTCATAGCTCTTGGCCTTTAGTGCCAAGCTCTTTCCCTTGCTTGGTTTCTCGATCCTAGTCAAACCCAACTCATATGTTTGCAAGTTGCCAACCAGCTTTGTCAAAGAAATTTTGTCAATGTCCTTTGATTCTTCAATGGCAGTGATCTTGGCATGGAATCTCTCAAGCAAAGATTTGAGCACCTTTCTTACAACCATGGGTTCATGAATAGTTTTCCCAAGATTAAAGGCAAAATTGACTATGTCCTTCAGCTTGGCATAGAACTCGTCAAACGACTCATCCTCGTCCATCTTAGTCTCTTCAAAGCTCGTAGTAAGCCTTTAAAGTTTTGAATCCTTAACAGCCTCAGTCATTTCGTTGGTTGTTTGGAGGATGGTCCATGCTTCCTTAGTAGTTTCAGTAGATGATATTTTCTTGAACTCCTCATCTGTGACCATATTGAATGAAACATTCAACGCTCTGCTGTTGAAGTTTTTGATCTTGGAATTATCCCAATCAGCTAGCACTTCCTTTGGCTTAGTCCAGCCAATCTTTATAGCTTGCCACACTTTCTCATCTAAATACTACAAGAAAGCTCTCATGTGTACTTTCTAGTATGCATAGTTAGTGTTATCAAATAAAGGAGGTACAATTAAGGATTGTCCTCTATCCATGACAAACAAGGGTCAATGGATCACACAAAAAATATTAACCCTAATCAGAGTATGTCCGCTCAAAATAGATTCAATTACATGCAATAAGTGTGGTAGTGCCAACACATCACCAAATAACTAAATGTAGTGAAAAATAAATTTGACACGGGTGATTTGTTTATGAATGGGGAAACTACCAAGGCAAAATCCCACCGGATGAATTTAAGGTCACAACTCCCGAGAATCTACTATTATCAAAACAAGCAGTTACAAGTAAAGGAATCCCAGTATCTTATACCAACCTATAGCTGAATCTTTACCCCAATACCTAATTGAACTTGTAATATAGTGACAATCTCTCCTTTCAATGTATGACTCCCAGTACGTAACTAACTAATTGATGTACGGATCCCAGTACGTGACTTACTTATTTTCATGAATCCAAGTACATGACTAACACACCAACTTGAGGAAGATGTTGGCTGTAAAGTTTTTCAGTTCATCCAACGATGAAGATCAAGAAGCTCCTTGGTTACAAAACCCTTGGGCATAAAGATGCAGTAGATTCTTCAAAGAATATGATGAACTAGGGCAAATTGTCTCCAGTCACAATATGTGTTTTACAACAATTGTAACAACCTTTGCATCCACTGTGACGGCCCTTAAAATAATCCTTATTGTTAGGACATATGTAATTCAAGTTGTTGACATATGTCACTATTTTGTGTAATTGGCTTATCCTTTGACAAAACGCATTTTACTTGTAATTGGGTAGATTTAGGATGTGTTTAACGCTTCAAGAAACAGATCAAGTGTTGAAGTCATCAACTCTGTCCAAGAAATAAGCTAGAAAGTGCAAGTTACTAAAGCTTGACACCTGGTCTCGACACATGCATCTATTGAGCTTTAGAAGCTGTTTCAGCCCCGACACTCGACAGCTTCTCAACAGATCCTCGACGCCTCTATCTGTCGAGATTTAAAGAAAATAGATTTTTAGTTCTGTTTTATTCCAATTCGTGAATGTGTCTTTAGGACTTCTTTTCTCCTAACCCTAGACATATAAAAGGATTGTTTTAAGGGCCGTTAAAATGATGCAAGTTGCACAAGCATTGAATAATTCTTGTTCATCCAATTTGTGATCAAAGAAAAAGTTCATGCCTTAGTTCATCTCTTGTAAAGAATTTGCTGTGTAATGTGCACCGTAGGGTTTTGTAACCAAGCATCTTCTTGATCTTCATCGTGTGGATGATTTGAAGAACTTTGCAGCCAACAACTCTCTCTAGTTGGTGAATTGAAGTCACGTACTAGGATCCGCGCAATTGGTTAGTCACATACTCGGAGCCATGCATTAAGAGGAGAAACTGTCACTACAGAACAAGTCCAATTGGGTATTGGGGTAAGGGTTCAACTGTAGGTTGGTAAGGTACTCGGATTCCTTGCTTGTAATCGTTTGTTGTGATAATAGTGGAGTTTCGGGAGTGGTGACCTTAATTCACCCGGTGGGGTTTTTGCCGTCAGGTTTTCCCCATTCGTAAACAAATCATCGTGTCTTTTATTTTCCGCTGCATACTTTAGTTTTGGTGATTTGTTTGTGCTGTCACGTGAATTTGCATATTAACTTGATTAATTAATAACTCGGGTAATTAATCAATTTAATTAATCACAAGGGGTCAACGCGTTTGTGGCCTATCACTTATATATGTCTAGGGTTGTAAGAAAAGAAACCTTACACAAATACACTTGGATATGCATGAAATTTGATCTGGAAATCCAAATTTCGTAATCCTCGATAGATACAGCTTTTGTCAAGTTGTTGTTAAGTTTCAACAGTAAACCTCGACAGATGTGATTTGTCAAGTTATTTGTCGAGCTTTAATGAACACCTCTTTACTTGTTTCTTGAATAGATTTGCATGACTTCAATACTAAACTTGAACTCTTGCTCTTTGAAATATTAAACTCGTCCTAGATCTACTCGATTACAAATAAAGTGCGTTTTGTCAAAGGATTAGCCAATTTATATAATGACTTATGTCTCTTAACAAGTTCTACATATGTCCTAACAAATACTTTTTACTATTTTTATCGTAAAAACTAGTATTGTCTATTATAAATGATGTATAATAATGATGCACTAGAACACTAGTGATAAGATTGTCCTGATGGAATGGTGATTAACCATAATTATGAGCTACAAAATGATAATGAGATGTTCCTCCCTCAAAGAATACTAGATGCTAGCCAATAAGTCTTCGATAATAAAGTCAGATATTTGGAAGAGAGAGAGAAAATAATATTAAGCAAAAATGTGTACCTCAGTAAATGTGTATACCTTTCTCTTATTTTGGTGTGGTTTTATAACCTACCTTTTTCTAGCTGTTGGGAGGACTTATTGGCCATATCTAAGTCTCTGGTAACGTATCTGGTCTCTTAATGAGGTCTTTGATGAGATCGTCAATGGTCCTATCTCAAGTTACCATTAGTAACAGCTATGTGCATTAACTGTCTGTTTAATGCACCAGGATCATCTTATCGGGATTGGACAGCCCATATTTGCATTCTCATCACATAATATAATTCAATTAGTGTTAACGGTGGATTGAATTGAAAGTGATGTCCCACCTATTTGTTTGGCCACCTACTTTCTAATTCTATGTGGCCTTTTTGCATTGCATGTAGGTGGAACAAAGAGTAATGCTATAGATGCAAACTTTTTTACAAAAATTTTATAAACTGTTAATGTGGTGAGTGATTATTGGTAAATAGAAAAATGATATTAATAATGGGTTTAGATGAAAATCAGTAAGAACTAAGAAGTTAGCCAGATCAATAGTTTGTAAAAATGTTGTAAAATAATTTTTGGCTGTAGCATTACTCATGGAACAAATATATAAGTGGTAGGTCCTAAGTGAAATATATATATATATATATATGTGTGTGTGTGTGTGTGTGTGTGTGTGTGTGTGTGTGTGTGTGTGTGTGTAGACACACACACACTAGTATTATTTACATGCAATGTACGGCTTGATGAAAATTCATATGTAAGCTAATTTTTGTTAAAAAATAATTAAAACTAAATTATTAAATAAATAGTAATAATAAATTATAAAATAAGTAAATAACTTTAATAAAAAATTACTTTAAGTTATATTTTTTTAGAGATTAGACTTTAGATCCGTGTTTATCTATTTTTATATTTTAATTATTTTTTTCTTTGTGTTAATTTCTTAATATGAGATGTGGCATGAGTTTGATTATTCTTATTTGGGCTATGTTTAATCTATGCTCTAGTCAGGGCAAACCATAATAAACAAAATAGTTTCTTAATAGCGATTTTTGCCCCCAATGATGGTCTAATTAAAATTTCAACACACTCACATGTTAAATGCAATAACCAAAACCTAAAATTAAATCATATAAAAAAGAGTTCAAAAATTGAGAATATAAAAACAAATTAAAAACTCACATAAGAGAACTAATAATTTAAATGGGTGGCTACTGTTTTGCTTCTTTATAGTAAATTTATTTTGGCATAATATCCTGCATGTAAATTCAAAAGCAAAAAACAAAAAGTAAGATAAATTTATTAAATTAAAACATAAGCATAAGTTGCACATTAGGGGTAAAAAAAGTGAAAAAAAAAAAGTGGGTTATTGTCTAGAATTTAAGTTTAGAAATTTTTTATAATTAACTTTTAGTTTGAATAGAATTTAAATTATTTTAAATATTTAAGTTTAGAAATTTTTTATAATAAACTTTTAGTTTGAATATAATTTAAATTTGTTGAAGTTTAAATGTATAAAATTAATTTACTAATTAGTTGTTCTCAAAGACTTGATAATAGACTTTTAGTTTGAGTAAAAGTCAAATCGTAGGGTTTTTCTTAAAAAATAAAAAGAAAATGTGGGTTGTTATTTGGCATTTAAGTTTAGAATTTGTTATAATAAACTTTTAGTTTTCTTAGAATTTAAATTTGTTGAAATTTAAATGATAAAATTTTGCTTGAATTAAGAAGTTATTTGAATTAGTCCAATGATGCTCTAAAAAAAATTGGTTTAATAGTTATAGAGATAGAACTTTATTTTTTGCAATTCTATTTTTTATTGTAAATTGCAAAGGAGTTAATACCGTATTGTACCGGCCGGTACGGCCGGTTTTTTTTGTACCGGTGAACTGACCGGTACCGAAACCCCATTTGATTCGTACCACTTTGAGTACCGGCCATACCGGACTGTTTCGGCCTTACCGGCAAAAATTGTATGTTTCGGCCGGTAAATCTAAACCGGGCCGGTACCAAAAAAAAAACTCAAAAATCACCAGTTTTTGTCGTCACAGCCACTCACCACCACATTGCCGGTCACTCCCATGTCTCCAACCACTTCCATTTTCAATCACAGTCTCCCCACCTGCTTCAGCTTCTTCTTCTTCCTCGCCTCTTCACTTCTCCGTTCTCTGTTTTTCTTCTACTTTTCCGCTAGCTTCTCTGTTCTTTGGTTTTCTAGTTTTGAACACCCACAAGTATATCTTGTTTTGTAACTTGTAAGCTAGAGTCCCACTCCCACGCACTCCCACGTGAATGTACTGAAGTCATTAAATGAGTCAAATTTCAAAAGTTTTCAAAACTTATCTCCAAGCACCCATGTGTCCTAGTTTTAACTTTTGCACATTGATTCTTATTTGTTTTGTTTTTTCATTACTGCATTTAGGGAGCACATGTACTTAGTACTATTATAAAGCTACCACTCTTCTTAAAATAAAAAGTTATACTACAACCATAATTATTAATATTTAAAAGAATTATTATTATTGGTCAAACTTTAAATCATTTTATATTTTTAAGAGAATATATATGTATATATATATATATATATATATATATATATTTAACGGTAATCCCGAAACGGTACACTGGTATTAACCGGTACCTGAAATATATCGTACCACTAGTCAAACCGGTACAGCCTCCCATACGGTATTGACTTCCTTTGTAAAATGTGGTCTTATATTTGTTAAATATTTAATAAAGTTTGACATCAAACATGTTTGAATTTATCTTTTTTTAACCTTTTATGTGGCAATTAACAAGTCATTAACTCATTAAAAAAAAACACTTGTCACTAAAAGTACACATAAAATGTGTCTTTAGTTGCCACATAATAAGTTAGAGCAAGACAACTTCAAATATGTTTGGAGCCTAACTTATTCCTCCAAGTTTTGGATCATTCATATTTTTGAAAATTTTAAGTAGTTCAAATGAAAGATTTTTTTACTTACTTTAGTATAAAATTTGATCATTTGTATTTAAAATGAAACTTTTTAAAAATTTCACTATAAAAATGGAAAAAATGAATTTTATTTTATAAAAGATTGCCATCAAACATAATTTTGATTGAAAATACTAAACTTTCTTTTTTGTTGGGTGTGTGTATATATATAACTTATCAAATAAAAAAGTGTGTATGTATATGTGTGTGTATATATAATAAAAAAACGTGTGTGTGTCTATATATATATATGTATGTATGTATGTATGTATGTATGTATGTGAGGGTTGTCTTGATAAATATATTAGTGCTGCAACTTGGCCCCCCCAAACAAAAATTCTTGACTCCGCCCCTAGTGAATAATTGTTGTTGTGTGTAAAAATAGAAAAAAAAAAACTAAAACAATTATATTTTAATAAAATTTAGTGTAAAATAAATAATCTAAAATAAATAATCTGATATGGTGTATTTTGAAAAATAAATATGTAAAATTAAAAAATATATATTCTAGAAAAAAAATTTCTACAACCGATGTGAATGCTCAACTAATAGTGACATCTATTGTCATCATGTAATCTTGCACTAAATTTTGCTTCTTTTTTTGTTTTTTTGTTTTTGTTTTTTGCTGTAGACATGAGTAATTTTAGTACCACATAAAAAGTCACAACTTTAGTCACAACTTTAGTCACAACTATCCTACATGTTAGATTGTGATCGGCTACATGTCGCTTTTACATGGACTCATAACTTTTTTTCTATCACTCACAATCTGCTACATGGATAGTTGTGGCAAGAGTTCTCTAAGAGTAATTCTAACACCAAAACTATATTCCAAAACTTCATCACAACTTGTTGACATGATGACTTGTAAGTATTGGAATTGTGGACCCACATGAACCTATCATCTTTTTTCTATCACTTACAGCGAACCACTTATGCAAATTGTGGCAAAAGTTATGGAAATTATCGTCATAGTAAAATTACTCATTTTTGGCCCACATTTTCTTCCTGACGGAGTTTCTTTTCACGAATTTGCATTATAAAGCTGTGTCCATTCCATGTCCTAGCTATGTTTTGCAATTTTTCTATATATATATTAAAAAAAAAAAAAATAGACATAGGTGGGATATGTATGCAGAAGTGTCTTGTGTTCGACATGAGTACAATACCTCAAATGAAGTATCTGTGCTTCCTAAAGAATACATAACTAGTACTATTATAAGTTTCCTCACTTTGGTGCATGAACCAATAAGGCTAAAGTGCAAACTTCACTCCTGAAGTTTGGAAGCCTTTAGATTTTACACCCTGAAGTTTTAGAATTTGGATTTTACCACCTTGAAGTTATATTCTATTTGCATTAGTAGCCACACTATTTATATTTTACATTAAAATTGCTACGGATGTTTAGTTTATCCAATAAAAATAATGTCACATGGCACAAGGAGAAGGTATATCTTGTTTTTGTTGCATGTAGTGGTCTCTCACAACATGTGGGCCCCACTAGTGGATGGGGCAGTTGGTTGGGCCAAATGTTGTGAGACTTCTCATTGTATAGAGCAAGAACAAGATATCATTCCACAAGAAAAAGAGAAGGAAAGACAGAAAAAAAAAAATTTAATTAGAAAAAGAGAAAAATTAAAGCATCTCATTCAGACCATATTAAAATGGGTTAGTTAAATAGAAGAAAAAAAAGGTAGTGTTTAAGTCAAATTTGGCTAAACTTTTGCATAATCTAATATGAATGCTTTAAGAAAGGTTATGCACATGCAGGGCGGGACAAAGGCGAATTATGGGTGTCTCGTCCTCACCTTGTCACCTTTTTAGGGCCCATGCAGCCATGCAAGGTAGGTCGGGTTCAAGATGGGTTGAAAATGTGTTACTAATCCTAATGAGATAGTTCTGATATTAATGAGATAAGATAAAATATAAAGGGGAATAAAGATCGTGAGAGTACTAAGATATAAACTTATCAAAAAATAGACTACTGAGAGAGAAAATTAAACAAATATTTCGAAGATAGTAATAGAACATGTAAAAAGAATATGTTATATCTGGGATATGTATTAAAATAAAAATACAATATATGTATAAATATGTTAAATATATATTAAATAAAATATCAATATATACATTCGGGGTAAGGTGAGCAAAACTTATCCTTTCCCATTCACCTTTTCGGGATTGAGAAGATCCACTCGAAATAGAGTGGGGAAAGGGTGGGTCATGCGAAGTGGGTTGTTTTTAGCTTTTTGCCATCTCTAGACTTGAGAGGTTTACTCATTTACTAATACCCTAACAACTAGAAAGCTTAAATAATTATGAGAGATTACATAAAAGGTCTAGGAAAATATAGGGTTTTTAAATTTGTAATTAAAATCACTTCAATTTGAAGTCTTTGTCCAACAAATTATTTTGAATAGTAACTGTGGGGAGTGGAAGAGTCCCCATCTAGGCCTAAAGCCCAAATCTCAACTAGGCCCTGTGAAGTGAATTGGGCCAAACACATATACTTATAGGAAGGCCCAATGAGTTACAGGACATGGAAGAAAGGCAATAGGGTCATCCTGAGCACCCAGGAGGAGGAGGGGAACTTGAGTAGATCATTCCCGTGAAGAAGGCAATAAGCTAAAAAGAGCCTAGCCATCCCGAGGTGAAGTGTACGGAGAATCCATATCTGATTACCAAAAGGTACCTAAGATCTCGGGAGACTTTTAGAACACACAAGAAGGTTAAAGATTTTCAACTCCGCATTAGTGAGGGGATTTCCACCTAACCCCTACCGCATTGAATTCATAAGAGACAACCTAAATAGTGCAGACGCCCCCAAAAGTCAAATTCCAAGATAAGAGAAGGGAGCAAACTGATAAAAGAGAACAAAATATTCCTGAAAACTCAGCTCGCGATAGGATAGCTGTAGAGATGAGAATAAAAAGATAGCTATACAAGGGAGAGGATAGGAAAAGAAAGGGGGACGGAAAAAAGAAGAAGAAAAAATAGAAAAAGATAAAGAGAGAAATAGTAGGAGCAGGAGTGAAACACGAGATTACTATTGTAGCAAAGCACCACAAGAAATTGAATTTCTTTCTTGTAACACAACAATTTGACTTTATGTAAACAGAACTTCCTGATATCAATTGCTTCAGTTTTTAATTGTGAAGAGTTTATTCCCTTTCTTCTCTTTTATATGTAAATTTTTGTCAATCAAACTACTTCTCGAGGAGTCATATATTATCCCTGAGCAGAGTGGTTTTTGATGCCCATAGTAACCAAGTAGAGAAAAATGATAATAATTGATTAATTTTGTATTTCATACATAGGGATTTTTAATAAATTAATTTGGTAACCATTAAACATACAAAAAAAAAAAAAAAAAATCTTTGTTTGTAGTAAGAAAGTGAATGAATAACTCGAAGTTAGATACTCCGCTAATATATATATATATATATAAAGGCTTAAGTCCAGTTCTGTAAAACAATCAAAGTTGACCTTGAGTCTTTTTCTGTTTTTGGTGCTCAGCAACAAAGAATACCTAGAAGGGGTGTATTCTCGAACTCCTCTTTAGCGTCTTGGAGATCCAAAGGAGGTCTCTTCTCTTGCGGCATTCCTTTGCTTACCTGCACCATCCTACATCACTGGGCAGATTGTTTGTGTTGATGGAGGGATGTGTGTAAATGGTTTCTACCCTAGACATGATTAGACGTGGCAACTTAGCCATATTCCTCATCTGCTTTTGCTATTCTTTGACCCCATTCAGTCTAGCCTACACTATAAATGACATAACCTTGGCATTCCCATGCTTGTCTTTTGGAGTACTGCACTTTAAAAGTTTTTTTTTTCTCTTCTGTCCTTCTAATTACGTATAAGCCAGCTGTATTACTCTTTGACCTTTCCCAGTTGTTTTATTACAATATTTTTGTAATCGTGAAATGATTTGAACTGACAAGAGAGAAGAAATGGTGACGTCAGATCTGCTAGTTGAAGAAATTTTTTTGTGTATTACTATAAAGAAGATTTTATATATAGGCACATAGGAGTAGCAGAAAACTTAAAGCCCTTGAGAGGAAACTTTCTTGGTTAACAATCACTTGAAATACTTGGAGGGAAAGGAAGGGAAGGTGCATTCACAATTTACATTAATATATGCCTAGCTAACTCCTTATATATGTATGTTAGCTAGGCATATATTAATTTAAATTGCTGATGTACCTTCTCTCAAAGCGTTTCAAGTGTCACTTGAAACGCTTGGAGGGAAGATACATCAATAATTTAAATTAATATATATCTAGCTAACTCCTTCTGACCTTTTTTTGGCTTAATGCTAAAACTTTTATATTTATTGTTTTTATCGAACTTCTCGTTTTTCTGTTTTTAGTAATTCCACTAGGCTGAATTTCTTTGGTATATTTCAGATCAATTGAGGGGGAGAAAACATTTTAATCATTACTATATAACTCATTTGAGCTGCTGGAAGTACATTGAAATTAATAGACCATGGAGAGATCAAGATGGGGGATAACATGGTGCAGGCCTGGAGTAGTTGCAGAGATGATAGATGGTCACTTCTGGGAATGACTGCTCTTGTTACTGGTGGAACACAAGGAATTGGGTCTCTGTCTCTCTCTCTCTCTCAAGTTAGTTGCATCATGGATGTTTGTTTTTAAATAACTCTGCCTCTATGGGGCTGGTGGCTAAAGAGTTCTAATCTTATAAAAACTAGTAAAGGCTTATCGCAATGTTATATATCTGTGTCAGGCATGCTGTTGTGGAGGAATTGGCAGGGCTAGGTGCAAAAGTACATACATGCCCAAGGAATGAAGCCCATCTCAATGCATGCTTACATGATTGGGAGATGAAGGGTTTCCAAGTCACGGTTTCAGTTTGTGATGTGATGTCTCGAGCTGAACGAGTCAAGCTGATGGACACAGTATCGTCAGTGTTTAGCAGGAGACTTAATATACTTGTAAGTCTCAATTCAGTTCAGTTTAAGCCATTTCTTGTTATAAGTGTTCAGTTTAATTCACTGCATTCTACATAACAATTTTAGAATCACAACATTGTAATGTAACAATGAATCCTTACTGCTGTTGTGGGACTAGAATAGAAGTGAGGTTATCAATAGAATTCATTAAGTGCAATCATTCTTGACAACTGTGACAGACACAGATGGGATTGTGACAGAAAATGGGTTCCAGATATTGTGAGTACTATGCTACTCCTAGAACGGGCAAGACATAGGAGGAAATAATAGAGTGTATCTTTTAACAGGTTGTAGTTAGTTGTGATAGTGTTGTTATTCGTAAGACAAAGAACCATTTGTTTTAGTGGAGAACGGTTTCTGCATATTTGGTGCTATGGAAAATCTTGTTCAAAGGAAGACATTTTGTAATTTTGCCATTCCATTGTACCCTCTCCCATTCCATTCCTTTGTGTGACCAACAAATGCATCATCACTACCATCACCATCACACTATCACTGTTGACACCTCTGCCACTACCATCATTGTTGCACCACCTCTTCTGCCGTCACTACCACTGCGCCTAAATGAAATATTAATAATTTTTTTGCGAGGTAAATGACATAAAATATTATATGGATCATTTTAAGAGTTGTAACAACACAAGAAAACAAGTGATTTTGTGATGAAACAAATGATGTGCCAGACTTGAAGAATTTGAAGTGAGTAGATAATTCTGGCAGCTGATTATAGAGAGAGATTCACAGATCATAATGAAGCTACTTTTCTGAAAGATGAGAAACTCTTTTCCTGTATCTTTCTTTCTTGAACTTAGCAGCTTCTTTTGTACAATAAAACCTAATCTTCGGCCAAAAAAACCAATAAATTGACCTTATCTATATATAACAATTTTCAAAGATTGTAACTGGAAATGAGCTCTGGGGAGTAGATAATTCTTGGAACTGGTTGAATAGATGGAGTTGCAGATCATAAGGAAGTTACTTTCTGAAAGATTGGAAACTTTTTTTCCTGTAGCTTTCTAGATTGAACTGAGCAGCTTTTTAGGTGAAATAAAACCCAATATTCAGCCACCAAAAAAAAACAATAAAACGGAGCTTATCTAATAACAATATTTAAAGATAGTTAGGACATCAAAATCATCACTTGCCACATTAGAACACAGTGGAGTCTAATGTGAAGTAGCATCAAATTGTATTTTCTTGTGTTATGTACTTGCTCAAATTGGGGGTAAAGTTTGTTGGGCTTTTGTGGAGCCTAGTTTATGTTTGATCCAGTAGACGACCCGACCCGACTCGAATAATGTTGTGTGGTTTTTTAATAGGAGATTTTTTGAGACTTAGTCCATGGAGCGGAGGCTTGGGCCGATAGGCCCAAGCCGGAGCACTCATTATGAATCCGTTTTTTTGTAGAAACCGTGGCTTTTAATTAGGGTTTCTGAGGGGAGTCAGTTTTTGGTATGTGAAAAAGGTGTTGTAGCCGCAATTTGTATTTTTCCTTGAAAATAGTGAAATCTCTGCAACTCCGTGGACGTAGGTAAATTGCCGAATCACGTAAATACTGTCTTGTGCGTGTGATTATTTTTTTTTTGGTGTGTGTTTTCTCTATATTTCTGTTTCTCACAGGTTTAGGAATTTGTAGAAATTCCCTACAACTGGTATCAGAGCCTAGGGTTAGGTTTGAGTGGGAGCAATGGCAGAGGAAGCAGGAAAGGCGTCTAGAATAGAAAAGTTCGATGGCACAGATTTCGCGTATTGGAGGATGCAGATTGAAGCTTATCTCTATGGGAGGAAATTGCATTTGCCTCTTTTGGGGACAAAACCTGCGACTATGAAGGATGAGGAATGGACTCTCCTTGACAGGTAGGTATTGGGAGTCATCAGGTTAACGCTGTCTAGGTCTGTTGCACACAATGTTGTGAAGGAGAAGACTACTGTAGATCTGATGAAGGCTTTGTCTGGTATGTTTGAAAAGCCGTCAGCAAACAACAAGGTGCATCTGATGAAGAAACTGTTCAATTTGAAGATGGCAGAAAACGCATCAGTAGCACAACATCTGAATGAATTTAACATTATCACAAATCAATTGTCGTTTGTAGAAATTGATTTTGATGATGAGATCCATGCACTGATCGTTTTAGCTTCTTTGCCAAACAGTTGGGAAGCAATGAGGATGGCAGTAAGTAATTCTACAGGAAAAAAAAAGCTGAAGTACAACGACATAGAGATTTAATTCTGGTTGAGGAGGTTCGAAGAAGAGATGCAGGTGAAACCTCTGGATCTGGTTCCACCCTAAATCTTGAGACAAGAGGCAGAGGGAATGATAGAAATTCAAACCGAGGTAGATCAAAATCCAGAAATTATAACCGGAATAGAAGTAAATCTAGATTAGGCCAACAAGTACAATGCTGGAACTGTGGGAAAACAGGCCACTTTAGGAAGCAATACAGAAATCCTAAGAAGAAGAATGAAGATGACTCTGCTAATGCTGTAATAGAAGAGGTACAAGATGCATTACTTCTTGCAGTAGACAGTCCGCTTGATGATTGGGTTCTGGACTCAGGAGCTTCGTTTTATACCACTCTACACCGAGAAATCATACAAAATTATGTTGCAGGTGATTTTGATAAGGTGTATTTGGCTGATGGTTCAGTCTTAGATGTTGTGGGTATGGGAGACGTCCGGATACTGTTGCCCAATGGGTCTGTTTGGTTATTGGAGAAGGTTTGACATATTCCTGACCTAAGGAGGAATCTGATTTCTATTGGACAGCTTGAGGATGAAGGGCATGCAATACTATTTGTTGGTGGTACTTGGAAGGTTACAAAGGGAGCCAGAGTGTTGGCTCGTGGAAAGAAGACTGGTACTCTCTATATGACCTCAAGTCCAAGAGACACAATTGTAGCTGCTGAAACAAGTACTGATACAAGCCTATGACACCGCAGACTCGGTCACATGAGTGAGAAAGGGATGAAGATACTGTTGTCAAAAGGGAAACTACCAGAATTGAAGTCTGTTGATTTTGACATGTGTGAAAGTTGCATCTTAGGAAAGCAGAAAAAGGTGAGCTTCTTGAAAACTGGTAGGACACCGAAGGCTGAAAAATTAGAGCTAGTACACACTGATTTGTGGGGGCCTTCTCCGGTTGCATCCCTTGGAGGTTCAAGGTACTACATCACTTTCATTGATGACTCAAGCAAAAAGGAATGGGTTTATTTTCTGAAAAATAAATCTGATGTATTTGAAACCTTTAAGAAATGGAAGGCTATGGTTGAGACAGAAACAGGTTTGAAAGTAAAATGTTTGAGGTCAGATAATGGAGGTGAGTATATAGATGGAGGGTTCAGTGAATATTGTGCTGAACAGGGAATTAGGATGGAAAAGACCATTCCTGAGACACCATAGCAGAATGGTGTGGTTGAGCGCATGAACAGAACTCTCAATGAGCGTGCTAGGAGTATGAGGTTGCATGCTGGATTACCAAAAACTTTCTAGGCGGATGCTGTTAGCACTGCAGCTTACCTGATAAACCGAGGACTATCAATTCCTATGGAGTTCAAACTTCCTAAGGAGGTTTGGAGCGGTAAAGAGGTAAAGTTTTCCCATTTAAAAGTTTTTTGTTGTGTTTCTTATGTTCATGTTGATTCTAATGCTCATAGTAAACTTGATGCAAAGTCTAAAATATGTTTTTTCATTGGCTATGATGATGAGAAATTTGGCTATAGGTTTTGGGATGAACAAAACAGAAAAATCATCAGAAGTAGAAATGTGATATTTAATGAACAGGTTATGTATAAGGACAGGTCAACTGTAGTGCCAGATGTTACAGGGATAGATTAAGATAAATCTGAGTTTGTCAACTTAGATGAATTGACTGAAAGCACTGTCCAGAAAATGGGTGAAGAAGATAAGGAGAATGTAGATTCACAGGTAGATCAGAATACACCTGTAGCTGAGGTCCGTAGATCTTCCAAGACCATTAGACCTCCACAGCATTATTCACCCGCTCTGAATTATCTCCTGTTGACTGATGGTGGTGAGCCAGAATGCTATGATGAAGCCTTGCAAGATGAGAATTCATGCAAGTGGGAGTTAGCCATGAAGGATGAGATGGATTCCTTGTTGGGGAATCAGACATGGGAACTGACTGAATTGCCAGCAGGAAAGAAGGCTTTGCATAACAAGTGGGTATACAGAATAAAGAATGAACATGATGGTAGCAAACGTTACAAGGCCAGATTAGTTGTTAAAAGGTTCCAGCAGAAGCAGGGCATTGATTACACAGAGATATTTTCTCCAGTTGTGAAGATGTCAACAATCAGACTGGTACCGGGAATAATGGATGCAGAAAATTTACATCTTGAGCAATTAGATGTGGAGACAGCTTTCCTTCATGGTGACTTGGAGGAAAACATCTACATGATTTAGCCAGAAGGGTTCATTGTTCAGAGGCAAGAGAACCTAGTCTGCAAACTGAGAAAGAGCTTGTATGGCCTAAAACAAGCTCCAAGACAGTGGTACAAGAAGTTTGATAGTTTTATGCATAGAATTGGGTTTAAAAGATGTAAAGCTGATCACTGTTGCTATGTTAAGTTCTTTGACAATTCTTATATCATTTTACTGTTGTATGTGGATGATATGCTCATTGCAGGGTCTAACATTGAGGAGATTAATAATCTGAAGCAGCAATTGTCAAAATAGTTTGCAATGAAGGATTTGGGAGTTGCAAAGCAAATCCTTGAGATGAGAATCATTAGAGACAAGGCTAATGGTACATTGAAGCTTTCACAGTCAGAGTATGTGAAGAAAGTTCTCAGCAGATTCAAAATAAATGAAGCCAAACTAGTGAGCACACCCTTAGGTAGTCATTTCAAACTAAGTAAAGAACAGTCACCGAAGACAGAAGAAGAAAGGGACTATATGAGTAAGGTGTCCTATGCCTCAGCTATTGGCAGCTTGATGTATGCCATGGTGTGTACAAGGCTAGACATTGCACATGCAGTGGGAGTTGTGAGTAGATTCATGAGTAGGCCAGGAAAGCAGCATTGGGAGGCAGTCAAGTGGATTCTGAGATATCTGCGGGGTTCATCAGATACATGTCTTTGCTTTACAGGTGCAAATTTGAAACTACAAGGTTATATAGATGCTGATTTTGCTCGTGATATTGATAGTAGAAAAAGTACTACTGGGTTTGTATTTACTCTGGATGGTACAACTATACTTTGGGCCTCAAATTTGCAAAAGATTGTTACCTTGTCTACTACAGAAACTGAGTATGTTGCAGCAACTGAAGCTGGGAAGGAGATGATTTGGTTGCATGGTTTCTTAGATGAATTGAATAAGAAGCAAGAGATGGGTATTCTACACAGTGACAGTCAGAGTGCAATTTTTCTTGCTAAAAATTCGGCTTTTCATTCAAAGTCGAAGCATATACAGACTAAATACCATTTTATCCGGTACCTTATTGAAGATAAGCTGGTAATACTTGAGAAGATTTGTGGATCTAAGAACCCGGCAGACATGTTGACTAAGGGTGTCACTATTGAGAAGCTGAAGCTGTGTGCAGCTTCAGTTGGGCTTTTAGCTTGAGGACAGAAGGATGAGTTGCAGGGATGAGGGATTGTGTTTGGAAGATAGTGGCTGATGTTGGTGATTGAACTAATCTCCAAGTGGGAGATTTGTTGGGCTTTGTAGAGCCTAGTTTTATGTTTGATCCGGTGGACGACTCGACCCGACCCGAATAATGTTGCGTGGTTTTTAATGGGAGATTTTCTGAGGCTTAGATAGGCCTAAGCCGGAGTGCTCATGGACAAGCCTCTTGGGGGTTCGAGGGCAACGCCCTCGGGAAAATTTTTTTTTAGCCCATTATGAATCCGTTTTTTGGTAGAAACTGTGGCTTTTAATTAGGGTTTCTGAGGGGAGTCAGTTTTTGGTGTGTGAAAAAGGTGTTGTAGTCGCAATTTGTATTTTTCCCTGATAATAGTGAAATCTCTACAACTCTGTGAACGTAGGCAAATTGCCAAACCACGTAAATACTGTCTTATGCGTGTAATTATTTTTTTTGGCGTGTGTTTTCACTATATTTCTGTTTCTCACAAGTTTAGGAATTCGTGGAAATTCCCTACAAAGTTTCCTACCATTGACCTCCTTACACCTCACAAAGGTGGGAGCTTGGTGCGCTGTGTGTGACCTTTATTTATTTACTAAAATAATTGTTCGGTGTTATGTTATTTGGGCTTCCTGGAATTTGTAGCTTGTATATGGCTTTGGGTATTTTGACCATCATATTTATAAATAATTGTTTCACCAGCCTCTACTATGCCATCGCCAATGAACTGTAGCTCAACTGGCAGTTCCTCCCATTGTAAGTGCCAGGGAGAGGGTTAGGTCATGGGTTCAAGACACATCGTCATTGAGTACATGTATAACTTACCAATAAAATAAAAGCATTTACTATACTATCAACATCATTGCTTTTAGTTTGAGAAGAAAATAGAAGGATCATTCATGGTTCTGGTATAAACAAATTGCAATTGCATGTCTTTAATCATTCTTTCCATCCTGATTTTGGTATCCTGGACCCAGGAACAGGATAGTTTCTTGTTTAGCTAGTTGCATTTATTAAATTTGGAAAAATTCATATATGTGAATCTTTCAAAGGAGTTCCTCATACCAATGTTTCTTATAGAAATGTTCACAGTTACTATTTTTCGTACTCTTGGAATGGCTTTTCTTTTTTACTTGTAAACATTTAAAATCCTATTCTTACTAATTTTTGGTCCTAGATAAATAATGTGGGGACAAACATCTGGAAACCGACTGTAGATTACACAGCTGAAGAATTCTATACTGTTATGACTACCAATCTTGAATCTGCTTACCATTTATGCCAGCTGGCACATCCTTTTTTGAAAGCATCAGGAGGAGGATGTATTGGTTGTATTTCTTCTATTGCTGGTGTGGTGGCACTAAATGTTGGATCTATTTATGGTGCAAGTAAAGGTAATTTACTTGTGCAATTTAAATTTTATTTTTTTCGATTTGATCCGTTACCACAATGTGCATCTTATCAAACCTTATAGGTTTGTAAAATTTTAAATACTGACTCTAGTCTCTTTTTCTCTCTCTATGCAGGAGCAATAGTAGGAGTAATTGTGTAGCACCTTGGTTTATCAGAACCCCCTTGGTTGGAGCTGTAAGGCTGTAGCACCCTTTCACCATGCTTGTGCATTCATTGAATATATTTTTCACTGTTCTGTGTGCAGTTAATCTGTATATGTAGAGTTAAAAAGATAACAGAAATGTGTATGTGTGGGTGTGCGTGTGCACGCAAGACATTTTCACCTGAAATAGAAATGGAACTCGGAACTCCTAGGCTTTAATTCTCAAAAACATTTTTTGAACAAGTTAGGATGTTGCTGAGATTTGGACAGCTCACTAAGTTAAAAATAATTCTGTATTCATATACATGATATGAAATAAGTCCTTTATGTGACTTCTTGTCACTATTGCAGTTTCTCAATGACGAGCAATTTTTGAAATCGGTAAACGCAAGAGCTCCTCTTGGACGCCCTAGAGAGCCAAAGGAAGTTTCGTCCCTTGTGGCATTCCTTTGCCTACCTGCATCCTCTTATATAACTGGGCAGGTTATTTGTGTGGATGGAGGGGTGACAGTGAGTGGCGTCCTCCCAAAACATGACTGACAATAAACGTCAATCTCCTTATCATTTTTAAATGAGACATTTCCATCTGTTCTCTTCTTAGTAGTGTGTTATTGCTTTTGATTTTTAAATGAGGCTTTTCCATATGTTGTCTTCTTTGTTGCGTGTTGTTGCTTCTGGTTTGTAAAAGTGGCATTTTAAATTCTGTCCAATGAGAACTGGATGAGGATAAGAGCTAAATTTGTAACGCTCCTGACCTAATTATCTTGCCAACGGGCAAAAAAAAAAGGATAACATGCAAACACTACAAAAAACGGGGTCTATAGCCGCGTTTCAAAAACGAGGCTATAGACCCCAAAAACGCGGCTATAGGCTATAGCCGCGTTTTTTATAGCCGCGTTTATAAACCAGGCCTAAGCTGCGCAGCAACAGCCCCTGCGGGTCTGTAGCCGCGTTTTTATAACCGCGGCTAAAGATCAGGCCTAAAGCCGCGTTTTTAACCACGGCTATAGGCTTGGGTCTATAGCCGCGTTTTTTAAAAACGCGGCTACAGACCCATTTTGAGCTGCGTTTATAACCGCGGCTATAAGGTTTTTTAAAAACAAAAAAAAAAATTATTTTTTTTTCAAAACAAAAAAAAAAATTTCTGGAATTTTTTTAAAACAAAAAAAAAATTCTCGGTTTTTGTTTTGAAAACAAAAAAAAAAATTCTGGGTTTTTAAAAAAAAAAAACAAAATTCTGGGTTCTTTTTCCCCCAAAAATTCAAAATTCAAACAAAAAAAGAAAATTCTGGGTTTTTAAAAAAAAAAATTCTGGGTTTTTTTTCCCCCAAAAATTCAAAATTCAAACAAAAAAAATTCAAAATTAAACACAAACCTTAAACACAAACCCAGAAAATTCAAAATCAAACACAATATATTGACAATAGAAATACAACATGCTCCAAAATATAACAATACAAACCCATAAATTTCATCTCATTCAACAAAACCAACCCAAATTTATCAGTAAATCCATTCAAGGAACACAAAAACACAAGCTCAGAAACACAAGAACAAGCTCAAGAACACAAACCCATTTAAACATAGGCACAATATCACAACACAATAGCAAAAATAACCTCTAGCAAAAGTATAATACCCATAAAAAATTTGAAATTTTTTACCTCAAATAGTAGAGATGAGTGAGCCTTGGCTTTTCTTATGAAATTTTCCATTTTCCCTTGCTTGAAAAATGGTGGAGAGTGTGCGTTGTGTTGAAAGAAAAAAAAGAAGGACAGAAAGAAAAAAGTAGCAACAGCAAAGAAACAAAGAAAAAAAAAAAAAAAAAAAAAAAGAGTTGTGCTGGAGTGAAGAAGGAAGAAAGAAAGAAAAAGAAAAAAAAAAAAAAAAAAAGGAGAGAACAAAAGAAGAGAGACCCAGGAAACCCAGAGAACAAAAGAACTTAAAGAAACCCAGAAGAAGAAAGAGCAAAGAAAGAAAAGAAAACCGGAGGGGTAGGTGGGAAAGTGGGGGTTTTTTATATTATTTGACTGGACCTATAGCCGCGTTTCCAAAAACGCGGCTATAGGCCCTCAATTATAGAAAAAATTGTTGTTGGGCTGTACACGCTGTCTACGAAAAAAAAAATTTTTTCTGGAACTATGGCCGCGTTTCCTATAGAAACGCGGCCATAAGTCGGGTATAAAGCCACGTTTTTTCAGAAAAACGCGGCCATCCTTATAAAAAAATATTTTTTGCTGGACCTATGGCCGCGTTTTCAAAAACGCGGCTATAGGCCCTCCTTTATAAAAAAAAATTGTTGCTGGGCTGTACACGCTGTCCATGTAAGAAATATTTTTTTGCCTGGAACTATGGCCGCGTTTCCCATAGAAACGCGGCCATAGGTCGGGTCTAAAGCCACATTCCCTAAAAAACACGGCCATCGTTATAAAAAAATATTTTTTGCTGGACCTATGGCCGCGTTTTTAAAACGCGGCTATAGGCCCTCCTTTATAAAAAAAAAAATTGTTGGGTGGGACAAGCCGTCTATGCAAAAAAATATTTTTTGGCTGGAACTATGGCCGCGTTTTTATGGAAAACGCGGCCATAGGTCGGGTCTAAAGCCGCGTTTCTTCACGAAACGCGGCCATCCTTTTAAAAAAAATACTTTTTGCAGGACCTATGGCCGCGTTTTAAAAAACGCGGCTATAGGCCCTCCTTTATTAAAAAAAAAAAATTGTTTGGCTGCGCACATCGTCCATGTAAAATATATTTTTTGGCTGGAACTATGGCCGCGTTTTTATGGAAAACGCGGCCATAGGTTGGGTCTAAAGCCATGTTTTCTACGAAACGTGGCTATCCTTTTAAAAAATAATTTTTTGCTAGACCTATGGCCGCGTTTTTAGACTTACAAACGCAGCTTTAGACCTAAACTATAGCTGCGTTTCTAAAAACGCGGCCATAGGTTGTTCTAAAACCGCGTTTTCCAGGAACCACAGCCATAGGTTGGGTCTATAGCCGCGTTTCCTAGAAACGCGGCCATAGGTCTGGTATAGCCGCGTTTTTTTGTAAACGCGGCTAAAAAAACGCGGCTATAGCTCGCGTTTTTTGTAGTGAAATTTTTCCTTCAATGTGGTTTTGTGAGTTTTAAAGGGACCTCTAACAGCACGACTTGAAGTGAGTTTAGTTCAGCTTTTTGTAATTGTTAGTTTTGAAAGAAAAAAAGGCTGAGCCAAAAACTTCTTCTGTGGACCTATAGTCCTAAAATGCAATTAGATGAATTTCAAAATATAACACTCTCACACACACATATATAGACATACATGTACGTGTAGGTATATATGCGTTTGCTAAAAATTTTCGTACTTTGCGAAAAATGACTAAACTATTATTACCTTTACAGGGAAATTCTTGATTCAATTTCTTAGATTTTTTATACTACTTTCCATATAATAATGAGAATTCATAATTGATCTCAAAATGTATGGACTAAGATTTTGTTTAATTGACCCTTGATCAATATCTTAGCTCAGGTTATATTAATAATATTATGTATATGCATATTCCCTCTTATAGTATATGAGCTTTCTAATCATTTAAGACCTATACTCTTCGAGAGAGAATACAAGATATGCATTGTATTTATAAATTTAAGAATATAAGATAACCATACACTAATTTTAGAAAATGCCAAGGAGAGTGGCTTGTGCATCCCACTTACTACAATCCATTCTTTTCTTTTATTTTCCTTTTTAAAAAAAAAAAAAATTACGGAAAGCACTAATTAACTATATTTATTTATTTATTTTTCCTTGCATAAAAATAGTTGTTGTCATGCCAATATTCATGGACACACAAACATGCCTTGTTGCAGTACCAAAAACATATTCCAACAATGTGTGTCGGAACATCATTTTCTGCTGCTCATGGTAAGTTGAAGCCATTGACAGTTATCCCTCCATCAACACAAATTGTCTGACCGGTTATGTAAGAAGCAGCAGGTAGGCATAGGAATGCCACCAAGGAAGAAACTTCCTTTGGCTCTCCGACACATCCAAGAGGGGTTTGAGAGACAACAGCCTCCAAAAAATTTGCATTTCTCACCGAAAACTACAAAAAGAAGAAAATATAAATTGTCATGGTTATCATGATTCATGTTAATTATTATTATTTTAAAATTCTAAGTCGGAACCTAAATCAGATAATGGCCTCTTTGAATGAGCCAAGGTATTAGAATGCTACAGTAAGGTTAAATTCAGTAAATTGTTCACATTTCTTAGCACATGAAAAATTCAAACTTACAAATGTTTGTTTATTGAGAGTGTGCATTGTACAACTCGGAGGGGGAAAGGAATGAAATAGAAATGAATGAAAAAAATAATTCTAGAATATTCTTCCATTTCTCTGTTTATTAGTTTTAATGAAGTTCATTCTCTTATTTTAGAGTTTAAGTGAAAGAGAAAGGAACGAGTAAGAGGGAACACTCATTCCTCTCTATTCCCTCAAAACCCAAATTTTCATTTCTCTCAAAATTGTGAGAAATTTGAGTAAATAAAATTAGATTTAATGAATTTTTTATTATAATTCTCAAAATACACATATTTAGTCATTTATTTTAAAATAAGAGTCCAATAGTAATCTTAGCATAATTTATTTTCCTGTTTATTACTCCCAAACAACATTAGTTAAAGTGTTAAACATGGTTACTTAACAATCTTCAAATACAGTGGATTCCAGTTAGCTCAATCGGTAAAGTCTCTGATGATTGTATAAGAGATTTGAAATTCAATCCCTGCTTACACAAAAAACTAATTGATATCTTGATCTGATGACAAATAGCTGTCATCAAGAGCGGATGCTATGAGTTGAAATTCTTAAAAAAAAAAAAAAAAAAAAAAAAAAAAAAAAAAACTTCAACACTAGCACACTTACGGTTTCAGCCAGGGGAGTTTTGATATACCATGGCGCAACAGAGTTAGTCCTTATGTTATCCTTTGCCCACTCACATGCCAAATTTTTTGCGAGTTGATTCATTGCTCCTTTAAATGAATATCAGACAAAAGCTGATCACATTATTTGATGTCACAGCTAAAATTTGTAACCCATAAGCTTGCAATAAAAAGTCAATTATAGTACAAAGAAATTACCTTTAGCTGCACCATATATAGTTGCTCCCATATTTATGGCTACTACACCAGCAACCGAAGAAACGAAAACAATGCTTCCTGCTCCCGAAGCTTTCAGAAGAGGATAAGCAAGTTGGCTCAAGTGATAAGCAGATTCAAGATTGGTAGACATGAGAAATGAGAAATCTTCAGCTGTGTACTCCAAGGTTGGTTTCGCTCTGGTCGTTCCCACATTGTTTATCTAAAACCGGGTGACTAACTATTAATTGAATGTTTTAACTGCAAAGGCACTAATGAAGTGGGTCTGACTAAGTAATATTCCAATGCCATTTAAATTGTTGATCAGGATTGATCTTCAAAAACTGAAGCCGAATATTTTAGTATAGAAAAGAAGGAAAAATGATGATTTACACTCAATCAACTTAGAAGTATGCTCTAAAATATATGCCATGCAAAACGCAGTGATGTTGAGGAAATAAAGGACTCACAAGGATGTTGAGTTTGCCATTAAACATAGACGAGACTGTGCTCATTAGCTCCTCTCGTTGGGTTTGAGACACCACATCACAGACTGAACCAGAGACTCGAAATCCCTTCATCTTCCACTCATGTAAACATTCATTGAGTTGAGCTTCGTTTCGAGAGCATGTATGTACAGTGGCCCCCAGGCCTGCCAATTCTTCAACAACAGCATACCTAGCTAGTCATAACACAGTAGTAAATTACAACAAATAAAAAGAATAACAGAATAATGTGTATTCTATTGTATTTCGCGATTAAACTGTACAAGGACATCATAAGTATTACTAAATCTAGGGTCTACTACAACATAGACATACTAATACACTAATACTTCACCCAAAAAATGAGATATATATGTATATACACACACACACATACACAATAGTGATAGTAAGATTGGCCTAAGACCACTTATATAGGATTTGGGTCGATATAACTCTGATAGCAGAATTTCACAAAAAAAAAGTTAAAACAGGAGGTTATATTATTTTTTAAGTGTAGATACAGGGATTAAACTCTGGAAACAAACCTTACGAAGAGGGATGAATGCTATTATGTCATTAAATTATTGGTAAAACAGAAGGTTATATTTCATTTTAATATATATATATATATATATATATATATGAATTGACTAGTTTAGAATGATTATGACAACATGAGTAGAGTTTTAAATGATTATTTTATTTCTGATAAGAAAATAAATAAATCTTTTTTCGGGTTAAAGTCATACCGTAGAGATAAAATATAATCGATAGAAAGATCCTTCCTAATAACGGGTTTGGATATTTTATCCAAATAAATAAACAGATTTTACAAAGGGCTACCCGGTCTAACATGGACGAGTAGCAACCATCTTTGAAGTCAAAAAATAAATAAATAAACAAGCCGGCTTTAATTAAAGCTATGAAACCATTTAAGAGTGAGTGATGTAAGTTATACTATACACAACACTCTTTTAAACAATATGGGATAATTACTCATTTCCTTTTTAAAAAAACAAATATATACACAAATGAGAGAAAAAGAAGTTCTAACATAAAAGCATACCACAACTTCACTTAAAAACCATAATAACTTACCTCATCCTTCCTTAAAAAGTTACTAAGGCTTTTCATGAAGTTATGGTGTGCTTTGTATTAAAACCTATTTTCCTCTTCTTTGTGCGTGTTTGTTTCTCCAAAAAAGAAAAAAAGAAAAAAAATCTACAAAACCAAATGTACAAACATAAAAATCCAACCAAATTAAATGGTGAGGTGCCTGTTTTCCTCTCGCGTTTTTATCCCATCAACTTAAGAAAAAAAAATTGCTGTAAATGTCACTTCACATGGCCACGCATTTATATAAGAACGCATTTCATTAGGAAAAAAAAAAGTTTTAGGCAGAGAAAGAACCCGATTCCTTTGGTTCCACCGGTAACAAGAGCGGTCATTCCTTGAAGGGACCACCTGCTTTCTCTGATACCCACTTCTTGCCCTGCCATTTATATCTCGTAATTTGTTGCTACAATGTTTGCTGTGTAACTAGTAGTGTTTTCTACTTCTCCGAATGGGTTCTACTTATATTGGCCGTAGAGGGAATTTACTAAGCATGATGCATGTGTCCAACATTTTTTTTTTTTTTTCTTAACACATGTATCCAATATTTGAGACTTACGGGATCCACCCTACGTGATAAGGCGAAGATAGTCAATAGATGATAAGGCGGCATTAAGGTTGTCTTAACTACTGACATCACACATGACATCTCTTTGTCCACAGTTTTTTTCCCAAAGAAGTTTACGATTACAATTTCTCATCAGAACAAAGTTTAGAAATTAGTTTTAAAAGAAACTTTTCAAGCTCTTGTAATAATAATAATAATAATAATGATAATAATAATGCAACTATATATTTTAAAAATTGAACAATTTGATTGCATATTTTCCATGTTTTTAAGACACATGTTAAGTTTTATTCAAATCAGATGTTATTTACTATTTTTTTTTTTTATTTGACCTATAAACTTCTTTTCTATGCATAAGTTAAGATTATAAAAACTAAAAAATGAAACATTTGATTAATGACATAATTTTTTATTTTTTTAAAAATTTTAAAAACACAAAAGACATATAATAAAAAAAATGTAATCAAATATTGAATTTATTAAAATTCGCATATAATAAAAAAATATAACAAAAACCGGTTAATTTGAAGAAAACTTTATCTTTTGAGTTTTGATCCATGGGATCTTTCAAATGAATTATTCAAAATTGGAAATTTTTATTTTCTTTTTTGCTAAACTTCAAAATTGGAAATTAAATATTATTAAACATTGGACTTTTATATCTCTGCTCGATGATGGTAAAGAAGTTGGATTTGGCTTTTTACCAGAAAAAAGAAAAGAAAAGAAAAAAAGAAGTTGGCTTTGGCTTGGGAACTGGACCTTTGTAATGGCGACACGTGACATGTTGCCATCAAAACGGTCCATTCTTGCATTTGACCAGTTTTGCCTAAAGAAGTTTACGGCGCGATTGGGATCTCACATTCCTTAAGGGCTGTGACTTTTATATTTGTTCCATCCACAGCATGAAAGGGCCATGTATCAGTAGAATATGCAGAGGGCCAAACATATGTTCTATCTACAAAATTGAGTAATGCTAAAGGCCAGAATATTTATCTGTATATATATGGTCCATCATAATTGGAGTAACATTACTTCTAATTATTTGAAGAATTTTTGAATTATTTGATGAATTAATTTGCAGTTTCTACGTGCTCACTATTGCAATAGATATTCGAATATATATAACTAACATTACATCATGATTTTAACTTTTAATTGAAAAAATAATGAATTGAAGGTATTTGTTTATTTCCCAAACATAAAAGAGAAAATTGGTTGGTTTCAAAGATTAATGAGAAATGGTGAAATTTCTTATCCTTCATTAAGCAAAGAATACAAAAAGAATAATGAAAAATTTTACCAAGTTTATTCTCTTCTATTGTTTTGTAAAATCAATATTGTGATATGAATTATGATATGAACAATGAAAATCAATCAATCCAACCTTTGAACGGAAATTCTCTACCAGAAAAAAAAAAAAAAAAAAAAAAAAAAAAAAAAAAAAAAAGATGCTGGGAAAAAAGTGTGAACATTGCTCATCTCCATTGTTTAGTGGGATATAGAAGAGGCTAGGGCAAATTTAGTAGAAGCTACAACCTGGAGACATAAACAACATTTCCATCACAATATTTGGGTCAGATTTGTAAGATTTATAAATTGCGAGAACAATGCTACATTTACCAAATGCGTAAGATTTGTTATAATTTGACTGTAGCACTAAATTTTCTTGTCACTGGTTGAGGCCTTAGAAACCAGTTTATTTCTTTCGTCCGTCGAGCAATAATTTTGTCTAATCACCTACGGTTATTCTAGGCAATTTGTACCATTAAATAAACCACTCAGAGAAGTGGTAATATTAGTTACAACTTACAGCAGGCATTGTAGCGATTGAGAGGGAGAAATGGCAGGGGCAGAAAATAATAACAGAGAAAGCAGGTGGTCCCTTCAAGGAATGACCGCTCTTGTTGCTGGTGCAACCAAAGGAATGGGTTATTTCTCTCCCTAATACTCTTCCTTGTTTCTGGTTGTTGGGTTTAGACTCCATCAAAAACAGTAATTACCTAGTTTTTAGACTGAATTGATTATTTGATCTATTATAAAAGCCATGGTTAATCAAACAATTACCAATATTGTGCAGAATAGTAAAAACAGTACAAATAATAGAACACACAGATATGATGACCTAGAAAAACTTATGAAATAAATTAGTTATATAGTAAAAGTGAACAGATCCCCTATCAAATAGAAGTTTACAGACTAAATAGCCCTATTCTTTGTAAACTTAACTACAATTACCCAACTTAGCTCTAAGATTTACAGACATCTCTGATATGAATGTATTTCAAACATGAACCTCTAGTTCACAACTCCAAAACCACCCTTGAATGTTTAGATCCTCAGCACCTTTGATGGCTAGGGCAAGTGTCATTTATACTACAAACGTTTGAGAAAATGTCATTTCAATATACCTCAAAGGAAGCATGGTTTATCTTTTCAACTCCCAAAATTGTTTTTACCTTTTCATTATAAAATGAAAAGAAATACTCTCTTGGTGGTTGTTCTATAGATAGAAATCATTTAAACACTTTGTTTGTTGTTATAATCATTCTATGTTAAGAAATATTGTTCTGCAATGAAATATATTATTCTATTTTTACTTTTGATCTATGAAATAATAATTTACTAGTAAATTACAACTATACAAGTTGTGATCAAGTATGCTGTTGTTGAGGAATTGGCAAGCTTGGGGGCTCGAAACGAGGCCCAACTTAATGAATGCTTACATTAATGGGAGATGAAGTGATTTCAAAGCATAGTTGTCAAAACATGAATTATATCGTGAATTGATTTTTTATTTTTCTGTATCATGTATTGTATTGTATCGTGTGTCGTAAGACACACAAACACTTAATAAAATTTATAAAAAAAAAATTATAGATATACATATATAAGGAGTATATTCATTACAAATTTTGAATATATTCAGCTAATAACTAATTTATTCATTATTTATGTAATAATATTTAACAAGCTAACTAAATAAATTAAACTAGTACGTGTTTATAGCATACGCATTCAATTTGCTTAAATTTAAAAGTGATAATATATTACAAATGGCCTAAAAATTATTTTATTTTCATCATATTTATTATATTGGCTAATCAACCCTATCTAAGTCAATTCTATCATCACTTTTATCATTTTGTAAATTTATTTTTTTCATTAAAAGTTTCTTCATTGTCATTAACATCTACTATCTCTTCTTGTTCTTTTTATTTTAATAATTAAAAAAAATTCTTCTTGGCATTCTAGTTTCTTGGAATTATAACAATAATGAAAAAAAAAATATTTTCCATTAATATCTTATTCAGAGTATAGAAAATAAATTTGTAAATATTAAAGTGAAGTGTAAGTATATACTATGTAGTCCAAATTTTGTAGAAAAAAGTGAGGGAAAAAAACTTATGAATACATTATTTTATCAAGTTAAATTAAGTAACCTAATAATTTTGTGTTTAAAACAAGTCTAACAACTTGATAGATTTAAATAAAAGTACAAATTTTAACAAAAAATATCATTTTAAAGCATTTGTTTATATATTGTATGATGCGATTTATACGATACACACATTGTATCGTACGATTCATGAACACTTATGATATGCTGATACGATACAGAACTTTTTATATATGATCGATACGTATTGTACGATACTGACATATTGTACGTATTGACAACTATGATTTTAAGTTATTAGTTCAGTCTTCAATGTAGTGTCTTGAACCCATCGAGAGAAGCAAATGAGCATAGTCTCCTCTCTGTTTAATTGCAAACTCAACATCCTTGTAAGTTCTCTATTTTCTCCTCATTTTTGTATTTGCATGTCATTTTAGAGCATACTCAGAAGTTGGTGTAGTGTAAGGGATCATCCTATATTCTGGCATCTAATAAACTCTGAAAATTTTTAAAAGGGATTAAGCATTCAATTCTATACTTAAATCTTTGACTTCCATTTCATTAAGAAAAGAAATCATTTTTTTTTTTTGGGAAGATCCATTATGAAAAAACTTAATTGCTTGATGTATTTGAAAAAACATTTAGCGGAAGCCACTTCTTTTCTGCTTTTGCAGTTAGCAATCCATTTATATGTATGTTCACAAAGCTTTTAGTTAGTAGTTACTATAACTTGATCAAGCTGTTGTGCACTTTTTAATGTCTGGTTTTAGATAAACACTATGGAAATCAACATATTCAAACCAACGCCAGAGTACATAGTTGAAGATTTCTCATTTCTCATGTCTACCAATCTTGAATTTTCTCATCACCTGTGGCAACTTGTGTATCCTCTTCTGAAAGTAGTTCTCATCAAAAGAGAAGTTTTAATGATACTTAAAGCATTACACACACTTTGCTATAGACACATACCATTCTTCACAATTTCACTCATTTTGTTTTTCTGTTTCTTTTCATTTGCATTTGCTTTCTAGATTATCTATGCACTTATTGGTCTAATTCCATCACTTATAAGACATGTGATACATCGTTACATTGTGTGAATGAATATATATGGTATACATGCAAGACTATCTTCTACTAAACTCACAACAAAGGAGACATGGCGTTAATATAGACCTTCACCTAAAAGGCAAAAGAAAGCTATACTAAAGTTCAAATTGTTGAATTCAAAGGAAGAAGAGTCAACAAAAGCAACTCTTCTTCCTTTAGAAATCTATCTCACTTTGTTAGTTTTCTTAACAATTTTTTTTTTTTTTTTGGGTGTGAAAGAAAAGATAACATATGCAAAAAGCACACGTAATATACTTTTAACACAAATCCTTATGTAAAGAAAAGCTAACAACATGCAAAAAGCACATGTAATTATATGTACTTTTAAGAAAAAGACATTTTTAATTAAAAATTAAATTTTAACTCTTTCTTTAATTTAGTTCAGTATTTCAAGACATTTCTAATTAAAAAATAAATATATTTTTTGTATCCTTGGGTTTGATATTTTAGGACTTTTCATCCCTCACACGTACATACAAAACTCTTTGCATTTTAATTTACCATTTTAACCTCTTGTGTTTCTACCCATTTATATATACCTATCCAGAGCCTTTTATGTCATCTCATTTCAAATACACAAAGACTAAAAATGATGTCATTCACCTTTAATCTTTCAATGACACCTACTTAGTTCTAACATTGTTGTCGCATCTAATCATAATCCATATGAGTTGGCTATAATCAAGGAGTAGGGTTGCATTTTATATTGAGTGACAACGACGACAATTACGATTTTGATGTTAAGGTCGAATGTTGTAGATTTGTGAGTTTTGTAAATGATGTGGTTGACTGTGGGTGTTTAGGATGTGTGTTTTGTTTTAGAATTAAGGAGAAAGAGAAAGACATATTCTATATCAACTTTTATTCTACAATATTCCTCCAAAGTTGTTGTTGTTGTAGTTTTTTTTTTTTTTTTTTTTTTTAAATAATTTCTCATTACTTCAATTGAATGATTATAATGGATATGTATATACAATTTATAATTGTAACTTTTTATGATAAACTCACTACTAATAAAGTTCTATAACAATTATGTTATAATACATATACAACGTTCTCCTAAACCATCTTATATAGAATATTACAACATAATTCGTGCATCATACGGGTAACTTACTACTTACTCAAATTGATTAATTACTTAAATTATGCAGAGGTCCAATTTAATATGTGATGGATACAACAATATCACAATAATAAAGTGCTATAAAAAAATAAATTTGAACACATGATATTACGATAGGAAACCCTAACGGTAAGAAAATGGGTGGTTTGAAGCTTACCTCTATTTTTGAAGAATTCATTATGTAAAATGAAAGTTATTAAAATACAAGAATATACTTATCTTAGTGTTATTACCTGCAATAGCAACTTACTTACGTGACAACATGAAGCTCTAACCCAATTGGACTCTTCTATTTCATGATCTCTTTAGTGCATGGATATCCAATCTATTTGTAACTCATCACAACAACTCTATGATAAAATAGTCTTGGTGCGATGTCTTCACAAGAACACTCTAGGTCTTGATCAATGGAAACTGAAGATGCAACTTGGTATAAAAACCTTTGTACAAAGTCATCGTAGTAGTTTTTCCAATTTTTACAGTGTTCTCTCTTATGTTATGATGACCTAAATTGGATTTTTGTACATCCTGAAACTTTAGTGCACGTATTCCTAAGTCGCTTGGACATCATAAGCTGCAGAATACGCCGCAGACTTAAAAGTCAGTATTTTTGAAACTCGACTGGTCGACTAGAGTCGAGCTTTAATGAACGTCAATTTATCAAGTTGCAATCGAGGCAACAATACCTTCACTTTCTAGGCAGTTTCTTGAGTGTTGTCTTGTGTCTTCAATGTAGCTCTTTAACCACTATCTAGATATTTAAAAACTTATTACTCAAGTATATGAAAAAGATTTTTCTACGGATTTGTCAACATCAACATAATTGACCCTAACAGTAACAAATTTTGCTTTTTTTTTTTTTTTTTTTTTAAATACCCTACTCCAATATTCTAATATCTTCCTCTAGAGATATAAATTTCCTAAGTAAGATACCAACTTAAACTGAAAATTTAGAAGGAAAAAAAATTATAGTTACAATGTGTAATGGTTAAATGATTGAATTCACTATTTCATAATGATTAACATTTGCAAAAATCAATATGTATTAGACTAAATGATCCTAAGCATAGTTGTCAGTATCGTAAGATGTGCGATACGTATTGTACCGTGTACAAAAAGTTTTGTATCATAATGTCATATCATAAGTGTTCATGAATTGTCCGATACATAAGTGCATATCGTATGAATCGTATTGTGTCGATGAATTGTACGTATCATATAATATATAAACATGTGGGTTTAAAATAATTGTTAATATTTGTGGTTTTATTTGATTTAAACAAGTTGTTAGTTTTTTTTAACACAATATTATTGGGAAAATTAATTGACTCTAATAAAATAGCAAGTCCCTGAGTTTTTTTTTTCCTCCCTTCACTTACTCCTACAAAATTTAGGCTATACTCATAACACTCAGTTTCATATTGGCAAATTTATTTTATATGCTATTAATAATGTATTACATGAAAATATAATTATTTTTTATTTTTTTTATTATTATTATTGTTATTGTTATGAGTCTAAAAAGCTAGAATGCCAAATAAAAATATATAGAAAAATTATTTAAAATAATTGTTAATATTTGTGGTTTTATTTGTTTTAAACAAGTTGTTAGATTTTTTTTAACACAATATTATTGGGAAAATTAATTGACTCTAATAAAATAGCAAGTCCCTGAGTTTTTTTTTCCTACCTTCACTTTCTCATACAAAATTTAGGCTATACTCATAACACTCAGTTTCATATTGGCAAATTTATTTTATATGCTATTAATAATGTATTACATGAAAATATAATTATTTTTTATTTTGTTTTTATTATTATTATTGTTATTATTATGAGTCTAAAAAGCTAGAATGCCAAATAAAAATATATAGAAAAATTATTAGAATAAAAAAAAATAGTAAATGTTGATAATAATGAAGAAAATGTCTATGAAAATATAATTTTGCAAGACGCTGAATATGATGATAACATTAACTTAGATGGAGTTAATTAGCCAAGATGATGAAAAAATATTATTATTTTGATTCATATATCATGTATTATAACTTCTGAGTTTAATAAATTTGAACGTGCATGTTATACACATAAGTTAATTTGATTTATTGAGTTAGTTTTGTTAAATTTTATTACATAAGTAATGATTATATTGATTATTATTTAAATATATTTTGAATTTATAATAAATATACCTTTTATATATGTATATTTATAATTATTTTATAATTTTATTAGGTATTTGTGTACCTTACGATACACGATTCGATACGATATATGATACAGAAAACTAAAAAATTGATTCACAATACGATTCATGATTTAACTATTATGATCCTAAGTAATGAGATTGTTTTATTAAAGGAGAATTTTCTTAAACTTCTAAGTTTAGGAGAATTGATAATTTTTTTTTAATTTATATATATTCTCTATTTTGCAGTATCTGAGTGATGAAAGACATTCGGAGGATGTTATCTCTCAAACCCCACTTTGACGTGTTAGAGAACCAAAGGGGGTTTCTTCCTTGGTGGCATTTCTATGCCAACCTATAGCTTCTTACATAACTGGTCAGGCTATTTGTGTTGATGGAGGGACAGTTATAAATGGTTTCTGCTTCCCTTGAGCTTACTTTAAAAGAGCAGAAATATGAAGTTAAGACATCCAATATTCCAACAAGTATAGACTTCGTAAAAAATTTCATTGTTATTTTTGTATACTTTTCTCAACGAAGGATAAGATTTTCACAATTACTCATTCATCCACTACAAGAAAAACAAGCTATTGCAGCGGGTTTCTATGGCAGGTGCGAAAACTGCCACTATACATGAGATATATTGCGGCGTTCCATTGGACCACTACAGTAGTTTTAGTCTTTTGCGGCGTACAATAGCGGTGGTATATAAAACCACCATAATATATGTGTTTTAGCAGTGTTAAACTTAGATATAGTAGCGTTTCAAAAACCTGCCGCAATAAATATAGCCTTCTGTGGGATACTATAGCGGCAGTATATAAAACCGCCGCAATATGTAAGTTGTAGCAGCATTTAGATGACCGCTGCGATAGATACCTATTTGCAGCGCATTTTCTTAGTTACAGTGACGGTTTGGACCGCCGTAATAGACCTTCTAATTGCCCAAATCTAGTCCAAATTTTCCCTCTAATTTTTTTTGGCTTTTCATTTTTAGTGCCTTTTCATTTTTTGACAGCTTTAACCAAAAAAAACTCTCACTCTCTCAAACTCTGATTTAAGCTTTAACCAAAATCCCTTCAGCGGAGATCCCATTCTTTTCACTCACTCACACACACACACACACACACACACACACACACACACACACACACACACACACACACACACTCTCTCTCTCTCTCTCTCTCTCTCTCTCTCTCTCTCTCTCGTGAAGACAAATCCCAAAATCCAACCCACCGTGACTGCTGCACACAGCCCAAACACCCATATATATTGCTGACCTAAAACACCCAACTCACAAATCCATAGTTGTGAACCCCACCACTGTCGCTACCTCCACAACAACCCCACCACCACCACCAAATCATTGACTCAATGACCACCTAGCAACCCCAATCCACCTTGTCAAAACCACCACCAGATCCAACTTGTTGCCGCCACCTAGCAACCCCAATCCACTATTACGCCAACTGCATTGCCCAGTAAGTTCTCTTGTTTTCTTTTTTCTTTTTTTGATAACATATAATTGGTTGTTTTTTATTTGATTTTTTTCATTTCCATTATTGTGATTTGTATTAAGAACCAATTGGTAGTGTGTATATAATGTGTTTGGCAGATTTTTTGGATTTTAAATTTGACGGAAATCCTAACGGTAGAGGGCAAAGTGCTTATTAACATAACTCAGGGGAACATTTCTCCGTTTGATGTTTAGGATGGACATTGTATCAATTTTGAAAAGCATAGTATAGGCTTCTTTGACATTGTTAATGCTTACTTCAGCTATATATGAGAAAATTTTGGTTAAAAAACTAAAAAGACTTTGTTTGATAGACAAACTTTTAGGTGCCGAAACTTTTAGCAATATATATGTATATACTCTCCTCCTGAATTGTTCAAATGGAGATTCTAAGTTCAAATAATTGCGTAATCTATATTTCAAGATAAAAGTTGTTATCTTTACAATGAGTGTTAGAAAAATTTATATGGAATAGTATCTATTTATATTTTATTTTAGAATTTCTGGGCTTCTATTATCCTTGTTCTTGGTTGTGTAGTTGCAATATTGTAAATACATCATGTTCACAATTTAAATGTGCCTGCATTATAATTTTATATATAATAAACTGAAATAATTTGTTTTCTTACAAAAGAAGAGCACTGGTAATCAATCTATATCCTGAAGCTTTAAATCAAACTCATTATTTGCTTTGCCAAGGTAAAACCATAGGGCATTTTCATCATATTTCATAGATCATCATAAATCAAGCACAAGCATGAGTTAGTTCATTTTTTTCCTACTTTGGAGTGAAATTTTTGCAGTGTTATTGTTTTGTGCTAAAGTGCACAAACAATGGTGATCAATTGGTCTTACTTGGATCAAAATCCTCTAGAGTTTTTAGGAAAACTCTACCATATAGATTTACTCTAATCTTGACATTTCTTTTATAACAAACTTAGATTATGCTATGTCATTGAGTCATATCTAAATTTACTGTAGGGGTCCTTGTTATGGTTGAGTCTTTTCTATCACTTGTGTTTGTTTTATCTTGATTTTGGTTGATATGCATAATTGATCATCAAATATTGACTACTCTCTCTACCAACTATAATTTCTGGTCTCAGTTTAGTCAAATCTATGTTGATGCACACAAACACACACTATATTATTGTGTTGACACTTTTAATCTATTTTCAGCTGCATCTTAGGAGAATGATCTTTTTAGACTAAATTGAGACCAGAAATTATAGTTTTTTTGGTCTTTTGAGTTGCATTGGCTTACCTAGGTGAAGTGAAAATGTTGGCAAGCAAGCATATGCCTTGCTTACTTGCTTCATTTATTCTTTCTTTTTTTCTTTTGTTTGGGTTGTAATGTCTCAACCCAAATTTTTAATGTTATACACTGAATTGGATGTTGTTAGATTGGATTTTTTACATGTACCATTACTTGTCAATGTGCTTACACACTTGTTTTTATTTTAGACTTTGACAGTTGAAATGGTAAGGTAAAAGGCAAATATGTGCAAGTGTTTGAAGAGCATAACATTGGAAGGAGCTTCTACACAAGATGCGGATCAAGAAACAAACCAAGAAATGCACAAAGCTTCTACACAAGGTATGGGCTTACATGAACATTTTGCTGTTAGTTTGGTAACTTAAAAATTCTTTTAGGAATATGTGTTGAATATACTTGTTCAAATTCATATTCTACTTGTGATTTCTTTTAGAAATAAGCATAAAAGATTGGCTAAAGAAATTGTTAGGAAATGGGATGCTCTTACTTGAGAATTTGCTATGATTGGCAGTTAATTCTAAAATATGCCTACCTTTGAAAGTAGGAACTTGTTAAGCCAACGGAAGCATTTTCTGATTTTCAATGCATGATTGGGATAGAAATCAGAACTAAAAGTTCAACATCTTTGTTTCTATGCAGATTTCTCATTTTCGTTGGCAGCTTAATTTCATAAACATTTTTTTAATATATGTATTGCAATCAGAATTCTGATGTATTTGCTTCTTTTAGTTAGCATGTATTGCAAGGAACTTTTTTTGTGCATTTGTCTTTTTTCATTGTAGCATAATCACCTTCAATTCAAACCTTGTGCTTCAACTCCATTCTTTTTTCATTGCATGATGGTCAGTACATAGCTCCTTATCCATTTCCATTCAGCTAACCTGACAGGCCATAACCGCATTGACCCCCTTGTGATAACTTAGATTAATTAATTAACCCAGTTATTAATTAATCAAATTAACATGCAATATCACATGGCAGCACAAACAAATCACCAAAACTAAGTTATGTAGCGGAAATAAAATGACACGGTGATTTGTTTACAAATGGGGAAAACCTGACGGCAAAAACCCCACCGGGTGATTTAAGGTCACCACTCCCGAAACTCCACTATTATCACAACAAGCAGTTACAAGCAAGGAATCCCAAGTACCTTACCAACCTACAGTTGAACTCTTACCCCAATACCCAATTGGACTTGTTCTGTAGTGACAGTTTCTCCTTTCAATGCACGGCTCCCAAGTACGTGACTAACCAGATGCGCGGATCCCAGTACGCGACTTCAAACACCAACTAGAGAGAGAGAGTTGTTGGCTGCAAAGTTCTTCAAATCATCAGAGATGAACTAGGGCATGAACTTTGTCTTTCAGATCACAAATTGCATGAACAAGAAGTTATGAATGAATGTGCAACTTGCATCATCTTGACGGCCCTTAAAATAATCCTTTTATATGTCTAGGGTTAAGAGAAAAGAAGTCCCAAAGACTCATTCATGGATTGGACTTGAAACAGAACTGAAAATCTGTTTTCTTTAATTCTCAACAGATAGAGGTGTCGAGGATCTGTCGAGAAGCTGTCGAGGCTCGGGACAAAACAGCTTCTTAAAGCTCGATAGAGGCATGTGTCGAGGTATGTGTCGAGCTTTAAAAACTTGCACTTCCTTGCTTGTTTCTTGGACAGACTTTGATGACTTCAACACTGGATCTTGAAACACTGTTTCTTGAAGTGTTAAACACATCCTAAATCTACCCAATTACAAGTAAAGTACGTTTTGTCTAAGGATAAGCCAATTACATAAAATAGCGACATATGCTAACAACTTGAACTACATATGTCCTAACAATCTCCCCCTTTGGCAATCCGTGACAAAACCACAACAGACAAATGAAGATATGAGAGAAGTCATAAATCACTCAACTCATACTCACTTGTTACATATAGTAAAATCTATCCTAACGCAAACTCTTGAAAAACTTTGCAAGAAGAGAGTTTATGGCAAGTAGACTTTAACCACCTGTATTTCTGAAACACTTATAAACAAAACACATCAAGGCATCTTTGTGTGAAACAGAAATAGTAGATTGCATACAAGTAAAGAAACATGTGTATAAAGACAGAAAAGAAACAACACATGTAAAGGTAGGTGAAAAAGAAACATACATCATCATATATGAGAAGAGAATAAATACAATGTATGTTAATACATGATCAATGTATCTCTAAAAAGATGAAAAAGAAAAAAAATACATATGATCAACTCACTACATCCCTCAATCCACACTCCCCCTAGCAAAAATGTCCTATGCTAACACTCCCCCTAAGCATGACTACTCTCATACAGACCAAACTACTCCCCCTTTTTGTCACGAAGGACAAAGGGTAGGTCATGTAGACATCTCATCCGAAGAGCTCGCATCTCCATCATCATCATCGTCAGAAGCATCATCGTCATCGCCATCATCATCAGCCTCAGTCTCAGTTAACACATGAGGTGGCGGAGGAGAAGCCTCTGGTGCAAAGTCGCCCATGGTTGCCTGTCGCCTGGCGATGCGACCAACATGAATGTTCACCTGATACAGCTCTGTGGAGAGTGTATCTAGGCGAGCATCCATGCGCTGTAGCTGCACCATGATGTCTCCTAAGGTGACGTCGCTCGAAGAAGAAGCAGATGCTCAAGCGGATCTGGAGGTGGTCAGACGGGAGGAAGGAGTGGCACCATCGGACTGTCTCGATCTAAACTGTGCCTCGCTACGTTTTACAGTAGCGGCGTCTATGGCAAACATGACATGGTAAGGATCAGACGAAGGGAATGGGACGGAAAAACGACGAAGAATCCTCGTGATAGCAGAAGGGAAAATGAGCTTATCACGGGTGGCCGTATCTCTATAGACATCTATGATGGAAAAGATAAAGTGAGAAAGAAAGTCTATAGAGAGATCCTCTAGGAGGGACAACAAAAACCGAGCACGAGGCTCTGTGATAGAGTTGTAGTGAGAGAGTGGGTGCAACACAAACGTCATCACCATGTTAAGGAAACGAGGACCTTTAGCAAAAGGTCGATATGGTGTGTACATATGATCTCCCCAAGAGAAAGGACGATCACAGAACGCCGAGATCATCTCGTCTTTGGACACAGTCCAGAGACGCTCACAGCTAGGGTAATCAAGATGATCCACCCTAGGGACATGAAGAACCTCAGAGACTAACTCTGGGGTGACAGCAAAGCGCATACCTCGAACGCAAGAGTAGAAAAGAGGTACTGAAGAATCGATCCCGTGTATGTTGGAGTAAAACTCCTGTATCAACACGAGTGGACATGTGACCGGGACGTCACACAGTGACTCCCAAGCCCGACTGTGTATGACATCGGGAAGGTCTGTGTCGGCAAAGTCTGCCAGGACAACGTGGCGTTCCGAATGAACACCTCGTTTAAAAAAGTTCTCCAAGAAATCCTTATGGGCTTTCTCATCACGGAATCAGACAGAAAGAGGAATAGAATCTGAGGAAGACAATCCCTTAGAACGCAGAGGGTTCTGGGATGGAATGGACTTACGTTTAGGTGCCATAGACACTACTAACGCAAACATAGAGAGGGGGAAGAAGAAGAAGAGACACTACTAACGCAAACATAGGAGAAGGAAGAATCAACCATGATGGAACCTCGATCGATCCAGAAGCCATCGAGAAGCTATCGAGCAGACAGAAAGTTTCTCAATCAATCCACCAGGTGTCGAGGTATCTATCAAGACTGCGATAAGAAAAAGTCTAAGAAGCTCGACAGACAGCTATGTGTCGAGAGGTATCGAGGAGGTGTCGAGATGCCTTTAAAAACAGTTTTTCAAAAGAAGAAAAACACAGACATGAATGCAATCATGCATGCAACTCAACCAAAGATCCAAGCAACACATTAAGCTCTCAAAAACATCTCTCAACAAGAATTTTGATGCACATGTATCTCAAAACACGCACCCACACACTAAACAAGTCTAACCAATTTTATATTTCAAAAACAAGTCAAGACAGTTTAGTGAGCATACATTAACGCATGTAAACCTTGTGATGGCCAAATCACATTGTACCTGCACATGTATCAAGAATAGCAAAGAGTATTGCGTGTCGTGTGTGAAAACATCGCAAGATTGCATAAGTGTCTCAATGTTATGACGATTTGAGATATGAGAAAATCACTTTAACTCACACACAATCATAACCGTTTGATGGGGACTATCACCTTCGAGGTACATCTTATAACTCCCACATCTCCTAGAAAACACGCTTGCAAACATATTTTAAAGCATTTTTTTATCTTTTTGCTTTTTATATCTTTGCATATTTTCTTTTAACAAGCATATCATGCATGGGCATACAAGAGAAAGAAAAGAAATACCCAATTATGTTAAGCTTTTGACACTGCACTTTTGCTATGCCGAAACATACAGATGTCATATTATGATTGGCGAGTAACAGTGGTGAGATGGTTATTTATGCCTTTCTCTTAGGATTTTCTAGTTCAACCTGTCAAAAAGAGTGATACGAGTGTTAAGAAGAAGAGATCACTTAACCTTACTCATCACGAACAAAGAGCTACAAAGCTCACTTGCTTAGTTGTGCAGAAGAATGCTCATCTAAGCTACAGGTGATACAAAGTTTAGAAAACTCTGTTTCAATAGCCATTTTAAAAGTTCACATGAACCAATGTACACAAACACACACTGTTTTTGTATTTTTCAATTTTTCAAATTTTTTTTTTTTTTTGTTTTTTAAAAAAACTAAACAACCAAACAAAAACAGACAAACAATATGAATGCATGAAAGAAAGATGCATATGCATGAAGGCATGATAGAAAGGTGCAGATGCATGAAAGCATGATTTCAACAGCAGAAAAGAAATCAAGCAAAGAGAGTCCTGCTTTAGATAGAAAGAATTAAAGCAAAGGACAAACAGAAAAGACAATTAAGTCTTAGGCTCCTTTCTCACCCACACAGCACGAGTTTTTGGCCGTGAAGATGAAAAGGTACGTGTCCTAGTATGACTACTAAAGGACATAGAAGAATTAAAATTCTCCTGAAATTGAGTTAAAAAGCTCAAGACTTTTAATAACTCTCCAAACAAAGATGTAGGTCCTTGAGAGGAAACCTGTGACTGTTTGAACAATTGCTTATGAGGATACAGCTTAAAGCAATTAGGACGAGTGTGTCCAGAAACACCACAATGGTGACAAACATGAGCAGTTTTAGAACTACCCGACTTCCTAGAGGGAGGTCTAACCTTAGAGGTTGACAGAGTCCTCAGCTTAGGACAATTTGGCCTAATATGACCAACAATGTGACAATGATGACAAATGGGGACAAAAACAGATTTATCATTCAACCTAGGAGAAGTTTTAGACATAGGTTTAGAAACATTAGTTTGTTTACCTTTGTCTATCCTAGCAATATTAGCCTTCAACTCTTTATTATTCCTTTTGAATGGGGGAATATAAAAATCCTTTTCTTTTGAGTTAGGCTCAACAACAAGTTTGGCACTAGTTAATTTTTCAACTTCAGTTTTAAATTCAACTAGTTGCTCTTCCAAACTCTTAATTTTGTCCACCTGAGATGAAATTTGATTTTTAAAATTCTCATTCAAATTAGTGGCTTCATCCAATTTTGCAATCAAATCATCTTTTTCAAGCTTGACCTTTTTAAATTTAGCTTTTAATTTTGTAGAACACTCAAGAGATTTCATACAAAAATTATAAAACTTGCAATAGGCATCATGAATATCATCATCATCATTCAACACAATTTCATGCAAATCAAAACAATCAAGAATTTCCATAACAACAGGGATCAATGGATCACACATCAAAGATCAAACCCTAATCAGAGTGTGCCTGCTCTGATACCACTTGACAGGCCACAACCGCATTGACCCCTTGTGATAACTTAGATTAATTAATTAGCCCAGTTATTAATTAATCAAATTAACATGCAATATCACGTGGCAGCACAAATAAATCACCAAAACTAAGTTATGCAGCGGAAATAAAATGACACGGTGATTTGTTTACGAATGGGGAAAACCTGACGGCAAAAACCCCACCGGGTGATTTAAGGTCACCACTCCCGAAACTCCACTATTATCACAACAAGCAGTTACAAGCAAGGAATCCCAAGTACCTTACCAACCTACAGTTGAACTCTTACCCCAATACCCAATTGGACTTGTTCTATAGTGACAGTTTCTCCTTTCAATGCACGGCTCCCAAGTACGTGACTAACCAGATGCCCGGATCCCAATACGCGACTTCAAACACCAACTAGAGAGAGAGAGTTGTTGGCTGCAAAGTTCTTCAAATCATCAGAGATGAACTAGGGCACGAACTTTGTCTTTCAGATCACAAATTGCATGAATAAGACGTTCTGAATGAATGTGCAACTTGCATCATCTTGACGGCCCTTAAAATAATCCTTTTATATGTCTAGGGTTAAGAGAAAAGAAGTCTCAAAGACACATTCACGGATTGGACTTGAAACAGAACTGAAAATCTGTTTTCTTTAATTCTCAGCAGATAGAGGTGTCGAGGATCTGTCGAGAAGCTGTCGAGGCTCGGGGCAAAACAACTTCTTAAAGCTCGATAGAGGCATGTGTCGAGGTATGTGTCGAGCTTTAAAAACTTGCACTTCCTTGCTTGTTTCTTAGACAGACTTTGATGACTTCAACACTAGATCTTGAAACACTGTTTCTTGAAGTGTTAAACGCATCCTAAATCTACCCAATTACAAGTAAAGTGCGTTTTGTCTAAGGATAAGCCAATTACATAAAATAGCGACATATGCTAACAACTTGAACTACATATGTCCTAACATAACCTTTAGCTCAAATCTACATTCTTTTACTATACTTCCATGCTTGCTTCTTCTGAGTTCTATCAATTGTATGCTAGTTCTAGCTAAAATTAACAATTTCTTGTGTATTGAAATCTTTGATTGCCATATTTGCATAAGTGTTTGCACGGATTCTTTAATGTGTTAAAGAAATTGGGGAGGATGAGTTCTAATAATGAAAGTTGCTGCCTTTAATTATACTGACCCTGTTAGAGTACTGGGAAAAGTGTGTGTAATTATTACCTTTAGGGTGTGAGCTGTTGCTTGCATTATTCTCAACCTTCTTTAGTACTATATATAACAATTCAAGCCTCATATTCAATTTCATAAACATGAAGTAGGAAACATTTTATCATCTTCATCATCTACCTAATTTGCTTGTTTATTATTGGTTTTAAATGTATGAATGACCTATGGAGACACTGTAGTGAAAAAAAGGTGTAAGCTATAGCACTTATAAGTAATTTTAACTTAGCTTTCTTATGATGCCAAATTTTTGGTCTTCAATTTGCTTGTTTATCATTTTTTTTTTCAGTTATTAAAATTTTGGTCTTTTATTATAATTATTTTTCAAAAAAGCTTTTTCGAATTATGTTCTTTTATTATTTGATCAAGAAGTCAAAACAATGGTTATAAGCTAACGAGGCAGGCAATTGTTCCATTATTTTTTCTAATGTTTGGTTAGTATGTCACTATTGTCAATCTATTTTTGTAAAATTAGTTTGAGCATTTGTAGATAAATGGTTTGCAAGGACTTGAGCCAATTAAGTCTTAGCTCAAATGGTGTTGGATGCATGAGATAGAAGGGTTCTTTCCTATAGCATTTTATTTTGCTTGCCATGTGGCATCGTCTTTGGTGCTTAAATTCATGATTCTGAATCTTAGATACCTAATTTCCTTTTCATACTCGGAATCATGCACTAGCCTAAGGCCTTTTGGTCTGGAAGAGTTTTATATGTGCCTTCATTGTCGTAGGTCACAATGCTTGGATTCATGTGATTAAGCATAGACTTCATTCATGCATTCATATTCGGAATCATGCACCCGCCTAAGTCTATGTCTGTTGCAATATATAAAACTAGTAGAGTATCTTGAAGTTGGTCAAAGTTCGTAGATTAGGTTCAATTATCCTTGTTGCAATTAGAAGTATGTTAAAATTGGATTACTGTTTTATATCAATGTAGTATTTTCATGTTTTAACTCCCTGATGCCTATTCCATCAATTAAATAATCACAAGTCAACGAATCCCAGCCACATTCCTTCAAATCACCATTTTCAACAAGCATTTAGGCTATGACTCACTCAACTGAAAACACATATTTGTGAACATCTCAACCATCTTACGTAGCAAATAATGAAGCTCAAAACTTTGTGGGGCTTTATGAACCAATATGTAATGTAATTTCTAGAACTTTTACTATTTTATTTGGTTTCCAAAAGTTAAGAAGAACCCAGTTGAGTGACACACAAATTAAACCCACATATTACTAAAAACAATCCTCACTACCAATTTACCATAAGTCCTGATAGACCAAGAATGCACCCCTTTGATAAATTAATCAATTAATTATCCAAGTGAAATTAATTAGATTCAATTACATACAATAAGCGTGCTAGCATAAACAAATCACCAACTAAGTTAAATGTAGCAGAAAATAAATTTGACACGAGTGATTTGTTTACGAATGGGGAAAACCACTCAGGCAAAACCCAATCAGGTGAATTTAAGGTCACCACTCCCAAGAATCCATTATTATCAAAACAAGCAGTTACAAGCAAAAGGAATCGCAGCACCTAATACTAACCTACAGTTGAACCCTTATCCTAATACACAATTGGACTTGTAATGTAGTGACAATCTCTCATTTCAATGCACGACTCCAAGTATGTGACTAACCAATCGATGCACTGATCCAAGTACGTGGTTAACACACTAACTTGAGAAAGATGTTGGCTGCAAAGTTCTTCAGTTCATCCAGACGATGAAGACCAAGAAGCTCCTTGGTTACAAAACCCTTGGCGCAAAGACATAGCAGCTTCTACAAGAAAAATGATGAACTAGGGCAATATTTGTCTCCGATCACAAAATGAGTGCAACAACCTTTGCATCAAATGATACGGCCCTTAAAATAATCCTTATATATGTTTAGGGTTGTAAGAAAAGAAACCCTACACAAATAACTTGGATATGTGTGAAAAACATATCTAGAAATCTGAATTTCGTAATTCTTGATAAATACAGCTTCTGTCGAGAGCTGTCAAGAATTAAACATTAAACCTTAATAGATTTATCTATTGAGATATCTATCGAGCTTTAATGAACTGCACTTTTTCACTTGTTTCTTGTACATATTAGCATGACTTCAATACTAGAGTTGAACTCTTGTTCCTTGAAGTATTAAACTCATCCTATATCTACTTATAACAAGTAAAGTGCGTTTTGTCAAAAGATTAGCCAATTTACAATAACATATGTTCTAACAAGATCCACATATGTCCTAACAATCTCTCATTTTGGAAATCCGTGACAAAACCACAACAAACAAATGAAGTATGAGATAAGTTATAAATCAATAAACTTATAATCACTCGTTGAGTACAATAAAATCTAATCCTAACATAAACTCTTGAAAAACTTTGCAAGAAGAGAGTTCATGATATGATAGATTTTGACAACTTGTTTTTTTAAAACACTTTAAACAAAACCCATCAAGGCATCTTAGTGTGAAATAGAAATAAAAAGATTGCATACATAAAGAAAATGTGTATAAAGAGAGAAAAGAAGCAACACATTGAGAGATAGGTGAAATGATAACAACATCATATTTATGAGATAAATAAGTACAATGCTTGTTATCAATAAATGGTCACAAGACCAATGTACAAAAAGGATAATGTATCTAAAAAGAAAGAAAAGAAAAAATATATAAATCCTCACTACATCCCTTAAAATATAAACACTCCCCCTATCAAAAAGTTCTATGTTAACTTTCCCCTTAAGTACATGACTACTCTCAAGTACATAACTACTCTTATCCCAAAACTACTCTCCCTTTTTGTCACGAATGACAAAAGGTAAGTCGCTGAGAAGTAGTCATCTCCTCATCACCAGAAGAGCTAGCATCCTCATCCTCATCCTCATCATCACCAGAGCCATCATCATCATCCTTGTCCTCTAAAGTCTCTAGAGAAGGAAAGGGAGATGGAGACGTGGTGAAGCCACCCATGCGAGCCTGTCATCGTGTGATATGACTAACATGGGTGTTCACCTAATACAACTTAGTAGTGACTGTATCTAGGCGAGCATCCATACATTCAAGCTATGCCATGACGGCTTCAAGCGTCACATCACCTACAGAAGAAGAAGAAGGAACAAAGGTGGATGGAACAAAAGGGGATGAAGGAGTCGTCATGTCGGTCTATGGCCGCTTCGGTTGAAGCTGGGTCTCGCTTTATTGAGTAGACACCGCGCTAATGGCACCCATGACTGTATAGAGATGAGATTAGGAATAGGTATAGAAGAATGGCGAATGATTCTTATGGTAGCGAAAAGAAAGACAAGCTCGTTGTATCTTTATAGACATCTATAAGGGAGAGAATGAAATGAAAGGAAAAGTCTATAGAGAGGTCCTCAATGAGTGAAAGCAAAAGGTGAGCACGAGGCTCAGTAATGGAGTTATATTGAGACAAGGGATGGAGAACAAATGTCACAACCATATTAAGGAACCTCAGACCTTTTGCAAAGCCCGAGCATGAGGTGTTTTGGTGATCACCCCATGAAGAAGGTGTCTCACAAAAGAGAGATAGAAGTTCATCCTTGGACACAGTCCTCAAACATGGACAATTGGGGTAGTTAGGAAACGCCACCTGCGGAACGTGTAGTACCTTAGAAATAAGATACAGAGTAACTACGATACATGTACCTCGAATATGTGTAACAAAATGTGGTATAGAGGTATCAAAGCCATGCATATTAGAGTAGAGCTCCAGTATGATCACAATGGGATAACTCATAGGTATCTCACATAGAGATTCCCATCCCCAACTGTGAATGACAGTGGGTAAAGTTGTATCGAAAAAATCTGATAGAATCACGCGGTGTTCTGAATGAACACCACATTTGGAGAAGTTCTCCGAGAAGTCCTGAAAGGCCTTCTCATCATGGAACCTAATGTGAAGAGGAGTGGGATCAAACGAAGATGTCCCGGAATGAAGAGGGTTCCGAGATGAAGTGAATTTGCGCTAGGGTGCCATACACAGTCTATCCGAGAGAGAGAGAGAGAGAGAGAGAGAGAGAGAGAGAGAGAGAGATAGAGAGAGAGAGAAATAGAAAAGCACCATCACAGAGAGTACCAAAAGATAGAAAATAAAAGGTACATATGCAGGAAATGTGCTTGAGCATGTGATGTGCAAATAAAAACTGCATCATGGGGTCAACCTAATCCAATCCTAACAGCACACAAATTTACAACATATAAACACACATCTAAATGCATGAAGCATTGTGAAAATTCAAATAGGATGCAATGCATGATCATATTACATCAAAAACATAACTCCCAACCCAAAAATATCATCAAATACTCATCAATTTTCAAAAACCTCAAAAATTTCAAGAAAAACCAAAACCTAAGTCTAAATGCATGAAATGCATGAAGAATGGGGGATAAAGAGATCATACCAAGTGATTTGAGACTAGATTAAGCCAAAAATCATGTGGGTTGGAGGTTTTGAGAGAGAAGATAGGGTTTGGGAGGTGAAAAGACACAAATTTGTCAAGAGAGAATAAGAGAAATGAAGTCTGAAATCGCGCTTAAGCTATTTAAAGAAATCACAACTCGATGGATCGAGGATCTGTCGAGATCTGTTGAGAACTAATTTTCGACAGATAAATCTGTCGAGGTGCTGTCGAGAATCTATCAACAGCAAAAATACCTCGATAAATTGAACAGCTATCGAGTAGCTATCGACCAGATTGAAACTTTCTTGATTGATCAAGAATATGTTGAGAAGCTATCGAGATAAATTCCAGAAAGCTTCGATGGATCAAAGATGCATTAAGATCTGTAGAGAAAAGAAGTCCAAGGAGCTCGATAGATAGCTACCTGTTGAGAAGCTGTCGAGCTTGATAAAAAAAACTTTTCAATGAGAGAAAAAATACATAGAGATGGATGCAATCAGGCAAGCTACTCAACCAAAGATCCAAACAACATGTTAAGCTCTCAAAAACATCTCTCAACTAGAGAAATGCAAAGCATTAATGATCCAAAACACATACACACATACTAAACAAGTCTAACCAATTTTATATTTCAAAAACAAGTCAAGACAGTTTAGTGAGCATACAATAATACATGTATTCCTTATGATGGCCAAATCACATTGTACCTGCACATGTATCAATAGTAGCAAAGAATTTGCGTGTTGTGTGTGAAAACATCACAAAAGTGCATAAGTAACTTATGTTATGAAAATTTGAAATATGAGAAAATCAATTTACTCACAAACAATGATAACTGCTTGACGGGGACTATCACTTTCGAGGTTCATCCTATAACTCCCACATCTCCTATAAACATGCTTACAACCATATTTAAAAGCATTTTGATTCTTTTTTGCTTTTGATATTCTTTGCATATTTTTTCTTTTGAGCATATCATGCAGAGGCATATAAGAGAGAGAAGAAATACCCAATTTTGTTAAGCTTTAAACATCACAATTTTACTATCCCGAAGCATACAGATGTTATCCATGATTGGCGAGCTTTAGTGGTGAGATAGTTATCTTTGCCTTTCTCTTAGGATTTTTTTATTCATTTCTGTAAAAAAAGAGTGATATGAGTGTTAAGTACAAGAGATTACTTAATCGTACTCATCACAAACATGAGCCACAAAACTCACTTGCTTAGTTGTGCATTGAAATGCTTATCTAAGTTATAAAAGATACAAAGTTTAGAAAACTTTGTTTCAATGGTCATCCAAAGTACATAAGTACCGATGTACACAAAACACATTGTTTTTGTATTTTTTGATTTTTCAAATTTTTTAAATTTTTATGAAAAAAAAAATAAAGCAAATACTGAAAACAAACAAACAAACAAACAAAAACATGTTAAATAAAGCATAGCATAAAACTAGACTGACTCAAAAACAAGTAAGCAAAACACACAAGTAATGCATAAACAAAAAGAGGGGGAGAGAAAGAAAAAGTGACTAAATCACATAGATCTTTTTTCCTTCCATACCTTGGAGAACCTTTCCGTTTGGCGAACCCTTGATCCGGTGGAAAGGGGGAAGAATTGAAACTGTTCAAGTTTGAAAGGAACATGAAGGCTTTAAGAATATCTCCAAGAGGAGCAAAAGATAATGGAAACTGATTCTAGTTTCCAAATGAGATCATATTGTTGCTTTGTTGTGTGGCTAACTACTTGTAGCAATTAGGACAAGTATGTCCTGAAGCTCCACAGTGATGATAGAGGTGCTGCTTCTTTTGTTTAGACTTTTGGTTGTTTCTATTCTTAGTCCTAGAGTTTCTAGTCTCTTTCTTTTCAAGCTTAGGGGGTGCTCCTAGAATAGATTTGCCATTGTCTAGTTCTCACTAGCTATATCAGTTTTGCATTCATTGTTCTCAGAATTAACATTTTTAGCAGGTAAGACAAACACAGTAGTACTAGAATAAGCAATATTAGAAGAAGAGAAATCATGCCCCTAACCAGTTCTATCAGAAACAGATTTCTGAAAGCTAAGCATCTCATCAAGCTTTGCACTGGAAATCCTCTCCAATTGAGCTCTAACTTGAAGCAACCTCGCTTCAAACTTCTTGGTCCTTTTAGCCAAGAAATTATTCTCAAACCACAGTGCTCCAATGGTCTGATTAACTTCATCAAATTTTGTGGAAAGCACTTCTTGATCAAGTTCCACTTCACTCAACTTCTTGGTGGCCAACCTATATAATTTCTCATGTTTTTCAGAGACTTTGTACAACTTTGCATAGCCTGTATGGATGTCATCCTATTCATCCATTTTCTAAAACTTAAACTCCATAAAGTCCTATTCTTCATCTACCTCTTCAACAATCCCCTCAGTAGGATTCACTGTGGCAGTGAAGGCATTCAAAATTCCCTTATCATTATTATCATCTGAATCATCCTCAAGCTCGGTGTCACTCAAGGTAGTAGCAAGGGCCTTACTTTTCCCAATAGTCTTGAGATAAGTTAGACATTCTTGTTTCATATGTCCAAAACCTTAACATTCGAAGCACTTAGGTCTGGAGGGAATAGTGTACTAACTGCTTTCCATAGCATCCTTCTTTCCTCTATCTTGGCTTTTGAACTAAGATGAACTGGACTTCTTACGGTCTTCATCAAATCCTTTTCCATTGGAATTCTTCATGAACTTTTTGAGTTGCCTAGTAATGTAGAATTTCATCTTAGAATCTTCATCATTAGAAGACTCATCATAATCACTGTTTTTTGCCTTCAATGCTATGCTCTTGCTCTTACTTGATTTTCCCCCAAATGGAATTAGCAATGGAATCACAAAGAACCACCATCGCAGGATCTGTTAAAGATCCTGAGTTTTGCTCATAACTGCTACCTGCTTCACTATTATGTTCTCTTCTAGAAATTGAATCTTGATTGGCGTTTATGAACTCCCTATCAACCCTATCATTTAGTCTAACAAAATTATAAAGAGCCATAGTAGCAAATACAATAAGTATTTGGATATGGAATGGAAAAGATGGCATATTTCTGATAATTCTCCATTTATTCTTCCACACACCAAAAGTGCGCTCAATCACACATCGCAGAGATGAGTGAGCATGATTAAATTTTTCATATCTAGTTCTAGGGCTTCCACCTCTCCTTCGAAAGTCCTGAAGATGGTATGATACCCCTTTGTATGGTGCCAAATAACCTTTCATCATTGGGTATCTAGAATCAACTACATAATATTTTCCTATAAAAAAAATTCAATTGTATTAACACACACAAAAAAATTCAATTGTATTAACACATACAATTAACACACACAATACATCAGTATAATGAACAATTAATTAACCAATTACAAACCTGGTGGTGGGTGCAAAAAGTTGTTGCTTTCTTTACGAATAGTATCAAGAAAAATGTGGGTGTCGTATGTTGCACCTTCCCATCTAGGTAAAACAAATGTGAATAACATATCAAAGTCACATGCAGCCATCACATTTTGGGTTGGATATCCCTTTCTTCCAAAGTATGGAATGGACTTTTTAGTAGGTAGAACCGCTATCACATGTGTGCCATCAATCGCATCGATGCAATCCTAATAAAAACATTAATAGTTTTCAGTTCCACATGCATTGTGTTATCTTATAAACAATAGCACTTATTCAAATATACAATAGTACACATACTTTGAAATGTGGCCAATAAATTGGATGGTCTTGTATTTTGGTTGGAACTTCACTAAAAATTGGATTCGAAGGCTTTACATATGCAGCTGCAAAGCGAGCACCCAACAGAGTGATCATCTTCTCAAAATGTTTACTTATGGTTTCACCCGAATGCTGAAATATTTCTTGAACCATTCGGTTACATGTTCCATGACCAAGTATTAGTAAACAAATTGCCACTGACTCTTCTAACCTTATATTCCTTGAATGTTGAAGTCCATAGTCATGTTCTAAAATTTGACACAAATTATGAAACACCTCATTTTTCATTCTAAATATATTGTAACGCAATTTCTCATTACCGTCCATACAACGTCTCACCCAAGCCCACCCTGTTTGTTCAGAATCATAACAAGGAGTCTTATTAATGTACTTATTGAAATATGTCACAAATGCTTCACAGGTAATTGCCACAAGCTGATAAAACTCCTCATCAGAATCATTATTACTATCATCATCATCAGAATCACTGTCACTATCATCATCACTGTCACTACTCTCACCATCATCATCATCATCATTGTTATCACCATCATTATTATTCTCAGCATTGTTATAATCACCACCATCATGATCATCACAGTAATTCCTGTAATCCCCATCCATTAATAGTTCCATAAAATGGCCACTGTCATGAGTACCATTATAATTATCTATATTGGTGTAAACTATACAACAAAGTAACAAATAGTCAACTATTGCTAATACTACTTTAATATAAATCAACATAATAATCAGAACATCAAGACAATTCAGAACATACCAAGACAACATAGCTAATACTAAAATATCACATAACTTAGACAATAGTTAATACAACATATTCAATGTTCTTTAAAGTTAATACAACATAGTTAATACAACATAGCTAACTTAGTTTAAAGTTAATACAACATAAGGTCGATCACTTCTTTTGGTTATAAATCATTTCTTGTAGCCACTCTAGCTGTGACTTTAGGTCGTTAAAAGTTAGGAACATCTCCCTACGTGACCTTTTTAGTAAGATAACAGAAGCTTGAACCACAAACGAATTTTCCACTCCAGGAAGTGCTCTCACAATCGCCATGACATTCTCAATTGAACTTGGTGACTCTCGGGAAGTACCTTTTGACCTATTCTGACATACAGTTATTAATTGACTAATACGATCGTCCAACATTGTAGCTCCTCCTATCTTCTTCTTTTTCTTCTGTAAGGGTATTGATTCACTAGTTCGCTTTTGTCCTGAACTACGTGATTGACTACTATGTCCTTGCTGCAAACTATCAATGTCTAAACTCATGTTATATTGGTTATCCTTAAATTCGGAGTTACCATCTGAATCACCAGCACCCTCTTCTGGCATTGTTGGAGGTAATGTGTTTGAAGAAGGGGTCCATGCAGCTACCCCAGTTACTGCAACATCCCTAAAGTTACAGAGCATCCACAAAGTTGCGTTTTTGTGGATGCTCTGCCTTGGGTGGGTCGGAGGACCCACATCACCTTCTTTGCTTGTTCATCCACAAAGGCAGAGCATCCACAAAATTTAAAAAAAAAAAAAAAAATCGGATTAGTGTTTTAAGGCAGAGTATCCACAAAATAAATAAATAAAAAATTTCGGATCAGTGTTATAGAGCATCCACAAAGTTGCGTTTTTGTTGATGCTCTGCCTTGGGTGGGTCGGAGGACCCACAGCACCTTCTTTGCTTGTTCATCCACAAAGGCAGAGCATCCACAAAATTTAAAAAAAAAATTTCGGATTAGTGTTTTAAGGTAGAGCATCCACAAAATAAAAAAAATAAATAAATTTTGGATCAGTGTTACAGAGCATCCACAAAATTAAAAAAAAAAAATAAATAAATTACGAACCATGTACCCACAAAATTTTTTCAGTACCCGGCAAGAGAACAAATAAATCTTTAGCAAGAGCAAAGCATGCAAGATCTGAAAATCTTTTTTTTCATAGGTAAAAAAAAAAAAAAAAAAAATCGGATCAGTGTTGGTACCTGGTGGTTTTGGGTAGTAGATCGGTGTTGCTTGGTGTTTTGTTAATAAAAAGGAAACCTTCAAAATGTATTTCTCAGATCAGATTTTAGACAAATAAAATTAAAAGGAAAAAATTACAGAGGAAGACCCATTTGAGAAGATGAAGAAAGAAGAAGAAGAGGAAGAAGACTTATGCAGAGGCCGGAGCTAACTTGCAGAGAGCAGAGAGGCCGGAGCTGACTTGCGCAGAGTAGGGAGGCCGGAGCTGAGCGAAATGAGAGAGCTGAAAGAAGAATGAGAGCGTGAGAGGGGTGAGGACCCTCTGGGTGAGAGCGTGAGACGCGTGAGATGAGTGGAATGAGAGAGCTGAAAGAAGACCTTGCCCTTTATTGAAGGGCAAATTCGTAAATGCATTAAGTTTCCAATGGATCTATTGAAAAGTCCAGCAACTTTTAGAATATGTACCAAAAAGCCTCCATAAAGGTTTAGCGCGTTTTCTTCGTTGGAGTAAAACGCAACTTTTTCTAAAAAGTTGCGTTCTACTCCAACCAAACACATATAAAGGCCCACTTTTTTTAAAAAACCAACTTTTGGCTTGAAAAAGCCCAACCAAACAGGCACTAAAACTAATTCCGAAACTTTGTGCTGATGAAAATTAGTAAGAGAAAACTTCTTTGGGGAAAAAACTGTGGGCAAAGAGATGTCATGTGTGACGTCAGTAGTTGAGACAACCTTATTGCCGCCGTAGCATCTATTGACTATCTTCGCCTTATCACGTAGAAGTCTCAAATGTTGATACATGCATCTTTCATAGTACATTTTCTCTATCTCCAGTATAAATAGAACCCATTCGGAGAAGTAGAAAACACTACTGCTTAGTACTTACACAGCAAACATTGAAGCGACAAAAAGATAAATGGCAGGGCAAGAAGCGGGTAATAAAGAAAGCAGGTGGTCCCTTCAAGGAATGACCGCTCTTGTTACCGGTGGAACCAAAGGAATCGGGTTCTTTCTCTGCCTATACTTTTTTTTTTTTTTTTTCCTTTTGATTTTAGCTTGGAATTGCATTCTTATTGAATATTTCTAAATATGGATAAATTATAAATGGCCACATTTATAGAATTGTTGCAACTTTTTTAAAAGGTTGATTGGATGAAAAAAGAGAAGAAGGTGGAACTTCTTATATATCTCTTTTTTTAGTGTGAATTTTGAAAATCTAATCATTGAATTTCATATTTTCTATGTTTTAAACATGCATATCAAATATTGTTCAAATTGGATATTATTTATTATTTAATCAATAAACTTATTTTTTATACACAATTTTAGATCACAAAAACTTTAAATTTTAACATTTATTTGATAGTAAAGCAATTAATCTTTGATCTTATTGAAATTTTGCAAGTGTGAAGGATAAAATAAAAACATGCAATCTAATGGTATTATTTTCATATTTTGGTTGGATTTTATGTTTGCATAATTGGTTTTGTAGCTTCAATTAAAGCTTGCTTGTTTATTAGGATTAATTTGTTATAGAAATATATATATATATATATATATATATATATATATATATCCAACCTGTTATTAGGAAGGATATATATATATATATATATCCAACCTGTTATTAGGAAGGACGTCAGGATTATACCATTTATCTCTATGACTTTGACCTGAAAAGATTTGTGGATAAAATAAAATAGGTCCAATTATTGAATGTCCATAGCCATAAGGCATTTGTTAATTGACTATTTTATGAAAGTTCTAATATCACTTTTATGATAGATATTAAAAACTATTAAAAAAATCAATTACTTTTTTCTTTTACCATAAAAAGTTTCTAAAAATAATCCATAAACTAATGCTAAGATATTTGTTAACATTTTCCAATAAAAAATCACTCATTAAGTTTGGGGTAATTTTAGATACTTAAGAGCATTCACATCTGGGTATCTAAAACAATATCTATTTTACATATTAAAAAATTACTTTATCTATTTTACTATACTATTTTACAACTCACCATACATTTCATTTCTTATTTATCAACACTATTCACTTATTTATCATTTCTCTCTCATCCTCTCCAATTCTTTCTCTCTTCCACTCCGTTTTTATCTCTTCCTCTTAAACAAACCAAACAACACAACAACACTCAACTAACCCACACCCAAACCAACAAGTAAGCCCACCACCGTTGAGAAACCCAAATCACACCACCTACCACCACAACCACCAATTCAAATTGAAACTTAAACCCAAAACCCAAACTACCCACCCCTGCGAACAAAACCCAAAACTCCCAAAAATTGAAACTCAAACAAACCCCTAGTAGCAACCGAAACTCAAAAAATCACTAGAACAAGCCGAACAACCATCAAAACCAAGCCCAGCACCACCAATTCAAACCTAAACCACGAATTTAACCACTAATTCAAAAATAACACACCGATTTAAATCCACAAACCACTAATTCAAACCTAACCCACCTATTTAAACCCATAAACCACCAATTCAAACCTAACCCACCAATTTAAACCCATAATCCATTGATTCAGCTACCTATTCAAAACTAACCCACCAATTTAAATCCATAAACCACCAATTCAAACACACCTTACAATCGCAAGCAAAACCTAGCCGATCCATCATCATTACTGCCACCACGCTTTCACCTTTGGTACTAGAGAGAGATCGAGATTTTGGTTTGGTCAGAGAAGTAATAGAGAGAGAAGATTTAGACTGGTTTGAGAGAGAGAGAGAGAGAGAGAGAGAGAGAGAAGAGAGTTTGCCTACAGAAATGTGAGAGACTAAAGAGAGAGATGAGATATTTTTAATTTATTTGGGAAGAGAAAGAGAAAAAAAAATAATATATATCAGAATACAAACACAACAAAAATAATTCTTATCTTTAAGAAATTATTGATCATAGTTGCTAAAAAACTTTAGTAATAGCCACTGAGGTAAACAACGTTTTGGACATGTGGATCTAAAATAGCAATTTGGGGGGGTTTTACCACCCCCCCCCCCCCCCCAATGCTAATGCTCTAACATAGAATTTTCAAAAGTATCCAAATTATCCCTTGAACACAAACTGCACCTAACTTTGTTCGAACTCATTTTCTCAAAAACTAATTTATGGTCAGATTAAGCAATAATTATCATAGATCACAATAAAATTTCACAGTAATTGTATTGTGGCAATTATAAGCACAAGGTAATGTTTAGATAATAAATAGTTTATAAATAACAATTGAGGATGAAAGTAATGTTGCATTAGTCTAATCCTATTGAGTGAGTTTTGAATTTTACCCAAGATCTATTTATTTTCTCATCCGAAAATAAAAAGAATAATACACTCTTGGTAGATCAACAACAAGAAAATCATTTTTAAACACTCTGAATATTGTCATAATCATGCTTAACTAGTAAGTTAATGTATTGCAATTAATTATAAGCTTTAGTTTTGCCAATAATTTAATGATACCAAAAAAAAAAAAAAATCCTCTTTGTAAGGTTTGTATCCAAGTTTAGTCCCTCTATCTTATACTTAGTAAGAAATACAGTAACCAAATCATATCAACCTAAAGTAGTTAAACATAAAAATTCATCAATCTAAAGATTTAAACATCCACCAAAAGAAAGAATATATATATATATATATATATATAGATAGAGAGAGAGAGAGAGAGAGAGAGAGAGAGAGAGAGAGAGAGAGAGAGAGAGAGAGTATTCATCTTTTTGTGTGAGCAAAATATGGATTGAATGGAAGAGAAAATAATAAATTTTTATAGTAAAAAAAATGGAAAGAAGAAGAGTCAAAATAAAAGGAACATGAAGGGATAGAGAAATTGTAAGGTTAAGGCATAAAGTAGTGGAGAGATAAAAAGATAAAAGTAAATATTGGAGAATGTGTAATTGTAAAGTGGCAAAGTAATAAGGAGAAAAATAATTAAAAAGGAGAGAGAAAATATTGAAAATAGGTTGCTGATATGGCTTTGATGTAGCTCAACAAGAGTACAACAACATTAAACGCTACACTTCAGCATTTTAATATATATAGATATAGATTTTGTGAAATTATGCTATGAAAGTTAATTATACCAAGCCCAATCCATGCTCTTCAATTTGTACAACATAATCGTTAAATACAATACTTTGAACTAATATATTGTTGGGTTATATGGAGTCTGGTTTGTGTTCAATTCGGTATTTGACCCTGCCTAAATTGGAAGCATTACGACTTTAAGTGAGACATTTTCTGAGACTTAGTTCAAGGAGGGGAGGTTTGCCAAATTTGACCCTATTGTTTTAGGGTATTTATAGGTCACTACAAATTAGGTTTGATGATTGTATTGAAAACCATCCCTTATGGTCGCCTTAATATTTTTTTCTCCTTGCTGCAACTCTATGGAGATAGGCACATTATCGAATCACGTATATCTTGTGTCATGTGATAGTTTTCTTGGCGCATATTTTTCCTCTATTTTTCATTTCTCACAAGTTGAGGAATAATTAGGTTAAATTCCTAACATATATTGATGAAACCAAATTAATTTTGAACTCTTTCTCTTAGTGGTTTGTAAGCCATACTTAGGAAGGTTAAATTTGTTAACCATGATATAGTTAAATGTGTTCTTTTGTTTGGTCTTGAGATAGAGAAGGGACTATCCCTCCCCCTGTAATTTGTTTCTAATTTTCTGCTTTCATTGAATAGTACATGTTTACCTAGAAAAAAAATCACTAAATACAATAGAATACACATTATTTAGTTTTTCTTTTTATTTGTTATTATTTACTACTACGTGTTGTGACTAGATATGCTGTTGTTGAGGAATTGGCAAGCCTGGGGGCGACTGTACATACATGCTCTCGAAATGAGGCCCAACTCAATGAATGTTTACATGAGTGGCAGAAGAAGGGATTTCGTGTCACTGGTTCAATCTGTGATGTGGTGTCTCGAACCCAACGAGAGGAGCTAATGAGCACAGTCTCCTACATGTTTAATGGCAAACTCAACATCCATGTAAGTACTTTATTTCCTCTACATCATTGCGTTTTGCGTGGCATTTGAAAGCATACTCCAAAGATGATGAATTGTAAATAATCATTTTACATTCTTTTCTATACTAAAATCTTCGATTTCATTTTTAGAAGATCAATCTTTGATGAACAATTTAAATGGCTTTGGAATATTACTTGGCCAGAGCCTCTTCATCTGTGCTTTTGCAGTTGATACATTCAATTTATATTTAATCTAATATGGTTTTAGATAAACAATGTGGGAATGTCCACGTTGAAACCAACCTTGGAGTACACATCTGAAGATTTCTCATTTCTCATGTCTACCAATCTTGAATCTGCATATCACATTTGCCAACTTGCTTATCCTCTTCTAAAAGCTTCGAAAGCAGGAAGCATTGTTTTCGTTTCTTCAGTTGCTGGTGTAGTAGCCACAAGTACTGGAGGATCTATATATAGTGCAGCTAAAGGTAATTTGTTTGTGCTATTTAACTTTTTAATGCAAGCTTATGGATTATAAATTTTAGCTGTGACATTGAATAGTACGATCATCTTCTGTTTGATATTTATTTGAAGGAGCGGTGAATCAACTTGCAAAAAATTTGGCATGTGAGTGGGCAAAGGATAACATAAGGAGTAACTCTGTTGCGCCATGGTTTATCAAAACTCCCCTAGTTGAAACTGTAAGTGTGCTAGTGCTTGAAGATTGTTAAAATTTGGTCATTGTTGAATGTCTTAGGGAGATAATAAGTCATATGACACATTTAGTGTAATGCACACTCTTATTAAACAACATTTGTAACAAATAATCCTATTTTGATTTTTTCATGTGCTAAGAAATGGGAACAATTTACCAAATTAACCTTACTGCAGTATTCTAATATCTTGGCTCCTTAAGAGAGGTCATTATCTGAGTTAGGTTCCAACCTCAAAGGGAAGAATTTCATGAATCATGATAACCATGACAATTTATGTTATCTTATTTGCAGTATCTTGGCAATGAAAAATTAGTGGAGGCTATTATCTCCCAAACCCCTCTTGGACGTGTGGGAGAGCCAAAGGAGGTTTCTTCCTTGGTGGCATTCCTATGCTTACTTGCAGCTTCTTACATAACCGGTCAGACTGTTTGTGTTGACGGAGGGACAACTGTAAATGGCTTCAGCTTCCCATGAGCAGCAAAAAATGATGTTTAGACACTCCTTATTGGAATGTGTTTTTGGTACTGCAAGGAAAAATAAATAAATATAGTTTACTAGTTTTGTCAGTAATTGGAAGAAAAGAAAAAAAAAATGATTGTAGCAAATGGGATGCACAAACCTTTCTCTCCTTGACATTTTCTAAAATTATTGCATATCTATCTAAATTGTTGTCTTGTATTCTTAAATTTATAAATATAATGCATATATGTGTTGGAATATTTACGTGTGAGTCATTGGCAGAGTTAGGGAGGGGCTAGGGTGCTATGGCCCCCCTCATTTTTCAACTTTTCCATTTATAATATTGATAAAATGGGGGAAAAAAAATGAAAGTTTATGAGAATTAACTTACGGTCCCCCTAGGATTTTGAGATTAGAAAAAATCCAAAAAAAAAATAAAAAATCAAATCAACTTAAACAAACCAATGAAATAAAAAAATTTTGGCCTATTCTAGGGCATATACTCCAAATCCAAATCAAAAGACCAAAAATCTATGACAAATTCCCAAATTTAACTCCATACAAAAAACCCAAATCAACAATATAAGGAAAAAGAATCCCTTTCAAATTAGGATTCCTCTAGGATGAGGACTCATCCAAATACGAAAAACAAAAATATTTCTAATTAAAAAAAAAAAAAAAAATCCCTTATGCCTTTGCCATTGTCTCCACGCTACAATGTTTCAACACTTTGCCTTGACAAGTCACTATGGTGGTGTGTAAGAAAAGCTGCAAGGTGTTCAGTGTCCCTTTCGTAGATGGAGCGGGGACAAGGCAAGCCCAAAAAAAGGCTCACACAAACAATCTTGAAATAAGTCCCAATAAAAAGAGTATTGTCAATGGTGTTAGACCTCAATGAGGTGCGAGGTTCCCATGGATGGGATGTGTCGAGTTTACACGTGGTTCCCATAGATAATGTGCAAAAGAAGGAAAAGCCCATAAGCAAGGGGGAGCAAGGAAGATTACCATGTTCACTTACCCATGGTTGAATAAAGGGTTCTACTATGTGTGTGTTGGTGACTTTCATAGTTATGCAAGAAAGACTCCCATATTCACCCCATCCATATTTAATTAAACAGACGTTATTTGCATGACAAACGAAACAATGATGGAATTAAGCTAGCCCAATCTGAGACGATTTCTTGAATTTCACATGCAAAATTTAGTTGGACTAGATGAAGTATTAGGCCAATGCTAATCCTCTAATTGGATTGTGGTTTAAACTTAACATTTAACAAACAATACAAGGACAGAATTACATAATCCCTTACCCCCCTTAAAAAATATATTATAGTGACAAGTAACTTATATTTATTATTTATCAAAATTAAAAATTCTGAGCACCACCCCCCCCCCCCCCAAAAAAAAATAGTCTTTCAAGGCACTAAAAGAACCTCTTTTTTTTTTTTTTAAGAGGAAACATATATTCATTCATTCATATTTAAGCAATCCTGATACAAAGCGTCTAAAACAGGGGGAGGAGAATCCTCCATCCAATACAATTCACTATCAATATTTCTGGCTTATTGGGTCAAGATATGTGCAACCTTATTTCCCCCTCTTTTAACACAGCTAATATCAGCAAAATGCAACCCACGGATGCTACATTTGATATCCTCATACACATATCCCAGCAATGACAGATCGCTTGAAGTGCTTGCCACAGCTCTCATAACAGCAACATTGTCCCCTTCAATTATCATCTCTGTAAATCCTGACTCCACAGCAAATTCAAGAGCCTTCCGGCAAGCCAACGCCTCCGCTTCTCCACTGCAACTGAACGAGGGCCCTTTGACAGACATTGCCGCCATGACTTCACCTGAAGAGTTTCGGATTATTGCTCCAAAGCCCGAGCTCTGAGTTCCATCAAATACCGCAGCATTGAAATTAAGCTTGTACACGATGAAGGAGGTGGTTTCCAGCTCTGTCCGGACTGTGGCTCTGCGTTTGGGATATCCATCTGAGCTTGAACATTTCTGTACTCATCTAAATACTCCAATGCTGTCTGATTCAGCCACTTTGGGTCTCTCAACTGTCCTCCATGTATAATTGCATTTCTTTGATTCCAAAGAAACCAGGCTTGAATAAGGAACGCTTCAATCTCAGCAGCTGAAAATCTGTCCTGAACATACTCAAACAAGGCAACAATGTCAGGGAAATGTGCATTACACTTCTGCACTTTAATAGCACAGTCAGCCTACACATCTTGCGCCACCCCACACTCCCAAACTGCATGTATTACAAATTCAGGCTCCCTTGTACAGCATTGGCAGCTCGTTTCAGATATTATTTTCCTTCGAGCAAGGTTCACCCGTGTAGGTAAAATATCTTGGCAAGCTCTCCACCAAAATATTTTAATTTTATTTGGCACATGTAGCTGCCAAATCTGCTTCCATATTTGCTAACCACGACTACCATCTGAGCTTCCAACCCCATCATCATTCCTCATCACTTTCCTTGCAACATGATATCTGGATTTAACAGAATACTTCCCATTCTTGGCATGCAGCCACACAAGAGAGTCAGCTATGTTTCTTCGGCTCAAAGGAATTTTGCAGATAGCAGCAGCCTCCTCTACAGAAAATTTGTCCATAAGTATATCACGCCTCCACCAATTTAATTCAGCATCAATAAGCTCTGATACTAGCATCTCCCTATCAGCATCTTGTCCCCATTGCAGAATCCTATGAGGCACTAAAAGAACTTTAAAATAAAGAGTAAATATCATTAAAAAAAAAAAGATAAGATTACTAATATATTATACCAATTTTATATAATCTCCACTCAAAATAGTAATTTTTGTGAAACTTAATAAGACATAATAATTCTTTAGAGGTCTTTATACAATTATATTTAAGACATGCAACTAAAGAAAATTCAATGTCAAATTCCAAAAAAAAAAAAAAATATATATATATATATATATATATATATATACTTAATTGGCATGAGTAGTAAAATGTTGTGTGAGTTTTAGGCATGGTTATATGTATTTAATTTTCTTAATTTTATAATTTTCTTTTGTAATCAAATTTTTACTTGTTCTATGCTATTTTGTTAATATTTGGAATAAGAAAAGAGTGCAAAATCCCATGAAACATCAAATGAGAATTTCCCAAAAAGAAAAAAAAAAAACAAAGATTTCGAAGATCCTGTATATTAAAAGATTGATTGGAATAATACTTTTCTAAAATGATTCTTGATCTGTGTATTTCTTTGTTATTTACGGATCAAATAATTGTTATATATGATAGTGTAGTGTATTCCACAAATTTGTAGGTATTGCTGGTCAATGAAATAAACTTTCGATGTAAAAATTGAAATGTTTTAGAGGCCAAAAGTAATTATTTCATAACACGTGAATGAAGATAAAAATATATTACAAATACCGAATACATGCCAATTTGAATTCAATGTTTTATATAAAATTTATAAATTCTTTAATTACACAATAAGATAAAACTAATTCAGTTCAGATGAAAGCAAAAAACAAAAACTTAGTCCATATAATTTGAGATCAACACTGAATTCTCAATTTTATATGGAATATAGCATAAAAATCTAAGAAATCGAATCAAGAATTTCCCTGAAATATTGGTTTAGTCATCTTTTGCAAAGTATGAAAATTTTTGTTAAACGCATATATACCTACACGTATGTCTATATATGCATGTGAGACTAAGATTTTGAAATTCATTTAATTGCATTTTAGGACTACAGGTCCACAAAAGTTATTGGTTCTGTCCTTGCAAATGAAGTGAAGCCCAAACCTGAAGGATATACAGACTTAGTGCCTATTTGGTTTAGTGTTTTTTTCTTTCAAAAATAACAATTACAAAAAGCTGAACCAAACACATCTTAAGACATGATGTTAGAGGACCCTTTGAAATTCACAAAACCACATGGAAGGAAATTTGCATTTTATACCTTTTTTTTCTCCCATTGGCAAGATAATTAGATCAGGAGGGTTACAAATTTACCTCACCCTCATCCAGTTCACATTGGATGGAATTTAAAATGCCACTTTTACAAAACAGAAGTAAGAACACAACACAGAAGAGAACAAATGGAAATGTCTCCTTTAAAAATCATAAGGAGATTTACATTTATTGCAGACATGTTTTGGGAGGAAGCCACTCACTGTCACCCCTCCATCCACACAAATAATCTGCCCGGTTATGTAAGAGGATGCAGGCAGGTAAAGGAATGCCATAAGGGACGAAACCTCCTTTGGCTCTCCAGGGCGTCCAAGAGGAGCTCTTGCATTTACCGATTTCGAAAATTGCTTGTCATTGAGAGCCGGCAATAGTAATGAGAAGTCACATAAAGGACTTATTTCACATCATGTAAGTGAATACAGAATTATTTTTAACTTAGTGAGCTGTCCAAGTCTCAGCAACATCCTAACTTCTTCAAAAAATGTTTTTGAGAATTAAAGCCTAGGAGTTCCATTTCTATTTCAGGTGTAAATGTCATGCACCGTTGCGTGCACGCACACACACGCCCACACATTTCTGTCATCTTTTAACTCTACATATGACTCGCACGTCGCCCAAATAAATAGAACATGATAAAGATTAACTGCACACAGAACAGTGAAAAACACATTCATTGAATGCACAAGTATGGTGAAAGGGTGCTACAGCCTTACAGCTTCAACCAAGGGGGTTCTGATAAACCAAGGTGCTACACAATTACTCCTAATATTGTGTTTGGCCCACTCACATGCCAAATCTTTAGTTAGTTGGTTTATTGCTCCTGCATAGAGAGAAAAAAAGAGACTAGAGTCGGAATTTAAAAGTTCACAAATCTATAAGGTTTGAATAATATGCACATTGTTTTAACAGATCAAATCGAAAAAATAAAAATTTAAATTACATAAGTAAATTACCTTTACTTGCACCATAAATGGATCCAACATTTAGTGCCACCACACCAGCAATAGAAGAAATACAAACAATGCTTCCTACTCCTGATGCTTTCAAAAGAGGATGTGCCAGCTGGCATAAATGGAAAGCAGATTCAAGATTGGTAGTCATAACAGTAGAGAATTCTTCAGCTGTGTAATCTACAGTCGGTTTCCAGATGTTTGTCCCCACATTGTTTATCTAGGATAAAAAATTTAGTAAGAACAGGATTTTAAAGGTTCACAAGAAGGAAAGCCATTGTTTATCTAGGATTAAAAATTTAGTAAGAACAGGATTTTAAAGGTTCACAAGAAGGAAAGCCATTGTTTATCTAGGATTAAAAATTTAGTAAGAACAGGATTTTAAAGGTTCACAAGAAGGAAAGCCATTCCTAGAGTAGCTGTGAACATTTCTATAAGAAACATTGGTATGAGAAACTCCTTTGGAGGATTCACAAATATGAAGTTTTCTAAATATAATTTATGCAACTAGCTAAGCAAAAAACCATCCTGCTCCTGGGTTCAGGCTACCAGAATTAGGATGTAAAGAATGATTGAAGATATGCATTTGCAATTTGTTTATACCAGAACCCTGGATGGTCCTTTTTTCTTCTCAAACTAAAAACAATGATATTGATGGTATAGCAAATGCTTTTATTTTCCTGGTAAGTTATGCACATACCCAATGACTAGAGTATTGAACCCATAACCTTACCCTCCACCTAGCACTTGCATAGGGAGGAGCTGCCAATTGAGCTAGAGCTCATTGGCGATGACATAGTGGAGGTTGGTTAAACAATTATTTATAAATATGTTCAAAATACACAAAGCCATATACAAGCTACAAATTTGGGGAAGCCCTAATAACATAACATGGAACAATTATCTTAGTAAATACATAAATGTCACTTGCAGCGCACCAAGCTCCCACCTTTACAAGGTCTAAGGAGGACAATGGTAGGTAACTTTACCCCCAATTTTAGCAAGAACATAACAGAGGAAACTACAATTCGATGCTAATTCACATTAGACTCTGCAATGTTCTAATGTGGCAAGTGATGATTTTGATGTCCCAACTATCTTTAAATATTGTTATAGATAAGCTCAATTTTTTTTTTTTTTGGTGGCTGAATATTGGGTTTTATTTCACCTAAAAAGCTGCACAGTTCAAGCTAGAAAGCTACAGGAAAAAGTTTCCAATCTTTCAGAATGTAACTCCCTTATGATTCGCAACTCCATCTCTTCAACCAGTTCCAAGAATTATCTACTCCCTAAACCTCATTTCCAGTTACAATCTTTGAAAATTGGTATAGATAAGCTCAATTTATAGGTTTTTTTTTGGGGGCCTGAATACTGGGTTTTTATTGTACATAAGAGGCTGCTAAGTCCAAGCTAGAAAGATACAGGAAAAGGATTTCGCATCTTTCAGAAAAGTAACTTCATTATGATCTGGGAATCCCTCCCTATAACCAGCTTCCAGAATTATCTACTCACTTTAAATTCCTCAAGTCTGGCAATTCGTTTGTTTCAAAAGTGACTTGTTTTCTTGTGTTGTTGCAACTCTGAAAATGATCCAAATAACATTTTGTCATTTACCTCGCACAGAAAATTATTATTATTTCATTTAGGCACAGTGGTGATGGAGGTGGTGGGGATGGCAAAAGAGGTGGTGCAACAATGAGGGTAGTGGCAGAGGTAAGCAGCAATAGTGTGATGGCAACGGTAGCGGTGATGGTGGTGTTGGTCACACAAAAGAATGGAATAGGAGAGGGTACAATGGAATGGCAGAAAAATAAAAGACATTTAACAATATCTGGAACCTATTTTCTGTTGCAATCCCGTTTGTGTCTGTCACAGTTGTCCAGAATGATTGCACTTAATGAATTCCATCGATAACCTCACTTCTATTCTAGTCCCACAACAGCAGTAATGATTCATTGTTACAATACAATTTTGTGATGCTATAATTGCTATGTAGAATGCAATGAATTAAACTAAACACATCAAAAATAAATAAAAATAAATAAACTGAACTGAATTGAGACTTACTAGTATATTAAGTCTCCTGCTAAACACCGACGATACTGTGTCCATCAGCTTGACTCATTCACCATGAGACATCACATCACAAACTGAACCTGTGACTTGGAAACCCTTTATCTCCCAATCATGTAAGCATGCATTGAGATAGGCTTCATTCCTTGTGCATGTATGTACTTCCGCACCTAGCCCTGCCAATTCCTCCACAACAGCATGCCTGAGACAATTACAAACATTGCAATAAGCCTTTACTAGTTTTTATAAGATTAGTACTCTGTAGCCACCGGCCCCATAGAGGCAGAGTCCTTCAAAAACAAACATCCATAAAGCAGTTAACTTGAGAGAGAGAGAGACCCAATTCCTTGTGTTCCACCAGTAACAAGAGCAATCATTCCCAGAAGTGACCATCTATCATCTCTGCACCTACTTCCTGCCTGCACCATGTTATCCCCCATCTTAATCTCTCCTTGATCTATTGATTTCAATGTACTTCCAGTAGCTCAAATGAGTTATAGAGTAATGATTACAATGTTTCTCCCCCTCCATTGATTATACCTAAGAAATTCAGCCCAGTGCAATTACTCAAAACAGAAAAAAACAAGTTAGGTAAAAACAATAAATATAAAAGTTATAGCATAAGCCAAAAAAAGGTCAGAAGGAGTTAGCTTGGTATATATTAATTTAAATTGTTGATGTACCTTCCCTCCAAGCATTTCAAGTAACTGTTAATTGAAAGCTCGAATTTGTGTGAAAACACAAGAGCTTGTTTAGACCTCCAAATTAAAATTACGGCTAGATTGCTTTTACTCTCACTTAAACTAAGTGCAGAATAAGAGTAAATGAGCGCAAACAACTGATAACACTACCATAAGCCATATTCATCCATTATCAACAATATAAAGTAAAGCTTAAGAGTAGGGAAGAGAGATACAAACGTAAGATAGCATCGAGAAGTGTTATCGAAGAGGAAACCGAAGAATTCGGTGAAAAACCTCTCCGCCGCCCTCCAAGCGGTAATTGATCCACTAGAGAATAAAGTTAGAGTACACGAATAACAAAAGACCCTCTAAGCCTAGTCTACCTAATGTACTTAAGTCCTCTAAACTCCTACTATCAACGGGCTTCTCAGAACCTTATCTTCTCTAACTTTCCCGGATCCCACAATTCAGTCCGATTGCATCCGCCAATGAATGACTCCTTCCAATGCTTCCCAACAGCACCAAAACCTCATTTGCCACTCAGATTAGGTGTGGTAAACGTTTGGGCTATCAATCTCTCAAGGATTTAGAGATGGAGAGGTAGTAGTAGAGGAAAACACAAGGAAATATGTAGATGATTGTGGGTATAATAATCTCTAACTCTTAAGTGTATTTTCTAAGGTTTTCTCTCTTAAAATCACTTCTTACAATATGTGGATAAGGAGGGTATATATAGTGTGGGTAAAGACTTGGTAAAACAAAATTAACAAATTTACCAAACAGAATGTTTCGCAAGTATTTCACGAGAATGCCTTACCTAAGAGACGCTCACAAAAACTCCAAGCTGACATGACTCTTTGCCTTCCAATCATGTGCTCTATACGAGGCTATTTCGCGGGATAACTTCTCGTGAACTTCTCACGAAATCCACTTGTTCTTCATTTTAATTCATCTTAAGCTTGAGTCTTCACACTCTCTCACATTCATCCCTTACAATTAAAACCACATAAATACAAGAAAAAATGATTGAATAAAATTACAATCACATTTGGCACGGAATTAAAACCAACACAAAATAATTATAAATCACAACTTTACATTAACTTAGAAAGTGCATATATATATATATATATATATATATATATAATCTTCTTTATAGTAATACAAACAAAATAAATAAATAAATAAAATTCTTCAACTAGCCGATCTGATGTTACAATTTCTTCTCTCTTGTCAATTCTAATCACTTCAGAATTACAAAAATATTGTAATAAAACAACTGGGAAAGGTCAAAGAGCAATACAACTGCTGGAAGGACAGGAAAAAAAAAATTACTATTAACTATACAAAGAAAGATAATTAGGAAGGGAAAAAAAATTTCAATTGCAGCACTCCAAAAGACCAGGAAGGGAGTGCCAAGGTTATGTCATTTATAGTGGAGGTTAGACTGAATGGGGTCAAAGAATAGCAAGAGCGTATGAGGAATATGGCCAAGTTGCCACGTCTAACCATGTCTAGGGTAGAAACCATTTACACACATCCCTCCGTCAACACAAACAATCTGCCCAGTGAGCAGGTAAGCAAAGGAATGCCACAAGAGATGAGACCTCCTTTGGCTCTCCAAGACGCTGAAGAGGAGTGTAAGAATACACCTCCTCTAGGTATTCTTTGTTGCTGAGCACCTACAATATATAAAGACTTAAGGTCAACTTTGATTGTTTTGCTGAATTGGACTTAAGCCTTTATAAGTTCCAAACATCAATTAGTGCAAGTACTAAAGTTTTTAACTTTAAACTTACTAAGGTGCAGATGCCATGTATACGACAGAGAAGCTTAAGTATTGAACATAATTTTAAAATGTGGAGACTAACGGTGCAATTTCTGTTTGGTAACCTAGAAGTTTAAAACAGTAGAGCTTAGGCAGCAGATCTAATAAGAAATGCGTCTTCTCAATTATATTTTACTCCTGTTAAATGATTGTAGTTAGGGGGGGTGTTTGAGTCGGTGATGGCTGTGGGAGTGTGGGGGATAACTTCCATGGAGAAATTAAGGCAACGGCCCTTGCCAACATGATGTTGCACACAATTAATGGTCACATAACAATCTGGAGTTACCTGCTCCACCATTGAGGTTCTGATGTACCAAGGTGCAACTGCATTACTTCTTATATTGTCTTTCGCCCACCACAGGCCAAAGTTTTAGTAAGTTGATTAATTGCTCTTGGAATCTCAAATATACAAAATTTCTTTATGAGCTTCTTCACTTTAAAATTAATAGGATCATGGATACATTCATCTGATAGGTAAATTACCTTTGGTAGCTCCCTGAACAGACATAGACTTCAGTGAAACAAAACCCGATACAGAGGAGGTGAATACAATGCTTCCCACTCCTGATGCTTTGAGAGGTGGATAAGCAAGTTGAGAAATATGGAAAACAGATTCAAAATTGGTTGCCATGAGAGTAGAAAATCCTGTAGCTGTGAAATCCACTACCGATATCCGTATGTTTCTCCCGACAATATTTATCTACGGATCAAAAACAAGGCAGTCTTCCAGTTCAGTAAACAGGAAAAGCAGTTCAAAACTTTAAATTATAACATGTTAAAACTCAAAACGGGAACATAAACAGATACAATACATAACATTTTGAAACCCAACAAGGGAAACACAAAATTCAATGTTTTTGTATGTAAAAAAAGAGGAAATGAAGAAGCTTACGAGGATGTTGAGCTTCCCATCAAACAAAGTGGACACAGTGCTCATAAGCTCCTCTCTCTGAGCTCGAACTGACACCTCACAGACTGGCCCAGTAACCCCAAAACCCAAATTATCCCATTCACTCAGACACCCATCAAGCTCACTCTCATTCCGACAGCGCGTGTGCACTCTGGCTCCAAACCCCACCAATTCCTCGACAATAGCATGCCTAAAAGAGTAAAAGGTAGAAAAACCAAAACCCAATCCCCAGTTCACAATATAATTAATTTCTCAATTTTCACAAACCAAAGAGGAAAAGAAAATAAATTCCAAGACTTCTTTTTATCTACGTATGTAAAAATATGTACCCGATTCCGCGAGTGCCACCGGTGACGAAAGGTGGGGTTTGAGAAGAATGGAGAGGCTGGGTTTAGGAGATTAGACTTTTCAGAGCGAGTAGAAGAAGAGAGTGAGACATTCCAGCAGCGGCCAACCCAGTTCCTAGCAGGCAGCAGTGTAAGAAGTCTGGCGGGTAAAGTTTAGTTGGAAATTGTAATAAGTTTTTTTTTTTTTTTTTTTTAATTGATAGAATATCACAATTAAGGTGTCCACTTCATTATTCTTTATTTTTGGCCCTAATTAAGAATAGCGACGGATCAGGATTAGAGCAGGTTTCTTTATGTCCAAATCTCAGTCTGCGGGCCCACCCCTGTTATCCGAATCTGTTTTGTTTAATAAACGGTTTTTTTTAAACCCCTAAATCTGCCCCTCGAGCCCCGTTCAGCTACGCCACTTCAGGGCCAATTTGTAGTCTAAACTGTGGCCTTATATATACTGTAGGGATAAGGAGCCCAAATATAGATATTGGGCCAGGGACATCAAATAGTCTGATGACAGATAAGTACTAACAAAGGCAAATAGATTATTGGGCCAGGAAAGAGGCCTGGTCACGATGGGCAGGAGATTTGTCTAAGGAGCAATCCCTCCTCGACTGACAGATTGGAGGCCTAATGTCCGACCATCCATCAAGATTTGGGTAGCAGGCAACTGTGCTGGGAAGGATAAGCTTTAAAGAGGGATGAGTCAAGAGGGAATTGATAAATATTTGAGTAAAAAGCTGTTACCGCCGCATTGAATGTTTTACATCTAACCTCCTGACCTCATTAATGTGGAAATGATACCTGAACAGTAAATTTCAACCCTACAGTTACCCACAATCAGGAAAGTGCTGATGGGACAAATATCAAGATTAGCAATTTGATCTACACGTAGAGAGCTGAGATGACAGAGAGAAGGGAAATATAAAGGGGATGAACTCCTTACAAGAAAGAGGAGGAAAACCAGAGAAAACTCATTGTGAAACCAAGAAGTGTAATTTTTGCATAAGTCTAAGAGAAATATATAAGAACGGACCTTCCTCGGACTTGATCAATGAAAACTTTTCTTGTTTAAATTGTTTATCTTGTTCATTCCAATGTTAACTAGCCTATTGTGATTAATATCATCCTAACTCATTGAACGTTCAATAAAAGGCTCACTCTCTAACAAATTCATTATTTTAGGCTCATTAGTCTATTATCCAAACCATTTGGGTTGTGCAACAAAATACGTCAGGGCATATATATATATGTCAAATCAGTCCAAATCATATGACCATTACAAACATGTTAATTATAAATCAATAAATCACCAGTTAATCATAAATCATAGCTAAGATCATAAATTAATAAATCACCTAGTTTTTTTTTGTTAGGGGAAATAAATCACCTAGCTAAGATCACCATTTAATCATAAATCAATAAATCTTAGCTAAGATCACCTTTTGAACATAAAAATAAAGGCTACAAAATAATTCTCACAAGTCCAAATCTATGACTATTATAACAAGTTCAAAAGGCTACAAAATAAATCCTAGAAGTTTAGGATAATTACAAACCAACAAGTTAATCTAACAAGTCTAAAAAATTAAAAAAAAAAAGCTACTAAATTAATCCAACAAGTCTAATCCTCCACAGCTGTGACACAACCTCTATCCTCTTCATTAGGCTCTACATCATCAAGAATTGTTTGAATTGTACAATCTCCTAGCATAGTTGAAGAACCTACAACAACAATGAATTAAAAAATAGAATAAATTTCATCAAATTATAACTAGCAAATATAAAAATACAATTTTGATTTCATTTTATAGATACAAATTATACAATTGCTCAACAGAATTTGTATTTCTCAAAAAAAAAAAAAAAAAAGATTCACTATCCATTGAATTTAAGACTACCAAATATTCCAATCTTATGTTCTGATATATGAAATTAAAAGTTGTTAGGTTTTAAATATTTAAGATTAACTGTTTAGGTTCTTAATTTATGTATGTTAGTAAACCGAGAACAAAAATATGTTTAGATTAGGTGTTAAACATTGCTCAAGATTGTTCAATTCAAGATTCAAGAACTGCTAAGCTGCATAAATACGAAGCAAGCTACTGCGAAGCTTGATCGATCGAAAGATATGTTCGATCGATTGAAAATTGTGTTTTGTAAATTTCAAATCAAGCCCAAGCCCGCAAAAACGTTTAGGATTTCAATCCAACACTACTAGGTATAAAAAGAAAACCCTAGTTATGTTTTAGAAGCTCTTGGAAGACTTGTGAATTACTCTTGTGAGATCTATGAGGTTTCTATAACCTTCTAACTCTACAAGCGTTTACTAGAACGAGATTTACAATTAAGAACTGGTGGAAACAAATTGCTTGTAGACACCACATTTTGTATCCGTTAATAAATTTTGGTCTCCGGCTCCAATGATGAGTTTGACATATGTCAATAACGGGTAATTAAATAGTTTGGAAGTAATCACAACAGTTTGGAAGTAATCACAACTCAAAATTGTTCAAATTGCTTTGAAATCGATACTAAAAAATGACATTTTCTCACTATTTTGACCATAACATTTGATCCACAAAGCATATTTGAGTGAGGTTTATTTCATTGGAAATTAGACTTCATGGGCTTCAATGTGAATACAAATTTTGCCTAATTTGGACTTATATTGAGTGAATTATGACTATTTCAAGTTGGGCTAACAAGGCAATCCGATTTTCTAGGTTTTAAAACTTCATTTTAAGGGCCCAAAACATAATTCTTTGATGTGAGCAAGCCCATGGACCCTTGAGAATATCCAAAAATCATTAAAAAGTCTGATAACCCTAATTTTAACTGATAAATACTCATCTTATGCCTCCAAAAAAATCCTAGCTAGAGAGAGTTATTTTTTAGCTTTCATCTTCTCTAAAACCCTAATTCTCCTCTCTAAAACTCACAGACAACCCCTTAGCATGTTTTTTACAAATTAAAAACCTTTCTTTAGTTAGCTCTAAGGCAGAAACTATTTTCCAAAAATTGATTTCTCAAAACCTATTTCAAATCTCTTGTTCTTGAGTTATGATTACTAACTATTGTTATGTTCTTTTGATTATTCTTGTCCTCAATCTAATCTTTGCGTTGTAGGCACTGAGAGGTCGGTTAAACAACTTCAACTTCTTTTCCATGGTTTCCCACTTTGCTTGCATATGATTCACATGATTTTCTTGATATAGTTTCTCCATTTGTTATATTTGATTTGTTTAATGTTTTTAATTATGCTTGACATGTTTTAATATGATTTTAGGTGGTTTATAAACTGTCCTTTTTGTTCTTTTGTTCTTATTTCAATTCCTAGGTTGGTTTGATATGTTTTAATGTAGTTTAGTTTAATTGTTTGTGTTTGTTTCATGTTTTGTTGTATATGTTGATGCTTTATGTTTTTTGTTTTAGGCTAGTTTAATTTTTTTGAGGGTTTCTAACATGCTTGTTTGATCTCACATGTTATTCATTTGTTTGATTAAATCTCTAAAATGTAGTTTTTCAAATTTGTATTAAAGGCTGCGTATGCATACTTAAGTATGCGCACGCATACCTCATGTATGCGTACACATACTTGTGCCCAAAAACGCAAATTTAGGGTTCTTGCTTTTTTTGTGTTTTGATTAGTTTTAATCCTCTGTTTAGGTCTTGGTGAGTTTAGTTTTCACATGTTTAGGTCTAAGGTTAGTAGAATAACATGTTTCACATGCTTGAATTGATAGATTGATGATTAGGGTTTATGCTTTGATGAATCACATAAGGATTCATGAGAATTTGAACATATATTGATGCATAGGTGTTGAGGTGTTATGGTGCAGTGAGGTAAGTGATTGAGACATGGTATGTGAACTTGAAATATGTTTATGTTCTTGATGTTCTTGATACTCTCCAATAATTCTTTGATTCTATCTTGTTTATTTGCAGCCTTAGATGTGATAATATGAAATATGCATGTTAGATGTATGCTCTTTGATATGAGTTGTCATGATAGATGTATGTAAGGTTTTTGGGATGATTGATGTCATGTTGATTGCTAGATGTATGCTAGTGTGTGTGTGTGTGTGTGTAGATAACAATATTGAATGAGCCTTTAATGAGATTAAGACGTAAGACAAAATGATTGGAAGTCGACCCACAGGTTGGGTAGGGTTGGGTGCCTAACACCTTCCCATCCCCATACCTAAACTTCGAACCAAAACTCTAGTAGTAAGTTTAGTCTTTCCACAAAAGGGGTTATATTTATGGTTCCTAGACCTAATCTAGGTGGCAACTCCATCTTTTCTCCACACTGGTCCACTCAGCCGAGGCATACTCCCCTTTTCCTAAGGAGAAAACTGTTGCACCCACATTGCTGCATAAAGATTTACCACTGATGGTAATCTGAAACCTTTGAATGAAATCTCAAAGTCACAAATGTGAGAGTTTGTGTTCAGCAAATTCAAGATAGAAGAGTTCTTAGGTTGAAGCTGCATGTGGTCATGTTAGTAAGTTTACATTCTATTGTAAACAAATCTATTGTAAACTTCCATTCTATCATAGTGGATTTGTTTACTTTGAGGATAGCTAGGTTAAATCCTCCCCAGGTTTTTTACCTTGAAATGGTCAGTTTCATTAGTTTTCTCAGGTCATCACATTACTGTCTTCTTTACTTTTTCACACTAAGTAATGTGCTTGTGTGTGTTTAACCTAGATCTCGTAATTAACTTAAGTAACTACTTGGCTAATTCATTAGGTTAAACTAATCTGATTTATAAAGGTCTAAACAAAACAAACAAAAGCAACAACAAAAAAATCCGAAGGACAAACCTAACCCATCAACAATCCAAATACAATTTAAAATAATAAACATGTTAATCAATAAACAATAACCAAAGATTTTATCAACCATAAACTATGTAACAAACCCAAAGTTATATATAAAATAATAATAATAATAATAATAATAATAACAACAACAACAACAGTGATAGAGCGACAAACTTGTGGATAACGACGAATCGGTGGTAGAGCTTAAGGGGTATGGTCAGCGATGAGAGTGAGTGAGGGTGAGACTTGAGAATGAGTGAGAGTGAGTGAGAGTGTGTAAGAGTGGGTGAGGGGCTGAGGGCTGAGGGTAGAGAGTGAGGGGCGACTATGAGAGTGTGTTAGCTGTTAAGGTTAGACTAAGTTGTGTGTGTGTGTGTGTGTGTGTATCTATCTATCTATCTATCTATCTATCTATATGTATGTATGTATGTATGTATGTATGTATGTATGTATGTATGTATGTATGTATGTATGTATGTATGTATGTATGTATGTACGTACGTATGTACTTACGTACGTGTGTGTATGTGTGTATGTATGTACGTACGTATGTATGTATGTATGTATATTCAAGTTTTTTGGTAATTGTGATCTAAGTGGGGTCAAGTTTGGGTTCAAATTTGGGGTAGGTATCACTAAAACCCGCACCTGACCCAAACCCGTTTTGGGTTTAATTTTAAAAACCCAAACCCGACCCTACTGTTTTGCAGGTCGAGGTGGTTTGCCATCCCTAGCCCAAGATACTATTTTATATTTAATTTTTAATATATGAGATAATACTTCAAAACATTCTTAATTACTTGAAAAATTAGATAAAAATAATGCCTAAAATTAATAAGTTTAATTAATAGATCCTTAAATTTTTTTTTTTTTAAAAATAATGATGTTTTTAATCAAGTTCAAATTCTCAATAATCAAATTATAAAATAAAATAAAATAAAAAATTATTTTCTAAATAGGTGTAAAGTTTAATTTAAAGTCATTGTCCATCTTCCTTGTTCATTTGTTCTATTATGGGAAATAATAAAATCATATAGAAAATCCTTAATTAAACTTTGTATTTTAGCAAAGTATCTAACTTCCAGTTTCTAGCATATAAGATTCATTCACTTTCATACTCCAAACAAAGATTTTTCTCTATAAATATTTTTTTTTATGTTTAATGGTTACCAAATTGATTTATTAAAATCCCTAAATGAAAGACAAAATTAATAAAGTATTATCATTTTTCTCTACTTGGTTACTATTCAAAAAAAATTGTTGACAAAGACTTCAAATTGAAGTGATTTTAATAAATTTTGGGATTTTAATTACAAAATTAAAAACACTAAATTTTTCTAGACCTTTTATGTAATTTCCCATAAATATTTAAGCTTTCTAGTTGTTAAGGTATTAGTAAATGAGTAAACCTCTCAAGTTTAGAGATGGCAAAAAGCTAAAAACAGCCCACTTTGCATGACCCACCCCTTCTCCACTCTATTTCAAGCGAATTTTCTCAATCCCAAAAAGGTGACTAGGTAAGGATGTGTTTTGCTCGCCCCAAAAAGCTAAAAACAACCCACTCCTCATGACCCACCCTGAATGTATATATTGATGTTTTATTTATATTGTATTTTTATTTTAATATATATCCTAGATATAACATTTTTTTAACATATTCTATTACTATCTTCAAAATATTTTTTTATATTTCTTTCTTAGTAGTCTATATTTTGATAAGTTTATATCTTAGAACTCCCACGATCTTCATTTCCCTTTATATTTCATCTTTATCGAATTAATATTTGAACTATCTCATTAGGATTAGTAACACATTTCCAACCCATCCCAAACTCGGCCTACCCTGCATGGGCCCTAAAAAGGTCACAAGGTGAGGACGAGGCACCCATAATTCGACTTCGCCCTACCCCATTGCCATCCCTTAAGTTGTGCATAACCTTTCTTAAAGCATTCACGTTAGATTTTGTGAAACTTTAGCCAAATTTGACTTAAATAGTACCTTTTTTTTTTTTTTTTTTTTCTATTTAACTAACCCTTTTTGATATGGCCAGCATGAGATGCTTTAATTTTTTTCTCTTTCTTCTAATTAGATATTCTTATTTATTCTTTCTTTCTGTCTTTCCTTCTCTTTTTCATGTGAAATGATATCTTATTCTTGCTCTATACAACGAGAAGTCTCGCAACATTTGGCCTCACCCACTACCCCAACCACTAGTAGGGCCCACATTTTGTGAGAGACCCACTACATGTAGCAGATACAAGATATACTTTCTCCTTATGCCATGTGACATCATTTTTATTGGATAAACTAAACACCCGTAGCAAGTTTAATGTAAAATATGAACCAAGTGGCTGTTGATGCAAATAGAATATAAATTCAAGGGGATAAAATCCAAATTCTAAAACTTCAATGTATAAAATCTAAAGGCTTCCAAATTTTAGGAGTGAAGTTTGCACTCTAGCCTTGTTGGTTCATGCACCAAAGTAAGGAAACTTACAATAGTATTAGTTATGTATTCTTTAGGAAGTACAAACACTTCATTTGAAGTATTGTACTCATGTCAAACACAAGACACTTTTGTATACATATCCCACCTGTGTCTTTTTCTTTTTTTGGAAAAATTGCAAAACACTGCTGGGACACGAAATGGACACAGCTTTATAAAATCGTAAAAAGAAATTTTGTCAGGAAGAAAGTGTAGGCCAGAAAACAAGTAAGTTTACTACAACGATAATTTCCATAACTTTTGCCACAATTCGCATAAGTGGTTAGTTGTAAGTGGTAGAAAAAAGATGATAGGCTCATGTTGGTCCACAATTCTAATACTCACAAGTCACCATATGAATAAATTGTGATAAAGTTGTGGAAAATAGTTGTGGTGCTAGACTTACTCCTAGAGAACTCTTGCCACAACTATCCATGTGGTAGATTGTGAGTAACAGAGAAAAAGTTGTAAGTCCATGTGAAAGTGACATGTCGCCAATCACAATCTACCATGTCGGATAGTGTGACAAAAGTTATGACTTTTTATGTGGTATTAAAATTACTCATATCTACGGCAAAAAAAAAAAAAGAAAAAAAAAGAAGAAGCAAAATTTAGTGCAAGATTAGATGATGACAATAGATGTCACTATTGGCTGAGCATTCACATCAGCTGCAGAAATTTTTTTCTAGAATATATGTTTTTTTTTTTTTAATTTTACATATTTATTTTCCAAAATACACTATATTAGATTATTTATTTTAGATTAATTATTTTACACTACATTTTATTAAAATATTATTATTTTTAATTGCTTCTCTATTTTACACACAACAACAATCATCTACTCTCTCTTTGTCTATGGGACATGTAAAGAAAGAATAACAAATTAAATACAAAATCAATACTATTAACATAAATTTACACAATTATTATAGTAACAATGCATATTTACACCATTTTGACTTAAAAGATGGATAATTTTTGGACAAAAAATTGTAAATATGACACATTTTTTTATCGTATACAACCATTGTTAAGCAAAGTAAATAAGTTAATATAGTTAACTAGTTCTGTTCATAATTGGGGAAAAAAAGAATTATAGTAAGCGGGATGCTCAAACCTCTCTCCTTGGCATTTTCTAAAATTATTGTGTGGTATTTCCATCTAAATTCCTATCTTGTATACTTAAATTTATAAATACAATGCATTTATGTTACTTTGAGAAGAAAAATGCATATATGTTACAAGTGAGTGAGTGACAATATATTCAAACATAACTAATGCTTTTATTTGGTATCATATTCATTTGGTCCTTATGGCTTCCAACTCTTCCTCCTCCTCTTCATCCACTATCAATCCAATTGAAACCTTTCTAACAGAGTTAATACCATACTAGATGTCATTTCGATTTGACTAAAAATTAAGACAAAATATTTCAATACCAGTTAATGTTAATGTATTTTTTATAAATATATATAATTTTATAGGCTGAATATATAAACCTAATACATATATAATTATAAGCATTAGAACAACGATTTTAGTTTGTCGTTCGCATCATCAATGTGTTGTTCTTTAGTAAATTATAGATTATATGCATGTTAAAGAATATGTTTTGATTTCTTAGTTTGAATTTGTTGTATTTTAGTTTGTTCTGAATAAAAAAGTTGAATTGATAAATTAAAAGATGCATTAATCTGGTTGAATGTTGAAAAGTTTTTGGAATTGAGTTTATGTGATAGGCTGTGCACTTAGAATCAAGGGTGTGTACGCATGCCTGATAACCTGCGGTCATAACTTCATCTTTCTGTATGCAACCTAAACCCAAATTAGGCAAAATATGTGTTTTAATGGTATGGTTTGCTAGATTTCATGTTGTCCCATGTGATATGTGATTTTGTTGATTGTGAACCTCTAAGATTAGGGTTATAAATGATAAATTATTTCACATGATTTAGTCCTTACTTTTCCATAATAACATGATTTGAATATGTTTAGAATATGATTCTCACTAATGAATGTATGTTTTATTTGATTTGTTTCCAATTTGATAACAAATTTGACTTGGTAATTAGTTTTAATTTGTTTACAAAGTAAGTTTTCCTTTTGTACTATGATATTTTCTTATGTGATGTGTTTCATTAATGCTCAATTGTGATAAGCTCATTAGGGGATTTCTCAAGTGATTTAGGCGATGGAACACAATGAGTGGACGTTGGTCCACGAGCTAGGCAGGCTTAGGTGCATGACACTTTCCCAAGCCGTAACCAAATTTTGGATCTAGAATTTGGTGCATAAATCTCTATAAGGGGCTCAAGTTGGTTTTTAGACCTAAATCAGGTAGCAACTCTCAACTCTCTGCATTTTAGCCCACTTGGATGTGGCGTACTCCCAATGGCAACATCCCATGTATAAGGTAGTGAGCCCACATTGACATAACACAGTAACAGTAAGTAAATAAATTTCGTAGTTGATTTTTTATCTTACATTTTTATGTTGATATATTATTTTATAAAGTAAAGTAATTAAATTTATAGGATTCCTACTATCACTCAAATTTATGAATGATTGCGATGTGATGTGCTTTAACACCAAGCATCCCTTTGCCTCTGGAGTTTTGACCCACTTTTGGTGCAAAAAACCAAAATAGAATTGAAGTTGCATCACTGTTTTAAAAATCAGAATGGTCAAAAAATCGAAAAAAATAGGTTATCAATTTTTCCGATTCTTGACCGATTTTTACCAGATAAATTTTGGATTTAGTTACTAGTTCAACTGGTTGAACTTGGTGGTCTAGTATGATTTTTAAAACAGTAATTTGGATTCAAAATTTGTATGATGACATAATATTTTTCACAATTTCTTTCGTAAAACCTAGTATAGCCTGTGATAAATGATGCCTAATAGAATTGGTGTTAATGGTAGATTTTTTTTTTTTTGATGAATTAATGGTATTGGCCATATGCAATCTAATACTACGTAACCCTTTTTTTTTTAAGAATAAAGAATGTAAATATTATTGAATCAAAACTTTATCACGGGTGACAAAAGGAAAGAGAGGTCTTCAGGCCCCTCCTCCAACCAAAATTGAGATTCCAACAAACCCTTTGCATTTTTCGCTAACTAGTGAGCTACTGAATTACCAAGCGTCTTTAATGAGAAAAAGAAATAAAACTAAACTCACTAGCTGCCAACCGAGAGTCTTCAATTACAAGACCACACCCCACCTACAGCACGTAGGTGGAATAATATATAAATGGTAGGTCCGGAGTGAAATATACATAATGACGTCTTAATCTTCTTTTCCATTATTTTTCTGAAATAAAATAAAAAACTTCTCAATTATTGAGCAAAGATCTAAAAGTCAAAAAGTACCAAAAATCTTAATACAGATTTGATCATTGTGAATCTATGATATGACTAAAATGCTGGAAATCAATAACGCATATTCGATCCAAGGGGGTGGTCTAGCGGTAAGGTTCCCGCGTGTATGTGCAATTATCCTTCATTCGAACCCTAGCGAGTATTGGGGATGGAAGGTAGAAGCACTTGTGCGTCGCACCCTGTGCTACTAGCTCTCTTGGAGTATTAGAGTGAGGTCTGTGACACTCTAGTCACAGTAGTTATGGCTTAATCTAACATTCTTTAACAGGAGTGCTCGTATAGTCATGCTCAAGAAGGAGTCACACATGGCCATCCCCTGTCCCCATTTTATTCATCAAAAAAAAAAAAAAATGCATAATCGTAAAAAAGAAATATTGTTGGGAAAAAAGTGCGGACATTAAAAAATGGGTTGCCTGGCCCTGCCCATGTGTCTTTCCATCGGTCCATTGTCTTGTGCAAAACAGGAAAGACAAATTGAGTGCGAGGTTACCAGATGACAGTCTGTGTCACACTAGCTGAGACAACCTTGATGCTCAGTTTTTTTGTTTGTTTCTCTTTGTATCAAAAACTCCGCCCCGTAGCTTTCCCTTATCAGTATCTATTGATATATTGGTATCGGTGTTCTACTTCGGAGAAGTGGAAAAAGATTGGTTATTGCACAGAGAGAGAGAGAGAGAGATAAATGGCCCGGGAAGAAACTGGTAACAGAGGAAGCAGGTGGTCTCTTCAAGGAATGACAGCCCTTGTTACCGGTGGAACCAAAGGAATCGGGTCCTTTCTCTGTCTATGCCTTTTTTTTTTCCTTCTGATTTTAGCTTGGAATTGCATTCTTATTGAATATTTCTAAATATAGATAAATAAATTATTAACGGCCACATCTATAGAATTGTTGCAACTTTTGTAAGAAGTTTATTGGATGAAAAATAGAGAATTAGGCGGAAAAATGTTTCTCTCCAAATTAGTTTGGAAAAAAACTCTTCAAACTTCTTGTATCTCTTTTTAGACGTGAATTTTGAAAATCTAGTCATTAAATTTCATGTTTTTTATATTTTTAACATGCAAATCAAATTTCGTTCAAATCGGATGTTATTTATTATTCAATTAATAAACTTATTTTTAACACACAATTTTAGATCACAAAAACTTGAAATTTTAACATTTGTTTGATGGCAAAGCAATTGATCTTTGATCTTATTGAGATTTTGCAAGCATGAAAGATATATTAAAAATATGCAATCCAACGGTTAGATTTTCAAAATTTACACTTAATATAAATATATATGAAAAGTTTAAAAAGTTTTTTTCTAAACTAATTTGAAGAAAAACTTTGTTTGCCTCACTATGGTATTATTTTCATATTTTGGTTTGATTTTATGTTTGCCTAATTGGTTTTGTAGCTTCAATTAAAGCTTGCTTGTTTATTAGGATTAATTTGTTGTTTATTTATTTGGCTAGATATCCAATCTGTTATTAGGAAGGACGTCTGGCTTATACCATTTATCTCTACAGTATGATTTTATGACTTTGACCCAAAAAGATTTGTGGGTAAAATAAAAAAGGATGCAATTATCGAGTGCCCATAATCATAAGACATTTGTTAATTAATTATTTTAGGAAAGTTTTAATATCACTTTTATGATAAATATTAAAAACTATTAAAAAATCAATTACTTTTTTCTTTTATGATAAAAAGTTTCTAAAAATACTTCCTAAACTATTGCCCAAAGAGGTTTGTTAAACATTTTCCAATAAAAAAATCACTCATTAAGTTTAGGGTAATTTTAGACACTTAAGAGCATTCGCATCTAGGTATCTAAAACAATATCTATTTTACACATTAAAAAATTACTTTATTTATTTTACCATGCCATTTTACAACCCACCATACATTTCATTTCTTATATTTCAACACTATTCATTTATTTATCATTTCTCTCTCATCCTCTCCAACTCTTTCTCTCTCTTCCACTCTGTTTTTATCTCTTCTTCTAAAACAAACCAAATAATACAACAACACTTAGCTAACCCACACCCAAACCAACAAGCAAGCCCACAACCGTTGAGCAACCCAAATCACACCACCCACCACCACAACCACCGATTCAAACTGAAACTTAAACCCAAAACCCATACTACCCACCCTTGCAAACAAAACCCAAAACTCCCAAAAATTGAAACTCAAACAAACTTCTAGCAGCAATTGAAACTCAAAAAATCACTGGAACAAGCCCAACAACCACCAAAACCAAGCCCAACACCACTAATTTAACCACTAATTCAAACCTAACACGTCGATTTAAACCCATAAACCACTAATTCAAACCTAACCCATCAATTTAAACCCATAAACCACCAATTCAAACCTAACCCACTTATTTAAACCCATAAACCATTGATTCAGCCACCTATTCAAAACTAACCCACCAATTGAAATCCATGAACCACCGATTCAAACACACCCTACAATCGCAAGCAAAACCTAGCTGATCCATCATCGTTACTGCCACCATGCTTTCACCTTTGGTCCTAGAAGTTGCCGCCTACTATACCAAAGAGAGACTAAGATTTTTTTTTGGTCAGAGAGAGAGAGAGAGAGAGAGAGAGATGGCCTAGAGAAATGTGAGAGACTGAAGAGAGAGATGAGATGTTTTTAATTTATTTAGGAAGAGAGAGAGAATAAAATAATATATATCAGAATACAAACACAACTAAAATAATTCTTATTTTTAAGAAGTTATTGATCACAGTTGCTAAAAACTTTAGTAGTAGCCATCGAGGTAAACCAGGTTTTAGGCGAGTGGATCTAAAATAGCAATTTGGGGGGGGGGGGGGGGATGCTCTAACATAGAATTTTCAAAAGTATCCACATTATCCCTTAAACACAAACTAAATCTAACTTTGTTCGAGCTCTTTTTCTCAAAAATTAATTTTATCACAAATCGCAATGAAATTTCATAGTAATTGTATTGTGGCAATTATAAGCACAATGTAATGTCTAGATGATAAATAGTTAATAAATAACAATCGAGGATGAAAAAGAAAGTAGAAGAAGCTTTGAAGGAGCATGAGAAAGTTCAAACAATATTAAATGTGGTTTGTCCCTAGGGAACGAATTAGATATTTACGAAGAGTTTGGGTAATGTTGCATTAGTCTAATCCTATTGGGTGTGTTTTGAATTTTATCCAAGATCTATTTTTTTTTTCTCATCCAAAAATAAAAAGAATAATACATTCTTGGTAGATTAACAGCAAGGGAATCACTTTTAAACACTCCGAATATTGTCATAATCATTCTTGATTAGCTAGTAAGTTAATGTATTGCAATGAATTATAACCTTTAGTTTTGCCAATAATTTAATGATACCCAAAAAAAAAAAATCCTCTTTGTAAGGTTTGTATCCAAGTTTAGTCCATCTATCTTACACCTAGGCTGCGTTTGTTTCACATGAAAACTATTTTCGGAAAGTATTTTACACCATTTTGTGTGTTTGGCACCAACTAAAAATATGGTCAAACTGAAAATGTTTTACACTTTGACCGTAAAATGCCCCTTCTCACTCGAAAATCCATTTCCATGGTTGTTTTACCTTCAAACCACATTTTACAGACTGAAAAAGTGGAGAGAGAGAGAGAGAGAGAGAGAGAGAGAGAGAGAGAGAGAGAGAGAGAGAGAGAGAGAGAGAGAGAGAGAGAGAGATAAGTGTTAAACTAGAGAAAGAAAGGTTAGAGTCCCCATCATAGTTGCCGTTGGAAGCTCATCGGCGCTGCCATCTAGATTGTCACCACCCAAGACTGATCCACCCAAAATTGATCTCATTCTTAACCCACCTAAGACTGAGCTCGTTCTCAACACACCGATCTCGATCTCCCTCTTGCTCAACGTCGCTGATCTAGCCACCATCGACCACCAGCCCACTCCACTCCACCCCAAACCCACCCGATCTGGCCGCGGAGAAAGAGATAGATCGAGAGTTGTTGTTGGAGTGCAAGTAGAGGGATTTCTACAGCATCTTGGTGGCGTCGATGAAGAGGGAGGAGAAGCAGTAACGAGTCAAGTCGCAATAGAGGAAAGATGGGCTCGTCGTGAAGAATCGGCTGATGGGCTCAAGGGATTTCTCTGTTTCTCTCATTCTGTTTGTTTTGGTCACACAATTAATCCATTCCACGAATCTCTCCACATATATATAAACTCCCCAAAACCCAATCTCTTTGTAGAAATCCCTCTCTTTCCTGATCTATCTCTCTTTCCCTCAATCTGTCACTCTTTCTCCCTCCAATCTCACTCTTTCTTCCTCTTACTCAATGTTTTTATTTTGATTTTGGTTTTGTTAAAGTGTATATTTTGAAATTTTCTGTTATAAAATTTGTTTGGAAGCAGAGAAAATGGCTAAGAAAATGTGAAAATTTTGTAGGAAAATAGCACTTTCAAAATGTTACCAAACATGAGAAAGAGTTTTCCAGACTAAATTCCATTGCAGAATCAAACACCTGGATTTCATTTTCTTTATGAGAATTCATTTTCCCTTGCCTTCATTTTACACTCGAAATTCGTTTTACATAGAACCAAATGCAGTCTTAGTAAGAAATACAGTAACCAAATCATATCAATTTGGAATAGTTATACATAAAAATTCATAAATCTAAAGAATTAAACGTCCACTAAAAGAAAGAATACATATATATATATATATATAGAGAGAGAGAGAGAGAGAGAGAGAGAGAGAGAGAGAGAGAGAGAGAGAGAGAGAGAGAGTATTCACCTTTTTGTGTGAGCAAAATACGGATTGAGTGGAAGAGAAAATAACAAATTTTTATAGTAAAACAATGGAGAGAAGAAGAGTGAAAATAAAAAGAAGATGAAGGGATAGAAAAATTGTGAGACTAGGGTATAAACTAGAGGGGAGATAAAAAGGTAAAAGTAAGTAAATGTTGGAGAATGTGTGATTGTAAAGTGGCAAATTAATAAGGAGAAAAATATTTAAAAAGGAGAGAAAAAATATTGAAAATTGGTTGATCATATGGCACTGATGTGGCTCAATAGATAAAAAGGTAAAAGTAAGTAAATGTTGAATGTGTGATTGTAAAGTGGAAAATTAATAAGGAGAAAAATATTTAAAAAGGAGAGAGAAAACATTGAAAATTGGTTGATCATATGGCGCTGATGTGGCTCAATAGGAGCGCAGCAACATTAAACACTATGCTTCAGCTTTTAAATATATATAAATATAGATTTTGTGAAATTCTTCTATGAAAGTTAATTATACCGAGCCCAATCCATGCCCTTCAGTTTGTACAACATAATCATTAAATACAATACTTTGAACTAATATATTGTTGGGTTCTGTGGAGCTTGGTTTGTGTTAGATTCGCTATTTGACCCTGCCCAAATTGGAAGCGTTACGACTTTAAGTGAGACATTTTCTAAGACTTAGTCCAAGGAGTGGAGGTTTGCCCAACTTGACCCTATTTTTTTGGGGTATTTATAGGTCACTACAAATTAGGTTTGATGATTGCATTGAAAACCATCCTTTACAGTCGCCTTTATATTTTTTCTCCTTGCTGCAACTCTATGGACAAAGGCACATTATCAAATTACGTATATCTTGTGTCATGTGATAGTTTTCTTGGCGCATATTTTTCCTTTGTTTTTCATTTCTCACAAGTTGAGGAATAATTAGGTTAAATTCCTAACATATATTGATGAAACCAAATTAATTTTGAACTCTTTCTCTTAGTGGTTTGTAAGCCATACTTTTAGGAAGGTTAAATTTGTTAACGATGATATAGTTAAATGTATTCTTTTGTTTAGTCTTGAGCTAGAGAAGGGACTATCCCTCCCCTTATAATTTGTTTCTAATTCTCTGCTTTCATTGAATATTACATGTTTACCTAGAAAAAAAATCACTAAATACAATAAAATATACATTATTCGGTTTTTTCTTTTTATTTGCTATTATTTACTACTGCGTGTTGCGACTAGATATGTTGTTGTTGAGGAATTGGCAAGCCTGGGGGTGACTGTACATACATGCTCTCGAAATGAGGCCCAACTCAATGAATGTTTACATGAGTGGAAGATGAAGGGATTTAGATTCGTTGGTTCAGTACTTTATTTTCTCTACATCTCTACGTTTTGCGTGGCATTTGAAAGCATACTCCAAAGATGATGAAATGTAAATGATCATTTTACATTCTTTTCTATACTAAAATCTTCGATTTCATATTTAGAAGATCAATCTTTGATCAAAAATTTAAATGGCATTGGAATATTACTTGGCCAGAGCCACTTCATTTGTGCTTTTGCAGTTGATACATTCAATTTAATCTAATACGGTTTTAGATAAACAATGTGGGAACGACCACATCGAAACCAACCTTGGAGTACAAATCTGAAGATTTCTCATTTCTCATGTCTACCAATCTTGAATCTGCATATCACATTTGCCAACTTGCTTATCCTCTTCTGAAAGCTTCAAAAGCAGGAAGCATTGTTTTCATTTCTTCGGTTGCTGGTGTAGTAGCCATAAATACTGGAGGATCTATATATAGCGCAGCTAAAGGTAGTTTCTTTGTGCTATTTAACTTTTTAACGCAAGCTTATAGGTTATAAATTATAGTTGTGACGTCGAATAATGCGATCAGCTTTTGTCTGATATTTATTTGAAGGAGCGGTGAATCAACTTGCAAAAATTTTGGCATGTGAGTGGGCAAAGGATAACATTAGGAGCAACTCTGTTGCACCATGGTATATCAGAACCCCCCGGACTGGAACTGTAAGTATGATAGTGCTTGAAGATTGTTAAAATCTGGTCATTGTTGAATGTCTTAGGGTGATAATAAGACATATGACACACTTAGAGTAATGCACACTCTTAATAAACAACATTTGTAACAAATAATCCTGTTTTGATTTCTTCATGTGCTAAGAAATGAGAACAATTAACTAAATTTATCCTTACTGCTGTATTCTAATATCTTGGCTCCTTCAAAGAGGTCATTATCTGAGTTAGGTTCCAACATAAAAGGGAAGAACTCATGAATCATGATAACCATGACAATTTATGTTATCTTCTTTGCAGTATCAAAGCAATGAAAAATTAGTGGAGGCTATTATCTCTCAAAACCCTCTTGGATGTGTAGGAGAGCCAAAGGAGATTTCTTCCTTGGTGGCATTCCTATGCCTACCTGCAGCTTCTTACATAACCCGATCAGACTGCTTGTGTTGACGGAGGGACAACTGTAAAATGTAAATGGCTTCCTCTTCCCATGAGCAGCAGAAAATGACATTCAAACGCTCCTTATTGGAATATTTTTATGGTACTGCAAGGAAAAATAAATAAATATAGTTTACTGGCTCTGTCAATAATTGGAAGAAAAGGATTGTTGCAAATGGGATGAACAAACCTCTCTCCTTGGCATTTTCTAAAATTATTGTATATCTATCTAAATTGTTGTCTTGTATTCTTAAATTTATAAATATAATGCATATATGTGTTGGAATATTTACGTGTGAGTCACTGGAAGAGCCAGGGAGCAGCCGAAGGGCTATGGCCCCCCTCACTTTTCAAATTTTCCATTTATAATATTGATAAGTGGGGGAAAAATGAAAGTTTATAAAAATTAACTTACCAGGCCCCCTAAGATTTTGAGATTAGAAAAAATCCAAAAAACAAATCAAATCTACTGAAACAACCCAATAAAATACAAAAATCTGGCCTATTCTTGGGCATGTACTCTTTCAAATCCAAATCCAAGGACCAAAAATCTATGACAAATTCCCAAATTAAGCTCCATACAAAAAACTAAAATCAACAATATAACGAAAAAGAACCCCTTCCAAATTAGGATTCCACTAGGACTCATCCAAATACGAAAAAGAAAAAAATATTTCTAATTAAAAAAACAAAAAATCACTTACACCTTTGCCATTGTCTCCACACAGCAATGTTTCAACACTTTGCCTCCATAAGTCACTATTTTGCCACCTCAACTCTGGCTGAGTCATGGCTGGACTCACGATGTGCCCAAAGGTATTTCTCTTCGTCGGTTTGTTTTGGCTCTTTTGGGTTTCTATGGCTAGTTTAGGATTTTATGTTTAGTTGTTTATTGAGTACTTTATTCTCAAACTATTTTGCATGACATTGACACGTTGTTGATATTTGTAATATATTGATATATTTTATTATGTTTATTATATGCATAATGTTTATAATTGGTTAGCAGCTAGCATCTTTTATGACAAACAATTATTGGTGTTTTCAACACATACATTTAGAGTTCAAATTCTCATCCTCCAACCATCGAATTAACAAAGTATACAGAATCAATTATAAATTATTTTGGTATAACACCAAAAAACATTAGATAAAACTTTTAAATTAATGTTAATTTATGAAGCAATTTGTTTTTTTAGGTATGAAAGTTTTTTACATGCTTAGCTTAGCCTCTCATAGGAAAAATTTCTGGCTCTGCCACTGGTCTGAGTAGTGTGATTAATTAAGTACTAAAGTCTCACATTAGATACTAATGAGAAGCATGAGTGATTAATATAATATAATTGAAACCAAAACTCACAAGCTCAAGCCTTTTGGGTCAAAAGGTGTTCCTATATGTTATATTAATTACTAAGTTGGAGGCTCCCCAACGTTTATTTTCCCCCAACAAGTGGTATCAGAGCTTATGGTGGTGTGTAAGAAAAGTAGCAAGGTGTTTAACGTCCCTTTCATAGATGAAGTGAGGACAGGGCAAGCCTAAGAAAAGGCTCACACAAACAATCTTGAAATAAGTCTCAATAAAAAGAGTATTGTCAATAGTGTTAGACGTCAATGAGGTGTGAGGTTCCCATGGATGGGATGTGTGGGGTTTACACTTGGTTCCCATAGATAATGCGCTAAAGAAGGAAAAGCCCATAAGCTAAGGGGAGCAAGGAAGATTCCCATGTTCACTTACCCATGGTCGAGTTAAGGGTTCTACTATGTGTGTGTTGGTATCTTTCATAATTGTGCAAGAAAGACTCCTATATTCATGCCATCCATAATTGAGTAAACAGAACGTTAGTGGTAAATTCCACTCCCAAATTAATGGTAATGCATGACAAATAAAACAATGATGGAATTTAGCTAGCCCAATGTGAGATGATTTCTTGAATTTCACTTCCAAAATTTAGTTGGACATGATGAATTGTTAGGCCAATGCTAATCCTCTAATTGGATTGTGGTTTAAACTTAACATTTAACAAAAGAAACAAGGACGGAATTACATAATCCCTTAACCCCCCTCAAAAAATATTGAATAGTGATAAGTAACTTATATTTATTATTTATCAAAATTAAAAATTCTAAGAGTCCCCCCCCCCCCCCAAAAAAAAAAAAAAAAAAAAAAAAAACTAGTCTTTTAAGGCAGGAAAAGAACTTTAAAATAAAGAGTAATATCTCATAAAAAAAAAATATGATAAGATTACTAATATATTTATACAAATTTTATATAATCTCCACTCAAAATCGTAATTTTTGTGAAACTTAATAATACATGATAATTCTTTAGAGGTCTTTATACAATTATATTTAAAACATGCAACTAAATAAAATTAAATCTCAAATTCAAAAAATAAATTTACTTAATTGGCATGTGTAGTAAAATGTTGTGTGAGTTTTAGGCATTGTTATATGTATTTAATATGCTTAATTTTTCTAGTTTTCTTTAGTAATCAAATTTTTACTTGTTCTATGTTATTTTGTTAATATTTGGAATAAGAAATGAGTGCAAAATCCCATGAAATATCAATTGAGAATTTCTATAAAAAAAAAAAACAAAACAAAAAGATATCGAAGATCCCGTATTTTAAAAGATTGATTGGAATAATAATTTTCTAAAACAATGCTTGATCTGTGTATTTCTTTGTCATTTATGGATCAAATAATTGTTATATATGATAGTGTAGTGTATTCCACAAATTTGTAGGTATTGTGGCTGGTAAATGAAATAACTTTTCGATGTAAAAATTCAAATGTTTTAGGGGCTAAAAGTAATTATATCATAACACGTGAATAAGATAAAAATATATTACAAATACCGAATAAATGCCAATATGAATTCAAAGTTTTATATAAAGTTTACAAATTCTTTAAAAACCCAATAAGATAAAACTAATTTAGTTCAGATGAAAGAAAAAAAACAAAAACTTAGTCCATATATTTTGAGATCAACAATGAAATCTCAATTTTATATGGAATATAGTATAAAAAATCTAAGTATTAAGGACATATTTTATGTAGTTAGCTAATCCTTTGACAAAACGCACTTTACTTGTATTTGGGTAGATCTAAGATGTGTTTAATACTTCAAAGAACATGTTGCTCAAGTCTAGTATTAAATCCATAAAGATTGGACCAAGAAACAAGTGAAGAAAATGTGTTTACTAAAACTGGACAGATAGCTAGACACCTGTGGACACCCGCGGACACCTGTGGACAGCTGCTCGACAGCTGCTCGATACCTTTATCTATCGAGGTTTAATGAAACTCGACAGCTTCTCGATCAATCGCGGTATCTATCGAGGTTACGGGAATTCAGATTTTCAGATCTGCTTTTCGGTCCATGTTTGTGTATTTGTGTAGGGTTTCTTTTCTCACAACCCTAGACATATATAAGGCTTATTTTAGAGGCCATCATAAAAGAGAATACAACGAGAACATATGCAAAAGGTGACCAAAGCCTTATTCTCTCTGAAAGAAGCTACTGCGTTTTTACTCCTTAAAGTTTTGTAACCAGGTGCTTCTTGATCTTCATTGTTGATGAAGTGAAGAATTTTGCAGCTAACATTCTTCTTCCTCAAGTTAGTGAGTGAGTCACGTACTGAGATTCGTATAAAGGAGTGAGTCACGTACTAGGATCCGTGCATAAAAGGGTGGCATTCATATATTGAAGAGTTCAGAGGTTTTGAAGCGGTAGAAGGTTTTTACTGTAAGTTCATCTACGGGAATTGTAGACTCTAGAATCAAATGTTTTGTACTAAATCTGAAACTTCTCTTTACTATAGTGGATTGCTTTTTGGGAAGGTTTTCCCTTAGGTTTTTTACTGTGAAGCTAGTTGGTTTCATTGGTTTTCCTAGGTCATCATATCTTGTCTTATGTACTTTTCCGCTGCATATGATTTTGACATGATATTGATGTTTGGTTGTTTTAACAAGTTTTATTCATAATAAACCTAATTAATAACTTGGGTTAAAAATTTGTTAATTCTTTCAACCGGGGTCTAAACTTCCTAACACTAAGAAATTGAATTAAGAATTTCCCGGTAATATTAGTTTAGTCATCTTTTGTAAAGTATGAAAATTTTTATCAAACGCATATATACCTACACGCATATATAGACATATACATGTAGGTATATATGCGTGTGTGTGTGTGTGTGAGAGATTTTGAAATTCATCCAATTGTATTTTAGGACTATAGGCCCACAAAAGAAGTTCTTGGTTCCGTCCCTGCTAATGAAGCAAGCCTAGACCTAAAGGATATCCAGACTTAGTGCCTATTTGGTTCAGTATTTTTTTCTTTCAAATATAACAATTAGAAGGAACTGAACCAAACTCACCTTAAGACATGATGTTAGAGGACCCTTCGAAATTTACAAAACCACATGGATGGAAAGCTTTGCATACTATCTTTTTTTTCTCCCATTGGCAAAATACTTAGATCAGGAAGGTTACAAATTTACCTCTCACCCACATCCAGTTCACATCGGATGGAATTTAAAATGCCACTTTTACAAAACAGAAGTAAGAACACACAACACAGAAGAGAACATATGGAAATGTCTCATTTAAAAATCATAAGGAGATTGATGTTTATTGTCAGTCATGTTTTGGGAGGAAGCCACTAACTGCCACCCCTCCATCCACACAAATAATCTGCCCGGTTATGTAAGAGGATGCAGGTAGGCAAAGGAATGCCACAAGGGACGAAACCTCCTTTGGCTCTCCAGGGCGTCCAAGAGGAGTTCTTGCTTTTACCGATTTCAAAAATTGCTCATCATTGAGAGCCTGCAATAGTAACGAGAAGTCGCATAAAGGAATTATTTCATATCATGTAAATGAATACGGAATTATTTTTAACTTAGTGAGCTGTCCAAGTCTCAGCTACATCCTAACTTCTTCAAAAAATGTTTTTGAGAATTAAAGCCTAGGAGTTCCATTTCTATTTCAGGTGTAAATGTCGTACACCGTTGTGTGCACGCACACGCGCACCCACACATTTCTGTTATCTTTTAACTCTACATATGACATGCATGTGGCCCAAATAAAAAAGAACATGATAAAGATTAACTGCACACAGAACAGTGAAAAACACATTCATTGAATGCACAAGCATGGTGAAAGGGTGCTACAGCCTTACAGCTTCAACCAAAGGGGTTCTGATAAACCAAGGTGCTACACAATTACTCCTAATATTGTCTTTGGCCCACTCACATGCCAAATCTTTAGTTAGTTGGTTTATTGCTCCTGCATAGAGAGAAAAAAAGAGACTAGAGTCAGAATTTAAAAGTTTACAAATCTATAAGGTTTGAATAATATGCACACTGTTTTAACAGATCAAATCGGAAAAATAAAAATTTAAATTGCATATGTAAATTACCTTTACTTGCACCATAAATAGATCCAACATTTAGTGCCACCACACCAGCAATAGAAGAAATACAAACAATGCTTCCTACTCCTGATGCTTTCAAAAGAGGATGTGCCAGCTGGCATAAATGGAAAGCAGATTCAGCTGTGTAATCTACAGTCGGTTTCCAGATGTTTGTCGCCACATTGTTTATCTAGGATAAAAAATTTAGTAAGAACGGGATTTTAAAGGTTCACAAGAAGGAAAGCCATTCCTAGAGTAGCTGTGAACATTTCTATAAGAAACATTGGTATGAGAAACTCTTTTGGAGGATTCACAAATATGAAGTTTTCCAAATATAATTTATGCGACTAGCTAAGTAAAAAACTATCCTGCTCCTGGGTTCAGGCTACCAGAATTAGGACGTAGAGAATGATTGAAGATACGCATTCGCAATTTGTTTATACCAGAACCCTGGATGGTCCTTTTTTCTTCACAAACTAAAAACAATGATATTGATGGTATAGTAAATGCTTTTATTTTATTGGTAAGTTCCGCACATCCTGAATGACTATGAGTATTGAACCCATAACCTTACCCTCCACCTAGCACTTGCAAAGGGAGGAGCTGCCAGTTGAGCCAGACTCATTGGCGATGGCATAGTGGAGGCTGGTTAAACAATTATTCATAAATATGATGTTCAAAATACACAAATCCATATACAAGCTACAAATTTGGGGAAGCCCAAATAACATAACATGGAACAATTATCTTAGTAAATACAAAAATGTCACACAATTCGATACTAATTCACATTAGACTCTGCTATTTTCTAATGTGTCGAGTGATGATTTTGATGTCCTAACTATCTTTAAATATTGTTATAGATAAGCTGAATTTTATTGGTTTTTTTTTTTTTTTTTGGTGGCTGATTATTGGGTTTTATTTCACCAAAAAAGCTGCACAGTTCAAGCTAGAAAGCTACAGGAAAAAAGTTTCCAATCTTTCAGAAAGTAACTTCCTTATGATCCGCAAATCCATCTCTTCAACCAGTTCCAAGAATTATCTACTCCCTAAACCTCATTTCCAATTAAAATCTTTGAAAATTGGTATAGATAAGCTCAATTTATAGGTTTTTTTTTTGGGGGGGCTGAATATTGGGTTTTATTGTACATAAGAGGCTGCAAGTCCAAGCTAGAAAGATACAGGAAAAGGATTTCTCATCTTTCAGAAAAGTAACTTCATTATGATCTGGGAATCCCTCCCTATAACCTGCTTCCAGAATTATCTACTCACTTTAAATTCCTCAAGCATGGCAATTCGTTTGTTTCAAAAATGACTTGTTTTCTTGTGTTGTTGCAACTCTGAAAATGATCCAAATAACATTTTATGTCATTTACCTCGCACAGAAAATTATTATTATTTCACTTAGGCGCAGTGGCGATGGAGGTGGTGGGGATGGCAGAAGAGGTGGTGCAACAATGAGGGTAGTGGCAGAGGTGTCAGCAGCGGTACTGTGATGGCAATGGTAGTGGTGATGGTGGTGTTGGTCACACGAAGGAATGGAATAGGAGAGGGTACAATGGAATGGCAAAAAAAAAAAAAAAAAACTTTTAACAATATCTGGAACCTATTTTCTGTTGCAATCCCATTTTTGTCTGTCACAATTGTCCAGAATGATTGCACTTAATGAATTCCATCGATAACCTCACTTCTATTCCAGTCCCACAACAGCAATAATGATTCATTGTTACATTACAATCTTGTGATGCTAAAATTGCTATGTAGAATGCAATGAATTAAACTAAACACATCCAAAATAAAAATAAATATAAAAATAAACTGTACTGAATTGAGACTTACAAGTATATTAAGTCTCCTGCTAAACACTGAGGATACTGTGTCCATCAGCATGACTCGTTCACCTAGAGACATCACATCACAAACTAAACCTGTGACTTGGAAACCCTTCTTCTCCCAATCATTTAAGCATGCATTGAGATTGGCTTCATTCCTTGAGCATGTATGTACTTTTGCACCTAGCCCTGCCAATTCCTCCACAACAGCATGCCTGACATAATTACAAAACATTGCAATGACCCTTTACTAGTTTTTATAAGATTAGTACTCTGTTGCCACAGGCCCCATAGAGGCAGAGTTCTTTAAAAATGAACATCCATTATGTAATTAACTTGAGAGAGAGAGAGAGAGAGAGAGAGGAGAGAGAGAAACCAATTCCTTGTGTTCCACCAGTAACAAGAGCAGTCATTCCCAGAAGTGACCATCTATCATCTCTGCACCTACTCCCTGCCTGCACCATGTTATCCCCATCTTGATCTCTCCTTGATCTATTGATTTCAATGTACTTCCAGTAGCTCAAATGAGTTATATAGTAATGATTACAATGTTTTCTCCCCCTCCATTGATTATACCTAAGAAATTTAGCCCAGTGGAATTACTCAAAACAGAAAAGAAAAAAAGAAAAAAAAACAAGAAGTTAGAAAAAAACAATAAATATAAAAGTTTTAGCATAAGCCAAAAAAAGGTCAGAAGGATTTAGCTAGGTATATATTACATTAAATTGTTGATGTACCTTCCCTCCAAGCATTTCAAGTGATTGTTAACATAGAAAGTGTGTATATATATAATCTTCTTTATGGTAATACACACAAAATAAATAAATAAAATTCTTCTACTAGCTGATCTGATGTTACAATTTCTTCTCTCTAGTCAGTTCGAATCACCCCATAATTTCCAAAAATATTGTAATAAAACAACTGGGAAAGGTCAAAGAGTAATGCAGCTGTTAGAAGGACAGAAAAAAAAAAATTTACTATCAAATATACAAAGAACAATAATTAGGAGGAAAAAAAAGTTCAATTGCAGCACTCCAAAAGACAAGCATGGGAATGCCAAGTTTATGTTATTTATAGTGGAGGTTAGACTGAATGGGGTCAAAGAATAGCAAGAGCAAATGAGGAATATGGCTAAGTTGCCACTTCTAGTCATGTCTTGGGTGGAAACCATTTACACACACCCATCCGTCAACACAAACAATCTGCCCAGTGATGTAGGATGATGCAGGTAAGCAAAGGAATGCCACAAGAGAAGAGACCTCCTTTGGATCTCCAAGGCACCAAAGAGGAGTTTGAGAATACACCTCTTCTAGGTATTCTTTGTTGCCGAGCACCTACAACAAAAAAAAACTCAACGTCAAGTTTGATTGTTATACTGAACTGGGCTTATGCCTTTATAAGTGCCATACATCAATTAGTGCAAGTACTAATGTTTTAAACTTTGAACTTACTAAGGTGCAGATGTCGTGCATATGATGACAGAGAAGTTTAAGTATTGAATAAATTTTAAAATGTGGATACTAGCAGAGCAATTTCTATTTGGTAACCTAGAACTTTAACACAGTAGAGCTTAGGCAGCAAATCTAATAAGGAATGCTTCTTTTCAATGGAGAAGGGGGTGTTTGACTCCGTGGGAGGGTGGGGAAACTCCATGGAGAAATTAAGGCAATGGCCCTTGCCACCATGATGTTGCACACGATTAACAGTCACATAACAATCTGGAGTTACGTACACCACCATTGAGGTTCTGATGTACCAAGGCGCAACAGCATTATTTCTTATGTTGTCTTTCGCCCACTCACAAGCCTAAGTTTTAGTAAGTTGATTAATTGCTCCTGGAATCGCAAATAAACAAAATTTCTTTATAAGCTTCTTGAGTTTAAAATTCATAGGAACATGGATACATTCAGCTGATAGGTAAATTACCTTTGGTAGCTCCCTGAACAGACATAAACTTCAGTGAAACAAAACCTGATACAGAGGAGGTGAATACAATGCAACAGTTGGTAAATAAATTTCTTAGTTAATTTTTTATCTTACATTTATATGTTGATATATTATTTTATAAAGTAAAGTAATTAAATTTATAGGATTCCTAATATCACTCAAATTTATGAATGATTGTGATGTGATGTGCATTAACACCAAGCATTCCTTTGCCTCTGGAGTTTTGAACAACTTTTGGTGCAAATAACCAAAACAGAATGGAATTTGCATCATAGTTTTAAAAATTATAATGGTCAAAGAATTGAAAAAAGGACGGGTTATCAGTTTTTTCAATTCTTGACCGATTTTTACCAGATTGATTCTGGATTCAGTTCCCAGTGCAATTAGTTGGACCTGTTGATCCGGTCTGATTTTTAAAACAGTAATTTGGATTCAAAATTTGTATGATGACACAATATTTTCTGGTAAAAACTAGTATAGCCTATAATAAATGATGCATAATAAAAGTGGTGTTAATGGTAGATTGAATTGAAAGTGATGTTCCACCTATATGTTTGGCCATACGCATTCTACTCCCACGTAGCCTTCTTTTTTTTTTTTTTTTTTTTTAAGAATAAAGACCGTAAATATTATTGAATCAAAACTTTATCACGGGTGACAAAAGGAGAGATGTCTTCAGGCACCTCCTCCAACCAAAATTGAATTACCAAGTGTCTTAAATGAGAAAAAGAAATAAAACTAAAATCAATCGCTGCTAACCGAGAGTCTTAATCTTGAAGTCAAAAGTAAGTGGTAGGTCCCTGAGTGAAATATATATAATGGCGTCTTAATCTTCTTTTCCATTATCTTTCTCAAATAAAATTAAAAAACTTTTCAATTATTGAGCAAAGATCTTAAAGTCAAAAGTACCAAATTTCTTAATACAGATTTGATCATTGTGAATCTATGATATGACTAAAATGCTGGAAATCAATAACGCATATTCGTAAAAAGAAACAAGTTGGGAAAAAAGGTGTGGACATAAAAAAAACTGGGTTGCCCTGCCCATGTATCTCTCCATCACTCCATTGTCTTGTGCAAAACAGGAAAGACAAATTGAGTGCGAGGTTACAAGATGACAGTCTATGTCACACTAGCTGAGACAACCTTGATGCTCAGTTTGTTTGTTTGTTTATTTCTCAGTATCAAAAACTCCTCCCCATAGCTTTCCCTTATCAGTATCTATTGATATATTGGTATCGGTGTTCTACTTCGGAGAACTGGAAAAATACTCGTTATTGCAGAGAGAGAGAGAGAGAGAGAGAGAGATAAATGGCCCGGGAAGAAACTGGTAACAGAGGAAGCAGGTGGTCTCTTCAAGGAATGACAGCCCTTGTTACTGGCGGAACCAAAGGAATCGGGTTCTTTCTCTACCTATGCCTTTTTTTCCTTCTGATTTTAGCTTGGAATTGCATTCTTATTGAATATTTCTAAATATAGATAAATCAATTATAAACGGCCACATTTATAGAATTGTTGCAACTTTTATAAGAAGTTGATTGGATGAAAAATAGAGAAGTAGGCAGAAAAAAAGTTACTTTTTAAATTAGTTTGGAAATAAACTCTTCAAACTTCTCGTATCTCTTTTTTGGATGTGAATTTTGAAAATTTAATCGTTGAATTTCATATTCTCTATATTTTTGACATGCATATCAAATTTCGTTCAAATCGGATATTATTTACTATTCGATCAATAAAATTATTTTTAATACACAATTTTAGATCACAAAAACTTGAAATTTTAACATTTGTTTGCTGGCAAAGTAATTGATTATTGAAATTTTGTGATCATGAAGGATATATTAAAAACATGTAATTCAACAGCTAAATTTTCAAAACTCACACTTAATATAAATATAGATGAAAAGTTTAAAAAAAAATTTCTCAAAACTAGTTTGGATAAAAACTTGTTTGCCTCACTATGGTATTATTTTCATATTTTGGTTGGATTTTATGTTTGCATAATTGGTTTTGTAGCTTCCATTAAAGCTTGCTTGTTTATTAGGATTAATTTGTTGTTTATTTATTTGGCTAAATATCCAATCTTTTATTAGGATGGATGTCTGAATTATGCCATTTATCTCTACAGTACGACTTTATGACTTTGACCCAAAAAGATTTGTGGGTAAAATAAAAAATGATCCTGTTATCGAGTGTCCATAATCATAAGGCATTTGTTAATTGATTATTTTATGTGAGTTTTAATATCACTTTTATGATAAATATTAATAGCTATTAAAAAATCAATTACTTTTTTCTTTTACCATAAAAAGTTTCTAAAAATACGTCCTAAACTATTGCCCTTAGATGTTTGTTAAACATTTTCCAATAAAAAATCACTCATTAAGTTTGGGGTAATTTTGGACACTTAAGTGCATTCATATCGGGTATCTAAAACAATATCTATTTTACACATTAAAAAATTACTTTATCTATTTTACCATACTATTTTACAATACACCATACATTTGATTTCTTATTTTTCAACGCTATTCACTTATTTATCATTTCACTCTCATCCTCTCCAACTCTCTCTCTCTTCCACTCCGTTTTTATCTCTTCCTCTGAAACAAACCAAATAACACAACAAAACTCAACTAACCCACACCCAAACCAACAAGCAACCCCACAACTGTTTAGCAACCCAAACCACACCACCCACCACCACAACCACCAATTCAAAATGAAACTTAAACCCAAACTACCCACCCTTGCAAACAAAACCAAAAACTCCCAAAAATTGAAACTCAAACAAATCCCTAGTAGCAACTGAAACTCAAAAAATCACTGGAACATGCCCAACAACCACCAAAACCAAGCCCAGCACCACCAATTTAACCACTAATTCAAACCTAACACCCCGATTTAAACCCATAAAACACTAATTCAAACCCATAAACCATTGATTCAGCCACCTATTCAAAACTAACCCACCGATTTAAATCCATGAATCACCGATTCAAACACACCCTACAATCGCAAGCAAAACCTAGCTGGTCCATCATCGTTACTACCACCATGCTTTCACCTTTAGCCCTAGAAGCTGCTGCCTGCTATACCAGAGAGAGACCAAGATTTTGGTTTGGTCAGAGAAGCAAGAGAGAGAGAGTTGGCCTAGAGAAATGTGAGATACTGTAGAGAGAGATGAGATGTTTTTAATTTATTTAGGAAGAGAGGGAGACAATAAAATAATATATATCAGAATACAAACACAACTAAAATAATTCTTATCTTTAAGAAGTTATTGATCACAGTTGCTAAAAATTTTTAGTAATAACCATCGAGGTAAACCAGGTTTTGGGCAAGTGGATCTAAAATAGCAATTTGGGGGGGAAGGGGGTGCGCTAACATAGAATTTTCAAAAGTATCCACATTATACCTTAAACACAAACTGCATCTAACTTTGTTCGAGCTCTTTTTCTCAAACTAATTTTATCACAAATCACAATGAAATTTCACAGTAATTGTATTGTGGCAATTATAAGCACAAAGTAATGTCTAGATAATAAATAGTTAATAAATAACAATTGTAAGGACACAAAGTTGGCCTTGGGCCCAAATGCGTGACCGGGCCGGCCCAAGTGGCCTACACAATAGAATTTGTAGAGAATGAGCTTAAAGCCTAGACTTCCTAGGGCTCTAGAAAGCTATGGGGTAAGGGTTAAGTCCGCTGCTAACGTGCTAGGAGTTAGGGAAGCGCCTCTGCCTCTCCGCGGACGTGGGCCGAGGAGCCTATGTCCAGGCTTTCCTTCTGTTTCTGAGAGAGAGAGTCTTCTTTCCTTAGAGAAAATCTGGATCCCCCTTCAGTGGTTCCTCCTTCTCCATTTATACTTCCCATCCTTGGTTCCCATCTGTCTTTTCCCTGAAAACGCTCCTCAATGCCTACCTGACTGTCCACCATCCCCTCAAAAGTCATTTCTCCATTAATGCGGACAGGCGGGTAGGTGAAAGGCCTTTAATGCGGTGGCAGCAACTTTATGCAGTGCATGTCCCTCTTGTCCCCCTCCTCGGTGTCCTCTTGATGCGTGGGATGACTCGCTGAGCTTTAGGAATTCTCCCCTGGACGTCGTGCTACGCTCCTCGAGTCCTGGCCCTTCTGTCCGAGGAGACATTCTCCTCGAATCCGCATCCAACCGGCTGGTGGGCCTTTGGGCCCCCGTTTGCAGAATCCATGCCCTCGGGCCAGGCTCTAGGCTCACATGGTGTTTTTGACACTTTTACTCCCCACAACAATCAAGGATGAAAAAGAAAGTAGAAGAAGATTTGAATAAGCATGAAAAAGTTCAAACAATATTAAATGTGGTTTATCCCTAGGGAACAAATTAGATATTTATGAAGAGTTTGGGTAATGTTGCATTAGTCTAACATAGAATTTTCAAAAGTATCCACATTATCCCTTAAACACAAACTGCATCTAACTTTGTTCGAGATCTTTTTCTCAAAAACTAATTTTGTCACAAATCACAATGAAATTTCACAGTAATTGTATTGTGGCAATTATAAGCACAAGGTAATGTCTGGATAATAAATAGTTAATAAATAACAATCGAGGATGAAAAAGAAAGTAGAAGAAGATTTGAAGGAGCATGAGAAAGTTCAAACAATATTAAATGTGGTTTGTCCCTAGGGAACAAATTAGATATTTATGAAGAGTTTGGGTAATGTTGCATTAGTCTAATCCTGTTGGGTGAGTTTTGAATTTTATCCAAGTTCTATGTATTTTCTCATTCGAAAATAAAAAAATAAAAAAAAATGATACATTCATGGTAGGTCAACAACAAGGGAATCACTTTTAAACATTCCGAATATTGTCATAATCATTTTCAATCAGCTAGTAAGTTAATGTATTGCAACGAATTATAACCTTTAGTTTTGCCAATAATTTAATGGTACCAAAAAAAATCCTCTTTGTAAGATTTGTATCCAAGTTTAGCCCCTCTATCTTACACTTACTAAGAAATACAGTAACCAAATCATATCAACCTAAAATAGTTAAACATAAAAATTCATCAACCTAAATAATTAAACATCCACTAAAGAAAGAATATATATATATATATATATATAGAGAGAGAGAGAGAGAGAGAGAGAGAGAGAGAGAGAGTATTCACCTTTTTGTGGGACCAAAATATGAATTGAGTGGAAGAAAAAATAAGAAATTTTTATAGTAAAACAATGGAGAGAAGAAGAGTGAAAATAAAACGAAGATGTCGGGATAGAAAAATTGCAAGGTTAGGGTACAAAGTAGAGGGGAGATAAAAAAGTAAAAGTAAGTAAATGTTGGAGAATGAGTAATTGTAAAGTGACAAATTAATAAGGAGAAAAATTATTAAAAAGGAGAGAGAAAATATTAAAAATAGGTTGATGATATGGCGTTAATGTGGCCCAACAAGAGTGCAGCATCATTAAACACTAGGCTTCAGCTTTTAAATATATATAGATATAGATTTTGTGAAATTTTGCTATGAAAGTTAATTATACCGAGCCCAATCCATGCCCTTCAGTTTGTACAACATAATCGTTAAATACAATACTTTGAACTAATATATTGTTAGGCTATGTGGAGTTTGGTTTGTGTTCGACTCGGTATTTGACCATGCCCAAATTGGATACATTACGTCCTTAAATGAGACGTTTTCTAAGACTTAGTCCAAGGACTGGAGGTTTGCCCAATTTGAACCTATTGTTTTGGTGTATTTATAGGTCACTACATATTAGGTTTGATGATTGTATTGAAAACCATCCTTTATGATCGCTTTTATATTTTTTTCCTCCTTTGTGCATTTCTATGGACATAGGCACATTGTCAAATTACGTATATCTTGTGTCATGTGATACTTTTCTTGGTGCATATTTTTCCTTTGTTTTTCATTTCTCTCAAGTTGAGGAATAATTAGGTTAAATTCCTAACATATATTGATGAAACCAAATTAATTTTGAACTCTTTCTCTTAGTGGTTTGTAAGCCATACTTTTAGGAAGGTTAAATTTGTTAACCATGATATAGTTAAATGTGTTCTTTTGTTTGGTCTTGAGATAGAGAAGGGACTATCCCTCCCCTTGTAATTTGTTTCTAATTCTTTGCTTTCATTGAATATTACATGTTTACCTGGAAAAAAAAATCATTAAATACAATAGAATACACATTATTCAGTTTTTCTTTTTATTTGATATTATTGAATACTACGTGTTATGACTAGATATGCTGTTGTTGAGGAATTGGCAAGCCTGGGGGCGACCGTACATACATGCTCTCGAAATGAGGCCCAACTCAATGAATGTTTACATGAGTGGAAGATGAAGGGATTTCGAGTCACTGGTTCAGTCTGTGATGTGGTGTCCCAAACCCAACGAGAGGAGCTAATGAGCACAGTCTCCTACATGTTTAATGGCAAACTTAATATCCTTGTAAGTACTTTATTTCCTCTACATCACTGCGTTTTGCGTGGCATTTGAAAGCATACTCAAAAGATGATGAGTTGTAAATGATCATTTTACATTCTTTTCAATACTAAAATCTTTGATTTTATTTTTAGAAGATCAATTTTTGATCAACAATTTAAATGGCATTGGAATATTACTTGGTAAGAGCCACTTCATTTGTGCTTTTGCAATTGATACATTCAATTTATAGTTAATCTAATATGGTTTTAGATAAACAATGTGGGAACAACCACATCGAAACCAACCTTGGAGTACACATCTGAAGATTTCTCATTTCTCATGTCTACCAATCTTGAATCTGCATATCACATTTGCCAACTTGCTTATCCACTTCTGAAAGCTTCGAAAGCAGGAAGCATTGTTTTCGTTTCTTCGGTTTCTGGTGTAATAGCCATAAATACTGGAGTATCAATATATAGTGCAGCTAAAGGTAATTTCATTGTGCTATTTAAATTTTTATTGCAAGCTTATGGGTTATAAATTATAGCTTTGACATTGAATAATGCGATTAGCTTTTGTCTAATATTTATTTGAAGGAGCGGTGAATCAACTTGCAAAAAATTTGGCATGTGAGTGGGCAAAGGATAACATTAGGAGCAACTCTGTTGCACCGTGGTATATCAAAACCCCCCTGGTTGATACTGTAAGTGTGGTGGTGCTTGAAGATTGTTAAAATCTGGTCATTGTTGAATGCCATAGGGTGATAATAAGACATATGACACATTTAGAGTAATGCACACTCTCAATAAACAACATTTGTAACAAACAATCCTGTTTTGATTTTTTCATGTGCTAAGAAATGAGAACAATTTACTAAATTTATCCTTACTGTATTATTCTAATATCTTGACTCCTTCAGAGAGGTCATTATCTGAGTTAGGTTCCAACCTAAAAGGGAAGAACTTCATGAATCATGATAACCATGACAATTTATATTATCTTCTTTGCAATATTTTAGCAATGAAAAATTAGTGGAGGCTATTATCTCTCAAACCCCTCTTGGACGTGTAGGAGAACCAAAGGAGGTTTCTTCCTTGGTGGCATTCCTATGCCTACCTGCAGCTTCTTACATAACCGGTCAAACTGTTTGTGTTGACGGAGGGACAACTGTAAATGGCTTCAGCTTCCCATGAGTAGTAGAAAATGACGTTCAGAGACTCCATATTGGAATATGTTTTTGGTATTGCAAGGAAAAATAAATAAATATAGTTTACTAGTTCTGCCAGTAATCGAAAGAAACGGATTGTTGCAAATGGGATGCACAAACCTCTCTCCTTGACATTTTCTAAAATTATTGTATATCTATCTAAATTGTTGTCTTGTATTCTTAAATTTATAAATATAATGCATATATGTGTTGGAATATTTATGTGTGAGTCACTAGAAGAGCCAGGGAGGGGTCGGGGGGCTATGGCCCCCCTCACTTTTCAAATTTTCCATTTATAATATTGATAAAATGGGAAAAAATGAAGTTTATAAAAATTAAATTACCGGCCCCCCCAAGATTTTGAGATTAGAAAAAATCCAAAAAACAAATCAAATCAACTGAAACAACCCAATGAAATACAAAAATCTGGCCTATTCTTGAGCATATACTCTTTCAAATCCAAATCCAAGGACCAAAAATCTATGACAAATTCCCAAATTAAACTCCATACAAAAAACCCAAATCAACAATAAAAGGTAAAGGAATCCCTTCCAAATTAGGATTCCTCTAGGACTCATCTAAATACAAAAAAGAACAAATGTTTCTAATTTTTTTTATTAAAAAAAAAAAATCACTTACACCTTTGCCATTGTCTCCACGCTACAGCGTTCCAACACTTTGCTTCCACAAGTCACTATTTTGCCCCCTCAACTCTGGCTGAGTCATGGCTAGACTCACGATGTGCCCAAAGGTAATTCTCTTTGTTGGTTTGTTTTGGCTCTTTTGGGTTTCTGTGATTAGTTTAGGATTTTATGTTTAGTTATTTATTGAGTACTTTATTCTCAAATTGGTTTACATGACATTGACACATTGTTGATATTTGTAATATATTGATATATTTTATTATGTTTATTATATGCATAATATTAATGATTGGTAAGTAGCTAGCATCTATTATGACATACAATTATTGGTGTTTTCAGCACATACATTTAGATTTCAAATTCTCATCCTCCAACCATCGGATTGACAAATTATAGAGAGTCAATTATAAATTATTTTGGTATAACACCAAAAAAAACATTGGATAAAACTTAAGAATTTATATATTTCGAAAAGCTGAAGCGTAACATTTAATGTTACTACACTCACATTGAGCCACGTCAGCAACCATGTCATTCCCATCTTATTTTCTGAATTTTTAATTCAATTTTAAAATAATTTTACCAATTTTAAAATGCTAATAAAATTAAAATTAGTTTCAGCCCTATCTATATTTTAAAGTCCATTTCTTATATATTTAAATCCACTATAAAGCCCAAGCCCACACCAAAGCCTTTTCAACTAACTCCCTTTGTCAAACCTGATTGTTTTTCACGGTTACAACTTATGCTATTCCCTTCTGTTACAGGGATTCAAATTCCATTCTACCACGTTTTGTTTCATCATTTCAAGTTTAATTCCTTCCCCTTCCCCACCTTTTGATTCTCACAGTTTCAGGCTTTCAACTTTTGTTCTATCGTTTCACTCACGGTTTCATCTTCCTGCTCTATTGTTTCAGCTATGGTTTCAGCTTTTGTTTTGGCTTCTAACAGTAGCCTCTCTGTCTTCCTTCCACTCCTCACATCTATATAAATACTGATGTAAGTTGGGTGGTTCAATTGAGGTATCCCTACATGAATTTATGAGGTGAATTCTTGTATCCCTATATGGATTTTTTCCCCTTTCTGAGGTGGATTTATGAGCTGGGTAGTTCAACACTGATGTAACTAATGGTTTTTTTTTTTTTTCCCCTTTCTACATTTGTTTCTGCCTATTTCTTGCTGTGGTGTGAATAGTTGTTACGTTACATTTACTTTTTAAATCATATTTGTTAGGGTGTTAAATTTGTTACTACTATGTTATTTAATTGGAGCACTGCTTCTTTTGGGTATGTTCATTCAAAGTTCTTTTGGGGATTTTCTAGGTTGGTAAAACCCAGAAGTAGTGTGACAATCATGTAGCTATACTGAATCTATATATTAAATCTGTCACCTTTTAGTTAATGAGACAAAAGCTCATCAAATGGCTATCCTATGTATGTGTCAAATGGGGGATTTTTTGTGCAGTGGCTTTGCTGATATGAGTATTGATATATGGAAAAGAGATTGGGAGCTTGTAGTGTTGACACTATGGGTCCAATGAAAGAATTGGGAAGAGAGTTCAAGGAATCTTGAAGTTTTTGTACAGCTAAGTTCATCTCTCCAATTAATAAATCTATATTGGATGATTTGGTGAGAGTTTCATTGTAATGACCAATTCTTTCAGAACCTCTGAAGAATTGGTGCTCAATACCATGATACATCACCGAGATGCTTCTTTAGATAGTCTAGTGCCTGCATGTGGCCACGCAAAAATATTGGAATTAATTATACAAGAAATTTAAGTAAACAAAGTATGATACATAAAATCAAAGTAAAGTGTTTTACTTGAATTTCTGAGTTTATGCAATTGTTGAGGGCCTCAATGCAATAAGCACAATTACGCATTGATGTGCCAATCTTGAGGTATTATATCCATGGATGTCGAAAGTTGAATCTGCCATGTGCAAGTTCCTATCTTGCAAGATTGGCCTGTACAATTGAATTAGAAAATTTACCAAACTAAGTACTCCATAGTTATCTTATTGCTAGCAAATTGACCCAATGAAAGAATTGGGAAGCCATGTTGACTTCAAGCATAAAAGCAGGGTTGTCAATGTAATAGTGTATGAAAATTGGGAAATGTCTTGCTTTCATTGTATGAAAGTTAAAGTTCAAAACTAACCTATCTGGCTAGCTTTTTTTTTTGGGCTTACCAAGTAATTTTTCTACAATCATTTGATGATTTTTTGGCTATTTAATAAAATGATATGTTATATTCTTTTGTTTTGTTTAGTTGAGGATTACATGGTTTGGTAGATTGGAGTCTCATATATTCCCCAAATTTCAAGTGCTTTTTTAGATAGTATGTTACCCTACTATTTTCTTTGTTTGGTTAATGGGAAATTGTGAAAAAAGGAAAGGAGAAGATTGGGCTTTTTTTAAGGTTATAAATCTATCTTGGATAATTTGGCGAGAGTTTTCATTGTAATGACCAATTCTTTTAGGAACTCTAAAGAATTGGTGCTCAATACCATGCTTACATCACTGAGATGTTTCTTTAGATAGTATGGTGCCTGTGGCCAAGCAAAAATATTGGAATTAATGTTACAAGAAATTTAAGTAAACAAAGTACGATACATAAAACCAAAGTAAAGTGTTTTACTTGAATTTTTGAGTTTATGCAATTGTTGAGAGCCTCAATGCAATAAGCACACTTACAGATTGATGTGCCAATCTTGAGGTATTACTTCCATGGATGTCGAAAGTTGAATCTGCCATGTGCAAGTTCCCATCTTGCAAGATTGGCCCGTACAATTGAATTAGAAAATTTAACAAACTGAGTACTCAATAGTTATCTTATTACTGGCAAATTGACCCACTAGGATAGTTAGCAGCCTACCATGACTTCTTCAGTTGCCTTAGAATTAAACACACATTTGTAGCCTTGCATTCTCTTATTAGGATATTCCTCATTGCCAAGCTCAATTTTATCATCTTTGAAGTATTCGCCAACACATCCTGAATTTCAAGTTGAAGTGCTTATGTATAATATGGTTATGCTTGAATAAGGAGAATTAATTATATATTGAGTGTTCAATCAATGATCTTTGTTCATGCACACCATCCAAGGAGTCAGCAAGTTTTTCTAGGTTACGAACAATCAAATTGTGAAGCCCACTGCCAACCCAAATGGGACAGAAGACCGTGGTTATAAAAATGCATAAAGAGGTCCCAATAGCAATTGTTGACAATCTATGGTACACCATCTCAAACAATTTGTCCACTCGATAGCTAGAAACTGTAACTAAGCTGCCACAAATATTTGGAGTCAAAATGTTTGCATCACTTTTGTGATTGTGGGATTAGAGTTTTCATTTTGTTGTTTGTCTACACTTCTATCCAATGTTCTGTGTTAGTGTAGGTTGGTATCCGCGGTAATTGGATTAAAGTTTTTACTTTGTTGTCTATCGGCCCTATGTAGCCATATGTCTCCATCAAAGTCCCTCAAATGGTGCCTTGAGCAGCAAACTGTTTGTCTTAGTCATTTTTAGCCTTGAGATGTATCCCAAATTATTTATTGAGTTGTTTGGAAAATTCTTTAGATCTTTCGTGGTATTTTTTCCTAATGGGCATGTCCTAAACTATTGTAGGTGCGATTTTCCTCAAATTGAGAAGTTTTAATCAACTACAGCCTTTTTTAAAAAAAAAAAAAAAATCTATTCCTCTTATGTAATGTCACTACTATTTAAGCACGATGAGATGAGGAAAAAGAAATCAACAATGAAATCAGTCTTTAAGACATTTTTCAGCAACCATGCTGAAGCCTTAGAACATGGGAATTAATTATTTCCTGAATGTAGCCTTATATAACTCATTAAGTTCAATAATTTAGTTGATTCTTAAAAAAAGTTCAGTAATTTAGTCTTCTTGTGAGGTCCACTTTGTGAAATAATTGCTACCAAAGGCCAAGCTTCAAAACATGGTTATATACATAATACATTTCAAATTACAAAAAAACAAAACTGGTATTGCTTTGAGTTTTTTGTCTATTGTTCTCATTCAAAAGGAAGGTGTTAATTATAGCAATTGGAAAATCAATTGTGGAGAAATAAGTTATTTAATGAAATTTTGACCCAAATTCACATGCTTGATTAAAATTTCAAACTATTTAATTACACCATATACAAAGGGGGATCAAAATAGGCAATGGAAGGTTCTAACACAAAGTGAAAGAGTAAAAACAATGTTAGGACATATGTGGTTCAAGTTATTTTGAACATATGTCATTATTTTATGTAATTGGCTTATCTTTTGACAAAACGCACTTTACTTGTAATTGGGTAGATTTAGGATGTGTTTGACACTTCAAGAAACTGTGTTTCAAGATCAAGTGTTGAGGTCATCAAGTCTGTCCAAGAAACAAGCTGAAAAGTGCAAGTTCATTAAAACTCAACACCTGCATCTATCAAGCTTTAAGAAGCTATTCAGCGCCGAGGCTCAACAACTACTCGACAGCACCTCGACACCTCTAGCTGTCGAGATTTAATAAAAACAGACTCTAAGTTCTGTTTTGATTCCAATCCATACATGTGTCTTTGGGACTTCTTTTTTTCTAACCCTAGACATATAAAAGGATTATTTTAAGGGTCATCAAAGAGTACACAAGTTGCACAAGTATTTAGAAATCCTTGTTTAAGCAATTTGTGACCAGAGACAAAGTTCATGCCCTAGTTCATCTCTTGTGAAGAAGTTCCTGTGTAATGTGCACCGTAGGGTTTTGTAACCAAGCATCTTCTTGATCTTCATCATGTGGATGAACTGAAGGACTTTGCAGCAGCCAACAATAGCTCTCTCTAGTTGGTGATTGAAGTCGCGTACTAGGATCCGCGCAAATTGGTTAATCACGTACTAGGAGCTGTGCATTAAAATGAGAAACTGTCACTACAGAACAAGTCCAATTGAATATTGAAGTAAGGGTTTAACTGTAAGTTGGTAAGATACTTGGGATTCCTTTACTTGTAACTGCTTGTTGTGATAATAATAGAGTTTCAGGAGTGGTGACCTTAAATCACACGGTGGGGTTTTTGCCTTGTAGGTTTTCCTTATTTGTAAACAAATCACCTTGTTAATTTATTTTTCGCTACATATTTTACTTTATTGGTGATTTGTTTGTGCTACCACGCAATTTGCATGTTAACTTGATTAATTAAAAACTTGGCTAATTAATCAACTTAATTCATCATAAGGGGTCAACGCATTTGTGGCCTATCAAGTGGTATCAAAGCAGACACACTCTGATTAGGGTTTAATCCTTGTGTGTGATCCATTGACCCCTATTTGTTATGGATAGAGGCCAGTCTCTTATTATACGTCCACTGTTTGATGGTACTAACTATGCATATTGGAAAGTACGTATGAGAGTTTTCTTGCAGTCACTAGATGAGAAGGTGTGGCAAGCTGTGGAGATAGGTTGGACCAAACCTACAGAAGCGTCGGTCGATTGAGATGATGCCAAGATCAAGGCCGCCAATTTCAACAGCACAGCACTAAATGGCCTATTCATTGCAGTCACTAATGAGGAGTTCAAGAAGATTTCCTCCACTAAAACTGCTAAGGAAGCATGGACCATTCTCCAGACAACTTATGAGGGAAAAAAGGCTGTCAAGGATTCAAAACTACAGAGGCTCACTACAAGCTTCGAAGAAATTAAGATGGAGGAGGATGAGTCATTCGATGATTTCTATCCCAAGCTCAAAGACATAGTGAACTCAGCTTTCAATCTTGGGGAAACCATTCCTAAATCCAAGATAGTAAGAAAAATGCTCAGATCTCTACCCGAGAGATTCCATGCCAAGATCACAACGATAGAAGAATCAAAGGATATTGACAAGATTCCTCTGACTGAGCTGGTTGGAAATCTGCAAACCTACGAGCTAGGGTTGACAAGAATTGGCAAGTCAAGTAAGGGCAAGAGCATGGCACTGAAGGCTAAGAGCAGTGACACAGATGAGTCTCCAGACGATGAAAATTCAAAGATGAAGTCCTACATTACTAGGCAATTCAAGAAATTCATGAAAAATGCCAATGGAAAAGGCTTCAACAAAGATCGTAAGCAATCCAGTTCTTCTTAGTTTAAGAGCCCAAATAAAGGGAAAAAGGATACTAGGGATGGTGGTCAGTACACTCTTCCCACTGGACCTAAGTGCTTCGGGTGTCAAGGCTTCAGTCACATGAAACAAGAGTGTCCCCATATCTCAAGAGCATTGGGAAGAGCAAGGCACTTGCTGCTATCTTGAGCGACACTGAGCCTGAGGATGATTCCAACAATGAAGATAACGGAATTTTGAATGCCTTCATTGCCTCTGTAAATCCTACTATTACTGAAGATGTAGATGAAGAAAAAGAATTGGTGGATGCTGAGTTTGAAATGATGGATCAATAAGATGATATCCATACCGCCTATGAGAAACTGTACAAGCTTTCCGAGAAGCATGAGAAACTCTGTAGGCTGGCCACCAAGAAGCTCAATGATGTGGAACTTGACCATGAGGAGCTTTCCACTAAGTTTGATGAATCAAATCAGACTATTGGGACACTGAGATTCAAGAACAATTTCCTAGCTAAGAAGACCAAGAAGCTTGAAGCAGAACTGTTTCAAGTTAGAGTTCAATTGGAGAGGACATCAAGTGCGAAACTGGATGAGATACTCAGCATTCAGAAATCTACTTTTGATCGAACAGGATTAGGGTATGAATTCTCTTCCTCTAATACTCCTTCTGCTAGTACTACCATTTTGTTCCTCCTGCTAATAACATTAAAATTAAGAATAAAGATGTTAAAACTGAATTAGCAAGTGAGAACCTAGACAAGGGTAAGTCCATCTTAGGAGCACTCCCTAAGCTTGAGAAGAAGGAAACTAAAAACCCTAGGTCTAAGAAGGCTAACTCTCAAAAGCCTAAACAGAAGAAGCAGCATTTTTGTCATTATTGTGGTATTGCCGGTCATACTCGACCAAATTGCTATAAGTGGTTAGCCACTCAACAAAGCAATGGCATGATAGCATCTAGGAACCAGAATCAGCTTCAAACTTGAACGATTTTAATCCTTCCCCCTCATCACCGGTTCAAGGGTTTGCAAAAAGGAAAGGTTCTTCCAAAGTGTGGAAAGAAAAGGGTTCCAAGTGAAGTTTTCATGTTTTTATCTCTCCCCTTTCTTGTTTTGTTTTTGCATTACTTATGTGTGTTGCTTTACTGTTTTGAGTCAGTCTAGTTTTATGCATTGTTTTGCTTTGTTTAACATGTTTGTGTTTGTTTGTTTTTAGTTTTTGTTTTATTTTGCTTTTTAGATAAAAATTAAAAAAAAATTGAAAAATACAAAAACAATGTGTGTTTATGTACATTGGTTCTTGTAAACCTTGAAACGGCCATTGAAACAGAGTTTTCTAAAATTTTGTATCTCTTGTAGCTTAGATAAGCATCATTATGCACAACTAAGCAAGTGAGCTTTGTGGCTCTTTGTTTGTGATGAGTAAGGTTAAGTAATTTCTTATACTTAACACTCGTATCACTCTTTTTGACGAGTAGGACAAGAAAATCATAAGAGAAAGGCATAAATAACCATCTCACCACTATTACTCGTCAATCATGAAATGACATCTGTATACTTCGACATAGCAAAAGTGCAATGTCAAAAAGCTTAACATAATTGGGTATTTCTTTTCTCTCTTATATGCCCATGCATGGTTTGCTAAATAAAAGAAAATATGCAAAGAAATAAAAGCAAAAAGAACAAAATGCTTTAAAATATGATTGCAAGCGTGTTTTCTAGGAGATGTGGGAGTTATAGGATGTACCTCGAAGATAATAGTCCCCATCAAACGATTATAATTGTGTGTGAGTTAAATTGATTTTCTCATATCTCAAATCATCATAACTTTGAAACACTTATGCAATCTTGCGAAGTTTTTCACACACAACACGCAATATTCTTTGCTACTCTTGATACATGTGCAAGTACAATGTGATTTGGCCATCACAAGGTTTACATGCGTTAATGTATACTCACTAAACTGTCTTGACTTATTTTTGAAATATAAAATTAGTTAGACTTGTTTAGTGTGTGTGTGTGTGTGTGTGTTTTGGGATCCATGAGCTTAATATTGTTGTTGAGAGATGATTTTGAGAGCTTAATATGTTGATTGAATCATTGGTTGAGTTGCATGCGTGATTTCATTCATATCTGTGTTTTTCTCTTCTCGAAAAACTACTTTTTAAAGTTGGCTCGACACCTCCTCGATAGCTGTATCTGTCAAAGTTGTTTTTCTCCACACCTACCTCGACAGATGGCTCAATACCTCTCGATACCTGCATTTGTCGAGAATTACTGAAACTGTATAAATAGGTTCTGCGCGATCCGTTGTTCATTTCTCTCGATCTCTCTCTCGATACCTTTATTTTTTCTTTTCCAAAACCTCTCTCACTCACTCCAAACCTCTTCCCAAAGGTTTCTTCAAGTTTATTTCAAGTTTTCATCTCTTGGTAAGCTTCTTATCTCTCATTCTTCATGCATTTCATGTTTTGAAACCTAGAGTTTGATGTTTTTGAAAAATTTTAGGGTTTTTCAAAATTGATGAGTTTTTGTTGCAGTTTTGGGATGGGTTTTGTAGATTTGATCTTAAAAACTCCATGCATTGCATCACATTAGCATTCTAACAGTATTTTCATGCATTTAGTTGTGTGCAATCTTGTTATGTGCTGATAGGATTGGATTGGGCTGAGCCCATGATATTTTTTATGTTGCATGTCACATGTTCATGCATTTCCCATGCATACGTTCCTTCTTTTCAATATACTTGTTATATATTGATATGCTTTGGGACTAGTCTAAGTGTTTCTCTCTTTCTCTCTCTCTTTTTGTTTGTGTTAGTAGTGTCTATATCACCAAAGCGTAAGTCCATTTCGTCCCAGAACCCTCTTCATTCTAGGGGCTCGTCGTCTTCTGATCCTACTCCTTCTTCTATTCGGTTCCGTGATGAGAAAGCCTAACAGGACTTCTCGAAAAACTTTTCTAAACAAGGTGTTCATTCGGAACGCCATGTTATTCTGGTAGACTTTGCCGACACCAACCTACCCGATGTCATTCATAGTCGGGATTGGGAGTCACTATGTGACATCCTAGTCACTTGTCCTTCCGTGCTGATACAAGAGTTTTACTCTAACATGCATGGAATTGATTCTTCAGTACCTCTCTTTCATACTCGCGTACGAGGTACACGCATAGTAGTCACACCGGAGTTAGTCTCCGAAGTGCTTTATGTTCCGAGGGTTGCGCATCCTGACTACCCCGGTTGTGACCGTCTATAGACTGTGTTTAATGACGAGATGATGTCTGCTTTCTGTGAGCGCCCTTCTGATTGGGGTGAGCGTCAGTTCACACCATGTAGGCCTTTTGCTAAAGGTCCTCGTTTCTTGAACATAGTGATGACATTTGTTCTGCACCCTCTCTCTCATTATAACTCCATCACAGAGCCTCGTGCTCAATTTTTGTTATCTCTTTTAGATCATCTTACTATAGACTTTCCTTCACACTTCATCTTCTCTATCATAGATGTCTATAGGGATACAGTTACCCGTGATAAGTTCATATTTCCTTCTGTTATCACGAGGATTCTACACCATTTCTCCATCCCTTTTCCTTTGTCCGACCCCTTCCATGTCATGGCTGTCATAGACTCCGCTATCGTAAAACGTAGTGAGGCGCAGTTTAGGTCATGACAGACGGATTCAGCAGCTCCTTCCTCCCGTCTAGCTCCATCCAAATCTGCTCGAGCCGCATTTGCTCCATTCTTTTCCTCGAGCGATGTGTCACTCGGAGACATCATGGCGCAGCTTCAGCGCATGGATACTCGCCTTAATATGCTCTCTACTGAGTTGTATAAGGTGAATGTTCATGTTGGTCGCATTACTCGGTGACAGGCGACCATGAGCGGTTTTGATTCTGAGGCTTCTCCTCCACCTCCTCACGTGGCTTCTGAGGCTGAGGATAATGATGGTGATGACGATGATGCTTCGGATGATGATGGAGATGCTAGCTCTACCGATAAGATGTCTACTTGACACTCTACCCTTTGTCACTCGTGACAAAAAGGGAGAGTAGTTATAGGCTATGAGAGTAATCATTCTTAGGGGGAGAGCTTGTATAGGACATTTTTTATAGGGGGAGTGTTGTTGTTTTTGAGGGATGTAGTAAGGACTATATGTATCTTTTCTTTTCTTTCTTATTGGAGATACATTGTTCTTATACCTTAGGTTTTGTGACCACTGTTTACATACATTATGTTTATCGTTAATATATATATATGATGATGTATGTTTTTCTTTTACCTATCTTTTCATGTGTTGTTTCTTTTATCTTTATACACATGCTTCTTATACTTGTATACATTCTATTATTTCTGCTTCACACAAAATATCTTGATGTGTTTTGTTTAAAGTGTTTCAGAAATACAGGTTGTCAAAGTCTACTTGCCATAAACTCTCTTCTTGCAAAGTTTTTTAAAAGTTTGTGTTAGGATAGATTTTATTATATTCAACAAGTGAATATGAGTTGAGTGATATTGCCAAATGGGGAGATTATTAGAACATATGTGGTTCAAGTTGTTTTGAACATATGTCATTATTTTATGTAATTGGCTTATCCTTTGACAAAACGCACTTTACTTGTAATTGGGTAGATTTAGGATGTGTTTAACGCTTCAAGAAACTATGTTTCAAGATCACGTGTTGAAGTCATCAAGTCTGTCCAAGAAACAAGCTAAAAAGTGCAAGTTCATTAAAGCGCGACACTTGGCTCGACACCTGCATCTATCGAGCTTTAAGAAGTTATTTAGCCCCGAGGCTTGACAGCACCTCGACACCTCTAGCTGTCGAGATTTAAGAAAAATAGACTCTAAGTTCTGTTTTGATTCCAATCCATACATGTGTCTTTGAGACTTCTTTTTTTCTAACCCTAGACATATAAAAGGATTATTTTAAGGGCCGTCAAAGAGTACACAAGTTGCACAAACATTGAGAAATCCTTGTTCAAGCAATTTGTAACTAGAGACAAAGTTCATGCCCTAGTTCATCTCTTGTGAAGAAGTTGCTGTGTAATGTGCACCGTAGGGTTTTGTAACCAAGCATCTTCTTGATCTTTATCGTGTGGATGAATTAAAGAACTTTGCAGCAGCCAACAACAACTCTCTCTAGTTGGTGATTGAAGTCGCATACTAGGATCCGCGAAAATTGGTTAGTCACTTACTAGGAGTTGTGCATCAAAAGGAGATACTATCACTACAGAACAAGTCCAATTAGGTATTGGGGTAAAGGTTCAACTGTAGGTTGGTAAGGTACTTGGGATTCCTTTACTTGTAACCGCTTGTTGTGATAATAGTGAAGTTTCGGGAGTGGTGACCTTAAATCACCCGGTGAGGTTTTTGCTATGTAGGTTTTCCCCATTCGTAAACAAATCACAGTGTCAATTTATTTTCCACTACATACTTTAGTTTATTGGTGATTTGTTTGTACTACCACACAATTTGCATGTTAACTTAATTAATTAAAAACTTGGCTAATTAATCAACTTAATTCATCACAAGAGGTCAACGCATTTATAGCCTATCAAACAAAGGTAGATTAAAAGCAAAAATAAAGGGAGATTTAAAAAAAATGATGTTGGTCTAAAAAACTATTTTAGGTTAAGTTTTTGGGTTAGGTCTTATCTTGTGATATTTTAATTTTTAACGAAACTGCATAAAGACAGGAATCTCCAAATAGTCTTAGAAAAATGGTCTTCATGATACTTGTGTGAACTTACTTACCAAGCAGGAAGACACTATAGATAGATGACATAAAATGTTATATTTTTTTAGTGTTTGAGTGTGTATTTGTATGTAAATGTTTGTGTTTATTTATCAAAAGAAAAAAAAAATGTCTTGGTGTTCAATGATGTGGACACCTCTCACCGTTTTGATTACTATTTTACCCACCAGTTGCTCACAAGTTACCTATTAATTTACATGTTTTTAAGCTAGATTGTTTCTTCAAGTATTTCTAACTTTTAATTATAAATAAAATGAAAAGGATATGCTAAAATATTTTTTATGTTTTTATTTGGTTGCGTAGGTTATTCATATTTTCTACCAGTTGATTAGAAAATATCTATTAAATTGCAAGTTCAACAGCTATAAAATGAAAAGGCTATGCTAAAATATTTTTTATATTTTGTTTTGGTTGTGTAGGTTGTTCAAATTTTCTACCAACTGATTACGGGTTATCTATTAAATTGCAAGTTCAACAGCTGGATTGTTTTGTAAAGTATGTTCAACTCTCAATTAATCAAAAGTCTATTACAAAATTGAGATTATATTATCTTTTGGTGTGCTAAAATAATTTTTATATTATCTTTTGGTTTCTACCAAATTATAACAGATTATCTATTAAATTGCAAGTTCACAAAAGCTAGAATATATTTTCAGGTCTCTCTAAAATGAAATGCTTTGCAAAAATAGTCCTCATATTATTGGTAGGGAGTTCATATTATCCACCAGTTATTTGAAATGATCTTTTACTATAATGACGGTTAGTAAATGATGGTTTGTAGGTACTATGGAGTCAAATCAGCAGTTAGGGTGTCTATCTTTTAAAATGAAATTTCACTAAATTACATTCCCATAATACAAAAGAATATAGAACCCAAACAAGTAGAAAAAATGGGGGAATTTTATAAATAAAAAAATTTTCCAAATTCTTTAGAACCACATGATATTCAAATTTTGAGATAACCATCAGACGAGATTATAAAATAATTCAATAAAAATTCCAAATTTTTTAGAACCACATGATATTCAGATTTTGAGATAGCCATTAGATGAGATTGTAATATGTTTAGAGATTAGATATTTTCTATTGAAAAACATGACTGGTGCAAAAATATCACATAATTTTTATTTATGTTTTGCAGCCACATTGCTTAATATTTTGTTTATATTTTCATTTTTAAAGCAACTGCATAAAGGCAGGAATCTCCAAATAGTCTTATAAAAATGCTCTTCATGCTACATGTGTGAACTTACATACCTACCAGAATGACACTATAAATAGATGGCAGCAAAATGAATGCACCCCAAAAAGAGAAGGCTAAAATATTTTTTATATTATCTTTTGGTTGTGTAGGTTGTTCATATTTTCTACCAGTTGATTACGGAGTTTCTATTAAATTGCAAGTTCAAAAGTTGGATTGTTTCGTCAAGTATGTTCAACTCTCAATTATAAATATAATGAAAAGGCTATGGTAAAATATTTTTATATTATCTTTCGGTATGCTAAAATCATTTTTATATTATTTTTTGGTTGTGTAGGTTGTTCATATTGTCTACCAAACTATTGCAGATTATCTATCAAATTGCAAGTTCAAAAGCTGGAAGTTTTCTTTAGGTATTTCTATATGTTAGGTGCAAATAAAATGAAATGTTTTTTCTAAAATTGTCCTCATATTATTTTTGGTAGTGCGGGTTGTTCATATTATCCACCAGTTATTTGAAATTATTTTTCACCATAATGACAATTAGTAACTGATGGTTTGTAGGCACTATGGAGTCTTCTTATTATGCACGATTGAGAAGAAGGATGATTCTTGCATCTAGGAGAAATCGCAATTATCCAACCAATATTCATGCTCTTGCAACTCAACATATTTTTACTGACTTATAGTTGAATAGGAATATTGTGTTGGATAGGCAAATGAATATGAGTTATTGGGCAACTAATAGAAGTCATTTAGTAGATGCTAACTTCAACAATGTTGATGCTTTGAGAGGAGAGGTTTCTGTAGAAAGAGGATCTGCTTCATTTACAATTGTGTCACCTTCACATCATATTGTTGGTAGGTTTTTCATAAAGTTACATTTATTTATATTTTATTAAAGTCTTCAATTTAATATATATATATATATATATGTGTGTGTGTGTGTGTGTGTGTGTGTGCGTGTGTGTGTGTATTATGGATTTACTTATATTTGATTTCTCTTTAGGCCATTCAACAGATATGAAGGATGATCCATTTGTGAGGAGCACTAGACAGAGACGTCATGATTATAATAGTGAGACTGCAAACAAAAATTCTAATATTTATATATGCACTACTTTAAATGAAAATGGTGTTGTCACCACAAATGTATCTGAAGACCGAATTCCTCCTAGTAATAGTCACTAACGTATCAAACATAGCACGTCATACTGATATGCTGCATTTATATTCTTTAAAATATCGTTAGCATGCCAAATTATTATTATTTTATCATTTATAACAATGCATATATAGAAATTTAATGTTTAGATTTTGCTAATAATTTTTTATTTAATAATATGTTTTGGGTGGATGAAATTACAACAAATTGTTTTCCTAATTGGTCCAATTAATCATTGTTATGTTTTACTAATTTTTTTAGTTACATTTTTTGGTGTTTTGGATTATAGGTAAAAAAAAAAAAAAGGTTTGAGAAAGTTTGTTTAAAACTAAAAGAATAATTTTCAAATTTTATATTCTTTTTAATGATTCACAAAATGTTATAAATAACTTATATTAAAAAATGAAAAATTTCGTTAACTTGCCTTTTGAATTTCTAAGAAAAATTGTATTATTTTCATTTTGGTACAACAAAATTTATATTTATGATTTACGATTGTTCCTATAATAAATAAATTGCTAGCCCAATGTGAGATGATTTCTTGAATTTCACTTGCAAAATTTAGTTGGACATGATGAATTGTTAGGCCAATGCTAATCCTCTAACTGGATTGTGGTTTAAACTTAACATTTAACAAAAGAAACAAGGACGGAGTTACATAATCCCTTACGCCCCTCAAAAAATATTGAATAGTGATAAGTAACTTATATTTATTATTTATCAAAAATTATTTAACATCTCATCAAAAAAATATGATAAGATTACTAATATATTATACAAATTTTATATTATCTCCACTCAAAATCGTAATTTTTGTGAAACTTAATAATACATGATAATTCTTTAGAGGTCTTTATACAATTATATTTTAGACATTCAACTAAATAAAATTCAATGTCAAATTGAAAAAAAAAAAAAATTACTTAATTAGCATGAGTAGTAAAATGTTGTGTGAGTTTTAGGCATTGTTATGTGTATTTAATATGCTTAATTTTTCTAATTTTGTTTAGTAATCAGATTTTTACTTGTTCTTTGTTATGTTAATATTTGGAATAAGAAATGAGTGCAAAATCCCATGAAACATCAATTGAGAATTTCCCCAAAAAAAAACAAAAAATATCAAAGATCCCGTATTTTAAAAGATTGATTGGAATAATACTTTTTTAAACGATTCTTGATCTGTGTATTTGTTTGTCATTTATGGATCAAATAATTGTTATATATGATAGTGTAGTGTATTCCACAAATTTGTAGGTATTGAAGCTAGTAAATGAAATAAATTTTCGATGTAAAAATTCAAATGTTTTAGAGGCTAAAAGTAATTGTTTCATAACACGTGAATAAAGACAAAATATATTACAAATACCGAATAAATGCCAATATGAATTCAAAGTTTTATATAAAATTTACAAATTCTTTAATTACTCACTAAGATAAAACTAATTCAGTTCTTATGAAAGCAAAAAACAAAAACTTGGTCCATATATTTTGAGATCAACAATGAATTCTCAATTTTATATGGAATATAGTATAAAAATCTAAGAAATCGAATCAAGAATTTCCTGGTAATATTAGTTTAGTCATCTTTTGTTAAGCATGAAAATTTTTATTAAACGCATATATACCTACATGCATATGGCTATATATGTGTGTGTGAGACTAAGATTTTGAAATTCATCCAATTGCATTTTAGGACTACAGTTCCACAAAAGAAGTTCTCGGTTCCGTCCTTGCTAATGAAGTAAAGCCCAAACCTAAAGGATATACAGACCTAGTGCCTATTTGGTTCAGGGTTTTTTTTCCTTCAAAAATAACAATTACAAGGAGCTGAACCAAACTTACCTTAAGACATGATGTTAGAGGACCCTTTGCAATTCACAAAACCACATGGAAGGAAAGGTTTGCATTTGATCATTCTTTTTTTTCCTCCCATTGGCAAGATAATTGGATCAGGATGGTTAAAAATTTACCTCTCACCCTCATCCAGTTCACATTGGGTGGAATTTAAAACGCCACTTTTACAAATCAGAAGTAAGAACACACAACACAGAATAGAACATATGGAAATGTCTAATTTAAAAATCATAAGGAGATTGATGTTTATTGTCAGTCACGTTTTGGGAGGAAGCCACTCACTGCCACCCCTCCATCCACACAAATAATCTGCCCGGTTATGTAAGAGGATGCAGGTAGGCAAAGGAATGCCACAATGGTCAAAACCTCCTTTGGCTGTCCAGGGCGTCCAAGAGGAGTTCTTGCGCTTACCGATTTCAGAAATTGCTCATCATTGAGAGCCTGCATAAAGGACTTACTTCATATCATGTAAATGAATGCGGAATTATTTTTAACTTAGTGAGCTGTCCAAGTCTCAGCTACATCCTAACTTCTTCAAAAAATGTTTTTGAGTTACACGCACGCCCACACATTTCTGTTATCTTTTAATTCACAAATGACTTGCATGTGGCCCAAATAAATAGAACATGATAAAGATTAACTGCACACTGAACAGTGAAAAACACATTCATTGAATGCACAAGCATGGTGAAAGGGTGCTACAGCCTTACAGCTTCAACCAAGGGGGTTCTGATAAACCAAGGTGCTACACAATTACTCCTAATATAGTCTTTGGCCCACTCACATGCCAAATCTTCAGTTAGCTGGTTTATTGCTCCTGCATAGAGAGAAAAAAAAAAAAAAAAAAAGAGACTAGAGTCAGAATTTAAAAGTTTACAAATCTATAAGGTTTGAATAATATGCACATTGTTTTAACAGATCAAATCAAAAAAAATAAAAATTTAAATAACATAAGTAAATTACCTTTACTTGCACCATAAATAGATCCAACATTTACTGCCACTACACCAGCAATAGAAGAAATACAAACAATGCTTCATACTCCTGATGCTTCCAAAAGAGGATGCACCAGCTGGCATAAATGGAAAGCAGATTCAAGATTGGTAGTCATAACAGTAGAGAATTCTTCAGCTCTGTAATCTACAGTCGGTTTCCAGATGTTTGTCCCCACATTGTTCATCTAGGATAAAAAATTTAGTAAGAACAGGATTTTAAAGGTTCACAAGAAGGAAAGCCATTGTTTATCTAGGATAAAAAATTTAGCTGGAACAGGATTTTAAAGGTTCACAAGAAGGAAAGCCATTCCTAGAGTAGCTGTGAACATTTCTATAAGAAACATTGGTATGAGAGACTCCTTTGGAGGATTCACAAATATGAATTTTTCTAAATATAATTTATGCAACTAGCTAAGTAAAAAACTATCCTGCTCCTGGGTTCAGGCTACCAGAATTAGGATGTAGAGAATGATTGAAGATATGCTTTTGCAATTTGTTTATACCAGAACCCTGGATGGTTCTTTTTTTATTCTCAAACAAAAAACAATGATATTGATGGTATAGTAAATGCTTTTATTTTATTGGTAAGTTACGCACATACCGAATGACTATGAGTATTGAACCCATAACCTTACGCTCCACCTAGCACTTGCAAAGGGAGGAGCTGCTAGTTGAGCTAGACTCATTGGCGATGGCATAGTGGAGGCTGGTTAAACAATTATTTATAAATATGACGTTCAAAATACACAAAGCCATATACAAGCTACAAATTTGGGGAAGCCCAAATAACATAACATGGAACAATTATCTTAGTAAATACATAAGTGTCACACAATTTGATACTAATTCACATTAGACTCTGCTATGTTCTAATGTGGCAAGTGATGATTTTGATGTCCTAACTATCTTTAAATATTGTTATAGACAAGCTCAATTTTATTGTTTTTTTTTTTTTTTTTGGTGGCTGATTATTGGGTTTTATTTCACCTAAAAAGCTGCACAGTTCAAGCTATAAAGCTACAGGAAAAAAGTTTCCAAACTTTCAGAAAGTAACTTCCTTATGATCCGCAAATCCATCTCTTCAACCAGTTCCAAGAATTATCTACTCCCTAAACCTCATTTCCAGTTTAAATCTTTGAAAATTGGTATAGATAAGCTCAATTTATAGGTTTTTTTTTGGGGGGGCTGAATATTGGGTTTTTATTGTACATAAGAGGCTGCTAAGTCCAAGCTAGAAAGATACAGGAAAAGGATTTCTCATCTTTCAGAAAAGTAACTTCATTATGGTCTGGCAATCCCTCCCTATTAACCTGCTTCCAGAATTATCTACTCACTTTAAATTCCTCAAACCTGGCAATTCGTTTGTTTCAAAAATGACTTGTTTTCTTGTGTTTTTGCAACTCTGAAAATGATCCAAATAACATTTTATGTCATTTACCCCGCACAGAAAATTATTATTATTATTTCATTTAGGCACAGTGGTGATGGAGGTGGTGGGGATGGTAGAAGAGGTGGTGCAACAATGAGGGTAGTGGCAGAGGTGTCAGCAGCGGTAGTGTGATGGCAATGGTAGCGGTGATGGTGGCGTTGGTCACACAAAGGAATGGAATAGGAGAGGGTACAATGGAATGGCAAAAAAAAAAAAAAAAGTTTAACAATATCTGGAACCTATTTTCGGTTGCAATCCCATTTTTGTCTGTCACAGTTGTCCAGAATGATTGCACTTAATGAATTCCATCGATAACCTCACTTCTATTCCAGTCCCACAACAGCAGTAATGATTCATTGTTACATTACAATCGTGTGATGCTGAAATTGCTTTGTAGAATGCAATGAATTAAACCTAAACACATCCAAAATAAAAATAAATATAAAAATAAACTGAACTGAATTGAGACTTACAAGTATATTAAGTCTCCTGCTAAACACTGAGGATACTGTGTCCATCAGCATGACTCGTTCACCTTGAGACATCACATCACAAACTGAACCTGTGACTTGGAAACCCTTCTTCTCCCAATCATTTAAGCATGCATTGAGATTGGCTTCATTGCTTGGGCATGTATGCAGTTTTGCACCTTGCCCTGCCATTTCCTCCACAACAGCATGCCTGACATAATTACAAAACATTGCAATAAGCCTTTACTAGTTTTTATAAGATTAGTACTCTGTTGCCACAGGCACCATAGAGGCAGCGTTCTTTAAAAATGAAAATCCATTATGTAATTAACTTGAGAGAGAGAGAGAGAGAGAGAGAGAGAGAGAGAGAAACCAATTCCTTGTGTTCCACCAGTAACAAGAGCAGTCATTCCCAGAAGTGACCATCTATCATCTCTGCACCTACTCCCTGCCTGCACCATGTTATCCCCATCTTGTTCTCACCTTGATCAATTGATTTCAAATGTACTTCCAGTAGCTCAAATGAGTTATATAGTAATGACTACAATATTTTCTCCCCCTCCATTGATTATACCTAAGAAATTTAGCCCAGTGGAATTACTCAATACAGAAAAGAAAAGAAAAAATTAAAAAAAAAACAAGAAGTTAGATAAAAACAATAAATATAAAAGTTTTAGCATAAGCCAAAAAAAGGTCAGAAGGATTTAGCTAGGTCTATATTACATCAAATTGTTGATGTACCTTCCCTCCAAGCATTTCAAGTGATTGTTAACTTAGAAAGTGTATATATATATATATATATATATATATATATAATCTTCTTTATGGTAATACACACAAAATAAAAAAATAAAATTCTTCAACTAGCTGATCTGATGCTACAATTTCTTCTCTCTTGTCAGTTCGAATCACTTCATAATTACCAAAAATACTGTAATAAGACAACTGGGAAAGTCAAAGAGTAATGCAGCTGTTAGAAGGACAGAAAAAAAAAAAAAAAAATTTACTATTAAATATACAGAGAACAATAATTAGGAAGGAAAAAAAAAGTTCAATTGCAGCACTCCAAAAGACAAGCATGGGAATGCCAAGGTTATGTTATTTATAGTGGAGGTTAGACTGAATGGGGTCAAAGAATAGCAAGAGCAAATGAGGGATATGGCTAAGTTGCCACTTCTAGTCATGTCTTGGGTAGAAACCATTTACACACATCCCTCTGTCAACACAAACAATCTGCCCAGTGATGTAGGATGATGCAGGTAAGCAAAGGAATGCCACAAGAGAAGAGACCTCCTTTGGATCTCCAAGGCACCAAAGAGGAGTTCGAGAACACACCTCTTCTAGGTATTCTGTGTTGCTGAGCACCTACAACAAAAAAAGACTCGACGTCAAGTTTGATTGTTATACTGAACTGGGCTTATGCCTTTATAAGTGCCATACATCAATTAGTGCAAGTACTAATGTTTTAAACTTTGAACTTACTAAGGTGCAGATGTCGTGCATATGATGACAGAGAAGCTCAAGTATTGAATAAATTTTAAAATGTGGATACTAGCAGAGCAATTTCTGTTTGGTAACCTAGAACTTTAACACAGTACAGCTTAGGCAGCAAATCTAATAGGAAATGCTTCTTTTCAATTATATTTTACTCCCCTTAAATGATTGTACTTAGGGAGAGAGTGGGGAAACTCCATGGAGAAATTAGGGCAATGGCCCTTGCCACCATGATGTTGCACACGATTAACGGTCACATAACAATCTGGAGTTACCTACTCCACCATTGAGGTTCTGATGTACCAAGGTGCAACAGCATTATTTCTTATGTTGTCTTTCGCCCACTTACAATCCTAAGTTTTAGTAAGTTGATTAATTGCTCCTGGAATCGCAAATAAACAAAATTTCTTTATAAGCTTCTTGAGTTTAAAATTCATAGGAACATGGATACATTCAGCTGATAGGTAAATTATCTTTGGTAGCTCCCTGAACAGACATAGACTTCAGTGAAACAAAACCTGATACAGAGGAGGTGAATACAATGCAACAGTTGGTAAATAAATTTCTTGGTTAATTTTTTATCTTACATTTATATGTTGATATATTATTTTATAAAGTAAAGTAATTAAATTTATAGGATTCCTAATATCACTCAAATTTATGAATGATTGTGATGTGATGTGCTTTAACACCAAGCATTCCTTTGCCTCTGGAGTTTTGACCAACTTTTGGTGCAAATAACCAAAACAGAATGGAATTTGCACCATAGTTTTAAAAATTATAATGGTCAAATAATTGAAAAAAGAGTTTTTTCAATTCTTGCCCGATTTTTACCAGATTGATTCTGGATTCAGTTCCCAGTGCAATTAGTTGGACCTGTTGATCCGGTCTGATTTTTAAAACAGTAATGTGGATTCAAAATTTGTATGATGACACAATATTTTCTGGTAAAAACTAGTAAAGCCTATAATTCAATCTGGTGTTAATGGCAGATTGAATTGAAAGTGATGTTCCACCTATATGTTTGGCCATACGCATTCTACTCCCACATAGCCTTCTTTTTTTTTTTTTAAAAGAATAAAGACCGTAAATATTATTGAATCAAAACTTTATCACTGGTGACAAAAGGAGAGATGTCTTCAGGCACCTCCTCCAACCAAGATTGAGATTCCAACAAACCTTTTGCTTTTTTTTTTTTTTTTGGCTAACTAGTGAGCTACTGAATTACCAAGTGTCTTAAATGAGAAAAAGAAATAAAACTAAAATCACTCGCTGCATCCTTCGGAGTTAATAAAATCAGTGGCCCTTTCATACAGCATGTAGGTGGAACAATATATGTAAGTGGTAGGTCCCTGAGTGAAATATATATAATGGCGTCTTAATCTTCTTTTCCATTATCTTTCTCAAATAAAATTAAAAAACTTTTCAATTATTGAGCAAAGATCTTAAAGTCAAAAGTACCAAATTTCTTAATACAGATTTGATCATTGTGAATCTATGATATGACTAAAATGCTGGAAATCAATAACGCATATTCATATAAAGAAACATAGTTGGGAAAAAAGGTGTGGACATAAAAAAAAACTGGGTTGCCCTGCCCATGTATCTCTCCATCACTCCATTGTCTTGTGCAAAACAGGAAAGACAAATTGAGTGCGAGGTTACAAGATGACAGTCTATGTCACACTAGCTGAGACAACCTTGATGCTCAGTTTGTTTGTTTGTTTATTTCTCAGTATCAAAAACTCCACCCCATAGCTTTCCCTTATCAGTAGCTATTGATATATTGGTATTGGTGTTCTACTTCGGAGAAGTGGAAAAATACTCGTTATTGCAGAGAGAGAGAGAGAGACATAAATGGCCCGGGAAGAAACTTGTAACAGAGGAAGCAAGTGGTCTCTTCGAGGAATGACAGCCCTTGTTACTGGTGGAACCAAAGGAATCGGGTTCTTTCTCTACCTATGCCTTTTTTTTCCTTCAGATTTTAGGTTGGAATTGCATTCTTATTGAATATTTCTAAAAATAGATAAATAAATTATAAATGGCCACATTTATAGAATTGTTGCAACTTTTTTAAGAAGTTGATTGGATGAAAAATAGAGAAGTAGGCAGAAAAAAGTTACTCTCTAAATTAGTTTGGAAAAAAACTCTTCCAACTTCTCGTATCTCTTTTTTGTGTGTGAATTTTAAAAATCTAATCATTGAATTTTATGTTCTTTATATTTTTAATATGCATATCAAATTTCATTCAAATTAGATGTTGTTTACTATTCAATCAATTAACTTATTTTTAATACACAATTTTAAATCATAAAAACTTGAAATTTTAACATTTGTTTGATGGCAAAGTATTGATCTTTGATCTTATTGAAATTTTGCAAGCATGAAGGATATATTAAAAACATGCAATCCAACGGTTAGATTTTTAAAATTCACACTTAATATAAATATATATGAAAAGTTTAAAGAGTTTTTCTCTAAACTAGTTTAGAGATAAACTTTGTTTGCCTCACTATGGTATTATTTACATATTTTGGTTGGATTTTATGTTTGCATAATTGGTTTTGTAGCTTCAATTAAAGCTTGTTTGTTTATTAGGATTAATTGGTTGTTTATTTATTTAGCTAAATATCCAACCTGTTATTAGGAAGGACATCTGGATTATACCATTTATCTCTAAACTATGAGTTTAGGACTTTGACCCAAAAAGATTTGTGGGTAAAATAAAAAATGATCCAGTTATCGAGTGCCTATAGTCATAAAGCATTTGTTAATTGACTATTTTAGGAAAGTTTTAATATCACTTTTATGATAAATATTAAAACTATCAAAAAATCAATTACTTTTTTTCTTTTACCATAAAAAGTTTCTAAAAATACATTCTAAAATATTGCCCTAAAATGTTTGTTAAATATTTTCCAATAAAAAATCACTCATTAAGTTTAGGGTAATTTTATAGACACTCAAGAGCATTCGCATCTAGGTATCTAAAACGATATTTATTTTACACATTAAAAAATTATTTTATCTATTTTACAATTCCATTTTAAATCCCTCCATACATTTCATTTCTTATTTTTCAACACTATTCACTTATTTGTCATTTCTCTCTCATCCTCTCCAACTCTTTCTCCCTTTTCCACTCCGTTTTTATCTCTTCCTCTGAACCAAACCAAACAACACAACAACACTCAGCTAACTGACACCCAAACCAACAAGCAAGCCCACAACCGTTGAGCAACCCAAATCACACCGCCACCCACCACCACAACCATCGATTCAAACAGAAACTTAAACCCAAACTATCCGCCCTTGTGAACAAAACCCAAAACTCCCAAAAATTGAAACTCAAACAAACCCCTAGCAGTAACCGAAACTCAAAAAAACACTGGATCAAGCCCAACAACCACCAAAACCAAGCCCAACACCACCAATTTAACCACTAATTCAAACCTAACACACCGATTTAAAACCCATAAACGACTAATTCAAACCTAACCCATCGATTTAAACCCATAAACCACCAATTCAAAGCCATAAACCATTTATTCAGCCATCTATTCAAAACTAACCCACCGATTTAAATCCAGTAACCACCGATTCAAACACACCATACAATCACAAGCAAAACCTAGCTGATCCATCATCGTTATTGCCACCATGTTTTCACCTTTGGTCCTAGAAGCTGTGGACTACTGCACTAGAGAGAGACCAAGATTTTGATTTGGTTAGAGAAGCAAGAGAGAGTATTGGCCTATAGAAATGTGAGAGACTGAAGAAAGAGATGAGATGTTTTTAATTTATTTAGGAAGAGAGAGAGAATAAAATAATATATATCAGAATACAAACACAACTAAAATAATTCCTATCTTTAAGAAGTTATTGATCACGGTTGCTAAAAAACTTTAGTAATAGCCATCGAGGTAAACTAGGTTTAGGGCGAGTGGATCTAAAATAGCAATTTGGGGGGGGGGGGGTGCACTAACATAGAATTTTCAAAAGTATCCACATTATCCCTTAAACACAAACTACATCTAACTTTTTTTGAGCTATTTTTCTCAAAAAATAATTTGATCAAAAATCACAATGAATTTTCATAATAATTGTATTGTGGAAATTATAAGCACAAGGTAATGTCTAGATAATAAATAGTTAATAAATAACAATCGAGGATGAAAAAGAAAGTAGAAGAAGATTTGAAGGAGCATGAGAAAGTGCAAACAATATTAAATGTGGTTTGTCCCCAGGGAACAAATTAGATATTTATGAAGAGTTTGGGTAATGTTGCATTAGTCTAATCTTATTGCGTGAGTTTGGAATTTTATCCAAGATCTATTTATTTTCTCGTCCGAAAATAAAAAGAATAATACATTCTTGGTAGATCAACAACAAGGGAATCACTTTTAAACACTCCAAATATTGTCATAAGCATTCTCGATCAAATAGTAAGTCAATGTATTGCAATGAATTATAACCTTTAGTTTTGCCAATAATATAATGATACAAAAAAAAAAAATCCTCTTTGTAAGGTTTGTATCCAAGTTTAGTCGCTCTATCTTACACTTAGTAAGAAATACAGTAACCAAATCATATCAACCTAAAATAGTTAAACATAAAAATTCATCATTCTAAAGAATTAAACATCCACTAAAAGCAAGAATATATATATATATATATATATAGAGAGAGAGAGAGAGAGAGAGAGAGAGAGAGAGAGAGAGAGAGAGAGAGAGATGTGTAAGCAAAATATGGATTGAGTGGAAGAGAAAATAACAAATTTTTATAGTGAAACAATGGAGAGAAGAAGGGTGAAAATAAAAGGAAGGTGAAGGGATAGAAAAATTTTAAGGTTAGGGTATAAAGTAGAGGGGAGATTTAAAACAAAAAAAAAAAAAAGTAAAAAAGTAAGTAAGGAGAAAAATATTTAAAAATGAGAGAGAAAATATTGAAAATAGGTTGATGATATGGTGCTGATGTGACTCAACAGGAGCGCAGCAACATTAAACACTACGCTTCAACTTTTAGATATATATAGCTATAGATTTTGTGAAATTGTGCTATGAAAGTTAATAATATTGAGCCCAATCCATGCCCTTCAATTTGTACAACATAATCGTTAAATACAATACTTTGAACTAATATATTGTTAGGCTATGTGGAGTTTGGTTTGTGTTTAATTCGGTATTTGACCCTACCCAAATTGGAAGCATTACGACTTCAAATGAGACATTTTCTAAGACTTAGTCGAAGGAGTGAAGGTTTACCCAATTTGACCCTATTGTTTTGGGGTATTTATATGTCATGATGATTGTATTGAAAACCATCCTTTATGGTTGCCTTTATATTTTTTTCTCCTTGTTGCAACTCTGTGGACATAGGCACATTATCGAATCACGTATATCTTGTGTCAAGTGATAGTTTTCTTGGCGCATATTTGTCCTTTTTTTTTTCATTCCTCACATGTTGAGGAATAATTAGGTTAAATTCCTAACATATATTGATGAAACCAAATTAATTTTGAACTCTTTCTCTTAGTGTTTTGTAAGCCATACGTTTAGGAAGGTTAATTTTGTTAACCATGATATAGTTAAATGTGTTCTTTTGTTTGGTCTTGAGATAGAGAAGGGACTATCCCTCCCCCTGTAATTTGTTTCTAATTCTCTAATTTCTTTGAATATTACATATTTTCCTATAAAAAAAAATCATTAAATACAATAGAATACACATTATATAGTTTTTCTTTCTATTTGCTATTATTTACTACTACCTGTTGTGACTAGATATGCTGTTGTTGAGGAATTGGCAAGCTTGGGGGCGATCGTACATACATGCTCTCGAAATGAGGCCCAACTCAATGAATGTTTACATGAGTGGAAGATGAAGGGATTTCGAGTCACTGGTTCAGTCTGTGATGTGGTGTCTCGTACCCAACGAGAGGAGCTAATGAGCATGGTCTCCTACATGTTTAATGGCAAACTCGACATTTCCTCTACATCACTGCGTTTTGCATGGAATTCGAAAGCATACTCCAAAGACGATGAATTGTAAATGATCATTTTATATTCTTTTCAATACAAAAATCTTCGATTTCATTTTTAGAAGATCAATCTTTGATCAACAATTTTAAATGGCATTGGAATATTACTTGGCTAGGGCCACTTCATTTGTGCTTTTGCAGTTGATACATTCAATTTATAGTTAATCTAATATGGTTTTAGATAAACAATGTGGGAACGACCACATCGAAACCTACCTTGGAGTACACATCTGAAGATTTCTCATTTCTCATGTCTACCAATCTTGAATCTGCATATCACATTTGCCAACTTGCTTATCCTCTTCTGAAAGCTTCGAAAGCAGGAAGCATTGTTTTCGTTTCTTCAGTTGCTGGTGTAGTAGCCATAAATACTGGAATATCAATATATACTGCAGCTAAAGGTAATTTCATTGTGCTATTTAACTTTTTATTGCAAGCTTATGGGTTATATATTATAGCTGTGACATTGAATGATGCGATTAGCTTTTGTTTAATATTTATTTGAAGGAGCGGTGAATCAACTTGCAAAAAATTTGGCATGTGAGTGGGTAAAGGATAACATTAGGAGCAACTCTGTTGCACCATGGTATATCAGAACCCCCCTGACTGATACTGTAAGTGTGGTAGTGCTTGAAGATTGTTAAAATCTGGTCATTGTTGAATGCCTTAGGGTGATAATAAGACATATGACGCATTTAGAGTACTGCACACTCTCAATAAACAACATTTGTAACAAATAATCCTGTTTTGATTTTTTCATGTGCTAAGAAATGAGAACAATTTACTAAATTTATCCTTACTGCTGTATTCTAATATCTTGGCTCCTTCAAAGAGGTCATTATCTGAGTCAGGTTCCAACATAAAAGGGAAGAACTTCATGAATCATGATAACCATGACAATTGATGTTATCTTCTTTGCAGTATCTAAGCAATGAAAAATTAGTGGAGGCTATTATCTCTCAAACCCCTCTTGGACGTGTAGGAGAGCCAGAGGAGGTTTCTTCCTTGGTGGCATTCCTATGCCTACCTGCAGCTTCTTACATAACTGGTCAGACTGTTTGTGTTGACGGAGGGACAACTGTAAATGGCTTCAGCTTCCCATGAGCAGTAGAAAATGACGTTCAGACACTCCTTATAAGAATATGTGTTTGGTATTGCAAGGAAAAATAAATAAATATAGTTTACTAGTTCTGCCAATAATCAGAAGAAAAGGATTGTTGCAAATGGGATGAACAAACCTCTCTCCTTGACATTTTCTAAAATTATTGTATATGTATCTAAATTGTTGTCTTGTATTCTTAAATTTATAAATATAATGCATATATGTGTTGGAATATTTACTTGTGAGTCACTAGAAGAGCCAGGGAAGGGTCGGGAGGCTATGGTCCCCCTCACTTTTCAAATTTTCCATTTATAATATAGACAAAATGGGAAAAAAAAATGAAGTTTATAAAAATTAACTTACCAGCCACCCCAAGATTTTGAGATTAGAAAAAATCCAAAAAACAAATCAAATCAACTGAAACAACCTAATGAAATACAAAAATCTGGCCTATTCTTGAGCATATACTCTTTCAAATCCAAATCTAAGGACCAAAAATCTATGACAAATTCCCAAATTAAACTCCATACAAAAAACTCAAATCAACAATATAAGGAAAAGGAATCCCTTCCAAATTAGGATTCCTCTAGGACTCATCTAAATACAAAAATGAACAAATGTTTCTAACTTAAAAAAAAAAAAAAAAATCATTTACACCTTTGCCATTGTCTCCATGCTACAACGTTTCAACACTTTGCTTCCACAAGTCACTATTTTGCCACCTCAACTCTGGCTGAGTCATGGCTGGACTCACGATGTGCCCAAAGGTAATTCTCTTTGTTGGTTTGTTTTGGCTCTTTTGGGTTTCTGTGGTTAGTTTAGGATTTTATGTTTAGTTGTTTATTGAGTACTTTATTCTCAAATTGTTTTACATGACATTGACACATTGTTGATATTTGTAATATATTGATATATTTTATTATGTTTATTATATGCATAATATTAATGATTGGTTAGTAGTTTGCATCTATTATGGCATACAATGATTGGTGTCTTCAACACATACATTGAGATTTCAAATTCTCGTCCTCCAACCATTGGATTGACAAATTATACAGAATCAATTATAAATTATTTTGGTATAACACCAAAAAACATTAGATAAAACTTTAGAATTTATATATTACTAAAAGTTGAAGCGTAACATTTAATGTTGCTACTCTCACATTGAGCCACGTCAGCAGCCATGTCATTCTCATCCTATTTTCTGAATTTCTAATTCAATTTTAAAATAATTTTACCAATTTTAAAATGCTAATAAAATTAAAATTAGTTTAAGCCCTATCTCTACTTTAAAGTCCATTTCTTATATATTTAAATCCACTATAAAGCCCAAGCCCACACCAAAGCCTTTTCAACTAACTTCCTTTGTCAAACCTGATTGTTTTTCACGGTTACAACTTATGCTATTCTTACACGGATTCAAATTCCAATCTACCACGTTTTGTTTCATTGTTTCAAGTTCAGTTCCTTCCCCTTCCCCACCTTTTGATTCTCACGATTTTAGGCTTTCAACTTCTGTTCTATCGTTTCACTCACGGTTTCATCTTCTTGCTCTACTGTTTCAGCTACGGTTTCAGCTTCTGTTTTGGCTTCTAACGGCAGCCTCTCCATCTTCCTTCCACTCCTCACATCTATATAAATACTAATGTAAGCTGGGTGGTTCAATTGAGGTATCCCTACATGGATTTATGAGGTGAATTCTTGTATCCCTACATGGATTTTTTCCCCTCTCTAAGGTGGATTTATGAGTTGGGTAGTTAAATACTGATGTAACTGATGGTTTTTTTCCCCCTTTCTACATTTGTTTCTGCTTATTTATTGTTGTTGTGTGGATAGTTTGTTACGTTACATTTACTTTCTAAATCATTTTTGTTAGGGTGTTAAATTTGCTACTGCTATGTTATTTAATTGAAGCACTGCTTCTTTTGGGTATGCTCATTCGAAGTTCTTTTGGGGATTTTCTAGGTTGGGAAAACCCAAAAGTAGTGTGACAATCATGTAGCTATATTGAATCTATATATTAAATCTGTCACCTTTTAGTTAATGAGACAAAAGCTCATCAAATGGCTATCCTATGTATGTGTCAAATGGGGGAGTTTTTGTGCAGTGGCTCTGCTGATATGAGTATTGATATATGGAAAAGAGATTGGGAGCTTGTAGTGTTGACACTATGGGTCCAATCAAAGAATTGGGAAGAGAGTTCAAGGAATCTTGAATTTTTGTACAGCTAAGTTCATCTCTCCAATTAATAAATATATATTTGATGATTTGGTGGGAGTTTTCATTGTAATGACCAATTCTTTCAGGACCTCTGAAGAATTGGTGCCCAATACCATGCATACATCACCGAGATATTTCTTTAGATAGTCTGGTGCTCGTGGCCAAGCAAAAATATTGGAATTAATTATACAAGAAATTTAAGTAAACAAAGTATGATACATAAAACCAAAGTAAAGTGTTTTACTTGAATTTTTAAGTTTATGCAACTGTTGAGGGCCTCAATGCAATAAGCACACTTACGCATTGATGTGCCAATCTTGAGGTATTGTTTCCATGGATGCCAAAAGTTGAATCTGCCATGTGCAAGTTCCTTTCTTGCAAGATTGGCTTGTACAATTTAATTAGAAAATTTATCAAACTAAGTACTCCATAGTTATCTTATTGCTAGCAAATTGACCCACTGGGATAGTTAGTAGCCTACCATGACTTCTTCAGTTGCCTTAGAATTAAGCACACATTTGTAGCCTTGCATTCTCTTACTGGGATCTTCCTCATTGCCAAGCTTAGTTTTATCATCTTTGAAGTATTCGCCAACACATCCTGAATTTCAAGTTGAAGTGCTTATGTATAATATGGTTATGCTTGAATAAGGAGAATTAATTATATATTGAGTGTTCAATCAATGATCTTTGTTCATGCATACCGTCTAGGGAGTCAGCAAGTTTTTTTAGGTTACGAACAATCAAATCATGAAGCCCACTGCCAGCCCAAATGGGACAAAAGACCGTGGTTATAAAAATGCATAAAGAGGTCCCAATGGCAATTGTTGACAATCTATGGTACACCATCTCAAACAATTTGTCCACTCGATAGCTAGAAACTCTAACTAAGCTGCCATAAATATTTGGAGTCAAAACGTTTGCATCACCTTTGTGATGGGGGAATTTTCAGACTAGCACAGTAGGGAGGAAGAATACAATAAGTTAGCGCATGAGGGGAAAGATGTTGGAAACTAGCATCTCAAGTTTTTAAAACTCGAGATCAATGACAAAAATCGACAGTCTTGAACTCGAGTTCTAATGCTGGCTTGGAAGGATTTAGCCACGTGGAACTCGAGTTTGAGAGACTCGAGTTCCGAAGATCCACACTTGATCCTGCGGAAGGAGAAAAGGAGGAGAAGAGAAGGAAAAGAAGATCTGGATCAAAAGAAGAAGACGACGACCTGGAGAAAACTGGACCTAAAGAAGATGGAGGACGCAGATGATTTGCACGACGACGACCCGCATGAAGAAAGGAATGATCTGAGTATGATCTGCACGACGACAAAGAACAGAGACAAAGAACAGATCTGAGTTGGCGATTGGGCGATCTGAGTCTGATCTGCTCGGCGACGAAGAACAGGGATGAAGAACAGAGCAAGAACGCCAGGCGATTGTCTGAGTCTAATCTGCAAGAATTCTGACGCAGCGAGGAAGAAGAAGTGAAACTCGAGTGTTTAAAACTCGAGTTCCACGTGGATTTCCACATGTATTTTCTTCCACATCAACTTCCACCTCATACAAATCGAGACTAAGAAACTTGATTTTTATTTTGGAACTCGAGTTTTAGACACTCGAGATGCTAATTTACAGCATTGTTTTGAAACGTAACAACTAACTAAATTTTTTAATATTTAATGGTATTTGGAAAAAAAATTCCCTTTGTGATTATGGGATTAGAGTTTTCATTTTGTTGTTTGTCTACACTTCTATCAAGGGTTCTGTGTTAATGTAGATTGGTACCCATGGTAATTGGATTAAAGTTTTTACTTTGTTGTCTATCATCCCTATGTAGCCATATGTCTCCATCAAAGTCCCTCAAATGGTGCCTTGAGCAGTAAACGGTTTGTCTTAGTCATTTTTAGCTTTGAGATGTATCCCAAATTATTTATTGAGTTGTTTGGAAAAATTTTTGGATCTTTTGTGGTATTTTTTCCTAATGGGCATATCCTAAACTATTGTAGGTGCGATATTTTCCTCAAATTGAGAAGTTTTAATTAATTGCAGCCTTTTTAAAAAAAAAAAAAAATCTATGCTCTTATGTAATGTCACTATTATTTAAGCACGATGAGCTGAGGAAAAAGAAATCAACATTGAAATCAGTCTTTAAGACATTTTTCAGCAACCATGCTGATGCCTTAGAACATGGTTAATTAATTATTTCTTGAATGTAGCCTTATATACCTCATTAAGTTCAATAATTTAGTTGATTCTTAAAAAAGGTTCAATAATTTAGTCTTCATGTGCGGTCCACTTTGTGAAATAATTGCTACCAAAGGCTGAGTTTCAAAACATGGTTATATACATAATACATTTCAAATTACAAAAAAACAAAACTGGTATTGCTTTGAGTTTTTTGTCTATTGATCTCATTCAAAAGGAAGGTGTTAATTATAGCAATTGGAAAATCAATTGTGGAGAAATAAGTTATTTAATGAATTTTTTACCCAAATTCACGTGCTTGATTAAAATTTCAGACTATTTAATTACACCATATACAAAGGGGGATCAAAATAGGCAATGGAAGGTTCTAACACAAAGTGAAATAGTAAAAACAAAGGTAGATTAAAAGCAAAAACAGAGAGAGATTAAAAAAAAAATGATGTTGGTCTAAAAAACTATTTTAGTTTAAGTTTTTGGGTTGCGTCTTACCTTGTGATATTTTAATTTTAAACGAAACTACATAAAGACAGGAATCTCCAAATAGTCTTAGAAAAATGGTCTTCATGATACTTGTGTGAACTTACTTACCAAGCAGGAAGACACTATAGATAGATGACATAAAATGTTATATTTTTTTTAGTGTTTGAGTGTGTATTTGTATGTGAATGTTTGTGTTTATTTATCAACAAAAAAAAAAAAAAAAAAAAAATGTCTTGGTGTTCAATGATGTGGACAGCTCTTACCGTTTTGATTACTATTTTACCCACCAGTTGCTCACAAGTTACCTATTAATTTACATGTTTTTAAGCTAGATTGTTTCTTCAAGTATTTCTAACTTTTAATTATAAATAAAATGAAAAGGATATGCTAAAATATTTTTTATATTTTTATTTGGTTGATTAGGTTATTCATATTTTCTACCAGTTGATTAGAGAATATCTATTAAATTGCAAGCTCAACAGCTATAAAATGAAAAGGCTATGCTAAAATATTTTTTATATTTTGTTTTGGTTATGTAGGTTGTTCAAATTTTTTACCAGCTGATTACGGGTTATCTATTAAATTGCAAGTTCAACAGCTGGATTGTTTTATAAAATATGTTCAACTCTCAATTAATCAAAAGGCTATTACAAAATTGAGATTATATTATCTTTTGGTGTGCTAAAATAATTTTTATATTATCTTTTGGTTTCTACCAAATTATAACTGATTATCTATTAAATTGCAAGTTCACAAAAGCTAGAATATATTTTCAGGTCTCTCTAAAATGAAATGCTTTGCAAAAATAGTCCTCATATTATTGGTAGGGAGTTCATATTATCCACCAGTTATTTGAAATGATCTTTTACTATAATGACGGTTAGTAAATGATAGTTTGTAGGTACTATGGAGTCAAATCAGCAATTAGTGTGTCTATCTTTTAAAATGAAATTTTACTAAATTACATTCCCATAATACAAAAGAATATAGAACCCAGACAAGTTGAAAAAATGGGGGAATTTTATAAATAAAAAAATTTTCCAAATTCTTTAGAACCACATGATATTCAAATTTTGAGATAACTGTCAGACGAGATTATAAAATAATTCAATAAAAATTCCAAATTTTTTAGAACCACATGATAGTCAGATTTTGAGATAGCCGTTAGATGAGATTGTAATATGTTTAGAGATTAGATATTTTCTATTCAAAAACATGACTGGTGCAAAAATATCACATAATTTTTATTTATGTTTTGCAGCCACATTACTTAATATTGTATTTATATTTTCATTTTTAAAGCAACTGCATAAAGGCAGGAATCTCCAAATAGTCTTAGAAAAATGCTCTTCATGCTACATGTGTGAACTTACATACCTACCAGAATGACACTATAAATACATGGCAGCAAAATGAATGCACCCCAAAAAAGAAGGCTAAAATATTTTTTATATTATCTTTTGGTTGTGTAGGTTGTTCATATTTTCTACCAGTCGATTACAAATTTTCTATTAAATTGCAAGTTCAAAAGCTGGATTGTTTCATCAAGTATGTTCAACTCTCAATTATAAATATAATGAAAAGGCTGTGGTAAAATATTTTTATATTATCTTTCGGTATGCTAAAATCATTTTTATATTATTTTTTGGTCGTGTAGGTTGTTCATATTGTCTACCAAACTATTGCAGATTATCTATCAAATTGCAAGTTCAAAAGCTTGAAGTTTTCTTTAGGTATGTCTATATGTTAGGTGTAAATAAAATGAAATGCTTTTTCTAAAATTGTCCTCATATTATTTTTGGTAGTGCAGGTTGTTCATATTATCCACCAGTTATTTGAAATTATTTTTCACCATAATAACAATTAGTAACTGATGGTTTGTAGGTACTATGGAGTCTTCTTATTATGCACGATTGAGAAGAAGGATGATGCTTGCATCCAGGAGAAATCGCAATTATCCAACCAATATTCATGCTCCTACAACTCAACATATATCTACTGACTTATAGTTGAATCGGGGTACTGTGTTGGATAGGCAAATGAATATTAGCTATTGGGCAACTAATAGAGGTCATTTAGTAGATGCTAACTTCAACAATGTTGATGCTTTGAGAGGTGAGGTTTCTATAGAAAAAGGATCTGCTTCATTTATGATTGTGTCACCTTCACATCGTATTGTTGGTAGGTTTTTAATAAAGTTACATTTATTTATATTTTATTAAAGTCTTCAATTTAATATATATATATATATATATGTGTGTGTGTGTGTGTGTGTGTGTGTATTATCGATTTACTTATATTTGATTTCTCTTTAGGCCATTCAAGAGATATGAAGGATGATCCATTTGTGAGGAGCACTAGACAGAGACGTCATGATTATAATTGTGAGACTGCGAACAAAAATTCTAATATTTATATACGCACTACTTTAAATGAAAATGGTGTTGTCACCACAAATGTATCTGAAGACCGAATTCCTCCTAGTAATAGTCACTAACGTATCAAACATAGCACGTCATACTGACATGCTGCATTTATATCCTTTAAAATATTGTTAGCATGCCAAATTACTATTATTTTATCATTTATAACAATGCATATATAGAAATTTAATTTTTAGATTTTGCTAATAATTGTTTATTTAATAATATGTTTTGGGTGGATGAAATTACAACAAATTGTTTTCTTAATTGGTCCAATTAATCATTGTTAAGTTTTATTAATTTTCTTAGTTACATTTTTCGGTGTTTTGGATTATAGGTAAAAAAATAAGGTTTGAGAAAGTTTGTTTAAAACTAAAAGAATAATTTTCAAATTTTATATTCTTTTTAATGATTCACAAAATGTTATAAATAACTTTTATTAAAAAATGAAAAATTTCGTTAACTTGCCTTTTGAATTCCTAAGAAAAATTGTATTGTTTTCATTTTGGTAGGACCAAATTTATATTTATGATTTACGATTGTTCCTTTAATAAATAAAATCTGATTATGAAATACATTACTCTTTATTAAATTAGTTTAAATTGTAAAAAAAATAATAATAATAAGACCACCATAAAATAATTATCACGCGCAACACGCGGGTCCGCGACTAGTTAATGTTAATTTATGAAACAATTTTTCTTTTTTTTTTTAGGAGTCCATTTGAGATCCACTTATTTTACTGAAACTAAAAACATTTTGCTGAAAATATTGTAGATAAAAGTAAAAGTTAACTAAAATAGTATAATGGGACCTATGAATAGTATCAAAAAGTGTAGTGTGACCCATAAATAGTAGCAAAAATAAGCTGAATAGTAAAATAAGTTAGCAAGAATAATTTTTGCCAAACACACACTAGGTATGAAAGTTTTTTACATGCTTAGCTTAGCCTCTCCTAGGAAAAATTCTGGGCTGCACTACTGGTGTGAGTAGTATGATTGATTAAGTACTAAAGTCTCACATTAGATACTAATTAGAAGAATTAGTGATTAATATAAGATAATTGAAACCAAAACTCACAAGCTCAAGCCTTTTGGGTCAAATGGTGTTCCTATATGTTATATTAATTACTAAGTTGGAGGCTCTCCAAGGTGTTCTTTCCCCAACAAGTGATATCAGAGCTTATGATGGTGTGTAAGAAAGTGGCAAGGTGTTTAACGTCCCTTTTGTAGATGGAACGGGGACAAGGCAAGCCTAAAAAAAGGCTCACACAAACAATCTTGAAATAAGTCCCAATAAAAAGAGTATCGTCAATGGTGTTAGACCTCGATGAGGTGTGAGGTTCCCATGAATGGGATGTGTGGAGTTTACACGTGGTTCCCATAGATAATGTTCTAAAGAAGGGAAAGCCCATAAGCAAAGGGGAGCAAGGAAGATTCCCATGTTCACTTACCCATGGTTGAGTAAAGGGTTCTACTATGTGTGTGTTGGTAACTTCTATAGTTGTGCAAGAAAGACTCCCATATTCACACCATTCATAGTTGCGTAAACGGAACGTTATTGGTGATGGTAATGCATGACAAACAAAATGATGATGGAATTTGCTAGCCCAATGTGAGATGATTTCTTGAATTTCACTTGCAAAATTTAGTTGGACATGATGAATTGTTCGGCCAATGCTAATCCTCTAATTGGATTGTGGTTTAAACTTAACATTTAACAAAAGAAACAAGGACGGAATTACATAATCCCTTACCCCCCTCAAAAAATATTGAATAGTGATAAGTAACTTATATTTATTATTTATCAAAAGTTATTTAACATCTCATCAAAAAAATATGATAAGATTACTAATATATTATACAAATTTTATATTATCTCCACTCAAAATCGTAATTTTTGTGAAACTTAATAATACATGATAATTCTTTAGAGGTCTTTATACAATTATATTTTAGACATTCAACTAAATAAAATTCAATGTCAAATTGAAAAAAAAAAATTACTTAATTAGAATGAGTAGTAAAATGTTGTGTGAGTTTTAGGCATTGTTATATGTATTTAATATGCTTAATTTTTCTAATTTTGTTTAGTAATCAAATTTTTACTTGTTCTTTGTTATGTTAATATTTGGAATAAGAAATGAGTGCAAAATTCCATGAAACATCAATTGAGAATTTCCCAAAAAAAAAAAAAAAAAAAAAGATATCAAAGATCCCGTATTTTAAAAGATTGATTGGAATAATACTTTTTTAAACGATTCTTGATCTGTGTATTTCTTTGTCATTTATGGCTCAAATAATTGTTATATTGATAGTGTAGTGTATTCCACAAATTTGTAGGTATTGTAGCTGGTAAATGAAATCAATTTTCGATGTGAAAATTCAAATGTTTTAGAGGCTAAAAGTAATTGTTTCATAACACGTGAATAAAGACAAAATATATTACAAATACTGAATAAATGCCAATATGAATTCAAAGTTTTATATAAAATTTACAAATTCTTTAATTACTCAATAAGATACAACTAATTCAGTTCATATGAAAGCAAAAAGCAAAAACTTGGTCCATATATTTTGAGATCAACAATGAATTCTCAATTTTATATGGAATATAGTATAAAAATCTAAGAAATCGAATCAAGAATTTCCTGGTAATATTAGATTAAGTCATCTTTTGTTAAGCATGAAAATTTTTATTAAACGCATATATACCTACATGTATATGGCTATATATGTTTGTGTGAGACTGAGATTTTGAAATTCATCCAATTGCATTTTAGGACGACAGTTCCACAAAAGAAGTTCTCGGTTCCATCCTTGCTAATGAAGCAAAGCCCAAACCTAAAGGATATACAAGCTTAGTGCCTATTTGATTCAGCGTTTTTTTTCTTTTAAAAATAACAATTACAAGGAGCTGAACCAAACTCACCTTAAGACATGATGTTAGAGGACCCTTTGCAATTCACAAAACCACATGGAAGGAAAGGTTTGCATTTTATCATTTTTTTTTCCCTCCCATTGGCAAGATACTTAGATCAGGAAGGTTACAAATTTACCTCTCAACCACATCCAGTTCACATTGGATGGAATTTAAAATGCCACTTTTACAAAACAGAAGTAAGAACACACAACACAGAAGAGAACATATGGAAATGTCTCATTTAAAAATAATAAGGAGACTGATGTTTATTGTCAGTCATGTTTTGGGAGGAAGCCACTCACTGCCACCCCTCCATCCACACAAATAATCTGCCCGGTTATGTAAGAGGATGCAGGTAGGCAAAGGAATGCCACAAGGGTTGAAACCCCCTTTGGCTCTCCAGGGCGTCCAAGAGGAGTTCTTGCGTTTACCGATTTCAAAAATTGCTCATCATTGAGAGCCTGCAATAGTAATGAGAAGTCGAATAAAGGACTTATTTCATATCGTGTAAATGAATACGGAATTATTTTTAACTTAGTGAGCTGTCCAAGTCTCAGCTACATCCTAACTTCTTCAAAAAATGTTTTTAAGAATTAAAGCCTAGGAGTTCCATTTCTATTTCAGGTGTAAATGTCGTGCACCGTTGCGTGCATGCACACGCACGCCCACACATTTCTGTAATCTTTTAACTCACAAATGACTTGCATGTGGCCCAAATAAATAGTGTTAGGACATATGTAGTTCAAGTTTGTTAACATATGTCGCTATTTTATGTAGTTGGCTAATCCTTTGACAAAACGCACTTTACTTGTATTTGGATAGATCTAGGATGTGTTTAATACTTCAAAGAACATGTTGTTCAAGTTTAGTATTAAAACCATGAAGATTGGACCAAGAAACAAGTGAAGAAAAAGTGTGTACTAAAGCTGGACACCTGGTGGACACCTGGCGGATAGCTGCTGGACACCTGCGGACAGATAGCTATCTATCGAGATATCTATCGAGGTATCTATCGAGATTTAATGAGGCTCGACAGCTGCCCGATCGATCGAGGTATCTATCGAGGTTACGGGAATTCAGTTTTCCAGATCTGATTTTTGGGCCAGGCTTTTGTATTTGTGTAGGGTTTCTTTTCTCACAACCCTAGGCATATATAAGGCATATTTTTGAGGCCGTCACAGAAGAGAATACAAGGAGAACACATGCAAAAGGTGACCGAAGCCTAATTCTCTCTAAAAGAAGCTACTGCGTCTTTGCGCCTTAGGGTTTTGTAACCAAGTGCTTCTTAATCTTCATCGTGTGTATGAAGTGAAGAACTTTGCAGCCAACATTCTTCTTCCTCAAGTTGGTGAGTGAGTCACGTATTGGGATTCGTGCAAAGGAGTTAGTCACGTACTGGGATCCGTGCATCAAAGGGTGGCGTTCATATATTGAAGAGTTCAGAGGTTCTGAAGCAGTAGAAGGTTTCTGCTGTGAGTTCATCTACGGGGATTGTAGAGTCTAGTGACAAAGGTTTTGTACTAGATCTGAAACTTCTCTTTACTATAGTGGATTGCTTTTCGGGAAGGTTTCCCCCTAGGTTTTTTACTGTGAAACTGGTTGGTTTCATTGGTTTTCCTAGGTCATCATATCTTGTCTTATTTATTTTTCCGCTGCACTTAGTTTTGACATGATATTGATGTTTGTTTGTTTTAACAAGTTTTATGTATAATAAATCTAATTAACAACTTGGATTTAAAACTTGTTAATTCTATCAATCGGGGTCTAAATTTCCCAACAAGTGGTATCAGAGCGGGTACACTCTGATTGGATTAATTTCCTGAGTGTGATCCTTGACCCCCGTTGTCATGGATCGTGGACAATCTCTTTTGATTCCTCCTTTATTTGATGGCACTAATTATGCGTACTGGAAAGTTCGTATGAAAGTGTTTTTGCAGGCTCTAGATGAACAGGTATGGCAAGCTGTTGAAGTTGGCTGGATTAAGCCAAAGAAAGCGCCAGTGGATTGGGATGATGCAACAATCACAGCGGCAAATTTCAACAGTAGGGCCTTGAATGCCTTGTTTTGTGGGGTGACCAATGAGGAATTCAAGAAGATATCATCCACGGAAGTTGTCAAGGAAGCATGGATCATTCTTGAGACCACCTATGAAGGTACCAAGGCAGTGAAGACTGTGAAGCTTCAAAGACTCACTAGTAACTTTGAAGAAATAAGGATGGAAGAGGATGAGACCTTTGATGAGTTCTATGCTAAACTCATAGATATTGTGAATTCTGCCTTCAACCTTGGAGAGTCTATAGCAGAATCCAAAATTGTTAGGAAAATCCTTAGGTCCTTACCTGAAAGATTCCATGCCAAAATCACTGTCATTGAAGAAGCAAGGGACATTGATCAAATTCCTTTGACTGAGCTTGTAGGGAACCTTCAAACCTATGAGATGGGATTAGGCTCAATGGGAAAAGGTGGAAAGAGTAAAAATTTGGCTCTTAAGGGTATAGAGGAAGATATTGAGGACTCTGAAGATGAAGATGAAGATGATGATGATGATGAGGATGAGAATCTAACCTTCATTATTGATAAGATTATCAAGCTTCTTCAATTTTGGAAAAAGGATAAGGGCATACCTCCTAGGAAATCTAAATCCTCTAGGAAGGGTAAGGATGAGAAGCCTATCATCCAATGCCATGAGTGCAAAGGTTTTGGTCATATGAGGATAGAGTGCCCAAACTACTTTATGAGGGAAAAGGCCAAGAAGTCAGAAGACAAAGGGTTGGTTGCTCCTTGGAGTGACACTGAGAATGACTCTTCTGATGAGAACGTGGATGAATGTCGTCATGTTATGGCCTTTGCTGCCTCAACCGATAAGGTGACTGTGGAGAGTGCTAGTGATAGTGAAGATTCTTCTGATGAGGTCTTGAGTGCTCAAAAGCCTAGTTCTGATAAGACTGGCTTAGGATATGCTGTCTCCTCCAGCCCCTCCTCTTCCACGGCTTCTGGATCAAGGACTGTTATTGTGCCTCAATTTGAGAAAGGTAATAAAGGTAGGAAATCCAAAACTGTTTTGGCTAATTCTAAATCCTTTTTTAGACCTCATGTTTGTCACCACTGTGGTGTTTCTGGACACACTCGTCCTAATTGCTTTAGGTTGTATCCTTATAAGCAATTGTCCAAACGGTCACAGGTTTCCTCTCAAGGACCTACACCTTTGTTTGGAGAGTTATTAAAAGTCTTGAGCTTTTTAACTCAGTTTCAGGAGAATTCTAATTCTTCTATGTCCTTTAGTAGTCATACTAGGACACGTGCTTTTTCATCTTCACGGCCAAAGTCTCGTGCTGTGTGGGTGAGAAAAGAGCTTAAGACTTGATTGTCTTTTCTGTTTGTCCTCTGCTTTAATTCTTTCTATTTGTAGTAGGACTCTCTTTGCTTGATTTCTTATCTTCTGTTGAAATCATGCTTTCATGCATCTGCACCTTTCTATCATGCCTTCATGCATATACATCCTTCTTTCATGCATTCATGTTGTTTGTCTGTTTTTGTTTGGTTGTTTAGTTTTTTTTTTTTTAAAAAAAAATTAAAATTAAAAAATTGAAAAAAAAAAATACAAAAACAGTGTGTGTATGTGTACATTAGTTCTTGTGAACCTTAAAATGGCCATTGAAACAGGGTTTTCTAAACTTTGTATCACCTGTAGCTTAGATGAGCACTCTTCTGCACAACTAAGCGAGTGAGCTCTGTAGTTCTTTGTTTGTGATGAGTAAGGTTAAGTGATCTCTTCTTCTTAACACTCGTGTCATTCTTTTTGACGGGTTGAACTAGAAAATCCTAAGAGAAAGACATAAATAACCATCTCACCACTGTTACTCGCCAATCATAATACGACATCTGTATGCTTCGGCATAGCAAAAGTGCAATGTCATAAGACACCTGTATGCTTCGGCATAGCAAAAGTACAGTGTCAAAAGCTTAACATCATTGGGTATTTCTTTTCTTTCTCTTGTATGCCCATGCATGATATGCTTGTTAAAAGAAAATATGCAAAAATATAAAAAGCAAAAAGATTAAAAATGCTTTAAAATATGGTTGCAAGCGTGTTTTCTAGGAGATGTAGGAGTTATAGGATGTACCTCAAAGGTGATAGTCCCCATCAAACAGTTATGATTGTGTGTGAGTTAAAGTGATTTTCTCATATCTCAAATCGTCATAACATTGAGACACTTATGCAATCTTGCGATGTTTTCACACACGACACGCAATACTCTTTGCTATTCTTGATACATGTGCAGGCACAATGTGATTTGGCCATCACAAGGTTTACATGCGTTAATGTATGCTAACTAAACTGTCTTGACTTATTTTTGAAATATAAAATTGGTTAGACTTGTTTAGTGTGTGTGTGTGTGTGTTTTGGATCAAAATGCATGACATTTTCTTGTTGAGAGATGTTTTTGAGAGGTTAATGTGTTGCTTGGATCTTTAGTTGAGTTGCATGCTTGATTGCATTCACATCTGTGTTTTTCTCTTCTTGAAAAACTGTTTTTAAGCCATCTCGACACATCCTCGACACCTCTCGATACCTGGCTTATCTGTCGAGATCTTCAGTTGCATGTTATCGCAATCTCGACACCTCTCGATAGCTAGGTGGGTCGATCGAGAAAGTTTCTGTCTCCTCGATACCTTCTCGATAGCTGTTCGATCCATCGAGGTCTGCTCGATAGCTCCTCGATACCTCTCGATCTATCGAGATTCTCTGCATGCATTGTTTTTCACATGTTTTGCATGTTTCTCTTATCTTGTCATCCATAATATTTTGTTTCATTACATTCATGTATTTTTATGGATTCTGTGTGCCCCCTTGATCATCCTTGATCATCTTTATGTTTCTCGGTACCCTCTGTCAATCGTGACAAAAAGGGGGAGAAATTGGAGAATTTGTGGTTTCTTTCTTTACGATTCTACAAGTTAGGGGGAGAAATACATGCTCTTGTAAGGGGGAGTTGTGTTTCATCTTGTTAGGGGGAGTGTTTATCTCCTTGTTCATGTACCTAGGTCTTGTGACCATTTTTACATACAGCATGGTATTTATCAAGTGGTATATATATGATGATGTATGTTTTCTTCACCTATGTTTACATGTGTTGTTTCTTTTCTATCTTTATACACATGTTTCTTTACTTGTACACAATCTATTATTTCTGTTTCACACAAAGATGCCTTGATGTGTTTTGTTTATAAGTGTTTCAGAAATACAGGTTGTCAAAGTCTTCCATGCCATTAACTCTCTTCTTGCAAAGTTTTTCAAGAGTTTGTGTTAGGGTAGATTTTATTGTATTCAACAAGTGAGTATGAGTTGAGTGATTTATGACTTATCTCATATGTTCATTTGTTTGTTGTGGTTTTGTCACGGATTGCCAAAGGGGGAGATTGTTAGGACATATGTAGTTCAAGTTTGTTAACATATGTCGCTATTTTATGTAGTTGGCTAATCCTTTGACAAAACGCACTTTACTTGTATTTGGATAGATCTAGGATGTGTTTAATACTTCAAAGAACATGTTGTTCAAGTTTAGTATTAAAACCATGAAGATTGGACCAAGAAACAAGTGAAGAAAAAGTGTGTACTAAAGCTGGACACCTGGTGGACACCTGGCGGATAGCTGCTGGACACCTGCGGACAGATAGCTATCTATCGAGATATCTATCGAGGTATCTATCGAGATTTAATGAGGCTCGACAGCTGCCCGATCGATCGAGGTATCTATCGAGGTTACGGGAATTCAGTTTTCCAGATTTGATTTTTGGGCCAGGCTTTTGTATTTGTGTAGGGTTTCTTTTCTCACAACCCTAGGCATATATAAGGCATATTTTTGAGGCCGTCACAGAAGAGAATACAAGGAGAACACATGCAAAAGGTGACCGAAGCCTAATTCTCTCTAAAAGAAGCTACTGCGTCTTTGCGCCTTAGGGTTTTGTAACCAAGTGCTTCTTAATCTTCATCGTGTGTATGAAGTGAAGAACTTTGCAGCCAACATTCTTCTTCCTCAAGTTGGTGAGTGAGTCACGTACTGGGATTCGTGCAAAGGAGTTAGTCACGTATTGGGATCCGTGCATGAAAGGGTGGCGTTCATATATTGAAGAGTTCAGAGGTTCTGAAGCAGTAGAAGGTTTCTGCTGTGAGTTCATCTACGGAGATTGTAGAGTCTAGTGACAAAGGTTTTGTACTAGATCTGAAACTTCTCTTTACTATAGTGGATTGCTTTTCGGGAAGGTTTCCCCCTAGGTTTTTTACTGTGAAACTGGTTGGTTTCATTGGTTTTCCTAGGTCATCATATCTTGTCTTATTTATTTTTCCGCTGCACTTAGTTTTGACATGATATTGATGTTTGTTTGTTTTAACAAGTTTTATGTATAATAAATCTAATTAACAACTTGGATTTAAAACTTGTTAATTCTATCAATCGGGGTCTAAATTTCCCAACAAGTCATTGAGAGCCTGCAATAGTAACGAGAAGTCGAATAAAGGACTTATTTCATATCGTGTAAATGAATACGGAATTATTTTTAACTTAGTGAGCTGTCCAAGTCTCAGCTACATCCTAACTTCTTCAAAAAATGTTTTTAAGAATTAAAGCCTAGGAGTTCCATTTCTCTTTCAGGTGTAAATGTCGTGCACCGTTGCGTGCATGCACACGCACGCCCACACATTTCTGTAATCTTTTAACTCACAAATGACTTGCATGTGTCCCAAATAAATAGAACAGTGAAAAACACATTCATTGAATGCACAAGAATGGTGAAAGTGTGCTACAGCCTTACAGCTTCAACCAAGGGGGTTCTGATAAACCAAGGTGCTACACAATTCCTCCTAATATTGTCTTTGGCCCATTCACATGCCAAATCTTCAGTTAGCTGGTTTTTTGCTCCTGCATAGAGAGAAAAAAAAGAGACTAGAGTCAGAATTTAAAAGTTTACAAATCTATAAGGTTTGAATAATATGCGCATTGTTTTAACAGATCAAATCAAAAAAATAAAAATTTAAATAACATAAGTAAATTACCTTTATTTGCACCATAAATAGATCCAACATTTAGTGCCACCACACCAGCAATAGAAGAAATACAAACAATGCTTCATACTCCTGATGCTTTCAAGAGGATGCGCCAGCTGGCATAAATGGAAAGCAGATTCAAGATTGGTAGTCATAACAGTAGAGAATTCTTCAGCTCTGTAATCTACAGTCGGTTTCCTGATGTTTGTCCCCACATTGTTTATCTAGGATAAAAAATTTAGTAAGAACAGGATTTTAAAGGTTCACAAGAAGGAAAGCCATTGTTTATCTAGGATAAAAAATTTAGTTAGAACAGGATTTTAAAGGTTCACAAGAAGGAAAGTCATTCCTAGAGTAGCTGTGAACATTTCTATAAGAAACATTGGTATGAGAAACTCCTTTGGAGGATTCACAAATATGAAGTTCTCTAAATATAATTTATGCAACTAGCTAAGTAAAAAACTATCCTGCTCCTGGGTTCAGGCTACCAGAATTAGGATGTAGAGAATGATTGAAGATATGCATTTGCAATTTGTTTATACCAGAACCCTGGATGGTCCTTTTTTCTTCTCAAACTAAAAACAATGATATTGATGGTATAGTAAGTGCTTTTATTTTATTGGTAACTTACGCACATACCGAATGACTATGAATATTGAACCCATAACCTTACCCTCCACCTAGCACTTGCAAAGGGAGGAGCTGCCAGTTGAGCTAGACTCATTGGCGATGGCATAGTGGAGACTGGTTATACAATTATTTATAAATATGATGTTCAAAATACACAAAGCCATATACAAGCTACAAATCTGGGAAGCCCAAATAACATAACATGGAACAATTATCTTAGTAAATACATAAATGTCACACAATTCCATACTAATTCACATTAGACTCTGCTATGTTCTAATGTGGCAAGTGATGATTTTGATGTCATAACTATCTTTAAATATTGTTATAGATAAGCTCAATTTTTTTTTTTTTTTTGGTGGCTGATTATTGGGTTTTATTTCACCTAAAAAGCTGCCCAGTTCAAGCTGGAAAGCTACAGGAAAAAAGTTTCCAATCTTTCAGAAAGTAACTTCCTTATGATCCGCAAATCCATCTCTTCAACCAGTTCCAAGAATTATCTACTCCCTAAACCTCATTTCCAGTTTAAATCTTTGAAAATTGGTATAGATAAGCTCAATTTATAGGTTTTTTTTTGGGGGGCTGAATATTGGGTTTTTATTGTACATAAGAGGCTGCTAAGTCCAAGCTAGAAAGATACAGGAAAAGGATTTCTCATCTTTCAGAAAAGTAACTTCATTATGATCTGGGAATCCCTCCCTACAACCTGCTTCCAGTATTATCTACTCACTTTAAATTCCTCAAGCCTGGCAATTCGTTTGTTTCAAAAATGACTTGTTTTCTTGTGTTGTTGCAACTCTAAAAATGATCCAAATAACATTTTATGTCATTTACCTCGCACAGAAAATTATTATTATTTCATTTAGGTGCAGTGGTGATGGAGGTGGTGGGGATGGCAGAAGAGGTGGTGCAACAATGAGGGTAGTGGCAGAGGTGTCAGCAGCGATCGTTTGATGGCAATGGTAGCGGTGATGGTGGTGTTGGTCACACAAAGGAATGGAATTGGAGAGAGTACAATGGAATGGCCAAAAAAAAAAACGTTTAACTATATCTGGAACCTATTTTCTGTTGCAATCCCATTTTTTTCGGTCACAGTTGTCCAGAATGATTGCACTTAATGAATTCCTTCGATAACTCACTTCTATTCCAGTCCCACAACAGCAGTAAGGATTCATTGTTACATTACAATCTTGTGATGCTAAAATTGCTATGTAGAATGCAATGAATTAAACTAAACACATCCAAAATAAAAATAAAAATAAAAATAAACTGAACTGAATTGAGAATTACAAGTGTATTAAGTCTCCTGCTAAACACTGAGGATACTGTGTCCATCAGCATGGCTCGTTCACCTTGAGACATCACATCACAAACTGAACCTGTGACTTGTAAACCCTTCTTCTCCCAATCATTTAAGCATGCATTGAGATTGGCTTCATTCCTTGAGCATGTATGTACTTTTGCACCTAGCCCTGCCAATTCCTCCACAACAGCATGCCTGACATAATTACAAAACATTGCAATAAGACTTTACTAGTTTTTATAAGATTAGTACTCTGTAGCCACAGGCCCCATAGAGGCAGAGTTCTTTAAAAATGAACATCCATTATGTAATTAACTTGAGAGCGAGAGAGAGAGAGAGAGAGAGAGAGAGAGCGACCCAATTCCTTGTGTTCCACCTGTAACAAGAGCAGTCATTCCCAGAAGTGACCATCTATCATCTCTGCACCTACTCCCTGCCTGCACCATGTTATCCCCCATCTTGATCTCTCCTTGATCTATTGATTTCAATGCACTTCCAGTAGCTCAAATGAGTTATATAGTAATGATTACAATGTTTTCTCCCCCTCCATTGATTATACCTAAGAAATTTAGCCCAGTGGAATTACTCAAAACAGAAAAGAAAAAAAGAAAAAGAAAAAGAAATTAGATAAAAACAACAAATATAAGAGTTTTAGCATAAGCCAAAAAAAGGTCAGAAGGATTTAGCTAGGTATATATTACATTAAATTGTTGATGTACCTTTCCCTCCAAGCATTTCAAGTGATTGTTAACTTAGAAAGTGTGTATATATATAATCTTCTTTATGGTAATACACACAAAATAAATAAATAAAATTCTTCAACTAGCTGATCTGATGTTACAATTTCTTCTCTCTTGTCAGTTCGAATCACTTCATAATTACCAAAAATATTGTAATAAAACAACTGGGAAAGGTCAAAGAGTAATACAACTGTTAGAAGGACAGAAAAAAAAAAATTACTATTAAATATACAAAGAACAATAATTAGGAAGAAAAAAAAACGTTCAATTGCAGCACTCCAAAAGACAAGTATGGGAATGCCAAGGTTATGTTATTTATAGTGGAGGTTAGACTGAGTGGGGTGGGTCAAAGAATAGCAAGAGCAAATGAGGAATATGGCTAAGTTGCCACTTCTAGTCATGTCTTGCTTAGAAACCATTTACACACATCCCTCCGTCAACACAAACAATCTGCCCAGTGATGTAGGATGATGCCGGTAAGCAAAGGAATGCCACAAGAGAAGAGACCTCCTTTGGATCTCCAAGGCACCAAAGAGGAGTTCAAGAATACACCTCTTCTAGGTATTCTTTGTTGCTGAGCACCTACAACAAAAAAAGACTCGACGTCAAGTTTGATTGTTATACTGAACTGGGCTTATGTACATCAATTAGTGCAAGTACTAATGTTTTAAACTTTGAACTTACTAAGGTGCAGATGTCGTCCATATGATGACAGAGAAGCTTAAGTATTGAATAAATTTTAAAATGTGGATACTAGCAGAGCAATTTCTGTTTGGTAACCTAGAACTTTAACACAGTAGAGCTTAGGCAGCAAATCTAATAAGAAATGCTTCTTTTCAATCATATTTTACTCCCCTTAAATGATTGTACTTAGGGAGGGGGGGGGGGGGGGGTGGTGTGGGGGGTTGACTTCGTGGGAAAGTGGGGAAACTCCATGGAGAAATTAAGGCAATGGCCCTTGCCACCATGATGTTGCACACGATTAACGGTCACATAACAATCTGGAGTTACCTACTCCACCATTGAGGTTCTGATGTACTAAGGTGCAACAGCATTATTTCTTATGTTGTCTTTCGCCCACTCACAAGCCTAAGTTTTAGTAAGTTGATTAGTTGCTCCTGGAATCGCAAATAAACAAGATTTCTTTATAAGATTCTTGAGTTTAAAATTCATAGGAACATGGATACATTCAGCTGATAGGTAAATTACCTTTGGTAGCTCCCTGAACAGACATAAACTTCAGTGAAACAAAACCTTATACAGAGGAGGTGAATACAATGCAACAGTTGGTAAATAAATTTCTTAGTTAATTTTTTATCTTACATTTATATGTTGAGATATTATTTTATAAAGTAAAGTAATTAAATTTATAGGATTCCTAATATCACTCAAATTTATGAATGATTGTGATGTGATGTGCTTTAACACCAAGCATTCCTTTGCCTCTGGAGTTTTGAACAACTTTTGGTGCAAATAACCAAAACAGAATGGAATTTGCATCATAGTTTTAAAAATTATAATGGTCAAAGAATTGAAAAAAGGACGGGTTATCAGTTTTTTCAATTCTTGACCGATTTTTACCAGATTGATTCTGGATTCAGTTCCCAGTGCAATTAGTTGGACCTGTTGATCCGGTCTGATTTTTAAAACAATAATTTGGATTCAAAATTTGTATGATGACACAATATTTTCTGGTAAAAATTAGTATAGCCTATAATAAATGATGCATAATAAAAGTGGTGTTAATGGTGGATTGAATTGAAAGTGATGTTCCACCTATATGTTTGGCCATACGCATTCTACTCCCACGTAGCCTTCTTCTTTTTTTTCTTTTTTAAGAATAAAGACCGTAAATATTATTGAATCAAAACTTTATCACGGGTGACAAAAGGAGAGATGTCTTCAGGCACCTCCTCCAACCAAAATTGAATTACCAAGTGTCTTAAATGAGAAAAAGAAATAAAACTAAAATCACTCGCTGCTAACCGAGAGTCTTCAATACCCCGCCAAATAGCATCCTTCGGAGTTAATAAAATCAGTGGCCCTTTCATACAGCATGTAGGTGGAACAATATATGTAAGTGGTAGGTCCCCGAGTGAAATATATATAATGGCGTCTTAATCTTCTTTTCCATTATCTTTCTCAAATAAAATTAAAAAACTTTTCAATTATTGAGCAAAGATCTTAAAGTCAAAAGTACCAAATTTCTTAATACAGATTTGATCATTGTGAATCTATGATATGACAATCTATGTCACACTAGCTGAGACAACCTTGATGCTCAGTTTGTTTGTTTGTTTATTTCTCAGTATCAAAAACTCCTCCCCATAGCTTTCCCTTATCAGTATCTATTGATATATTGGTATCGGTGTTCTACTTCGGAGAACTGGAAAAATACTCGTTATTGCAGAGAGAGAGAGAGAGAGAGAGAGAGAGAGATAAATGGCCCGGGAAGAAACTGGTAACAGAGGAAGCAGGTGGTCTCTTCAAGGAATGACAGCCCTTGTTACTGGTGGAACCAAAGGAATCGGGTTCTTTCTCTACCTATGCCTTTTTTTCCTTCTGATTTTAGCTTGGAATTGCATTCTTATTGAATATTTCTAAATATAGATAAATCAATTATAAACGGCCACATTTATTGAATTGTTGCAACTTTTTTAAGAAGTTGATTGGATGAAAAATAGAGAAGTAGGCAGAAAAAAAGTTACTTTTTAAATTAGTTTGGAAATAAACTCTTCAAACTTCTCATATCTCTTTTTTGGGTGTGAATTTTAAAAATCTAATCGTTGAATTTCATGTTCTCTATATTTTTAACATGCATATCAAATTTTGTTCAAATCAGATGTAATTTACTATTTGATCAATAAAATTATTTTTAATACACAATTTTAGATCACAAAAACTTGAAATTTCAACATTTGATTGCTGGCAAAGCAATTGATTTTTGATCTTATTGAAATTTTGTGATCATGAAGGATATATTAAAAACATGCAATCTAACAGCTAGATTTTCAAAACTCACACTTAATATAAATATAGATGAAAAGTTTAAAAAAATTTTCTCAAAACTAGTTTGGATAGAAACTTGTTTGCCTCACTATGGTATTATTTTCATATTTTGGTTAGATTTTATGTTTGCATAATTGGTTTTGTAGCTTCAATTAAAACTTGCTTGTTTATTAGGATTAATTTGTTGTTTATTTATTTGGCTAAATATCCAACCTTTTATTAGGAAGGACGTCTGAATTATACCATTTAGCTCTACAGTACGACTTTATGACTTTGACCCAAAATGATTTGTGGGTAAAATAAAAAATGATCCTGTTATCGAGTGTCCATAATCATAAGGCATTTGTTAATTGATTATTTTATATGAGTTTTAATATCACTTTTATGATAAATATTAATAGCTATTAAAAAATCAATTACTTTTTTCTTTTACCATATAAAGTTTCTAAAAATACGTCCTAAACTATTGCCCTAAGATGTTTGTTAAACATTTTCCAATAAAAAATCACTCATTAAGTTTGGGGTAATTTTAGACACTTAAGTGCATTCATATCGGGTATCTAAAACAATATATATTTTATACATTAAAAAATTACTTTATCTATTTTACCATACTATTTTACAATACACCATACATTTCATTTCTTATTTTTCAACACTATTCACTTATTTATCATTTCACTCTCATCCTCTCCAACTCTCTCTCTCTTCCACTCCGTTTTTATTTGTTCCTCTGAAACAAACCAAATAACACAACAAAACTTAGCTAACCCACACCCAAACCAACAAGCAAGCCCACAACTGTTTAGCAACCCAAACCACACCACCCACCACCACAACCACCAATTCAAATTGAAACTTAAACCCAAACTACCCGCCCTTGCGAACAAAACCAAAAGCTCCCAAAAATTGAAACTCAAACAAATCCCTAGTAGCAACTGAAACTCAAAAAATCACTGGAACGTGCCCAACAACCACCAAAACCAAGCCCAGCACCACCAATTTAACCACTAATTCAAACCTAACACCCCAATTTAAACCCATAAAACACCAATTCAAACCCATAAACCATTGATTCAGCCACCTATTCAAAACTAACCCACCGATTTAAATCCATGAATCACCGATTCAAACACACCCTACAATCGCAAGCAAAACCTAACTGGTCCATCATCGTTACTACCACCATGCTTTCACCTTTGGCCCTAGAAGCTACTGCCTACTATACCAGAGAGAGACCAAGATTTTAGTTTGGTCAGAGAAGCAAGAGAGAGAGAGTTGGCCTAGAGAAATGTGAGATACTAAAGAGAGAGATGAGATGTTTTTAATTTATTTAGGAAGAGAGAGAGACAATAAAATAATATATATCAGAATACAAACACAACTAAAATAATTCTTATCTTTAAGAAGTTATTGATCACAGTTGCTAAAAATTTTTAGTAATAACCATCGAGGTAAACCAGGTTTTGGGCAAGTGGATCTAAAATAGCAATTTGGGGGGGAAGGGGGTGCGCTAACATAGAATTTTCAAAAGTATCCACATTATCCCTTAAACACAAACTGCATCTAACTTTGTTCGAGCTATTTTTCTCAAAAACTAATTTTATCACAAATCACAATGAAATTTCACAGTAATTGTATTGTGGCAATTATAAGCACAAAGTAATGTCTAGATAATAAATAGTTAATAAATAACAATCAAGGATGAAAAAGAAAGTAGAAGAAGATTTGAATGAGCATGAGAAAGTTCAAACAATATTAAATGTGGTTTATCCCTACGGAACAAATTAGATATTTATGAAGAGTTTGGGTAATGTTGCATTAGTCTAACATAGAATTTTCAAAAGTATCCACATTATCCCTTAAACACAAACTGCATCTAACTTTGTTCGAGATCGTTTTCTCAAAAACTAATTTTGTCACAAATCACAATGAAATTTCACAGTAATTGTATTGTGGCAATTATAAGCACAAGGTAATGTCTGGATAATAAATAGTTAATAAATAACAATCGAGGATGAAAAAGAAAGTAGAAGAAGATTTGAAGGAGCATGAGAAAGTTCAAACAATATTAAATGTGGTTTGTCCCTAGGGAACAAATTAGATATTAATGAAGAGTTTGGGTAATGTTGCATTAGTCTAATCCTGTTGGGTGAGTTTTGAATTTTATCCAAGTTCTATGTATTTTCTCATCTGGAAAAAAAAAATGATACATTCATGGTAGATCAACAACAAGGGAATCACTTTTAAACATTCCGAATATTGTCATAATCATTTTCGATCAGCTAGTAAGTTAATGTATTGCAATGAATTATAACCTTTAGTTTTGCCAATAATTTAATTGTACCAAAAAAAATCCTCTTTGTAAGATTTGTATCGAAGTTTAGTCCCTCTATCTTACACTTAGTAAGAAATACAGTAACCAAATCATATCAACTTAAAATAGTTAAACATAAAAATTCATCAACCTAAAGAATTAAACATCCACTAAAGAAAGAATATATATATATATATATATATATAGAGAGAGAGAGAGAGAGAGAGAGAGAGAGAGAGAGAGAGAGAGTATTCACCTTTTTGTGTGAGCAAAATATGGATTGAGTGGAAGAAAAAATAAGAAATTTTTATAGTAAAACAATGGAGAGAAGAAGAATGAAAATAAAAGGAAGATGACAGGATAGAAATATTGCGAGGCTAGGGTATAAAGTAGAGGGGAGATAAAAAAGTAAAAGTAAGTAAATGTTGGAGAATGAGTAATTGTAAAGTGATAAATTAATAAGGAGAAAAATTATTAAAAAGGAGAGAGAAAATATTGAAAATAGGTTGATGATATGGCGCTGATGTGGCCCAACAAGAGTGCAGCATCATTAAACGCTAGGCTTCAACTTTTAACTATATATAGATATAGATTTTGTGAAATTTTGTTATGAAAGTTAATTATACCAAGCCCAATCCATGCCCTTCAGTTTGTACAACATAATCGTTAAATACAATACTTTGAACTAATATATTGTTAGGCTATGTGGAATTTGGTTTGTGTTCGATTCGGTATTTGACCATGCCCAAATTGAAAACATTACGTCCTTAAATGAGATGTTTTCTAAGACTTAGTCCAAAGACTGGAGGTTTGCCCAATTTGACCCTATTGTTTTGGTGTATTTATAGGTCACTACAAATTAGGTTTGATGATTGTATTGAAAACCATCCTTTATGGTCGCCTTTATATTTTTTTCCTCCTTTGTGCATTTCTGTGGACATAGGCACATTATCAAATTACGCATATCTTGTGTCATGTGATACTTTTCTTGGTGCATATTTTTCCTTTGTTTTTCATTTCTCTCAAGTTGAGGAATAATTAGGTTAAATTCCCAACATATATTGATGAAACCAAATTAATTTTAAACTCTTTCTCTTAGTGGTTTGTAAGCCATACTTTTAGGAAGGTTAAATTTGCTAACCATGATATAGTTAAATGTGTTCTTTTGTTTGGTCTTGAGATAGAGAAGGGACTATCCCTCCCCTTGTAATTTGTTTCTAATTCTTTGCTTTCATTGAATATTACATGTTTACCTAGAAAAAAAAATCATTAAATACAATAGAATACACATTATTCAGTTTTTCTTTTTATTTGCTATTATTTAATACTACGTGTTGTGACTAGATATGCTGTTGTTGAGGAATTGGCAAGCCTAGGGGCGACCGTACATACATGCTCTCGAAATGAGGCCCAACTCAATGACTGTTTACATGAGTGGAAGATGAAGGGATTTCGAGTCACTGGTTCAGTCTGTGATGTGGTGTCTCGAACCCAACGAGAGGAGCTAATGAGCACAGTCTCCTACATGTTTAATGGCAAACTTAACATCCTTGTAAGTACTTTATTTCCTCTACATCACTGCGTTTTGCGTGGCATTTGAAAGTATACTCAAAAGATGATGAGTTGTAAATGATCATTTTACATTCTTTTCAATACTAAAATCTTTGATTCTATTTTTAGAAGATCAATCTTTGATCACCAATTTAAATGGCATTGGAATATTACTTGGTAAGAGCCACTTCATTTGTGATTTTGCAATTGATACATTCAATTTATAGTTAATCTAATATGGTTTTAGATAAACAATGTGGGAACAACCACATCGAAACCAACGTTGGAGTACACATCTGAAGATTTCTCATTTCTCATGTCTACCAATCTTGAATCTGCATATCACATTTGCCAACTTGCTTATCCACTTTTGAAAGCTTCGAAAGCAGGAAGCATTGTTTTCGTTTCTTCGGTTGCTGGTGTAGTAGCCATAAATACTGGAGTATCAATATATAGTGCAGCTAAAGGTAATTTCATAGTGCTATTTAACTTTTTATTGCAAGCTTATGGGTTATAAATTATAGTTGTGACATTGAATAATGCGATTAGCTTTTGTTTAATATTTATTTGAAGGAGCGGTGAATCAACTTGCGAAAAATTTGGCATGTGAGTGGGCAAAGGATAACATTAGGAGCAACTCTGTTGCACCATGGTATATCAGAACCCCCCTGACTGATAATGTAAGTGTGATAGTGCTTAGAGGTTGTTAAAATCTAGTCATTGTTGAATGTCTTAGGGTGATAATAAGACATAACGCATTTAGAGTAATGCATACTCTTAATAAACAACATTCGTAACAAATAATCCTGTTTTAATTTTTCATGTGCTAAGAAATGAGAACAATTTACTAAATTTATCCTTACCATAATATTCTAATATCCTGGCTCCTTCAGAGAGGTCATTATCTGAGTTAGGTTCCAACCTAAAAGGGAAGAACTTCATGAATCATGATAACCATGACAATTTATGTTGTCTTCTTTGTAGCATCTAAGCAATGAAAAATTAGTGGAGGCTATTATCTCTCAAACCCCTCTTGGACGTGTAGGAGAGCCAAAGGAGGTTTCTTCCTTGGTGGCATTCCTATGCCTACCTGCTGCTTCTTACATAACCGGTCAGACTGTTTGTGTTGATGGAGGGACAACTGTAAATGGCTTCAGCTTCCCATGAGTAGCAGAAAATGACGTTCAGACGCTCCTTATTGGAATATGTTTATGGTACTGCAAGGAAAAATAAATAAATATAGTTTGCTGGCTCTATCAGTAATTGGAAGAAAAGAATTGTTGCAAATGGGATGAACAAACCTCTCTCCTTGACAATTTCTAAAATTATTGTATATCTACCTAAATTGTTGTCTTGTATTCTTAAATTTATAAATGTAATGCACATATGTGTTGGAATATTTACGTGTGAGTCACTGGAAAAGCCAGGGAGGAGCCGGGGGGCTATGGCCCCCCTCACTTTTCAAATTTTCCATTTATAATATTGATAAAATGGGGAAAAAAAATATGAAAGTCTACAAAAATTAACTTATTGGCCCCCCTAGGATTTTGAGATTAGAAAAAATCCAAAAAAACAAATCAAATCAATTGGAACAACCCAATGAAATACAAAAAAGGAAGGTTCCATTTTTACTAAATTACTAAATTTAGTAAAAACTGGAACAACCCAATCAAATTACTAAATTTATTCTTCCTGCAATATTCTAATATATTGGCTCCTTCAAAGAGGTCATTATCTGAGTTAGGTTCCAACTTAAAAGGGAAGAACTTCATGAATCATGATAACAATGACAATTTATATTATCTTCTTTGCAGTATTTTAGCAATGAAAAATTTGTGGAGGCTATTATCTCTCAAACCCCTCTTGGACGTGTAGGAGAGCCAAAGGAGGTTTCTTCCTTGGTGGCATTCCTATGCCTACCTGCAACTTCTTACATAACCGGTCAGACTATTTGTGTTGACAGAGGGACAACTGTAAATGGCTTCAGCTTCCCATGACCAGCAAAAAATGACATTTAGACACTCCTTCTTGGAATATGTTTTTGGTATTGGAAGGAAAAATAAATAAATATAGTTTACTAATTCTGTCAGTACTTGGAAGAAAAGGATTGTTGCAAATGGGATGCACAAACCTCTCTCCTTGACATTTTCTAAAATTATTGTATATCTATCTAAATTGTTGTCTTGTATTCTTAAATTTATATATATAATGCATATATGTGTTGGAATATTTACATGTGAGTTACTGGAAGAACCAGGAAGGGGCCGGGAGGGCTATTGTCCCCCCTCACTTTTCAAATTTTCCATTTATAATATTGATAAAACAGGGAAAAAATGAAGTTGATAAAAATTAACTTGCCAACCCCCCTAAGATTTTGAGATTAGAAAAAATCCAAAAAACAAATCAAATCAACTAAAACAACCTAATGAAATACAAAAATCTATGACGAATTCCCAAATTAAACTCCATGCAAAAAACCCAAATCAACAATATAAGGAAAAAGAATTCCTTCCAAATTAGGATTCCTCTAGGACTCATCTAAATACGAAAAAGAACAAATATTTCTAATTTAAAAAAAAAAAAAAATCACTTACACCTTTGCCATTGTCTCCACACTACAACGTTTCGACACTTTGCTTCCACAGGTTACTATTTTGCCACCTCAACTCTGGCTAAGTCATGGCTGGACTCACGATGTGCCCAAAGGTAATTTTCTTTGTTGGTTTGTTTTAGCTCTTTTGGGTTTCTGTGGTTAGTTTAGGATTTTATGTTTAATTGTTTATGAGTACTTTATTCTCAAACTGTTTTACATGACATTGACACGTTGTTGATATTTGTAATATATTGATATATTTTATTATGTTTATTATATGCATAATATTAATGATTGGTCAGTAGCTAGCATCTTTTATGACATATAATTATTGGTGTTTTCAACACATACATTTAGATTTCAAATTCTCATCCTCCAACCATCGGATTGACAAATTATACAGAATCAATTATAAATTATTTTGGTATAACGCCAAAAAAATTAGATAAAACTTTAGAATTAATGTTAATTTATGAAACAGTTTTTCTTTTTTTTAGGCGTTCATTTGGGATGCACTTATTTTGCTGATATTGAAAACTTTTTGCTGAAAGTACTGTAAATAAAAGTAAAAGTTAGCTAAAATAATATAGTGAGACCCATAAATAGTACCAAAAAGTGCAGTGGGACCTATGAATAGTAGCAAAAATAAGTTAAATAGTAAAATAAGGTGGCAATAATAATTTTTGTCAAACGCACACTAGGTATGAAAGTTTTTTACATGCTTAGCTTAGCCTCTCCTAGGAAAAATTCCTAACTCCACTACTAGTGTGAGTAGTGTGATTGATTAAGTACTAAAGTCTGACATTAGATACTAATGAGAAGAATAAATGATTAATATAACATCATTGAAACCAAAACTCACAAGCTCAAGCCTTTTAGGTCAAAAGGTGTTCCTATATGTTATATTAATTACTAAGTTGGAGGCTCTCCAAGGTGTTCTTTCCCCAACAAGTGACATCAGAGCTTATGGTGGTGTGTAAGAAAAGTGGCTAGGTGTTTAACATCCCTTTCATAGATGGAGCGGGGACAAGGCAAGCCTAAATAAAGGCTCACACAAAAAATCTTGAAATAAGTCCCAATAAAAAGAGTATTATCAATGGTGTTAGACCTCGATGAGGTGTGAGGCTCCCATGGATGGGATGTGTGGGGTTTACACGTGGTTCCCATAGATAATGTGTTAAAGAAGGAAAAGCCCTTAAGCAAAGTGGAGCAAGGAAGATTCCCAATTTCCCATGTTCACTTACCCATGGTGGAGTAAAGGGTTCTACTATGTGTGTGTTGGTAACTTCTATAGTTGTGCTTTGGTAACTTCTATAGTTGTGCAAGAAAGACTCCCCATATTCACACCATCCATAGTTGAGTAAATGGAATGTTATTGGTGATGGTAATGCATGACAAACAAAACGATGATGGAATTTAGCTAGCCCAATGTGGGATGATTTCTTGAATTTCACTTGCAAAATTTAGCTGGACATGATGAATTTTTAGGCCTATGCTAATCCTCTAATTGGATTGTCGTTTAAACTTAACATTTAACAAAAGAAACAAGGACGGAATTACATAATCCCTTACCCCCCTCAAAAAATATTGAATAGTGATAAGTAACTTATATTTATTATTTATCAAAAGTTATTTAATATCTCATCAAAAAATTATGATAAGATTACTAATATATTATACAAATTTTATATAATCTCCACTCAAAATCGTAATTTTTGTGAAACTTAATAATACATGATAATTCTTTAGAGGTCTTTATACAATTATATTTAAGACATGCAACTAAATAAAATTCAATGTCAAATTCAACAAAAAAAATTTACTTAATTGACATGAGTAGTAAAATGTTGTGTGAGTTTTAGGCATTGTTATATGTATTTAATATGCTTAATTTTTCTAATTCTCTTTAGTAATCAAATTTTTACTTGTTCTTTGTTATGTTAATATTTGGAATAAGAAATGAGTGCAAAATCCCATGAAACATCAATTGAGAATTTCCAAAAACAAAAACATAGAAAGATATCAAAGATCCCGTATTTTAAAAGATTGATTGGAATAATACTTTTTTAAACGATTCTCTATCTGTGTATTTCTTTGTCATTTATGGATCAAATAATTGTTATATATGATAGTGTAGTGTATTCCACAAATTTGTAGGTATTGTAGCTGGTAAATGAAGTAAATTTTCGATGTAAAAATTCAAATGTTTTAGAAGCTAAAAGTAACAATGAATTCTCAATTTTAGTCCATATATTTTGAGATCAACAATGAATTCTCAATTTTATATGGAATATAGTATAAAAATCTACGAAATCGATTCAAGAATTTCCTGATAATATTAGTTTAGTCATCTTTTGTAAAGCATGAAAATTTTTATTAAACGCATATATACCTACATGTATATGCCTATATATGTGTGTGTGAGAGTGTGAGATTTTGAAATTCATCCAATTGCATTTTAGGACTACAGTTTCACAAAAGAAGTTCTTGATTCCGTTCTTGCTAATGAAGCAAAGCCCAAACCTAAAGGATATACAGACTTAGTGCCTGTTTTGTTCAGCATTTTTTTCTTTCAAAAATAACAATTACAAGGAGCTGAACCAAACTCACCTTAAGACATGATGTTGGAGGACCCCTTGCAATTCACAAAACCACATGGAAGGAAAGCTTTGCATTTTATCCTCTCTTTTTTTCCCTCCCATTGGCAAGATAATTAGATCAGGAGGGTTACAAATTTACCTCTCACCCTCATTCAGTTCACTTTGGATTGAATTTAAAATGCCACTTTTACAAAACAGAAGAACACACAACACAGAAGAGAACATATGGAAATGTCTCATTTAAAAATCATAAGGAGATTGATGTTTATTGTCAGTCATGTTTTGGGAGGAAGCCACTCACTGCCACCCCTCCATCCACACAAATAATCTGCCCGGTTATGCAAGAGGATGCAGGTAGGCAAAGGAATGCCACAAGGGACGAAACCTCCTTTGGCTCTCCAGGGCGTCCAAAAGGAGTTCTTGCGTTTACCGATTTCAAAAATTGCTCATCATTGAGAGTCTGCAATAGTCACGAGAAGTCGCATAAAGGACTTATTTCATATCATGTAAATGAATACGGAATTCAGCTACATCCTAACTTCTTCAAAAAATGTTTTTGAGAATTATAGCCTAGGAGTTCCATTTCTATTTCAGGTGTAAATGTCGTGCACCGTTGCATGCTTGCACACGCACGCCCACACATTTCTGTTATCTTTTAACTCTACATGTGGCCCAAATAAATAGAACATGATAAAGATTAACTGCACACAGAACAGTGAAAAACACATTCAACGAACGCACAAGCATGGTGAAAGGGCGCTACAGTCTTAAAGCATTCACATCAGTCCGTTTAAAATTTTCGTCTATTTTACACTAAAATCCTACTTTTTCTATTTTACACCACCACATTTTCAAAATAACCACATCAGTTCATTTATTTTACACATCTATTCTAATTAAATAATATTATTTATTATTATTTTTTTATTATTTATTAAAACGCACTCAACCACACCGGTTATACCTTTATTCTTTTTCAGCTCTCTCAATCTCAAGATTCTCAAAAAAAAATTCTCTCAATCTCACCCGTTCCTCTCCTTCCGTCATTCTCTCCCTCACAGCCGCCTCACCCAGCTCGCCGTCGCCGCCGATCTAGCTCGCCGACTCACCCAGCTCGTCGACTCACCCAGCTCACCGACTCAGCCCTCCACCGATTCGGCCTCCCTCTTTTTTTCGCCGACTCAGCCCACCCCTAACCGACGACCCTTCGCCTCCCACCCCCAACCGACGACAGCAATGGAAGACCCGACGGCAGCAGATCGGGCGGCAGCAGATCGGGCGGCTCTGTTGGGCATTTTACTTGAGTTTTCCGTTGGGTATGGCTTGGGCTGGGTTTTCCGATAGGTTTGGACCGTTTTTGGGTTGGGTTTACCGGTGAATTTTGATTTATTTTGAGTTGGGTTTTCAGTGGGTTTGTTTTGATTTTGAGTTGGATTTTTCAATTGCTTTTCCATTGATTTTGGGTTAATTTTATGTTGATTTTCGGTTAATTTTCTGTTGATTTTGGGTTAATTCTCTGTGCTAAGTTGTGGTGTTTAGTGGTGGCGCTGGGTTGGTTATTCTGGCGCGCTGGGTTGTTGTAATGGTTGGGGAAGAGAAACAGTCTGATTGATGAGAGAGAAAAAAAGAGTAAAAAAATCGTCTAAAAGTGAACAGTAGCCGTGTATATTTACACGGCTACTGTTCATTTACACGGCTGGGTGTATAATTTGCACATCTTTGCACCCACTGGTGTGGGTGATTTTTTGATCAAAATGTGTAAAAAGTGTTGTTTTTTGCATTTTACATGAGTATTCATGGGCTGATGTGAATGCTCTTACAGCTTCAACTAAGGGGGTTCTGATAAACTAAGGTGCTACACAATTACACCTAATATTGTCTTTTCCCCACTCGCATGCCAAATCTTCAGTTAGTTGGTGTATTGCTCCTGCATAGAGAGAAAAAAAGAGACTAGAGTCAGAATTTAAAAGTTTACAAATCTATAAGATTTGAATAATATGCACATTGTTTTAACAGATCAAATCGAAAAAATAAAAATTTAAATTACATAAGTAAATTACCTTTACTTGCACCATAAATAGATCCAACATTTAGTGCCACCACACCAGCAATAGAAGAAACACAAACAATGCTTCCTACTCCTGATGCTTTCAAAAGAGGATGTGCCAGCTGGCATAAACGGTAAGCAGATTCAAGATTGGTAGTTATAACAGTAGAGAATTCTTCAGCTGTGTAATCTACAGTCGGTTTCCAGATGTTTGTCCCCACATTGTTTATCTAGGATAAAAAATTTAGTTAGAACAGAATTTAAAGGTTCACAAGAAGGAAAGCCATTCCAAGAGTAGTTGTGAACATTTCTATAAGAAAAATTGGTATGAGAAACTCCTTTGGAAGATTCACAAATATGAAGTTTTCTAAATTTAATGCAACTAGCTAAGCAAGAAACTATCCTGCTCCTGGGTTCAGGCTACCAGAATTAGGATGTAAAGAATGATTGAAGATATGCATTGCAATTTGTTTAACCAGAACGCTGGATGGTCCTTTTTTCTTCTCAAACTAAAAACAATGATATTGATGGTATGGTAAATGCTTTTATTTTATTGGTAAGTTAGGCACATACCCAATGACTATGAATATTGAACCCACGACCTTACCCTCCACCTAGCACTTGAAAAGGGAGGAGCTGCCAGTTGAGCTAGAGCACATTGGTGATGGTATAGTGGAGGCTGGTTAAACAATTATTTATAAATATGATGTTCAAATACGCAAAGCCATATACAAGGTACAAATTTGGGGAAGCCCAAATAACATAACATAGAACAATTATTTTAGTAAATGCATAAATGTCACACGCAACATACCAGGCTCCCACCTTTGCGAGATCTAAGGAGGTCAATGGTAGGCAACTTTACCCCCAATTTTAGCAAGAACATAACAGAGGAAACTACAATTTGATGCTAATTCACATTAGACTCCACTATGTTCTAATGTGGCAAGTGATGATTTTGATGTCTAAACTATCTTTAAATATTGTTATAGATAAGCTCAATTTTATTTTAATTTTTTTTAATATTGGTTTTTATTTCACCTAAAAAGCGGCACAGTTCAAGCTAGAAAGCTACAGGAAAAAAGTTTCCAATCTTTCAGAAAGTAACTTCCTTATGATCCACAACTCAATCTCTTCAACCAGTTCCAAGAATTATCTACTCCCTAAACCTCATTTCCAGTTACAATCTCCGAAAATTGGTATAGTTAAGCTCAATTTATTGGTCTTTTCTTTTTTGGGCTGAATGTTGGGTTTTTATTGTACATAAGAGGCTGCTAAGTCCAAGCTAGAAAGCTACAGGAAAAGGATTTCTCATCTTTCAGAAAAGTAACTTCATTATCATCTGGGAATCCCTCCCTATAACCAGCTGCCAGAATTATCTACTCACTTAAAATCCTCAAGTCTGGTAATTCGTTTGTTTCATCACAAAATGACTAGTTTTCTTGTGTTGCTGCAACTCTGAAAATGATCCAAATAACATTTTATGTCATTTACCCCGCACAGAAAATTATTAATATTTCATTTAGGCACAGTGGTGATGGAGGTGGTGGTGACAGCAGAAGAGGTGGTGCAACAATGATGGTAGTGGCAGAGGTGTCAGCAGCGACAGTGTGATGGCAATGGCAGTGGTGATGGTGGTGTTGGTCACACAAAGGAATGGAATAGGAGAGGGTACAATGGAATGGCAAAAAAAAAAAAACATTTAACAATATCTGGAACCTAATTTCTGTTGCAATCCCATTTTTGTCTGTCACAGTTGTCCAGAATGATTGCACTTAATGAATTCCATCGATAACCTCACTTCTATTCCAGTCCCACAACAGCAGTAATGATTCATTGTTACATTACAATCTTGTGATGCTAAAATTGCTATGTAGAATGCAATGAATTAAACTAAACGCATCCAAAAAAATAAATAAATAAACTGAACTGAATTGAGATTTACAAGTATATTAAGTCTCGTGCTAAACACTGAGGATACTGTGTCCATCAGCTTCACTCATTCACCTTGAGACATTACATCACAAACTGAACCTGTGAGTTGGAAACCCTTCATCTCCCAATCATGTAAGCATGCATTGAGATTGGCTTCATTCCTTGGGCATGAATGAACTCTTGCACCTTGCCCTGCCAATTCCTCCGCAACAGCATGCCTGACATAATTACAAAACATTGCAATAAATAGCCTCTACTAGTTTTTATAAGATTAGTACTCTCTAGCCACAGGCCCCATAGAAGCAGAGTTGTTTAAAAATGAACAACCATGAAGCAATTAGCTTGAGAGAGAGAGAGAGAGAGAGAGAGAGAGAGAGACCCAATTCCTAGTGTTCCACCAGTAACAAGAGCAGTCATTCCCAGAAGTGACCATCTATCATCTCTGCACCTACTCCCTGCCTGCACCATGTTATCCCCCATCTTAATCTCTCCTTGATCTATTGATTTCATTGTACTTCCAGTAGCTCAAATGAGTAATATAGTAATGATTACAATGGTTTCTCCCCCTCCATTGATCTGAAATATACCTAAGAAATTCAGCCTAGTGCAATTACTCAAAACAGGAAAAAACAAGAAGTTAGATAAAAACAATAAATACAAAAGTTTTAGCGTAAGCCCAAAAAAGGTCAGAAGGAGATAGCTAGGTATATATTAATTTAAATTGCTGCTGTACCTTCCCTCCAAGCATTTCAAGTGATTGTTAACTTAGAAAGTTTGCTCTCAAGTGCTTGAAGTTTTCTGCAACTCCTATGTGCGTCTAAATATATAAAAGGTCAGAAGGAGTTAGCTAGGTATATATTAATTTAAATTGTTGATGTACCTCCCTCAGCATTCAAGTGATTGTTAACTTAGAAAGTGTGTATATATATGATCTTCTTTATAGTAATACACAAAAAGAAAATTCTTCAACTAGCAGATCTAATGTTACAATTTCTTCTCTCTTGTCAGTTCGAATCATTTCATGATTACAAAAATATTGTAATAAAACAAATGGTAAAGGTCAAAGAGTAATATAGCTGGCTTAAATGCCATTAGAATGACAGAAAAAGAAATTTTACTTTTAAATATACAAAGAACAATAATTAGGAAGAAAAAAATAAGTTCAAATGCAGAACTACGAAAGACAAGCATGGGAGTTATGTCATTTATAGTGGAGGTTAGATTGAATGGGGTCAAAGTATAGCAAGAGCAGATGAGGAATAAGGCTAAGTTGCCACTTCTAGTCATGTCTTGGGTAGAAACCATTTACACACATCCCTCCGTCAACACAAACAATCTGCCCAGTGATTTAGGATGATGCAGGTAAGCAAAGGAATGCCACTAGGGAAGAGACCTCCTTTGGATCTCCAAGACGCTGAAGAGGAGTTCGAGAATACACCTCTTCTAGGTATTCTTTGTTGCTGAGCACCTACAACAAATAAAGACTCATGGTCAACTTTGACTTGTTGTACTGAGCCTTTATAACTGCTATACGTCAATTAGCGCAAATACTAATGTTTTAAACTTTGAATTTACTAAGGTGCAGGTGCCTTGCATGATGACAGCAAAGCTTAAGTATTGAACATAATTTTTAAATGTGGAGACTAGCAGAGCAAATTCTGTTTGGTAACCTAGAACTTTATTAACACAGTAGAGCTTATGTAGCAATTCATAATTATTTAAGCAAATCTAATAAGAAACGCTTCTTTTCAATTATATTTCACTCCCCTAAAATGATTGTAGTCAGGGGGGGTGTTTGAGTCAGTGGATGGGTGCGGGAGTGTGGGGAATAACGTCCATGAAGAATGAAGGCAACGGCCCTTGCCACCATGATGTTGCACACCATTAATGGTCACATAACAATCTGGAGTTTACCTGCTCCACCATTGAGGTTCTGATGTACCAAGGTGCAACAGCATTGCTTCTTATATTGTCTTTCGCCCACTCACAAGCCAAAGTTTTAGTAAGTTGATTAATTGCTCCTAGAATCACAAATAAACAAAATTTCTTTATAAGCTTCTTGAGTTCAAAATTCATAGGAAAATGGATACATTCATCTGATAGGTAAATTACCTTTGTTTGCTCCCTGAACAGACATAGACTTCAGTGAAACAAAACCCGATACAGAGGAGGTGAATACAATGCTTCCCACTGCTGATGCTTTGAGAAGCGGATAAGCAAGTTGAGAAATATGGAAAACAGATTCAAAATTGGTTGCCATGAGAGTAGAAAATTCAGCAGCAGTGAAATCCACTACTGGTTTCCGTATGTTTCTCCCGACATTATTTATCTACGGATCAAAAACAAGCCAGTCATCCAGTTCAGTAATGCGAGAAATTATTCTTTGTTTTAAGAGCATTCGCAGGACTCTTCACAAATTTATTACTGTCTATTTTATATAATTATTTTTAAAAACACTCGTAGACTATTTATTCTAAAAATTTATTCTAATAAAATATTTATTCTTCTATAATTTTTTATTATTTTCTTCACACAACCACCCCTCCCCCTCCCCCTCTTAGTTGCTCCTTATTTCTTTCCCACTCTCTCCCTATTTTGACTAAGAACGATAGCAGGGTATTTTTGTCTTTCAACTCAGCAGGTGTCACATGAGATATGTGTAACTTGGCTTTCTATCAAACTTAATTGGCAAATAAAAAGTGGGGTGTTAAGTGTTACATGAGCAATAGTTTAGAGGGTAAGTATACATTCTTATAGTTTAAATAGGTAAGCGTAAATTCTCATAATTTAGGAGGATAAAGTATAATTTTCCAAAAAACTCTCCAATCTAATTATCTAACCTATGCATACCCCTAGTTTTAGTAACTACTCCCTTAATCTCACTTTGTTTGTCCTCTATTCTATTTTGAGATGTCCGAAAATATTGTCCTGTTTCAAAAAATAAAAACTATTAGTTTACTAATGTTTCTATTATACCCCTACTTTATTTTCAAAATTATTTGAAAAGAAAACTAACTAATATTTTTTTAAAAAAAATCAATCTAATTAGGGTACCTTTTTAGTTGTCTCATTAAGAATAACTTTAAAAAAAATAAAATAAAACTGATAAACTTATTTAAGGGTAGTTTTGTAAACTTATACATTTTTATAAGGCAAACAAAACAATAAATGATGCACCCTTAAAAAGTTTGACTTTTCAAACAGGACAAACAAAGTGGGACAAAGGAAATACATTATTCCTTCAATGACTCATTTTCTTGGTTGCCAAATACCAACAACCAAATTGACCCGAACCTAGCTGAATCAGGAAGCTGATTTGTTTTTACTTTGTTTCAAATACAAAGTATGGGTTTGAATCCTTCATCAAACTAGAATATATATTACAAGATCTAGAACCCCCAACAAATTAAGTCAACTTATCTTGGTACTCAAAAGTTGGGAAAAATTACACTTTACCACTTTAAACTATGCATCAAACTATGCATCAAATTATGCTTTTCACCCTAAACTATCACACTTTGCACCCCCAGTGTTACTTTTGCTATTATTTTTGATAGAATGCTACTGCATGTGACAAGCACATACATTTGGCTTAGGTGGAACAAAAGTAAAAGACTGAAACACCCTTCTTTAAAATCAATTAAAACAAAAATCAATTTTTTCCACATTTGAATTTGAGGAAGAGGCTGGCATGCACGTGAGACAAGGAGAGAGATTTGAAAAAAATTGACTTTTGTTTTAATTGATTTTGAAAAGTGGTGTTTCGATCTTTTAAGTTTATTCTACCTAAAAAAAAAGCATGTGCTTGTCACATGCAGTAGCATTCCGTCAAACATAACTGGAAAAGTAACACCAGGGTGCAAAATGTGATAGTTTAGGGTGCAAAGTGTGCATTCAAATAGTTTAAGATGAAAAGTATAATTTGGTGCATAATTTAATGTGGTAAAGTGTAATTCCCTCAAAAGTTAACATCTTTTTGAGATGTTGGAATTATAGATTATTGCAAACAACATAGGGGCGGCGCAACATCGTAGTTAGGGGATTCAAATGAACCCCCTGACCTGAAATTTATATATATATATATATATATATATATTATTTTTATAAAAAATTGTTTTGAACCCCCTGCAATAAAAATTTGTACACCCCCACCTTCAAACCTGACCCTTTTTTTTAAGCCCAGCTTAAACTCTTGAAAAAAGAAATTCCAATAGAAAATTTTGGTCTTTTATCTCATAAATAAAAAGCCCATGAATTTAAAATTTTGGAAAAAAAATTAAAAAAAAGGCCAAATAAAACCTAAGAATTTGTCATTGCATAGCCTCCAAAATCTCCCACTCTCCTTCTTCACTCTCCAAACACAAAGGAAAAATGCTGCCTCTGCTTCACACACACAAAATTTACTGCTGCATAGCGCCATGATCTGCTGCCACTTGGATTGTCCCTAATCTCAGTAATCTGTTGTGGTTGCCACTTAATCGCCACTGTGTAGCCCCATGATCTGCCACCACCTGGATTGTCCCTAATCTGCCATTGCTGCCACTTAATCATCGCTTAATCTGCTCCTGCTTGATCTAGTTTTTAGCTCTCTCTTTCTCTTTTTCATTCACTATGAGTGAGTGTGTGTGTGTGTGTGTGTGTGTGTGTGTGTGTTTTGACTCTCTATGTTCTTAATCACCGCCTCCATCTGTGTGTGTGTGTGTGTGTGTGTGTGTGTGTGTGTGTCTTTGACTCTTTGTGTTCTTATTTTTTGCTTTTTCTTTGTCTCTCTGTTGATGTGTCTTCTTCGAAGTTCCATCTCTCACTCACATGTCCTGCCATATATATGACCGTGTGTGTGGGCCTGGGGGGAGGGGGGTGGGGGGGGTGTTTAATGGGTTATACTGTTTTGATTTTTAAATTGAGTTTTGAGTCATTGGCAATAGTTTTTTTTTTTTTTTTTTTTTTTTTCTGTGTAGTAACCTGTTACTGTAAGTGTTTGTATTGTTTTGATATAAAGTTTTGAGTTTTGAGTTTGTCTTTTGTACTTTGACTATTTGACTAAATTTGTGAATTGTGAGAGGTTGTTGGCTATGTGAGTAGGTCAATACATTAAATATATTTAAAAATATAAAATATTTAAAGAATTGTAAACTTATAAATTAAATAATTGCAAAAAAAATCACTTAACAACAATAATTAATATGTTTATCATATTAGAAAAAAATATATATCAAATGAACTTCTAGTTTATTTTTTATTATTTTGCTAGTACTGTCGATAAATTTGTAATAAGGAAACCCCATAGGCTGCAAGATTTATCTCCTACCCAAGATTTATCTCTTACTTAAGATTCATCTTCTAAGCATGGTTGTGTCGATGTGAAAAATCTTCCTTAGGACCCTGGGAAATAAAAAAAGATTTCATTTTATCATCCTAATGATCGAGATGAAATAAGAAGATATTATTTACAAAAAACACCTTGTCAACCTCATGAACACCATTTTCCTTAAACAAAAATTGGTGGACTTATGCGTCAATTTAATCCTAAATGGTTTAAAGAGTATGGAAGTTGGTTGGAATATAGTATTGAAAAGGATGCTACATATTGTTTATATTGTTATCTATTTAGACAAGATGTTGGTATGCAATCTAGAGGTTACAATTTTGTGACAAGGGGATTCAATAGTTGGAATAAGAAAGAAAAGCTAGACCTACATGTTGGAGGTGTTAATAGTGGCCATAACCAAGCTCTTGAGAATGGTGAAAATCTAATGAAGCAAAATCAACACATTCAAATTGTTTTTGTTAAGTAGTCAAATCAAGATAAGATTGCATATCGGACTCAATTAAATGCCATAGTTGATTGCATAAGATTCCTTTTGCATCGGGGATTAGCTTTTCGTGATCATGATAAATCTAATAATTCAAGTGATAAAGGAAATTTTCTTGAGCTTCTACAATTTTTGGTAGATCGTAATGATGTTATTAATGAAGTGTTGCAGAAAACTCCAAAAAATAGCTAGCTAACCCATCTTAATATTCAAAAAGACATTGTGAATGCAGCTGGATAAAAAACTACCAATGCCATCATTGAAGATCTTGACAATGGGTTCTTTTCAATTTTAGTTAATGAGTCTCGTGATATCTCAATAAAAGAACAAATGGTTGTTGTTTTTGCGTTATGTGGACAAAAAGGGAATTGTTACAGAGCGATTTCTTAGTATTGTACATGTAGCATTTGCTTTATCTCTAAAAGTTGCAATCGCATTTTTATTTTGTAAATATGTATTAAGTTTATCAAGACTATGTGGGCAAGGTTATGATGGGGCCAGTAACGTGCAAGGTGAATTCAATGGTCTCAAAACTTTAATTCTGAAGGAGGAAAAAATCAGTATTTTGTGTCCATTTCTTTGCTCATTAACTTATGTTGACTCTTGTAACTGTTGCTAACAAGCATATTGATATTGCAGAATTTTTTTAGCTTGGTTAGTAAAATAGTAACTATTGTTGGAGCCCCTTGTAAAAGACTAGAATTTTTATGAAATGCACAACCTGCCAAAATTACAAAAGCATTGAACTTAAGTGAACTTGAAAGTGGGCAAGGTTCAAACCAAGAGACAAGTCTTAGATGTGCTGGTGATACATGTTGGGGATCACATTATAGGACAATCCTCACCTTGATTTTGGTGTTCTCTTCTACAGTTGATGTACTTGAGATGATTCAAAAGAATAGCCTACTCTCTGAGCAAAAAGTTGAAGCTTGATCTATTTTAAGGTTAATTCTATCTTTTGAATTTTCTTTTGTTTTACACTTGATGAAAAATATTTTGGGGATCACAAATAAGTTGTCAATAGCATTGCAAAAGAAAAATCAAGATATTGTAAATGCTATGAAACCTATCAAAGTGTCTAAGCAACGATTGTAGATAATGAGAGACGATGAATTGGAAGCTCTATTGACTGAAGTACACTCATTTTGTAGCAAGCATGATATTTCTATCTTGAACATGGATGAAATATTTGTAGTTAGTGTGAAGCCACGATGCAATAACCCACAAATTACAAATTTACATCACTATCATATTGATCTATTCTTTGAAGTCATAGATTTATAACTTCAAGAGCTTAACATTCATTTTCTAGAGATGACTAATGAGATGCTTCTTTGTATGGTGTGCTTGAATCCAAGAGATTCATTTTTGGCTTTTGATATAAAAAAATTGACCTGTCTTGCAAAGTCCTGTCCATCTAATTTTTTTAAGACAGATGTATTGGCACTTGATAATCTGCTTTAGACTTAATTTGTTGATATGCGCTCGAATGATGAGTTTTTAAAGCTTAAAGGAATTGGGAACCTAGCTAGAAAGATGGTGGAGACAAATAAGAATGTTATATAATCATTAGTACATTTGCTTCTGAAGTTAGTTTTGACCCTTCCAGTTGCGACTACAATAGTGGAAAGAAGTTTTTCAGCAATGAAATATATCAAGAATGAACTATGCAATCGAATGGGAGATTAGTGGATGAATAATTGTTTGACTGTGTACATTGAAAAAGATATAGCTTGTAGGATTGATAATAAATCTATTATGAAAAGGTTTCAAAATATGAAACCTTGTAAAAGACAATTGTAGAATTTCATGTATTTTTTTTTTTTTTTTTGGTGATATTGATATATTCAAGTCTCTTTTGTCTTAGATTTTATATAATTTATGTTTTTTATTGACTCCCCTAGACAAAAATCCTGCAGCCGCCCCTGGTCACTATTTGAGATGACCATGATGCCCAGTTCGTTTGTTTCTCTTGATGCCACAAACTCCTGATAGGTTTGCTTTATCATATTGGTGTTGGTGTTCTACTTCTACATGCAATATATACCACTTTAAATGTAACTCATTCGGAGAAGGGAAAAATAGTAGTTGCAGCAAACATTGTAGCGAGTCTAGTGACAAAGAAAATCCACCATAAGACTTTTGTTATTTATTATTATTTTTGTGTAATTTTCAGAAATTTAGGGTTAGGGTATTTATTTTCTTGATTTAAATGTCCATTTAATGTTCTCTGACTAAATTAGAATCCAATTATAGTAGGATATCAATTAGAATATGTTTTAGAATATATTCTCTTGGCAGTCAAGTTTTACGGAGTCTTTAAATTGGCCTCTAATCCTGCAAACAAATTTTAAGTTCAATCTTCAAATTTATAAAAATATAGACTTAGTTTCTCTTTTTCTCTAGTGGATTCTAGATTATTTATCCTTGTGAATTCAAGAAACTTTCATGGATTCAATGATAATTTTTTGAAATAGACTTTTATTGCTTCTTATGGTTTCTGCCATGCGTCATTTGATATCAAAGTCTTATCCTTACCCTAGTTTGGTAATTAACATACCAATGGTAGCAATTTCGGTGAAGACAATCACAAAAGATTCCTTACAAGGGACATATTCCTTCAATTTTATCGGGTAATAGATCGACTTTAGTTAAATCAACCAATTACCCAAGTTGATTAACATATTAGTCCAAATTACATACAAATCCAATTAAGGCATAATCAAATAACCAAACTAAATTAAGTATAACAGAAAATAAGTTTGAAATGGTGATCTGATCACGATAGGGAAAATTCTCATAGGCAAAACCCTACAAGTGAATTTTAGGTCATCACTTTTGAAAAATCAACTAACAAGAATAAAGATTACAAGTATAATGAATCTCACCATATCCTGAAATACTTACTTACAGTAGAACCTACTAATCTATGACGAAGCTCAACTCCAATCCCCAAGTGGACTACTTCTTGTAACAAATTTCTCTTTTACACAAATCTCCTATTTGTGACTAATAGCACAACAACCTTTTTGATAGTTGTAGAATTGCAGTGTTCTTCAAATCACAACTTTGATGAACTAGTGGAAGCTTGGTACAAAAATCTAGGTGCACAAACATTGTAGCAACTTTTATGCGTGTGTCTCTCTATCTCTATGATGTCAACAACCATAAAATGTCTTTCATAAATTTTGGAACTATAGTGCACGAATCCCAAAAACGCCAAGTCATTGTGGGTTGAAACAGAAAATTACTATTCAATTTTCCTAAGGTTCGATAGATCGAAAGGTGTTGAGACAGGTATCAAGAATCATTTATTCTCAATAAATCAATAGGTATTAAGCCAGGTATTGAGGCTTGTAGTTTTAGCTTTTATTAAGCAGTTTTATGTCTTTAATAATACCACTTGTAAATCACTTGTTAACCAATTGTTGTACTTCTTGAACACCTTAAAAACTAAGACTAAAATACATAAAAAATGTGTTTTGAACTCAAAAATGTAAATACATAAAAATATGACCCTTACAAATTTCAACTGACTCCTAACATGGACTTTGAAAAACTCGATAGCTCTTTTCTGGATAAGGTTAAAAAATAATAATAATAATAACATGTTGTTCGCTATACTAATGAGAACAACAAAAAGCAAAGTCAATTCGGGTCTTGATGGTAGAGAAAAGCATTTGTTGGAAGGACAGATTCCTTTTTTCCATTTTACTCATAATGTGTTCTATTGTAAGCTTTGTCCTCCAATGTTTAAATGGGGCTCTTGTCTCAAGGATCTTGGTCAATTCGATTGAGACAACCAAGCCTAAGACTCAAATAACATCCTTCCGACTAAGCAATGACTAAGAGCCGGGGGAATTAATATTGAGGATCAATGTGACCTATGTGGGATGAATGAATCCTCAGGGCATACTTTGTGGGGATGCAAACTTGCTGCTGAGGTTTGGGGTGATTCAAGACTAAAGCTACCAGCAGTGCTCAACCAGCCACAGGAGTTCCTCTAAATAATTTGGGAAGTGAGGGAGAGGAAACCTGACACTAATTGGGACTTTTTTGCAGTCACAGCTTGGAGTATTTGGAACCACAGAAATGCTGTTAGGCATGGGGGGAAGCACAAGGATGCAGGTAGAATTCACTAAAGAAATAGCTGAGTACATGAAGGAAGGTAGGCAGGAACTTCACAACACTGGTAAGCTTCCTAAACCCACCAATTCCCATTGGTCTCCCCCTAGTTGTGGTTGGTATAAAATAAATGTGGATGGGGCAGTTTTTAGGGGGCCGAATGTTGCGAGGTGGGGGTGGTTATAAGGAATGACAGGGGATTGCTGATGGGAGCTATGAGCAAGCGGGTTGGGCTACCATTGAAGGCATTGGAAACAGAGGCCTTGGCAGTACAGGAAGGCATTCAGCTAGCTTGGGATCTGGGTTTGAGGGAAATTATGGTTAAAAGTGACGCCCAAGTGGTAATCTCGGCCTTGCAAAATCCTGTGACTTGTCTGTGGTCCATCCAGAAAGTGATTGAAGGGTCCTTACTTAACCTTAGCTGTTTTAAGGCCTTGTCTGCAGCACACATGAACAGGAAAGGAAATGTTGCAGCTCACATGATGGCTAGAATGGCCAAATCAGTAGAAGATTGTAAAATATGGGTGGAAGATACTCCACCCATTTTAGTTGACCAAGTGCTCAAAGATGTATCCAATTTGAATCAAGTTTCGGTCTAGTGAAAGTTATCTAAGTTTCTGATAAAAAAAGAAAAAGAAAAAGAAAAAATATATGTAAAATGTGTTTTGAACTCAAATATGCTAACACATAAGAATATAATCTTTACAAATTTCAATGTGACACTTAGCAAGTATTATGTGACATAGCACTTACAAATATTCTTGCTAGGATGGTATTGTTGGAAACCATTCAAAATAATAGAAACCATAAGTATGGAAACAATAGGAATAACTGTCATGGAGACATAAATCATAGACAACTTATTGGTAAGCATGTTTCCTCTTATTAGAGTGATTATGGGCCTTATAAATATAAAAGGATTGTAACTTTTAATGGTTGTTTTTATAAAAAAGATTTTTTCGATTGGTTACTTGATCTTAGAGGATTTACTTACTATATGAATATTCCGGATGAGAGAAATGCTACATTTGTTTTGTATAAACACTATATGGGTATGCCTTAATATGGTGGGAAAGGTACAGTTTATATAAAATCGAAGTACAAAATAGATTCTTGGTTAGGCATTTTTGGAATCAAAATTGTAGCTTGACCTGAATGATTAGTCCATTGCTAATGTTTCTACAAGTGAGAATTATATTTTCCAAAATTCATTGTAATTAAGATGTTTGTAGGAATTGTTTCATTTTCATAATTCCACTACAAAAAACTCGTCTTGTTCCAGCATTTTTTTCCCGGCGCTTTTAAAAACCGCTGTAATAGATAAGCTTGTATCAGCGCTTCTTGAAATAAGATATTCACGAGAATTTTAATTTTCATAAAAAGAGGGGAAAAAAAAATCAAACAACAACCAAAGGCCTAAACTCAATTAGTATAAGTTCAACTATGTTATATTAACTACTCATTTTGCACATTATTATTGATCAATGTGGAATTTCATTTACACATATACACCCAACAACTTCCTGGTGTTTTCAACATCAATTGTTGCACTCAACATCAAGTTACAAGTATGAGCTCATATATGTTGTCCCATACATTCCCTCGTTTGTACTAAACAAAACACATTTGTAGAATATTGGTGTGTGTGTGTACATATATAACAAATAGATAGCATTTAATACGAAAATTAGAGTTTCTTAAAAATATAAGTAGGGAAGATGATACAAAGTTTAAAGATCAGGCTCAAAGACAATCCAATGAAGCATAGACAGCAGTAGGGATATACATATATATATATATATATATATATAGGATCCAGTTAATGTGTACCCTAAAAGCACAGATTAAGCCATTCATTTTTGGAAACATTTTATAAGAAATTGAAAAAACTGTAAAACTTTTTCAATTTCCGATAAAACTTTTTCTAAAAATAATATACTATTGGGTGCCTTAGAGCAAGCATTAATAAAATCCATATCTATATATGGCATCAAATTGTTGCCCGGCCTTCAATCACGATTTGGGTTAAAGCCGTTGACAGTCATTCCACCATCAACGCAAAAAATCTGGCCAGTGGTATAAGATGATGCTGGCATGCACAGGAATGCTACCAAAGATGAGACCTCCTCTACTTCTCCTATGCGCTTCAATGGAGCGCGAGAAATGACCTCTTCCTTATATTCTGTATCCTCGAGCACCTGAGAAGAAAGAAGACATAATAAGTTGCCAAAAGGACAATGTGGATCATATAAAAGTGTGTTCCTTAGGTGGGATCTCATAAGTCCCACAGATCACAGATGCCAAACTACCAGTCTTAGGGGAAATTATGCCGTATTCTATGTATTACACCGTCATCTCAGGTAAAGTGTGCGGTGTGCCAACACTTATATGAAAGGAGTGTACAATACATTGGATGCACCGCATAAATCAAATGGTAAAACATTTCATTTAATTTTAACATTTCATTTATATGTGATGTGATTTCCTACTACAGTTATGAAGTTATGTGGTACATCCAATGTATTGTACCCTCCTTTCATGTAAGTGTCGGCACACCGCACACTTTACATGACTAGCTAGTTTAAATATAATCTATTTCAAACTTGAAGTTGAAATGAAACATTTAAAAGTTTAAGGTTTAAATAAGAGATACCCAAAACTTAAAGTTTGCCCAAAAAGGATTATCTGGTATAGGGAGTCTAGAGTTTAGAGAATGTATAGAAAATAAATAATATCACTATCGCCTTATTATTTTAAGCAAAAAACCAACATGATCAAGTTAATCAAATTCAGTATTATGTTGGATAAAACTTAGATACAGTTTCATAGGTGTTGCAACTTAAGTTTCTCAATTAAATTCAACAATGGCATTCCAAAAAAAAAAAAAAATCAACAATATGAACGCATTGATCAATTAATGCAGTAAAAATAATATTATCTTTTCTGAAGACAATTAAATTCGACTATATGGTTCATTGTTTAATGCATCTAGATGGTCAAATTTAATTACAAAAATAAATTATATTACTTAAGGAATTATACCTGAGTTTTGTTCTTATGTTATTACATTATTTAATAGACCATCTTGGGTATCACTAATTCAAGCAAAATATTCAAATCATAGTTTTAAAAACTGATCTAGCTGGTTCAATTGAGAAGATTGAATTTCATATATCTCTTATTCGATAACAAGCAATATTTTACCAATTGAGCTAACATGGTATAACACTTAATAATGATAATAACAACAATGATAACTTTATTGCACACAGGGTGTGTGTGTTTTAAATCCATACCTTCAGTGATTCTCTCAAAATATAAATAAAAAAGCTAAAAACACTAATGAAGAAAATAGTCTCCAAAGCTACATGGATGAGGGACAACTCACTAGGATGTTAAGCATTCAATTAAATACAGAGGAGACAGACTCTATTAGCTTCTCCCTTTGGGCTTTAGACGATACATCACAGACTGAACCAGTAACCACAAACCCTTTACCTTCCCAAGCCTTTGAGCAACCATTAAGCACAGCTTCATTTCGAGAACAAGTATGTACTCTTGCGCCTAGTTTGGCCAGCTCCTCCACAATAGCGTACCTGAACAAAATCAAAAAGATTTTGGTACTTGACTGTTTAATTTAGACCCTTTGAAGTGGAACATGGAGAGAGAGAGAGAGAGAGAATAACCCGGTTCCTTTGGTTCCACTAGTTACAAGAGCGCTCATTCCCTTAAGTGACCATCTGTTATCTAGACATGGCAAAACGGGCGGGGCGGCTTCGGGGCGGGTCAAACGGGTCATGGGTCAAAATGGGTTATTTTGAGCGGGTTAAAAACGGGTCGGGTCAATCGGGTTGCGGGTCGGGTTGGGTTGACCTATATTTTTCACATGAATTTTTTTTTTTTATAAATAAAATAACATATATTTGTCATTTGAAAAGTTATGCAACAAATTATTTGATGTAACATGCATTATTTTGACTTCACTACTTATATCAAGAATAAATTCAGTTAAACTTATTAATACTTATTCAATAATTTTAAAATTATACAAATCCTAACATTGCTATCTAAAACAAAATAACACAAACATAAGTAAAACAAATACACATGTTTTATTTCTACACAATATCAACATTCCAAAATATAAAACAAAATTACAAATGACTTATTGGATAACTCATTTGATAAAGAATAAAAACATATAAGAAATTTACAATCTTGAAAATTAATTTTATAATCTATTATCAATTGTAGTTGGTACTCTATTTCAATTTGAGATATACATTAAAATTTGATTGCTTACTTATTTATACATGGTCTATTTTATGACTATCATATCATTGTTAAGCAATACACACTTTAGGAAATATCATAATTTATTTTGAAAAGCCGTTTATTTTGGACATAAATTGTTAAAAAATAAATCTAAGCATTCATAATTTATGCTAATTTGATACTTTGGCTTCACTATTTTTACACTTGTAAATGTTTCTCACACATGTCTACAATTTTAAATCTTTATTTTTAACTCTATTATAACCATATTATCTTGGCATGTACTTTGTTATTTGATATCTAAAAATCTTTACTGATTACAGAATGCTCAACCTTTTATCTTTCAATTAATTTGCATATGTAAATGTATAAATTGTTTCCTTAAAGCTCACAATGAACAATTAAAACTACTATTGTCTTAATTTTACTTCTTTTTTACAAAAAAAAAAAAATGTTTTAAAAAAATGATTCGGGTTCAGGTCGGGTCGCGGGTCAGGTCGGGTTGACTCACAAAAACTCAAAAAACTCAGGTCGAGTCACGAGTCATCCCGTTTTTGTTTCGGGTCAAAAGAATCAGGTTTGGGTCGAGTATTTTTTAGGTCGGGTTAGAAAATTTTGACTCGTTTTGCCATGTCTACTGTTATCTGCCAAACCCATTGTTTTCTTAACACTCTTCCCTCTCTAACAGAAATAATAAGCTAAGAAACCAACTAATTCAATGATGACATTTAGAGAAGAATAAAAATAAAAAATAAATCATGAAAGAAGGAAGCCAAAGCAAGTTTTGAGTGTGCGCATGTGTGTGTATATATATATATATATATAGATATTCTTCCATCCAATATATATAGTATTATTAGTAGATACTTTATTTTTTTCTATAATTTAAGAAGTTTTATCTTCATCTCTATAAATTTTAAAATGACATCTCAAAATTTCATCCACTTCAATCAAATTTTGTCAATAGAATATATATTTTGGCAAGAATAAAAAAGAATAGAACATTTTAAATTTTCATGATGAAAATAAAACATTTTAATTCAAAGACGAAATAGAACATGTGCTATATTTTAAAAGTAAAAATAAAATTTTAGCCTGCAAAAAAAGAAGCTTCAAACATTTAAAATCTCATCAAAGAAATTGAGCTTCAAGCTTTAAGTATGTATTTAAATTGCCTTGTCGAATATAACCATAAATTTTCAACACAAGAAGGAGAATGTCTATCTCAAATATGCTTTAATTGATCTTAATTACTTACTGCATTGAAATAAAGAAACCAAAAGATTTTTCCATAATTTTTTTTTTTTAAATTGATACTTGGAACACTTCACTAGGCACTTCTCTCAAATAACTCACAATTTCCACACTGATATGCTGTGAGGTGACCGATTTATATAGGCGAAAGCAGGAACGTAGCTACCTTTGGACTAGGGGGGCAATGGCACCCCAATTTTTTTAAAAATATATTGTTATATATATGTGTGTACTAATATTAGCAATTTTGTTTTATAAAATTACATTTTTCCCTAAAAAATATCATTGATTCTTTTGAAAGTAATGATATACTCACAAACTTTTTTATAACATTTTTACAAACTGTTTTGGTAGCAAAATTCTCATTGGTTCCCACACGGACCCACCACTATATCATTTTTTTTTCCTTATTAGTAACCACTTATCACATCAATAATTTATTAAAAAGTTATAGCGCTAGTATATACTAGCGCTACAAAATTTTTTATAAAATGAGGAAAATATATTTTCCACATTTTAGTGACTATAAAAAAATTTATAGATTTAAAATCTAAAAGAAGATATACAAGCCCCAAATAAATAGCTCAACAACAAAAATTACAAATAGTAAAACTAGAAATATAAAAAATTAAGCTCAATTAACCAATTTTATTTAAAATAAACAACCTTGCCCTTTAAAAAATTCTAAACAAAAATAATTTTATTCTTACCAAAAAAAAAAAAACTCAGCAGCTAAATGGTAATAAAGTCAAAGGTTGAAACCGCTGCATATAACCAACAGTAAAGCCGCCCCCCTTAACTCAAAGTTCTGACTCCGTTCCTAGGCGAAAGAAAAACAAGCCTACTTTGAGCATTTCTAGTAGGTTCTTTAAATTTTTGTACTATTTGGAGAATGAACAGTACATTTTACCTATTTACTTTTCAAATACATTTTCCAACAGACTCTCTATCAATTCTCTATTTCATTTAAATACTCTTTCTTCACTCTTTCTGATAGGCTAAGAATGTATTGATCCCTTGGGTAAATTAACCAATTAATTAGCAAAGTAAATTAATTAAGTTAATTTAACATGCAATACGCGTGGTAGCACAAACAAATCACCAAATAACTAATTGTAACGGAAAGTAAATTTGACACGAGTGATTTGTCTACAAATGGGGAAAATCGCCGAGACAAAACCCTACTAGGTGAATTTAAGGTCACCACTCCCGAGAATCTACTATTATCAAAACAAGCGATTACAAGTAAAGGAATTCCAGTACCTTATATTAACCTACAGTTGAATACTTACCCTAATACACAATTGGATTTGCAATGTAGTGTAATCTTTTCTTTCAATGCATAGCTTCTAATACGTGACTAACCAATTGATGAGTGGATTTCAATACGCGACTTACACACCAACTTGAGAAAGATGTTGGATGCAAAGTTCTTCAGTTTATCCACACAATGAAGATCAAGAAGCTCTTTGGTTATAAAACCCTATGGTATATAAATGCAGCAGCTTCTTCAAGAGAAAGATGAATTAGGGCAATTTGTCTTCGGTTACAATTTGAGTGAATAATCACTTTGCATCAAGTTGCTTCACCTTAGACGGCCCTTAAAATAATCCTTATATATGTCTAAGGTAGTGAGAAAAGAAACCCTACACAAATAGCTTAGATATGCGTGAAAAACAGATCTGAAAATCTAATTTTCATAATCCTCGATAAATAGACTATCTATTGAGCTGCTATTGAGTTTTGGGCTAAAAGCTCCTTTTATCGATAGATACAATCTGTCTAACAATCTGTCGAGTTTTAAAATACAACAATTCTTTACTTGATTCTTGAACAGACTTGCATGACTTTAATTCTTGACTTGAACACAATGTTGCTTGAAGACTTAAACCATCCTAGATCTACCAAATTACAATTGAAGTGCGTTTTGTTAAAGGATTAGCTAATTCTAAATAACATATGTTCATAACAAGTTTCACATATGTTCTAACAATCTCTCCCTTTGGCAATTTATGACAAAACCACTATAAACAAATGAAATATGAGAGAAGTTATAAATCACTCAACTTATACTCACTTGTTGAATACAATAAAATCTAATCATAATACAAACTCTTGAAAAACTTTGCAAGAAGAGAGTTCATAGCATGATAGATTTTGACAACTTGTATTTCTAAAACACTTTAAACAAAACTCATCAGAGCATCTTAGTGTGAAATAGAAATTAAAAGATTGCATACATAAGAAACATGTGTATAAATATAGAAAATAAACAACATATGGAGAGATAATTGAAAGCGATAACAACATCATCATCATCATCATCATATATATATATATATATATATATATCAATGATAAATACAAATTTTGCTATCACTAAGTGGTTAGAAGACCGACATACAAAGGGTAATGTATCTAAAAGAAAGAACAGAAAAATACATATAATCCTCACTACATCCCTCAAAATAAACAAACTCCCCTAAACAAAAAGGTCCTATGCTAACTCTCCCTATAGATACATGATTACTTCATACCTAAAACTACTCTCATTTTTTGTCATGAATGACAAAGGGCAAGTCACTGTGAAAAAATCATCTCCTCATCACTGGAAGAGCTAGCATCCTCATCCTCATCCTCATCCTCATCCCCATCATCATCATCACCATCATCAACATCCTTATCCTCAAATGCTACTAAAGAAAGAGAAGGAGAAGAAACAAAGCCATTCATTTGAGCCTACCGTCGAGCGATACAGCCTACACGGGTGTTCACCTAACATATCTCATCATTGAAAATGTCAAGGCGAGCATCCATGCGCTCAAGCTAAGCCATGATGGCCTCGAAAGTCACACCACTTGCAGAAGAAGAAGGAGCAAAGGTGGATGGAGGAGTCGCCGTCTCGGTTCGTGGTCGCTTCGATCGAAGCTAGGCCTCATTCCATCGAACAATACCAGCATCAATGGCACGCATGATGGGGAAATGATCAGACTCGGGGTAGGAGACAGAGAAGTGGTGAATGATCCTTATGTAGCAGAAGGAAAGCGAAGCATATCACGGGTCGTAGTATCCTTATAGACATCTATAAGGGAGAGAATGAAATGAGAGAGAAAGTTTATAGAAAGATCCTCTAAGAGGGACAACAAAAAGCGAGCACAAGACTTAGTAATAGAATTATAGTGAGACAAGGGATGTAAAACAAATGTCATCACCATATTCAATACCTCAAACCTTTCGTAAAGCCACGAGCATGAGGTGTTTTAACGATCATCTTATGAAGAAGGTGTCTCACAAAAGAGAGACAGATCTTTGTCTTTGGACACAATCCTCAGACGTGAACAACTAGGGTAATCAGGATGTGATTCCCTCGAAACATTTAGCATTTTGGAGATAAGCTTTGGAGTCACTACTATATGAGTACCTCTAACAAAAGTAGAAAATTGAGGTACCAAAGAATCGATACCATGCATATTGGAGTAAAACTCCTGTATGATCATGGAGGGACAGCTCACGGGCATCTCACATAGAGATTCCCAACCCCGTTTATGTATGACAGCTGGAAGAGCAGTATCGAAAAAATCCGATAGGATAACATGGCTTTCCAAATGAATGCCACGTTTGGAGAAGTTCTCCGAGAAGTCCTTATGGGCCTTCTCATTATGGAAACTGACATGGAAAGGAGTGGAGTCAGAAGACGATGCCCTAGAATGAAGAGGGTTCCGAGACAGAGTAGACTTGCGCTTTGGTGCCATTGCGCTGACTATCCGAGAGAGAGAGAGATCGACAAAAAGAAAAGCACCAATCAACAAATATACCAAAAGATGGAAAAGAAAAGGTATGTGTGCATGAACAATGCATGAGCATGTGATGTGCAACAAAAAAAAAAAAAAAAAAAAAACATCATGGGCTCAACCCAATCCACTTCTAACAGCACACAAGGCTCCAACATGTAAAACACACATATAAATGCATGAAAATATTGTGAAAATGCAAATGTATTGAAATGCATGAGCATATAACATCTTTTAAGCAACACCCTAACCAAAACTTTCGCAAAAACTCAAAGATTTTCAAAAACAAAATTTCTCAAAAACCTAGAAACCTAGGTCTAATGCGTAAAATGCATGAAGAATGAAGGATTAGAAATCATACCAGAGGAGAAACGCAAGATCTAGGTCGAAATCCAAGTGGGGAAGATGAAAAGAGTGAGAAAAGAATGTTTGGAGGGAGAGAGATAACATTTCTGTCGAGAGAGATATGAAAAAGTGAGATCTGATTTTGCACTGAAGCTATTTAAAGAAATCACGTCTTAATGAATTGAGATCTGAGAATCTGTCAAGCACTAATTCTAGACAGATAAATCTGTCGAGGTGCTGTTGAGAATTTGTGGATGGCAAAGAACCTCATAGATCAAATAGTTGTTAAGAAGCTATCGACCAGACAAAATCTTTCTTGATAGATTGAGAATTTATTGAGAAGCTATCAAGACAAATTCTAAAAAGCTCGACAGATTGAAGATGCAATAAGATTTGTCAAGAAAAAGAAGTCCAAGGGTCTCGATGGATAACTAGTTGTCGACCTTGATAAAAACAAATTTTTCAAAGAGAAGAAAAACACATAAATGAATGCAATCAAGCAAGCTACTCAATCAAAGATCCAATCAACATTTTAAGCTCTTAAAAACACTCTCAACAAGAACAATGTAAAGCATTTAAGATCCACACACACACACACACACAACAAGTCTAACCAATTATATATTTCAAAAATAAGTCAAGACAGTTTAGTGAGCACACATTAACACATGTATTCCTTGTGATGGCCAAATCATATTGTACCTGCACATGTATCGAAAGGAGCAAAGAATTTTTGTGTATTGTGTGTGAAAACATTGCAAGATTGCATAAGTTTATCATGTTATGACGATTTGAGGTATGAGAAAATCAATTTAACTCACACACAATCATAACTTCTAAATGAATACTATCATCTTCGAGGTACATCCTATAACTCCCACATCTCCAAGAAACACGCTTGCAACCACATTTAAAAGTATTTTAATTCTTTTTGCTTTTGCTTTTGATTTTCCTTTGCATATATTTTCTTTTAAGCATATCATGCATGGGCATATATAGAGAGACAAGAAATACTCAATCATGTTAAGCTTTAAACATCATAAATTTTGCTATGCAGAAACATACGGGTGGTTACTTATGTATTGCTCTTAGGATTTTTTAGTCCTTCATGTCAAAAGGAGTGATACAAGTATTAAGTATAAGAGATCACTTAATCTTGCTCATCACAAACATGAGCCATAAAACTCACTTGCTTAGTTGTGCATTGAGATGCTCATCTAAGTTATAAAAGATACAAAACTTAGAAAACTTTGTTTCATTGGTCATCCAAGGTACACAAGTACCAATGTACACAAAATACACACTGTTTTTGTATTTTACTGATTTTTCAATTTTTTTTATGAAAAACAAAATAAAGCAAGACTAAAAACAAACAAACAAAAACATATTAACACAAGGCATAGCATAAAACTAGACTGACTTAAAAACAAGAAAGAAAAGCACACAAGTAATGCATAAACAAAAAGAGAGGGAGAGAGAAAAAGTGACTGAATCACTTTGAGCATTTTTCTTTCCACACCTTGGAAGAACCTTTCCTTTGTGTAAACCTTGAAAGAACCTTTCCTTTGTGTAAACCTTTGAACCGGAGGTGAGGGATAAGAATTGAAACCATTCAAGTTTGAAAGGAACATGAGGGCCTTGAGAAGATCTCCAAGAGGAGCAAAAGAGGATGGAAACTGATTCTGGTTTCCAGATGAGATCATACTGTTGCTCTGTTGAGTGGCTAACCACTTGTAGCAATTAGGTCAAGTATTTCTTGTAGCTCCACAATGATGACAAAGATACTGCTTCTTTTGTTTAGACATTTGGTTATTACCCTTCTTAGTCTTAGGGTTTTTAGTCTCTTTCTTTTCAAGATTAGGGGGTGCTCCTAATATAGATTTGCCCTTGTCTATGTTCTCACTAGCTAAAATAGTTTTAATATCATTGTTCTTAAAATTAACATTATTAGCAAGTGGAAGAAACACATTAGTACTGAAGAAGCAATATTAGGAGAAGAGAAATCATACCCCAAACCGGATCTAGCAAAAGCAGATTTCTAAAAGCTAAGAATCTCATCCAACTTTGCACTAGAAGTCCTTTCCAATCGAGCTCTAACCTGAAACAGCTCTTCTTCAAGTTTTTTGGTTCTTTTAGCCAAAAAGTTATTCTCAAACCACAGTACTCCAATGGTCTGATTAGCTTCATCAACCTTTATGTAAAGCTCTTCTCGATCAAGTTCTACATCACTCAACTTCTTGGTGGCTAGCCTATACAATTTCTCGTGCTTTTTAGAGACCTTGTATAGTTTTGCATAGGTTGTATGGATGTCGTCTTGCTCATCAATCTTCCCAAAATTAGACTCCACCAAGTCCTCTTCTTCGTCTACCCCTTCAACAATCCCTTCAGTAGGATTTACTGTGGTAATGAAGACATTCAAAGATTCCCTCGTCATCATTATCGGAATCATCCTCAGGCTCGGTGTCATTTAAGGTAACAACAAGGGCTTTGCTTTTCTCAATGTTCTTGAGATAAGTTGGACATTCTTGTTTCATGTGTTCGAAACCTTGACAACCAAAACACTTTGGTCTAGAGGGAACAGTGTACTGACCGCCATCCCTAGCATCCTTCTTCCCTTTATCTTGGCTCTTGAACTGTGAAAAACTAGATTACTTTCAGTCCTTGTCAAATCCTTTCGCGTTGGCATTCTTCATAAACTTTTTGAACTGCCTCGTGATGTAGGATTTCATCTTAGAATCTTCAACATTAGGAGACTCATCAGTGTCACTGCTTTTAGCCTTTAGTGCCATGCTTTTGCTCTTGCTCGATTTCCCGATCCTAAACAGACCCAATTTATAGGTTTGCAAGTTTTCAACCAACTCTGTCAAAGGAATTTGGTCAATGTCCTTTGATTCCTCAATGTTGGTGATCTTGGCATGGAATCTCTCAGGAAGAGATTTGTGCACCTTCTTAACAATCTTGGGTTCTAGAATGGTTTCCCCAAGATTAAATGCAGAGTTCACTATTTCCTTCACCTTAGCATAGAACTCATCAAATGACTCATTCTCCTCCATCTTAATCTTTTCAAAGCTCGTGGTAAGAGTTTGAAGTTTTGAATCCTTGACAGCCTTAGTTCCTTCATAGGTTGTTTGGAGGATGGTCCATGCTTCCTTAATAGTTTCAGTAGAGGATATTTTCTTGAACTCCTCATTGGTGACCACATTGAATGAAGAATTCAATGCTCTGTTGTTGGGTTTTGGAAGTATTTTGGTCACTTTTCGGTTTCGGGGCTACTTTGGTCATTTTTAGGTTTCAATGGTATTTTGGTAATTTTTTGGGTTTTGGGGATATTTTGGTCATTTTTTTGGGGTTTTAGGAATATTTTAGTCATTTTTTAGGTTTTGGGGGGTATTTTGGTAATTTTTAGGTTTTGGAGGTATTTTGGTCATTTTTTAGGTTTTGGGGATATTTTGGAAATTTTTAGGTTTCGGAGGTATTTTGGTCATTTATTAGGTTTCAGGGGGTATTTTGGTCATTTTAGAGATTTTGTAGGTATTTTGGTCATTTTAGTGGTTTTTAAGCATATTTGGTGATTTAGAGATATTGGGGATATTTTGGTCATTTTAGAGGTTTTGTGGGTATTTTGCTCATTTTAGAGATTTTGGGGATAATTTTGGATGTCTAAGGGTATATTGGTAATTTTGGAAGTGTAGGGATATTTGCATCATTTTAGGTATTTAAGGGTATTTTCGTAATTTTGGAGGTTAAGAGGGTATTCAAGTTGTTTTAGATGTTTTGGGTCATATTGGGTTTGGGTGGGTTACTAATTAAATGGGTTGGGTTAATAATGGATAATTAATTTATATATAAACGAGTTATAAATGGATAAATGGGTTATTACACACCCAACCTATTTATGACCCAACCCGCCCATTTGCCACCCCTACATTTAAGTAACAAATTGAAGTTAGAGTTCCAAATTTCATCAGAGTCAACTACAGATTTAAACGATGTTGGTCTCGTTGAACTTGGGAAAACCCTATAGAAGATCAAATTCTACTTCGTCTCTTTGTGTTTTAAAGAATGGTTAGTGATGATTTTATTTTAATTTTAGGTTTCCCCCCTTACCTGTTCTCTTAATTTGGAGTAAATTTGTAGATTGAAAGCGTTAATAAGGGCCAAAGAGAGTCAAAGAGAGAGAGAAGCTGAGGGACTTTACATTCAGGACAAAACTTCTCCGAAAACATTATTGGTAAGTTTTTAATTTTTTTCTATTGTTTTTGGCTGTTAAGTATGATTTAAGGTTACAATTGGGAGTGTTTCTTTTGAATGATTAGCATAGATGGATGAGTTTGGAGCCAGTAGTGGAGTTTGCTAATTCAATTATTGGCCGCATTGCTTTCTCTTTCATATTTTGTGATTTTTCACAAGGTCATGTCTCAATTATATATGCCCATGCTGCAATTTCAAAATCTTTAAGGCAAAGCTCAAATAATGTCACAATAACAATTGATTTAGATATGTGCATCAAATAAGTTGGCAAATTTACCCTTGTACCTTTTTATGTACTGTAATACCTGGGAAAAAAAAAAGGAATTAAAAGGAGGGGTATTTAAGTAAATTTTTTATGGGGTCAATTTTTATAATTAATATTATTAGGGGGGTTTTTAGAAAATAAAGTTGAAACCCTAGTTATATATAGTCTAATTTAAGTCAGCGTATACTGACAGATGTTTTGGGAGAGGAGACTATTCAAAATACTCAAGTAGATGAGGTTTGACTACACAATTGAGGTAAAAGCCTAAGAATCTCTCCCTTGTCAAATCTAAGCTTATTTGGAATTAGAGTATTTTTTTTTATGTGGATATTCTGATCAGTAGTGAAACTATTTAATTATTCAAGAGTTTTAATGATGCAAACGAAGAAAAGTTTAGATTTATATTTTCGGTCAATTGGAGGCTACTACCTACACATTTTTCTATGCTCAGCATTTTAAATTTTAGATATATATACACACGCTCCATTGTGATAAGCGTAGCTGGAAGTTGTAGATTTTAGGTGTGATGGGTCTAAAGGTTAACTTTCTGCACAGTTTGGTTGTTTAAGAAACTGTGCCCGAATTGATGGAATTGGGGGGAAAAAAAAGTCTAATAAGCATGGGCTTTGAGGTCTGACAAGTTATAAAAAAAAAAAAAAATGAAATGAAGAAGAAGAAAGCTGTAAAGTAAGTTTAGCATGCGTCCTTGTCTAGTGTGAAATAGTACTACTACTAGGTGCTAGCCTTATCTTTTAAGGCATAGATGGGGGCAGAATATATATATATATATATATATATATATATATATAAAGACAATATATTATGATTAGGTGGAATTTTGGTGTGAGAAAAGCAGACAAGTATTAGATATTTTTAATAGTCTTTCTTCTAGTCAGGTACCATTATAAGTCTTTCTTAAATTATATGATTATTCAATAAATAGTGCTTGTAAATTGTTAGGTGAGATCAAAGGATTTTAGAGAAAGTGTTAGGGAGAAGTTCTTGTGGTGAGCTAGCTAAGGTAAGTAACCTTATCGTAATTGGTCTTGTTTTGCGTATTTTAACTACTGAAAATTGTTTATAGTTGTTACAATTTTATTTCTATTGTATTGCTGATTTCAAGTAACGAATTATCAAAAATATATCTGATTATTGAATATATGGTGTATTTTATTTAATTGTTTTTTTTAGCCATACTAATTCAAAGCAAATAATAAAGAATTTCCACAAATATATATGAGCATTGAATATAAGATTTATTTAGTTTAATTTTTTTTTAGCTATACTGATTTAAAGTAAAGAATAAAAAAATATCACAAATATATTTGAATATTGAATATATGATTATAAATATATGTATATGAATAAGATATATTTTTGTTAAAAACTATGATTTCATATATATGATTATAGACAATCTGACTATGAATTGATTTTGACACCCAAACCAATGGGGGTTGTTCATTGGTACTCTGATACCTAAACCAATGTGGGTTATTCATTGATACTCTGATACCCAGCCAATGGAGGTTATTCATTGGTACTCTGATGCCTAGTCATGGGGATATAGCATAACCATAGTCATAAGATCGTTAAGAATATGAATTATGTTTGAATATTTAACTATATTGAGTCATTAAAACTGCTTATGTATTTTTGGAACCTATTGTAAGTTATAGCTTTTGATATATGGAAAACTAACTACTTTCTAAACCATCTATGTTATAATTGTAAGATTAAAGTATGTGATCCATCTGCAACGTATATTTTAAGATTATGAAACTTCTTTAGTTATTTTTTGAAAACCCATAGCATATTATAACTTTTGAAGATTCATATTACATCTTATTACTTTACAGATCTAGTGCTGGATAGAACTTATTAGGATTTTCGTTGCTTATTGAGTTGTCAACTCACCCCCCTCTTTCTCCTTTCAGATTTTGATTAAGAAGAGTAGCATATATTTGGGCTTCCGCTAAGATGTGCGCATGTGTGAAGTTTAGGAAATCAATGGAATAAAATTTGAACTTTTATGTTTAAGATTAACATTTGTATAGTCCTTTAGATTTAAAGGATTAAGTTTATTTTTATTTTGATGTTGGAAGATTATTATTTGGAGATCTTTTGAGAATTGCATTATTAAGGATATTTTTAAATTTATTGATGAAATTTTCTTTGAGGATAATTCTTTAATTGTTAAGAGGGCCTTACACACTTGTAAGGTGTAAACTTTATAAGTGTGTGGCTATTGTCACGTGGCTAGCGCTTATTTAGGTTTGGGGCGTGACAATATTTATGGTATCAAAGCCCTAGGTTGGATCCTTAGGCATTGATTTATGAAACTGAATGGTGAGAGGAGTAGAAATTAGGCATTTGGGGATACGTTGTATGATATATACGCTAAATGAGTTTCTGATTTTTTTTTTTATTTATTAAATTAGAAATTTGATAACATGTTAGTTTTTCATGTGCATAATGAACAGAGGTTAGGATGCCATTTTGCAACAAAAACACTAGGAACACTCCCAACAACTTTGGCAATGGTAGGCATCAGCAAGATAGGAACCAAGAATTTAGGCACGACCAAGGCTAGCCACCAGAGATAATCCAGATGATGCAGCCCTTGGTTGGAGTGGTCCAACAACAGGTCACTACTGGAGATAACTTGGCTAGGATGATGAAGCAACGCTGGGGTCATCATGGTGGGATGATTGAATTCAAGAGTTTGTCTCCTCCAACTTTTGAGGGGGCTACTGAGCCTATGGAAGTAGAAAAATGGATCATTGAGATGGAGAAAGTATTCTATGTTCTTGAATGCTCTGAGGGTGAGAAAGTGGCATATGCAGCCTATATGTTGCGTGGAGATGCTTATGACTAGTAGCGGATGGAGGAAGATAAACGTGGCCAAGAGACTGAGCCTTGGACTTGGGAGCTATTTAAGTTTGTATTCTATGAGAAATATTTTCCTAAAAGCATTCGTTTTCAAAAGGAAGAAGAGTTTATCAAGTTGACACAAGGTAGCATGACAGTTGCTCAGTATGATGTAGAATTTTCCAAGTTAGCCAAATTTGCTCCAACAATGGTGGTGGATGAAGAAACTAAGGCTCAAAGGTTTGAAGATGGATTAAGGTTCCAAATCAAGTAAGGAGTTATGCCCTTTGAGTTGACTACCTTTAGGGCAGTGGTGAGTAAGGCTTTATTAGTGGAGATGAGGCTTAATGAGGCTCAAACAGAAAAAGATAACAACCAAAAGAAGAGGTCTAGGCAAGGAGAGTAAAGCTCTAACTTTCAAGCCATGAAACAAGGAACACAACCTGTTGATACCAAGGCATTGCCAAAGTGCTCTTGATGTGGTAGGCCTCATACAGATAAGGATTGCCACTAGAATACTGGAGCATGTTTCTCATGTCGACAAAAGGGTCATAGGATTGCTAAGTGTCCCCAACGAAAGGAGGACCTGACCATTCCAAGACCAACAACAGGACAGAATTAGGGAGCAAGCCGAAAGCCCAAGATCCATGGAAGGGTTTATGCACTCACTCAATAGGATGCTAATACTTCTAATGTTGTGGTAACAGGTATTATTCCAGTTTCCACAACTTATGCCTATTCATTGTTTGATCCTGGTGCTACTCCTTTATATCTACTAATATTGCAAAGAAACATAATTTTAAATTTGAGCCTATGGAGTTTGAATTATGTGTGGATACCCCAGTTGGGGGTGTAGTAGTTACTGATAATGTTTGCAAGTCTTGTGTTGTCAAAATAGCAGATAGAGAGTTATTAGCAAATCAAACATTATTAGAGATGCAGGATTTTGACATAATCTTTGGGATGGATTGGTTGGCTGCCCATTATGCCATAGTTGATTATCATAGGAAGAAGGTAATTTTTCAAGTACTTGGTGAGATTGAGTTTTGATTTATGGGAAGTAGGGCATGTACTTCTTCACAGGTGATTTCAACTTGACAAGCTAGACGTATGATAAAGAAAGGGTGTAAAGGATATTTGGCCATCGTGAGAGACACACAACAAAGTGAAGTGAAGCTGGAGGACATTCCTGTAGTGAGAGAGTTTCCAGAAGTGTTTTTAGAAGACTTGTTAGGGTTACCACCAAATAGGGAGATAGAGTTTTCTATTGACCTATTACCAGATTTTAGCCCAATTTCTAAAGCCCCATACCGAATGGAACCTGCTGAGTTAAGGGAATTAAAAGAAAAACTTCAAGAGCTGCTTAACAAAGGCTTTATCAGGCCTAGTGTTTCCCCTTAGGGTGCACTTGTATAGTTTGTAAAGAAAAAGGATGGGAGCATGTGACTTTGCAATGATTATAGGGAGCTGAATAGGGTGACAGTAAGAAATAATTACCCTTTACCAAGGATAGAGGATTTTTTTGATCAACTCCAAGGAGCATAGGTTTTCTCTAAGATTGATCTTCATTTCGGTTACCATCAACTGAAGATTAAGACTACTGATATGCCTAAGACAGCCTTCCGTACAAGATATGGTCATTATAAATTTTTGGTGATGCCTGTTGGGATTTAGACTCCAGTTGATAGAATTATCAAGTTTTAAACTCAAGTTGTTAATTAGGTTTATTATGAATAAAACTTGTTAAAATAAACAAACATCAATATCATTTCAAAATCATGCACAGCAAAAAAATAAATAAGACAAGATATGATGACTTAGGAAAACTAATGAAACAAACTAATTTCACAGTAAAAAACCTACGAGGAAACCTTCCCGAAAAGCAATTTACTATAGTAAAGAGAAGTTTCAGATTTAGTACAAAACCTTTGTCCCTAGACCCTACAATCCTTAAGAATTAACTTACAGTAGAAACCTTCGACCGATTTAGAACCTCTGAACTCTTCATTATATAATTGGCGTAAATGCACTTTTAGTCCCTACATTTTGACTTTTTTCCATTTTAGTCCCTACATTTTATTTTTACCACTTTTAGTCCCTAAACCAATTAACGCTGGACATTTAAGTCCTTGAAGCACTATTCCGTCACCAAACTAACGAGGAAACTAACGGATTAATAAAATAATAATAAAATTTCTTACCTTCTTATTTAAAAAAAAAATATATATTTTCAATTAATTATGTTTCTCTTTTTTTTGGGAAGAACATGTTCATTTGGTTAAAAACGCAGTGCTGAATGAGCTCCTTTAGCACCGTCGTACCTTCCGGCTAGTTCAACAAAACCTCACGGATCCACCGAGTCAGGTCTACCTTCTGACCAAAGTCTTCCAGTTCCACAAACATCGACGACGAGTCGACGGCGACGACTCCATTTCCAGGCCAAATCAGATCAGATTTGTCATTCGTGGAGGAGTGCTGCCTGTTTGGGTTTCGTTTTTTTTGGAATTGAATCGGTCGCCTAAGAGTGATTGGGGTTATTTCCTTTCCTTTGTCTATGTCGCTTTGTAAGGTTTTGGAGTTTGTAGTTTGTAGTTGTATGTGCCAAGGCCAATGAACAAAAAGGGTTTTTTTTTTTTTTTTTTTTTTCCAGTTCAACCACTGGTCGGTGGTACTTGCTTTTAATGGGTCGGAGGTGTATCTAGTGATCAAGATTGTATAGTTTTTGGTTGATGGATTTTGGGTCTCAGTTGTTTGATCTGGTGGCTTGATGGACGGCGACACGGCGTGGGTGGGTTGTTTTTCGTGGGTCTTAATCTTTCTTTCTTTTTAGTGGCAGATTTCAATTGTTTCTATTCTTTTGCTTGGTTTGATCTTCAAGTTCTTTGATTCGGTGGTGGTGATTTGGGTTTTTTTTTTTTCCAGTGGGTTTTTTTTTTTGTGTTTGTTTGCCAAGAAAATTTATGGGTTTGAAGGCTTAAGGTTTGCTTTATTGGGGATATGGGTTTGGGTTTTGGTTAGGATCTGGGTCTAGGGATTGTTTTTTGCTGGAGATTGATTATAGAGAAGAACACCGGGGAAGAACACAAAGAACGTGAACATGTTCTTCATGTTCTTCCCAAAAGAAGAAAAACAAATTAACTAAAAAATTTTTCTTTTTTTTTTTTAAAAAATAAGAAGGTAAGAAATTTTATTATTATTTTATTAATTCGTTAGTCTCATCGTTAGTTTGGTGACGGAATAGTGCTTCAAGGACTTAAATGTCCAGCGTTAATTGGTTTAGGGATTAAAAGTGGTAAAAATAAAATGTAGGGACTAAAATGGAAAAAAGTTAAAATGTAGGGACTAAAAGTGCATTTACACCTATATAATTTGCACAGATCCCAGTATGCAACTAACCAAAAGATGCACGGCTCCCAGTATTTGACTAACTAATTGCACGGCTCCCAGGATGTTGGCTGTAAAGTTCTTCGGTTCATCCAGACGATGAAGATCAAGAAGCACTTGGTTACAAAACCTTAAGGCGCAAAGACACAGTAGCTTCTTTCAGAGGGAATAAGGTATCAGTCACCTTTTGCATATGTTCTCCTTGTATTCTCTTATGTTATGACTTCTAAAATAAGCCTTATATATGTTTAAGGTTGTGAGAAAAGCAACCCTATACAAATAAAAAAACATGGCTCGAAAATCAGACTAGAAAATCTGAATTTCGTAATCCTTGATAGATATCTCGATAAATAATATCTGTCAAGCCTCGATAGATAGCTATCTTTTGAGCAGCTATTGAGTTTTAATGAATTAGCACTTCTTCACTTGTTTTTTGGACAAATTTGCATGGCTTCAATACTAGACTTGAACTCTTGTTCTTTGAAGTATTAAACACATCTTAGATCTACTCAATTACAAGTAAAGTGCGTTTTATCAAAAAATTAGCCAATTACATACAATATGTCCTTAACAATCTCCCCCCTTGGCAATCCGTGATAAAACCACAACAAACAAATGAACAAATGAGAGAAATCATAAATCACTCAACTCATATTCACTTGTTGAATACAATAAAATCTATCCTAACACAAACTCTTTTCAAATTTTGCAAGAAGAGAGTTCATGACAAGAAAACTTTGACAACCTGTATTTTTAAAACATTTTAAATAAAACTCATCACGGCATCTTAGTGTGAAACAGAAATAAAAGATTGCATACAATAATAAGAAACATGTGTATAAAGATGGAAAAGAAAAAACACATGTAGAGGTAGGTGAAGAAGACATTTATCATATATATATATATATATATGTACATCAAAGATAAGCACAATGTATGTAAACATAGTCAAAAGATCGGTGTACAAGAAAAATGAGGCAAGCACTCCCCCTAACAAGATGAAACACATCTCTCCCTTACAAGGGCATGTATTTCTCTCCCTAACATGTAGAAACTTAAAAAGAAACCACATATTTACCACAATTTCTTCCCCTTTTTGTCATGATTGACAAAGGGTACAAGAAGCTGAAAGCTTCACCCGAGAAACAAAAAGATGATCAAGGAGGCATAAGGAATCCATATAAATGCATGAATGTAATGAAACAAGATGCTATGGATGACAAGATAAAGGAAAGATGCAAAACATGTGAAAAACAATGCATACAAAAGAATCTCGATGGATCAAGAGTTGTCGAGCAACTATTAAGCTAACCTCGATGCATCGAACAGCTATCAAGGAGATAGAAACTTTCTCGATGGATTAAGAAGCTGTTGAGAAACTATCAAGATTGTGATAAAGAGAAGTTGAAAAATCATGATAGATAGCCTAGCTTAAAAACAGTTTTTCAAGAAAAGAAAAACACAAACATGAATGAAATCAAGCATGCTACACAACCAAAAATTCAAACAACATTTTAAGCTCTCAAAAACATCTCTCAACAAGAAAAATATAAGCAAAGAGATCCAAGAACACACACACACACACACTCGCACACTAAACACGTCTAACCAATTTTATATTTCAAAAACAAGTTAAGATAGTTTAGTGAGCATACATTAATACGAGTAAACCTTGTGATGGCCAAATCACATTGTACATAAATATGTATCAAGAGAAGCAAAAAATATTGCATGCTATGTGTGAAAACATCACAAGATTGCATAAGTGTCAACATATTATGACGATTTGAGATATGAGAAAATCACTTTAACTTACACACAATTATAACTATTTGATAGGGACTATAACCTTCGAGGTACATCCCATAACTCCTACATCTCCTAAAATACACGCTTGCAATCATATATAAAGCATTTTGATCTTTTTGCTTTTATTTTTTCTTTGTATATTTTCTTTTATTAAGCATATCATGCATGGACATTTAAGAGAGAGAAAAGAAATACCCAATTATGTTAAACTTTTTGACATTGCACTTTTGCTATGTCAAAGTATACAAATATCATTTCATGATTGGTGGGCAACAATAGTGAGATGGTTATTTATACCTTTCTCTTAGGATTTTGTAATCCTTCTAGTCAAAAAGAATGATACGAGTGTTAAGTACAAGAGATAACTTAATTTTACTCATCACAAACACGAGTCATAAACCTTAATTGCTTAGTTGTGCATAGAGATGCTCATCTAAGTTACAAGAGATATAAAGTTTAGAAAACTTTATTTCATTGGCCATTCAAGGTACACAAGTACCAATATACACAAACACACACTGTTTTTTGTATTTTTATTATTTTTCCTTTTTTTTTAAAACAAAATAAAATAAAATAAAATAAAACAAACAACATGAAAGCATAAGAGAAAGATGCATATGCACGAAAGCATGAAAGAAAAATGTAGATGCACGAAAGCATGATTCCAAAAGCAGATAAGAAATCAAGCAAAGAGAGTTCTACTTTAGATAGAAAGAAATAAAGCAGAGGACAGACAAAAAAGACAATTAAGTCTTAGGCTCCTTTCTCACCCATACAACACGAGTCTTTGGCCGTGAAGATGAAAAGACACGTGTCCTAGTATCTCTACTAAAGAATATAGAAGAATTAGAATTCTCATGAAATTGAGTTAAAAAGCTCAAAATTTTTAATAACTATCCAAATAAAGGTGTAGGTCATTGAGAGAAAACCTGTGACCATTTGGATACTTGCTTTTGAGGATACAACTTAAAGCAATTAGGACGAATGTGTCTAGAAACACCACAATGGTGGAAAACATAAGGTCTAACAAAGGATTTAGAATTCGCCAAATCAGTTTTAGATTTCATATCTTTATCACATTTCTCAGATTAGGGCACGAAAACAGTTCTTGATCCAGAAGCCGTGGAAGAGGAGGGGTGGAGGAAACAGCATATCCTAAGCTAGTCTTATCAGAATTAGGCTTTTATGCACTCAATATGTGATGACCCAATTTTATTGATTATGTGATGTGTGAGGGTGTATGATGAGTCCCACATCGAGTATTTACTGAGTTGAACTAGGCTTTATTAACAACTGTAAGGAGCCTCAATTGTGACTAGTCCTTTTGAGATGTGGCTAGCGCTTTTTCTTGGGTCGTTACACAATACCTCATCAAGTTTTGCACTAGACATCCTCTCTATTTGAGTTCTAGCTTGACTAAGTTCAACCTTGAGATTCTTGAGCTTCTCTTCTAACAAGGTGCTCTCCATAACAAGAGTCTTAACTAACCTTGTAGTCTCATCTAGTTTGACTAACAGATCAGCATTTTCAATTTTTACCTCATTAAGCTCTTTTCTACAAAGATGAGAAGTTTTTTAAAATTTTATGAATTCAGTGTATAGCTTATCATAAGCTTCCTGAAGGGTCAACTTCTTGGGTACTTCCTCATCAGAAGAATCCTCACTATCACTAGCACTCTCCACAATCACCTTATCGGTTGAGGTAACAAAAGCCATAAAGTGGCCACATTCATCCACATACTCATCAGAAGAATCATTCTTAGTATCACTCTAGGTAGCAACCAACCCTTTTATCTTTTGACTTCTCAGTCTTTTCCTTCATAAGGTAGTTTGGGCACTCTATCCTCATATGACCAAAACCTTTGCACTCATGGCACTGGATAATGGGTTTCTCATTCTTGCCAATCCTTGAGAATTTAGATTTCCTAGGAGGTTTTTTCTTATCCTCTTTCCTAAATTGAAGAAGCTTAATAATCTTATCAATTATGAAGGTTAGATACTCATCCTCATCATCATTTCATCTTCATCTTCACTTTCATTTTCATCTTTAGAGTTCTCAATCTCTTCCTCTATACCCTTAAGAGCCAATTTTTTACTCTTTCCACATTTTCCCGTTAAACCTAATCTCATCTCATAGGTTTAAAGGTTCTCTACAAGTTCAATCAAAGGAAGTTGATCAATGTTCTTCACTTCTTCAATAATAGTGATCTTGGCATGGAATCTTTCAGGTAAGGACCTAAGAATTTTTCTAGCAATTTTGGATTCTGCTATAGTTTCTCCAAGGTTGAAGGCAGAATACACAATATTCTTGAGTTTAGCATAGAACTCATCAAATCAAAGGTCTCATCCTCCTCCATCCTTATTTCTTCAAAACTACTAGTGAGTCGTTGAAGCTTCACAGTCTTTACTACCTTGGTACCTTCATAGGTGGTCTCAAGAATGGTTCATCCTTTCTTGGCGACTTCCTTGGATGATATTTTCTTGAATTCCTCATTGGTCACCTCATAAACAAAACATTCAAGGCCCTACTGCTGAAATTTGCCGCTATGATTGTTGCTTCATCTCAATCCACCGACGCTTCCTTTGACTTAATCCAGTCAACTTCAACAGCTTGCCACATTTGTTCACCAAGAGCCTACTAAAAAACTATCATATGAACTTTCCAGTACGCATAATTAGTGCCATCAAATAAAGGAGGAATCAAAAGAGATTGTTCACGATCAATGACAATGGGGGTCAAGGATTACACTCATGAAATTAATCCAATCAGAGTGTACCCGCTCTAATACCACTTGTTGGAAAATTTAGACTCCGGTTGATAGGATTAACAAGTTTTAAACCCAAGTTGTTAATTAGGTTTATTATGAATAAAACTTATTAAAATAAACAAACATCAATATCATGTCAAAATCATGCACATCAAAAAAATAAATAAAACAAGATATGATGACCTAGGAACACTAATAAAACAAACTAGTTTCGCACTAAAAAAGCTAGGGGAAACTTTCCCGAAAAGCAATTCATTATAGTAAAGAGAAGTTTTAGATCTAGTATAAAACCTTTGTCCCTAGACTCTACAATCCCCGTAGATGAACTTGTAGCAAAAACCTTCTACCGCTTCAGAACCTCTGAACTCTTCATTATATGAACGCCACCCTTTTTACGCTGATCCCAGTACGTGACTAACCAAAAGATGCACGGCTCCCAGTACGTGACTAACCAATTGCACGGATCCTAGTACCCAACTTAATCAACAACTTAAGAAGGATGTTAGCTGCAAAGTTCTTCAGTTCATCCAGATGATGAAGATCAAGAAGCACTTGGTTATAAAACCCTAAGGTGTAAAGACACAATAGCTTCTTTCACAGAGAATAAGGCATCGGTCACCTTTTGCATATGTTCCCCTTGTATTCTCTTATGTAACGGCAACTAAAATAAGCCTTATATATGTCTAGGGTTGTGAGAAAAAAAAAACCCCTACACAAATACATAAACATGGGCTGAAAATTAAATCTAGAAATTTGAATTTTATAATTCTTGATAGATACCTCGATAGATAGTATTTGTTGAGCCTCAATAGATAGCTATCTATTGAACAGCTGCTGAGCTTTAATGAATTAGCACTTCTTCACTAGTTTTTTGGACAAATTTGCATGGCTTCAATACTATAGACTTGAACTCTTGTTCTTTGAAGTATTAAACACATCATAGATCTATCCAATTACAAGTAAAGTGCATTTTGTCAAAGGATTAGCCAATTACATAAAATATGTCCTAACAATGCCTTTTGGTGAAACTTATTTCACATTAAAAAAATTATGTTTATATTGTACTTGAGAAGTATTACATTTACAACATTTTCTCAACTCCTAGGTGTTAATTTGTTACTAATTTATTAATTCTAATTTGAACTCACCACTGAAATTACTTTTTTCCCTATCAATAATAGCCAGCTTCAACCTGCCACTTAAGATTTCTTTTCAAAATATTGTGAATGTAGCATTTATCTCTCTTTTTTCATGCTTTTCATTTGATAAAAAATATTATTTTGTTTATTAGCTAATATTTGGGCTTAATTAATACTATTATGATAAATAAAAAAAATAACCTATTGGTTAGAATTTGGAAATTTTTTTCTACTTGAAGGTCTTAGGCTACCAACTCATTTGCTTATGCTATAAAGCCATCCCTATTGCCTACGGCCTCGTTTGATATTCTTTTGCATGGAGGTTTTTTTTTTTTTTTTTTTTTTTTTTTGAATAACTCTTTTGCATATAGTTTGTTGAGGAATATGAGTAGGAAACAATGGTAAAAAGAGATAATGCAACTTTAAGGTATGTATTAAACACATCTTTTAGGTGTTGATTTTCCTCACTCAAAAAGAGTTTGTTGTCACATTAAGAGCAATTCACCTTGGGATACGACAAAATCTCAAAAAGCATGCAAAAATTTTGACATTTCTAGTAAAGATAACTTCTTTAAAGAAAATTGTGTATTTGAATTTGATTCAAGCCTTAATATATAGATAATGAAGAGTTATGACTTAAACATTTGAAGTGGTACTTTTTTAAAAACATCATTACATTTGAGATAAATTCATAATTTTTCAAAAAATATTTATCTTTTAAAAATAAGTTATTTCTATATTAGGAAAATAGCTTACATGGGTTGTAATCATATATCATAGTATATCAATAAAATAAAACCATGGTTTGATCTTAATCACATGCAAACGTGCCACATGTCTAGCTAATTAAGTGCCAAGTGCACCATGCAAGCGCCACATATCACACACGTGTGTTCTGGAGCCACATGTCCATATATAGATTCTCTAAACTATATTATTTGTTAGTGTTTTTGTTACTTTAAATAAGTTTTGTAATCTTTCACTGCGGGAGAAGTCTTAAAATACAAACCCACGCCCTTCATTCCATATCACAATCTACCCAAACTTTTTAACAATCTATGCTTAGATTATTATATTAATTGTTTAGTCCAAATATTGATGTCATCATGCATACAAGAGGAATCTTTCAACTTAAATCATCAATTAATGTAAACATTTTAAAGTCATTAGTGGCCTAATTAAGCTTAAACCACGACTATAGATATTAGAAATGAAAGTAACACACAATTGATTCCATCTAATTTCAGCAAAAAAGACTCACAAATTTAATTGCAGCTATCCAAGTGCTCCATCATGGTTTCCTTGAACATTTGCAAAAGTAAACCTTAAACTTTTGCTAGAAGAGCTGTCCAACTTCTTTGTTTCTATAGGTGAAGATCCTTTGATGTCTCTTCTAATTTAGACATTTGGAGAATTTCTTGAACTCCATTATTAAGAGGATAACACTTATCCTTGATTTAACCTTTTATAATAACTTATTATTTCCCTTTAAACTTTAATCTAATTTATAAATAGTTTAAGGTTGGGACCCTATATTATATTACAGCTAACTTTTGGAGAAAAATGTTTCAAATTCAATCCATTAATTAGTTGTGCTTTTTTCACAAAATCTCTTGAGAGTGTCTCTTAGTGAATGAATCTTCCAAGTCTCAAATTGAGCGTACATGCATAATGGTAATAAATAACAATGTCAATACTATATAATTATCAATTGTTGGAAGAAGACTTGGCTCAGCATAAAACTGTTAGGATATATGTCCTTAAATCCTATTATATGATGCTATGTATGACATTATGTATGACTTAATGTTGTGTTTAATAAAGTTATTTATTTCTTATCTAAAATAATGGTAACATGAATATTTGGACATTATCATATAGTCCATGAGATGCATAGTATGTGATTTATGTGATTTAGTCACAGAAGATATAAATCACAAGTTCTTTGTAAACTCAGAATTTATAGTTCGTAGTCGGTGATGAAATTGGGCATTTCATCTGCGAAGACTATAACGTATCAACTAAGATGATTTGTCTTGATCATGGAAGTGGTGACTTCTAGTTGATATGTTGATATGTTTTAAGAGTTAAGACATATTGAACTGGACCGCTGTGAGATTTATTATTCTCCTAATGACTGTCAATTGAATAATAAATCTCACGACTTCTATTTGCATGAACTCTTAATCCTGAGAGAATAATGGACCTGATCATGAGGTGTAGGTTGCTTTGATATATCAGGAGTGAGATCTAAAGTAACGGTCAAAACCTCAGTATGTTGGGCAACCACATTTAGTGTTGATAGAACATATATTCTCAAGATGGAATTCATAGTCTCTTAATGGAGATACAAAATATTCCCTTGAGATAAGTTTAATGTGTTTGGTTATTCAGAGAGTTAGGCCTAACCACTTTGGTAAGAAATTACTAAAGTATATATTTATGAAATTGGATTTCATAAATATATGATGAATAACTTTAAAGGATTAAACCGGGTACTCAAGGATAAGATGTAGTAATTTACAAAGTGGCAGTCTATATTTATGACTTTGTATTACTACGAATATTTTATGAAGGGGTTGCGTGTAAAATAAAGTCTTGGGATATAATTTATTAATAAAGCCTAGAGTGCAATTATATTTATATAGTGGTATTAAATATAATTAATGGTAACTTTGGACTTGTCAAGAGTTGACGGAAAAGCTCAAGGCCCATTGGAGCTAGTGTCTTATTGGTCCCTTTTGGTCCCATTCCAAGCCACACACTAAAGCCCAATTGGGAAAGCCCAATAGACCGGCCCAATTAGATAATCAGTTAGTTATAAAGGGAGAAACATACAGAATTTTTTAATGTGATTTTTCGAAAAGAAAAATAAAGAGTGTGAGACATACTTTCATTCTCCCTTTGGAAACTGATTGAGAGACCACACATCTTGGGCGTAAAGTGGAATTGGAGTGAAGATTAAAAGTTTTCCCAAGTGCTTCTAATCTTGTTTTGAATTTCTCCACACCAAGGTACGCTATCTTGTTCTTAAATTCTGAAATTTAAAGAGTGCATGTTGTCAATCATGAATGAAATAGATCCTTGTTTGTTGCTTCCGCTGTGTGTTTTGTATGAGATACAAAACCAGTTTTTATCCAACAATTGGTATCAGAGCCAGGTTTTCATATCATGATTGTATAATATGTGATTAAATTTTTAGAATTTAAGAAAACCGTTATCTATGTGTTATAATTTTCTGCATCAAGTTGTGGTACTGTGCCATGATTTTTAATTTCCATGAAATTCGTGTATATATACTGCAACTAAGATTGAATGGAGATTCAATAGTGCGGCAATATTTGCTTCACGGTACGCAGATTGCAAAATTTTTCTTTAGTAGTTATTGCTCTATGATGTAACTGCCATATGCCTTTTCATGATAATTGCACCGTTTCGTACTTAATGCATGTTTTGGCTTAGTTTCCCCACGGCTTGGACTTAATACATTCCTTGTTTTTGGTGCTTGGGTTGACTATTCAACTTGTTGGCCCACGGTTTTGATGTATTTGTCCATTGCATGAATGATCAACCTTTTTGGAAAACCAAGAATCCGTACTAAAGGATTCTAAGCAAACATCTGAAGGCTTATATATATATATATATATATATATATATATATATATTTTTATATTATATTATATTATATAATATAATATAGTTTTATAACGTAATATATATATTATATTATATATATAATATAATATAGGTTTATATTACGTTATATATATTTATATATATATATAAATGCTAGTTTAATGAAATTTATTCCTAATGAGATTAGGATTGTGTTTTTCACGTGTCTAGCATTTTTATGGTTATTGACATTAAAAACCTTTATTTTAAAATTTCTAGTGGGAGAGAGATACAAGGGTTGGATCTCACAGCCTCCATTATCAGTTCAAAGTAGTGTGGGTAAACACCTCGTCTTGGCGTATATGCCTCGCGATCCCAAAGGAGGGTGTTTACTTCATAGTACTACAAGTTTGAACTTACCCGTTTAAAGTAGTGTGGATAAACACCTCGTCTTGGCGCATATGCCTCGCGATCCCAAAGGAGGGTGTTTTGTTTCATGGTACTACAAGTTTAAACACTATAAAAGGGAGATGAAATGTGGCTACACATGATTCTAGATAATGGTGTACACTAGACTAAGTGTAATGTTAACCTCCCAAAGGAGCTATGTCATTATTACTTAGAGGCTGAAGGTAATACGGCATATTATTAGTGTTTGATAAGAGTTATCATGATAGCACTAACAATGAGAATAGTTCTCAACCAATTAATGTGTTTATAATAAACTTGCTACCAAGAAATTATAGACATGGATTGGGTTGTCGTTGCATATATTATTTTATGGTTTTATTAAGGTTCCATATTGTATGCTTATATGCTAAATTGATAATGTCCAGTTTACTTATTATATTCATGTTTATTATTTTCAGATTTAAATCATGGCATCATTTAGCCCACTTGTTGCTATTCTTAATCAAAACAAACTGACTGGATCTAACTATGTTGACTGGAAAAGGAATTTGGACATTGTTCTTACTGCTGAAGAGCATAAATATGTGCTTACTCAACCATGTCCTAGCTTTCCTTCATTAGATGCTCCTATTGAGGAAAAACAGCGATATGATCGTTGGCAGAAATCTAATGAGATGGCCAAGTGCTATATCCTAGCATCTATCTCAAATGTTCTACAGCATCAAATGCAGGATGTAGAACATGCTTCGGACATCATGCAAAGTCTGAAGGAGATGTTTGGTGAGCAAGGCCGGTCTGCAAGGCAAGAAACCATGAGGCAAATTTATAATACCAAAATGGCTGCAGGAAGTTCAGTAAGGGAGCATTGTCTTAGGATGATTGCTAATCTGAACACATTAGAAGTTTTGGGTGCCGACATTGATGGAGAATCCCAAGTGGATATGATACTCCAGTCACTACCAGAATCATTCAAGGAATTCAGACTCAATTATAATATGAACAAAAAGATTTACTCTTTGTCTGAATTAATGAATGAGTTAATGGCGGCGGAAGGCATCCTTGGTACTTCTATTGTTGAAGCCAACGTGGGTGAAGGTTCTACTTCTCAACCTAAGTCGAAAGGCAAGGGTAAGAAGAAGAAGAAGGACTTCACTAAGAAAATTGGTAAACAAATTACTTTAGGAGTTGCCGATAAAGGAAAGAAAAGCAAAGGAAAGTGTTTCCATTGTGGTGAGAAAGGACATTGGAAGAGGAATTGTCCAATATTCAAAGCTGCCAAGAATAAGGGTATGAAAAGTTCCTTTCTTCTTGAAATATGTTTAGTACAGAATCCAACAGATTCCTGGTGTGTGGATTCAGGTTGTACTAATCATATCTGCAATTCTTTGCAGGGGTTCCAGGAGACCAAAAAGTTGAATGAGGGAAAACTATTTCTTACTTTGGCTGATGGGAGCAAGATTCCGGTTGTAGCTGTTGGAGTGTATAATTTGTGTTTTAAGTCTAGAGTGTTAATATTGGAAGACTGTTTGTATGTACCTAATATTCGTAGGAATTTGATTTCTGCAACTTACTTAGGTAAGCATGGATATTGTATTATCCTGAAAGACAATATTGTAATAAAGAAGGATAAAATGTTTATCTGTTCTGGAAATATTGTGGATGGTCTTTATATTTTAACTCCTGACATGCATGAATTATACAATTCTGAAATAGATAGTAACTCTCATGTAAAATCATTAAAGAGAAAGTTTCCTTCTACTAGTGATGCATATCTATGGCACTTGCGTTTGGGTCATATTAATTCAAATAGGATTCAAAGACTAATCAAGGATGGACTTTTACAGCCCATGGACTTTGATGGATTTCCAGTTTGTGAATCTTGTTTGGAAGGTAAAATGACCAAACGACCTTTTAATGCGAAAGGTAGAAGAGTCCAAGAGTTGCTTGAATTAGTTCATACAGATGTATGTGGTCCTATGTCAACCCAAGCAAAAGGAGGTTATGAGTACTTCATCACGTTCACGGATGATTACTCAAGATATGGTTATGTGTACCTAATGAGACGGAAGTCCGAAGCCTTTGACAAGTTCAAAGAGTTTAGGGCTGAAGTTGAAAATCAATTGGGTAAACGCATAAAGGCCATTCGATCTGATCGAGGTGGCGAATACCTTCTTGGGGATTTCAAGGATTACCTAATTCAGAATGGGATTGTATCCCAATTGACTACACCTGGAACTCCCCAACAAAATGGTGTAGCAGAAAGAAGGAATATGACTCTTTTGGAAATGGTTAGGTCCATGATGAGTTACTCAACTTTACCAGTTTCTTTTTGGGGATATGCACTAAAAACTGCTATGCATGTTTTGAATTTAGTTCCATCAAAATATGTTCCCAACACACCTAAGGAATTGTGGAGTGGGCGCAAGCCTAGTATGAAATATCTTCACATTTGGGGATGTCCAGCACATGTGTTGAAAGGGAAGTCTGATAAGTTGGAAACTAAAACTGAAGTATGCATATTTTTAGGGTATTCAAAAGAAACTAAGGGTTATTTATTCTATAATCAAAAGGATAACAAAGTGTTTGTTAGCACCCATGCCAAATTTTTGGAAGATGATTATGTGAATAATTTTAATCCTAGAAGTAGAGTTGTCTTGGCTGAAATGAATGAACCTGTAGTTGAACAACCAATGAATGAAACTAGGGATGATGTGGCTGTATTGGATACACCACAAGATATTACTCATGAGATGCCTAGTACACAGATGCCTCATCGTAGTGGGAGAATTATTCGGCCTCCTATGAGATTTAGAGGTTTGGGAGAAACTTATATAGCTATCTCAGAAAAGGCAGAATTGGATCCCTACACTTATGAGGAGGCAATTAATGATATAGATGCACATCATTGGGTCTTAGCTATGAAATCTGAATTGGATTCTATGTATTCAAATCATGTATGGGATCTTGTAAAGGCGCCTAACGGCATTAAACCTGTTGGTTGCAAATGGGTTTACAAGAGGAAGAGAGGGATAGATGGAAAGGTTGAAACCTTTAAAGCAAGACTAGTGGCGAAAGGGTATACACAAAAAGAAGGTATTGATTATGATGAAACTTTTTCGCCAGTAGCCATGCTTAAGTCTATCAGAATTCTCTTATCCATTGTTGCTCATTATGATTATGAGATTTGGCAAATGGATGTCAAGACTGCATTTCTTAATGGCAATCTTGAAGAAGAAATATACATGATGCAACCAGAAGGATTCATAGCAAAGAACCAAGAGCATATGGTATGCAAGTTGAATAGGTCCATTTATGGACTTAAACAAGCATCTAGGTCATGGAACATCAGATTTGATCAAGCAATCAAGTCATTTGGTTTTGAACAAAATCTTGATGAGCCATGTGTGTACAAAAGACATCAAGACAAAGTAGTAATGTTCCTAGTGCTTTATGTTGATGATATTCTACTCATTGGGAATGATGTAGGGGTAATGTCATCGGTTAAAGTTTGGTTGTCTAGCCAATTTGATATGAAGGACTTGGGTGAGGCTAACTTTATTCTAGGGATCAAACTTTGGCGAGATCGCAAGAATAAGATGTTAGGCTTATCACAAGCTGGATATATAGATAAGGTTCTAGAACGGTTTAGCATGCAAAACTCCAAGAAAGGATTGCTTCCTTTCAGACATGGAGTTCCTCTGTCTGATGACCAACGGCCTAAGACTCAAGAGGAAGAAAATATGATGAGACATGTTCCTTATGCTTCTGCAGTAGGAAGTCTCATGTATGCCATGCTTTGTACTAGACCAGACATTTGTTATTCAGTTGGCATGGTCAGCCGATATCAATCAAATCCAGGACCAAAATATTGGTAAGCTGTAAAGCATATTCTCAAGTATCTTAGTAGAACGAGAGATTATATGCTTGTTTACCATTGTGAGGATTTGATTCCCATTGGCTATACAGATTCAGATTTTCAATCAGATCTAGATTTCAGAAAATCCACTTCAGGATGTGTTTTCACCTTGGGAGGTGGAGCCATAAGTTGGAGGAGTGTTAAGCAATCTTGCATTGCGGACTCCACCATGGAAGCCGAGTACGTTGCTGCTTGTGAAGCAGCAAAGGAGGCTGTTTGGCTCAAGAAATTCCTTTCTGACCTTGGTGTTGTAAGAATGGAGCAAGTTCCCATCACATTGTTTTGTGATAATAGTGGAGCGGTTGCACAATCCAAAGATCCAAGGAATCATAAGAAAGGAAAGCACATTGAGAGGAAATATCACATCATTCGAGACATTGTTACTCATGGAGATGTTGTGGTAGCAAAGATTGAAAGTGCAAATAATCTAGCAGATCCTTTTACCAAAACTTTGCCTCAAAGGACTTTCGAGTCACATTTGGAGGGAATGGGAGTTAGATTAGTGCACAATAGTCTTTAGGGCAAGTGGGAGATTGTTAGGATATATGCCCTTAAATCCTATTGTATGATGCTATGTATGACATTATGTATGACTTAATGTTGTGTTTAATAAAGTTATTTATTTCTTATCTAAAATAATGGTAACATGAATATTTGGACATTATCATATAGTCCATGAGATGCATAGTATGTGATTTATGTGATTTAGTCACAGAAGATATAAATCACAAGTTCTTTGTAAACTCAGAATTTATAGTTCGTAGTCGGTGATGAAATTGGGCATTTCATCTGCGAAGACTATAACGTATCAACTAAGATGATTTGTCTTGATCATGGAAGTGGTGACTTCTAGTTGATATGTTGATATGTTTTTAGAGTTAAGACATATTGAACTGGACCGCTGTGAGATTTATTATTCTCCTAACGACTGTCAATTGAATAATAAATCTCACGACTTCTATTTGCATGAACTCTTAATCCTGAGAGAATAATGGACCTGATCATGAGGTGTAGGTTGCTTTGATATATCAGGAGTGAGATCTAAAGTAACGGTCAAAACCTCAGTATGTTGGGTAATTACATTTAGTGTTGATGGAACATATATTCTCAAGATGGAATTCATAGTCTCTTAATGGAGATACAAAATATTCCCTTGGGATAAGTTTAATGGGTTTGGTTATTCAGAGAGTTAGGCCTAACCACTTTGGTAAGAAATTACTAAAGTATATATTTATGAAATTGGATTTCATAAATATATGATGAATAACTTTAAAGGATTAAACCGGGTACTCAAGGATAAGATGTAGTAATTTACAAAGTGGCAGTCTATATTTATGACTTTGTATTACTACGAATATTTTATGAAGGGGTTGCGTGTAAAATAAAGTCTTGGGATATAATTTATTAATAAGGCCTAGAGTGCAATTATATTTATATAGTGGTATTAAATATAATTAATGGTAACTTTGGACTTGTCAAGAGTTGACGGAAAAGCCCAAGGCTCATTGGAGCTAGTGTCTTATTGATCCCTTTTGGTCCTATTCCAAGCTACACACTAAAACCCAATTGGGAAAGCCCAATAGGCCGGCCCAATTAGATAATCAGTTAGTTATAAAGGGAGAAACATACAGAATTTTTTAATGTGATTTTTCGAAAAGAAAAATAAAGAGTGTGAGACATACTTTCATTCTCCCTTTGGAAACTGATTGAGAGACCACACATCTTGGGCGTAAAGTGGAATTGGAGTGAAGATTAAAAGTTTTCCCAAGTGCTTCTAATCTTGTTTTGAATTTCTCCACACCAAGGTACGCTATCTTGTTCTTAAATTTTGAAATTTAAAGAGTGCATGTTGTCAATCATGAATGAAATAGATCCTTGTTTGTTGCTTCCGCTGTGTGTTTTGTATGAGATACAAAACCAGTTTTTATCCAACAAAAACGATGTCGTCTTCAACAAATTACAATCACAGCTAGACTGATGTCGTTACAAATAAAACAGCAACCATGACAAATAGATAAGACAATGCAATAACACGCTGTCGTTTCACTTAATTGAGTTATAAGTCGTAAAGAACTCACACGCTTACCATGCACGTGCCATTTAGCTTCGGTTTGTTAGATTATTAGTTTGTTGTTTTATGCGAGGTGTAAAGCTTCTATTGGTTGTTGCTGATAACGGTTACTATAATTCAGTTGGTTATTTTTAGAGATTTTTCTATTTTAGAAATGTTTTTTTTTTTGAGAAATATTTGTACATATATAACATTTTCAACACAAATCACTAGCTGTTATTGTTGGGCAAAAAATTAATTTTAATAGTAAATTCAAATTAAAACTAATAACAATATATCACTTAAGATTTTTATGAAAATGTTATGGATGTAGCACTGTTTTTTTCTTTGATGCTCTATTGTATTCAACTATATATAAACAGAACATAGTTATGTAATTATTCATACTCTTAGTTTCTCTAATTCATCAATTAAGCAATTCATTTTATTTAGATGAGGGATGAGAGGGAAGAGGAATTTCATAACATTTTGAATTTTGAAAATAGATATCTCTTAATTTTAGATACTCCCTCCAAATTTTTCCAAAATAATATTTAAGTGTTGTTTCTTAAATTTTCATTTTAAAATTCAGTCATATGATAATACTTAACTAAAAATATACTTCCATCCATATGAGAAAAAAGTTACATGACTAAATTTTAAAAAAGAAACTTAAAAAACAATATCTAATTATTACACCTAAATTTTGTTATTCACAAATATATAACAGTCATTAATGTTCAAATTTACACATTTTTTTCCAAAAACTACCCGCATCAATGGGTGTATAACTATATATATTTAAACATTTGCTAAAACAACCGTGTAAATATACACTTACCTTAGCTATGTTAAACAGTTTTTCTCTCTCATCAGTCAGTGCTCTCTCTCTCTCTCTCTCTCTCTCTCTCTCTCTCTCTCTCTCTCTAAAGAGCGCAATTGATCAACCATCCACTCATGCACCACCACAACCCAGCACCAGCCAACCACCACCACCATTATAACACATAACAATTCAAACACAAAATCAATGTAAAATCAAACCCCAAACCAACAGAAAATCAAACCCAAAATTAATAGAAAATCAATGAAAAATTAACTCAAACCAATCTATGGAAAACCCAAAATAAACTATTAACAAAAAAAATCAACCCAAACCCAAATCATCACAGTCCCACGTATTCTATCACCAACGAATATGGACCAGCCTCAATTGCCATTGCCACGTATGGAGATCGGTGACGGTGTGAGAGCGTTCTTAGAGGAAATCTGTGTGTGAGTGTATGGGTTTTGGATGAAAGAAAACCGAGAAGATTGGGAGAATTGAGAAGAGAGAGAGGAAATAGAGGAGAGAGAGAGAGAGAGAGAGAAAGAGATGTGGGATCTAAGAGGATTTTTTTTTTCCAAATAACTGTGGTACGGTAACATTTTTGTTAGTTGGCCGGAACAGAAACAATGTGGGAAACTAGCATCTCGAGTTTCAGAAACTCGAGATTCATTATGTAAATCGAGTGTTTAATACTCGATTTTAGATGTGCTGTTGTATGATGACATGGCTAAGTTTGTCCACGTGGATCTCGAGTGTATAAAACTCTATTTCTGAAAACGAGTTTTATAAACTCGATTTGTTGTGTTCATTTTGCCTGAAACCGTGTTTCAGACCCACGGGTTTGTCAACCTAAAACTAAACTTCCCTCACTCTCACTCTCACTTTCACTCTCACTCTCACGATCACTCTCACTCTCACTCTCTTTCTCTCACGATCACGATCACTCTCACTCTCACTCTCACGATCTCTGTTTCCTCTTCCACTCTGTCCGCCGCCGCCGCCGCCGAAGTCCCACTGTTTCCTCTTCCGCTCTGTCCGCCGCCGCCGCCGCCGAAGTCCCAAACTCCTTCTCTCTATTTCGGCCCCTCCGAAGTCGCTCTCTCATTCAAAAGCATCTCAAGATTGTCAGAGATCTTTGTCGCAATTTCAAGGTAAACAAAATTTCAATGTGAAAATCGAGCTCAAGATTAGCTGATTATTACTGCATTTATTTTTTTGCGGCAACTGGATTGCGTTGCTTGAATTTTGTTCGTGATTATTGCTGGTTTGGTTTTGTTAGTCGTTTAGTCTAAGGCCCTTTGACCTTGATTGTTGAAACTGTGTTACTTCAACTTCTCTACTAGGGTTCGTGAATGAGGTTTACCTTTTTTTTTTTTGGAGAACCATGATAGAAATTTTATTGAACTTTAGGAAACAACAATTGTTTTACACCAGTTTTGCCTTGGGCACCTGAGCCACTTAGCATTACAAAACATCAAAAAAGGTAAAGCCTAGTCTAGGACATAACAGCACCACTCTAAAAGAGTGAGGAAGAGGATTCATAATAATGCAAGTAGGTAAGTCCAGTGCCAAAACTGGTGGAAATCACCAAATCAAAAATAGCTTAAATGCCCTATTGGAAAAAAATTTGGTTTTCAACGAAAAATTTGAAGGGGAGAAAAAAAAGAGTTTTCTTGAATCATAGAAAACAATTAGATTTATTCTTACTTATATGATTGTTATCAAATTTACGACATCCATATTATCATTATTTATGAATATAAGGAACTAATGTGAAAATCCTTTACGACATCCATGTCTTTTGTGTTCTTGGGCTTTCTTTTTTATTTGGAAAAGGGGTGGGGGGGGGGGGTTGTTGTAGAAGTGCATGAGTTTGTAGTAAAATGTCAAAGTAATCATTTTTGTAAATTTGTTCTGAAATGCACTACACTGCACTTTTTTTTTTCCTCTTGTGGCTTGCATATTGGTGCCACCCCATGTGACTTTGTCCTCTTTGAATGTGCCTTTTTACCATTGGGAGGTTCGTTTGCTCGTCCGTTCATGTTGGTTTAGGGAAGTGGATGTTAATTAGGCATCGCTAGAGACATCTTTTTGTTGGTTCAGCCATGAATTCTCAACATGCTAGTCAGGTTGAGCCATGAATATTCTTTTATTTCATTATAAAGTAATTTTCTGTGACTTTCTTAATTGATTAATTCTCTTGTACTACTGGTTCTAAGTAGTTTTCACAAAAATCCGGAAGAAAGAGAAGCACTCTATAAATGTTTCTCTTTCATATCAGTCATCAAATGATATTTTTAAGTATTTTTTTTTTCCTGACCCTCATACTTGCTAAGAGCCAAATAGTGAGTACTTATTTTCCTCATATTACTAAAAATCCAGAGACTCAAAGTAGTAGAAAGATATTGAGAGTACTGCAGGGGAAGCTTTTTTTGGGAGTGCAAGTATCCCTGAGCCAATACTAGTTCCTATAATGAGAGCAACAGCCCCAGCAATAGTTCCCTTCTTCTTAGCTACCTTGCTAGGCTCTTCTCTCAATTGTGAGAAATATTTCTTTGGCTTTCTAGCATTAGGTTTCCTAGTAAAGAATAAATTTTGCTCTTGCTTATGGAGGCAGAAGCAAGTGTAGTAACTGCTGCTAGGAAGAAATAGAAGTCATTAGTCCTAATATAACAACGAAATTGAATGTGATGGAACCAATGTAAAGAAATTAAGATGAGGCAGTTTTAGCGGTATCATACATCCTGGATTTGAAGCAAATTGTCGTTTTCCTTAGATGAATTGCTTCCCATGATGGATTTAGCTTTGCATTTCTGTGAATTTTGGGATTTAGAGAGGGAGATGAAGGCATGCACTGTGAATCCATGATGGAGAGAGAGAGGAGGAAATGAATGTAGCTTAAGTTTCAGGCAGCCAAATATCTTGGAAGTGCCTATGTTTGGTTTAGTCCACAAGAGGCTGTCTAGTAAAGCAATCAATGGCAAAAGAGCTATGGGAACCACACAAGTATTTCCCTCTTTTTTTGTATCTATTCTTGCGCGTGTGTGTGAAGAAGAATATATTTGTTTGCGCTTTTGGTTTTAAGTTTGTACATTGGAAAGGATTGCGCTTACAATATGGAGTAGTTCTAGTGCCACAAAAAAAGGCATAACTTGTGCCACAACTCGGCGAGTTGTGGTTAGTAGAGGGGTGATGTGGGGACAAATTTTTGAAGCTCCACTGGCATGATCAATGGAAATATAATTTCTTTATAAAGCTCCACTGGCATGATCAATGGAAATATAATTTCTTCTTTTGTGTTTTTTTTTTTGTAGATCTAGTCCTTTCAAATAAGCTAGTGGTGTATGATCTTGAGAATCAAGTCATTGGATGGGCTGAATATAACTGTAAGTTTCATGTTATTTTCCCTTCATTCTATTCCAATTTTTGTGTTGTATTTTATTTTAATTCAAATTGTAGGTTAGCATATGTTAGGCCTAGCAGCATATAGTCAGGCCCTTATAGCTTGTTTTTGTGGAGACCATTGAAGTCTTCCAAGTTCTTACACTTGTGAAATTTGCATGTAATGCATGGCAATTTGTGATGTGAATTTTCATAACCTATGGTCCACTTCTTTCACCGAAGAAAAGGGTAGGGGTGGGATTGTGTCAGGGAAGGTCTTAGCTTTTGAACTTGCATAGACGTTGGTAACTTAAAACAATTATTATTCGTGAAGAAGTAGCTCTAATCATGGAGTAGCGGCCATGGATTTTCTGCAAGGAAGCACAGGTGCACCATTTTGGCTGGTGCACCTGCTTCAGATTTGTGTGGACACGGCTGCACACTTGTCCCTTGCTGAAATTTTTTTTTTTTCTATGTAGCCCAATTCAGTCCGATACGGTCCGAAATAGAATCCTATTCAGACCGATATGGGCCGAAGTACTTATTTAAAAAAATAATGGAAAAGATGTGATTAAAACACACCGTTTTGTTGGCAGACTTTAAAGGAAACAAAACCCTACATTCATCTCAAGTCTCTCTTGACCTCTCTATCTCCTCTCTCTCTTTCGGATCCACGGCCTCTAGCTCTCCCTCCGTCTCTCCTTCGCCTCACTAACCCACAACTCACTCTCCCAACTCTCCATAAAATCTCAAGCCTCAAATCTCTGTAAAATCTCAAACATTAGATCTTGTATTCTACATTTTGAATATCATGTAATGGTTCTGTATTCCGTATTCACTTTATTATCTACTGATTACTATTTCTGTTAAATTGATATATGTTTACCATTATATGAAAAAAAAATTCTTAGCAATATATAGAAAATGAAAATAAAAATAAAAATAAGTTTAATAATTAATTAATAAACGTATCCTGCCGCATCCGTGTCCTACTTTTTAAAAAATTGCTATGTCACCGCACTGCATCCGCATCCGCATCCGCACCCACACCCACACCCACACCCACACTCACACCCGAACCCAAATCTGCACTTGTGCTTCTGAGATTTTCCGTCATAGCTTCATTTTTACTTTTTTATTTTTTATTTTTATAAGTACAAAATTCATTGAAAATAAGGAAAACCAAAAATAAGGAACCAAAGCACACAGATAGTGTGATATGGAACCAGCAATACATCAAAACTATGGAGTATGGAAATTATAACTATCAAGCAAATCAGTCAAAGAAACAATGGCAAAGACACCTGAAGCATTTGTCCACTTTAGCAATATCAGGAGGAAAGAAAGATTCAAGTCATTGGTCGGTCTCTCATTTTCTTCAAAAGTGTAAGATTTGAAGTTTTTTTTTTCCATCCCTATGGCATTCTATAAAGGGTTTTGTTGCTCTTCTGATGGGTGAAATTTGTGTTTTTAAAAGTCATTTATACTCGATAGTGTAATTTGATTAAAAAAAAATTGCAATATTGATTAGTGTGTATTACAAAATGTACTGGTTTTAGTTGTCATGTCTAATTCAGCCCTGGGTAATGTTACTGACATTAAAGCTCTTAAGCCCTGACTAGTGTAAAACTTTCTTATGAATTTAATCATTCTTGTAGCAATTTGTCATACACCAGGCTTTTCTGAACATGCATTGAAATTGACCTGTATACAGAACTCTGTGAGAGAATTAATTCCCAAGTTAGCTCTGTGATTTAGTTACTAGACCTATATTTATTTCAACTTGACATGTTAATGCTTAGTTGTGAAAAGAACAAAAATGTATAATTTCGTTTTATCTCAGTGTTGCCTTTGCCTTAGTGCAACAGTAAGATTCTTAAAATTTTTAAATCGAAGTGGACAGGTTTGATTCTGAAGAGTGGCTACTTTATGCAAAATTGCTGAATGTTAGGATAGGTTTTGGTGTAACCAAAATTAGTTAGTGGTCTTTACTTTGTTGTTGCCTTTGTGGAATCCAAAGAAGTTCTGGCTTTTGTTGATTAATGATGGGATACAAATATTCATCCAATGATTTCTCTTGATGCAGTATTAAGAGAAGCAAGCAATTATTTCATGAATTTGGTGGATTAAGAATCTATAGTCATCTGCTTTGTACAATTATTTGTTTACATGACAATCAAATCATGGTTAATAATTTCCTTGAACTAAAACAAATTATTATTAGAATAATTGTTAAGGAATTAAATTCACCCCATCCTATCAGTGTGACGAGTGGTAATTCATCAATATGAAAGTAGGTGATCTTGAATTTGAACCATGTCTCCATGTACCTCCCATTTAAAAATGGGCCTCATGTATTGAAGAATACTGAAGAGTTTGGATCCACACATAAAGGTCAAATGAGAATAATGGTAAAAGTGATTTAATTTACCATTTAGTTTTTCATAACTTTAGTTTTGGTTCACGGAAAAGATAGACAAATTTCTTGCATCTTGGAATTGGATTATGTGACTATCTCCACTGTCAAATGATCTAAATTTCCATAAAGAAAAGCGTGTGAGCCTAAAATGATGAGCGCCACTCACGGGTCTTTCAGTCAATTAAAACTAGTTGAACAAACACAGTGGTGTGAGATCTTTATTGATTTGCAGTCTGGGTTGTTATCTTTGAATGTGCCTTTTTACCATTGGGAGGTTCGTTTGCTTGTCCGTTCATGTTGGTTTAGGGAAGTGGATGTTAATTAGGCATTGCTAGAGACATCTTTTTGTTGTTTCAATATGCCAACTTCATAGCTCCATTTTATTTTCCATAGCATGATAATGGTTGCAGTATAATGGCTCATTAATTTTTGGATATATAATCTTGCAGCTTGCATATCTATGTACTATGCAGCTTTTAGTTAAATCATACCTTATAAAAAGAATTATTAAATTCTTAATTTAACAAGATGATTTTTTTTATATGGATAGAAATTTGTTAAGGTCTATTTTGATTTGATTTTTTATCTCATTTGATGCACCCTTTAATCATTGCTTGAGCTATGGATCTACTCATTTTCTAATGCTAATTCTATTTTACTCTTGAATGTTTTATAGGACTGCATAAAGGGTGTGGTGGAAAAAGCTTGCCTTGAATGTGAAGACAAATGGGGATTTGGAATTGAAGCTGCTACCGAGTCTGACTGTGAAGGAGAAGAAGGATTTAGCTTTGTACGCGCATAGCTTGGGAAAAAAGCTCAAGTCCCAGTTGGTGGGGAAGTCTGGTGTTACTGCTAAGGTAGCAATTTCAATGAATTGAACTTTTTATCTTTTATTTTTTTCTTATTTTTTGTAGTGGATTGGCTTGCAGTTTGGTGATTTAGATAAAACATCAGTTGGGGTTTACGGTTTATTCTTTTTAACTATTTTTGTCTCCTAGTTAAGTAGATGTTAATAGCCTTGCAAATGGCAATTGTCAATGTGAGTGTAATTTACTCCTTGCAGTGCTGAAAAACTTTGCTGAAAAACAAGATAGAGTTCTTTTGATTTAATTAAGCGTTTCTCTGTCTGTGCTTAATGTAATATATTTTGTTCACAGCTGGTCACAAAACCAGAAAAAGGAAGGGGTTAACGGTCCGAGTAAAATTCATCCCCTTTATTATGAATAAATCCACTACCGATAAACGTTGGGCCCATATAGGTTGAGGCATCCCTTGATTTCTATTGAGAATCCATATGTGACCCTAGTGTTTTTTGGATTATAAAAGTTTGGTTCTTGTTGCTGTAGTTCTTTTGCTTTAATTTTTTGGGCCAGATTAATACAAAAGTTTTTTGATCTTTGTGGAAGAAACTAGGACTTTTCATTAGCAATCAAATGGAGTCATCTTTTCTGTTTGGAATGCTAATTTTTCAATAGAATTTGTTGTTTAGCTTTTAAGTTTAATATGGAATTAATGTGCTGTTGATTGATGAGAGTCCATGGTTGATTTCTTGTAGTACTTTGACTGCTTAACAAGGGAGTTAATGACCTTAAGAAAAAAGTCACTGAACTAAACTTCATTTGGATGTATGTCTTACACACTAATGTTAGTACAACTGAATAATAAAATATGCAATCACTTGCACCTGCGTTTTGAACCTCATTGGTTCTAGGACAAATAGTGCTACTTTTGATGGTGCCAAGATACACCAGAAGATGAGCTCAAATAAGAACAAACGTGAAAACCCACCATACAATCAAATAAATTTGCATAAGCTAATCAGAAGAATCCATCACAGTATCAATATCTACCTAAGTACTGTCACATTCCATTTATAGATCACTTCAAAATGAAACACCAGCCATACATTCTTAAATATCATTGCAGGCCAAGAACCTTGTAGCTTAACTACTACCTCTTCATGTTTCCAACGGAAACATCTAGAGTTTAAATCCCCCAGTCCCATTGTAACTGTTGAATTATCAAATTTATTAAAAAAGAAAATCATTGCAAACTCGTTTGATGCTGAAGAACCTAGTAAAAAGTTTAAATTTATCTTTAATCTATATCATCTTTGTTGTTTCCCACTTAGCCAGCCCTACAAACTTAGGTCATCTTTAGAGTTTACCAATTGATTTCAAACTTTATAGGTAAAAATTCATGAACTTGTTTTTTTGGTAAGTAGAAAGTAATGAACTTAATATTAGTATAAAGAAAAGGTCCTCCTAATGTAGTTAATTAAGTCATGAACTTAATATTAGTATAAAAAAAAGTTGCTCCTAATGTAGTTAATTATTAGGAAAAAAATTAAAACAGTACCGGACATCACCTTGATTTCAAGTAAAACTAATTAGAATTTCTTTATTGGGCTGCCAAAACTCCTCCTTATTGGACAATTGACTCATTTGGCTCTTACAGACACCTTTTTTTTTGGGGGTGTGTTTTTCTTATTTTTAACGATATGGTGCATAACCTGCATTAGGGCTTCCAGTTAAATAGAAACACTAAATGGTGAGAGAGCCCAAGGAAATACATAAACATGTCTTCCTTTACATTTCTCTCTTTCCTTAAACACCTCCATTAGCTCTAATAAAAAGAATCTATCTCTATCTTCAATAGCAAATGCACCAATTTAGGTAAAAGTAGACCTTTAATAAAATGTTTTCAACCCTTGCTCTTGAAAAATCTGTCTTAACAGATTAACTTGCTCAATTAAGCGAGAATTTTACTAAAGAAAAACAGTGGCATCAGAAGTTTGTAATGAGGCAGTGTTGAAGTTCAGGATGCAAACTAATTCATGTCAAACAAAAGTGGGAAACACAAAATCATTAACCACAAAATTAAAAAGATGAAAAAGAAAAAAACATTTGAGATTAAAAGCTCATTATTCATCTATTCAAGGAAAAGAAAGGCCACAGTAATCACATCTTTGTATGTTGTGGAATATATATAGGAAAAGGTTTGGCTCCACTCACTTGGTTGGTTGGGTTAAGTGAGTCATATGCATTGCACATGACAAGGACTAATGTCATCTTCCTATTGGTGGTTTAATGTACTATCAAAGTTGAATGAAAACTATGTGTGATTAGTATGGAAACAAAAAAAACGTTTGAATGAAGACCCAATATAACTTTTCAATACATATGACTCGAATAATTGAAAAATAGTATTGTGATATCCTCTCTTTAAGTAAGCTGTGTATGTCATGAAGTTAAAATGTTGCCTTGTCCATTTTCTGCTAGACATGGTACACTTGTTGCTATGTATGATTGTAGCTGTTAGCATATTATGCAACGACCTCTAGTTACTTTCCCTCAACAATCTCAAGGTACTTACCTCAAGGACCTCAATGTTGCCTTTTCCATGTGCTGCTAACCATGACACTTGAACACGTTGTGCATTCATCACAGCTAGAAAAAATGTATTTGTACTTATGCCCTATGTTCTAAGAAGAGTGTACTTATTTTGGCCAAGTTTGATTAAGGGGATTCAACCCTCAAAATCAAACCCCACAAATGGGGTGGAATGCCACAGTACCCTAAGGCCACTGGCTTAATAAGAGTGTACTTGTGTCATGAATGCTACTATTACTCTTCTCCCTTTCGTAAATCGAGTAAAAGGTGCTGTTTTCGCTTTTTACTTGGTTGAACTTAGTACACTAGTTTGCGAGGAGTCTTCTATCTCACTGGCATTGCATGCTCTTCTAATGAGTAGAATCAGGGTTTAAATCCCTCATCTCCCATTGTTGTTAAGTAACTATCAAATTATATAAAATAAAAAATAAAAAAACCCCCCAAGTATCCAATACATGTGATTAAGCACTTTTTATTATTGTTTTATGAGAAGAGTCATGCCTAATAATCTCAAATGACATGGATGTCATGATTAATATTGTCAAATGTAGAATATTTTGGTTGGTATCTTCCTTGTGGATATTCTTGATACTGTTACTTCAGCTACGTGTGCACTGAAAACTTCTGCGTGGGAGGAAATGTCATGGCTAGACATTCAGTGATTTACAGTGTAGGGATTATGCATCTAATTTTATGAATTGAAGATTGTAAGAGTTTCTTTTTGGTCTTAGAACTTACTTTTCTCACTTAATGGTAAATTACATAGATTGCAAGAAATATTTTTTGATGGTTGTATTATTCAAGTATAGGTGCTGTAGTTGAGGCTAATCCTCAACTTGTTGGTATCCATGAGCAACCGTATAAAAGGGTTTAGGATAAACAGGTTATTTCCTGAAAAGGGTTTCAAGAATTTGGGAGCCCAATTGAAACCTCGCTTGGGGTTTATCGCAGGTATTTGAAATACGACCCTTCTCATATTGAAGAATTCATTGAGTTTTTAGTTAATTCTAGTCTTTGGCAAGAGGCTTCGGAAAGATTAGCTTCAGTGTTGAATGATGATGGGTTTTATTCGATTAAGGGGAAAACTAAGCATAGGTTGTGGTTAGAGTTGTGTGATTTGTTAACTAAGCATGCTAATGAGGTTTCGGGGTTGAATGTGGATGCAATTATTAGGGGTGGGATAAGGAAGTTTACTGATGAGGTAGGAAGGTTGTGGACCTTGCTTGCAGAGTATTATATTAGGTGGAATTTGCACGAGAAGGCGAGGGATGTGTTTGAGGAGGGGATTATGAGTGTGGTTACTGCTAGAGATTTTAGTGTAATTTTTGACTCGTCTACGCAGTTTGAAAAGAGTATGTTAACGTTTAAGATAGAGAGTATGAGCTCGAGTGACGAGGAGGATGAGGAGGAGGACGAGGGAGAGGGTGGACAAGAAAACGGTGTTGAGGGGAAGAGAATGGATGATGAAGATGAAGATGAAGATGAAGATGTTCGGTTAGATGTGAATTTATCGATGGCTAAGCTTGAGAAGAAGATTCTTGATGGGTTTTGGTTACACGACGATAAGGATGTGGATTTGAGGATTGCTCGATGCATGGTCCTTTACAAGTCTTTGATGGAGGATGCAATTGAGCAGTCAAGTAAATGATCCTTTCTCTCAACCTTCATTCAGGACTCATGATTCTTGAAAGTCAGTTTAGTGTCCTTCATACAGTCTTCGTAATTCTTAGGCTAATTCATGCATAATTCTTCTTTTGTGAAGTTGGACACTTAGCAAATATTTTCCATTAGCGGGTTCAAAAGCTGTTTAGAATCTGCAATGTCCTCCAGGAGGTAGTTATTTATTCCAATATGTTATATTCCTCCTGAAATTATTCAAGAGACTGGTACTGATGCAACCATGGCGAGATTGAAAATTAAAATCAACATCTTAGATAATGGTGTTTGATGGATTATATTTTAGATAACTTTGGATATATTTCAACATGCGACTTTGGATATATTTCAATATGCATCTTCGGAGTAGTGAATTTTCTTTCTTTATTTATGTATTTGATGCAGCAGCTAGAATTAATATGTTTGAGTAAACTAATTATGTGGAATATTGTTGCACTCTTTGCAGTATGGAGCTTGGGATGGATGAGGAGCCACAGATTCTGCGGCCTGGTCCAGAAGATCCTTCATTGTTGACGCGACAACGAAATCATCGATCAGAGGACATTTGGAATGGCGAGGTGAAATATCTACTTCTATCATTAAGCTTTAATTTTTACGTTGTCTTTGACTTTTAGCAAGTTCTTTCAAAGTTGTATATCTAGTTCTAACGACTGCTATAATTTGTATACATTTTGCAGGACTCGGGCCCACTTACGTGTCGTGGTCGCGCTAAGGAGATGGCAAATATAACGATGCAAGATAATCGGGTGATTGATATTATCAAGTTGGTGGGGCTAGAAGGATTGTTTAGGGCGCCTTCCAGAGAGATAGATCATTGTCTAATAACGGCCCTAGTTGAACGATGGCGGCCGGAGACTCATACGTTCCATCTTCCACATGGTGAGATGTCAATCACCCTAGAAGATGTGGAGGTTATTTTTGGACTTCCTATAGACGGTGAGGTCTTGGTTGGGCCGACTACGGTGGTGGGTGGGAATTGGAGGGACCTGTGTGTGGACTTGCTTGGTTTTGAAGTTCCGAGGAATGACAACAAAACATTGGTGGGGCAAAGAATTCTCATCAGCCGCCTTGTTGAGCGCATTGCTGAGGCACTGCCTCATGATGCAACGGAGGAGCAAGTACATCAGTACACCCGGTGCTACATTTTAGCGCTACTAGGGGATAAGATTTTTATGGACAAGTCGGGAGATAGGGTGCATTTGATGTTCTTGGAGTTCTTGCGGAACCTTCATGATCCACCAAAGTATAGTTGGGGTAGTGGTTGCCTAGCATGGTTGTATAGAGAGTTGTGCCGGGCAAGCGATAAAGAGGCATCGCAAATTGGTGGGCCATTGCAATTGGTCCAGTATTGGGCATGGGCTAGGTTGCCATTCATGTGCCCCAGGATAGAGCCCCCACCTGGATGCGATTACGGCCCATGGCCAAAAGCTCCACTTGCATTTAAGTAAGTATTTTCCCACTTGTAGTAGCTGTTATGCCATGTTCTCTTCTTAGTAAGTAAGTGGTAATATTTGTTCTTATGTTATTCGCTCGTAACTGTAGGTGGGTGCGGGTGCCAAGCCCGAAGAGTAGGCCATCCAGCACGGCGTTGATCTATTATCACGAGCAATTAGTTAGAATGCAGCCCGAGCAGGTAATAATATACAAAAATTCATGTGCACGTTATGTTAATTTTCCTTACGAATATGTTGAAATCATTGCTTTAACAAATCTTTTGTTTTCATTTTTGGTTTTCCCTTTATGTATGTATTCTCCTTTGTTTTGAAGCTGGTATGATCATTGTTTTGCTAATTCTTATGTATTGTACATGAAAATAAAATATGAAATGTATTGTACTTTGTTTCACATTTTAAGATGGTATGATAATTGTTTTTTGTTTCAATTGTAGATTATGTGGCAGCCATATGAGGCAGACTTCGGCCACCTTCCTGCCTTCTGCGTTGCAGGGAGGGATGCGTGGACGGCAAGGGTGCCACTCGTGTGTTTTTGCATAGTAGAGACACACCACCCAGATCGTGTCCTTCGACAGTTTGGGTTGGCGCAAGGGCGGCCTGAACATGTTGTGTACGATGATAGACTACATAGAATTGACTTGCGTGGGAAGGTGGAAAAGAATTGGAGGGAGGAGCATGGACCGTATATCCTTACATGGGATATGAGGCAAGAACGAGTTTGCCATGGAGTTCCTCAGACTGGTGAGATGCCTCGCGATCATGACTATTACCGCTGGTACCGTCCGGTCACTCGAAAGTATGTCGACCGCAACAGCGCTAAATTAGATACAATGGTAATGTGTTGTAATTAGATTTTATTGCCCACTTTGTTTTTTCTTCCGTACATGTAGGAATGTAGCATCAATTGATTTCTTTTTTCAGCAAATCTAGTTTGATCTGACTGAACTCCAATCTGTGCTTCAGTATTTGAGTACATTAATTTCTACTATATTATCCATTCTATAATTGATACATAAATGTCTCAAATCTGATTGTACTGGTTCTTTCTCCATTTCAGATTGAAAGCCATTTAGCGCTGTTGGAGATGCTTCCTGTAGGCAGCCCAGCACACAACCTTGTCCGACGTGTCCTAAATGATGTGGCTAGGCTTGGGGGTGGTCTTGCAGCAAATGGACAGGTAAACAATGGGCATGAGACTGAATCAACAACTATTGCAACCCCAAGCACAAGCGCAGCACCCCCAAGTACATCAACTCGTGGTCGACATGCTACTGCAAGCCCAATCACAAGTGCAGCTAGGGGCCGTGGTCGGCGTGCAACAACCCCTCGGGTTGTAAGTAGTCATGAGGTACCTGCCCCCATCCCACACGCATCTCCTCCACTTGAGGTCCCTCCACCCATCTTAGATGCATCTCCTCAGCCCGAGGTCCCTTCACCTACCCCACCTTCACAGCCCAGTTTTGATCTTGGTTTTGATTTTCATATGACCCCTCCTACGCACCCTGAGACACCCTCATACGCACCCACCAGCTCCAGTGCACCCACTTTGCCGATGACAATGATTCCCACTCCTAGCTATACAGATCATCATTACCAACCTACCTCATCCTCATCCGACCCTTTAGGACCTCTGGTTGGGATTGACACTGATGTACCGGACGAGCATCCCCCTCATCAGCCCTCACCTCCACGAGGTAGACCACAACGTACTAGAAGAGCACCCACTTGTGGGACTGGTGGACACAAAATAGGACACAAAGGCAGCTCTATGGTATGATAATATTACTTGCAATGTAATGATATATTTTGCGGTTAATTTTATTCTTATCATTACGCCGAATATTGATTGTATGCATCTAATGTCTTTGCAGCACGATGATGAGCCTAAGGATGATGCCTCACAGCCTCCTCCCCCCGCGCCCAAACATTACACGAGGGCTAAGAAACGCAAAATTGGTGAATCTTGAAAAAGAAGCAACCCAAGGTCTTATTTTTCTTAGATTGCTTGGGATTTGATTTTTACTTTATAAGCCATTCTTTAATTTTCCATACCATGTGCTCTTTAATTTTGCTGCTTTCAGAGTAGGAGAAATTTTTTATCTACATTGATTTTGGTTTTGTTTTGTTTGCAGGCTGATTTGGTTGCTTATTATTTTGAGTTTTATCTTTACCGCAGAGCCCAGAAGGGTGAGAGTTGCTATCAGACTTCGACCAAGAAATGCTGAAGTTATCTTTGTTGTTGGGTAGTTTATTTTTATTTTATTTTTTTTACTACTGCTTTTTTACTTCTGTTTTTGTTTTCATTATTGTCTTTTATGATAATTTTTTTCGTTTTTTTCTTGAAGTCATTACAAAAAATTTTTAATGGAAAATTTGTTAATATTAAGGAGCTTTGGTTGTTTTATTACTTTGTATAGTAAGTTTAGGAAAAAATAATTGGTTGTGAAAATCAGTTGCAGGAAAGGGAATTAGAAATGGGGTAGTTTTTTTTTTTTTTTTTTTTGGATGTTAATGTGGTTTTGGAGGTTTATCATGTTGTTTAAGATTTGAAAGTAACGACTTTGGCTTTGGCTTTGATGAATTTAATGGATATTACGAATCTAATGATGGAATAAGTCTAGAACTTGTTTTTTAATTTTGTTGGATTATATAAGTTGGTGAATTTTGGATCTGAATGAAGTTGGAAAATATAGAGGACTATAGTGATCAACTATTTATTCTGATGTCATCTATATGTAAGACAATATGTCCAGTTCTAGTGACTTCTGCTTTGTACTACATCAGATTTCTTTAAAATGGGATCTTATTCGATTTTTTTTTTCATGGTTTCGTTTGTTTCTAGCTCTAATTGAGCTTCTTCTCTAACATGGGATAAGGATTCTTACTGTTTTGTCAGTTTTGGCTTTTGAGGCTTTTGGTTGGACGTTTGCTACTTTAGATTCTTCAACATGGGATTTTTATCTGATATTTTTTGTCTTCATGGTTCCAATAATTTAGGATGAAATTTAGTTTTTTGGTTTGCTTACTCATATGGGATTTCCAAACTTAATTTTTGGTCAAATTCATTGGTAGAATTTCTTATTAGTACTATGCAGTTTGATGTTTATGGGTTTTAGTTTTATTCACTCTAGTCCATGGTTGGATCTGAGTGTGTATTTTCTGCTTCACTGACCCAATCATTTTTCTTGATTTGGTGAATTCTGGATCTGAATCTAAAGAAGCCAAGACAAAGCTAGCAAACAGAAAATTACTATTCTTGGTCTTCTCCAAGTGGATGCTACTACATATGAGACATCTGCTTAATTAAGTCAACCTGTTGCCATTACTTGAATTTTCCAAAAAATGGGGTCTCATATAAACTTCAAGAACTTTGGTGATGCACCACCTGGGGAGGGGAAGCCACCGGGAAATTACTCCTTGGCCAGGCAGTCTTCTGTATACTCCTTGACATTTGATGAGTTCCAGAACACCATGGGTGGATTTGGAAAGGATTTTGGCTCCATGAACATGGATGAACTTTTGAAAAATATATGGACTGCCGAGGAGATTCAAGGCATGACTTGTACAGTTGGTGGGGGTGAAGGAAGTGTCCATGGTGGGAATTTGCAGAGGCAAGGATCTTTGACATTGCCACGGACACTTAGTCAGAAAACTGTTGATGAAGTTTGGAAAGACTTGATTAAGGAAAGTAGTGATGGAGGTGGTGGTGGTGCTAAAGTTGGAAATGGCAATGCCAATGGGGTATCAAATGCAAATGTGCCACAGAAGCAACCAACTTTGGGAGAGGTAACATTGGAGGAGTTTTTAGTGAGAGCAGGAGTGGTGAGAGAGGATACACAACCAACTGTAAGGCCAACTAATAGTGTATTCTATGGTGAATTACTGCGACCAAATAATAACAGTGGTTTAACTTTCGAGTTTCAACAATCAAATCGAAGCAATGGAGTCCTAGGTAATCGGATCATGGAAAATAATAATTCAGTCCCTATTCAGCCTCCTAGTCTAGCAATGAATGTAGGTGGACTTCGATCTTCTCAGCAACAAATTCAGCAGCTGCAGCAGCAACAGTCACTCTTCCCCAAACCAACAACTGTGCCTTTTGCCTCACCGGTCCAGCTAGTAAACAATGCTCAGATTGCTAACCCGGGAAGCAGGGGTTCAGTGGTTGGAGTTGCAGAGCCTTCTATGAATACTGCTTTAGTTCAGCGTGGAGGAATTGGCAGGGTGGGTTTAGCTCCTGGAGTTGTCACTAGCATTGCTGGATCTCCTGTAAGTCAGATATCATCAGAGGCAAAGAGTAGTATAGATACATCATCATTATCACCAGTTCCATACGTATTTAGTCGAGGAAGGAAATGTGGTGGAGCTTTGGAGAAAGTAGTAGAGAGAAGGCAGAGGAGAATGATAAAGAATAGGGAGTCAGCTGCAAGATCACGGGCTCGTAAGCAGGTAAGCTTATGAATTCATCACACTATGTATAGCAGTTAATTCACTCTCTATTATGTTTGATTTTTTTATGCCAGCCAATTGTGTGATAAAAAATGAATCCTTGTAGCAAGTATTTTGGTGTGGTTTAAAGTCCTATACTACTTTATATCCTTAAACACAGATAGAATGCTAGGTCACAGTGCAGAGCTACAGCTAATATGAAGTTTATTTTAATTTATAATACTCTATCCGTAGTCGTTTCAATCTGATAATTGAGAAAATATATTGCTTTAATTAATAGCAGCAGTAAAACTATAGTTTATGGAGGAAGTGAAACAATTTAAGGGTTTAATTAATAGCAGCAGCTTGTACACCCTAAGGCAAACTTGTGTGCAGTTCCTTTGCACATCCTATGGAGACAGTGAAACAATAGGACCTTCAACAGCGTCAAACTTATATTAAATTTACTAAGTTCATGTTTCATGAGGTTTTAGTATAACTGGATGCTTGTAGTAGGCAAGAGGACTTTCAACTGATCTTCATTTCTTGATTTTGTTTCTCTCCTTAATTTCAGATAGTAATAATTGGAGATCTTGTGTGTGTGCGTATTTGTTATTACTTATAAAAAAAATGATGAAAGAAGAAACTGATGTAGCAGGACAACCTAGGCTTCACCACCTAGAACAGTCCCATGATAAACATTGCAGCCAATGGAGTTGTTTCATTATCTTACATTTTATATTTGATACAGAGTATTCCATCAAACAACAAACACATTTTCATATTCCCATAACTTCAAAAAAATTATGCACACTCTTTAGTGTTTCAAATAACAAATCACTGTATTGTGTCCATGATCTTTGTTACAAGTTAGCAGGCTACATCAAAAAGGTATTTCTTAGAGTAGACATCTAATTCTTCCATTTGCATCTGTGTCAGCTTAATGGTTAAGAGATTTTAGTTCTTGTCAATGTAGACTGAAAATAGCACATTAAAAGAGTGGATGTACTGAAACAAAACTTGTCATGAGATGAAATATTTTGATAAAAAAAGAAGAATGCTAATTAATGAAATCAATTATTTTTTTGGCACCTGTTTTAATTTCTTGGCAGTAAGCCTATACCTTGGGGACAACGTTAGTATTTCTTGTCTAAAAAGTTGCTACTTAACAATTGATAGGAATCACATTCAAGACCTTTGTGCATTATGTTATGTACACTTACTATATGAGAAAGCAATGAAGTACTGAATTTAAAGATGAGTCTGACTCTTACAAATGAATTACCATTGACCAAGGGTGAGAATCATGTTATTGGATCACATATGGGGGCAGTGAGGAAATTGAATTCACAAGAAAATACATATTTATATCTCTCTCTCACGTGTGCTAGCATATTTAGAAACAAAACCAGTTCGCTAATTCATTGACTCAACAACTGAAGCAAGATTTCATTTTGTTGCTTCAACAGCTTATTGTTATAAATTATGAAAATGCACTGACACTAGTTGATTAATATTACTGGTAGAGTTGGAGGCTTAAGCAACTCATTTATCTTTTTGTTTTTGCAGAAATTAGAGACAATGAATCGGCAGTGGGGAGGTAAAAGACAATGCCTGATAAGGACTCTGACAGGCCCTTGGTAGAGATGATCAACTGGACTTCGGATATAAGGGTTGGTGGTTGAGTATGGAGACATAGGCATTAGTGTGATATAAGGATAGTAGTACTGTGTATCTGATTACAAATCTTATACTACAGAGGGTAGGGACCCGTATGTATAGAGCAGATAGTGTTTGAGTTGTAAATTATAAACTGAAATAAGAGTTTTATCCTGTAGATTAAAACTTGTGTTAGTGTGATACCTGTTTGTAACTCCTCTGATCACTTTTAGGGCAGTTGTGATTCTTAGGCAAGCCTTATGCTTCAGTTTGGCACTAACTAGAAGCAAAGTTGAGATTGAGTAATATGGCCTATTTCTAATCGGAACAGGTAACAAAATGTCGATACTATGAGATTGTTTCACTTATTTTGTAGCGGTCTGAACAAGCTGAATGCTTCTTTTTTTCGGTTACTGATATGGGATTGTTTCACTTATTTTGTAGGATGTGGTTTTGTAAAATACTCTCACAGAGACATGGCAATGGCAGCTATAAATGCTCTTAATGGAATCTACACTATGAGAGTTAGTGTTCTCTCTTTACACTAGTAATATTCTGTTTTCAGATTATCTTATTAGAGCTTATGTTTTTTTTTTCTGCTTCTTCTTAGGGTTGTGATCAACCGTTAACTGTCCGCTTTGCTGATCCTACGAGGCCTAGACCTGGAGATTCAAGGTTTTGATATCTAAACTTTAGCTTCAGTTTTTATCTGCAATTGCTTTTTATTTATTTATTTTTTTTTTGGGGGGGAGGGGGGTTGGATTTGGGGTTGTCTGTTTCTCTTTTGCATTTGGTCAACCTTTCTTATGTTGGACTTTGGCAATGGAGGGACCTGATATATTGTTGTCTTTAAGTTCAGCATCTACTTCACATTAACTTTGGACTAATCCTATCCATGTTGCTCACAGATGGATTCTCTAAAACCAATTTTTGACCTTTTTTTTTTCAATTTCTCTTTTTCAGGGGTGGTCCTGCACTTGGAGGTCCGGGTTTAGGTCCTCAATTTCGAACATTAGGGCCTAGGTATTTCAAACCTCAAACGTCATCCCCCCAAACCTTTCTCTACATACTCTATTGACATTTATGCCTTATTTCTTCTTGCTTTTGGTATTGTATTTATCTCTGCTCACTGCTATTTTCATGCGCCTGGCAGACCTTCACAAAATTTTGGTGACCCAATGGGTGATCGAATTCCACCTAATGCTTGGCATCCAATGAGTCCACCCAATGTAAGGCCACCTTCTAATACTGATTTTCGTGGCTTTGGGGGTCAGTTCCCTTCTAGGTCTCGCGACATGGCTTTGCCATTGAATCCGGTAAGAAGAAAATTTGATTCCTGTTAGACCGTAATGTGATTGCTTTTTTTAGGAGTCTTGCTTCTCTGTCCAGGTATACTGGGATAGATTGTCTAAATGATTTTTGGTGACTAGGAAGTTGGTTTCTGAAGAAAGTCTACTGCAAACTGCAGAGTTTAATTCCCCTTTGCCCAAAAAAAAAAAAAAAAAGTTCTAGAAAATGATAAAAATAAAGAAATTGTACTGAAATACTATTTCATTTTTTGCCTCACTGCATTTTGGCATGAACTATTCACCCAAGTGTTGGGATAAAAATAAATTGTGTGCTTGGCTGGTCTGTTACTGCTTCAATTTTTGTTGGGGGTTTTTTTTTTTTCCTCTGCAATGGCTTTACATAAGTTTAAAGACTCCCAACTCCAAAACTGATATTTTATGGTTCACCTATGATGCAAGTGTTCTCTAAAGGCTGGTATGAGGGGCATTTAGCTTTCTCTCTCTTCCTATAGTTAATCTGCAGCCTATGTGGCCTTTTAATCATGAGAAATGCTATATCCACAACATTTTTACAACTCTTTCATAACAAATTCTAAGTGGCAAATTGTTATTTGCTGTTACTGGTGGACAAGAAAGTAATTTCAGTGATAAGGATCAAATTAAAACAAGTAATAACCTGTCATTTAAGATTTGTTGTGAAAGCATTGTGAAAATGTTGTGGACGTAGCACTTCTCATGATAGCACAGATTCTTTGATTGAATTGTTTATTAATTGTGTTTCCATGTTCTGTGTTTGCAATGTAGTTTCTTATGCTATTTTCTTACGATGTATTGGTTACATGTATCTTTTTTTTGGTATTATTTCTGTAATACTGCAAGCTTCTTTTACTAACCATTCTTGGAAAATTTTCAGGGTGGTTGTTCAAGTGGCTTTGGTGGCCCTCCCGATGGTTCCCTTGTGGGACAGGCAGTTACATCATCTTCAACGTCGCAGCAGGTATATGGTGATTATTTTTATATGTCTTCATTGTCTACCAGGTTCTTCCAAAACAATCAGTAATTTCATTCCAAAATTTTTTCAGAGTTTTAACCAGTCTAAACCTCAAGTTCCACCGGTCAGCCAGCAAATGCCACCATTCCAGAAGCCTATGCAGTCACCACAGCACTTGCCACCTTCCCTTCAATCACACCCGCAAACTCCAGCATCATACTCACAAATGCAAACACCGCTTGCATCACTACAGCAGCTTGGTCAGCCACAGCTTCCTCATTCTGCTGGTCAAACACCCTTCAGTCAAGCACTACCGTCACAACATTTACTTGGTTTAGGTCGACAGTTTTCTGTTTCTCAGCCTCAGGTTCAGCCAACTGCCTCATCTGCGACAACACTACAGACTCCTTTGGATGTTAACTTACAACCTCATTCTGTGTCTACTGTCACAAATCAACAGCAGCTTCCTGCTCCTGTTCCACAGCAACTTCAACATCTTCAGCAGCCTCCTTCTCAGTTAGCTCAGATGTTGTCACAACAGACCCAAACTCTGCAGGCAAGCTTTCAGTCGTCTCAGCAAGCATTCTCCCAATTGCAACAACAGTTACAGCTGATGCAACCATCAAATCAGCAACAGAGTTCTCAGCCTAATAAACAGCAGGTATTTTGGATTAGATCAATTAAATGGTTAGGTCTGCTGGAAGCATATCATAATTGTTGGAAAACTACATTTGTGCTATCATAAGATTAGGAGTTAAGAGTACTGCTTAAATGATAACTTGATTGTCTTATTACTTTGTTAACCTGTTTTAAATGAAACTTAGTATTTATTCATATTGCTTTTTTATAATCATGGGATGTATTTTTTAAATGCAACCCACTATTGGTGTATCATGGATCTTTGACATGTCTGTCTCATGTAACTGACTGCTTCTGAACTCAAGACTAGTTTCTTTTTCAAATTTGACAGTTTTCATCCCTTACGCATCTTTTCTCTGTAGAGAGATTCAACCTAGTCATCTCACCATGTTCCATATGTATGGTAAGTTCCACTTAATTGTTGCATGGAATCTTCTTTTCAACCGTGGCACCTAGCATGCGCCTTCCTTGAGCCCTTTTGATATTGGAATCTGTGGGTTACAGCTGTGAGGAGTTTAATTATAAGATTTTGAGATGTTTCATCACTTCCTGTCTTCGTTCCATCTTATATTTATTAACTTACTTTTTTGAATTTTAATCTAACTTGTGGGTTTTATATTTAGCCTCATTCAGCAGTACCTTTCTTTTTTTTGCAGCAAACTACAGGGCTGTCCGGTGCCTTGCCTTGACTACATTAAATCCTGAGAGGAGCTCAATTGTTTTTCACCATTTCATGAAGACCGGCCAAGGTAGGACCTTTGGTGGTTGTTTCCATAGGGTTGACCAAGCTTTTTGTATTTCCTGCGATTGCAACTTATTGTTAATTGGGTTCCTAAACAAATGTTATGAAGAACCAGCAATTATTAGACTGCTGTAACATGGTTAGAATTCTAGCCACTTCGCGTCTTTGTAGGGCCAGAATTTCAACTGGTACCATCAACAGAGTCAAAGCTGGGGTTCCCAATCCCACACACCTTGCTCTTCAATATTGATACACCTTGTTATAATATTGATTTTATTTCCCCGTTTCATGGTCTTGTTTGTTAACAAATCCATGCCCTGTTAACAAATCCATGCCCTATATCACAAGAGTACTTGTGCCCCATCATTGCTTTTAATTTAATGCAAACTCATAAATCAACAGGTTCAAAGCTGGGCGTTACAAGCCTACACACATTGCTCTTGAATATTATAAATTCACTGTGTTATTATGGTGATTTTTTCACAAGAGTACAAGTGCAATATCATTTCTTTTAGTTTTAACAAATCCATGCCACCAAATGGACATTGACATAGTATCTTGGTTTTAAGAGCTCACGATTGTAAATTTGGGGCCATGTAAGATTGCTTGTTCAGCTCCTTGGAAATTGTAAATTTTCTTAACTCTCTTTCCTTCTTGTTTTTGGTGGGTTTTAATCCAAGGATTGATTCCTTGCAGTTCTACTCGTTTTTGCTGCTTTGCTAATGGAATTTGCTGGACAATCATCAAAAGGGATAAACAAGGATGTATCCCATAATTCCCATCTTCCTGAGGAATTAACTCCCATCAGGTCAGCTATATATCTAATTTTTTGATCGCATAAGTGACTAAAAGATGGTAAAATTCTCTAGGTTATGTTCATAATTTCTCTTGTTCTTTTCTTCTTTCATTTATTTGCTTCTTTTTCTGTGGGGGGGGGAGGGGTCATATCAGTCCTAGTCTCAATGTATTTCAACGGCCTTGAATCTATATGCTGACATGTGGTTTATGTAATCTGATTTTGATACCCAACCCATGCCCAAAAAAGAAAAAAAGTTGTCATGGAAAGGTAACAAAGAAATCATGGCAGCTGATGGATATATATCATGGAATCTATTTTTATATGCTATAAACCTCTTAACTGAAACTTCTCTTTCTCCACCCCTCCTCCCTTTTTTATAAAGGTAACAAAGAAACAAATGTACAAAAGAAGAATCTAAGGAGTATTCAGGTTGTATACCCTTATTTTTTTTTAGAATTACATAAGCATAGCATTTTGTCCTCTCCTATTTGGAGCTGGAATGAATAGAGACTTTGGAAAAAAAATGAGCAAAATTTTTAACTCCAATCATTAGTACATCTCACAAACATATGAATGTAATCCAACATCAATGTAATCCAACATCATGGCCTCTTTGCTAACTACTAACTGAAACAACATAGGATATAAGGATGCTACACTCCAATCCGAGCACCACAAATCCTCCCAGAACGTAATTCTTCTACCATCACCTAAACCAAGCCCCCCAAATCTAGAGAAGAATCCATCCAAGTGTAATTGCCTTCCAAAGTACACAACCATATGAATGATGACCCTAATCCTTCAATGTCTTTTTTATTTTTAGTTTGGGTGGTAATTTGGAGGGGCCCAGGTGTGGAGCATGCATTGTGGAACTATTATGATGCTCTGATGTCCTCTTGTGGAGCATAATTTGTATCCTCGAAAAGATAAAAAATTGCTTTAAATAATTAACTTGATTTGGAGTAAAATCACTTTTTGGTATTTAAGTTCACAACTTTTTCATTTTGAGGCATTTCTCTTCTAATGATTTATGTTTTTTTGTTCAGCTTAGTAAATTTATAAACTCATTGGTATTACGTATGAATGTGCATTAAGATCAATTGATTTTTGTTTGATGCCTATTTTGTGGGAATAGGGATGCAAGCTCTACTAACAGTAACAGTGGCATGACCCCTGAGGAAAGGAGAGAGCAACAGATGAAAGAGGAGGCACAGCATGCCAGCAATCTTAGAGTTCCACGCAGGCATGTGTTTCTTCTTCCCTTACCAACATGAAGTTTAATGAAAGAGTTATCTTTGTGCAATTAGTTTAAAAGGTTGTCTTTTTTCCTTGTAGGCCACCATGGACTGCTGAGATGTCTGTAGAACAACTTGATGCAAATGAAAGACAATCTTTCTTATCATGGCGCCGAAGCCTTTTGTATTTCTTTTTGGGTTGTTCCTATTGCTTCGCTTGATTCAATCTAACAAACATATAGGCATCTTTTATATGCAATATTTAAAAATTCAGAGAGCTCACCAACACTGATGGGAGAAAAATTGATTAACTCTTATTATTAATTTTATATTTAGATACTGGTTAGTAATAAGGTTCAGTATGGATTCTGATAGTTACTGGCTTCCTGTGTTTTCTCTTGCCGTATGTACTATTGTGGCCAGTCTTGCTCTCACAGCATATTTTTATCCTCGACTCTTGGTTTTCTTGTCTTTGGTGGAAATATGGACTTCAAATTGGGAACACAATAATTAAAATTAAAACTGGATCACACTTGTATTATAGTGGGCCTGTCTTTGATGCTGGATGTATATAAATTTTATGGTGGTATTTTCCTTTACCAGACAGGATTAGATTGTTTATTTTCTTGATGGATGTGCGGCTCCAAATAGATGGTTGGCAAATAATTTATACTGGATTTTTGGTGTAGAAAATGGTGGAAGATTTGAAATCTTTGCGAATTAGATTTCACAGGATAATTTTTTTGTAATTCGTTAAGGTTATGGTATGCTCTTCATCATGAACACGAAGAAATCTATTCTATTAATAAAACACCATTACTTGTAAAAAAGTTAAGGTCTGAGTGGTGTGACCCGGACATATTGTAAAATAATGACATTCATATGGGCCATTTTGCTTTTCCTTATTTTTATACCTTTTGATATTACTCCATCGACTACGTTTTGTAGAACTAAAAAATCACTTTCGTGCACTTGTGAATCCTGAATTGTAGTTTATAGTAAATAACAATAGGATTCTATTTGACTATATGGTGCAATAAGAAATGAGTTATTTTTGTTTGCATATATTGTTGATAGTGTTTTCTTCCCATTAATGCCAAATGAACAAGTTGTATGACATTAGTCACATAATCTAAGGAATAAAGGCGCTTCATTAACTACTTGTTCACCTCTCTGAATGAAGTGCTGGGTTACATTTAAACTCAATGCAACTAGCTACTAAGTAAAAAATATGACAAAAAAGCAAAGCAAGGAATTTTCACATTTATTACCCACTTTTCAAAGGTGTATCTAAAAGTAAAAAACTAAAAGTTAAAACTGATGTCAAACTCATGTACACAAACGAAGCCATGTTTGCAATCTAAATGAACATGATGGGGGTGATGGGGGTGTCAAGGCAAGAAAGAACAACAACGAAAAAAAGAGCAACTGATTTCATATAAACTTAGGTACAAGTTGTGTGCAATTCATCTTTGGATTTGCAACAAGTGAATGTACGGTGACATGATTTGTCAGACATTAACAACATGTCAAAATTGCACACAACGTGTGGACTTTAACAACAACGTCGAATGTTGGTAGGTAGAAATTTTTGGAAATCATCATTGCTTGAATCTAAGAAGTCTGAAATATCACGTTCATCATCTAACGTAGTAATTTCATTAATAGACTTCATGGCTCGCTCTTGCGCCTTCCCTTGTAGATGCTTCCTAGCTTTTTGGATTGCATGAAAACGGTCTAGTCGCCTTTGCATTTGATTGTTCTCTCGTTCAAGGCGAGCAAGTATGTTGGCGGGTTCATCTCTAGGTAACTCGGCTGAGCGTGCCTTAGGAACTCGTAACCCGTGCCATCGACAATACACCTCCAACTCACACCTCTTCTCGTATAGGGTTGACCATGGTGGTTCTGCTACGGTGAACTCCACTGGGGTCGTATCTGAACTTAGTTTTGTAGGTTTGCCGAGCATGATGTGTCCGACGCTTCCAAGACTTTCGTACGTGTATATTGGCATATTAACGAAATCTCTCTTCTTTCCAACCCATTTCCCTCCATAGTGGTCTGTGTATGTTTGTAGTTCTTGATCTGCTGGAACTTGTGATAATTCATTTGTTGAAGTAGATTGGAACTTGTTTTTATGTCTGCGAGATGATGTTGAGGCGTTGCGACTCATAGCGTAGTGAACATGGGGAAGTTAGTGCTGTAGGAATAAGATCATTATTGTGGTGCATTTATAACCATGGTCCACTGTGTATTGAAGCATACAAAATTAAATGTATTCGGCCTTGTCATGTCAATACAGGCTGGAAAAGCATGATATGAATTTGTTGAGCCGTAGTTCCCAATGTCACAGTGAGATTCTCTTGTTGTGGGCAGTAGTTGCAGTGTACTGCCATGACTATTCAGCTTGTGACAAACTTCACGTGAAGACTCGAGTAGCATGCCATGAGCCACATCTGACGATGAGATTATCTACTTGGGACATTGGGAACTACTGCTTCATGAATTGGTACAAACATTATGAAGAGAATCTCACTGTGACATTGGGAAGTACTGTATCATCTGACATGCAGTACTTCCCAATGTCACAGTGAGATTCTCTTCAAAATGTTTGTACCAATTCATGAAGCTACCTTCGTTTTCTATGCAACCCATATTCGTGTAGATTTTTATTCTTATTTTTGAAACACAGTGGCAGAGCCACATGCAATAAGTAGATAGTAATTGGTTGTGAGTAAATAGTGGAACCCCTAATTTTTAGCTCAATTTCAAGAAAAACGGGCTAATATGTCTAAACAAAAAAAAAAGTGACATTTTAAAAAAAAATTGTGAAAGGAATTGAAGCTTTTCAAACTCAAGTATATTTTTAATAAATTTAGATTTAGAATAAGCGCTCTCAACCGAAATGGCTCGAAATTTACCAAAATGCACCAAAGTGGTCTGAATGGACCAAAGTTGACCAAATGGGACCAAACTTGAGTGTGTAGAATAAGGGATCTCAACCCAAATGGCTTGAAATTTACCAAAATGGACCAAAGTGGTCTGAATAGACCAAAGTTGACCAAATGGGACCAAACATGTGTTTATAGACTGAATAGGACCAAATTACATTGAACAGACCAAACTACACTGAATGGACCAAAATTCAGCAAATGAGACCAAAATATATTTTAAAGACCGAATTGGACTAAATAAAACAGGATGGACTAAAAGGACCAAAGTGGACTGAATTGGACCAAATGGACCGAATTAGAGAAAATGTGCTGGGAAAAACTCGAGGCTTTAAAACTCGAGTTCTATTTGAAACTAGAGTTTTTAAAACTCGAGTTTTAAATGGAACTCGAGTATTTAAAACTCGAGTTCCAATAGGCATAAATTCCACCACTTCCCCTGTTTCAGGCAGAGAGGCAGGGGAAGGATGCTCTGTTTTTTTCCTCGTGGGACTAGGAACTCGAGCCTCTGAAACTCGAGTTCCACTGGGAATTTTTTTTTTTTCCCCCTTACACATGCAGCAAACCAAAACCTGAGATGTGCGCACATTGACTGAGAAACAGACATAGAGAAGCTTCAAATGCAATCCTTAACATACTCATTCAGAGGTAGAGAAGTTGAGAATGTAAATGCATTTAAATTACATCAAAATGCTATCTGAATGGGCACCAAAGTATAGAAATTGTTATGCTCTTTGCATAACCATAATTTTACAATGTAAATCCACTCAAATCAGAACAAAAGTCCTTCTCAATATATCAACATTGTAAACATGTCCAACCACCCTTAATTTGCAACTCTAACCATACTACTCAAATCACAGTCAGTTTATACAAGTACATTGGATAGAGAATTACAAGTACATTCAACAAAAACTAAAACATTAATTGTGCCAATACAACGCAGTCACAAGTCGTAAGATTGGCGGTTCGCACTACAAAAACATCGTCCATGGAAGCATACCTGAAAAATGTAAACAAGAGGTTAGGAGAGAAGCTAGTAAACATTACGTAAACATAGAATGAACAACCTTATTCAGAACTCTTTGCCATCTGTCACCTACCTAGTTTGGAACATGACCGCTTGTGGAAGCGCCACCGGACTGCGGACATTTTCTGCGGTTATGCCCGGAAGCATGACACAGTCCACATGTCTGCTTGGGTTGACTCTCTATCAAATCTGCGTCCTCCCTCCGCCATCCCGGTTCTCGATCCTTATTCCTCACTCCATCCATCTCGTTCCTTATTCTTGACTTCACTGGTCGACCTTTGGCCCGCAACAATTCTGGATTAGGCAACCACTTTGGCCCTGTGGGCTCCCTCCACAATGACCGTGACTTAGGAACCACAAATGCATGTGAGTAAGTTGCAAGGGCATACTCCAAACTATAACATGGGTGAATATGTGTGGTCGAATCAATTTTTAGATAGTCAAAGACTCTAATTGCATGTGAACACGGGATGGCTATGTTTTGCCATTTCCCACAACTGCATGTTCTTTCCAATAACCGAACTTCATAACTGTGGTTTCCCCCTCCTCTGCTACACATGTTGAATGAAGTCACTATTTGATATACCAAACGTTCATTGCTAAATTCCCTGAGATAGTGCTTCTCAGATTTACGCCTATTTTCCGACCACGTGGAGAATGCATATGTACTCCATTTCTTATGCTCCGCTATTTCATGACTATACACCTTGTGGCGGTCGTGAAAATATTGAACAAGTTTCTCCCAAGTGAACTCAACCATTGCGGAAATAGGAAGACCCCGTGCACCTTTCAGTACACCATTGAAGCACTCTGATATATTGGTTGTCATTGCCCCAAAACGTCTTCCACCATCATGTGACTGGGTCCACATATCCACAGACTCTTTCATTAGGTATGTGTATGGACAATAATCTTGATTCTTTTCCTTGCCATCCTTCCCCATCACCTTCTTCTTATTCCTAATGGCCTCAATTTCCACCTGCTTAATGGACTCCATTATGGTATCAAATTTTTCTTTTTGAGTAGCATATCCCGCTTTCATCGCCGCTGACTTTAGAGTCGAGTTCTGAAAATGTGTATTGAAGTTGCTGGCAACGTGTCGAAGGCAATATCTATGAAATACCCGTGTTTCTCCATCATCCCCTCTAGGCCACTTTGCAATGGCATTTTTTATACCGAGATGTCGGTCAGAAATTATGCAAATGCCTTCCTTAGGTATCATGTGGCTAATCGTATCTCTGAGGCATCGTAAAAACCACCCCCAGCTGGACCCTGACTCACAATCCACAACAGCAAAGGCAAGAGGGAATACCTTGTTGTTAGCGTCGGTTGCCATTGCGACCAACAACTTTCCCTGGTATTTACCATACAGATGTGTCCCATCAATACTGATCACCGGCTTGCAATATTTGAATCCATCAATGCACGGACCGAAAGACCAAAACACATATCGCAACATTACGGTGTCATCTTCATCGGGGTCTGTGGTATGAAAGAACACCTGAGTAGTCGGATCCTGATCAACATATGCCATTAGCAACTTTTGCAACATCTGGTAAGACTCTTCCCAATTCCCAAACATCTTCGCAATCGCCTTTTGTTTTGCATCCCATACCTTGTAGTAAGAAGGCTTATGACCCTCATATTTCGCCTCTATCATAGATATGAGATGTTTAATTTGGGTAGTGTGATCCTCACTTATCTTCTTAAAGATGTCGGATGCAATAAAATTAGAAGTCATCATTCTATCATCATTTCGCACCCCAATCGGTATACACGTGTGAGGACCGGCATACACGGTCACCATCCATAGTCCATGGAGATTGGGCTTCATAACTGCACAAACATACCACTTGCATGACTCATCCACACATTTCGCAGAAAGTTTTTTCTTCGTCGACCTACTGATCATAAAATGTCTGTTTTCGTTGAGGGCACAAGTTGTTAATGCGCGCTGCACCTCCACTTTATTGGCAAAAGTCAACCCTTTGCACAAATTCATCCCCTGTCTCCAACTAGACACGAATGGTATCTCAATATGTGAAGGATCAACCATATTGTCCCAAGTATTTGCAGTAAATGACAAGGCAAGAGGTCCGTAGGCAGGATTTGTGTTCGTAATGTTTTCCACACTAATAACATTGTCTGCATCAGGTTCAATACCATCCAATGTGTCATCGTGATCAATGTCCCTCTGAAAGCCCCGAAAGTCCCTTTGTTCAATCATCTCTTCAAACTCATCTCTATCGACAAAATCTTCACCGTTAATGGCAATAGTCTCATCAACATAGTCTTCATCATCATCTTCATCATCATCATCATCTTCATCTTCATCTTCATTTTCATCATCATTCACATTATCCTCGTACTGTGTAGAATACTCATATTGAGCATCCGGAACTATAACCTGATGACTTGTGGTTGTTTGTTGGAATTCCTCTATACCAACTTCTGTACGCGGCTCCAACTGTATGTACAACTCAATTGTACTCACTTCGGCTGTTCCCTCAAACTTGTCAAACATCATCCTTACATGTTTATCGGCTTTTATCGCCATATACTTGTAATTAATCTTCTCCCTAAAGATTTCACTTGGCATACGATAAGTAATTCGTATGTTGTGCATAGCAAGATTCACACCCAGTTCTTCCAGAACTATCTTCTTCAATTCATCAAGGGTCTTCAACCTACGATCAATTTGGGTGAACTCCATGTTTATACCCGGCCCTGCAAATGGCAATCCCTGCTCCGAATCGGCGTTCTCAAGCGGACCACCATGGTATAGGACTATATCAATTCCAGTCATTGTGCACCTGTTTAAGTCAAGTTACTATGTTAGTTAAAAAAAAAAGCAAGTCATCAACCTCACATACATCAAACAAAATTAGTTCCGACATTATTCTGGGTGCATCAACTAATACATAAGGCCAGAAATAAAATAACTCCTGCAAAACTAAGTAAACTCAAGCAGCACTATAAAACATTAAAATGAATCTAATACACCCCTTATGCATTGTTATCAACAATCACCTTTGGTGTTGCAAAATAGGTATGGTGTTGGATGCTTAGCCATCTTTTTCCTTCTTGGAATATTTCTAGAGTGAAAGGAATTGAGAGGAATTTATTTTGCTATAGTTACTTTCTAGTTCACTTGCCAAAGCAGTTGTATACATTGCTGAGGCATGCTTTGCTGGCTTTGTTCTCTCTAAATCTGTTATTTATATAAGATCCTAAATCATAATCCAAGAGAAGTAGAGTGCAGCTTACACAAGTAAAAAGTAGGGATCTTCACATTATTTGTAATACACACACTATCGAAACATGCATGCATTGAGCCCAAGAGAAACACAAACACCCAGAGAATACTTAACAGATTTACCAAGAGCATTGCCCATATCAACCCCCTCAATAATAACATTAAATTAGTGATCTTCCTACTTCCATTTGTCTAGAACAAGATTACAAAGCTGAATCCTACGTAGTCGTTTGCACTAAAAGTGACTACACCAATTGGCTAAGCTCATATCAAAGCAAGAACTAACATAACTATATACTGCTCAGTTAACTATGCAAACGTTTTTTAGGAAAGGTACAGGAATTATAACTTCAAAAAACGAACTATATCATCAAACCACAATATGTTAAAAACAGCCTAATTAACCAAAATCAAATAAACATTTAACCTTACCTACTCCATTAGGTTAATAATGGAGGCAGTTTGCTAACCAATGTTTGTAATTTGATGATCTACAAAACATACCATTCATAAAGTACATTAACTCTACTTCAAAAGCAACATATTTATTTTGAAATGTTCCTTTACTAAAATAGGTTGTCTCACCCAACAACAAACAACAAGAAATTTAACAATCCAAAAATGGGTCCAACAAAGCAAGGTTTCTTAACAGTAAGTTATGTTAATTATCTACAAATAATACCCAACAATAAATAGGCAACTAAAATTAACCCCATACCTGATATATGAATTTCTTGAGAGAGAGGAGACAATGTGTTCAGTGAGGAGGTGAGGTTGAGTGTGGGTGAGAGAGTTCTAAGTGAGGTTGAGTGTGGGTGAGAGAGTTCTAAGTGAGGTTGAGTGGATGGTGTGGACTGATCTGATATAGAGTGAGGCAGTGAGAGCAAACGGAGAGTGTTCAGTGAGGAAGTAAGTTATGAGAGCAAACGGAGAGTGTTCAGTGAGGAAGTAAGTTATTTCCGTGCGTGAGTGCCCAGTAAAACTCGAGTTTCTAAGACTCGAGATCTATCTGTCAAAAAAGGTCTCACGCAGAAATCGAGTTTCTTAAACTCGATTTCTGCTTTGCAAAGAACTCGAGTTTTTGAAACTCGAGATCTACGTGGAGTTTTCCACATCAGCACCTTGAAAACGGACCCGAAGGGCTCAGGATTTAGCTGCATCTCGAGTTTCTAAAACTCGAGATGTTAGTTTCCTTATTTCTTTCTTTCTTACGTTAACTTATTATATTCTTTCTTTTTCATTTGTTACCTTGCAAAATTCCCCGATCTAAGAGACTAAAAAGAGAAAAAGGAGAGAGAGAGAGATAGAGAGAGAGAGAGAGAGATGCAAAGAGTTGAGTTTATGGGCTTGTGATGAGAGAGAAGCAAAGACTTTGAGGTGGGTTTTAGGTTTGGGATATGAGAGAGGCGGAGAGTTTGAGATGAGTTTTTGGGGCAGAGAGTTTGAGGGAGTAGGGACATGTGAGTTGAGAGATATAATAATAATAATAATAATAATAATAATAATAATGATATTAAAAAATATATATTATTTTAATAAAATATAACATATAGTAGATGTCTGATAAAGATGTTTTTAAAAAATAATTGTGTGAAATAAAAAAGTAAGTTCTTATGTTAAAATAAGCGAAATATTTTAGATAGATTAATGCCAATGCTCTAATTAGTAGTGAATTTAGAATTTATGAATTTATCAACACTGTTATGCTTAGATCCATGAAGTAGAATCACATAATAAAACTTTTCATTATATATATTGTTTTGGTACTTACTTTAATCCATAGAATAAGTTGACCAATATGAAAACTTTCTTTCATGTCCACGCATAGTAAACCCTTCCGGATGTTCCATGTATACCTCTTCTTTTAGATCACCATTCAAAAATATGGTCTTGACATTCTTTTGCTATATGTATAAATCAAAAATCGAAGCTAGTGCCATAAGCACTTTAATTGATGTTATTCTAGCTACTAGTGCATAAGTATCAAAATCATATTTGCTTCTTTTTGTTTAAATCCTTTGGCTACCAACTTAATTGTAAAAGTTTTGAAGAAACCCATTTACACCCAATAGGTATAGATCTAGGAGGCAAGTCAAGTAAAATTCAAGTATTGTTTGACAATATTCAGTCTGTTTTATCTATGAATACATCTTTCTAAAATGCAGCATCCCTAGGATCCGTAACTTCTAATAAGATAGGTATCTAGCTCTCAGTTGAGAACAAAGACTCATTGTAACCACCAGACCTCTTGACCTCCTTGTGTTTAACTATAATCTATTATTATATTTATTTTATACTTACATGATTTATAATTTCTCAACATATTATATTACCTCTCTCTCAATTTATTAAATATTACTATATTTTTTTTCTTTCATAAATTTACTTGTGATTTAATAATAATTCATTTGCATGGGAGTTTACTAAATTAATTAAAAGTAATCAAAAATGATTTATACTTGAAGGATAATTATACAAGTTTATTTTCATGCTCATTTATGTTTCAATATTTTCTATTAACCTTATCATGAAAATTTATTTGAAAGTTTGTTTCAATTTTTTTATAAATATTTTTAGTCAATCTTGCTAATATTTACAAATTGAATACAATTATTTTTATTTTTATTTTTATTTTTATTCATTACTAAATTAATTATGACATCATCATAGTTCGACCTTGATTGAACTTTAGTTCAACCTTAAAAATCTTGAACCTCTCCCTTTACCAGTTCTTTGAACAGTTTGGATTTGAAAACTATATTTTCAATTTCTTTTTAGCATGAAAACAATAGCCTAAAGCAACACAAATTTAGGATCCAAGTTATTCTCTCTCCTAGCTCTTCGACTCCTCATGGCTCATAGGTTAAGTACATGCATCATGAATTTCTTTTTTATTTTCCAAAGCATAGACATCCCATTTTGCACTTGATAACAAAAATTTCAAGATTGAGGCAAAATGGTAAGTTCATAAGGTTGGGGAAAAATGGTCATTTCATACGTCCAAGGGTAAAATTATCATTTTACATGCTTAAAAAATTGTCAGTGGTTCAATTGAAACATTATCATAGTGATGTATGCATTGGAAGTTTATATACAAGATAATTTTGGAATTTCTAATTATTAAAATTAATTATAATTTTTCACGAATAAATAATTAAATTGTTAACTTGGAATACCTAGTCCCAATTGGAATCATCCCCATCAAAATAGACCCTATTCTAATAAAAAAAATCATGGATTTATCCTTCTAAAATACCAAAAAACAAAATAAAATCATAAAACCCTAAAAAAATCGAAAAATCTAAAAATTAGTGTTGCAAAGTGCTTACTCGCGTAAGGCTATAAATGAACCAAACCAATTATGAACAACTCGGGCTCGACTCAATAAAAAGTTTGTTCATATTTGTTTGTTTATAAATAAGCAAAGCTTGAGCCTCATTTTTAGGCTTGTTTAATAAATAAGCCGAGCCCAAGTAAAAAAAATTGTTCATGAACAAACTCGTGAGCTATTAGGCTTAATACACAACAATTTAAATATAGGCTCATTTATAAGTTTATATGTTTTAGCTAAATATACTCATTATACATATCTTAATAATGACATGGCCAATATGAAACCACTACCTATATTACCTTAATTTTTTTCTTCCCTTTAAATTAATCAAGAACCACTTTAGACTATAGTTGCATTTAAAAATAAATAAATAATTAAATAGGCTACATATGATCCTTCCCTATTAATCATCTAAAGTAAAGTTATGAAATAAGTTAGTATTTTCTCATTCATAATAGTTACAAATAAGTATTTTTCTAGTCTTTCACCATCTAACGTTAACGTAAAAATTGTATTTTGAACAAATGCTGAAACTGTAAATAAGGAATGATAAATGAATGAATTTAATTATATAAATTATTAATTTGAATAGTAGTTAATCATAAGTAAGACTAGATGCATGATAAAATGAGTATATTATTTTCTTTTTCTTTTTTCTTAATTTTAGAGATTTAAGGATTTAATAATGTAATTTTTTTTAAATCTCAAGCTCAAAAACTTGACCTGAGCTTGAGTTTGAGCTTGATATTAAGCTTGAGTTTAGCTTGACTAATTAATCAAGCCAAGCCAAGCTGAGCTCAAGATTTTTGGCTTTCCCACGAGCTCAAGCTCAAACACTATTTTTAGGCTTGTCACAAGCTCAAGCCAAGCTCAAGTTTTTTATTTTTCCTGACAAGCCAAGTTTGAATATACACTACTCGACAAACTTTGGCTCGTTTACAGTCTTACTAGAACTTAAATTTGTGCTTGAAGTGCCAATTTGGCTCCTTTGTTTGCCGATCAGCACTTAAAGGAGTCAGATTGACACTCTGATTTTCACTTTTTGAATATTTTTCACTTGTTCAATTTTTCCTCAGATTTTTTCCTAATATTTTTGTAAGGATATATGCATCATTTTATCTCCTAAAAATGAAATTCCACAAGTTTTTATAACTCCGAAAAATTATTTTTATAAATTAATGTACTTATTCACGGAGAAAAGGGACTCTTTCTTTAGGTTTGAAATTTTTGAAAAGTACCGATTAGAGTCCATCTTCCCACCTCTGTAAATACCTCTAAAAGCCACAAAATTTAGAGAAAAAAGAGGGCATTTTTCCTCATTAAAAAACCTCCTTTCAACCGTGAAATAATCTACTATCCATCTATTGAAAACTTCCGTGCAATTCCGAACCCAAAAACACCTAAAATTATCGACCTTAATGCATTTTATGCACCATAATCAAACACCATGAAATTCATCACTTTTTAAACCAGTCATTCCATCCTAACCATTCTTGGATCCAATGGATAATTTCTAGGCTCTTTAACCATTCTTGGATCCAATTTTCAAGGCCCTAGTCTCATTAGGCAAATCTGGAAAAACAGTCACCCATTGTCCTCAACAACTACAACAGCAGCCGCCGAGGCACCAACAACACATTTACTACATTCCGCGTAAGGAGAAGGTTTATAGATCCTCAGATGAAAACGGAGATATGATCATTGCCATGAGTAGCAATTCTGAAGAAGATGCTAGACTCCTCATCAAGAGGTACTGCATGCATGTAGTATCTCTAACTCGGTTTTTGTTTTGGTTTTAATTTCGGTATGAATGAAACTTCTTTCTTTTTTATATCATGAGATGGGATTGCATGTTATGATTATATTTTGCATTCATTTGTAAATCTTCACAGGAGGGATGAACATGAAAATTATGATTTTTGAAAGTTTGATCATATGAATTTTTGAACATCAATATTAAATCTTGTCATATTACAAAAAAATCAGTATTATCTTCTTGCATGATTGACCAGCATTCAGTATCCCACAAATTCAATTTGTCTTGAAATTCAGAAGTTAATTTTTTTTTTTAAGCTGGAATCACCGGTTATTGCACACAACATCAAGGCATGAACGCATTTACGATGTCCCATATATTGCCCAGTTAGTGCTGAACAAGGCACAGTTGGGTAATATTGTTACTTTCTTGGTCCATATACCAATTGTAAATGAGTAAATATGTAATAGAAAGATACCATTATTACAAAATTGGAGGTTTCTAATTGAAAGTAAAAGTTGGGACCATGATAAGTTTAAGACTGTTGGAAGTAGTAAACCAAAATGTGCCTCTTGATATTTCATAACAGTTTGTGTCTTTTGTTTTTCCATAGCTGTTTATGTCAATTGTTTTTCCATAACTATTTGTGTCTTTGAGTCTTCCACATTCTAGAATTTTCTGTTATGAAACAAAGAGTCATGACAATAATGACAGCTCTTATAACTTCACCCTATAAAAGGAGATAGATGTATGGTGTGAAAGTGTGTGAGAGAAGTTGTAGTGAGCTCTCAAGGCAGTGGCCTAATCTCTTTGTTTTTGAGTTTGAAGTACTCTAATTAAATTTTCATTCCTTTTTTTCTTGTGAGTACTTTGTTGAATTTTAAGTCAAGGCTTTATAAAGCCAACAAAGTGGTATCAAAGCCAAGTTCTTAGAGCCTGGAGTTTTTTTTCTACACCATTAGTGAATATGTCTTCTAATATAGTGCAACCACAGATTCCTAAATTGACGAAAAAAACTATGAGAGCTGGCAAATTCAAATGAAGGCGTTGTTTGGATCACAAGAGCTATGGGAGCTTGTCACTGATGGGTATGTAGAACCCACAAGTGAGCAAGAAGCCACCTACAACACAGAGCAAAAAAAATTTGCTCAAGGATCAGAGGAAGAAAGATAAGAAGGCACTGTTTCTACTCTATCAAGGGGTGGATGAGTTAACTTTTGAGAAAATTTCCAAAGCAGAGTCTAGTAAAGAAGCTTGGGAGATTCTTGGCATTTTTCTCAAGGGTGTCGATCGTGTGAAAAGAGTTCGTTTGCAAACTCTTCATGCCGAGTTTGAAGTTGCTCACATGAAAGATGGTGAAACTATTTCTAATTATTTTTCATGATTACTTGTAATTGTTAATCGTTTGAAAAGTAATGGAGAGAGTACCGAAGATGTTCATGTGGTGGAGATAATATTAAGATGTCTTCTAAATAAATTTGAGCATGTCATGGTGGCTATTGAAGAGTCCAAAGATTTGGAGACTCTCTCAATTGATGAATTAATTGGATCCCTTCAAGTGCATGAGAAGCGTATGGAAAAGAATTTCAGCTCTGTTGTCATTGAGCAAGCATTAGAGTCAAAATTGACTCAAAGCTAGGAAAAGCCTAATGGCTTCTGTGGAGGATATACCAATAGCAAGGGTCGTGGAAGAGGAACATTCAGAGGTAGATCTGCTCGTGGACATTATGCATCAGACTGCTGGTACAATGAATTTGAGGAGCATAATGAACAATCTAATCTTGTTGAGGCATCAAATGTTGAAAAAGAAGAATGTAAACTTCTTTTTGCACAATAGGAGGCAAACAATTCGCAAGAGGTGTGGTATCTTGATTCTGGAGCTAGCAACCACATCAGTGGAAAAAAAGAGCTCTTTGTTGAGCTTGTTAAAGGTGTTCAAGGCGATGTCCGCTTGGGATACTCATCCAAATTGCCCATAATAGGTAAAGGAAAAATTGGAATATGTCAAGGGAATGGTGTTTTGAAATTTATCTCCAATGTGTACTATGTGCCCAACATGAAAAGCAATATTCTTTATAATGGGCAACTCCTAGAAAAGGGGTATATTATACACATGGAGAAAATCTCTCTTGTTTTGAAGGATGCTGAAAGAAGGCATGTTGCAAAAGTTCCAATGGGTCACAATTGTATGTTTCCACGCCATCTTAACTCAACAATGGAGAAATGTTTCAATGGGCTTGTAAAAAATAAGTCATGGAAATTGCATCTTCGCCTTGGGCATTTCAATTTCAGTGGGCTTAAACTATTATCCATATCAAACATGGTGCAAGCCTAGTATTGAAAAGCGATAATATGTATGTGAGATATGCACTCTTGGCAAGCAACAAAGAAGTCCTATTCTAAGTAGGAGATCATGGAGAGCACTTAACACATTAGAGCTGGTGAACAAGGATATTTGTGGTCCATTTGATCCCAGTTCTGTTAGAGGTAACAAATATTTCATCTCCTTTATTGATGATTTCAGCAGAAAATTATGGGTTTATCTTATCAAAGAAAAATCTACAACTTTCACTGTATTCAAAAGTTTCAAGGCACATGTTGAAGTGGAAAGTGGCTATAAGATTAAAATACTTAGATATGACAGAGGAGGTGAGTACACCTCAAATGAATTTCGAGATTATTGCATGAAAAATGGCATCAAGCAACAGTTTACAACTGCATACACACCACAGCAAAATGGCCTTATAGAGAGGAAAAATCGAAAGATCCTTGATATGACAAGGACCATGCTCAAAAGAAAATGTTTGCTAAAAAATTTCTGGGCAGAAGCAGTGGCATGTATAGCCTATTTGCTCAATCGATGCCCTTCAAAAAGTGTCGAGAATATGACACCATAAGAGGTGTGGAGTGGCTACAAACCAAGTATGTCACACTTAAGAATTTTTGGGTGTATTGCATATGCTCAAGAACCTGAGACTAAGAGAAAGAAATTGGATGATCATGGGGAGAAGTGCATCTTCATTGGTATAGTGAGGAGTCGAAAGATTACAAACTCTACAATCCACTTACCAACAAAGTAGTGGTGAGTAAAGATGTCATTTTCAGTGAAGAAGAGTCATGGGGTTGGAATGATGACATCACAAGTAAAGAGAAGCCATTTGAGGTAGAAGGGCAAGAAAAAGATGTGAATTATGAAGGTTTAGAGAGACCTTCCTAAACACCCCACCACAATGCATCATCAATAGACACTTCATCAATTCAAAGCCCAGGTAGCATTTCTCCATCTCCAACACCAATCAAAATGAGAGGCCTAGAAGATATCTATGCACAAACTGAAGAGACAAATCTCTTTTGTTTGTATATGGACCATAAGCCTTTAACTTTCAAAGAAGCTGTGAAAGAAAATTATTGGAGGAATGCCATGCAAGAAGAAATTTATGCCATTGAAAAAAACAACACATGGGAATTGACTACACTTCCTCCAGGTCAAAGAACCATTGGTGTGAAATGGGTTTATAAGATTAAGCATATAGCTGATGGGAGAATTGAGCGCTATAAGGCAAGACTTGTAACTAAAGGGTACAAGCAAAAGTATGGGGTAGACTTTCAAGAAGTCTTTACTCCAGTAAGACTTGACACGGTGAGGATGTTGATTTTTCTTGCAACACATCATAGTTGGAAAATATACCAACTAGATGTCAAATTGGCATTCCTAAATGGCATACTTGAAGAAGTGGTGTATGTAGAGCAGCCTGAAGGTTTTGTGGTTGAAGGAGAAGAAGACAAGGTGTATTTTTTGAAGAAAGCCTTATATGGGCTAAAGCAAGCTCCTCGACCTTGGAATTCTCATATTGACAGCTATTTTCAAGGAAGTGGTTTTTTCAAGTGTCCTTATGAGCATGCAGTCTACATCAAGAAGAATGCCCATGGTGAAATTCTTATAGCTTGCCTTTATGTTGATGATTTGTTATTCACAAGAAATAGTCAGCAAATGTTCTATGAGTTTAAACAAGCTATGTTCAAGGAGTTCAAGATGACCGACTCTGGACTTATGTCATTTTTCCTTGCGATTGAGGTACGATAGCAACTAGATGCATGTGTCAAAAAAAATATGCAAAGGAACTGCTTGACAAATTTAATATGAAAAATTGCAATGCTGTCAATACACCTGTTGTAGTGGATCTAAAATTGACGAGAGAAGGAGAAGGGAAAATTATAGATCCAACTCTATTTAGGATTTTGATTGGAAGTTTAAGGTTCCTCTCAATCATAAGGCCAGACATTGTTTATAGTGTTGGTCTTTTGAGTAGATATATGGAGAAACCAAAGGAATTTCATTAGCTTGCAGCAAAGAGGGTCCTAAGATATAAAAAAAGTACCACAGATTTTGGTATTTTATATTCATATAATAATGATGCCACATTATATGGATATTCAAATAGTGATTGGGGAGGTGATCAAGATGAAAGGAAAAGCACTACTGGATATTTTTTCTATCTTGGAACAACAGCTTTCACTTGGATGTCCAAAAAGCAAAGTATTGTAGCTTTGTCAACATGTGAAGCTGAATATGTGGCAACATCCTCTTCTGTTTGTGAAGCAATATGGTTGAAAATTTTATTAAAAGAATTTGATCATCCACAAGACGAATCCATAAGTATTTATGTGAATAACAAGTCTACCATAGAACTTTCTAAAAATCCAGCTCAACTTGGATGGAGCAAACATATTGACATGAAGTATCATTTCTTGAGAGATTATGTGAAACAGAAAGTTGTGAAGCTCCAATATTGTAATACAAAAGAGCAAGTAGCAGACATTTTTACCAAAGCCTTACCAGTTGATAGATTAAGAAGATTGAGGACAATGCTTGGTGTGAAGATGCTTTTGGTTTAAGGGGGAGTGTTGGAAGTGGTAAACCAAAAGGTTCCTCTTGTTATTTTTATAGCAGTTTGAGTCTTTTGTTTTTCCATAACTGTTTGTGTTAGGACATATGTGGTTCACTTAATATGAACATATGTCATTCTTTTATGTAATTGACTAATCCTTTGACAAAACACACTTTACTTGTATTTAGGTAGATCTAGGATGAGTTTAATACTTCAAGAAATCTTGTTTTAAGATCAAGTGTTAAAACCATGCAAGACTGTCTAAGAAACAAGCTGAGAAGTGCTCTTCATTAAAGCTCGACAGTTGTATCTATTGAGCTTTAAGATGTTATTCTAGCCTCGTGGCTCGATAGCTGCTCGACAGCACCTCGACACCTTGGCAAAAACAGTAACTGCTTGTTGTGATAATAATGGATTCTCGGGAGTGGTGATCTTAAAATCATCCGGTGCGGTTTTTGCCGTGTAGGTTTTCCCCATTCGTAAAAAAATCACCATGTCAAATTTATTTTCCACTGCACTTTAGTTTATTGGTGATTTGTTTATGCTACCACACATTTGCATGTTAAATTGATTAATTAATTAAACTTGGCTAACTAATTAATTAATCCATCACAATGGGTCAATACGTTTTTGGCCTATCAGTTTGTATCTATTGTCATTCCATAACGTTTGTGTCTTTGAGTCTTCCACATTCTAGAATTTTCTGTTATGAAACAAAGAGTCATGACAATAATGACAACTCTTATAGCTTCACCCTATAAAAGGGGATAGATGTATGATGTGAAAGTGTGTGAGAGAAGAAGTTGTAGTGAGCTCTCAAGGCAGTAGCCTAATCTCTTTGTTTGTGAGTTTGAAGTACTCTAATAAAATTCTCATTCATTTCTTTCTTGTAAGTACTTTGTTGAATTTTAAGTCAAGGCTTTATAAACCCAACAAAGACCAAGTTCAAAAAAATCTGGTGAACTTAAGCATAGCTGTAGTGTTACAAATTTGTCGCTTCTAGTCACGACTTGGGTTGAAGCCCTTGACAGACAGTCCACCATCAACGCAAATAATCTGGCAAGTGATATAAGATGAAAAATAACAGAGATAATAGAGAATGAAGGAGAACTAAAATCTTATTAACTGATATGAAGGTTACAAAATGAACTAACTAAATAAAATTAGCAATCAACACTGTTTATATACAATCATAGACTTCAGCTCTGTACAAGCCGTGAAGCAAAACAATAACTGAATTTTAACTAACAAACTAATGCCCATGTGATAGCTGTAATCTAGAACAAAATTCTTAGACTCGCTGCACATGTGACTCATGTGTCTATACAAACCAAAACTCCTCATTTCATTAACCCTTCTTTCCTCTGTTTCTTTCCTCTACTGTTTTGCCTTTTAGTCTTTCTTCACTTCTGTCATTTCTAGCTTGTGAGCTACAAGCCTTTTCTTTGTTTCCGTCATTTTTGATCTGTGAGCTACAAGCCTTATTGTCTTCAACACTCCCCCTCAAGTCCAGAGATCTAGGCTCTGAGACTTGAACTAATGAAGCCACCTTCAATTGCTTGGACTTTTCCTTCAAACAATGAGGTTGAAAAATGTCTTTCAATCCCAATTTGTTTGGAAGCCTTACAAAAGATGAAAAACCCAATGCATTGGTAAAGATATCTGCAACTTGAGAATTTGTAGCCACATGAAATGTCTTGATCATTCCCTCCAAAATTTTCTCTCTCACTAAATGGCAATCAACCTCAATGTGCTTAGTCCTCTCATGAAAGACCGGATTTGCTGTAATATATAATGCAGCTTGATTGTCACAAAATAGCATGGCTGGCCTTGTATGTTCAATCCTAAAATCCTTTAACAGCTGTAACACCCAAGTGATTTCACAGGCTACACTGGCCATGGCTCGATATTCTGCCTCAGCTAAAGACTTGGAAACAACTCCCTGCTTCTTTGATCTCCAAGAAATCAATGAATCCCCCAAGTACATTGCATAACCTATGAGAGATCTTCTTGTATTTGGATAGCTAGCCTAGTCTACATCACAAAATGATTTAATGTGCAATTCTATGTAACTTGGAAAGAAAATACCTTTACCAGGTGAACCTTTTATGAATTGAAGCTCCCTATGAGCTGCCTGCAGATGTGGTTCCCTTGGTTGTGACACAAATTAACTTAACCTATGCACTGCATAAGACAAGTCTGGTCTTGTTACAGTAACGTATAAAAGTGTCCCAATTAGCCTTCTATATTGCCCTAGTTCTTCTAATAACTTGCCTTCGTATTTGGATAGCTTTAAGTTTTGTTCCATGGGGAACTTGATTGGTTTGCTACCAATGTAACTAGTGTCTTTGAGTATTTCTAGGGCATACTTCCTTTGATTGAGGCTGATTCCTTCTTCAGTCCTAGCTACCTCTAAACCTAGAAAGTATCTCAATGAACCCAGGTCCTTTAACCCAAACTTGGCATCGAAAACTTTCCTCAAGGTATTAACACAAGCAACATTATTCCCTATTAAGAGTATATCATCAACATACATTAATAAAATTGTAAAAGAATCTCCTTGTGTGTGAGTGAACAAAGAGTAATCTGATTCGGATTGTACAAATCTCATTTGCAAGATTGTTGAAGAAAACTTCTCAAAACCATTGTCTGGATGCTTGTTTGAGACCATAAAGACTCTTATTGAGTTTGCAAACTAAATGATGCTCCCCCTTACTATGAAAGCCAAGTGGTAAAGACATCCTCAAGTAACTAACCATGAAGAAATACATTATTCACATCCATTTGGTGTAGAAACCACCCTTTCACAGCAGCCAAGGACAGAACAATTCAAATTGAAACAGATTTAGCAACTGGGGAGAATGTTTTTGAATAGTCCAGCCCATGCTTTTGAGTAAAACCCTTGGTAACAAGCCTTGCTTTATACCTCTCAATGGTACCATCAGGTAAGTATTTGACTCTATAAACCCATTTGCAACCTATGGCAAACTTACCAGGAAGCAAAGGTGTTAAAGTCCAAGTGTTGTTCACCTCCAAGGCCTCAATTTCCTTGTCCATGGCAGCCTTCCACTCAGGAAATGGAACTGCCTGATGGAAGGAGACAAGTTCTGAAGGAGCAGAAGAGACAGCCATGACAAAAGAATGAAAACCAGGGTCAAGATGAGAATAACTCATATAATCAGAAAGGACATAAGGGATACCAGAACAAGGCTTCACACTAGCAAAGGGGCAAGAGTAATCAGATAAGTAGGAAAGAGGCTTATGAGTCCTATTGGACCTGCGAAGTGGTACAAGAGAATCAGTAGGACAAGGAAGTGAATCACAAGAAGAAGTAAGTTCTTCAAGACCAATGGAATCAATAGAAACAGGTTCTACAGAAGCAGGTGTTGCAAAAACAGATTCAACAGAAAGGGGAGAAGAACTAGGAGCAGGAATAGGAAGGAAAGGAGTATTAGGAAAAGAAGAAGAGAATGGAATAAGAATAGAATCATCAAAATCTAGGGTAGTATGAGGGAAAACAAAGTCATTCAAATAGGAAGTAGAGGGGTATGAATATTCAGCATAAGGAAACATTGTTTCATAAAAAATAATGTCTCTAGAAATATACACTGAATTGGACTGAAGATCAAGGACCTTGTAACCTTTAATGCCATGAGGGTAACCAAGAAACACACACTTTCTGGCCCTAGGTGCAAACTTGTGCCTATTGTGAGCTAAAGTGGAAATGAAACATAGGCAGCCAAAAGTCCTTTAATGATTATAATTTGGAGAAGAATGAAAAAGCATTTCATAGGGACTTTTATTGCCAAAGGTTTTGGAAGGTATTCTGTTAATGAGGTGTACAACAGTTAAGATGCAATCACCCCAAAAACATAAAGGAATGTGAGATTGAAACCTTAAAGCCCTTGCAACATTAAGGATGTGCTGATGCTTCCTTTTAGCAATACCATTTTGCTGAGGAGTATCAACACAAGAAAGTTGATACAAAATGCCATTAGAATGGAAACACTCTTTCAAGAAAAAACTCAATCCCATTATCACTTATAATAGTTCTGATTTTGCAATTAAACTGAGTTAATACCATTGATGCAAATTTAGGAAACAAAACTTTGGTTTCAGATTTATGCTTGAGTAAATAAATCCATGTGCACCTAGTAAAATCATCCACAATAGTCAAAAAATAGTTGTAACCATCTATATTACTAACAGAAAAGGGACCACATAGGTCACAATGGATCAATTCAAAAGGTTTAGTGGTTACATGAGAACTACAAGGAAATGAAAGCCTTTTCTGTTTTGAAAAGTGGCATACATCACAGCAAGTAGCGTTATTTAAAACATCAACATCTACAAAAGACTTCAACAATTGAAGTTTTGACAAAGAAATGTGTCCTAATCTAGAATGCCACAAGTCTGAAGAAGAAATTTGACTAGCATTGGTGGCAAAAGCAGCTGATCTTGATGAAGGAGTAGAAGCTTGAAGCAAATACAAGCCATTGCTTTGCTTACCCAGACCAATTATTCTCCATTGAGCAAGGTCCTAGATGAAACACCAATCACCAAGAAATATAGGACAACAAAAGTTGTGTTTAATGAGTTTGCTAACTAAAATGAGATTAAAACTAAAAGATGGAACACATAAAACATCTGTAAGTGTGAGTGTAGTAGAAATTTGCATAGTACCAATGTGTGTTACTATAGCCTTTTCCCCATTTGGCAAATAAACACAAGAATGGACAATGGAGGTCATTGTAGTTAATTGGGATACTAAGTGTACCATGTGATCAGTGGCACCAATACCAAGAATCCAAGAATCAGATTTAAAGTAGTGTCTATCAATGACTTGAGCTGAAAGGATAGAATGAGACAAGTTGGGGGCAATCCAAAAGGGATTAATTGAGAAGTTAGAAGGGGATGATGAAGCTGAAACAGCTGTGGGAGATGAAGTAATTGCTGCAAAAATAAGGACAGGTGCCATTATTGAAGCAAGCTGTGAAGCAAACTGAGTACCAATGCCATTTTGAGTGCTAAAACCTGAACTGGATTCAGAATAAGCCTTTAGAAAATGGAGGAGTTGTTCACATTGAACCTGAGAGATAGGACACTAAGGCTGAGTGGCTTGTTGGCTAGCTTGAAGACCAAAACCACTAGGAAAACCCCCAAACCAGATTGAGAAACACCAGCAAAAGCTTGAAAACCCACATTGGACTAATTAACATCATCAGATTGAACATTAGGAAGACCATTAAAGCCAAAGCTCCCTGTGGTTTGATTAGCCATGGCTTTATGTCCACCTTTTGGTTTATAACCTGGAAGGTATCCATGAAGTTTAAAATACTTACCTACTATATGACTAGTGAAGCCACAGTAAATGCAAACTGGTCTCTCCTTCTTGAAGTTACCTCCATTATTCCTAGCATTACCTTGATTGCCTTAGAAAGATTTGTTACCAGTCACATACATGGCAATAGGGTCCAATTGCTGAACCATGTTAACTGTGTTACCTATATTTCTTCTTTTCCCTTCTTGCAATACAAATGAACACACCTTGCTAAGAGAGGGAAAAGGCTCAATGAGCAAAATTTGCCCAATCAAGTTTCCATAGCAATCATTTAAGCCCATTAAAAAACGGAAAACATGTTCCTTTTGCTGTGCATCAAGCTGAAATGACTTAGAGCCACAAATGCAAGGACAATTGCAGACTGTGAAAGGTTGATTATTCATAAACTCATCCCATAGAGTCTTAAATTTGGTAAAATAGGAACTCACCGAGAGTAATCCTTGAACCAAATGTGAAATCTCCTTTTGAAGCTTAAACAATCTTGGAGTGTTGTCCTAAGATAACCTGTTCTTGAGATCAATCCAAAAATCCTTTGTTGAATTGATGTACATCACACTAGCCTTAAGATCAGGACTGAGTGAATTAGTCAGCCATGAAAGGATCATAGTGTTACACCTATTGCATGAATTGAACAAAGGTGAGGTTGGATTTGGTTCTAAAATTGAACCATTAACAAATCCAAAATTGTTTCTAAAACTCAAAGCCAGAAACACCGATCTAGTTTGTACATGTACCCAAGGGTTAATTAAGAAATTGATATTTCTTATTTGTGTACCCACTATAGCTTAGTTAAGCACTGGCATGCATTGCATTTGCATTTTTAATCATTTAGCATAATGTGTGCTTTTAGTTTTGGTCAAAAAAAATTTTGAAACCAAAAGGATTTTTATTTCTTTTGCATTACATGTTATGGATGTGTAGTTAAGGTTGGCCATATTATCTTTACATAACATGCTTGTGTACCTTGTTTAGTTTGGATGAGCTTATTTTTTTTACACTTTGCTAGTTTTAGTTATGTAGTGCATGTTGTGTGGGAGTTGTTTATCGTTTTTGATCACATGATCTTAATTTTGAAGTCACATGCTTTCAATTGTAAGGACTAAAAAGTCCAAGAGAAATGTATAAATAACCATCTTACCACTGTTTACTAGCCAATCATGAGCACCTTAGTGCATATCGTATGATTTTGTACTCGAAAAAGTGTAGCACATGCACAAAAAGAAAATAAGGTGTAGCCTTGGAATAATAATAAAATTGGTGTGTACATTATGTGGCTATAATAAAAATTTCACAATGAAATAAAAAGTGGTGTGTACATTATGAGGCTAAAAAAAAAAATTATATGATTACAAGCTTGTTTTCTAGGAGATGTGAGTGTTATATGATGTAATTCTTTAAGTGATAGTCACTTTCAAACTTATGTGATAAATAATGTAGAAATTGTGATTGATTACTATCTACATATTACCTCATATGTATCTCATGCTGTTATTAGTTGCACACACTTTACAAGTTATTTTTTTAAATCTTAGAACATCAAATTGTGTGTAAATTTGGTTTGGCCATCCAAGATTATACACTTTGTGATGTTTGATGCAAAATTTGTTGAGGGTTGGTTTAAATTTTGAGAAGAAAAATCTAAAACTTTGTTTTTGATAATCTTAAGTTGACAATTATGTGTTTTGAAAACTTTTGGAATCATTCCCATGCATTACATGTGATGAAAAATCTTTTCAAAACTGATTATGTAGAAAAATTTCTGTTATTTTTTTTTTCAAAAATTCTGAGTTTCGATCGATCGAATGTGTATTTCGATCAATCGAAAATTTCCAGAATTTTCAAGTCTAGGTTCCACCACTCTCAATTGATACTAATTGATTCTCAACTGATCAAAATTGAAAATTTTTTAGTTTTTAAGTATTTGACCACTTTTTTTTCATGCATCAATTGTGTTTAGGATTCCCATACATAGAATTTTTTTATATACATCTTGTAGTTTTGCAATCATATCTCTCATTGTTTACACATATAACATGCATACACTTTGCTAAATTGGGTACTAAACTTGATCTAACAAGTGATTAATTAATTTTTGAGTTATGTACTATTTAGTATATGCTATTTTTATGTGTGAATTGCAGAAAATATTTTTCTTAAGAAATATGATGGATAATCAATGTGCAAATATTTTCTCTACTCATTCAACTATTTATGGGTCACATAGTGTCAAGTCTACATTTATTGAAAGAGAGAATATTTTTCTTCATGTGTATCCTCAACTTAGTTTTTAAGTTAGGTTTCTGTTTTTACTTTTCCCCACCTTTTAAATTTTCCTCAAAATTGTTTTTCCCAAAACTTGTTTTATTTTTCCTATTTTTATAGGGGGAGAAGCTTATTTTTATGCTTTGTTGTTCATAGGGGGAGTTGTTGCTCTTCATAGGGGGAGTTGTCTCTATTTTCTATAAAGTTGAATTGTTTTGTATTCCCTTAATTCTCTATTTTCTGTTGTGTATGTTTTCAGTTTACTCTTTGTTTGAGTTGTCTTTGTCAATACGTGACAAAAAGGGGGAGAAATAGATGAAATTGTTTTTGAAAGGGGGAAACAATAAACGTTTTTGATGTATCTAACTTAGGGGGAGAATTAGTTTATTTTTGTTTTTATATTGTGTTTCATATTGGTTTACTTGTAATTTCCACACATGTGTTTATGTGTTTGTTGAAGTATTTTAGGAATATACAGGTTAATTCAGTCGTAGCTGCTGTCAACACTAGCAACTGATAAATAGTAGTTAGGTTGAATTGTATTTAGGGCATTTTAATTTTAAATGAGCTGTTTTGTAACTTTGAGCATTTCATGTTTGTGATGTGTTTTGTCATGGATTGTCAAAGCGGGAGATTGTTAGGTTCTAAGACCATAGGGATTAATGTATTAGAACTTCAATATGTATTGTGTTGGAAAACCATGATCAAAACATATAATCTTGGTTTAGGCTTGCTCAAAGTATGTTTTGTTGTAAAATTGGAATCGAGTGACTGTAGAACTTGTTGGACTAAATCTACAGGTCTCGATCGATTGAAAATTTGACTCGATCGATCAAACCTCATGTAGATTGTTTTTCTGCAAAATTTCCAACTCAGCCCAAGCCCATTTGATGTGTAGGGTATTATATTTTATTTCACATATAAAAAGAAAACTCTAACTATGTTTTAGAGGCTTTTTAACGTGCTGTGTGTTTGAATCTTTTGTGAGATCTACAGGCGTTTACTTTCATACACAGTTAGAGTTATCAAGATCAAGATTGATCTCAAGAGCTTGATGATTGTTTTAGTTGCTACACAAAGAACATTCAAGAGGATAAAAGTCACAAGTAGGAGAACTTGTGATTGCAGTGAATCAAAGAAAGAAGTAGTCTGTGGACTTGGAGCTATCATGAGGTCGTGGTAGTAAGTTTTCTACTCAAGGTAGTAATAAGATGTTAATGGTCTAAGTTCTATTGTATGAACTTTAATTCTTTCATATTGGATATGTTTTACCTTGAGAATAGCTAGGTTAAATCTTCCCCAATTTTTTTACTGGTTTAGTTTTCCTGGATCATCAGATCTTTATGTTCTTTATATTTTTCTGCATTGTATTTGTTTTACATATATTGGTTTAATCTAGTGTTAATTAACGAACTTGTTAATCAACTTGGCTTAATAATTAGGTTAATCGTATTGTGTCAAGGGGTCTAAAACTTTACATTATCATTCTTTAGGGTCCGTTTGGTTGGAGGAGTGGAAAATTGGGAGGATAGAAAATGGTGGAAGATTAGAAAAGTAGGAGGATAGAAAATATTTTATTTTCTCTCATATTTGTTTGGTTGGGGTGAAAAAGTGGAGGGATGGAAAAAATGGGTTTGAATAAATTTACTCATATGCCCATATGAAAGAATGATACCCAATTAAAACATGATACCCAATTAAAACAAAAAAGTGACAAATAACCACAAAAAAAAAAATAAAAATAAAATCACCCAAATTTATTAAAAAAATAAAAATCATGTAAAAAAAAATCACCCAAATTTATTAAAAATATAAAAATCATGTAAAAAAAAATCACAACTAGTTAAAAAAAAAAATATATATATATATATATATATATATATATCACGCGTAGGCCTAAAAAATCAAAAGAAGAAAAAAAGAATAGGAAAAAAAAATGGAAAGAAAAGGCAACTGCCCCGTAGAAGAAAAAAAAAAAAAAAAAAGAAGAAGAAAGAAGGCATGCACGCCCAAGCCTGAAAAAAAAAAAAAAAAAAAAAAAAAAAAAAAAAAAAAAAAAAAAAAAAAAAAAAGGCAACATAGCTGCCCAGGAAAAAAAAATAAAAAGCAACTTGAATAAGTGTGTGTATATGTACTGAGCATTTTTGTCAATCAAGAAAATATATATCTTCATTCAGTTTTCTCTCCATTTTAGATAGAAAACATTTTGGTGGGCTATGGAAGAAAATACCTAGGCCCTACTATTTATATTTTATCCTCCTCACCCAAAAAAAACACACACCAAACAAGTTTTCTCTCCTATTTTCTCTTCAGAGTTTTCCATCCTCCCTGTTTCATCTCCAAATAAAGACACCCTTAGGCTCCGTCCATTTGGAGTGAAAATAGGGAGGATGGAAAATAAAGGGAGGAAAATAGGCATTTTTCACTGTTTGTTTGGAGAGAAAACAAAAGAAGGATGGAAAATCAAGAGGAAAATTTTCCTCCTGGACTTATAAATATTTTCCACCCAAATTGGGAGGAAAATGGTGGGGAGAAAATGTTGGGATGGAGGTTTTTACTAAAAAGCCCCAATCCCAACGTTACTGATGCTTCTCATCTTTTTTTTTTTTTTTTTCAACGTTAATACTGAACGTATAGTTTTCTTTTTTTTCTTTTTTCTTTTTTTTTTTTTACGTTACTGAATGTTTTGTTTTTGTTTTTGTTTTTTTTCAACTGAACGTTTTTGTTTTTTTTTTTTTTTTTCAACATTACTTGAATTTTTTTTTTCAACATTACCTGAACATTTTTACATTATAATAATAAAAATAATAATATAAATTTATATATATGATGTGATAAATTTTATATTATGTAATGAGTACAAATAAATCTATTTCTTACATATTATGTAACAAGAATATAATAGTCAATTTATATAAATTACATTTTCCACCCTCCAACCCAATACACAAGAGGGAAAACTAAATATTTTTCATCTTCCCACATTTCCATCCTCCTACAATTTTCCATCTTCTCACTTTTCCACTCCTCAACCGAATAGACCCTTAGAGTAAAACAAAGGTCAAGAAGACAATACCCAACTCACACGAAACATGAAAAGTTTCATTTAATTTTTTTTTTCTATTCTGTCATCTACCTTAACATAAATGTCTAATTTTCATTTGGATGTACTACAAAAACATTTGAACAAGAATATAAAGCAAATTGCTTCTCAAAAAAAAAAAAAAAAGAATACAAAGCAAATTGCCTGAGTAGGAAAGTGTGTTTTACAAGAACAGCATATGATTCCTTGTTGTTTTCTCTTTGTCCTTATTTTGGTTTAACAACACCTTTTTTTTTTTTTTTTTTTTTTTTGAGAATCAGCAACACTTATTTAATTGCAATGACATGAGCTTTAATTTGGCTCTTCATCTTCTTGTTCTTTACAATGGAATATATTGTTACCAAGGAAAATAGAAGGAAATCAAATGCTTTGTAGTTCATTCATATTGTTTACTTTTCTATAAAGAGAAACCCTTGAATCACCTTTTTATCACTTGTAACAATTAAATTAATAAAAAAAATAATAAAATAGTAGAATATATATATTTACTAAAATAATTATGTGCTAAGGCCAAAATTATGTGCACGCGGTTTTTTTTTTTTTTTTTTAATCTTTTGCAATTAATTCAAACGTGTCCCACGATTGGTCTATGTAATTGTAGGGAATTCATGTTGGTGAAAGCTATCATTATCATTTATTTTTTATTTTTTTTATTTTTTTTTTTTTTTTGAGGTTTAAGTTTCTCAACTAACACATTATCATTAGCATTACCAGGAAAGTGGCATTACCAGGAAGGTGGCTGACAATGAGAATTCCTTAAAATCATCCACCGTGATTTGGCACAATCATAATACACGCAAAAGTATCTTTTTTATCTTTAATGATTGTCATTTTCATCTTGCTCATTGTTAAGTATATCAAAAGTTTAATTCTAATCTAAAGGGACTGGTCTAGTGATTTTTGGGTCTCATATCGCTTATAAAATTTGAGGTTTAAGTTTCTTAACTAACACCTTGTGGTCGCTTTAAGGGACTCTTACTTGAAATCACCCGTTACGTGGGCAAAACCAACTCAATATAGTTTAAGACTTAAGATAATAAATTTAAGTGGAGCCTTTTATATATATATATATATATATATATATATATATATATATATATATATATATATATATATATTATAAGATAGAATTTCTATTCTAGTCTAATCTAAAGTGTGTGTGTATATATATATATATATATATATATATATATATGAAACTCCCTCATGGAGACTTAAACCCCGGTCCTCTCCCCCCACACCCCATAAGCATTTATACTTGTGGAGTGACCATCGCATCAAGGGTGCGTGGTAGTGAGCCTTTTATATTTAAATATCAATTAAATAATTTCTTTAATACTTATCAAAACCATGTTCGATGATGAATTGATAAATTTCTTTAATACTTAACAAATCCATGTTAATTTGATGAAAACATAAATTGACAAATTAACTAACCAAATCAAGGTTAATTCATATATATAGAGAATCAAATATCATAATTTAAGTATTAAATTTGACAAAAATAAATGTGGGAATTTGGTGGCTATGTGAAACTAAGTTGTATTATAATTTTCAATTTTTACTTTGATGATAAAAGAGAGATAGAGACTGTTTGGTGCACGGCCATATGGGAGATTAGGTGACTCATATTGACAATTTGCCGAGTAATATATTGGTCTACAAAATTAAAATCTCAAGCTATAAGTAGAAATTAATCATCATTGATGATTCAACACATTTACCCAGGGAAAAAAAATCAAACAATTTAAGGTTTCTTTATTAGTCTAATATTTTTGAGACCTTGTTAGAGGTGGAAAAAAAAAGGAATAACCATTTCTTTTTATTAAAAAAAATTGTTGTCGTAAAATTTGGGTCTCTTTTTAATTGAGGCCTTAGGTCAACCTCATACATGGAACGGGAGACTACACAAACTTGAGGGATTAGTCAAGTGCTATAAAAGTCTTGGACACTCACGTTAGCCAAAAAACACTCACAAGGGACGACTATACACCCCCAAGGGATTAGTCTTGAAACTCACATTAGCCAAAAAAAAAAAAAATAGAAAGGTCCCATCATAGTCAAGGTTTAAGACTATTATAGAACTAATCCTATTTGTAATGCAAGTAGTATTCTAGTATTGGGTTTGTTTATGGATAATTTAGGATTTAGTCTACTATAAATGCCCCCCAATAGATTTATTATAATCCATAGATTTAATAATAAAAATGTAACCATCAATGATTATTTTTTATAGATTTAAGCCACTAAGGCCAAACTATCTTAATTCCTCTCTCTCTCTCTCTCTCTCTCTCTCTCTCTCTCTCTCTCTCTCTCTCTCTCTCTCTCTCTATATATATATATATATATATATATATATTCTTTTTAATATTTTATCATTCACTTTATCATGGTATCAAAGTTATGTTTTTTTTAATTTAACATAGTATTAGAGTCATTTCTCACCAATTCTTGCATGGTATCTAAGTTATTTAGTAGCAAGCTTCTTTAGCCTCCATTAATATATTCTTAATCATCAGATCTAGGTTCCATTTTCCTTTTTTCTATATCTTTTCCCTCTTTTTCCATGGGTAAATGCCAATACCAACACTTTCCCAATAAAATTAGCTCATGGATGACATCTTAATTATTTATCTTGAGCTTCCACGTGGCATGCAGAGATCTAGAGCTACATGTTACCAGTTGGAAAACTAAGTTGTAAACAACCAAGAAATCATTTGTCAGGGATAGGGGTGTCAAATGGGTGGGTTAAGTAATAAATGAGTTGGGTCATAAATGGGTTGGGTGTGTAATTACTCATTTATCCATTTATGACCTATTTATATATAAATTAATTATCCATTATCAACTCAACCCAACCCATTGAATTAGTAACCCACCCATTTAACCCAATATGACCCAAATACCTCTAAAACTACTTGAATACCCACTTGATCTCCAAAATTACCAAAATACCCTTAAATACCTAAAATGACAAAAATACCCCTACACTTCCAAAATTACCAATATGACCTAATACATCCAAAATTATCTCCAAAATCTCTAAAATGAGCAAAATACCCATAAAACCTTTAAAATAACCAAAATACCCTCCGATATCTCTAAAATCACCAAATTTGCTTAAAAACCACTAAAATGACCAAAATACCTCCAAAGTCTCTAAAATGAGCAAAATGCCCCTAAAACCCAAAAAATGACCAAACTACCTCAAAAACCAAAAAATGACCAAAATACCCCCGAAACCCAAAAAATGACCAAAATACCCCTTAAAACCCAAAAATTACCAAAATACTCCCGAAACCTAAAAAATTACCGAAATACCCCAAAACCTAAAAATTACCAAAATACTTCTGAACCCTAGATATTTACCGAAATAACGAAAAGATCTAATTTTGGGTGAGGTCAATGTAGGCATATAATAGTTTTCTTCCTTTTACTTATTTATATTACATAAATCTCTACTTAATAACTCATTTCCCTTGGACTTTTGTAAATTAAGAAATTACACCTACCCTTGTTAATTGAATATGTATAAATAAGATCTTTTACTTAGGTAAACTGAAGTTTTGATGTAAAATTTGGAAAAGTTATAATATATTAAGTTAAGCTTTTTATTTTTATTTATTTATTTAATGCAAAAGTTAGTTGTTGTTCTTGAGAAAATATTATACCTGTTTATGTAATCTACATTACATGGTTATTTAGTCTAATGGCCTAAAATCATCTTGTTCCAGCACAATTTTGTGACTATGGTGGAGCTAATGTTTAGTTTAATTTAGGGGTGGTAAGAACTAGGTATATGTTAGCATTAGTGTCTATTGACTAAAATGGACCCAACTTTATTTATTTATTTTTTAAAGAAACTGGACCCAAGTTTCAGGGCAATACCTTCTTTCGAAAAATGATGTGTTTATTTTATTTTACTTATTGGAAAACCTTACGAATAATCTATTTAAATCAGTAGCTTTACATGGGAGCAAGCGTAATGCTGTAGGGGTAGCTAGTTGGACTCTCCCCATGCTGCCTAGGGCCAGTGGCCACTCACTTATTAAATGGGGAAAAAGAAAAAAGAAAAAAAAGAAGAAGATAAAAGATGACACTTAATGAGGTCATTGAAATGAATCTATTCTTGGCCATTGGCTATCAATCTTGTAATTACCTACCAGGCTTCAACATCTTTGTAGGCTTGCCTCTTGTCTTTTGATGCACGTGCAGTTCTTGGTTGCTAGAGTGACTCCAGAGTATCAATTTAAATGACATAATGTCATGTTCTCATTTCTTCCCCTTTTTGGGTATCTGCATTTTTTTTTTCTTATATGGCCCCTTATCCAGCACAGCATATTAATTTATTTTTGTCATATAGGCATGCTTTTCCTCCAAACATATCACACAGCTAGTTTTACCAAGATTCATATACTTTTCCTGTTAGACTTGTCAAGTATGCCACATCATGCTCTAGATGAGCTTTACTTAATTGCTCTTGTCCAATTTAAAGAAATGTCTTTTTTATATTATGGGGTAATTTGGTAATTTTTATAGGTTTTGGGGGTATTTTAGTCATTTTATAGGATTCAAAGGTATTTTGGTCAATTTTTAGGTTTCGGGAGTATTTTGGTCATTTTTTTGGTTTTGGGGCTATTTTGGACATTTTTTGGGTTTTAGGAGTATTTTGGTCATTTTTTTGGGTTTCGGGGGCATTTTGGTAATTTTCTTGGGTTTTGGGGGTATTTTGGATATTTTTTGGGTTTCGGGGTATTTTGGTCATTTTTTGGGTTTGAAGAGTATTTTGATCATTTTTAGGTTTGGGGGGTATTTTGGTTATTTTTTAGGTTTGGGGGGTATTTTGGTAATTTTTAGGTTTTAGAGGTATTTTGGTTATTTTTTGAGTTTCAAGGGTATTTTGGTCATTTTTAGGTTAAGGGGGTATTTTGGTCATTTTTTGGTTTTTGCGAGTATTTTTGGTAATTTTTAGGTTTCAAGAGTATTTTAGTCATTTTTTGGGTTTTTGGGGTATTTTGGTAATATTTTGGGTTTTGGGGTTATTTTGGTTACTTTTTAGGTTTCAGGGATATTTTAGTCATTTTCTAGAAATTTAGATTTTAGATGGGTTTTAGTGGGTTTATCCACTAAGACCCATATAATTAAATAACCTAATGAGTCTTTACCCATTTAACGCAAATATTCAAATGGGTTGGGTTAAGACTTATCCAAATTAGGTAGTGTTGGGAAATTTAGACTTCGGTTGATAGAATTAACAAGTTTTAAACCCAAGTTGTTAATTAGATTTATTATGAATAAACTTGTTAAAACAAACAAACAAATATCAATATCATGTCACAAATAATATGCAGTGGAAAAATAAATAAGACAAGTTATGATGACCTAGGAAAACCAATGAAACCAACTAGTTTCACAGTAAAAAACCTGGGGGGAAACCTTCTTGAAAAGAAATCCATTATATTAAGGACAAGTTTCAGATCTAGTATAAAACCTTTGTCTCTAGACTCTATAATCTCCGTAGATGAACTCACAGCAGAAACCTTCTACTACTTCAGAACCTCTAAACTCTTCAATATATGAACGTTACCCTTTGATGCACGGATCCCAGTACGGGACTCACTCCTTTGCACGAATCCCAGTACGTGACTTACTCCTTTGCACGAATCCCAGTACGTGACTCACTCACCAACTTAAGGAAGGAGAATGTTGGCTGCAAAGTTCTTCACTTCATCAACAATGAAGATCAAGAAGTACTTGGTTACAAAACCCTAAAGTGCAAAAGACGCAGTAGCTTCTTTCAGAGAGAATAAGGCTTCAGTCACCTTTTGCATATGTTCTCTTTGTATTCTCTTATGTGACGGTCTCAAAAATAAGCCTTATATATGTCTAGGGTTGTGAGAAAAGAAATCCTACACAAATACAAAAGCCTGGCCCAAAAATCAGATCTGAAAATTCTGATTTTCGTAACCTCGATAGCTACCTCGATAGATAGCAGGTGTCGAGCCTCATTAAACCTCGATAGATAGCTATTTGTCGAGCAACTGTCCGTAGGTATCCAGCAGGTGTTCAGCAATCTATCCAGCTTTAATGAACACTTTTTTCTTCACTTGTTTTTTGGTCCAATTTTCATGACTTTAATACTAGACTTGAACAACATGTTCTTTGAAGTATTAAACACATCCTAGATCTACCCAAATACAAGTGAAGTGCGTTTTGTCAAACGATTAGCCAATTGCATAAAATATTTCCTTAACAATCTCCCCCTTTGGCAATCCATGACAAAACCACAATAAACAAATGAACATATGAGAGAAGTCATAAATCACTCAACTCATACTCACTTGTTAAATACAATAAAGTCTATCCTAACACAAACTCTTGAAAAACTTTACAAGAAGAGAGTTCATGGCATGGAAGACTTTGACAACCTGTATTTCTGAAACACTTTAAACAAAACACATCAAGGTATCTTTGTGTGAAACAGAAATAATAGATTGCATACAAATAAAGAAACATGTGTATAAAGATAGAAAAGAAACAATACATGTAGAGATAGGTGAAGAAACATACATCATCATATATATACCACTTGATAAATATCATGTTGTATGTAAAAATGGTCACAAGACCTAGGTACATGAACAAGGAGGTAAATACTCCCCCTAACAAGATGAAACACAACTCCTTCTTACAAGGGCATGTATTTCTCCTCTTAACTTGTAGAATCTTAAAGAAAGAAACCACAAATTCTCCAATTTCTCCCCCTTTTTGTCACGATTAATAGAGGGTACAAGAAGGTATAAAGTTTTACCCGAGAAACATAAAGATGAGGTTGTAATGAAATGCTATGGATGACAAGATGTATGGATGTAATGAAGCAAGATGCTATGAATGCATAAATGTAATTAAACAAGATGCTATGGATGACAAGATAAGAAAAACATGCAAAATAAAGACAAATGAAATGCATGTAAGGATATCTCGATCGATCGGGAGGTGTCGAGAAGCTATCGAGCCAATCTCGATGGATCGAGAAGGTGTTGAGGATCTATCAAGCAGAAAGAAGATATCTTGATCGATCCACCAAGTGTCGAGAAGCTGTCGGGATTACGATAAGAAAAAGCTAAGAAGCTCGACAAACAGCCAGGTATTGAGGAGGTGTCGAGCTAGCTTTTAAAAGAGTTTTTCGAGAAGAGAAAAATACAGACATGAATGCAATCACACATGCAACTCAACCAATGATCTAATCAACAATTAAACTCTCAAAATCATCTCTCAACAACAATTTTGAGCACATGGATACCAAAACACACACACACACACACACACACACACACACACACACACACACACACACACACACTAAACAAGTCTAACCAATTTTATATTTCAAAAATAAGTCAAGACAGTTTAGTGAGCATACATCAACACATGGCCAAATCACATTGTACCTGCACATGTATCAAAAGTAGCAAAGAATATTGCATGTTGTGTGTGAAAAATATCACAAGATTGCATAAGAGTCTCAAAGTTATGACGATTTGAGATATGAGAAAATCTTTTTAACTCACACACAATCATAACTGTTTGATGGGGACTATCACCTTCGAGGTACATCCTATAACTCCCACATCTCCTAGAAAACACGCTTGCAATCATATTTTAAAATATTTTGTTCTTTTTTGCTTTTATTTCTTTGTATATTTTTTTTGTATATTTTCTTTTATTAAGCAAACTATGCATAGACATATAAGAGAGAAAAGAGGTACCCAGTTATGTTAAGTTTTTTGACATTGCACTTTTGTTATGCCGAAGCATACAGATGTCATTTCATGATTGGCAGGCAATAGTGGTGAGATGATTATTTATGCTTTTCTCTTAGGATTTTCAAGTCCTACCCGTCAAAAAGAGTGATACGAGTGTTAAGTATAAGAAATCACTTAACCTTATTCATCACAAACAAAGAGCCACAAAACTCACTTGCTTAGTTGTGCATAAGGATACTCATCTAAGCTACAAGAGATACAAAATTTGGAAAACTCTAATTCAATGGCCATTTTAAGGTTCACAAGAACCAATGTACACACAAACACACTGTTTTTGTATTTTTCTAATTTTTCTTTTTATTTTTTTATTTTGAAAACAAAACAAAATAAAAACTAAACAGCCAAACAAAAATAGATAAACAATCATGAAAGCATGAAAGAAAGATGTAAATGCATGAAAAGATGATAGAAGGATGCCGATGCATGATAACATGATTCCAAAAGCAGATAAGAAATCGAGCAAAAAAAGTCCTATTTAGATAGAAAGAATTAAAGCAGAGGACAAACTGAAAAGAAAATTAAGTCTTAGGCTCCTTTCTCACCCACACAGCACGAGTCTTTGGCCGTGAAGATGAAAATGCACGTGTCCTAGTATATCTACTAAAAGACATAGAAGAATTAAAATTCTCCTAAAATTGAGTTAAAAAGCTCAAAACTTTTAATAACTCTCCAAACAAAGGTGTAGGTCCTTGAGAGGAAACCTGTGACCGTTTGGACAATTGCTTATGAGGATACAACTTAAAGCAATTAGAACGAATGTGTCCAGAAACACCACAATGGTGACAAACATGAGGTCTAACAAAGGATTTAGAATTAGCCAAAACAGTTTTGGATTTTATACCTTTATTACCTTTCTCAAATTAAGGCACAATGACAGTACTTGATCTAGAAGCCGTGGAAGAGGAGGGGCCGGAGGAGATAGCATATCCTAAGCCAGTCTTATCAGAACTAGGCTTTTGAGCACTCAAGACCTCATCAAGCTTTGCACTAGACATCCTCTCTATTTGAGTTCTAGCTTGACTAAGCTCTATCTCAAGATTCTTGACATTATCTTCTAATGAGGTGTTCTCCATAACAAGAGGCTCAATTAACCTTGTAGTCTCATCTAGCTTGACCAACAAATCAGCTTTTCAGCTTTTTCAGCTTTTACCCCATTAAGCTGTTTCCTACAAAGATGAGAAGTCTTTTCAGGTTTTATGAATTCAGTGCATAGCTTATCATAGGCGTCCTGAAGGGTCATCTTCTTGGATACTTCATCATCAGAAGAATCCTCACTGTCACTAGCACTCTCCACAATCACCTTATCGGTTGAGGTAGCAAAGGCCATAACATGACTACATTCATTCACATACTCATCAGAAGAGTCATTCTCAATGTCACTCCAAGTAGCAACCAACCCTTTATCTTTTAACTTCTTGGCATTTTCCTCATAAGGTGATTTGGGCACTCTATCCTCATATGACCAAAACCCTTGAACTCATGGCATTGGATGAGGGGCTTCTCATTCTTACCCTTCCTAGAGGATTTAGATTTCCTAGAAGGTCTGCCCTTATCCTTTTTCCTAAAATGAAGAAGCTTGATAATCTCATCAGTTATGAAGGTTAGATCCTCATCCTCATCATCATCTTCATCTTCATCTTCATCTTCATATTTATCTTTAGAGTCCTCAATCTCTTCCTCTATACCCTTAAGAGCCAAATTTTTACTCTTCCACCTTTTTCCATTGAGCGTAATCCCATCTCATAGGTTTGAAGGTTCCCTACAGGCTCAGTTAAAGGAATTTGATCAATGTCCTTTGCTTCTTCAATGACAGTAATTTTGGCATGGAATCTTTCAGGTAAGGACTTAAGGATTTTCCTAACAATTTTGGATTCTTCTATATACTCTCCAAGGTTGAAGGCAGAATTCACAATATCCATGAATTTAGCATAGAACTCATCAAAGGTCTCATCCTCTTCCATCCTTATTTCTTCAAAGCTACTAGTGAATCTTTGAGGCTTCACAGTTTTCACTGCCTTGGTACCTTCATATGTGGTCTCAAGAATGGTCTATGCTTCTTTGGTAACTTCCGTGGATGATATCTTCTTGAATTTCTCATTGGTCACCCCACAAAACAAAGCATTCGGGGCTTTACTGTTGAAATTTGCCGTTATGATTATTGCATTGTCCTAATCCATCAACGATTTCTTTGGCTTAATCCATCCAACTTCAACAGCTTGCCATACCTGTTCACCTAGAGCCTGCAATTACACTTTCATACAAACTTTTCAGTATGCATAATTAGTGCCATCAAATAAAGGAGGAATCAAAATAAATTGTCTACGACCCATGACAACAGGGGTTAAGGATCACACTCAGGAAATTAACCCAATCAGAGTGTACCCGCTCTAATATCACTTGTTGAGAAATTTAGACCCCGATTGCTAGAATTAACAAATTTTAAATGCAAGTTGTTAATTAGATTTATTATGAATAAACTTGTTAAAACAAACAAACATCAACATCATGTCACAAATGATATGCAGTAGAAAAATAAATAAGACAAGATATGATGAACTAGGAAAATCAATGAAACCAACCAGTTTCACAGTAAAAAACTTGGGGGGAAACCTTCCCGAAAAGCAATCCACTATAGTAAAGAGAAGTGTTAGATCTAATACAAAACCTTTGTCCCTAGACTCTACAATCCCCGTAGATGAACTCACAGCAAAAACCTTCTACTACTTCAGAACCTTTGAACTCTTCAATATATGAACGCTACCCTTTGATACACGGATCCCAGTACGTGACTCACTCCTTTGCACAAATCCCAGTACGTAACTCACTCCTTTGCACAAATCCCAATACGTGACTCACTCCTTTGCACAAATCACAGTACGTAACTCACTCATCAACTTGAGGAAAAAAAAAATTTGGCTACAAAGTTCTTCACTTCATCAATAATGAAGATCAAGAAGCACTTGGTTACAAAACCCTAAGGCGAAAAAGACGCAATAGCTTCTTTCAAAGAGAATAAAGCTTCAGTCACCTTTTGCATATGTTCTCCTTGTATTTTCCTATGTGACAGCCTAAAAAATAAGCCTTACATATGTCTAGGGTTGTGAGAAAAGAAACCCTACACAAATACAAAAGCCTGGGCCAAAAATCAGATCTGAAAATTCTGATTTCCATAACCTCGATAGTTATATCGATAGATAGCAAGTGTCGAGCCTCATTAAACCTTGATAGATAGCTATCTGTCGAGCAGGTGTCCGCAGGTGTCCAGCTATCTGTCCAGCTTTAGTGAACACTTTTTCTTTACTTGTTTCTTGGTCCAATCTTCATGACTTTAATACTAGACTTGAACAACATGTTCTTTAAAATATTAAACACATCCTAGATTTATTCAAATACAAATAAAGTGCGTTTTGTCAAAAGATTAGCCAATTACATAAAATATGTCCTTAACAGGTAGGTAATGGGTATGAATATTTTCTCTCTTTTTATTAAAAAGAGAAAAAATATGGAAGGCCACCTCTCCTCCAATTCTATGAGATTGTAGCATATTATATCCAAATTCTAAAAGTTTTTCTGTTAAAACCCACGAAATGATGCCATTGCAAATAGTTTTTGTTTGTTTCTGATATTATCTTGATGGGGAGGCAATGGAAGCGTAGCAAATGGAATTGAGCAACATAGTCAAGGTTTATCTACTCAAAGAAGTCAGGCACCAAACGTTCAAATATCACCACAAGGCACAAGAAAATGACATGCCCACTTGATATAACAGGGAGCAGTGGGAGTTTGGGACGTGCCTATTAATAGTTTTAGGCTTGGTTTAGATATAGATGATTGCGTCCGCATTTTGATTTTTACTTTTTATTCTTTACATTTGTAAAATTTTAAGGAGATCAATGCTTGATAACTATATTATTAATTAAATATTTAATTTTCAAATTTTTGCAATCTTAACTTATCCATAAAAAAAATTATAAGTCAAATAGCAAATAAATTGCAAATAATATCTGATTTGAATAAAACTTAGCATGTCTTAAAAGCATGAAAAACATGCAATTCAATTGTTCAATTTTTAAAATATTTAACTATATCGTTATTATTATTATTATTATTATTATTATTATTATTATTATTATTATTATTATTATTATTTTACGAGAGTTTGAAAGTGTTTCTTTTAAAACTAATTCCGAAACTTTGTGCTGATGAAAATTATTAAGAGTAAACTTCTTTGGGGAAAAAACTGTGGGCAAAGAGATGTCATGTGTGACGTCAGTAGTTGAGACAACCTTATTGCCGCCTTATCAGCTATTGACTATCTTCGCCTTATCACATAGAAGTCTCAAGTGTTTGGTTACATGCATCTTTCATTGTAAATTTTCTCTACGGCCAATATAAATAGAACCCATTCGGAGAAGTAGAAAACACTACTACTAAGTACTTACACAGCAAACATTGAAGCGACAAAAAGATAAATGGCAGGACAAGAAACGGGTAATAAAGAAAGCAGGTGGTCGCTTCAAGGAATGACCGCTCTTGTTACCGGTGGAACCAAAGGAATCGGGTTCTTTCTCTGCCTATGCTTCTTTTTTTTTTTTTTTTTTCCTTCTGATTTTAGCTTGGAATTGCATTCTTATTGAATATTTCTAAATATAGATAAATAAATTATAAATGGCCACATTTATAGAATTGTTGCAACTTTTTTAAAAAGTTGATTGGATGAAAAAGAAAGTAGACGACGGAACTTCTTATATATCTCTCTTTTTAGCGAGAATGTTGAAAATCTAATCGTTAAATTTCATGTTCTCCATGTTTTAAACATGCATATCAAATTTCGTTCAAATTGAATATTATTTATTATTTGATCAATAAACTTATTTTTTATACATAATTTTAGATCGCAAAAACTTTAAATTTTAACATTTATTTGATAGCAAAGCAATTGATTTTTGATCTTATTGAAATTTTGCAAGTATGAAGGATAAAATAAAAACATGCAATCTAATGGTATTATTTTCATATTTTGGTTGGATTTTATGTTTGCATAATTGGTTTTGTAGCATCAATTAAAGCTTGCTTGTTTATTAGGATTAATTTGTTAAATACATATATATATATATATATATATATATATATATATATATATATATATATATATATATCCAACCTGTTATTAGGAAGGATGTCAAGATTATACCATTTATCTTTATGACTTTGACCCGAAAAGATTTGTGGATAAAATAAAATAGGTCCAATTATTGAATGTCCATAACCATAAGGCATTTGTTAATTGGCTATTTTTGGAAAGTTCTAATATCACTTTTATAATAAATATTAAAAACTATTAAAAAAATCAATTACTTTTTTCTTTTACCATAAAAGTTTCTAAAAATACTCCATAAACTAATGCTAAGATATTTGTAAACATTTTCCAATAAAAAATTACTCATTTAGTAGTTTGTGACTAGATATGCCATTGTTGAGGAATTGGCAAGCCTGGGGGCGACTGTACATACATGCTCTCGAAATGACGCCCAACTCAATGAATGTTTACATGAGTGGCAAATGAAGGGATTTCGAGTCACTGGTTCAATCTGTGATGTGGTGTCTCGAACCCAACGAGAGGAGCTAATGAGCACAGTCTCCTATATGTTTAATGACAAACTCAACATCCTTGTAAGTACTTTATTTCCTCTACATCATTGTGTTTTGCATGGCATTTGAAAGCATACTCCAAAGATGATGAATTGTAAATAATCATTTTACATTCTTTTCTATACCAACTCTTCAATTTCATTTTTAGAAGATCAATCTTTGATGAACAATTTAAATGTCATTGGAATATTACTTGGCCAGAGCCACTTCATTTGTGATTTTGCAATTGATACATTCAATTTATAGTTAATATAATATGGTTTTAGATAAACAATGTGGGAACAACCACATCGAAACCAACCTTGGAGTACACATCTGAAGATTTCTCATTTCTCATGTCTACCAATCTTGAATCTGCATATCACATTTGCCAACTTGCTTATCCACTTCTGAAAGCTTCGAAAGCAGGAAGCATTGTTTTCGTTTCTTCGGTTGCTGGTGTAGTAGCCATAAATACTGGATTATCAATATATAGTGCAGCTAAAGGTAATTTCATTGTGCTATTTAACTTTTTATTGCAAGCTTATGGGTTATAAATTATAGTTGTGACATTGAATAATGCGATTAGCTTTTGTTTAATATTTATTTGAAGGAGCGGTGAATCAACTTGCGAAAAATTTGGCATGTGAGTGGGCAAAGGATAACATTAGGAGCAACTCTGTTGCACCATGGTATATTAGAACCCCCTTGGCTGATAATGTAAGTGTGATAGTGCTTAGAGATTGTTAAAATCTGGTCATTGTTGAATGTCTTAGGGTGATAATAAGACATATGACGCATTTAGAGTAATGCATACTCTCAATAAACAACATTCGTAACAAATAATCCTGTTTTAATTTTTCATGTGCTAAGAAATGAGAACAATTTACTAAATTTATCCTTACCGCAGTATTCTAATATCTTCACTCCTTCAGAGAGGTCATTATCTGAGTTAGGTTCCAACCTAAAAGGGAAGAACTTCATGAATCATGATAACCATGACAATTTATGTTATCTTCTTTGCAGCATCTAAGCAATGAAAAATTAGCGGAGGCTATTATCTCTCAAACCCCTCTTGGACGTGTAGGAGAGCCAAAGGAGGTTTCTTCCTTGGTGGCATTCCTATGCCTACCTGCTGCTTCTTACATAACCGGTCAGACTGTTTGTGTTGATGGAGGGACAACTGTAAATGGCTTCAGCTTCCCATGAGTAGCAGAAAATGACGTTCAGACGCTCCTTATTGGAATATGTTTATGGTACTGCAAGGAAAAATAAATAAATATAGTTTGCTGACTCTGTTAGTAATTGGAAGAAAAGAATTGTTGCAAATGGGATGAACAAACCTCTCTCCTTGACAATTTCTAAAATTATTGTATATCTATCTAAATTGTTGTCTTGTATTCTTAAATTTATAAATATAATGCACATGTGTTGGAATATTTACGTGTGAGTCACTGGAAAAGCCAAGGAGAAGCTGGGGGGCTATGGCCCCCCTTACTTTTCAAATTTTCCATTAATAATATTGATAAAATGGGGAAAAAAAATATGAAAGTCTACAAAAATTAACTTACTGGCCCCCCTAGGATTTTGAGATTAGAAAAAATCCAAAAAAACAAATCAAATCAATTGGAACAACCCAATGAAATACAAAAATGGAAGGTTCCATTTTTACTAAATTACTAAATTTAGTAAAAACTGGAACAACACAATCAAATTACTATATTTATTCTTCCTGCGATATTCTAATATCTTGGCTCCTTCAAAGAGGTCATTATCTGAGTTAGGTTCCAACTTAAAAGGGAAGAACTTCATGAATCATGATAACAATGACAATTTATATTATCTTCTTTGCAGTATTTTAGCAATGAAAAATTTGTGGAGGCTATTATCTCTCAAACCCCTCTTGGACGTGTAGGAGAGCCAAAGGAGGTTTCTTCCTTGGTGGCATTCCTATGCCTACCTGCAACTTCTTACATAACCGGTTAGACTGTTTGTGTTGACAGAGGGACAACTGTAAATGGCTTTAGCTTCCCATGACTAGCAAAAAATGATGTTTAGACACTCCTTCTTGGAATATGTTTTTGGTATTGGAAGGAAAAATAAATAAATATAGTTTACTAATTCTGTCAGTACTTGGAAGAAAAGGATTGTTGCAAATGGGATGCACAAACCTCTCTCCTTGATATTTTCTAAAATTATTGTATATCTATCTAAATTGTTGTCTTGTATTCTTAAATTTATAAATATAATGCATATATGTGTTGGAATATTTACATGTGAGTCACTGGAAGAACCAGGGAGGGGCCGGGAGGGCTATGGTCCCCCCTCACTTTTCAAATTTTCCATTTATAATATTGATAAAACAGGGAAAAAATGAAGTTTATAAAAATTAACTTGCCAGCCCTCCCTAAGATTTTGAGATTAGAAAAAATCCAAAAAACAAATCAAATCAACTAAAACAACCCAATGAAATACAAAAATCTATGACGAATTCCCAAATTAAACTCCATGCAAAAAACCCAAATCAACAATATAAGGAAAAAGAATTCCTTCCAAATTAGGATTCCTCTAGGACTCATCTAAATACGAAAAAGAACAAATATTTCTAATTTAAAAAAAAAAAAAAATCACTTACACTGTTGCCATTGTCTCCACACTACAAAGTTTCGACACTTTGCTTCCACAGGTTACTATTTTGCCACCTCAACTCTGGCTGAGTCATGGCTGGACTCATGATGTGCCCAAAGGTAATTTTCTTTGTTGGTTTGTTTTAGCTCTTTTGGGTTTCTGTGGTTGGTTTAGGATTTTATGTTTAATTGTTTATTGAGTACTTTATTCTCAAACTGTTTTACATGACATTGACACGTTGTTGATATTTGTAATATATTGATATATTTCATTATGTTTATTATATGCATAATATTAATGATTGGTCAGTAGCTAGCATCTTTTATGACATATAATTATTGGTGTTTTCAACACATACATTTAGATTTCAAATTCTCATCCTCCAACCATCGGATTGACAAATTATACAGAATCAATTATAAATTATTTTGGTATAATGCCAAAAAAATTAGATAAAACTTTAGAATTAATGTTAATTTATGAAACAATTTTTCTTTTTTTTAGGCGTTCATTTGGGATGCACTTATTTTGCTGATATTGAAAATTTTTTGCTGAAAGTACTGTAAATAAGAGTAAAATTTAGCTAAAATAATATAGTGAGCCTCATAAATAGTACCAAAAAGTGCAGTGGAACCCATGAATAGTAGCAAAAATAAGTTAAATAGTAAAATAAGGTGGCAAGAATAATTTTTGTCAAACGCACACTAGGTATGAAAGTTTTTTACATGCTTAGCTTAGCCTCTCCTAGGAAAAATTCCTAACTCCACTACTAGTGTGAGTAGTGTGATTGATTAAGTACTAAAGTCTCACATTAGATACTAATGAGAAGAATAAATGATTAATATAACATAATTGAAACCAAAACTCACAAACTCAAGCCTTTTAGGTCAAAAGGTGTTCCTATATGTTATATTAATTATTAAGCTGGAGGCTCTCCAAGGTGTTCTTTCCCCAACAAGTGATATCAGAGCTTATGGTGGTGTGTAAGAAAAGTGGCAAGGTGTTTAACATCCCTTTCATAGATGGAGCGGGGACAAGGCAAGCCTAAAAAAAGGCTCACACAAAAAATCTTGAAATAAGTCCTAATAAAAAGAGTATTGTCAATGGTGTTAGACCTCGATGAGGTGTGAGGCTCCCATGGATGGGATGTGTGGGGTTTACACGTGGTTCCCATAGATAATGTGCTAAAGAAGGAAAAGCCCTTAAGCAAAGTGGAGCAAGGAAGATTCCCAATTTCCCATGTTCACTTACCCATGGTTGAGTAAAGGGTTCTACTATGTGTGTGTTGGTAACTTCTATAGTTGTGCTTTGGTAACTTCTATAGTTGTGCAAGAAAGACTCCCCAGATTCACACCATCCATAGTTGAGTAAATGGAATGTTATTGGTGATGGTAATGCATGACAAACAAAACGATGATGGAATTTAGCTAGCCCAATGTGGGATGATTTCTTGAATTTCACTTGCAAAATTTAGCTGGACATGATGAATTTTTAGGCCTATGCTAATCCTCTAATTGGATTGTGGTTTAAACTTAACATTTAACAAAAGAAACAAGGACGGAATTACATAATCCCTTACCCCCCCCTCAAAAAATATTGAATAGTGATAAGTAACTTATATTTATTATTTATCAAAAGTTATTTAATATCTCATCAAAAAATTATGATAAGATTACTAATATATTATACAAATTTTATATAATCTCCACTCAAAATCGTAATTTTTGTGAAACATAATAATACATGATAATTCTTTAGAGGTCTTTATACAATTATATTTAAGACATGCAACTAAATAAAGTTCAATGTCAAATTCAACAAAAAAATTTACTTAATTGACATGAGTAGTAAAATGTTGTGTGAGTTTTAGGCATTGTTATATGTATTTAATATGCTTAATTTTTCTAATTCTCTTTAGTAATCAAATTTTTACTTGTTCTTTGTTATGTTAATATTTGGAATAAGAAATGAGTGCAAAATCCCATGAAACATCAATTGAGAATTTCCAAAAACAAAAACACACAAAGATATCAAAGATTCCGTATTTTAAAAGATTGATTGGAATAATACTTTTTTAAACGATTCTCTGTCATTTCTTTGTCATTTATGGATCAAATAATTGTTATATATGATAGTGTAGTGTATTCCACAAATTTGCAGGTATTGTAGCTGGTAAATGAAGTAAATTTTCGATGTAAAAATTCAAATGTTTTAGAAGCTAAAAGCAACAATGAATTCTCAATTTTAGTCCATATATTTTGAGATCAACAATGAATTCTCAATTTTATATGGAATATAGTATAAAAATCTAAGAAATCGATTCAAGAATTTCCTGGTAATATTAGTTTAATCATCTTTTGTAAAGCACGAAAATTTTTATTAAACACATATATACCTACATGTATATGCCTATATATGCGCGCGTGAGAGTGTGAGATTTTGAAATTCATCCAATTGCATTTTAGGACTACAGTTTCACAAAAGAAGTTCTTGATTCCGTTCTTGCTAATGAAGCAAAGCCCAAACCTAAAGGATATACAGACTTAGTGCCTATTTGGTTCAGCGTTTTTTTCTTTCAAAAATAACAATTACAAGGAGCTGAACCAAACTCACCTTAAGACATGATGTTGGAGGACCCCTTGCAATTCACAAAACCACATGGAAGGAAAGCTTTGCATTTTATCCTCTCTTTTTTTCCCTCCCATTGTAAAGATAATTAGATCAGGAGGGTTACAAATTTACCTCTCACCCTCTTTCAGTTCACATTGGATTGAATTTAAAATGCCACTTTTACAAAACAGAAGAACACACAACACAGAAGAGAACATATGGAAATGTCTCATTTAAAAATCATAAGGAGATTGATGTTTATTGTCAGTCATGTTTTGGGAGGAAGCCACTCACTGCCACCCCTCCATCCACACAAATAATCTGCCCGGTTATGCAAGAGGATGCAGGTAGGCAAAGGAATGCCACAAGGGACGAAACCTCCTTTGGCTCTCCAGGGCGTCCAAAAGGAGTTCTCGCGTTTACCGATTTCAAAAATTGCTCATCATTGAGAGCCTGCAATAGTCACGAGGAGTCGCATAAAGGACTTATTTCATATCATGTAAATGAATACGGAATTATTTTTAACTTAGTGTGCTGTCCAAGTCTCAGCTACATCCTAACTTCTTCAAAAAATGTTTTTGAGAATTATAGCCTAGGAGTTCCATTTCTATTTCAGGTGTAAATGTCGTGCACCGTTGCATGCTTGCACACGCACACCCACACATTTCTGTTATCTTTTAACTCTACATGTGGCCCAAATAAATAGAACATGATAAAGATTAACTGCACACAGAACAGTGAAAAACACATTCAACGAACGCACAAGCATGGTGAAAGGGCGCTACAGTCTTACAGCTTCAACCAAGGGGGTTCTGATAAACTAAGGTGCTACACAATTACTCCTAATATTGTCTTTTCCCCACTCGCATGCCAAATCTTCAGTTAGTTGGTGTATTGCTCCTGCATAGAGAGAAAAAAAGAGACTAGAGTACAAATCTATACGATTTGAATAATATGCACATTGTTTTAACAGATCAAATCGAAAAAATAAAAATTTAAATTACATAAGTAAATTACCTTTACTTGCACCATAAATAGATCCAACATTTAGTGCCACCACACCAGCAATAGAAGAAATACAAACAATGCTTCCTACTCCTGATGCTTTCAAAAGAGGATGTGCCAGCTGGCATAAACGGTAAGCAGATTCAAGATTGGTAGTTATAACAGTAGAGAATTCTTCAGCTGTGTAATCTACAGTCGGTTTCCAGATGTTTGTCCCCACATTGTTTATCTAGGATAAAAAATTTAGTTAGAACAGAATTTAAAGGTTCACAAGAAGGAAAGCCATTCCAAGAGTAGTTGTGAACATTTCTATAAGAAAAATTGGTATGAGAAACTCCTTTGGAAGATTCACAAATATGAAGTTTTCTAAATTTAATTTATGCAACTAGCTAAGCAAGAAACTATCCTGCTCCTGGGTTCAGGCTACCAGAATTAGGATGTAAAGAATGATTGAAGATATGCATTGCAATTTGTTTAACCAGAACGCTGGATGGTCCTGTTTTCTTCTCAAACTAAAAACAATGATATTGATGGTATGGTATATGCTTTTATTTTATTGGTAAGTTAGGCACATACCCAATGACTGAATATTGAACCCACGACCTTACCCTCCACCTAGCACTTGAAAAGGGAGGAGCTGCCAGTTGAGCTAGAGCACATTGGCGATGGTATAGTGGAGGCTGGTTAAACAATTATTTATAAATATGATGTTCAAATACACAAAGCCATATACAAGGTACAAATTTGGGGAAGCCCAAATAACATAACATACAACAATTATTTTAGTAAATGCATAAATGTCACACGCAACATACCAGGCTCCCACCTTTGTGAGATCTAAGGAGGTCAATGGTAGGCAACCTTACCCCCAATTTTAGCAAGAACATAACAGAGGAAACTACAATTTGATGCTAATTCACATTAGACTCCACTATGTTCTAATGTGGCAAGTGATGATTTTGATGTCTAAACTATCTTTAAATATTGTTATAGATAAGCTCAATTTTATTTTAATTTTTTTTTTAATATTGGTTTTATTTCACCTAAAAAGCGGCACAGTTCAAGCTAGAAAGCTACAGGAAAAAAGTTTCCAATCTTTCAGAAAGTAACTTCCTTATGATCCACAACTCCATCTCTTCAACCAGTTCCAAGAATTATCTACTCCCTAAACCTCATTTCCAGTTACAATCTCCGAAAATTGGTATAGTTAAGCTCAATTTATTGGTCTTTTCTTTTTTGGGCTGAATGTTGGGTTTTTATTGTACATAAGAGGCTGCTAAGTCCAAGCTAGAAAGATACAGGAAAAGGATTTCTCATCTTTCAGAAAAGTAACTTCATTATCATCTGGGAATCCCTCCCTATAATAAGCTGCCAGAATTATCTAATCACTTTAAATTCCTCAAGTCTGGTAATTCGTTTGTTTCATCACAAAATGACTTGTTTTCTTGTGTTGTTGCAACTTTGAAAATGATCCAAATAACATTTTATGTCATTTACCCCGCACAGAAAATTATTAATATTTCATTTAGGCACAGTGGTGATGGAGGTGGTGGTGACAGCAGAAGAGGTGGTGCAACAATGATGGTAGTGGCAGAGGTGTCAGCAGTGACAGTGTGATGCAATGGCAGTGGTGATGGTGGTGTTGGTCACACAAAGGAATGGAATAGGAGAGGGTACAATGGAATGGCAAAAAAAAAAAAAAAACATTTAACAATATCTGGAACCTAATTTCTGTTGCAATCCCATTTTTGTCTGTCACAGTTGTCCAGAATGATTGCACTTAATGAATTCCATCAATAACCTCACTTCTATTCCAGTCCCACAACAGCAGTAATGATTCATTGTTACATTACAATCTTGTGATGCTAAAATTGCTATGTAGAATGCAATGAATTAAACTAAACACATCCAAAAAAAAAAAAAATTAAACTGAACTGAATTGAGACTTACAAGTATATTAAGTCTCCTGCTAAACACTGAGGCTACTGTGTCCATCAGCTTTACTCATTCACCTTGAGACATTACATCACAAACTGAACCCGTGAGTTGGAAACCCTTCATCTCCAAATCATGTAAGCATGCATTGAGATTGGCTTCATTCCTTGGGCATGAATGTACTCTTGCACTTTGCCCTGCCAATTCCTCCACAACAGCATGCCTGACATAATTACAAAACATTGCAATAAATAAGCCTCTACTAGTTTTTATAAGATTAGTACTCTCTAGCCACAGGCCCCATAGAAGCAGAGTTCTTTAAAAATGAACAACCATGAAGCAATTAGCTTGCGAGAGAGAGAGAGAGAGAGAGAGAGAGAGAGACCCAATTCCTAGTGTTCCACCAGTAACAAGAGCAGTCATTCCCGGAAGTGACCATCTATCATCTCTGCACCTACTCCCTGCCTGCACCATGTTATCCCCCATCTTAATCTCTCCTTGATCTATTGATTTCATTGTACTTCCAGTAGCTCAAATAAGTAATATAGTAATGATTACAATGGTTTCTCCCCCTCCATTGATCTGAAATATACCTAAGAAATTCAGCCTAGTGCAATTACTCAAAACAGGAAAAAACAAGAAGTTAGATAAAAACAATAAATACGAAAGTTTTAGCGTAAGCCCAAAAAAGGTCACAAGGAGATAGCTAGGTATATATTAATTTAAATTGCTGCTGTACCTTCCCTCCAAGCATTTCAAGTGATTGTTAACTTAGAAAGTTTGCTCTCAAGTGCTTGAAGTTTTCTGCAACTCCTATGTGCGTTTAAATATATAAAAGGTCAGAAGGAGTTAGCTAGGTATATATTAATTTAAATTGTTGATGTACCTCCCTCAGCATTCAAGTGATTGTTAACTTAGAAAGTGTGTATATATATGATCTTTTTTATAGTAATACACAAAAAGAAAATTCTTCAACTAGCAGATCTAATGTTACAATTTCTTCTCTCTTGTCAGTTCGAACCATTTCATGATTACAAAAATATTGTAATAGAACAAATGGTAAAGGTCAAAGAGTAATATAGCTGGCTTAAATGCCATTAGAATGACAGAAAAAGAAATTTTACTTTTAAATATACAAAGAACAATAATTAGGAAGAAAAAAATAAGTTCAAATGCAGAACTACGAAAGACAAGCATGGGAGTTATGTCATTTATAGTGGAGGTTAGATTGAATGGGGTCAAAGTATAGCAAGAGCAGATGAGGAATAAGGCTAAGTTGCCACTTCTAGTCATGTCTTGGGTAGAAACCATTTACACACATCCCTCCGTCAACACAAACAATCTGCCCAGTGATGTAGGATTATGCAGGTAAGCAAAGGAATGCCACTAGGGAAGAGACCTCCTTTGGATCTCCAAGACGCTGAAGAGGAGTTCGAGAATACACCTCTTCTAGGTATTCTTTGTTGCTGAGCACCTACAACAAATAAAGACTCAAGATCAACTTTGACTTGTTGTACTGAGCCTTTATAACTGCTATACGTCAATTAGCGCAAATACTAATGTTTTAAACTTTGAATTTACTAAGGTGCAGGTGCCTTGCATGATGACAGCAAAGCTTAAGTATTGAACATAATTTTTAAATGTGGAGACTAGCAGAGCAAATTCTGTTTGGTAACCTAGAACTTTATTAACACAGTAGAGCTTATGTAGCAACTCAAGATATTTAAGCAAATCTAATAAGAAATGCTTCTATTCAATTATATTTCACTCCCCTAAAATGATTGTAGTCAGGGGGGTGTTTGAGCCAGTGGATGGGTGCGGGAGTGTGGGGAATAACGTCCATGAAGAATGAAGGCAACGGCCCTTGCCACCATGATGTTGCACACCATTAATGGTCACATAACAATCTGGAGTTTACCTGCTCCACCATTGAGGTTCTGATGTACCAAGGTGCAACAGCATTGCTTCTTATATTGTTTTTCGCCCACTCACAAGCCAAAGTTTTAGTAAGTTGATTAATTGCTCCTAGAATCACAAATAAACAAAATTTCTTTACAAGCTTCTTGAGTTCAAAATTCATAGGAAAATGGATACATTCATCTGATAGGTAAATTACCTTTGTTTGCTCCCTGAACAGACATAGACTTCAGTGAAACAAAACCCGATACAGAGGAGGTGAATACAATGCTTCCCACTCCTGATGCTTTGAGAAGCGGATAAGCAAGTTGAGAAATATGGAAAACAGATTCAAAATTGGTTGCCATGAGAGTAGAAAATTCAGCAGCAGTGAAATCCACTACTGGTTTCCGTATGTTTCTCCCGACATTATTTATCTACGGATCAAAAACAAGCCAGTCATCCAGTTCAGTAAACAGGAAAAGCAGTTCAAAACTCCAAATTGTAACATGTTAAAACTCAAAAGACTAACACAAACAGGTACAATACATAACATTCTGAAACCCAATAAGAGAAACACAAACATCAATGTTTTTGTATGTAAAAAAATGAGGAAATAAAGAAGCTTACGAGGATGTTGAGCTTCCCATCAAACAAAGTGGACACAGTGCTCATAAGCTCCTCTATCTGAGATCGAACTGACACGTCACAGACTGACCCAGTAACCCCAAAACCCAAATAATCCCATTCACTCAAGCACCCATCAAGCTCACTCTCATTCCGACAACACGTGTGCACTCTGGCTCCAAACCCCACTAATTCCTCTACAATCGCATGCCTAAAAAGTAGAAAAAAGCCCAATTCCCAGTTGACAATGTAATTAATTTCTCAATTCTCACAAACCAAAGAGGAAAAGAAAATAAATTCCAAGACTTCTTTTTTTCTATGTATGTAAAAATGTGTACCCGATTCCGCGAGTGTCACCGGTGACGAGAGCGGTCATTCCACGGAGAGACCATCTGGGATTGTCAATTGGGGTACTGTTACTGTTACTGTTACTGCTTGAATGCGACATGGGTTGGCTCCGAATGGGTGTTATGGAGGTGGGTTGTGATATTCGGAGCTTGGAAGGAAAAGTCAAAGGGTGAGGAAACGTGGGGTTTGAGAAGAGTGGAGAGTGTGAATATAGGAGATTAGAGTTTTTAGAGAGATTTGAAGAAGAACGAGAAGAAGAAGAAGAAGCCAGTGGAAGCGGAAAGAGGACCTGAGGCATTTGAGCGGCGAAGCAAGCAGTCAGCTGAGCTGAGTAGTCTGACAGTGTCAGAGTTTGAGTTTTGAGTCTTTCGACTTTTGAGAGGTTCTTTTCATTGCAAAAGGTTTTTGCATTCGCAGGACTTCTTCACAAATTTATTGTCTATTTTACCCCTCCCCCCAAAAAAAATCTATTTTATATAATTATTTTTAGGGTAAATTTCACAAATCTACTCTAAGGTTTGTGATAATACCAATTAGGTCCATAACATTCTAAAACCCACCAAATTAGTTCTTCAAAGACAATTTTATCCTTGATAGCCAAACACTGTTACTTTCATTTTCTGTTCTCTCTCTCTCTCTCTCTCTCTCTCTCTCTTTTCTGTCTTCCTTTTCCCTTATTCTCCCTCTGTTCTCTGAATTCTCTTTCTCAAAAACTCTCTCTCTAACTAAAGCTTAGGTCCGGTGAAACTCATGGCTTGGTCACCAACATTAGAAAAACCACCATGCAAGGATCTTCTCGATTCCCACTACAATCAAAGCCGTTGACGGACTCTTATCTCTCAGATCGGAACCTACGCGATAGTAGAGGTGGTGCTTCGATCTAGATCTCGCCTTCGATAGACTCTCGCAGCGGCGTTGTGGATCGTGGCATGGTCGATCTTGTGATATGGTGTTTTTTTTCCTGGTTTCTCTTATGAAGATAGTTGGGATATGCTGGTTTTCTATGTTGTTTGGCTGGGATTTTTGTTGGTTTTTTTGGTTTTTGTTGGGATTTTTAAGAGATTTCATTAGGAATTTACAAAGGTATTTGTGTATTGTTTGGCGTGGGTTTTTGTTGGTTTTCTTGGGTTTTCATTGGTTTTGAAAGATTTTTTTTTTTTTTGGTGCTTTTTTTGTGGAGATTTTTTATACTATTTTTTATGGATTTAGAGATTTTGGTATTGTTATTGTGCTGATTTTTCTGGTACTTTGGGATTACTTTTAAAGGGCATTATGAAAGTAACCGTGTTTAGCTATTAGGTATTATAACCACTCAAATAAAATTGATTTTTGGCAAGATTTGCTAAACAATTAGCCTGAGGTTAGAGAGAGTTTTTGAGAAAGAGAACTTAGAGAACAGAGGGAGAATAAGGGGAAAGGAAAACAGAAAAGAAAGAGAAGGAAAAGAAAATGAAAGTAACAGTGGTGTTTGGCTATCAAGGACAAAATTGTCTTTTAAGGACTAAATTGGTGAGTTTTAGAATGGTATGGGCCTAGTTGGTATTATCACAAACCTCAGGGTAGGTTTATGAAATTTACCCTTATTTTTAAAAACACAGATAGACTATTTATTCTAAAAATTTATTTCAATAAAATATTCATTCTTTTATAATTTTTTATTATTTTTTTCACACTCCTCCGCTATAATACCCTCTTTGTCGCTCCCTATTTCCTTCGCACTTTCTCTCCCTATTTCTTAGCTTCATGTTTGACTAAGAACGATAGCAGGGTATTTTTGTCTTTTAACTCAGTAGGTGTCACATGAGATATGTGTGACTTGGCTTTCTATCCAACTTAATTGCCATATAAAAAGTGGGGTGCTAAGTGTTATATGAGTAATAGTTTAGGGGGTAAGTGTACGTTCTTATAATTTAAGAAAGTAAGTGTAAATTCTCATAATTTAGGAGGATAAAGTGTAATTTTTCAAAAAACTCTCCTATCTAATTATCTAACCTATGCATACCCCTAGTTTTAGTAACTACTACATTATTCCTTCAATGACTCATTTTCTTAGTTGCCAAATACCAACAACCAAATTGACCCAAACCTAGCTGAATCAAGAAACTGATTTGTTTTTGCTTTGTTTTAAATACAAAGTATGGGTTTGAATCCTTCATCAAACTAGAATATATATTACAAGATCTAGCAACCCCAAAAAATTAAGTCAACTTATCTTGGTACTCAAAAGTTAGAGGAAACTACACTTAACCACCCTAAACTATGCATCTAATTACACTTTTTAACCTAAACTATCACATTTTGCACCCCGGTGTTACTTTTGCTGTTACTTTTGACAGAATGCTACTACACATGACAAGCACATACATTTTGCTTAGGTGGAACAAACGTAAAAGACTAAAACACCCTTCTTTAAAATAAATTAAAACAAAATTCAATTTTTTCCACATTTGAATTTGAGGAAAGGGCTGGCATGCACGTGAGACAAGGAGAGAGATTTGGAAAAAAATTGGTTTTTGTTTTAATTGATTTTGAAAAGGGGTGTTTTGGTCATTTAAGTTTATTCTAACTAAACAAAATACATGTGATTGTCACATGCAGTAGCATTCCGTCAAACATAACAACAAAAGTAACACCAGGGTGCAAAATGTGATAGTTTAGGGTGCAAAGTGTGCATTCAAATAGTTTAGAATGAAAAGTATAATTTGGTACCTAGTTTAAGGTGGTAAAGTGTAATTTCTTTCAAAAGTTAACATCTTTTTGAGATGTCGGAATTACCGATTATTGTACACAACACAGGGGCGGCGCAACATTGTAATCAGGGGATTCAAATGAACCTCCTGACCTGAAATTTTTTTTATATACATAATATTTTTATAAAAAATTGTTTTGAACCCCCTGCAATAAACATTTGCACACCCTTACCTTCAAACCTAACCCTTTTTTTTAAAGCTTAGCTTAAACTCTAGGAAACAAAATCCAACAGAAAATTTTGGTCTTTTTATCTCATAAATAAAAAGCCCATAAATTTAAATTTTGAAAAAAAAATTAAAAAAAAGGCCAAATAAAACCTAAGAATTTGTCGTTGCGTAGCCTCCAAAATCTCCCACTATCCCTCTTCACTCTCCAAACCCAAAGGAAAAATGCTGCCTATGCTTCACACATACAAAATTTGCCGCTGCATAGCCCCACGATCTACTACCATTTGGATTATCCCTAATCTCAGTAATCTGTCATTGCTGCCACTTAATCGCCACTGTGTAGCCCCATGATCTGCCACCGCCTAGATTGTCCCTAATCTGCCACTGCTGCCACTTAATCGCTGCTTAATCTACTGCCGCTTGATCTAGTTTTTTAGCTCTCTCTTTCGCTTTGTCATTCACTGTGAGAGTGTGTGTGTTTATAGTGTTTTGACTCTTTGTGAAAGAGTTCTTAATCGCCGTCTCTCTCTCTCTCTCTCTCTCTCTCTCTCTCTCTATATATATATATATATATATATATATATATTTGTCTCTCTCTTTCTCTTTGTCTCTGACTCTTTGTGTTCTTAGTTTTTGCTTTTTCTTTGTCTCTCTATTCATATGTCTTCTTCGAAGTTCCATCTCTCACTCACATGTCTTGCCTTATACATGACCATGTGTGTGTGGGCATGTAGGGAAGGGGGGGGGGGGGTTAATGGGTTATAGTGTTTTGATTTTTAAATTGAGTTTTGAGTCATTGGCAATAGCTTTTTTTTCTATGTGTAGTAACTGTTACTGTAAGTGTTTGTATTGTTTTGATATAAAGTTTTGAGTTTTGAGTTTGTCTTTTGCACATTGACTATTTGACTAAATTTGTGACTTGTGAGTGGTTGTTGGCTATGTGAGTGGGTCAATACATTAATACTTAAGGAAACCCCATAGGCCGCAAGATTTATCTCCTACCCAAGATTTATCTCTTACTTAAGATTCATCTTCTACTCAAGTTTCATCTTCTAAGCATGGTCATGTTGATGTGAACAATCTTCCTTAGGACCTTGGGCAATGAAATAAGATTTCATTTTATCATCCTAATGATCGAGATGAAATAAGAAGATATTATTTACAAAAAACACCTTGTCAACCCCATGAACACAATTTTCGTTAAACAAAAATTGGTGGAGTTATGCATCAATTTAATCCTAAATGGTTTAAAAAGTATGGAAGTTGGTTGGAATATAGTATTGAAAAGGATGCTGCATATTTTTTATATTGTTATCTATTTAGACAAGATGTTGGTATGCAATCTGGAGGTGACAATTTTGTGACAAGGGGATTCAATAGTTGGAATAAGAAAGAAAAGCTAGACCTATATGTTGGAGGTGTTAATAGTGCCCATAACCAAGCTCTTGAGAATGGTGAAAATCTAATGAAGCAAAATCAACACATTCAAAGTGTTTTTGTTAAGTAGTCAAATCAAGATAAGATTGCATATCGGACTCAATTAAATGCAATAGTTGATTGCATAAGATTCCTTTTGCATCGAGGGTTAGCTTTTCGTGACCATGATAAATCTGATAATTCAAGTGATAAAAGAAATTTCCTTGAGCTTCTACAATTTTTGGTAGATTGTAATGATGTTATTAATGAAGTGTTGTAGAAAACTCCAAAAAAATAGCAAGCAAACCCATCCTGATATTCAAAAAGACATTGTGAATGTAGTTGCATAAAAAACTACCAATGCCATCATCGAAGACCTTGACAATGGGTTCTTTTCAATTTTAGTTAATGAGTCTCGTGATATCTCAATAAAAGAACAAATGGTTGTTGTTTTGCATTATATGGACAAAAAAGGAATTGTTACAGAATGATTTCTTGGTATTGTACATGTAGCCTCTACTTTGTCTCTAAAAGCTGCAATTGCATTTTTATGTTGTAAATATGTATTGAGTTTATCAAGACAACGTCAGCAAGGTTATGATGGGGCCAATAACATGCAAGGTGAATTCAATGGTTTCAAAACTTTAATTCTAAAGGAGAAAAAAAATCAACATTTTGTATCCATTGCTTTGTTCATCAACTTATGTTGACTCTTGTAACTGTTGCTAACAAGCATACTGATATTTCTGAATTTTTTTAGCTTGGTTAGTAAAATAGTAACTATTGTTGGAGCTTCTTGTAAAAGACCAGAATTTTTATGATATGCACAATATACCAAAATTACAAAAGCATTGAACTTAAGTGAACTTGAAAGTGGGCAAGGTTTAAAACAAGAGACAAGTTTTAAATGTGCTGGTGATACACGTTGGGGATCACATTATAGGACAATCCTCAACTTGATTTTGATATTCTCTTCTACAGTTTATGTACTTGAGATGATTCAAAATGATAGCCTACTCTCTGAGCAAAAAGTTGAAGCTCGATCTATTTTAAGGTTAATTCTATCTTTTGAATTTTCCTTTGTTTTACACTTGATGAAAACAATTTTGGGGATCACAAATAAGTTGTCAATAGCATTGCAAAAGAAAAATCAAGATATTGTAAATGCTATGAAACCTATCAAAGTGTCTAAGCAACGATTGCAGATGATGAGAGACGATGAATGAGAAGCTCTATTGACTGAAGTATCCTCATTTTGTAGCAAGCATGATCTTCCTACCTTGAAAATGCATGAAATATTTGTAGTTAGTGTGAGGCCACGATGCAACACCCCACAAATTACAAATTTACATCACTATCATGTTGATCTATTCTTTGAAGTAATAGATTTGTAACTTCAAGAGCTTAACAATCATTTTCCAGAGGTGACTAATGAGATGCTTCTTTGTATGGCTTGCTTGAATCCAAGAGATTCCTTTTTAGCTTTTGATATAAACAAATTGACCTGTCTTGCAAAGTCTTGTCCATCTGATTTTTCTAAGATAGATGTATTGGCACTTGATAATCAGCTTTAGACTTACATTGTTGATATGCGCTCCAATGATGAGTTTTTAGAGCTTAAAGGAATTGGGAACCTTGCTAGAAAGATGGTGGAGACAAATAAGAATGCTATATAATCATTAGTATATTTGCTTGTGAAGTTAGTTTTGACTCTCCCAGTTGCGACTGTAATAGTGGAAAGAAGTTTTTCAGCAATGAAATATATCAAGAATGAACTGGCGCAATTAAATGGGAGATTAGTGGATGAATGATTGTTTGACTGTGTACATTGAAAAAGATATAGCTCATAGGATTGATAATGAATTTATTATGCAAAGGTTTCAAAATATGAAACCTCATAGAAGAAAATTGTAGAATTTCATGTTTTTTTTTTTTTTTTTGATATTGATATATTCAAGGCGAAAATGCACTTTTGGTCCCTACATTTTGGGCCGATTCTCGATTTGGTCCCTAAATTGATTTTGCTCCTAGGTCAGTCCTTGATTTTTTAAAATTGTTTTTAAAATGGTCCCTGTCGTCAACTCAGTAACAGAAAAATCTAATGTGGCAAACGAAGTGTATAGGTGGCATATTAGATGCTGACGTGGCTAATAAAATAATATTAAAAAATACCATGTCAGCATCCATGTCAGCCTTTTAATGACAAGTCAGCATTTTAATTAATTAAAAAATTAAACTGAAAAAATTCAAAAACAAAAACAAAAAAAGAAAAAACTTTTTCAAATCCTTTCTTTCTCTGTGTTTGTGTCTGTATCGTTCTTCTTTTCGTTTCCTTTTTTTTTTTTTTTTTTTCAGATCCTTCCTTTCTCTGTCTCATGGTGCGTATGTGTTTGTATCTTTCTTTGTTCAAGCTTTCAATCCCTCTCTCTCTCTTAATCTCTGATATTTTCTCTCTCTCTAAACCCGACTCTCTAATCTCTGGGTTTTCTAGTTTTCCGTGGGATGGTCGGTAATGAAGGTGGAGATCGGTGTTTGGGGTGGAGATCGGTGTGGTTGGGGTGGTGGTGGTGGAGATCGGTAATCCATGGGTGTTGGATTATGGGTTTGGTTGGAGATGGAGATGGCTGGGTTTGGTTGGAGAGGCTGGGTTTTTCTGGGTTTCAGTGGGGGGTGGGCTGTGGCCATGGAGATCGGTGTGGCCGTGGAGAAGGTGTGGCCATGGAGATCGGTGTGGCCGTTTCAGATCTGGCCATTGAAGAAGTGGATGACCGAAGCAGAGATTTTGAGGTGTGGGTTTGTTGATGACTGAAGCAAGGAGTTGCTTATGGTTTCTGGGTTGTTCATCTCAGTAGGCTTGTTGCTTGATCTCTCTATTTGTTTATTTCTGGGTTGTAAATTTGTGAGTTTGATGTAATTTTTCTAGGTTTGTTGTTTGATCTCTGTTCCTTTTTTGTTTTTCTTTTTTCTTTTTTTCATTTGTGTTGTTGTGATCTGGGTCTGTGTTTGTGTTTGATCTCCGTTTCTTTTTTTTTTTTTTTTTTTTTCGTTTGTGTTGTTGTGATCTGAGTTTGAGATCTTCGTTGCTGGGTTTAAGTTCTTCGTTGCTGGGTTTGATTGGGAAGAACAGGAAGAACAAGTTGCTGGGTTTTAGTTTTTTAATTAAATTAGATTTAAGGGTTTTTTTTTTTAAATTTAATTTCTTTTTTTATATAAATTTTCTGACGTGGCTTTTTAAAAAAATTTTAAATGCTGACGTGGTATTTTTTAATATTATTTTATTAACCACGTCAGCATTTAACATGCCACATATGCACTCCGTTTGCCACATCAGATTTTTCTGTTACTGGATTGACGGCGGGGACCATTTTAAAAACAATTTTAAAAAATCAAGGACTGACCTAGGAGCAAAATCAATTTAGGGACCAAATCGAGAATCGGCCCAAAATGTAGAGACCAAAAGTGCATTTTCGCCTATATTCAAGTATCTATTGTTTTAGATTTTATATAATTTATGTTTTTTATTGACCCCCCTAGACAAAAATCCTAGAGCCACCCCTGGTCACTATCTGAGATAACCATGATGCCGTATTCGTTTGTTTCTCTCGATGCCACAAACTCCTAATAGGTTTGCTTTATCATATTGGTGTTGGTGTTCTACTTCTACATGCAATATATACCACTTTAAATGTAACTCATTCGGACAAGGGGAAAATACTAGTTGCAGAAAACATTGTAGTGAGTCTAGTGAGAAAGAAAATCTACCATAAGACTTTTGTTATTTATTAATTTTTTGTGTGTAATTTTCAGAAATTTAGGGTTAAGGTAATTATTTTCTTGATTTAAAGTTTCATTTATTGTTCTCTGACTAAATTAAAATCCAATTATAGTAGGATATCAATTAGAATATGTTTTAGGATATATTCTCTTGGCAGTCAAGTTTTACGGAGTCTTTAAATTGGCCTCTAATCCTGCAAACAAATTTTAAGTTCAATTTTCAAATTAATAAAAATATAGACTTAGTTTCTCTTTTTCTCTCGTGGATTCTAGATTATTTATCCTTGTGAATTCAAGAAACTTTCGTGGATTCAATGTTATTTTCTTGAAATACGCATATATTGCTTCTTATGGTTTCTACCATGCGTCAATTGATATCAAAGTCTTATCCTTACCCCAGTTTGGTGGTTAACATACCAATGGTAGCAATTTCGGTGAAGATAATCACAAAAGATTCCATACAAGGGACATATTCCTTCAATTTTATTTGGGTTATAGATCAACTTTAGTTAAATCAACCAAATACCTAAATTGATTAACATATTAGTCCAAATTACATACAAATCCAATTAAGGCATAATCAAATAACCATACTAAATTAAGTACAACGAAAAATAAGTTTGAAACGACAATTTGATCACGATAGGGAAAATTCTCACCAGCAAAACCCTACAAGTGAGTTTTAGATCATCACTTCTGAAAAATCAACTAACAAGAATAGAGATTACAAGTACAATAAATCTTACCATATCCTAAAGTACTTACTTACAGTAGAACCTATTAATCTATAACGAAGCTCAACTCCAATCCCCAATTGAACTACTTGTAACAAATTTCTCCTTTACACAAATCTCCTATTTGTGACTAATAGCACAACAACCTCTTTGATAGTTGTAGAATTGTAGTGTTCTTCAAATCATGACTTTGATGAACCAATAGTAGCTTGGTTCAAAAATCTAGGTGTACAAACATTGCAACAACTTTTATGCGTGTGTCTCTCTATCTCTATGATGTCAACAACCATAAAATAGATCTTTCATATATTTTGGAACTCTAGTGCATGAATCCCAAAAAGGCCAAGTCATTGTAGGTTGAAACAAAAAATTACTATTCAATTTTCCCAAGGTTCGATAGATCGAAAGGTGTTGAGACAGGTATCAAGAATCATTTACTCTCAATAAATCAAAAGGTATTGAGCCAGGTATCGAGACCTGTAGTTGCAACTTTTATTTAGCAATTTTATATCTTTAATAATACCACTTGTTAACCACTTGTTGTACTTCTTGAACACATTAAAAACTAAGACTTAAATACATGAAAAATGTGTTTTGAACTCAAAAATATTAATACATTAAAATATGACCCTTACAAATTTCAACTAACTACTAACATGGACTTTGAAAAACTCGCTGGCCCTTTACTGGATAAGGTTCTAAAAAAACAAATAATATGTTGTTCGCTATACTAATGAGAACAACAAAAAGCAAAGGCAATTGGGGTCTTGATGGCAGAGAAAAGCATTTGTAGGAAGGAGGACATATTTCTTTTTTTCCATTTTACTCATAATGTGTTCTATTGTAAGCTTTATCCTCCACTGTTTAAGTGGGGCTGTTGTCTCAAGGATCCTAGTCAATCCGATTGAGACAACCAAGCTTAAGACTCAAATACATGTAAAATGTGGGCCAAAATGGGCTTTTTCCCTTTTCAAAAAAACAATCCACATGTTGCCCCCTTTCTCAAATTAATTAGAAAAATGCCCCTCTTTTGAAATTCGATTTTTTCAAAATCGAGTTAAGCCCTATAGCAACGTTTTAAGGAGCCTATAGTGACATTTTTAAGGACTTATAGCGGCTTTTTTAAACTTGATTTTCATGAAATCGAGTTATAGGTAAAAAAAAAATTGCATGTAACTCGATTTCATGAAGATCGAGTTTAAAAACGTCGCTATAGGTCCTTAAAACGTCACTATAGGCTCTTTAAAACGTCGCTATAAGACTTAACTCGATTTTTAAAAAATCGAGTTTCAAAATAGGGGCATTTCTCTAATTAATTTAGAAAATGGAGCAAAATGCTGGATTATTTTTTTGAAAATGACAAAAGCTAGTTTTGTCCTTTGAACTCAAATATGCTAATGCATAAAAATATCATCTTTACAAATTTCAATGTGACACTTAACAAGTATTATGTGACATAGCACTTACAAATATCTTGCTAGGATGGTATCGTTGGAAACCATCCAAAATAATAGAAACCATAAGTATGAAAACAATAGGGATAACTGTCATGGAGACATAAATCATAGACAACTTATTAGTAAGCACATTTGAGTGATTACAGGCCTTATAAATGTAAAAGGATTATAACTTTTAATGGTTTTTTTTATAAAGAAGATTTTTTCAATTGGTTAATTGATCTTAGAGGATTTACTTACTATATGAATATTCCGGATAAGAGAAATGCTACATTTGTTTTGTATAAACACCACATGGGTATGCCTTAATATGGTGGGAAAGTTACAGTTTATATAAAATCGAACTACAAAATAGATTCTTCGTTAGGCATTTTTGGAATCAAAATTGTAGCTTGACCTGAATGATTAGTCCATTGCTAATGTTTCTATAAGTGAGAATTAAATTTTCCAAAATTCATTGTAATTAAGATGTTTGTAGGAATTGTTTCATTTTCGTAATTCATTGGAAATAAGATATTCCCGAGAATTTTAATTTTCATAAAAAGAAAAAGAAAATCAAACAACCAAAGTTTAACAAATCCTTGCAAATCAAATTTTACCTTGTGACATTACTATATAGAGACACGCTTAACTTAAAGGCCTAAATTCAATTAGCATAACTTCAACTATGTTATATTAATTATTCATTTTTCTCATTATTATTGATCAATGTGGAATTTCACTTACACATATAAACCCAACAACTTCCTTGTTAACATCAATTATTGCAATCAACATCAAGTATGAGCTCACATATGTTGTCCCATACATTCCCTCATTTGTGCTAAACAAAACACATTTGCAGAATATTGGTGTGTGTGTTTGTGTGTATACATAACAAATAGATAGCATTTAATACGAAAATTAGAGTTTCTTAAAAATATAAGTAGGGAAGATGATACAAAGTTTAAAGAACAGGCTCAAAGACAATCCAATGAAGCATAGATAGCAGTAGGGACATATATATATATATATATATATATATATATATATATATATATATATATATTTATATGGCATAAAATTGTTGCCCTTCAGTCACGATTTGGGTCAAAGCCGTTGACAGTCATTCCACCATCAACGCAAATAATCTGGCCAGTGGTATAAGATGATGCTGGCATGCACAGGAATGCTACCAAAGATGAGACCTCCTCTACCTCTCCTATGCGCTTCAATGGAGTGCGAGAAATGACCTCTTCCTTATATTCTGTATCCTCGAGCACCAGAGAAGAAAGAGGACATAATAAGTTGCCAAAAGGACAATGTGGATATCATATAAAAGTGTGTTCCTTAGGTGGGATCACATAAGTCCCACAGATCACAGATGCCAAACTACCAGTCTTAGGGGAAATTATTCCGTATGCTATGTATTACACCGTCATCTCAGGTGAAGTGTGCGGTGTGCCAACACTTACATGAAAGGAGGGTATAATACATTGGATGCACCGCATAATTTCATAACTGTAGTAGGAAATCACATCACATAATTGAGACGGGGCCACTTACATAATTTTATCTCAAAAAAAAATACAAGTTAGTGTATCGATCAAGGAATAATTGAATCAGAAAAAGTTAAAACTGCAATATGACAATATGTGACAGTGGACTAATCAGTTAACACCAGGCAAATTGCTTGCTTTGGACCTGTTGGTTAGAGACGTAAGTGCCAACTACAAAGCAAAGTGATTGAGGCAAAAGAAATTTACATTGTCCACTAGAGGTGTTTTGATGTACCATGGCGCCACAGAATTGGTCCTGATATTGTCTTTTGCCCATTCACATGCCAAATTCTTTGTGAGCTGATTTATTGCTCCTGAAAAATATAGAGTGAGAAAACCGATCATAATTATGAACACAGTACTCTCATCCCTACCCCATATATAGCTAGGGGACTAGCTAGTAATGAATGAATGAATATCAGAGATCTGTAAGATGAATTTTCACTTTTTTTTTTCTTTTTTGCTTTCTTATACATACCTTTAGTTGCTGAATAAACAGACAAATTTTTTAACGAAACCACCCCAGCAACAGAGGAGATAAACACAATGCTTCCTGCTCCAGACGCCTTCAAAAGGGGGTGTGCAAGTTGGGAAAGGTGGTAAGCAGATTCAAAGTTGGCTCCGAAAATAGTAGAGAATTCTTCAGCTGTGTACTCAATTGCTGGTTTCCATAGAGCGGTCCCAACATTATTCACCTAAATCCAGAAATTGAAGCACAGTATTTCAATTACAAATTCAGTAGAGAATTGGGATATCTTATAACACTCAATAATATAGAAGAATGCAATGGAGTACTCGAGTGCTTGTTCGGAAGCATTTATTTTCATTGATTTATTGTGCTTAGAAAAAAAGTTAGGCTATAGAATAATTGTACTTCAAAAAATAAAACTTAAAAATAATTTATACAATCCAAATAAAATAAAATAAATTTATATATATGACAAATGATCTCTCACAAGAATCATTGTGAAAATCAGATGAACAAAAATAATGGGTAAAATGCAAATATCAAAAGATAAATTACATTTTAAACCTTAAAATTTTTGGTATATTTCATTTAAACCTTAAACTTTCAAAAGTTTCATTTAAACCTTAAAATTTCTAAAAACATTTCATTTAAACCTTCTATCACATTTTATTTGTAAACGCTATTAAATATCACATGACTAGCTAGTTTACATATAATTTATTTCAAACTTGAAGTTGAAATGAAACATTTAAAAGTTTAAGGTTTAAAAAAGAGATACCCAAAACTTAAAGTTTGGTAAGTAATTTACCCAAAAAGGATTATTTAGTATAGGGAGTGTAGAGTTTAGAGAATGTATAGAAAATAAATCATATCATTATCGCCTTGTTATTTTAAGCAAAAAACCAACATGATCAAGTTAATTAAATTCACTTTTATGTTGGGCAAAACTTAAATACAATTTTTTTTTCCTAGGTAAATGCGAGGGCTTGAACCCCCAAGTGAATGGTCTCAATACAGGCCCGGGTACCAGCTCACCTACACAAGGCGATGGTCTTAAATACAATTTTTTAGGTGTTGCAACTTAAGTTTCTCAGATAAATTCAACAATGGCACTTCACCCAAAAAGAAAAAACCAACAATATGAATGCATAAACCAATTAATGCAGTAAAAATAATATTATCTTTTCTGATGACAATTAAATTTGACTATATGTTTCGTTGTTTAATGTATCTAGAAAGTCAAATTTAATTACAAAAATAAATTATATTACTTAAAAAAGTATACCTAAGTTTTGTCCTTATTACATTGTTCAATAGACCATCTTGGGTACACTAATTCAAGCAAAATATTCAAATCATAGTTTTAAAAACTAAACCGGCTGGTTCAACTGGCAAAATTGAATTTCAAATCTATTTTATTCAATAACAAGCAAGATTTTACTAATTGAGTTAACAGAGTATAGTATTTAATAATGATAATAATAACAATAATAAGTTTATTGCACAGAAGGCGTGTGTATTTTAAATCTATACCTTGAGTGATTCTCTCAAAATAAAAATAAAAAAGCTGAAAGACACTTCATGGATGAGGGACAACTCACTAGGATGTTAAGCATTCCATTAAATACAGAGGAGACAGACTCCAGTAGCTTCTCTCTTTGGGCTTTAGACGATACATCACAGACTGAACCAGAAACTACAAACCCTTTACCTTCCCAAGCCTTTAAGCATCCATTAAGCTCGGCTTCATTTCGAGAACAAGTATGTACTCTTGCGCCTAGTTTGGCCAGATCCTCCACAACAGCATACCTTAACAAAATCAAAAAGATTTTGATACTTGACTATTTAATTCAGACCCTTTGAAGTGGAACATGGAGAGAGAGAGAGAGAGAGAGAGAGAGAGAGGAGAACCCGATTCCTTTGGTTCCACCAGTTACAAGAGCGCTCATTCCCTTAAGTGACCATCTGTCATCTGCCAAACCCATTGCTTTCCTAACACTCTTCCCTCTTTAACAGAAATAATAAGCAAAGAAACCAACTGATTCAATGATGACATTTAGAGAAGAATAAAACAAATAAATAAATCATGAAAGAAGGAAAGCAAAGCAAGTTTTGAGTGTATCTATCTGTCTATCTATCTATATCTATATATATATATATATATATATTCTTCCATCCAATATATACGGTATTATTAGTGGATACTCTATTTTTGTCTATAATTTAAGAAGTTTTATCTTCATCTCTGAAAATTTTAAAACGACATCTCAATATTTCATCCTTTCATCCACTTTCAACTCATCTTTTGTCAATAGAATATGTATTTTGACAAGAATAACAAAGAACAGAACATTTTAAATTTTCATGATGAAAATAAAACATTTTAATTCAAAGACGAAATAGAACATGTGCTATATTTTAAAAGTAAAAATAAATTTTTAGCCTACAAAATAAGAAGCTTCAAACATTTAAAATCTCAAAGAAATTGAGCTTCAAGCTTTAAGTATGTATTTAAATTGCCTTGTCAAATATAACCATAAATTTTGCACAAAAGAAGGAGAATGTCTCTCTCAAATATGCTTTAATTGATCTTACTTAAAGAAACCAAAAGGGTTTTCCATAAATTTTAAATAAATAAAAAAATTGATACCTGGAACACTTCACTAGGCACTTCTAACTTACAATTTCCACACTGATATGCTGTGGGGTGACCAATTTATATAGGCGAAAGGAAAACAAGCCTACTTCTGTCACCTACATGCACCAGGGCCTCTCTCTCTCTCTCTCTCTCTCTCGCTCTCTCTCAAATAGAAAAGCGCCACATTTTACCCAAAAATGGGCAAATGCTCTCTCTCTCTCTCTCTCTCTCTCTCTCTCTCTCTCTCTCTCTCTCTCTCAAATAGAAAAAGCGCCACATTTTACCCAAAAATGGGCATTGCCCATTTTGTACCCAAAAAAAAAAAAATGGACAAATATCCCATTTCTCAAACTAATTAAGAAAATATGCATTTTTAAAATTCAATTTTTTCAAAATTAAGTTTCAAAAAAACAAAAATTTTGGAGTCTTATAGCGACATTTTAAAGAGCTTATAGTGATATTTTAAGGACCTATAGCGGCGTTTTGTAACTCAACCTCTATGAAATCGAGTTACATGCAAGTTTTTTTTTTTTTTTTACCAATAACTCGACTTCATGGAGCTCGAGTTACAAAACACCGCTATAGGTTCTTAAAAACATCACTCTAAGCTCTTTAAAACGTCGCTATAGAGCTTAAATCGATTTTGAGAAAATTAAGTTTCAAAAAAGAAGTATTTTCCTAATTAATTTGGAAAATGGGGCAACATACTGATTTTTTTTCGTGAAAAGGACAAAAGCTCATTTTGGCCCTTACATCAACCAATGAAAAGATATGCAAAAATCCATTTTTGCTACAGCAATTATCTATATACATAGTTACTAAAACTTTGTATTTCATTATTTTAATTCTCTCTCTTTGAAGATAATAATTTTTAAAAAAAAATGAAAATGATTATTTAAATAAAATAGAATATAAAATAAATAACCTGATGTGGATTTTTTTGAAAAGTGATTGATAAAGTTAAGTCCCTCCACATTTTTACTGTGAAATGGTTTGATTCATAGGTTTTCTTGAATTATCATATATTGTATATGTTTATATTTTCGTTGTGCATAATATTGATAATTTCTAGATTAACCAAAGATTTACATAATTAAATAATCTCCCCATGTACAAAGTGCTTGGGGTTCTAGGGGAGAAAGGGTTCGAGCTGTGGGATTAGCAGCATATTGTAATTATTTCTCAAAAAAAAAAAAAAAACAATCTTAAACTTGTTTTTACTAGGGATCTAAACCTAACAAATTGTTTTTTAGGCTTCCCCGTACAGAGAGGTCAACCATCATCTATGATGATTTTCCTTCTTGTCTAGAGTTCCTTTGTTGCTAGGCTATCGTGAAAACTAAACCACATAAAGGTAAAAGTCTGTGGGATTATGGGGGAGAGAACCAAAAAAAAAATTATAGCAATTTCGTTTTCCAACCAGATAGTCAATGGATCATATGATTACCGGCTAAACTATCCACGTTTATTACTAATGAGGACTCCAATCTCTCTCTCTCTCTCTCTCTCTCTCTCTCTCTCTCTCTCTCTCTCTCTCTATATATATATATATATATAAACTGAAGTGCAGTATTAATTGTTGTTACGCTCTGTTTAAACCATATCAGATTGTCTTTTTTCTTTTCAATTTTCCCGTAATTGTTTTTAATATTTATTTTTTTAATATTTACAATTCTCCAACATTTTCTCATTCCTTATCTTTTCATCTCTCCACTACCCTATACATTAATATCATTTTTCCTATTTTTCTTCATCTTCCTTTATTTTTGTCCCTTCTAATTCATACCATCTTATTATAAATTTGTCACTATCTCTTTCATTCTATGCATAGTTTTCCCTCACAAAAAAAAAAGTTCTCTCTCTCTCTCTCTCTCTCTCTCTCTTTTGGTGGATTTTTTTTTTCTTGCATCTTTGCTTTAGGTTGATAGTTTTTTATATTCTTTAAAACTCTATTTTGAGTTAATGTGATTTAATTTTGTTTTTTTAAATTATTGCTGTTGTTGCTGTTTTTTTTTTTCCTTTTCGGTTCTCTTTGATTGCTAAATGCTATCCCATTATGTTATAAAGAATTAAATATAGCATATAAAAATATAATATTATTTTATTACATAGCATGATTTGGATAATTTGGTATTTATTCTAATACATAACATGATTTTTTATAATGCTCAATTTAGATATTAAATTCTGAGACTTTATTAATTTTTGTTTACCTTTTTGTCCTTTGTGGCGGACAAAATACTCTTAATAATTGTTATGGGGTACATAAATTTAATAAAAAGAACATACCACGTGTCATACCTAAGGCCAAGGAGGCCACTATAGCTCCGAGGAGATCACGTCCTCGGACGGTGAGGCCACTTCAGTGGCACGTTATCAGAGGATGTCACACTGAGGGGAAGGAACTTCAAGGAAGAGACTAGCCCTGACTAAAGGGATGGAGGTTGCCACCTCATTTAATACTTCCCACCAAATCTCCTGGCCACATTTATGCGAAGAAAACTGTTGAACAGTGCTACCTTGATTGTCACCACTCGCAAGGGATTTAGAAATGTGTCTGATGGGACAAGCACTCAAGTAGTAGCTTGGACGACCAACAACAAAAGGGTCAAGATCATCCAAAGGGGGCTATATAATATGAGAGACCCTCCAGAGGAAGGGGGATCTGAAAAAATGGTGGAAAAAGACACTGTAGCAACTTGAAACAGAAATTGTAGCCAAGTTTGAACTCTAAAGGAATATATTCAATAACTATTCTCCTCGAAAAAGTCCGAGGAGTAATTTTCTTCGCATACAGTCTAATTTTCTTTATTTTTCTATTATCGTTGATCTACTATGTGCGTTGATCCTGCTATGGAAGCCCAACCTTCAAGCCTACTCTCTACAAAGTCATTGTGCCGAGCTATTTGGGCCCTAGTCCTGTTGCTTTTTCGATCCAGGATCCAAATTACACCCCTATAGTTGTATTAGAAATACACTATAATGCCATTTATTTAAATAAAAAGAAAAACAAAGGTTAGCCAAAAGAAAATAATCGAATGGGTGACAAATTTTAGCTTTTGCAATTTTATTTTAATTATTTTATAATAATGCATATATAGAAATTTAATCCGTCTTAGATTTTGCTAATAATTGTTTATTTGATAATATATTTTGAGTGAATGAAATTACAATTTCTGCAAAGAAAATAACCTTAATATATTATCAACAAAAAATTATTTTCCTAATTGGTCCAATTAATCATTGTTAAGTTTTATTAATTTTTTAGTTATGTTTTTCAATGTATTGAATTGTAGGCAGAAAAAATAAGATTTAAGAAAGTTTTTTTAAAGCTAAAAGAATAATTTCCAAATTTTATATTCTTTTTAGTGATTCAAAAAATGTTATAAATAACCTTTAATAAAAAATGAATATTTTCATTAACTTGTCTTTTGAATTTCTAAGAAAATTTATATTATTTTTATTTTGGTACGACAAAATTTATATTTATGATTTATGATTATCAACAACAAATTGTTTTCCTAATTGGTCCAATTAATCATTATTAAGTTTTATTAATTTTTTTAGTTACGTTTTTCTTGTGTGTGTCTAGTGTCTGCTGTTTATAACCACAATCTACAACTAAAAAGGTTAGGCTCTTTTGTAATTGTACTCTGATTATGTAATGTATTATAAACCCGATTTAAAACACTATTATTATTTTCAGGTGTATTCTAATAAGTTTTATTGTTTACTAAAAAAAAAAAATTGTAGGCAGAAAAAATAAAGTTTGAGAAAGTTTGTTTAAAACTAAAAACATAATTTCCAATTTTTATATTATTTTTAATGATTCACAAAATGTTATAAATAACTTTTAATAAAAAATGAATATTTTCGTTAACTTGTCTTTTGAATTTCTAAGAAAAATTGTATTATTTTCATTTTGGTACAACAAAATTTATATTTATGATTTCTGATTGTTCCTATATTACATTTATGATTTTTCTTACAATAAATAAAAATATAATTACGAAATACATTACTCATCATTAAATTAGTTTAAATTATAAAAAAAAATTAATAAAACTACCATAAAAATAACTATTATACGTAACGCACGGGAATATCTTCTCCCTTGGATTGGTCCTGAGAGAAAGAAATATTATATCCTCTTATTCAAAGAGTATTGAATAATTTTTTTTTTTTTTTTTGAGGAACAAGAATTTTTATTATTATTATTATTTTGAATAGGGGAAGGGGAAACGACTCAATTCTTAGTGGAATGGAATAAGGATTTAAACTCACATGTCAACTCTAAAATTGCATGTGGTAGTTAGAGTCGCGGAGCGAGTTATAAATCTCTCTCCTAACACAGACCTAAGTGATGTGGGACTAGACTCGACTATAAACTTATTCTTTTTAGCATTTAACAAATATATAAAATCCCAATAGACCAAATTTTTCCACTCTAATATAGAGAGTGTGTTAGTTGAATTCGAATAAAAAATATTCCAATAGAGTGTCGTGTTTTGAGATTTTTGGCCTCTTTAAATGATGCTTACAAATGAATATAGTTATGTATGGTAATTATATTAATGAATGTATAATTTATGTGATTATTTAACATACCAATATGTATTTTTTGATTTTTTTTTCTTAAATAATGTAAAATCTTACAATTCACGATCCGATTTACGATCTATGATCTACGATCTTATCTACCTTCCACGATCTTACATAAAATCCTAATTCTGACAACCTTGATATGCGCTGGACTACAGAAATCTTTAACAATTATGGCCTGTAGGGTACACAGTCGGCTCAACAACTTTGAAGGTGTGTGTATGTGTTGGAGTACTGTAATCTTTAACAATTATGGTCTGTAGCTACGTGGTAGGGGCCTAAAATTGTTTTGCACTCTTTTATATTATAAAATATTATATACTCAACAATTGTATTGTGCCTATAGGGTATACGGTCGGCTCAACCACTTTGAGAGCCCTTGAGGATGGGACTTTTTTTATATTTAAATAGTAATTAAATAATATTAATTAATTTTTTTATTTTTATTTAAAATTTATTTTTTATTTTTTCATTACATAATTTAATAAATTAACATCACTATAAAATAAATGAATTAATATGATATACATCAAATTATTAATTGAAACAATAACTAATAATAATTGATAAAGTAAAATCTAATAAAAACAAATATATATATATATATATATATATATTAATTTGAGTGGGTATACTGTATACAATGTGTGGCTCGTGTGGGTGGGTTAGGGAGTTTGTAGCTGTGTGGGTGGGGACTTGAAATTGTTTTCCACTCTTTTAGATTATAAAATATTATATTCTCCACAACTCTACTGTGCCTGCGCAGTGCTAAGATAAAGTATCAAGCTTTGTGTAGTGTGCACCGTCAATGTGCAGTGGCAGCAGTGCTGTGGAGTGTGAACAGATTGTATAAGTGTAAGAGCAAACCAGCGTCTTGTCTTTGTGTTATCAATTAAGTAGATTAAGGATATGTTTAAATATTTTTTATTTTTTAAAGAATAAAAATTTATTATTAAAAATATTATAATAAAATAATTTTTAAATATATAAATAGTCCGGTAATACTCAAATTTACTTAAAAATTTGTGTTTTGTTGAGTTTAGTGGTCATATAAACAGTGTCATGAAACCAAAAAAGCAAAACGCAACTAAAATATAATTTCAGTGTTGGGCAAATTCACGCTAAATACAGAGGCAAAGAGATGGAGGGGCTATTTGGTAGAATATTTTGAGTAACAGTTTTCAGTGTTTAAATAATATTACACGTATTTTTATAAACTTTTTTATCCACACGTATTTCTAAAAAATACAAACAACATACTAGAACAACATTACCAGACAAACTCAGAAAGATGTGAGATTTTTTTTTTTTGATTTATAAATTTATTATCTCTGTTTTAGTATATTTCAAGATAATTACATTTTATTATTAATGAATTTGTTTGATATTAATTTTGATTTTAGCATATTTCAAGAATGAGTTAATGAACTTGTCTCTTAAAATTTAATTTTCTTAGCTGAATGATTTATTTGGATTCCACTTATTTTGCTGAAATTAAAAATTTTTTGCTGAAAGTACTCTAGTTAAAGGTAAAAACTAGTTGAAATAGTATAGTGAGACTCATGAATAATACTAAAAAGTGCAGTGAGATCCATGAATAGTAGAAAAAATAAGTTGAATAGTAAAATAAATTGGCAAAATTAATCATGCCAAACGAACACAAAGTTTGGCTATTTTTGTTTTTTCCATTTTTAATCTTCTGCATTTTAGGATACAATGAGGTCTTTTTAATGTATTTTATTGACCAATGAATGACTAAAATATTTTTTTTGTAATTAAAATCAATAGATAAATATTATATATATATATATATATTTTTTTTTTTTTCAATTGGGGGCCTTCTTTTATTTGGAGGCCTCATGTGATTGTATCAATTGCATCTATTGTTCACCCGACCCTAGTAAGGTATGTATTTTTAAACAACAATTTTTAGTGTTTAATTACTTAAAATTGTGGTTCTAAAAAAAACAACACGTTTAGTAAGGAATTTTTTAAGAATGTTTGAATTACATTGTTCATTTTAAGGTATTTAAATACTAAATTTAAAACACTCATCTTACCAGTTTTAAAAAAATGACACATTTGTAAAGGACCTACGTACTTAATACACAATTATATTTTTTCCCAACACACGCATCTCGGTAAAGGCGTGTGTCTACTAACTATCTAACAGTGTCAATGACACCTCCTACCGTACTTTGGTTCAGTCAAGTACCTTGTCTTTTTTTGTGAGTCCAAATGTTGAGTTTTGTTGCGAAAAAGCAAGAGTGTCATTTTCCGTGATAGACCCAAACAAAACTTGATGTCCTAAGGCATGTCTTTAGTGTTTTTGGCTGTGTCAATTTGGTGAGAAAAAACTCACAGCTTCACGACACCTGGCCTCTTTCTTTTCTTTTAAACACCTATATGGCCAGGTGTCGTGAAGCTGTGAGTTTTTTGTGTATAGTCTATACGTGTAGTGCTACAAATCATCTATGAGTTCAGTTCGTTTTTGTTTTTTTGTTTTTAAATATTTATAGCTGTGATATAGTGTTTTGATTGAGAAGTATAATACTATCTAATAAATTGACACTATTTTTTCAATTTCAAGGTGTCAATTTTTTTAAGGTTAGAATTAAATATGATAAACTATCGTACTAAGATTAATTACAACTAAAAATAAAATTCTTGTTAAAAAATTATGACATTTTGGTGTTGTCACAATATCATACTATGCAATGCTCAACTTAAAATAAATGTATTGTGAAAATATGACATTTTGTTGTTATTATAGTATTTTTATAATGAGGTGTAAGAAACTTGTAAACAGCTTAAGTTTCTTAGAGCATTCATATCTGCTCATACAAAATGGTATAAGAGACAATTCGCCATCCAACACCAAAAGTCACCCACGTCAACTAATGCATTTATATACAAAATGCATTTTAGCTATAGTATTTGTGCAAATATACAAAGGCATTGTTGTTGTGAATTTCAGTTTTTATTATTTCTTCTCGAGAATAAAGGAAGAGAGTGGACGGTGGTTTTGTTATTGTCACAATATTTTTACAACTTTGGAGTTATTAGTTGCTTATAAATCAAAATAAAATAATAAAATATTATGCCAGAACCTACTACAACTTAAAATAAAGGTATAGTGAAAATGTGACATTTTGTTGTTATAATAATATTTTCATTATTGTTGAGGTGTAAGTTCTTTATAAGTCAAAATAAAATAATAAATTATTATACTGGGACTATCACAATTGAAAATAAAGATATTGTGACATTTTGTTGTTGTCACAATATTTTTCACAACTACCAAGGTGTAAATTTCTTATACGTCAACATAAAATAATAAACCATCTAGGGGTGTGCAGAAAACCCACCGACCTGCCGAACCCAACCCGACCCAACCCAACCCGCCGGGTTGGGTCGGTTTTTAAGGCTTGGTGGGTTGGGTTGGGTTATAAATTTTTTTTTGTAGCAGGTCGGGTTGGGTTTGGGTCATAAAATTACAAACCCGCCAAACCCAACCCGACTTACTCATATTTTAATATATATTTAAAATATATTATATATTTAATAAATATTTTTTTAAGTTAAAACCTAGTAATATATAATATAACATATATTATATAATATAAAATAAAATCCTACAAACATATATAATATAAAATCATATTACTTTCTTTAATATATATATTTAAATATATTATATAATTAATAAAAAAATATAGGTTCAATTTAATTAGAAAAAAAAAGTCCAACCCATGGGTTCAACCCGACTCATGTGGGTTGGGTGGGACATATGTGATGGGTCGGGTTGGGTCGAATTTTTTTTAACCCACCATGGCGGGTTGGGTCAAAAAATTCTCTCAACCCGACCCATGCACACCCCTAAAACTATCTGACCTACATACCACAACTAAAAATAAATTATTATAAAAATACTACAATATTTTATTATATCTCTAAACCTTTTTAGTTTAATCTATATTTGTGAACCAAAAATCACAGTTTCACTATCTTTATCCGAAATTTATCACTTAAGGGGCAGCACGTGCTACCCAAATTAGTATTATTACAAAATGAGATTTCATGGTTATATACTTACATGTGAAAATTTTCTTTATCAATTTTCTACGTATGGCTTAACAAGTGAATCTTTTATCACAGACCTAGTCGGCATCCTCTATGCATGCAGGGGCGGCTCCGCTTGAATTTGAGGCTGGTTACATGACCACCCTCACTTGTCTTTTTTTTTTTTTTTTTTTTTGTTATATTTAGCAATATATATATAAATAAATAATTTAAATTAATTAAAAAAATGTATATATATATATACACTTACAAAAAAAAATTATTATATACGATATTAATTTATTTTGACCACCCTAATAAAAATGTTAAACAACATAACCTGTGAATCGCAAGAATTTGAATTCAACAAAAATAATAGTAATGCTACATTCACAATATTTTTACAATAAATCTTATCTGGTAAGCTATTACTAATTCTAATTTGAGCTCAATATTGACATGTTTTACCCACCAATAACAAGTTGTTGCATAAAATTTATTATGAAATTGTTGTGGTCACTTTATTATTCTCATATCAGCATTTTCAATTTCTAACTTATCTCTTATATTAATCTTTTTTTTTTTTTTTCTCTTTGCTAGTACAAAAAATTGTAATAATTCATGTATTTGCATTTTTTTTTGGTGACATTGATATACTCAAATTGTCTTTTTATTAAATTTTGTATAATTCAAGTTTTTTAGTGACCATCCTAAAAAAAATTTCTAAAACGCCACTATGCATGTAAGTGAAACTTTCTTTGCCAAATGTGAAACTTAAGTTGGCATATCTTAAATGTGAAAAATATGTATTATAAAAAAAAGTGAAAAATATGTAAAAATTTCTTGGTGAAAATGGGCTTTTACCCATTTCGGGCAAAAAAATCAGCATGTTGCCCCATTTCCCAAACTAATTAGGGAAATTTCCCTCTTTTGAAACTCGATTTGTAAAAAACCGAGTATGGGATGATCAAATTAAAAAAAAAAAAAATTGCATGGAACTCAAGTTCATGGAGCTCAAGTTCCACGCAAAAACGCTGCTATAGGGCTTTAAAACGTTGTTATAGGCCTCCCTAAATACAGCTATATGATCAAACTTTAAAAAAAAAAACTTGCATGGAACTTGAGTTCAAGGAGTTTGAGTTCCATGCAAAAAAAAAAAAAAACTTGCATGGATAAACTTGAGTTCCATTGAAAACGCCAATATAGGGATTTAAAATGCCACTATAGGGCTCACTGAAAGCTATAGATATGGAGCAATCAAACTTAAAAAAACAAAAACTTGCATAGATGAAATAAAACGCCACTACAGTGGCGTTTTAAAACCCTATAGCGGCGTTTTAAAGCCCTATAGCAGCGTTTTTGCATGGAACTTGAGTTTCATGCAATTTTTTTTTTTTTTTTTAAGTTTAATTGCCCCATACTCGATTTTGAGAAAATCAAGCTTAAAAAAATGAGCATTTCCCTAATTAGTTTGAAAAAGAAGGCAAAATACTATATTTTTTGTGTGAAATGGGTATTTGCCCATTTCGGCCAAACTTTCTTTGCCCGACTTTCCAGTTTACACTTTACAGTGCCTATAGTTGGTATCCTTCGTGACTTTCTTTGCTTCTTTTTATTTATTTTTTCTTTTTCTTTTTTTACTGAAAAACGTAGAAGTTGATATCCTTATTTAAACGTGAAAGAAATGTGCAATTTTCTGCCGACTTTCGCCTACTAAGCATAACTACGCATTTGAGGTTTATGGCCAAAACTAAATTGAGGTTTTTTATATATTTAAATATGTATTTTTTAATAAAATATTTAAATATTAAATCAACTTTGTTCTCTTGTTTTGTTTGAGAAGCAAAATCATTTATTGCATTCTTGTTCTACTAACATTTATTGTTTTAATTGGTAATATAATAAGACTAATCCACTTATTTAAAAAGAAAAAGAAGAAAATCGTCATCCACAAAACCAACCATGATATACTTACAATGTTCTTCTTTTGTTTCTACGGCCTTTCCTTTATTGACTTGTTGTACCCAAATTTATCTTTATAGAATGAAACTTATTTCACATTAAAAAAGTTATGTTTATATTGTACTTGAGAAGTGTTATATTTACAACATTTTCACAACTCCTAAGTGTTAATTTGTTACTAACTTATTGGTTCTAATTTGGATTCATCACTGAAATTACTTTTTTTCCTACAAATAACAGCCAGTTACAACCTCCCACTTAAGATTTGTTTTGAAAATGTTGTGGATGTAGCATTTATCTCTCTTTTTTTCATACTTTTCATTTGATAAAAAAATATTTGGGCTTAATCAATGTTTTTATTTATTAGTTAATATTTGGGCTTAATCAATACTATTAGGATAAATAAAAAATAACATATTAGTTAACATTCGGGAAGTTTTTCCCACTTGGAGGTCTTAGGCTACCAACTCATTTGCCTCTACTATAAAGCCATCCCTATTGCCTATGGCCTCGTTTGATATTCTTTTGCATGGAGGGTTTTTTTTTTTTTTAAGAAAAACTCTTTTGCTTGTAGTTTGTTGAGGAAAATGAGTAGGAAACAATGGTAAAAAGAGATAATGGAACTTTAAGGTATGTATTAAACACATCTTTTAGGTGTTAATTTTCCCCTACTCAAAAGAGTTTGTTGTTACGTTAAGAGCAATTCACCTTGGGAGACGACAAAATCTCAAAAAGCATGCAACAATTTTGACTTTTCTAGTAAAGATAACTTCTTTAAAAAAAAAAAAATTTGTGTATTTGAATTTGATTCAAGCCCTAATACATAGATAATGAAGAGTTATGACTTAAACATCTAAATTGGTACCTTTTTTATTTTTTTTTAACATCATTACATTTTAGATAAATTCATAATTTTTCAAAACATATTTATCTTTTAAAAATAATTTATTTCCATATTAGAAAATAGCTTACATGGGTTATAATCTAATGTATATCATATTATATCAATAAAATAAAATCATGGTTTGATCTTAATCACGTGCGAACATGCCACATGTCTAGCTAATTAAGTGCCAAGTTTACCATGCAAGCGCCACACACCACACACATGGGTGTTCTAGAACCACAAGTCTGTATATAGATTCTCTAGATTATTTTATTTGTTAGTGTTTGTGTTACTTTAAATTCCTAATGTGGCGTTTGGTATGGGGTAATATTTTAGAATTCCTAGGAATATTTAAAGATTTTTATGTTTGGTTACAAATCACGCTAGGGAATCAGATGCCAAGGGAATCTAAATTCCCCCCTTAAACCCCTTTCAGTAAGAATATGAATTTCCTTTAAAGCAGGTAGGAATCCAAATTCCCAAACTTAAAGGTAATTGTATTTTTTATAAATTGACAATTTTAACCTTTTTTTCTTATCATTTAAGCAATTAAGATAAAATATAAAATAAATTATCAATATCTTTTCCCTTGTCTTTATCTTTTTTTGTCAAAATAATATAAACAAGATAAACAACTATGTTGATATATTCTTTAACAAAGTTTAGTTAGGTTTCACATGTGGGGAAAAAAAAAAGTTGTCAGGTTGTTTTGTTATGGATAAAACTCTTTTAAAAATTATTATTAAGAATAAAAACATTTAAGAATTTAAATAGTTATTTTTGTATAGTACTTGTCATTTTGAAATGTTAGATTATAATTTTAATGAATTTGTCATAATTAATAGTTTATATTTGGTTTTTCATTATTTATTTAGAGGAAATTTTTTATAAAGAACTTGGTAGTTTACATTTAAATCTAAGGATAGAATCAAAAAAATAAATAATTCATTTAAGATTTTTGGGAATAAACCAAACATTATCATTTTGCATTTCCAATAAAACCAAACATAAGAATAGCTACATTCCTAAGAATATAATTCCTAAGAATCTGGATGCCATGAGTAATGTGAATTCTCTCGGACCAAACAACACATAAAAGTTTTTTAAACTTTCAACTTGGGAGAAGTCTTAAAATACAAACCCACACCCTTCATTCCATATCACAATCTACCCAAACTTTTTAACAAGCCTATGCTTAGATTATTATATTAATTGTTTAGTCCAAATATTGATGTCATCATGCATACGAGAGGAATCTTTCAACTTAAAACATCAATTAATGTAAACATTTTAAAGTCATATGTGACCTAATTAAGCTTAAACCACGACTTTAGATATTAAACAAAAGTAACGCACCCTTGATTCCATCTAATTTTAGCAAAAAAGACTCACAAATTTAATTGGGTGTAAATGTACTTTTAGTCCCTACATTTTGACGTTTTTTTTCATTTTAGTACCTATATTTTATTTTTACCACTTTTAGTCCCTAAACTAATTAACACATGTTATTTTTGTCATTTCCGTCAGTTAACCGACGGAAATTGCTGAGGTGGCTGCCGGAGAAATTAAAATATTATAAAAAATGTCACATCACCATGACACATCACCATATAAATTTAAAAAATTAATTTATTAATTTTAATTAAATAATAAAATTAAAAACTAAAATTTACATCAATTAAGATTGTTCTTCATGTTCATCATATTGTTCTTCATTTTACAACTTGTTCTTCATATTCTTCCCAAATCAAACCCAGCAACCAAGAACTCAAACCCATCACAAGAACACAAACCCAGCGACCTAAGAACTTAAACCCAGATCACTAGGACATAAATGAAAACAAGAAGAAAAAACCCAAATTCAACACCTCAAAGATCATTAAACCCAGCACCATCAGATCTACCATAAATCAAGATCATCAAATTCTTCATGTTCTTCCCCAAATTATTATCTCTTCCATCACTTCATCTCTGTCTCTATCCTTAACTACCAAGCTTACACACCAGCACCACTGAACTAACCACCCAGAAACACCAACCACCACCACCACCTCTGAAATTCCATTTAAACATCAAATCAAACCCCAAAACCCACCATTGCAACACTAAATTGAAATTCAAAAACCAAACCCAACCAAATTCGAACTCATAGAACAACTCACAGCCAAATACCCATCACCTATAATCAACAACAGCAACGGCAACCCATAACAAAAGCCCTACATCCACCAACACCAACAACAACCCACCAACACCAACACCAACCCACAACACACACAAGACCCACAATGAGCAAAACCCATAACCCCATGACTACCCACGCCCATGGTGAGTAAAACCACCCACCTATGGCTACCCACGACCCCACAGTGTGCAAAACCACCCACTTATGGCTACCCCCGCCCCCACGAACCCACACCTACCCACAGCCACCCACAACCCCAATGACCCCACACCAATCTGAAGAGAGTAAAGAGTGTGAGGGAAAGACATGAGAAAAAAGAAAAAAAAAAGTAAAAGAAGAGAGAGGTCAGAGGAGTCTGACCTCATGAACCCACGCCTACCCACAACCCCAAGGACCCCACACCGATCTGAAGCCCACCCACCCAAAGCTGATCTTGAGAAGAGAGAAGCTTCACCGTAAGAGGAAGAGAGTAGAGAGTGTGAAGGAAAGAGATGAGAAAAAAGAAAAGAAAAAAGTAAAATAAGAGAGAGGTCAGAGGGGTGTGACCTCACAAACCCACAAATCCACACCTACCCATAGCCACCCATAACCCCAACGACCCCACACCGATCTAAAGCCCACCCACCCAAAGCCGATTTTAGGAAGAGAGAAGCTTCACCGTGAGAGGAAGAGAGAAGAGAGCGTGAGGGAAAGAGATGAGAAAAAAGAAGAAAAAAAAGTAAAAGAAGAGAGAGGTCAGAGGAGTCTAAAGTGAGAGGAAGAGAGAGAAGAAGTGATGTCCTAATGATCTAGGTTTGAGTTCTTGGGTTGCTGGGTTTGTGTTCTTGTGATGGGTTTGAGTTCTAGGCTTGATTTGGGAAGAATATGAAGAATAAGTTGTAAATGAAGAACAATCTGAAGAACATGAAGAACAATGTTAATTAATGTGAATTTTAGTTTTTAATTCTGTTTTTATTTTTAGGAGAAATTACACTTTACCCACCTGCGGTTTGGCCCGTTTTAACATTGCCCATTCGTAGTTTAAAAGTTATCACTTAACCCACCTGTGGTGGTCTCCGTTAGACCCCCGTTACCTACCTCTGCCCTTTTTGTTAGAAAATACCATTTACTATATAAGCCAAAATTAGAACTCAAATAGAACCCTAAAAAAAGAATGAGCTCTCTCCCTCCCTCTACCTTAGAACCCCCAAAAATCTCCAATCTCATAATCCTTTTCTCTCTTTACTTTGATTGCCAAAGTGAGATCCCCGAACACTTGCAAGCTAGGAGGAGGTTTGTTGAAGCTTGGGTTTTCCTCTATATTAGGTATGAAATTACTTTCTAGGGCTTACCATTGTTGTGTTATTTCTTTTTCAATATGTAACGATTGATGAAGGTGATTCGGATTAAAGTTTTTTTGTCATAAAATTAGTGCTTTAACATTGGTGTGTTTGTTCTTTTATAGTTGACATTGATGATTGTGGTCCTTATAAATATTTTGGTTAGATGCATCTTTAGGTTGTCTGTGGTCCCATGGAAACAAATTTTTTAGTTAGTTGTGTTTCTTGTCTCCCCTGACCCCACATTAAATGGTATTTTATGCTGTACAAAATTATTATGTTTTTGTCAATGATTGGTGCTCTCTATGCATGTGTTGATTATGTAACAGCATGACTGTTGTTTGTGTATGTGTTTTAACTCTTGCAGATGGCTCCTGAAATTTGTTTTGATTTTATTATTCACCATAGTGGGAATTTTGAGTGGAACCCTGGTTTATAGTATGTAGGTGGTGAGGTATCTATAATGGGTAATATTGATCCAAATCTACGAAGTCATTTTGAGGTACAAGACATTTGTGCTGATGTTGGGGGACCCATTAGTAGTAGGATATATTATTTAATACCTAGTGGTGACTCAGAGCAAGGGTTAAGGTTAATTACTTCAGATGATGATGTGACCTACATGCTGAATAGCTAAAAAATGAAATTACACTTTATGTAGAACCTGAAGTTGAACCAATTGCTATTGAAGAACCTATAGTTGAACCAAATCAACCAATTGCAGTAGACCAGCCAAGGGAAATGAATGATGAAGATGATGATACTGATATTGATTGTGAGGACGTGACCAATAATGTCTCTATTAGATCATCTGTGGTTGACCAAAATGATGTTAGTGAAGAACCTATTGAGGGTTTAAGGGATGGTAGTGTTGGTGGAGCTATGCATGTGGAGGGTTAAGGGATGGTAATGTTGGTGGAGCTATGCATGTGGAGGGTTAAGGGATGGTAATGTTGGTGGAGCTGTGCATATGGATGACCATGCTACCCATGGACAGAACGTGGATGACAATGCTACCCATAAACAAACTGTTGGTATTGAAGATGCTCATGTGGATAAACCTGATTGGCTAGATAAAGGGTATGAAGGACTAGATTATCCTAATGACATATTTGGTGCTCAGAACAATGAGGTGCCCAATATGAGATAGCATCAAAGATATACTGAAAATGTAAATGAGGGAGAGCATTTGAAGAAGCCAATTCCAGATAATGGGAAGAGACTAGAAGCTGCTGCCAGTGATCAAGCTGTTGATAATAATGATTGGGATAAAAAAGCTCTTGATGATGATGACACTAGGAGCATTAACAGTTCTGAGGATGAGGATGAAAGGGTGAGATGTCCAGAGTTTAATGAGTAGACTGGCATGAGTAACCCTCAATTATGCAAGAGTATGAAGTTCCCAAATGGGAAGGTGTTTAGGGCTGCCTTGAGGGAATATGCAGTGAAAAATCTTGTGGACATTAAGTTCAAGCTTAATGAAAAGACCAAAGTTTCTATCCACTGCAAGTATGAATGTGATTGGAAGATATATGTATCACAGATTGCATGGAGTTAACCTTCCAGATAAAGACCATGGTTCCAACTTATACATGTGGGAGGACATTCAGCATAGCCAGGTCACTTCTACATATGTGGCTAGGAAGTACTTGGATGATTTCAACAAAAACCCTGATTGGGCAATTTCTAGTGTGAAGTATCGGGTTATGCAAGATGTGTCTGTGGACTTCAGCATAAATCAAGTGTACAGAGCTAAGAAAAAAGCTAGAGAGTTCATACAAGGTGATGAGAGGTTGCAGTATGGGAAGCTTAGGGACTATGCAGAGATGATAAGAGTAATTGATATGGGGAGTAAAGTGATTCTGTAAACTAAGATTATTGAGCCTAACACACAACCCAAGTTCAAGAGGATGTATGTGAGATACAATGCACAGAAAGTTGGATTCTTGGGGGGGGGGGGTGCAGGCCACTTGTAGGATTAGATGGTTGCCACTTGAAGGGCAAGTTTGGTGAACATATATTATCAGCAACTGCAAAGGATGGGAATGACAATATTTTCCCTATTGCATTAGGTGTAGTTGAGCAAGAAAACAAGGATACTTGGGTGTGGTTTTTATAAACATTTGCAGATGATATTGGGAGGCCAGATAAGTTGAATCTGGTGTTCATTTCAGATAGGCAGAAGGTAATACAATTCACTTGCTTTTTGAGATTTCTGTTTGTTCTTTGTGATTTCATTTTTGCTTTTTGGAAGTTTTGTTTTTGTTCTTAGGCAGATGGTGTTCATATTTTTCTTTGGATGTTTTTTTATTGTATTTCTAATAACTAGGGATTGATACCTGCCATGGAGATGTTGTTCCCAACAGTTGAACATAGATTCTGTGTGAAGCATATTTACAACAACTTTAAGTTGAACTTCAAAGGTTTAGAATTGAAGGCTGCATTATGGAGGTGTGTTGCAGCAACAACAGTTAGAGAGTTTAAGAAGAGAATGCAAGATATGAAGGAATTGGACAAAGAAGCATGGGAGTATCTAGCAGGCATCCACCCAACCCAATGGACCAAGTCACATTTCACTCCAAGGGCCATCTCTAATTGTTATGTGAACAATCTTAGTGAATCATTTAATTCTATGATACTAGAAGCTAGGGATAAGCCTATCATTGCCATGCTAGAGTGGATTAGGGTTAGGTTGATGACTAGAATGTACAGCAAGAGGATTGGGATTGAAAAATTCACTAGTGACATATGTCCAAACATAGTGCAGAAGCTTGAGCAGTTGAAAGTTGATTCTAAGTCATTTTTTGCTGTTCCATCAGGTGGCTATATATATGAGGTTGATAATGAGTATGAGAGGCATGTAGTTAACCTTACAAGAAAGTGTTACTTGTAGAGTTTGGGATTTAACAGGAATCTCATGTAAACATGGTGTTGCAGCAATCTATAAGAACCTAGAGAGGCCTGAGGATTATATGCATGCATGCTATAAAAAGGATGTCTATGTGACTGCATATAAGGAGATGATTACCCCACTGCTTGGCCAAGATGAATGGGTTGAAACCAACCATCCTGCCCCTGTTACTCCCATTGTGTACAAGCCTCCAAGTAGACCACCAATGAAAAGGAAGAAAGATACAAATGAGCCAAACAACTCATACAAAGTTTCTAGGTCATATAGACCTATAAAATGTGGGTTTTGCCATAGGGAGGGACATAATTCAAGGAGGTATAAGGCTAGAATAACTGGTGAGACACCATGGCAAAGAAGACAAAGACTTGAGAGGCAAAAAAAATTTGTAAGTAAAGCAAGAATGTGTTCACTATGAAAATTTGTAAGTAAATCTATTTTTGATGCAAGGCAATTCTTTTTGTAGGGACAAGAGGGACAAGGAACAAACACTGACCAACCACCAAACACTGACCAACCACCAAGCATTGACCAACCAAGTCAGGGTGCAACTTTAGTACCTCTACCAATAAGGAGGTTTGCAAGGCATTCACCTTGGTTTGCCAACCAGGAAGCCAGCCAACCACCTAGGCAACCACCAAGGAGTTTTGCAAGGCAGGAAGCCACCTAGGCAACCACCAAGGAGGTTACCCAGGCAGCCACCAAGGAGGTTACCCAGGCAGCCAACCACTCAGGCAACGAACTAGGCAACTAATCAACAAGCAAGACAATCAACAAAATTAGCAAATAAGAAGGCCAACCCGGCAACTACCATTCAAGCAAGGCAACCATCTAGATCTGTAAACAAGATAGCTGACCAGCAAGCAAGGCATCCACCTGGACCAGTAAACAATGCAGCTAAGCAAACAACTAGTCAACCAACAAGTGGGGTAGCTAGCCATTCAACAAGAAAGCTAACCACCCATCAAGCAAGTCAACTAGTCAACCAGCCACTAAGGCAGCTAACAGGCAAACCTTACACACAGCTAACTGAAACATCTGCTTCAACTTCAAGCAAACCACCACCATTTGCAGTAGATTCAAGCAGACCACCACAATCTGCAGTAGCTTCAAGCAGACCACCACCATTTGCAGCAGCTTCAAGCAAACCACCACCATCTGTAGGAAATTCAAGCAAACCACCACTAAGTAAAGCACCCACAGCTCAATGGTTCTCATGCAGCTAGCCCATCTCTCATACTCCGAAGGAAACATTGGACACAAGAAAACCTCTATCTTAGGTATATACACAAACACAAACACCACCGTTTATACTTACATAAAACACTGGATTAGATCTTGATATGAAGTTGCTGTGTATTTTGCAGCCTCCAAAGGGGTAGGTACCACCAAGGGTAGTTGGGAGCAATCATTTGTTCTCATATAAGAGAGGAGGTGGATTAAGAGTTGAGACATCTGGTACAATGTTCTCAACAGCCAAGGGCAAAAACAAGGACAAAGACAAGTGCAAGTGCAAGTGCAAGGTCCTTGGGAAATGAAGATTGGTGAATGTGCAAGCAGAAACTTTACTTTACTTTACTTTTTTTGTTATTGTGCATTTCAGATAGTGGCATGCCACCACTTTTTTGTTATTGTGTATAACTTTCTACTGTAAAGTTATTTTGTTATTGTCTTAGTGGGAACAGAACCACCTATTATTGAAGTACTTTGGCAGTGTTTAGCCATTAATGTTAGGTGGAGTCCACTTGTTTTGAACAATGCTTATTATATATGTATGGAATGGTACTCTTGCTTTAAAACATACTTCTTTATGCTTCTTCAATTGATGTAAACAAAATCTTATGGGGTTCATGTGCAATTGCTCCTTATATAAAGAAGAACAGATTGCATACCCTATTCAAATTACAAAATCACATTACATAAAGAACACATTACAAGGCAGCATTACACATTATATAAACAAGGCAGCATGCTCTATTTAATTTACAAGATCACATTACATAAAAAACACATTACAGGGCAGCATTACACATTACATAAACAATGTAGCATTACATAAACAAGAACACATTACATAAAGAAGAACACAGCACATAAAAAACACATTGCATACTTTATTCAAATAAACAACAACATTACATAGTGTCGAATATATGGTTACCACCTTTTTTTTTTTTTTTTTTTTTTTTTTGTGTGGTAGTACCCCAATTTATACTTATACAATAACTACAACAACTTGTCTTTAAGGCATACTTAATAGCTTTGTTCCAAATTCTCCCATCCTTCTAGGAAACAAAAAAAAAAAGCAAAAAACCCCCATGACACAACAAGTGCAAATTTGTACTTCTATAACTTCTTTTTAGTTATCCTTTCTCTAACCCTAGCCTTTTCTTCCCCTCGCTTGGCTACTTTTTCCCTTTCAATAGCTACTGAGTCCTTATCACTAGCCTCCTTTTCCTTTTCCTCTGCAACACTTGCTTGATTCTTATACATACTGAATCTTGCAAGGATAATGGGTGCAACTTCAGACCCACGCTTACATGTTTTGCCATCCAATCACCTAAAGTATTTACACGTAGGTTCATCATCCTACAAACAAAATCAAATTAGGGTTATTCATAAAGCCAACAAAACCAGAAAACCAACAAATCCAGAGAAAAAAAAAAAAAAAATCTGAAAACCAGCTGCTACTCACCACATCATAGTACCTGCACCCATAAAACCTTCTCCCAAAATTGCTCAAGGTCAAAGCAATTCGTAGCCGACAATGGTCAGTAGAGCATGAATGGTGACTGGAACCTGAGTAATAACTTGAAGAAGACATGTTCAGATTTCACTTGGCAATTGAAGTACAGAGAGAAATGGGTTTGGGGATTTTTAGGGATCTTGATATAGAGGAAATGGGTTTGGGGTTCTAAGGTAGAGAAAGGGAGAAAGTTCGTTCTTTTTTTAGGGTTTTATTTGGGTTCTAATTTTGACTTATATAGTAAATGAGATTTTCTAACGGAAAGGGCAGAGGTGGGTAACGTGGGTCTAACGGAGGCCACCACAGGTGGGTAAAGTGATAACTTTTAAACCGCGGTAGAAAATGTTAAAACGGGCCAAACCACAGGTGGGTAAAGTGCAATTTCTCCTTATTTTTATTATTTAGTTAAAATTAATAAATTAATTTTTTAAATTTATATGCTAATGTGTCATGGTGATGTGACATTTTTATAATATTTTAATTCCTCCGACAGCCTCCTCAGTAATTTTCGTCGGTTGACTGATGGAAAGGACGAAAATAACACGCATTAATTGGTTTAGGGACTAAAAGTGGTAAAAATAAAATGTAGGGACTAAAATGAAAAAACATCAAAATGTAGGAACTAAAAGTGCATTTACGCCATTTAATTGCAGTTATCCAAGTGCTCCATCATGGTTTTCTTGAACATTTGCAAAATAAAACCTTAAACTTTTTTTTTGGTTTGATGGATAAACCTTAAACTTTTGCTAGAAGCAGTCCAACTTCTTATGTTCCTATAGGTGAAGATCCTTTGATGTCTCTTTCAATTTAGATATTTGGAGAATTTCTTGAACTCCATTATTAAGAGTATAACACTTATCCTTGATTTAACCTAACAGTCCACACCTACCTATAAGTTATTATTACCCTTTAAACTTTAAATTAATTTGTAAATAGTTTAAGGTTGGGAGTCCCAACCTTAAACTATTTCCAAATTAGTTTTGTCATTTTTTGGGATGTGGGGGTATTTTGATAATTTTTAGGTTTTGCGGTGTTTTGGGGTATTTTGGTCATTTTTTGGTTTCGGAGGTATTTTGGTCATTTTTGGGGTTTTAGGAGTTTTTTGGTAATTTTAAGGTTTCGGGGGTATTTTGGTAATTTTTAGGGTTTTTGGGGTATTTTGGTAATTTTTAAGTTTTGGGGGTATTTTGGTCATGTTTTGGATATTGGGGGTATTTTGATCATTTTATGAGTTTTGGGGGTATTTTGGTATTTTTTTGGATTCAGGAGTATTTTGGTCATTTTTTGGGTTTTAGAGGGTATTTTGGTCATTTTGTAGGTTTTTGAGGTATTTTGGTAATTTTTAGATCTTTGGATATTTTGGTCATTTTTCAAGATTTTAGAGTACTTTGGTCACTTTCACTTTATGGGCATTTTTGGTAATTTTAATAATTGGGTAATTTAGTGGGTTGGAGTTTACCCATAATAATAGGGTTAGGTTGAATTTGGGTTAGAAGCAATTAGTTAAATGAGTTTTAATGAGTAAATGAGTTTTTATATACCCAACCCAATTATGCCTATCCCAAACCCACCCATTTGACACCGAGACCCATATATTACAACTAACATTTGGAGAAAATTGTTTCAAATTCAATCCATTAGTTTTACTTTTTTCACAAAATCTCTTGAGAGTGTCTCTTAAATTGAGCGTACATACAGAATGGTAATAAATAACAATACCATATGATTATCAATTGTTGGAAGAAAACTTGGCTCAGCATAAAACGATGTCGTCCTCAACGGATTACAAGCGCTGCAAGACGACGCCATTACAAATAAAACAGCAACCAAGACAAACAGATAAGACAATGCAATAATATGCTGTCGTTTCACTTAAGTGAGTTAAAAGACGTAAAGAACTCACACGCTTACCATGCCATTTAGTTTGTTGTTTTATGCCACGTGCAAAGCTTCTATTGCTTGTTGCTGATAACGGTTACTATAATTCAGTTGGTTAGTTTTTAGAGATTTTTTCTTTTTTAGAAATGTTTGTACATAATATTTTCACAATAAATCACTAATTGTTATTGTTGGGCAAAAAATTAATTTTAATGGTGGGTTCAAATTAGAACTAATAACAACTTATCACTTAAGATTTGTCATGAATATGTTATGGATGTATTACTTTATTTTTCTTTGATGCTCTATTTTATTCAACTATATATAAACAAAACACATTTATGTAATTATTCATACTCTCAGTTTCTCTAATTTATCAATAAAGCACTCCATTTTATTTAGATGAGGGGTGAGGGGGAAGATGAATTTTGTCGCATTTTGAATTTTGAAAATAGATATTTTTTAGTTTTAGATACTCCCTCCAATTTTTTCCCAAATAGGCAAAAATTAGGTGTAATACTCAGGTGTTATTTTTTAGGTTCTCATCTTAACTTTCTCAAAAAAAAAAAAAAAAAGGTTCTTATCTTAAAATTTAGTCATGTGATAGTACCTAACTAGATATACACTTATATCACATGAGAAAAAAGATACATGGTTGAATTTTAAAAAAAGAACCTAAGAAATAGCACCTAAGTACTATACCTATATTTTGTCCTTCTTAAATAGGGCTGTAAACGAACCTAGCCGTTGGTGAATAATTCAGGCTCGGTTCAATAAAAAGCTCGTTCATGTTCATTTATTTATAAATAAGCCAAGCTTGAGCCATAGTTTTAGGCTTGTTTGATAAACAAGCCAAACCTAACAAAAAAAAAAAAAAAAAATTGCTCATGAACAATAGGGTTCAATACAAAACATGCCAAGCTTAGGTTCATTTATAGCTTAATATATATTTTCTAAATAAACTCATTATTATGACATTACACATATCTTAATAATAACATAGTCCACATGAGACCACTTATCACTATCCATTAATTTTTCTTCTTTCCTCTATTTTTTTTTTAATACTCCCTCTAACTGACCATGGAACACTTTTAGACTTTAGTTATATTTTTTTTTTAATTACTCAAGCTATAGACAATGAATGATGAATGGATGGATTTAATTATGTAAAGTTGTAATTTGAACAATTTATAATCACGAGTTGAATTAGAAGCATGATAAAATGAGTACTTTATTTTCTTTTTTCTTTACTTGATTTTTGGTGATATAAGCATTTGATAATGCGTTTTTTGGATCCTAAACTAAAAAACTTGACTTGAAATCGAGTTTGAGCTTGATATTAAGCTTGAGCTTGGCTTGACTAATTAATCAAGCCAAGCCAAGTCAAATTCAAGCTTTTTGGCATACTTATGAGCTCAAGTTCAAACATTATTTTTAAACTTGTCTCAAGCTCGCGCCAAGCTTGAGCATTTGATTTTTATTGACGAACCAAGCTTAAACACGCACTACTCGGCAAAACTTGCCTCATTTATAACCCTATTGCCAAATATATGGTAGTCATCCACATAGAAATATAATAACACCATAAGAGCATTCATATTAGTGTGTCTATAATAAAAATAAAAATGCTCAAATTTATACATTTTTATCCCAAAACTACCCACATTAATGGGTGTATAACTATATATACTTACACATCTGCTAAAACAACTGTGTAAATATATACTGTAAGGGTGACAAACTTATTAGTATATATTGGGCCAAAGGCCCAATCCGAGGATACTTAATTGTCCAAGGATGGGGTAGTCACTGTTATAGAGATCAAATTTGATGAATAAAGAAAATGGTCTAGTTACCATGGTTCGAGAAGGGGATCTGAGGAGAGATACCTCTTTGGCTGGGTGTAGCAGAGGTCTGAAGGTGCGGTCTGCCTCTCAGAAACAATGTTTCGAGAGATTCTATTGGTAAGGATATACATTGCGCGAGAATAGGACAAAGAAAAGCTATGAAACATCTAAGAGAAAGCTGCTATCACCGCATTGAATACTCTGTAGCTAACTCTCTGGCCGCATTAATGAGGAAGTAATACTTGAGCAACAGTTTTCAGCCTTATAGCTACATCCAATGATTTCAGGAGGGTACTGATGGGACAAGTATCAAGACCAACAATCTGATCCATACGTGGAGGGTAGAGATAGAGAGGAAATGAGGGTATAAATGGGGGAGAAGACTCTCAGGAGGGGGGATAAAAGAAAAAGAGAGAAAAACACTATAGACTCAAGAACAATATTTATAATCTGTCCCAAGAAAGAATAATATAAGAACTACTCACCTCGGATTACGTCCGAGGACGATTTTCTTTAGCTAAATTTTGTTTATCTTCATTCTATTGTGATCTTGGCCCACTGTGATTGTTATCCAAACTCATTAGAACCTAGATTTCCAACCCACTTTCTATAAATTCATTGTATTAGGCTCTTTGGGCCTATTCCCTTTCCTTTTTTGGGCTTAGGTACTAAATTGTGTCCCTACAACTAGAGTCATTTGTAGGAAATCTGTGTTTTAGTCACTTTAACGTCCAGTTATGGTAGGTTTAGGTCTAAACCAAGTGGAGTCTATAGGGTCCTAACATCAAGATCATTCCCTTAATCTTGGGCGAAGAAGGGACCAAGAGGGGTGTTAATACCACCCATACTAGCACGAGCTAATCTCGAGGTGGAAGTCAAATCTCTCATGAGGATAGTGCCAGGGCCATGCAATTGGAGATTGATCATTTGATAAGAAAGTTACGCCACGAACGACGAAAGTGAACTCCTTCCATTTCTGACCCTTTTTCTGATGATGATGGGGATAGCAGTTATAGGCCCAGGTCAAGGACTCTCCCTAGTGAGTCTGTCTCGTATGAAGTGGACAACTCTCATGGCTACAAAGATAGGAATTCATCTTGAAGAGGCCTGGGGAATGATTTTATGAGCAGAGCGTTGAACCAGATTTCTAAATCACCCTTTATGCGTAGAATTGAAGGAGGAAGACTTCCTCAGTGATTCACTCAGCCGACATTCACCATGTACAATGGTCAAACAGACCCTATGGAGCATGTGAGCCACTTCAACTAGAGGATAGTTGTGCACTCCAAGAATGAGGCTTTGATGTTCAAAGTTTTCACATCCAGTTTGGGACCTATGACAATGAGGTGGTTTAACGACCTGGGGGCAAGTTTTATTGATTCTTTTAAGGAACTCACATGGGCGTTTGGATCTCGCTTTATTACGTGCAGTAAGGTTCCTCGGCCCTTGGATTCCCTACTGTCTATGACTATGCGAGAGGGGGAGACCCTAAAAACGTACTCAAACAAATACTAGAAGATGTTCAATGAGATTGATGGAGACTTTGATGACGTGGCCATAAGAACTTTTAAGGTTGGCCTGCCTACCGAGCATGGTCTGAAGAAATCATTAACGAGGAAACTAGTTAGTAATGTGGGTAAGCTCATGGACAACATTGATAAGTATAAACGAGTCGAAGAGGACCAACAATTAGGTAAACACAAAGTGAAGGTGGTCTCTTAGGATAGGAGAGACTCCAGGTCGGATAAGTACAACAATAATCGTCATCGGCGTGTTTTTTCTAGGTAGTCTGGGGCTACTACTGTACCATAAGCGTTTAATATGTTGTTTCGAGAACCAGTGCATCAAATCTTAGAAAAAATCAAGAATGAACCCTTTTTTCAATGGCCAAATAAAATGGGAGGAGACCCCTCAAGGCACAACCAAGGCCTTCATTGTCAGTACCACCAGGAGCGAGGGCACACTATGGAGGATTGTCGAACTTTGTGGAGCCACCTAGAGTATCTAGTCTGAAGTGGCAAGTTAAAGCAATTCTTACATCACCCTAACTAGCAGGGATGCTAGGTAGGATCAGGATCTCAAAGGGATGCTTCTTCAAAATCACCTTTTGGTACAATCAATGTTATTCTTGCCACCCCGGGAAGGGTTGGTTCTTGCCATTTTAGGGTCCTGTCCATAGCGTAGCCAGCTGTAGAGACATCCTACCCCGAGCCGAAGAGGAGTAGGATGGAGGTTTGACTAGTGCTGAGTTTCTCTGATGAAGATAAGGCTGGTACCTTACAACAATATGATGATGCATTGATGGTTACCCTCAGGATAAGGGGGTATGATGAGAAATGGGTATTAGTTGATCAGGGCAGTGGGGCGGAGATTATATACCCTAATTTGTATAAAGGATTGGGGCTAAAGCTTAGGAATTTAACCGGTTATGATTCACCCTTGGTAGGTTTTGATGGGAAAGTAGTCATAACAAAGGGTCAGATCAAACTACTAGTGCAGCTGGGTCGGAGGTGGTGAAGTTGAACTTTATAGTGGTGGATGTGTTTTCTCCCTACACAGCCATCGTGGCAAGACCCTAGCTTCATGCCATGAGAGTTGTTTCCTCTACCTTGCATTTGAAGGTGAAATATCTATTTAGTGACCAAGTTGAAGTGCTGATAGGGAGCCAGTCTGTGGCTAGGCAATGCTTGGTGGCCGCAATTAGACATCAAGCTGAAGGAGAGTCCTCAACATCAAATGAGTAGAGTTTGTAGCAATCAAATGAGCCAATGTTATTTGGTGGTATGATGGAGGGGGTAGAGTGTGAAGGGCTAGAAAAGGTTATTATAAGTAACGATAAAGAGAAGTATTTTCAAGTCAGAGCTCAACTGCCTTCTTAGGAGAAGGAAGAATTGGTGATATTTCTCAGGGAAAATAATGATGTGTTTGCTTGGAATGCTTATGAGGCTCCCGAAGTAGATCCAAACTTCATTTGTCATCATTTGAATGACAACCCAACTGTCATACTAAGGAAGCAACCACCTCGACGCTCATCTAAAGAGCATTTTGAGGCTGTCAAGGAGGAGGTGATCAAGCTCAAGCAAGCAGGGGCTATCAAGAAGGTATTTTATCCTGAATGGTTGGTTAATATAGTGGTAGTGAAAAAGAAGAATAGGAAATGACGAGTATATGTAGACTTCACAGATTTGAACAAAACTTGCCCCAAAGACCTGTTTCCCATACCTTGTATAGATCAATTGGTGGATGCCACTGTTGGGCATCCTCAAATGAGTTTTTTGGATGCCTTTCAAGGATATCATCAAATACCCCTGGTTTTGGATGATCAAGAGAAAACAGTCTTCGTCACTCTTACAGGAAATTATCGTTATAAAGTGATGCCTTTTGGTTTAAAGAATGCAGGAGCTACCTATCAAATGATGATTACTAGGATATTTAAGCCACAACTAGGTAAAAATATTGAGGTTTATGTGGATGAAATGGTAGTGAAAAGTAAGATAGTGTCTGAATACGTAGGAGACCTTGGGAATATCTTTAGGATACTAAGGAGACACAAATTGCACCTCAATGCTTCCAAATGTTCATTTGGCATGGGATCAGGTAAATGTTTGGGTTATATGATCACTCATCGTAGAATTGAAGTCAATTATGATCAGGTTAAGGCAATTAACAGTTTACGGCCACCTCGAAATCCTAAAGAAGTCCAGAAATTAACAAGAATGACTGCTGCCTTAAACCGATTTATCTCTTTATCCACGAATAGATGTATGCCTTTCTTCCAGTTGTTGAATAAGTGGAAGGGATTCAAATGAATTGAGGAGTGTGCTTTGGCCTTTCAGCAACTTAAGGAATATCTTTTTTGGCCCCCTATGATGTCTAGGCCCAAGGAGGATGAGGTTTTATTTGCTTACATTGCCGTAACTTCCCATGCTGTGAGTTTGGTGCTGATACAAGTTGATGATGGTGTGCAAAAACCAGTTTATTACGTGAGCAAGTTGTTGCATGAAGCAGAGATTCGTTACCTACCACTGGAAAATGCCATTTTAGCAGTGGTGCATGCTATGCGTAAACTCCCCCACTACTTCCAATCCCATACAATTGTTGTCTTAACCCAACTTCCGCTTAAATCATTACTTCGGAGTGCTGATTACACAGGAAGGATTGCCAAGTGGGGTACAATCTCAGGGGCTTTTTATATTAAGTACATGCCTTGCACCTCCGTTAAGGGCCAAGTTCTTACAGACCTGGTAGCTTAGTTTGCTGAACCTTCTATAGAAGAAGAAGAAGAAAACAAGCAAATCATGAATGGAAAATCAGTGGGCATGATCTCTTTGCAAGAACTTGCATCTTGAAGGGTGTATGTTGATGGTGTGACAAATCAAAGAGGATCCGGGGTAGGGCTAGTTATAGTTTCTCCTGAGATGATCGTTATTGAAAAATCCTTAAGGTTAAGTTTCTCGGCCACAAATAATGAAGCTGAGTATAAGGTCTTATTGGTAAGGATGACTATGCTTCAGAAGATGGGAGGAAAAATATTGGAGATGTTCTCAAACTCAAGATTGGTTGTAGGCCAAGTAGAAGGAGAGTTGGAGGCTAGAGATCCAAGAATGCAAGAATACTTCAATCAGGTAAGACATTTGCAGTCAAGGTTTGAGTCTTTCACCTTAGTGCAAATCCCTAGAAGCAAAAATACCCATGCTGATTCTCTAGTCACCCTCACAAAATCCTTGACGCAGAGCTTACCTCGGGTTATCCTTATTGAAGATTTATGCAAGCCTACTGAGATGAAAGGAGACATAGTCCGAGTTCATCAGGTCAGGGCAGGATCTAGTTGGATGGACTCCATTGTGCTATTCCTTAAAGAATATGTCTTGACTCCATTGTTCTGGTTATCCAATGACCTAAAGTTGTACAAATGTTCTTTCTTTAGACTGTATTTGCTATGCATGCACCCTGAGGTAGTGGAATTGCTCCTAAAAGAGCTACATGAAGGGATATGTGAAAGCCACTCAGGAGGCAGATCCTTATCTCACAGGCCATTTACTTGAGGATACTGATGTCAAGCATGCAGAAAGAAGCACAAGAGTATGTGAAGAAATGTGATCAATGCCAAAGGTTTGCTCCAAATATTCATCAACCAGGAGGCGTCCTAAATCTTTTGTCTAGCCCTTGGCCTTTTGCTTAGTTGGGCTTGGATATTGTATGACCCTTCCCTAAGGCAGCAGGAAATAGGAGATGGTTGCTGGTCAGCACAGATTATTTCACCAAATGGGTTAAATCTGAACCACTATCAAATATCAGGGACTTGGATGCAAAGAGGTTCATTTGGAAAAACATTGTCACCCGGTTTGGAATTCCTCACACTCTCATCTCGGACAATAGCCGTTAGTTTGATAGCAAGGCCTTTAAGAGATATTGTTGTGATCTGAGTATTATGGATAAGTATTCCACCCCGGTGTATCTGTAAGGGAATGGACAAGCTGAAGCTGTCAATAAAGTAACAGTGCATGGGATTTAGAAGAGGTTGGATGATGCAAAGGAAAAATGGGTAGAAAAGCTGCTGCATGTCCTTTGGACATATCGGACTACACCTCGTAAATCCACAGGAGAGACACCCTTTTCAATGACTTACGGGGCCGAGGTTGTGATTCCTCTCGAGACCAATTTCCCAACTCTGAGGACAAGCTCTTTTGCTCCGAGTAGCAGTGAAGGACTGTTGGAAAGGAGCTTAGATTTGGTTGAAGAATGAAAGGAAAATGCCATGGTACATTTAACATATTATCAGCACAAGCTCAAATAAGGATATGACTCAAACATGAAGTTAAGACCACTAATGCCAAGGGATTTGGTATTAAGAAAGGTTTTAGGTACTGCAAGGAATCCAGCATGGGGAAAATTAGGGCCCAACTAGGAAAGGTCATATCGCATTACCTTGGTAGCTGGAATAGGAGCATATTATCTTGAAAATCTAAATGAAAAACGTTGAACCACACCCCTGGAATGTAAATAATCTGCGAATGTATTATTATTAATGAAAGTCTTTTCTATTGTATATCATCTATTGCATTATACATTACATTCCTTATTTATTTAAGTATCAAACAGAACCTTGGTTATACCTGGCTTCTCTAACCACATACCTTAGGTCATTTTTCTAAGTGTTAAATAAAATCATAGTTATGCCTGGTTACTCGGACAATCTATTTTGGGTAAATTAATACTTCATGTCATCTTATCTAAATATCAAACAAAACCTTAGTTATGTCTGGCTCCTCAGACCACATACCTTGGATAAATTGATATTTTTTCATCATTTTTCTAAGTGTTAAACAGAACCATAGTTATGCATGGTTCCTCAGACCATCTACTTTGGGTAAATCAATACTTCATGTCATTTTATCTAAATATTAAACAGAACTGTGGTTATGCCTGGCTCCTCGGACCACATACCTTGGGTAAATTGGTATTTTTCATCATTTTTCTAAGTGTTAAACAAAACCATAGTTATGCTTGGTGTTGGAATAAAATCTGGTTTTGTATCTCATACAAAACACACAGCGGAAGCAACAAACAAGGATCTATTTCATTCATGATTGACAACATGCACTCTGTAAATTTTAGAATTTAAGAACAAGATAGCGTACCTTGGTGTGGAGAAATTCAAAACAAAGATTAGAAGCACTTGGGAAAACTTTTAATCTTCACTCCAATTCCACTTTACGCCCAAAATGTGTGGTCTCTCAATCAGTTTCCAAAGGGAGAACGAAAGTGTGTCTCACACTCTTTCTTTTCTCTACGATAAAAAACCGCATTAAAAAAATTATGTATGTTTCTCCCTTTATAACTAACTGATTATCTAATTGGGCTGGCCTATTGGGCCTTCCCAATTGGGCTTTAATGTGTGGCTTGGAATGGGACCAAAAGGGACCAATAAGACACTAGCTCCAATGGGCCTTGGACTTTTCCGTCAACTCTTGACAAGTCCAAAGTTACCATTAATTATATTTAATACCACTATATAAATATAATTGCACTCTAGGCCTCATTAATAAATTATATCCCAAGGCTTTATTTTACACGCAACCCCTTCATAAAATATTCGTAGTAATACAAAGTCATAAATATAGACTGCCACTTTATAAATTACTACATCTTATCCTTGAGTACCCGGTTTAATCCTTTAAAGTTATTCATCATATATTTATGAAATCCAATTTCATAAATATATACTTTAGTAATTTCTTACCAAAGTGGTTAGGCCTAACTCTCTGAATAACCAAACCCATTAAACTTATCTCAAGGGAATATTTTATATCTCCGTTAAGAGACTATGAATTCCATCTTGAGAATATATGTTCCATCAACACTAAATGTGGTTGCCCAACATACTGAGGTTTTGACCGTCACTTTAGATCTCACTCCTGATATATCAAAGTAACCTACACCTCATGATCAAGTCCATTATTCTCTCAGGATTAAGAGTTCATGCAAATAGAAGTCGTGAGATTTATTATTCATTTGACAGTCGTTAGGAGAATAATAAATCTCACAGCGGTCCAGTTCAATATGTCTTAACTCTTAAAACATATCAACATATCAACTAGAAGTCACCACTTCCATGATCAAGACAAATCATCTTAGTTGATACGTTATAGTCTTCGCAGATGAAATGCCCAATTTCATCACCGACTACGAACTATAAATTCTGAGTTTACAAAGAACTTGTGATTTATATCTTCTGTGACTTTTCACATAAATCACATACTATGCATCTCATGGACTATATGATAATGTCCAAATATTCATGTTACCATTATTTTAGATAAAAATAAACAACTTTATTAAACACAACATTAAGTTATACATAATGTCATATATAGCATCATACAATAGGATTTAGGGGCATATATCCTAACACTTGGTTCCCCAAACCATCTGCTTTGGGTAAATTAATACTTCATGTCATCTTATCTAAGTATCAAACGGAACATTGGTTATGTCTAGCTCTTCAAACAACATACCTTGAGTAAATTGATATCTTTCATCATTTTTCTAAGGTTCAAATAGAATCTTAGTTATACATGGTTCCTCGGACCACCTACTTTAGGTAAATTAGTACTTTCCATTATGTATTTAAGTCTCAAATAAAACCATCCATGCTGAATGGAATGGCAAGTATTCCCACAACAGGGACTTGGAAATTCATGAGCATCACTTAAAGCATTTGTAAGTACTTCAAATATATCTATTATTTGATCAATATTTCTCCTCAAGGCCATTAAGCTTATTGGGAGTGATGTGTATGAATGCTTTGTTGTGGTGTATGGTTTTTGAAATTAAAGGTATGTTTTGATGAAGTTGTGGACTTAGTATGTTTAACCTGTTCTGTTGTTAACCAGGAAGGTGTGATAATTGTACTACCACTTATGCAAATAACCAAATGGAGTTATATCCCATTGTCATGTTAGTTAAGTGTTAAATAAAATAGAAACTATACAATGAGAAACACAAGTATCACAATTATGAAAGAAAAACTTGTAATTTTCATTGATCTAAGCCTTAGAAAAAGTCAATTTGCTTACAAAGGATCAAACTACATTACAAATTCAAGAAAAAAAAAAGTAAATAGTTTTAAAAAAAAAAACAGAGAGAGAAAAGACAAGGACAACTCAAGATTTCATTATTATTACAAGCTTATCCTTAGAAGTATTGGGAGGTTGGTTAGAAGCTGTGGTGGAAGAAGCAGGGCCTTTACCCTTCACGTCCTCTTCAATGGGAAAAGGAAGGGTTGCCAAGACAATCTCCATGGGTTGGGAAGTCTCTTTTTCCTTGACAGACTCCTTAGGGGCAGTTGGAAGCTGAATAGCATCATGGGCCACCTCCTTAGTTGTGTCAGTTGCTCAGGTTGTTCAGCTTCCTCGGATGGATTGCCAAAAGAAGGAAGGGCCTTGACTGGGCTGTCCTTAACAGCATTTTCTCCTTAGGAGACAGCATCAGCTTTAGGGGCAGACGAGCTGGAAGCCTAGATGGCATAAGGGTAGTAAATACTCTCTGCTCTCCAGAGGTCAGAAGAGGCTTCAACCCCCCCTGGTTGAGTGCCTCATTCCACACCTAAAGCCAATAATGCCTACATACCTCTGAGACCTCAACCCTACAGGCCTCCTCGGTCTTTGCCACCCCTGCTTCGTACCCATCTTGCTCGGCTTAGTCCTTGGCCTTCTTGACCTCCTCCTTGGCCTTTTCAACTTCTTCCTTGGCCTTCTCACCTTTCTCCTTGGCCTTTTCAACCTCCCCCAAACTCTTTTTAAGGGCCTTTATATGTTCTTTGGCTGCTGCAAGGTCGTCCTCAGCCTAGGAGCTGCTGTCGCTGGGCCTCCGCCTACCTTTCTGGCCCTTCTAGAGCGGTCTCGGCACTTTTTGTCTCCTTCTCAGCCTCAATTAGTTTAGCGTTGACCTCGTGTAGCTTTTTCTTTGCCACCTCAAATGTATTCATGACAACAACACACCTAGCCTCCTCATCCTTCAATGTTCTGTGAGTGCTGATGACTATCTCATCAGCTCTATGAGCAGCTTAAATGGCCTTTTCTAAAAAATAGAAGGAAACAATGAAACATGCCTAGGTCAAAGAAGTTAGGTATGAGAAAATGCATATACACATAATTCATAAGATGTAGCAATTTAAAAAAAAAAAAAAAAAGAGTTGGACATTAGTCTTACCAAGGCAAGGTCCCCCTTTAGAAAGAGAAAGACCTCATGCTTCCTCATTTGCCTCGAGTCGGCCATGTCCCCAAGCAATAGTAGAGCTTACCCTAGTGCATCTGCCATATAAGCAGCTTTTCCCTACTGGAACTCTCTTATGGAGGCATTGATAGTTAGAGCAGCTCAATCTAGGATCATGGCCGGAGACCATACCAGAGCAGGCGCCGAAACCTGAACATCAGCCCTTTTCTCTAAGGTTGTTTGGGTTGTCTGGTCCAATTTGGCTCCCTTTTAGGGCTCGGCCTCTTTGGAAGGGTGGCTCTTCCCCTATTCCACCACCTCTTTGCCCTTGGGTTGATCCCTCTTTCTTTCGTGGTCAGCCGGGTCAGGGCAATGGGTTTGGGTGGATGGAAGGGTGGGGTCTCCAGCACCTGGCCTCCCACTCAGGACTCCATTAGATCCTAGAGGCTTTTTCTGGTTTTGCATTGGATTGACATTGCTTCCGGGATGGTTGGATCTCCTTGTGAGTCGTTTACTTGGGCTAGAGGAAGGAGACTAAGATTATCAATCGGAACCTCTAGAGGCGATAGGTTGAACACTTCAAAATCATCTTCAGAATCTGAGATGTTGACTATTTCTTCTTCTTCTTCTTTAATAATAAGCTGGGAAGAGGTGGCTTCTCTAGCTGTGTATTGGGCCGACAAGGTCACTTCCAAAACACTCTCTGGGATGGGACTAGTAATGAGAAAGCCTGGGGCAGCTACACTTATCAAAGGTAGGTGAGGGTCCTTCACTTTGATCACGTTCCTCGGAGATTGGAAGTTGGACGTGAGGGGTTTGTAGCCAACGATGAGGTGGGCTGCCCTCAATTGACCATTGTTGTGAACAAAAACCTCGGCCTTGAGGATCTTTTCTAGGTCTACCAGGTTAACAAGATTTAGGTTGGGAATCGCGGCGTGCTTATCTATGAAATCATTAAAAAAGATATTATTAGAAAAAGGACATGATTCAAAGAAAAGTTCAACTTTTACACACAAGTAAGAAGAAGCAAATGCAAAAAATATCAAAGGGAAAGGGGTGACATTAGAATAGTTAACCTAGACCTAAGAACCCCACCTAGTATCCTATCTCTCGTTAGGCAGTAGAGGCCATTGTACCACTCCCTTGAGATGATTAGGAAATCTTTATTCATGCCTTTGTTAGAATTAGGGAGGCATGAGATTAACCTAATCTCGGGGATCCTAGTCTTTAAATAGTACCTCTGCCCTTTCAAGAGATGGAGATTGTAAATCCGGTTGACATCGTGGTGTGTGAGGTTCAAGCCCATCTTCTCATTGGGGGCATCTATACTACCTAAGATCCTAAACATGTTTAAAGCACATTAGGTAGGGGAGAGACAGTGAGCTACTAGGTAATCCCTAGTGACTTTACCCATAGGGATTCTCATTCCTCCCTCTATGAAGGTGATCATAAGGATTACCACTTCTCCCTCCTGCCTTTTAGCGTGCCATTATCCTTGTTTGCAATACCTAATGGAAACGCCGAAGGGAATTTGGTATCGAGTTTTAAACTCTTCTATACCCTCAGGGTTGTCCACTAGACAGGCGAATCTCCCCATTTATACTAAAGAATTGAGGAAAGTAGGTGGCCGAGGTAAATTTATGAGGGCTGAGGAAACGAATGGGGTTTAGCTATAAAGGAGGACAGAAGGGATGGGAAAAAGAAAGAAAGAGAAATTGCTAGAAACTACTTATAAAAACAATTAAAAGCTCCTCAGACTAGCTATTGAGTTCGGAAGATGCAATAGTGAAGTATATGAAATTTCAGAGTGGTATATATATAAGAAGGAATAGCAGGCGAGAAAATTCCCGCCTGGGTTCCATGAAAATTCCTAGCCGTTGGATCCGTATCGCACTGTAGAACGTGGAGAACACGAAGCCGCAGAAATTTAATGAAGGAGCGTCTCGGATGCCGAAGCATCAGAAACATGCATTGGGCAGTTAAAAAGGTTCCTAAGCAGACAGAAATGGTGTATGATGAAAGAGGGGTATTTAAGGTAATATCGAAATCCCCATTTTCTCCAGAGGAGCTAAAGAGGAGGATTTCAAGGGGCTGTTGTAGGAGTGGTAGGCCCAATAGTATATATTGGGCCGAGGGCCCGGTCTGAGGATGCTTAATTGTCCGAGACGGGGTAGACACATTTATAGAGATCAACACTGATGAATAAAGAAAAGGGTCTAGTTACCATGGTCCAAGAAGGGGGTCCGAGAAGAAATGCCTCCTCTGCTGGGTGTAGTAGAGGTCGGAAGGTGCGGTCTGCCTACCAGAAGTAATGTTCCAGGAGATTCTATTGGTAAGGATATACCTCGTGAAAGCATAGGACAAAGAAAAGCTATGAAATATCTCAGAGAAAACTGCTACCATCGTATTGAATGCTCTGTAGCTAACTCTTTTGCCGCATTAATAAGGAAGTGATACCTGAGCAACAGTTTTCAGCCTTACAGCTACTTCCAAAGATTTCAGGAGGGTGCTAATAGGACAAGTATCAAAACCAAAAATCTGATCCATACGTGGAGGGTAGAGATAGAGAGGAAATGAGGGTATAAATGGGGGAGAAGACTCTCAGGAGGGGGGATCGGAGAAAAATGAGAAAAATACTATATACTCAAGAACAATGTCTGTAATCTATCCCAAGAAAGAATAATATAAGAACTACTCACCTCAGATTGCGTTCAAGGACGATTTTCTTTAGCCAAATTCAGTTCATCTTCATTTTATTGTGATCTTGGCCCACTATGATTGTTATCCAAACTCATTAGAACCTAGATTTCCAACTCACTTTCTATAAATTCATTGTATTGGACTCTTTGGGCATATTCCCTTTCCTCTTTTGGGCTTAGGTACTAAATCGTGTCCCTACAATAATAATAATAATAATAATAATAATAATAAATTAAAAATATATTATTTTAATAAAATATAGTGTATAATAGATAATTTGATATAGGTGTTTTTGAAAAATGATTGTGTGAAATAGAAAAGTCGGTTCTTATATTTAAATAGGCAAAATATTTTAGATAAGACTAATGCAAATGCTCTAACTACTAGTGAATTTAGAATTTATGAATTTATCAACACTATAATGCTTAGATCCATGAAGTAGAATCACATAATAAAACTTTTCATTATATTGTTTTGGTACTTACTTTAATCCATAGAATAAGTTGACTAATTTGAAAGCTTTTTTTCATGTCCACGCATAATAACCCTTCTGGATGTTCCATGTATACCTCTTTTTTTAGATCACCATTCAAAAATATGATCTTGACATTCTTTTGCTATATATATAAATCAAAAATTGAAGCTAGTGCCATAAGCACTTTAATCGATGTTATTCTAACTACTGGTGCATAAGCATCAAGATCATATTTGCCTTCTTTTTGTTTAAATTCTTTGGCTACCAACTTAAATGTAAAAGTTTTGAAGAAACTCATTTAAACCCAATAGGTATAGATCCAGGAGGCAAGTCATCGAGTGAGTGAGTACCATGTAGCTCTTTGTCTGGTAAGCAATAACACGGCTTTACAAGTTGCTAAATTCCCACAGAAGGCGCCAACTTATGATGCTGAAAATTGTCAGTACGCCACACGGTCCTCACATGCCCTCAACAAGAACCTACACAACACAAAAGCTGAAGATCTTAAGAGGGGTACCGGTGTGGTATCGGCATGGTATCGGCCAAATACCCTTCAACGGTCAAGTTAGAGAATTTCTCACAACTTTAAAGTGCCAGAGCTGGGGTGAATTATGCGTACCTTGGTTTGTGAAGGTTTTAGGGTATTTATAGTAGCGTAGGGTTGACATCCATGCCTTGGTAAAGAAGTTCTTTCCTTATAGGAGAGAACCTTATTAATTCGCATATCTCATGGAGTTTTTTCCTTGTAGGAGTCTTCTTGATTAGAGTTAGATGTGAAGCACAAGATATTTCCTTATACACGCATGCGTGGAGATCATGTAAGGCCACGTCAAATCCAACGGAGGTTTGCGTAACCCCTTTAACTTTATCCTTGTCAGGTTCCGATGTAGTCATCAAGGTATGGGCTTCGATATGGAGCCGTAGACGTTACGATGTCATCGTCCATCATAAGTATTGCTGGCGGCTTTATCCCATTGTCGTCGTCTCATGCCTTGTTGTGGGTGAACATTAACATGACAATTTTACCCTTATCAGCTGCCACCTACTCCATAGCCTCGTCAGCTTCAGCTAACGGATTATGGAGTTAGCCTTGTAGCTTTAATCATAACTCGTTCAGGGAAAAGACAGGTCACTTATGGGCGATTCCTCGAGCAGCCTTTATTACATGCTGGAGCATGTGGCGCGAGTTGATTGGTTCCGTTTTTGGACGAGTGTGTCGCTTTGTCTTCTGTGCATTCTCTGCCTATATATATCTCAGCTCTTCCCTCATTTCCAACATTTTATCCTTCGTTGATCTCGAGAGAAAGAGCTCATCGCCTTCTGAACTTCTTTCCCCCATCAGCCTTCTGACCTCGTCATCTTCGTTGCCATCATCTTTCCAAGACCGTCCTTTTTCCAAGGAACCGCTTACTTGTAAGTTCTCTTTTCTCTTGTTCTACCCTTTATTTTTTATTTTTCTAGTTAGTAAACTCCATAGTGAGGCCGTCAACTTAGGTTCTTAGAATGAATCCGTCGTTTGTAAGTAGTCAAGATGTTTAGAGAAGTGACAAGTGAACAATCGTCGGTCCGTGAGGGAGTGGGCTACGACGAGGTCTTCCAGTCAGGTCACGAGCCCGAGGAGGGCTTTTCCTACTCATCAGAGATGGAAACGTTAGCCTAATATTCTGACGAGGAAGTGGAAAGTTGTAGAGGAGGAGATAAGGAAGTAGTGAGTAAGGGTGAAGATGAGGGTGATGAAAGGGAAGAGGAAAGAGTGAGTGACGGGGATGAAAATGTTGGAGAAGAGGAAGAGGAGAGAGTAAGTGATGGGGATGAAAATGACAGAGGTAAGGAGGCCTTATAGAGTACTTCGAAAGGCCCTGGAGATGACCGCCCTTTCATCCTTCCCAAGTCATGGACCGTCAACGACTTTTTGCCGACAATGTCCAACAAGGTCTTCAGCACTTTACGTGACCTTTATCAAATCCCAAACGACATACCAATTCGTCTCCCTGGGAAGGGTGAGAAATACTATTCAGGGAGGACCGCAGACGTTGGCATATACGATGCCATGTTCCCGGTAGGATTAAGGCTGCAACTAACGGCACTCCATTGTGAGTTGGCTAACTTTTTGGGTTTATCTGTCAGCCAAATTGCCTCCAACGCTTGGAGAATATTCATTGGGGCCGAGATTTTGTGGGGTCGTTTAAGTGGCAGGAATCGTCAGCTAACCCTTGAAGAGTTCTTTTGGTGTTATAGACCTCAACATATCGTCTCGTCCTAAGGGATATGCCACTTCGCAGCAAGGAAGAAGGGGCTAAAGTTGGTATATGATATGCTTGATTCCAATAGGAATTGGAAGGGTAGGTATTTTTTTTGTAAAAGGGACGAACTAGGTGTGCCGTTAGGAGGAATGAAAGACAATACCCCATGGTTTTGACAACACTTGGGCTTTTGTCAAGGACTCAGGTTAATCCCGTCTATTTCGTCCCTTGGTTTATTTGTTTTAAATTCATAACACCGTCTACTTTCTTTGTTTTTAGCTAGTGTTCACCCACGTATCACAGCCGAGAAAGAAGATTTTACCCGTCGGGTAATAGAAATCCCGTTGGACTAGCGGAAGTGTCGAGACCTTATCACACTCGACACTTTACATCTTTACTGCAGAGGTCTGGAATCGCAGCCAGTAACTCTTAAGTTAAATGCCTACTCACGTCGACGTAAGTACCCTCTAATTTCTCTCATCGCTTCTTTGTTGCTTCTTGTTCTAACCTTTGCCATTCTTCTTTTGCAGAAATGGAAACAGCTAGGCAGAGGGCGCTGATGCGGGCAACTGTTGCCCGGAGAAAGGAAGAGGAGAAGAAAACAAGGAGGGAATGGACATCCTTGTCAGCCCCTAAGGCCGTCTGGAAGGCGGCTAATAAAAGGAAAGCCGACGGGAAGGACGACCGCCCTCCCAAGAAAACTTTCGTCATCCCTGAAGACAAGCACCCCAAGAAGACATCGCCCCTAAAGTCGAGCCATGGAGCGAGCAAGGGATTAATGACTACATCAAGCCCCGTCACTCAGGGACCTATCCGTCACCTTCTTACCCACAAGGACTATGCTATTGAGGTGATGGAGTCCATCCTTAAGAGTGAGGAAGTAGATCTTTGTGCTGAGCAAGCGACGAAAGAGCTGGGGGCGTCAGGCCTTTTTGACCTTGCCCGAGTATGTCATTTTATTCTTCATTAGCATTTAAGTTTTTATTATTATTATTTGTCTCTTTGTGTTCCTGACAGCATTTTTATCACATAGGCACTGGTTCGTATGAAAGAGTTGCTGGATGAGGCGTCGCCAAAGAGGGGGTGATTGCTCGCCTGCATAACCACATCGAGAACTTGACTGAGACCCAAAAGCAATACAAGAAAGCTCTCTGTGATCTCAATCAGAAATTGAAGGAGCTAAATGGAAAGCTGGAAGAGGAGGGTCATCAGAGGAAAAAGGAACAAGAGGCTAAAGAAACGGTAGAAAAGGAGTTGACGGCTCTTTTACGCCAGGTGGAGACGACCAGGAACAACACTGTGGCAGACTTTTAGGCTTCGTAGCCTTTCATAGATGCTTGCGCCGTCTACTATGGTAACGGGTTTAAGGACTGCCTAAGGCAGGTCAAGTCCATCTACCCTAACTTGGATTTATCCAAGGTCACTATGGACGAGCCTCTACACTTATATGTATGTTAGCATACGTTTGTACTTGGTAAATTAGGACGAATCCATCCATTTAAGGTGTCTTTAGACTCGTCTTCTTTAATGGTTTCAACCCGTATTTTTGGCACTCGTCCTAGTAAATTCGTGTTGGATCAATCATGGATCCGTCTACTTGTGGATTTTACTAGTTCGTTTATTGGTGGGTTTTTATCCTCAAGAAATAAACTTGTCCATTTATGGACTTTATTATGGATCTGTCCACTTGTGGTCTTGGTATTGACTTGTCCTCGTAAGGTCAACTCATCCACTAAGTTGCTAATTTGTCCACTTAATAAACTCTTCCACTTTATGGACCTACAATATTCATCCACTTTGTGGTCTTAGTAGTAGGTTTGTCCACTTTGTGGACTTACATTAAACTTGTCTACTTTGTAGACTTGGTAATAGTTTTGTCCAATTTGTGGACTTATATTATTCTCATCTACTTTGTAGGCTTGATAATAGTTTTTTCCAATTTGTGGACTTACACTAAACTCGTCTACTTTGTAGGCTTGGTAATAGGCTCGTCCACTTTGTGGACTTAGGCTCGTCCACTTTGTAGACTTGGTAATAGGCTTGTCCACTTTGTGGACTTAGGCTCGTCTACTTTGTAGACTTGGTAATAATTTTGTCTAGTTTGTGGACTTATACTAAACTCATCTACTTTGTAGGCTTGGTAATAGGCCCTTCCACTTTGTGGACTTAGGCTCGTCTACTTTGTTGACTTATAAACGTAGCTTTGTAGGGGAAAACATGCACATTGGTTATTTCTTAATAACTCCTCTTATTGTGATGGATGCATATATAAGTAGAAAATTGTTCCAAAGAAAATAAAACTCAGCCCTTTGGGCTTAAAAAGTATTGTAGGTAAAAGTAAACTAAGATAAATGACTAAAAGAAATAAACTAGAAATGAGGAGTAGCGTTCTTCGTGCTATTTTCTACTGGTAGTACTTCCTGAGATGCTCGGCGTTCCACGAATGGCGTAGCTTCTGCCCGTCAAGTGTCTCTAAGTGGTAGGTGCCTTTCCTTAGCCATGACGTGATTCTGTAGGGTCTTTCCTAGTTTGGGCTGAGCTTACCTTGTGCGGGGTTTCTGGCGGCGCCCATCACTTTTCTCAAGATGAGGTCTTCAACTTTGAAGTCACAATATTTGACTTGGGAGTTGTAGTGTTTGGCCATGAGTTCCTGGTATTGTATGAGTCTCTGTTTAGCTGTCGCCCTAACCTCATCAACTAGGTCAAGCTGTAGACGTATGGCCTCATCATTCCTCCCCTTGTCATGATTGTCCACCCTGTAATTTGTGAGCCCAAACTCAGCTAGGATGACCGCCTCACTTTCGTATGCTAGTCAAAACTGAGTTTCTTTTGTGAGGGTTCTGGCTTTTATCCTGTAAGCCCATAGTATGCTAGGCAACTCCTTTGGCTATACACTCTTTACCCCCTCGAGCCGAGTCTTGATGATTCAAAGTAAGGATCGGTTTGTGGCCTCAACCTGTCCATTGGATTAAGGATGGGCAGGGGAGGAGCAGTGGTTCCTGATCCCTAACTGTGAGCAAAAGTCTTTGGAGGAGTCGTTGTTAAATTACTTCCCGTTGTCTAAGACCAAGACCCTAGGGATTCTGTACCTACAAATGATGCTCTTCCAAACAAAGTTTCGTACGTTCTTTTTTGGATGGTGGCCAGGGCTTCAGCTTTAACCCATTTGGTGAAGTAGTCTATGCTGACTATTAGGAACTTCAGCTGTCTCACTACTATCGAGAATGGGCCCATGATGTCCAGTCTCCATTGAGCGAATGGCCACAAAGCTATTATTAAGGTCAGCTATTATTAAGGTTAGCTCTTCTGTCGGTTGTCTGATGATGTTGCTGAACCTTTGACATTTGTCGAAGGCTTTGACATAAATCTGGGCGTCCTTCTACATAGTCGGCCAGTAATATCCATCCCGAATCAATTTATGCACCAATGACCGCGACCTTGAGTGGTTGCCGCAGATCCCCTTGTATACTTCTCTCATGACATAATCCGCTTCTTTGGGGCCTAAACATTTTAGGTACAGTAGGGAGAAACCCCTCTTATACAGGGCATCCTTTATCAAGATGAATCGCGCTGTCTGAACCTTCAGCTTTCTTACGGCTTCCTTCTCGTCAAGTAGCGTGTCGTCTTTCAAGTAAGAAACTAAAAGGGTGGTCTAATTGCTTTCGGAACCTATCTCCTGTAAATCAATGACATCTATCAGTGGCGAGAGCTAGATAAAGGAAAGTACCTTGTCAGGGGTGATCATGTATTCCGTTAATGCGGCCTTGGCAAGACGGTCGGCTTGCTCATTCTCTCCCCTTAGAATTTGAAAATTCTTAGCATGTAGTTCGTTTACCCTTCTCTTTACTTGCTCCAAGTACTTCTTTATCCTTTCACCCTTACATTCATAATAACCGTTTACTTAGTTTGTGACGACCTGGGAGTCGCAATGGACAACCATACTCGCGGCCCCTACTACCTTGGCAAGATCTAGTCCTGCTATTAGGGCTTCATAATCCGCTTCATTGTTAATCATAGGAAAGTCGAGATAAATCATGCGTTAGATCTCATCCCCTTCTGGAGAATGAAGTACAATGCCTGCTTTGCTAGCTTGTTTGTTGGATGACCCATCAGTGTTTATACTCCGTTATGGATACTCTCCTACCCCCTGGCTTTTTACGTTGGTGAACTTCATAATAAAATCAGCAACCATCTGCCCCTTAATGATAGTACGCGGGCGGTAGTGTGTATCGAATTCATTTAACTCTACCGCCCATAGTGCCATATGTCCGGTAGCGCTAGGGTTGCTCATCGCTCTCCATAGGGGTTTGTCGGTTAGAACGACCACCGTGTGAGCTTAGAAGTATGGCTTAAGCTTACAGGCTACGGTAACTAAAGTGAAGGCGAGTTTCTCCATTGGCGGGTATCTTTCCTCTGCGCCTCTGAGTGCCCGACTTGTGTAGAATACGGGTTTCTACACCCTGTCTTCTTCCCTAACCATGGTTGCGCTGACGGCAGTTGGGGATATTGCCAAGTAAAGGAATAACTCTTCCCTAGGCTAAGAGGGGCTTAACAACGGAGGGGACAAGAAGTAGGCCTTCAGGTCTTCGAATGCCTACTAACACTCTGTTGTCCATTCAAAAGATTTCTTCAGCATGTAGAAGAATGGTAGACACTTTTCTGTCACTCTTGATATGAACCTGTTCAACGTGGCTACTTTGTCGTTGAGGCTTTATACTTCTTTTACGTTCTTTGGGGGTGTCATCTTTAGTACTGCCCTAATCTTGTCTGGGTTGGCCTCGATACCCTTCTGAGACACCATGAATTCAAGGAACTTTCCTCCCGTCACTCTAAATGCACACTTATTTGGGTTAAGCTTCATGTTGTAAGAGCAAAGGGTGTCGAAAGTTTCCCTGAGATCTTTCAAGTGATCATCCTCCCTTCAGCTTTTAACCAGCATGTCGTTGACGTAGACTTGAACATTTCTCCCAATCTGCCATGCTAACATCTTGTTCATGAGCCTCTGATATGTTGTGTCTGCTTTTTTTAGGCCGAATGGCATGATCTTGTAACAAAAAAGGCCCTGGCTAGTTATGAATGAAGTCTTCTCCTAATCAGCTTCGTCGATTTGGATTTGATTATATCCTGAAAACACATCCATAAAGCTCAGTAGCTAGTGTTAAGCCATAGAATCCACTAGGAGGTCGACCTGCGAGAGGGGGTAGCTATCTTTAGGGCATGCTTTGTTCGGGTCCATGAAGTCTACACATATCCTCCATTTTTCCTTGCTTTTCTTGACCATCACAACGTTCGCCAACCAGTCAAGGTAGTAAAATTTTCTAATGAAACCTGCCTCTTGTAACTTGTGGACCTCTTCCACCACAACCCAGTCTCTCTCTTAGGCGAACATCCACTTCTTCTAATGGATGGGTGGAAAGGAAGGTGACACATTCAACCTGTGCACCATGACTGACGAGTCGAGTCCTGGCCTGTCTTCGTGGCTCCAAGTGAATACGTCCCAGTTTTCTTTTAGGAAAGTTGTGAGTGCTTGACGGACCGTCAGGCTTGTAAAGGTGCAGATCTTGGCTGTTCATTCTGGTCGAGAATCATCAAGAAGTATCTCTTCAAGTCTTTCAACGGACTCCGTCATTGTCCAATGTTCTTCTATGCTTATGGCTTGGAGATGGTTGTCCATTTCCATCATAGCTACGTAACACTTGTGTGCAGCCACTTGATCTCCTCGTAACTCCCCTACTCCATAGTCAGTAGGGTATTTGATCATTAAATGGTATGTTGAGGTTATAGCCTTCCACGAATTGAGGGTAGGCCATCCTATCATGGCGTTGTAAGCGGACGAGCAGTCGACCACGAGGAACGTTACATTCTTAGTGATCTGTTAGGGATAGTCGCCCACTGTTGTGGCCAAAGTGACGACACCAAGGGGGAATACCCTCGTTCCTCCAAAACCAATGAGTAGAGCGTTTGTCAAAACCAGTCGCTCCCTACCAATCCCTATCTGCTGGAATGAGGGATAGCAGAGGATGTCAGCCGAGCTACCATTGTCAACCAAAACTTGGTGTATGTTATCGTCTCTTGTTCATATGCTAATGACAAGTGCATCGTCATGTGGGTGATGAAGACGTTGTGCATCTTCTTTCGAAAATTCAATGTGGGGGTTGTCAATCTGCGCCATCTTGGGTACTGAACCTATCAGCTGGATGTTTTAAACCATCCTGAGGTAAGTCTTATGGGCATTTTTGTACGACCCAATAGTCGCGGTGCCTCCTACGATCATTCTTATATCTCCTATGGGTGGTCTGGGGAGCTCGTTCTCCCGTCGAGGAGCTTGTTCCTATGGTGGGTCTATTTTCTCCTTGCTGACGAACCTCTGCAGCTTTCCTTGCCTAATAAGAGCTTCTATTTGTTACTTCAAGTCGTAGTTGTCAGTTGTGTCATGGCTGTGATCACGGTGGAAGCGGCAATATTTGTCCCTTAACCTCTTGTTAGGATCTCCCTTTAGCTTGTCGGGAAAGATTAAGGCTCCTTCATCCTTAATTTGCATCAGCACTTGCTCGATCAGGGCAGTTAGTGGGGTGAAGCTTGTGAACTTCCCCGCGGGTGGTTTGGAGCGTTTGTCCTCTCGCCATTCTCTGGTCTTAGCCATCTTCTGCCCCCTGTCCGGCCGTATGTCTTCCTGTCTTTCCCTTTTCTTGGGCTTCTCTTCTCGGGCTAGTAGTGCATCTTCTGCGTTCATGTACTTGGTTGCCCTATAAAGCACCTCTGACATGGTCTTTGAGTCGTTCTTATATAGAGAAAATAGGAATTTACCCTTCCGTAGCCCATTGGTGAACATTGCCACGAGTATCTTGTTATCTGCTTCATCTATCAAGAAGGCCTTTTTGTTAAAGCGAGTTATGTAAGACCTTAGCATCTCGTCTTCCCGTTGCTTAATGTTCATCAGGCATGCGGTAGATTTCTTATACCTATGCCCCCCGATAAAGTGTGAGGCAAATTGGGCGCTTAACTCCTTAAAGGTACTAATGGAGTTAGGTGTCAGTCTACTGAACCAAATCCTTGTAGGTCCCTTCACCGTGGTGGGGAAGGCTCTATACATGATCTCATTTGGCACCTCTTGAAGGTGCATCAAGGTCTTGAAAGACTCTAAGTGATCTAAGGGGTCCTTAGATCTGTCATAACTCTCCACCTACGGCATACGAAACTTTGGTGGAAGGGGGAATAAAATGACGGGCGCTATGAATGTAGAATTAGTTCGCTGGACCAGGTCATCTAGGTCGCTAGACACCCATTCTCTGAGGGCATTCATCATAAAGTCCATTCGTTCCCTCATCATCTACATCTCAGTGACTATGTGAGGTGGGACTGTATTGGTGACAGATGGCTGGCTCGTGTCCTATCGTTCCCGTTTGCTTAGGGCATTGCTACCTTTTGACCCTTCCTGATTCCTTCTCTCTGCATTAGTTCCTTCTTGGTCTTCCTCCTGGATGTTAGCGCCCACATTCCTTTGGCGTAGCTGTTCTTCCAAATCCTGGTTATATTTGGTGAGGCGTTCCACAGCGGCAGCTAGAGTTTGGACTTGTCTCTTGAGTGCGGTCATGCGTGGTTCGTCTTCTTGAGCATTGTTGGTGGTCGTCATCAAGCGAGTGAGTACCATGCAACTCTTTGTCTGGGAAGAGATAGCAGAACTTTACAAGTCGCTAAATTCCCCATAGATGGTGCCAACTGATGATGCCGAAAATCGTCAATAAGCTACACAGTCCTCACGTGTCCTCGATAAGAACTTGTACAACACAAAAGCTGAAGACCTTAAAAGGGGTACCGGTGTGGTACCGGCCAAATTCCCTCCAACGGTCAAGTTAGAGAATTTCTCACAACTCTAGAGTGTCAGAACTAGGGTGAATTATGTGTAACTTGGTTTGTGAAGGTTTTGGGGTATTTATAGTAGCGTAAGGTTGACATCCGTGCCTTGATTAAGAAGTTCTTTCCTTATAGGTGAGAACCTCCTTAATTTGTGTATCTCATGGAGTTTTTTCCTTGTAGGAGTCTTCTTGATTAGGGTTAGGCATGAAGCACAAGATGTTTCCTTATACATGCATGCGTGGAGAACAAGTAAGGCCACATTAGATCCGACGGAGGTTTGTGTATCCCCTTCAGCTTTATCCTCGTCAGTTTCTGGTGTCGTCATCAAGACAGGGTCGTCAGCTTTGATATGGAGCCATAGACGTTACGCTGTTGTCGTTCGTCATAAGTAATGCTGACCGCCTTATCACGTTATCGTCGTCTCATGCCTTGTCATGGGTGAACATTAATATGACAATTCTACCCTTATCATATACTTACATGATTTATAATTTCTCAACATATTATATTACTTCTCTCTCAATATATTAAATATTACTATTTTTTTTCTTTGATAAATTTACTTGTGATTTAATAATAATTCATTTTCATGGGAGTTTACGAAATTAATTAAAAGTGATTTTTTTTTAATTTAATCAAAATGATTTATACTTGAAGGATAATTATACAAGTTTATTTTCATGCTTATTTATGTTTTATTATTTTCTATTAACCTTATCATGAAAATTTATTTGAAAGTTTGTTTCAATTTTTTTATAGATGTTTTTAGTCAATCTTGCTAATATTTACAAATTTAATGCAATAATTTTTATTTTTATTCATTACTAAATTAATTATGACATCATCATGTTTCAACCTTGATCGAACTTCAATTCAACCTTAAAAATCTTGAACCTCTCCCTTGATTGATTCTTTGAAAAATTTGGGTCTGAAAACCCTATTTTCAATTTTTTTTTTTTTTTTTTGCATGAAAACAATAGCCTAAAGCAACACAAATTTAGAATCCAAGTTATTCTCTTTCCTAGCTCTTCAACTCCTCGTGGCTCATAGGTTAAGTTCATGCATCATGAATTTCTTTTTTATTTTCCAAAGCATAGACATCCTATTTTGCACTTGACAACAAAAATTTCAAGATTGAGGCAAAACGGGAATTTCATAAGGTTGGGGTAAAATGGTCATTTCATACACCCAATGGTAAAATTATCATTTTACATCCTTATAAAATTGTCAGTGGTTCAATTGTAGCATTATCATATTCATGTGTGGATTATAAGTTTATATACAAGATAATTTTGGAATTTGTAATTATCAAAATTAATTATATTTTTTCAAGAATAAATAATTAAATTGTTAACTTGGAATACCTAGTCCCAATTGGAATCCTCCCCATCCAAAATCCAAAATAGACCCTATTCTAAAATAAAATAAAATAAAATCATGGATTTATCCTTTTAAAATACCCAAAAACGAAATAAAATCATAAAACCCTTTAAAAAATCGAAGAAACTAAAATTTTTCATTGACACTCTGATTTTCACTTTTTTAATATTTTTCATTTGTTCAATTTTTCCCCGGAGATTTTTTCCTAATATTCTTGTAAGGATATATGCATCATTTTATCTCCTAAAAATGAAATTCCACAAGTTTTTATAACTCCGAAAAATTATTTTTATAAATTAATGTACTTATCCACGGCGAAGGACTCTTTCTTTAGGTTTGAAATTTTTGAAAAGTACTGATTAGAGAGTCCATCTTCCACCTCTGTAAATACCTCTAAAAGCCACAAAATTTAGAGTAAAAAAAAGGGCATAATTTTTCCTCATTAAAAAAACCTCCTTTTTTTCGTGAAATAATCTACTCTCCATCTATTGAAAACTTCCATGTAATTCCGAACCCAAAAACACTTAAAATTATCAACCTTAATGCATTTTATGCACCATAATTAAACACCATGAAATTCATCACTCTTAGTGTTCATTTGGTAAAGATTATTTTTGTCAACTAATTTTACTATTCAACTTATTTTTACTACTATTTATAAGTTTCACTACACTTTTTGGTATTATTCATGAATTCTAGTGTACTATTTCTAACTAACTTTTACTTTTATTTATAGTACCTTCAAAAAAAAAATTTCAATTTCAACAAAATAAGTGGATCCTAAATGGACCCTTAAACCAGTCATTCCATCCTTATAATAACTTGACCCAAAGGCTTTTTAACCATTCTTCGATCCAATTTTCAAGGGCCTAGTCTCATTAGGCAAATCTGGAAAAACAGCCACCCATTGTCCTCAACAACAACAACAACAACAGCCGCCAAGGCACCAACAACACATTTAGTCATTTACTACATTCCTCCTAAGGAGAAGGTTTATAGATCCTCAGATGAAAACGGAGATATGATCATTGCCATGAGTAGCAATTCTGAAGAAGATGCTAGACTCCTCATCAAGAGGTACTGCATACATGTACGTAGTATCTCTAACTCGGTTTTTGTTTTGGTTTTAATTTTGGTATGAATGAAATTTTTTTCCTTTTTATATCATGAGATGGGATTGCATGTTATGATTATATTTTGCATTCAATTGTAAATCTTCACAGGAGGGATGAACATGAAAATTATGATTTTTGAAAGTATGATCATATGAATTGATGAACATCAATATTAAATCTTGTCATATTACAAAAAATTTAGTATCATATTCATGCATGATTGACCAGCATTTCAGTATCCCACAAATTCAATTTGTCTTGAAATTCAGAAGTTACATTTTTTAATCTGGAATCACCGATTATTGCACCCAACATCAAGCATGAACGCATTTACAATGTCCCATATATTGCCCAGTTAATTAGTGCTGAACAAGGCACAGTTAACGTAATATTGTCACTTTCTTGGTACATATACCAATTGTAACTGAGTAAATATGTAATAGAAAGATATCATTATTACAAAATTGGAGGTTTCTAATTGAAAGCGAAAGTTGGGGCCATGATAAGTTTAAGACCAGGTTCAAAAAAATCCAGTGTAGTTAAGCATAGCATTAGTGTCACAAAATTGTTGCCTCTAGTCACGACTTGGGTTGAAGCCGTTGACAGACAGTCCCACCATTAACGCAAATAATCTGGCCAGTGATATAAGATGATGCTAGCATGCACAGGAATGCTACCAAAGATGAGACCTCCTCTAGATCTCCTAAGCGCTTCAGTGGAGTGCGAGAAATTACCTCTTCCAAATATTCTTTATTCTTGAGCACCTGGGAAAAAATATGACATATATAAGTTGCCAAAATAACAAGGATCACATATATAGGTTGTCTGATACTAGACCACATGCAAGTCCTAGGAAATCACATCGCGATGTTGATCATGGACATATATATGTACTTCATCTCAGAAAGTACATTTGATAATGACCATATGTGACCAGTGGACTAATCACCAAACAAACTGGTTGGTTTGATTAGGGATTGAAATTGGGGTTCCTTCAATTCAAAGCAAATTGATTGAGGTAAAAGAAAATTACATTTTCCACAAGAGATGTTTTGATGTACTATGGTGCAACAGCATGGTCCTGACATTGTCTTTCACCCACTCGCGTGCCAATTCTTTGTGAGCTGATTCAATGCTCGTGAAAAATGTAAAGTGAGATAATTATCACAAACTGTGAAGGAGACACAATAATACTTTTTTCCTTAGGAAATTAGTAATAGAGGCTCAGATAATTATAAGAGTTTGTACTTTTTTCAATTTTTTATTTCATTCCCTGAAGATTAGATCGTATGTTTACATACCTTTAGTTGCTCCATAAACAGACATGTTTTTTAGTGACACCACTCCAGCAACAGACAACATAAATACAATGCTTCCTGCTCCAGAGGCTTTCAAAGGGGGGGGTGGTGGTGGGTGTTGGTGCTAGTTGGCAAAAGTGGTAAACAGATTCAAAGTTGATTCCGAATATAGTATTCTTCGGCTGAGTACTCAACTGTTGGTTTCCTTATATTTGTCCCAGCATTATTAATCTACTCGAAAAATTGAATTAAGTACCTTAAGAATAGTAATGGAGTTCCTGAGTACTTCAAATATCATATTATTGAAAAACTAACATCTAAGATTACTCAAATTGGGTTCTCTAATACATTAAGGAAATGCATCTTTTTTTTTTTTTTTTGTTCACCACATTATAATGTTAATTCTTAATTGGACCAACTGGGTCACACGGTAAATCAATCAGTACATCAGCATCTAGGAGATCAGTAATAATTATAATAATCATAAATCAAACAGAAAAATTTTGTAAAAAGAAAAACTGAAAACACTAATGAAGAACGGTGTCTCCAAATTAAGCTACATGGATGGGATGAGGGGCAACTCACGTGGATCTTGAGCTTTCCATTAAATATTGAGGAGACAGTCTCCATTAGCCTCTCTCTTTGAGCTTTAGACGATACATCACAGACTGAACCAGTAACTACAAAGCCTTTACCTTCCCAATCCTTTAAGCACCCACTAAGCTCAACTTCATTATGAGAACAAGTTATCAGAATGAAGGAAACAAGCCTAAGCAAGATCAGGCAAGCTTGACAGAAGAAGGTGAAAGCTACAAGGGTATCTGCAGAACAGGTTTAAAGCTAAACGACACAAGTGAAGACTTAGAGCATGTAAAACGACCTGTAGCTTGTATTAGTGTGTAATTCAGTTGTTAGTTCACACATGTAATAGTTAGTTATAAGATCTGTAGCACATGTTAAAGTTAGTTTGTTTTGCTTCTCCCTCGTGTATACATATCAGTCTTGTACTCTGTTTTCCTAATTAATGAGAATATACAACTTTCAATACAAGTATGGTAGCTCCCTTTTTAGAATTCTCTCTCAATTTTCTCTTCATTTCTAGATTTTCCCCCATCTCTGTTCTAGGGTTTGGTATTTTCTTTGAAGTTTCTTCGAAATTTTTTTCTCCAATTTCCTTTTCGTTCATTTTGCCAAAGCTTTTCCTTGTTATCAATGGCTTCCACAGCCACTTCATCAACTCTTGCAACAGAGAGTGCTCCTCCATCTTCTCAGGATTCTCCAATGGATGATCCCCTGTTTCTGCACCATGGAGAAAGTCCAAGCACTATGCACTCAACCTCTGATAGGGAGTGAGAATTAATCAGCTTGGGCACAAGCAGTGACAAAGGCTCTGCTCACCAAAAACAAGCTAGGATTCATTGATGGCACACTCACTTTGTCATCTTAATAGGTGTCCACACCTTCAGCTATTCAAGCTTGGATTTGGTGTGATAATATGGTAGGAACTCGGTTGACAAACTCAGTTTCTCCTAAGCTTCAAGCTAGTATCATCTATGAGGACACTGCTTTGGAAATTTGGAATGATTTGAGGAATCGTTTGGCTCAACAGAATGATCCCAAGATTTACAATCTTCAAAAGGATATTGCAGATATTCATCAAGGTGAGACTTCCATTACTAACTTCTTCACTCAGTTAAAGGTTCTCTGGGATCAATTGCAAAATAATAGTCCTTTTCCTTCTTACACTTATGGCCAATGCATATGCAATGTGAATAAAAGACTTACTGATTTGCAATCTAGAGAACCTGTTATGAAGTTTTTTATGGGGATTAATGATTCTTTTTCACAAGTAAGAACACAAATCTTGCTTATGGATCCCTTTCCCTCTCTCAACAATGTATTCCTTAATGATTCAAAAAGAAACACAAAGTTCTACGATTCATTGTTCCAATCCAAGGGTAGAATCAACTGCCTTGGTTGCTAAATCATAGAATTTTCATGCCAATTATGGGGTTAACTATGTTGGCAACAATGGGATTAAGGGAAAAGAGAAGCCTATTTGCACTCACTGTGGTAAGTCTGGTCACACTATTGATAAGTGCTACAAATTGCATGGATTTCCCCCTTGTTATAAGTTCAAGGGCAAGACTGCAATGGCACATCAAGTGACTCTTTCACAGCCTCAATCACAATCCCAAGATTTTTCATTTTTGAATGCTTCAGGCTTTATGACACCTGTCTTCACTCTAGAGCAATATCAACAACTTCTTGCTCTTATTAGGACTCCAAGTTCTCCATTAGACAATTCTGTTCAAGGAACCAATCCTCTTACCAATGCCATGGCAAATGTGATATCTTCTAATACTTCTTCTATGGCAGGTATGGCTCATAAACATTCAGTTTTTTCTGCCCAAGTTGTTAATAGAAAAGCATATAATTCTAGTACTTGGGTCATTAACACTAGTGCCACTGGCCATATAGCATGCTCTGCTCAACTTTTGACTTATACCACTGCTATCACTCAGTCTATGGTTCAATTTCCTAATGAAAAAACAGCTTCTATCACACACATTGGCATTGTGATTTTGTCACCTTGCCTTACTCTTTACAATGTCTTATGTGTTCCTTCTTTTACCTTCAATCTTTTCTTTGTCAATTCTTTCACTAAATTTCAACCCAATTGCCTTGCTCTTTTGTCTACTTGCTACTTCATACAGGACCTTACCACTTGGAGAACGATTGGAGTGGGACATGCAGTTGATGGATTGTACCTATTGTAGTGTGGCTCTTCACTTCAGCCTTCTGCTACTGCCCTTTCAGATTTTATTGATCACCACAAATTAAGTACAATTTTTCATCCTTTTACTGCTGCCATGTCTTCAAGCAATCTTTCATCTCTTTGGCATGCCAGGCTAGGTCACCCATCAAATGTTAAACTCCATGCTTTAGGTCATTTTCTTCCTTACTTACAAAAGGCTTGCAATGATCTTTTTAATATCTGTTCTTTGGCCAAACAAAAACATTTGCCTTTTCCATTCAATAATAAAATCAGTTCTTGTGCCTTTGATTTGATTCATTTGGATGTTTGGGGTCCTTATGCTACTTCTACTTTGGATGGTTTTAAGTATTTTCTCACTATGGTTGATGATGCAACCTAAGCCACTTAGGTGTACTTAATGAAATCCAAATCGAAGTTAGGTCTCTCATTTCTTCATTCTACTCTATGGTGTTTACTCAATTTGGTTGCAAAATTAAATCTGTGAGATTTGATAATGCTATGGAATTCAACATGCTAGATTTTTATAGTTCTAATGGCATTGTGCATCAACATGGTTGTGTTTGTACTCCACAACAAAATTCTGTTGTAGAGAGAAAACATCAACACTTTTTGTCCATAGCTAGGGCTCTCCATTTTCAGTCTAATATTCCTCTTAAATTTTGGGGTGATTGCATTTTAACAACTGCATATTTGATTAATAGATTGCCATCAGCCCTACTCAACAATAAAACCCCTTATGAACTTCTTTTTAAACATCCTCCTTCTTATGACCATTTAAGGGTTGTTGGTTATGAGTGTTTTGCTTCTACTGTTGCTCCCTCTAGGACTAAATTTTCTCCAAGAGCAAGGAGGTGTGTTTTCCTTGGTTATCATTTCAATGTGAAGGGTTATAAAGTGTTTGATCTTCAGTCTTATTCCATTTTCATTTCTAGGGATGTTGTATTCCATGAATCTGTCTTCCCTTTTATATCTAATTCTGCCTCTTCTTTTGATTCTTCTTCAATCCATTCCTTTGCCTTGTCTTCCTTTTCTGATTCTTCTGATCCCATTTTTCATCCTTTTTCTTTGCCTACTATCCCCTTATCATCTGATCATGTTGATGATTCTATTCTTGCTGTGCACACTAATCTTGATGATGAGTTTTTACAAGATGTTCTTGTTGAACCACCTAAGCCTTTAGCTGATCCTTTGCCTCATAGAAGGTCTACTAAGGTCCATAAACAACCTTCTTATCTTCAAGCATATCACTGTAATTAGGTATCCTCAATTCCCACTGCTGTTGTTCTTCACACATGTACATCTCACCCTTTATCTTCTTACCTAGCATTATCTTTCTCCTTCCTATAAACACTTTTGTTGTTCCATATCTTCTATTGTTGAACCTTTGTACTTCTACCAAGCTGTTTCTGATCCTAAATGGCAAGAAGCAATGGCTGTTGAGATTGTAACTCTAGAAGACAATCATACTTGGACTTTGATCTGGCATGTTGTATTCCATAGCATTATCAGATCTAACAGATTTAATTTTGCAACCAAATTAAGTAAACACCATAGAGTAGAATGAAGAAATAAGAGACCTAACTTCTTATTTGGATTTCATTAAGTACACCCAAGTGGCTCAAGTTGCATCATCAACCACAGTGAGAAAATACATAAAACCATCTAAAGTAGAAGTAGCATAAGGACCCCAAACATCCAAATGAATCAAATCAAAGGCACAAGAACTAATTTTATTATTGAATGGAAAAGGAAAATGTTTCTGCTTGGCCAAAGGACAGATATTACAAAGATCATTACAAGCCTTTTGTAAGCAAGAGAGAAAATGACCTAAAGCATGGAGTTTAACATCTGATGGGTGACCTAGCCTGGCATGCCAAAGAGATGAAAGATTGATTGAAGACATGGCAGCAGTAAAAGGATGAAAAATTGTACTTAATTTGTGGTGATTGAGAAAATTTGAAAGGGCAGTAGTAGAAGGCTAAAGTGAAGAGGCACACTGCAACAGGTACAGTCCATCAACTACATGTCCCACTTCAATCGTTCTCCAAGTGGTAAGGTCCTATATGAAGTAGTAAGTAGACAAAAGAACAAGGCAATTGGGTTGAATTTTAATGAAATAACTAACAGAGAAAAGATTAAAGGTAAAAGAAGGAACACATAAGACATTGTAAAGAGTAAGGCAAGGTGACAAAATCACAGTGCCAATGTGTGTGACAGAAGCTGTTTTTTCATTAGGAAATTGAACCATAGACTGAGTGATAGCAGTGATAGAAGTCAAAAGTTGAGCAGAACATACTACATGGTCAATGGCACTAGTGTCAATGACCTAATTACTAGAATTATATGCTCTTATATCAACAACTCAGGCAGAAAAAACTGAATGTTTATGAGCCATACCTACCATAGAAGAAGCATTAGAAGAGACCACATTTGCCATGGCATTGGTAAGAGGTTTGGTTCCTTGAACAAAAGTGTCTAATGGAGAACTTGGAGTCCCGATAAGAGCAAAACGTTGTTGATATTGCTCTGGAGTGAAGATAGGTGTCATAGAGCCTGAAGCATTCAGAAATGACAAATCTTGGGACTGTGATTAAGGCTGTGAAAGAGCCACTTAATGTACCATTGCAGTCTTGCCCTTGAACTTATAACCAAGGGGAAATCCATGCAACTTGTAGCACTTATCAATAGTGTGACCAGACTTACCATACTGAGTGCAAACAGGCTTTTCTTTTCCCTTAATCCCATTATTGCCAACATAGTTAACCCCAGAATTAGCATGAAAATTATGTGATTTAGAAACCGAGGCAGTTGATTCTACCCTTGGATTGGAACAATGAACGGCAGACCTTTGTGTTTCTTCTTGAATCATCAGTGAATACACTTTGTTGAGAGAGGGAAAGGGATCCATAAGCAAGATTTGTGTTCTTACTTGTGAAAAAGAATCATTAACCCCCATCAAAAACTTCATAACAGGTTCTCTCGATTGCATATCAGTAAGTCTTTTATTCACATTGCATGTGCATTTGCCATAAGTGTAAGAAGGAAAAGGACTGTTATTTTGCAATTGATCCTAGAGAACCTTTAACTAAGTGAAGAAGTCAGTAATGGAAGTCTCACCTTGATGAAGATTTGCAATTTCCTTTTGAAGATTGTAAATTTTAGGACCATTCTATTGAGCCAAACGATTCCTCAAATCATTCCAAATTCCCAAAGCAGTGTCCTCATAGATGATACTAGCTTGAAGCTTAGGAGAAACTGAGTTTGTCAACCAAGTTCCTACCATATTATCACACCGAATCCAAGCTTGAACAACTGAAGGTGTGGACACCAATTGAGATGACAAAGTGAGTGTGCCATCAATGAATCCCAACTTGTTTTTGGTGAGCAGAGCCTTCGTCACTACTCGTGCCCAAGTTGAGTAATTCTTACTCCCTATTAGAGGTTGAGTCACAAGCACAGTGCTTGGACTTTCTCCATGGTGCAGAAACAAGGGATCATCCATTGAAGAATCCTAAGAAGATGGAAGAGCACTCTCTGTTGCAAGAGTTGATGAAGTGGCAGTGGAAGCCATTGATAACAAGGAAAAGCTTTGGCAAAATGAACGAAAAGAAAATTGGAGAAGAAAATTTGGAAGAAACTTTGAAGAAAATACCAAACCCTAGAACAGAGATTGGGGAAAATCTAGAAACAAAGATAAAATTGAGAGAGAATTCTAGAAAAGGAGCTCTGATACCATATCACAACTTGTATTGAAAGTTGTAGATTCTTATTAATTAGGAAAACAGAGTACAGGACTGGTATATATACACGAAGAAGAAGCAAAACAAACTAACTTTAACACGTGCTACAGATCCTATAACTAACTATTACACATGTGAACTAACAACTAAATTACACACTAATACAAGCTACAGGGCGTTTTACATGCTCTAAGTCTTCACTTGTGTCATTTAGCTTTAAACTTGTTCTGTAGATACCCTTGTAGCTTTCACCTTCTTCTGTCAAGATTGCCTTATCTTGCTTAGTCTTGTTTCCTTCAGGGTTTCAGAGCCAGGGGGGATGGTTTGTAATTTGAATAAATCACTTTATGGGCTAAAACAGGCTTTTAGGCAATGGTTTGCCAAATTTTCTTCTACTTTGGTTCAGTTGGGCTTCAAACAGTCTAAGGCAGATTACTCTTTGTTAGGTTGTAAATGATGCTAGCTTGTTAGGTTGTAAGGCAGCCAAGAGACCAATGGAGCAGAATGTAAGATTAAGCAAGTATGAAGGGGATGAGCTTAAGGATCCTAGTGCTTATAAAAGGCTTGTTGGAAGGTTGTTGTACTTAATAATCTCTAGGCCTGACATTACATTTGCAGTCCGTGGGTTGAGCCAGTACATGTCCAAGCCAAGGAAGCCACATCTGGATGCAGTGCATAAGGTGTTACAGTATTTGAAGAATGAACCAGGCAAGGGTATTTTGTTTTTAACTAGCACAGATTTGCATGTAAAAGGCTTCACAGACTCTGACTGGGCTACTTTTCTTGACACCAAGAGCTCTGTCATAGGCTATAGTGTTTTCATTGGTGATTCTTTGGTCTCATGGAAGTCAAAGAAACAATCAACAATCTCTAGATCATCTGCAAAAGCAAATTATAAAGCAATGGCAGTGGCTACTTGTGAGATATTCTGGACATTGTACTTCCTTAAGGACATTGGTGTTGAACACAAAAGGGAAGCTTTGTTGTTTTATGATAGTAAGGCAGCCTTGCACATTGGATCAAATCTAGTGTTTCATGAAAGGACCAAGCATATTGAGATAGATTGTCATGTGGTTAGAGACAAAGTGTTAGAGAAGATTATCAAATTAAATCATTTTAGAACTCATTGCCAGCTTGTAGATTTGTTGACTAAGGCATTGAATTTTAATCAATTTTCAACTATGGTTTGCAAAATGGGAATGATTAATATACACTCAGCAGCTACCCTTGAGTGGGAGTATCAGAATGAAGGAAACAAGCCTAAGCAAGGCCAGGCAAGCTTGACAGAAGAAGGTGAAAGCTACGAGGGTATCTGCAGAATAGGTTTAAAGCTAAGCGACACAAGTGAAGACTTTGAGCATGTAAAACGACCAGTAGCTTGTATTAGTGTGTAATTCAGTTGTTAGTTCACATGTAATAGTTAGTTATAGGATCTGTAGCACGTGTTAAAGTTAGTTTTTTTTTTTTTTTTGCTTCTTCTTCGTGTATATATATCAGTCCTGTACTTTGTTTGGCCATCTCCTTTACAACAGGCATAACTGATAACCAACAAATTAATAAACAGAAAAATGAGATAGAAAATAACCCGATTCCTCTAGTATTCCACCAGTTACAAGAGCGCTCATCTATATATTACTAAAAGCTGAAGCGTAGCATTTAATGTTGCTATGCTCACATTGAGCCACGTCAGCAGCCACATCATTCCCATCCTCTTTTTTGAATTTTTAATTTAATTTTAAAATAGATTTTACCAATTTTAAAATACTAATAAAAATAAAATTATAACCAGCCTTATCTCTACTCTAAAGTCCACTTCTTATACATTTAATTCCAATATAAAGCCCCAGCCCACACAAAAAGCCTTTTCAACTAAATCCATTTGTCAAACCTGATTTTTTCACGGTTACAACTTCCTGTCTCCCAGTCCCACGTTTTGTTTAATTGTTTCAGGTTTAGTCCCTTCCCCTTCCCCACTTTTTGATTCTCACGGTTTCAGCTTCAATTCTACTATTTCACTCATGGTTTCATCTTCCTATTCTACAGTTTCAGCTTTTGTTTTGGCTTCTAACAGCAGCCTCTTTGACTTCCTTCCTTCCTTCCTCTCCTCACATCTATATAAATACTAAAGTAAGCAGGGTGGTTCAGTTGAGGTATCCTACATTCCAATTTCTTTTGTGTTCTATTCTTTTGCTTGATGGTTTTTTTTTTCCTTTCTACGTTTGTTTCTGCCTAGGGTGTTGAATTTGTTACTGCTGGGTTATTTAATTGGAGCATTGCTTCTTTTCGTTATGTTCATTATGATTTTACAAAATGTTTTGGGTGGTTTTAAACACCATGTTCCATTTTAGTTTTCTTAATTCAAGATATTGAGTCACATTTTAATCTTTGAAAGAAAATTTGGATTTTCACTCTAATTAACTCTCTTTTTTCAGATATGCCAAAGGAACTTCCAAATTGGGCAAAACGAAGAGGTGCAATTAGAAATAGTCTTTTGTTCTTTGCAATGGGCAGTGTTGGGAAAGGTAATACAAAATTTAGAGTCTTTTTTTCAAACACTATTTTCATTTGATTGTTGATATATAATATGCATTTGCAGTAAACCAAACCCAGTTGAACGCATAGTGTGGCTTCTTCTTAATTTTTCTTCTTTCTTATTAATCTTATTTTTCCACTAGCTGGTTGGTTTCTCACCGTCCCAAAAAACCAACAATATGATTTTGAATTCTAGGTTCTATATTTTATTTTGCGAATTGGAAGGTTTAACATCAATTATGACAGATATCATGTGCTTTCTTATGATATAAAAGCCATGGAAGAGTTGGGTTTTTGGCTTTACACTGTTCATGAAATAATGTAATTACTTTTGTTGTTTCGTATATTTGATAGTCTTCAATTTGTTTGTTCTTTCTATTTGTTATGTTATTGTTGTTGTTTGTTGTGTTATAGGAATTGTTCAATGTGTAAATAAGTTGTATATTTCTGTTTTAAACTATTAATTTCTTTTAGTTATAATAACAATCGTTAATATCTTAGACATTCTTCAGAAGGAAAAGAAATCCTATATCTTAGACATTGATACATGAGGTGTGGATTGCTAACTTGGGTTTGATTGTTTGAACTATTTGATGTGCTCATCCCACACTTAGGATTGATCATTATCGGTTTTATGGTACATTCTAATGTTGAAATTTTGTGCACACCATATGTTTGACAAAATGTCTAACTTACTCTTGCATTAGTTTATATCCACTTCATGGTTTGTGCCTGTTGGTTTTAGTTGGCAATTTAGTCATGTACACTAGACATTGATAGATGAGGTGTGGATTGCTGACTTGGCTTTGATTGTTTAAACTATTTGATGTGCTCATCCCACACTTAGGATTGATCATTATCGGTTTTATGGTACATTCTAATGTTGAAATTTTGTGCACACCATCTGTTTGACAAAATGTCTTACTTACTCTTGCATTGGTTTATATCCACTTTATAATTTGTGCCTGTTGGTTTTAGTTGGCAATTTAGTCCTATGTACACTAGAACTTTCCATCATCAAAACCCAAGTTGCAACATTAGAAAATTTAATAATCTTCTTAAATAGGAATGAATTCTGGACTATACCTTCTTTATTAATCTATGTATATAACTAAACAGCTACAACTTTAAATTTGATTCAGATCATCTAAATAGGCATGTTTTATAAATTAATTGCGGTAAAGTGAAACAAAAAATTGCATCTCAATCAAATGTAGCCATTCTTAGACCTCATACTCCTATTAATGGCCCATGTCTTTCCTAAAAATATCTAAGTCAAGTTAATTACATTTTAAATGTATGCAATTCATATCACTTCCTTGTAGTAGTTTCTTATTTGATGTGTTGTTTAAGAAAAGAGGGCAATGATTAGTGAAGGAAAAGACAATTCAATTTTTGTTAGTGGAGATAGAGGTGCTGATAAAATTGAGACAATAAAGATGCTCATGAGATATCTTGCACACTTAGGTGGGCATCTGGAGTAGAAGGACGCATAGTTGGATTTCAAATTTTCCTAAATGAGTATATGCTTGGCATATTATCAAAAGAATTAAGTTAGAATCAAGGTTTATGTCCACATTGACCTTTAATATCACAGTCCAACTCAGTTCTTGAGGCCTTTGGCAATGCCAAAACAATTCAAAACAACAACTCAAGTTTTTTATTAGTTTTCCATGGTTTACTTTTCAATGAAGACTATCTTTACACTTTTATTTCTTTCATTTCAATTATACATACTACATATATATTTCTTAATTATGCATATGTTTTAGGTATATCTGTTTGAACTTCTCATTATAATGTCTCTTTCATGTCATAGTGACTTTTTTTTTTTTTTTTTTTGTGAAAAGGTCATGGTGACATTATTATGTAGATATAGTTGGGAAGAAATTAGAACGAATCTACTAGAAAGTTCGTCTGTTTGCTAGATTACCAATTCTGAAAGAAAATACCATTGCTTTTACCTCTTATGTGCCACACCACCTAAGGTATTTTACAATATTCTACTCATTAATTTGTCTCTTTATATATGTCATTTTAAATATAAGTTCTATTTCAAGTTTTTTTTTTTTAAATTTGCTCGCATTTTCTTTTTATTGGGAGGATTTGATATGATCTGCAATGGGAGAGACAAGATTGAAACTCCCGAGCAGTTAAGATTCTTTTTTTTTTTTTTTTGCCTGGCTTATTTATTGATCTTCTACCAAGTTTTTATGCGCTAAGACTAACTGATTGCAAATGGATATGATTTTCAGTTTAAGCAAGCAAAAGAAATAGCATTGAAGCTTGATTTGGACAGGCGTTAATCTGTTGTTACTTATGTAGTGAGCCACATCAAGTGCAAGTTTTACTCATTATAATGTCTATCAATATTGCATGCTTTGTTTGAGGACTCAGGTTGTGTTGTAAAGCTGTTTGTACCATAAAATTGTTCATTTCCCTGCCTTTGTATTGATTAATAACAGCAACTAGATAAATGTATGGCCTAGCAAAATGCCAAATGTTGAAGTTATCATTTCTTTAAACTTTAAAGTTCACCTCTTAAGGCAACATGGAGCGGTTGTAAGTTATTAATGAAAAGAGAATATGGACACACTAATATAGGTGAGTGAGTAATGGGGATACTTTGTCATGGAAAATGGGAATTAAATTACGAGAACCATGATTGGGGCTAGGGGGTTTGGTGTCATGGTGAAGAGTAAGTTTTTATTTAATTTTGGTTATCTTATATTCAATATCAAGGAATAAGATATTTTCGTGGTAGCTGAACGAGCACCCTTTTCAATATTAATTTTTTAGTAACCAATACCAATCAAGCTTTATACTCAATAACAAAAATTCAATTCCTTAATTAAAAGATTAGTGTTATTCTATAAAAATTCAATTCATAATATATTTGAATTGTCATTGTAGATATGAGACTTCTTTTTTGTTCGTTTGATTGTGTTTGGATTTAATTTAAGTTTATGGATTGTGTTTTTGTTAATTGTAATTTAAGTTTCATTGATATTTTTGATTTAGTAAATTAATGTTTCATATCAAAGTAGGAATTTTTTAGACTAGAATTCAATGTACAATCAAAGAAGAAGAAACAAAAGAATTGTTTAAATTTTCATTACATAATAACTTCCCCGTGCATCGCACGGGTTAGCGACTAGTTCCCTTTAAAGACCATCTACTTTCTGCCAATATGCTTTTCCACTTCAAACAAACAAAAGAGTCGACTGTGTTGGAATGAATGGTGTGGTTAGTTAACCAATGAAGAATAATATAACAAAACTTAAGTCTAAATCCATTAACGTAAGCTTTTGAATTTAGTGGCATTTCTATATGCTATCTCACGACATCAAGGTATTTTCATTCTTTAGAGCAAAACAAAGGGCAAGAAGACAATACCCAACTCACACGAAACATGAAAAGTTTCATTAAATTTTTTTTTCTTCTATTCTTTCCGCGAAAATGGCAAATGCCCATTTCACGCAAAAAAAAGGGGCAAATGCCCCCTTTCCCAAACTAATTAGGGAAATGACCCTGTTTTTTAAACTCGATTTTCTAAAAACCAAGTTTTAACTTAAAACTCTATTTTTGGACAATCAAGTTATAACAAATTTAAAAAAAAAAAAAAAAAAAAAAAATTGCTGGAACTCGAGCTCCATGAACTCGAGTTCCATGCAATTTTTTAAAGCCTTATAGTGGCGTTTTCAAGCCCTATAGTGGTGTTTTAAAACATGCAAGTTTTTTCTTAAGTCTGATCGCTCCATTAGGGAGCCCTATAGTAGCGTTTTAAAGCCTTATAGTGGCATTTTAAAACATGCAAGTTTTTCTAAAGTCTGATCAATCCATAGGGAGCCCTATAGCGGCATTTTAAACACCTATAGTGGCATTTTTTTATGGAACTCAAGCTCCATGAACTCGAGTTCCATGCAATTTTTTTTGCTTTTTTTTTTTTTTTTTTAAGTTTTACTTATAGCTGCATTTCATAGAGGCCTATAGTGGATTTTTTTATGAACTCGAGTTTCATGCAAATTTTTTTTTTTTTTTTTTTAAGTTTGATTGCCCTGTAACTCGATTGTCCACAAATCGAGTTTTACATTGAAACTCAATCTTTAGAAAATCGAGTTACAAAAGAAAGTTATTTTCCTAATTAGTTTGGAAAATTGAGCATTTGCCCTTTTTTTTTACGCAAAATGGGCATTTGCCGATTTTCGCCCTATTCTTTCAACTCTCTTAACATAAATGTCTAATTTTCATTTGGATGTACTACAAAAACATTTGAACAAGAATACAAAGCAAATTCCCTATGTAGGAAAGCGCATTTTACAAGAGCAGCATATGATTCCTTGTTTTGGTTTAACAGCACTTATTTAATTGCAATGACATGACCTTTAATTTGGCTCTTCATCTTCTTGTTCTTTACAATGGAATATATTGTTACCAAGGAATATAGAAGGAAATCAAATGTTTTGTAGTTGGAGATGTTAAGCCACAAATGCATTGACCCCTTGTGATTAATTAAATTGATTAATTAGCCGAGTTATTAATTAATAAAGTTAACATGCAAATTCACGTGGCAGCACAAACAAATCACCAAAAACTAAAGTATGCAGCGGAAAATAAAGAACACGGTGATTTGTTTACGAATGGGGAAAACCTGACGGCAAAAATCCCATTGGGTGATTTAAGGTCATCACTCCTGAAACTCCACTATTATCACAACAAGCGATTACAAGCAAGGAATCGTAGTACCTTATCAACCTACAGTTGAACCCTTACCTCAATACCCAATTCGACTTGTTTTGTAGTGACAGTTTCTCCTTTTGATGCACGGCTCCCAAGTACGTGACTAACCAATTGCGCGGATCCAGTACGTGACTTCAATTCACCAACTAGAGAGAGAGAGTTGTTGGCTGCAAAGTTCTTCAAATCATCCACACGATGAAGATCAAGAAGATGCTTGGTTACAAAACCTTACAGTGCACATTACACAGCAACTTCTTCACAAGATATAAACTAAGGCATGAACTTTGTCTTCGATCACAAATTGCATCAACAAGAATTACTCAATGCTTGTGCAACTTGCATCACTTTTACGGCCCTTAAAACAATCCTTTTATATGTCTAGGGTTAGGAGAAAAGAAGTCCCAAAAACACATTCACAGATTGAAATTAAAACAGAACTGAAAATCTGTTTTCTTTAAATCTCGACAGATAAAGGTGTCGAGGATCTGTCAAGAAGCTGTCAAGCCTTGGGGCTGAAACAGCTTCTAAAGCTCGATAGATGCATGTGTCGAGACCAGGTGTCGAGCTTTAGTAACTTGCACTGTCCAGCTTGTTTCTTGGACAGACTTGATGACTTCAACACTTGAACTTGAAACACTGTTTCTTGAAGCGTTAAATACATCCTAAATCTACCCAATTACAAGTAAAGTGCGTTTTGTCAAAGGATAAGCCAATTACATAAAATAGTGACATATGTCAACAACTTGAACTACATATATCCTAACAATCTCCCCCTTTGGCAATCTGTGACAAAACCACAACAAACAAATGAACATATGAGAGTTTATGGCAAGTAGATTTTGACAACCTGTATTTCTGAAACACTTTTAAACAAAACACATCAAGGCATCTTTGTGTGAAGCAGAAATAATAGTTGCATACAAGTAAAAGAAACATGCGTATAAAGACTAAAAAGAAACAACACATGGAGAGATAGATGAAAGAAACATACATCAATATATATCAAGAAGTAAGCACAATTTATGTCAATAAATGGTCAATGTATCTCTAAAAAGATAGAAAAGAAAAGAAATACATATAATCCTCACTACATCCCTTATATCAACACTCCCCTATCAAAAATGTCCTATACTCGCTCTCCCCCTAAGTATGACTACTCTCATACACAAAACTACTTCCCCTTTTTGTCATGAGTGACAAAGGGTAGAGTGTCAAGTAGACATCTCATCAGAAGAGCATGCATCTCCATCATCATCATCAGAAGCGTCATCGTCATCACCGTCATCATTATCCTCAGTCTCAGAAGCAACATGAGGTGGCAGAGGAGAAGCCTTTGGAGCAAAGCCGTCCAAGGTCGCCTATCGCCTGGCGATGCGACCAACACGAATGTTCACCTGATACAACTCCGTGGAGAGTGTATCAAGGCGAGCATCTATGCGCTGAAGCTGCGCCATGATGTCTCCAAGAGTGACATCACTCGAAGAAGAAGAAGGAGCAGATGTCGCTCTAGCAGATCTGGATGTAGTCGGACTGGAGGAAGGAGCAGCAGCATCCAACTATCTCGATCTGAACTGAGCCTCACTACGTTTTACAGTAGCGGCATCTATGGCAAACATGACATGAAACGAATCGGACGAAGGAAAGGGGATGGAAAAACAGCGAAGTATCCTCGTGATAGCAGAAAGGAAAATAAGCTTATCACGGGTGGCCATATCTCTATAGACATCTATGATAGAGAAGATAAAGTGTGAAGGAAAGTCTATAGTGAGATGCTCTAGGAGAGACAACAAAAATCAAGCACGAGACTCTGTGATAGAGTTGTAGTGAGAAAGTGGGTGCAAAACAAAAGTCATCATCATGTTAAGGAAACGATGACCTTTAGCAAAAGGCCTACATGGTGTGTACTAATGATCTCCCCAAGCGGAAGGGCGCTCACAGAACGCCGAGATCATCTCGTCTTTAGACACAATCCATAGACGCTCACATCCGAGGTAATCAGGGTGATCCACCCTCGGGACATAAAGAACCTCGGAGACTAACTCCGTAGTAACAGCAAAGCGCATACCTCAAACGCTAGAATAGAAGAAAGGTACTAAAGAATCAATCCCGTGGATGTTGGAGTAAAACTCCTGTATTAACACGCGAAGACAAGTGACCTAGATGTCACACAATGACTCCCAAGCTCGACTGTGAATGACATCGGGTAGGTCAGTGTCGGCAAAGTCTGCCAGGACAACGTGGCGTTCCGAATGAACACCTCATTTAGAGAAGTTCTCCGAGAAGTTCTCCGAGAAGTCCTTTTGGGCTTTCTCATCACGGAACCAAATAGACAAAGGAGTAGAATCCGAAGAAGAGGAAAATCCCTTAGAATGCAAAGGGTTCTGGGATGGAATGGATTTACGTTTAGGTGTCATAGACACTACTAACGCAAACATAGAGAGAGGGAGAAAGAGAGAGACACACAGAAAAGTTCCAAACAGTTCAATATAGGAAGAGAAATATTGAAAAGAAATAACGTATGCATGGGAAATGCATGAACATGTGACATGCAATATAAAAACATCATGGGCTCAGCCTAATCCAAACCTAACAGCACACAACAAATTTGCACACATCTAAATGCATGAAAATACATTTAGAATGCTAATGTGATGCAATGCATGTAGTTTTAAAGATCAAATCTATAAAACCAACCCAAAAATTTCATGAAACTCTCAACAATATTGAAAAACCCCAAAAATTTTCAAAAACTTCAAAACCTAGGTTTTTAAAACATGAAATGCATGAAGAAGAAAGGATAGAAGCTTGCCAAGTGAGGAAGATCTAGAAAAACACTTGAAGAATCCTTAGGAAGGGGTTTGGAGAGAGTGAGAAAGGTTTTGGGAGAGAAAACACAAAGTATCGAGAGAGAGAGATCGAGCGAAATGAGAGAAAAACGCGACAAAATCCTTATATAGCCATTCAGTAATTCTCAACAGATGCAGGTATCGAGAGATGTCGAGACAGCTATCGAGGTAGGTATCGAGGAAATGCACTTTGACAGATACAGCTATCGAGAACATGTGTCGAGAAAGAAGAATCAACCACTTAAGAATCTCGATCGATCCAGAAGCTGTCGAGAATCTATCGAACAAACAAAAAGTTTCTCAATCGATCCACCAGGTGTCAAGAATGTGTCGAGACTGCGTTTAGAAAAGACTAAGAAGCTCGACAGACAGCTAGGTGTCGAGAAGCTATCGACGAGGTGTCGAGTTGCCTTAAAAACAGTTTTTCAAGAGAGGAAAAATACAGACATGAATGCAATCACGCATGCAACTCAACCAAAGATCCAAGCAACACATTAGGCTCTCAAAAACATCTCTCATCAATAATTTAATGCACATGTATCCCAAAACACGCACACACACACTAAATAAGTCTAACTAATTTTATATTTCAAAAATGAGTTAAGACAGTTTAGTAAGCATACATTAACACATGCAAACCTTGTGATGGCCAAATCACATTGCGTGTTGTGTGTGTAAACATTGCAAGGTTGCATAATTGTCTCAAAGTTATGATGATTTGAGATATGAGAAAATCACTTTAACTCACACATAATCATAACTGTTTAATGGGGACTATCACCTTCGAGGTACATCCTATAACTCTCACATCTCCTAGAAAACACGCTTGCAACCATATTTTAAAGTATTTTTAATCTTTTTGCTTTTATTTCTTTGCATATTTTCTTTTATTAAGCATATCATGCATGGGTATACAAGAGAGAGAAAAGAAATACCCAATTATGTTAAGCTTTTGACATTACACTTTTACTATGCTGAATCATACGGATGTCATTGACATTACACTTTTATTATGCCGAAGCATACATGTGTCATATCATGATTGGCGAGTAATAGTGGTGAGATGGTCATTTATACCTTTCTCTTAGGATTTTCTAGTCCTACCCGCCAAAAAGAGTGATACGAGTGTTGAGTAGAAGAGATCACTTAACCTTACTCATCACAAACAAAGAGCTACAAAACTCACTTGCTTAATTGTGCAAAAAAATGCTCATCTAAGCTACAAGTGATACAAAGTTTAGAAAACTCTGTTTCAATGGCTATTTTAAGGTTCACAAGAATCAATGCACACAAACACACTGTTTTTGTATTTTTCAATTTTTTTTTATTTTTATCAGAAGAGCAAAAATAAAACACAAAACTGAAAACACACAAACAAAAACAAGTTAAAAAAAGCAAAACAATGCATAAAACTAGACTGACTCAAGACAGTAAAGCAACACACAAGTAATGCAAAACAGTAAAACGGGGAGAGAGAAGAAGAAGTGAACAGAATCACTTGGAACCCTTTTCTTTCCACACCTTGGAAGAACCTTTCCTTTTTGCCAACCCTTGAACCGGTGATGAGAGGGAAGAGTTTAAACCGTTCAAGTTCGAAAGGAATATAAGGGCTTTGAGAATGTCTCCAAGAGGAGCAAGAGAGGTCTGAAGCTAATTCTGGTTCCCAGATGTTATCATGCCATTGCTTTGTTGAGTGGCTGGCCACTTGTAGCAATTTAGTCGAGTATGACCGGCAACACCACAATGATAACAGAGATGCGGCTTCTTCTATTTTGGCTTTTGAGAGATAGCCTTCTTAGTCCTAGGGTTACTAGTTTTCCTTTTCTCAACTTTAAGGGGTGCTTCTAGGATAGATTTGCCCTTGTCTACATTCTCATTTGCTAATTCAGTTTTAACATTTTTATCCTCAATTTTAATGTTATTAGCAGAAGGAACGAAAACAGTAGTACTAGCAGAATGAGTATTTGAGAGAGAGAATTCAAACCCTAATCCAGTACGATCCAAAGAAAATTTCTGAACACTTAGCATCTCGTCCAGCTTTGCACTTGATGTCCTTTCCAATTGTGCTCTAACTTGAAACACCTCCGCTTCAAGCTTCTTGGTCTTCTCAGCCAAGAAATTGTTCTCAAACCTTAGTGCCCCAATGATCTGATTTGCTTCATCAACCTTGGTGGAAAGCTCCTCACAGTCAAGTTCCACATCACTGAGCTTCTTGGTGGCCAGCCTATAGAGTTTCTCATGCTTCTCAGAAAGCTAGTACAGTTTCTCATAGGCGATATGGATATCATCTTGATCATCCATAGTTTCAAACTTGGCATCCACTAATTCCTTTTCTTCATTCACTTCTTCAGTAATCCCATCAGTAGGATTAACAATGGTAGTGAAGGCATTCAAGATTCCGTCATCTTCATTTTCGAAATCATCCTCGGGCTCCGTGTCGCTTAAAGTAGTAGCAAGTGCCTTGCTCTTCCCAATGCTCTTAAGGTATGTTGGACACTCTTGTTTCATGTGTCCGAAGCCTTGACACCCAAAGCATTTCAGTCCAGCGGGAACAGTATACTGACCGCCATCCTTGACATCCTTGACATCCTTCTTCCCTTTATCTGAGTTCTTAAACTGAGAAGAACTGGATTGGCTACGGTCCTTGTTGAAGTCTTTTCCATTAGCATTCTTCATGAATTTCTTGAATTGCTTGGTAATATAGGACTTCATTTTAGAATCTTCATCATCTGAAGAATCATCCGTATTACTGCTCTTGGCTTTAAGTGTCATGCTCTTGCCCTTATTTGACTTGCCCATCCTAGTTAGCCCTAACTCGTAGGTTTGCAAGTTTCCAACCAGCTCAGTCAAAGGAATTCTGTCAATATCCTTTGATTCCTCTATCGCCGTGATCTTAACATGGAATCTCTCAGGCAAAGATCTGAGCACTTTCCTTACTATCTTGGGTTCAGGAATGGTTTCCCCAAGATTGAAAGCTGAGTTCACTATGTCTTTGAGCTTTGCATAGAACTCATCAAATGACTCATCCTCCTCCATCTTAATTTCTTCAAAACTTGTAGTGAGCCTCTGTAGCTTTGAATCCTTGACAGCCTTGGTTCCTTCGTAGGTTGCCTGAAGAATGGTCCATGTTTCCTTAGCAGTTTCTGTGGAGGAAATTTTCTTGAACTCTTCATTGGTGACCGCACTGAATAGGGCATTCAATGCTCTGCTGTTGAAATTTGCCGCCTTGATCTTGGCATCATCCCAATCGGTCGTCGCTTCTGTAGCCTTGGTCTAGCCTATCTCCATAGCTTGCCACACCTTCTTATCTAATAACTGCAAAAAAGTTCTCATGCGTACTTTCCAGTATGCATAGTTAGTATCATCAAACAATGAAGGTATAATAAGAGATTGACCTCTATCTATGACAACAGGGGTCAATGGATCACACACAAGGATTAAACCCAAATCAGAGTGTGCCTGCTCTGATACCACTTGATAGGCCACAAATACGTTGACCCCTTGTGATTAATTAAATTGATTAATTAGCCGAGTTATTAATTAATCAAGTTAACATGAAAATTCACGTGACAGCTCAAACAAATCACCAAAAACTAAAGTATGCAGTGGAAAATAAAGAACACAGTGATTTGTTTACGAATGGGGAAAACTTGACGGCAAAAACCCCACCGGGTGATTTAAGGTCACCACTCCCGAAACTTCACTATTATCACAACAAGCAATTACAAGCAAGGAATCCGAGTACCTTACCAACCTACAGTTGAACCCTTACCCCTATACCCAATTGGACCTGTTCTGTAGTGACAGTTTCTCCTTTTGATGCACGGCTCCCAAGTACGTGACTAACCAATTGCGTGGATCCTAGTACGCGACTTCAATTCACCAACTAGAGAGAGAGTTGTTGGCTGCAAAGTTCTTCAAATCATCCACACGATGAAGATCAAGAAAATGCTTGGTTACAAAACCCTACGGTGCACATTACACAGCAACTTCTTCACAAGATATAAACTAGGGCATGAACTTTGTCTTTAATCACAAATTGCATCAACAAGAATTACTCAATGCTTGTGCAACTTGCATCACTTTGATGGGCCTTAAAACAATCCTTTTATATGTCTAGGGTTAGGAGAAAAGAAGTCCCAAAGACACATTCACAGATTGGAATTAAAACAGAACTGAAAATCTGTTTTCTTTAAATCTCGACAGATAGAGGTGTCGAGGATCTGTCGAGAAGCTGTCGAGTCTCGGGGCTGAAACAGCTTCTAAAGCTCGATAAATGCATGTGTCGAGACCAGGTGTCGAGTTTTAGTAACTTGCACTTTCCAGCTTGTTTCTTGGACAAACTTGATGACTTCAACACTTGAACTTGAAACACTGTTTCTTGAAGCGTTAAACACATCCTAAATCTACCCAACTACAAGTAAAGTGCGTTTTGTCAAAGAATAAGCCAATTACATAAAATAGTGACATATGTCAACAACTTGAACTACATATGTCCTAACAGGAGAAAATGGGCATTTGCCCATTTCGCCAAAACTTTTTAGCAAAATGCCTCATATTTGAAACTAATTATAGCAAACTGAAAAATTAAAATAAAAAAAAATTTTGAACTCGAGTTCTTTGAAAAAATTCAAGTGGAACTCTAATTCCATGAACTCGAGTGCTTTACATGGTACTCGAGTTCCAAAAAAAAAATTCCTAAGTCCACGTTCGCTATAACTCGATGTTCCAAAAATCGAGTTTTACATTTGGAACTCGATTTTTAGAAAATCGATTTTCAAAACAGGAGTATATCCCTAATTAGTTTCAGACATGGGGCATTTTGTTGGAAAATTTGTGAGAAATGAGTAAACGCCCATTTTGGCCTCTATAGTTCATTCATACTATCTAGTTTTCTATAAAGAGAAACCCTTGAATCACCTTTTTATCACTTGTAACAATTAAATTAATAAAAATAATAATAAAATAGTAGAATATGTTTATTTTACTAAAATAATTATGTGCTTAGGCCATAGTTATGTGCATGCGCTTTCTTTTTTCTTTTTTTTAATCTTTTGCAATTAATTCAAACATGTCCCACGATTGGTCTATGTAACTGTAGGGAATTCATGTTGGTGAAACCTATCATTATCATTTATTTTATTTATTTATTTTGAGGTTTAAGTTTCTTAACTAACATATTATCATTAGCATTACCAGGAAAGTGGCTGACGATGAGAATTCCTTAGAATCATCCACCGTGATTTGGCACAATCAGAATAAACGCAAAAGTATCTTTTTTATCTTTAATGATTGTCTCTTTCATCTTGCTCATTGTTAAATATATCAAAAGTTTAATTCTAATCAAAGGGATTGATCTAATGATTTTTTGGGTCTCATGTCGCTCATAAAATTTGAGGTTTAAGTTTCTTAACTAACACCTTATGGTTGCCTTAAGGGATATTTCCTTGAAATTACCCGTTACATGAGCAAAACCGACTTAATATAATTTAAGACCTAAGATAATAAATTTAAGTGAAGCCTTTTATATTTAAATATCAATCAAATAATTTCTTTAATACTTATCAAAACCATGTTAATTTGATGATGAATTGATAAAATTCTTTAATACTAATCAAATCCATGTTAATTTGATGAATACATAAATTGTTAAATTAACTAACCAGATCAAGGTTAATTTCATATAGAGAATCAAATATCATAATTAAGTATTAAATTTAACAAAAAGAAATGTGGGAATTTGGTGGCTATGTGAAACTAAGTTGTATTCTAATTTTCAATTTTTTCTTTGATGTTAAAAGAGAGATAGAGACAGTTTGGTTCATGGCCATATAGGAGATTAAGTGACTAATGTTGACAATCTGTCGTGTAATATATTGGTTTACAAATTTAAAATCTCAAGCTATGAGCATAAATTAATCATCACTGATGATTCAACACATTTACCCAAGGAAAAAATCAAACAGTTTAAGGTTTCAATTGCGTTTGTTTTTTATTAATCTAGTATCTTTTAGACCTTGTTAGAGGTGGAAAAAAATAGTGAATAACCATTTCTTTTTATTAAAAAAAATTATTGAAAGTTCAGATTTGGATTAAAACACAAGAGCTTGTTTAGACCCCAAAATAAAATTATGGCTAGATTACTTTTACTCTAACTTATCTAAGTACGGCAACAAGAGTATATGAAGCGCAATCAACCGATACTACTCTAGTGCATAAACATGAACAACAAACAATAAAAGTAAAGCACAAGAGTAAGGGAAGAGAGATGCAAACGCAAGATAGCACGGTGATGTGCTATCGAAGAGAAGACCGAAGAACTCGGCAAAAACCGCTCCGCCGCCCTCCAGGTGGTAAATAGATCCACTAGACAATAAATTGGGATACACGAATAGCAAAAGACCTTCCAAGCCTAATCTACCTAATCTACCTAAGCCCTCCAAGCTCCTACTCCAACAAGGTTTCTCAGAACCATGTCTTGTTTAACTTTCAGGATCTCGCAATATGCCCAATTGCATTTGCCAAGCCTCACCAGTTTCTTTTGGCAAATCTCCAAAGCTTCCTAAGCTCCAAAACACTCTCTACACTCTGAAAGGGTGTGGGTTGTGTTTTGGTACAAATCTCCTCTCAAGGTATGGCAATGGGAGAGGAAAGGAGAAGAGACTAGAATGATATTTCACTAAGGATGAGTAGCTCTCTCTCTAAAAGATGGGTGTGGATGTTGTAGAAAACCTATGTAGGGTTTTTCTCTCTGAATGGCATCTCATACTTTTATGGGTAATGAGTGTATATATAGTATCAGTAAAGTGTAAGAAAGTCACACTTAAAAATCCTCCAAGCAGAGAGTTTCGCGGGTATCTAGCGGGAAGGCCTTACCCGCGAGACACTTGTAAAAATGACAGCTTAGCATGACTCTTCAGCTTCTGGCATGTGCTCCTCATGTGACTTTTAGCTGTCTTGAACAAATTTCCATCACTCAATACTAAATCCATTACAAATAAATCCCACAAAAATACAAGTAAACAAATTAAAGCAATTACAATACTTTTTGTCATGGAATAAAGCTAACATAAAACATAGTTGTAAATCACAACTATACAATCTCCCACTTTGGCTTTTTCGTGACAAAACACCCTATAACAGACTCTAGACTTAAACGTGAGTTTGGGAACAATGGCAAAACTTACTCACACCTAAATCTAGAAGTTGTGATAACTTGGAACATGTATACCTGTAACCTGAAACACTTGCGCAAAACACATTAGACCCTCAAGGTAAATCAAGTGATAAAAGGACAAGTATAATGTAACAAATAAATTGCAATCAAATAAACATGATATGAAACATATGAGCAAATTGATCATACACCAAAACAATCATATGGAAATGACTACAATGATCATATAGCAAAACAATGATCATTCGAACATGCAACCAATAAAGCACAATAGCATAAGGATGTATGCATGTCCAACACCTAACAAATGCAAAACACCAAAGTATTTGCATTAAGGACACAAGAGTACTAAAGAAAAATGCAAAAACATTAACTAAAAGTACTATAAAGCAATGAGAAAATAAGCATAAAGTAAAACAAACAAAAACAAGGTTTTCTCGTAAGAGCTATCTTTTCCCTCTTGGTATATGCATCTCCCCTATGGCTTTCTCCCCATACGAATGTGCACGAGATAGATTTTCTCCCCCTTAAGAATGTGCACATGAGTCATATAGAAATGACGATACACATCGGTATACTCTCCCCCTTTTTGTCACGAATAGACAAAAGAATCAAGAGGAAGGAGGGAATGAAAAAAAGATATGAACAAGGGTAAAAGATTATGCATGAGGGGTGCAAGATGAATGAGAAAATAAAGCTTAAATAAAAGACAAAAACATTAAAAAAAATGCTACAAAACATAAAGTAAACATGACATGCTAAGGATGTTAAAACATTATATAAATCTAGGCATGACATAGACACAAGAACATGTTATATGTGCTAAAAGGTCTAAAAAGACTACACTAGCATGAGTGAATGCAAAACATGTCAAGTGTTAGAGTGTGTGCAGCAAATGTGCATCTAGCGTGTATGTGAGAAGCATGACCAATGTATGAATAAGCACTCACTTGGCAAAGTGTATAAAACACACCACCAATTATCAAAACATGATAAACATGAATAATTATGGTGATCCCCAAAGCTTGGTACTCATTGGAGTCCAAAACAACACCAAAATGTCATTTGGGCATTTTATCAAACACTTGATATGCACTAATAAAACTAACATATAGGCAATGCATGAACATGAGTGAATCTTGCATAAATACATGTTAAAATTGCCACAAGGGGCCAACAACCAAAGAAAATAGACATTTAAAACAAAACCCAATAAAAAAAATTGAGAAAATTTAAGTTTTTCAACTCCCATTTGAGAAAATCTCAACTATGAACATAAGACCCCCCAAAAACATAATCTAAGGATCAAAATTAATAAAAAGAGTTGAAGTGTACCTTAAAGATGTTAATGGAATGAAAAACACTTGAATTTAGTTAGGTTTTGATGTATAAACATGAAAATAGGGGTTTGGGAGAAGATGAAACAAGTTTAAACCAAATGTCCCACGAAATGCCCTTTAAAAGCTGATCTGGAAATTTTCGCTGGTAAGCTTCCCGCAAAATTTCGCTGGTATTTCATTGGTAAGCCTTACTCGCGAAACAATCACAAAACAGTCGCGAAACTCTCCATCCAAAGCTGAAAAACCTGAGAATTGGACCCTTTAACTCGTGACTAAGCTTAAATCAAGAAAACACCTAGAAAACATGTTTTTTACACAAAAACTACTTGAAAAAATTTGAAAAACATGGGTGATACAAATCACTTCCAAAAGCAAACAAAAAGAATAAAAATCTTTTTGGTTTAATCCACATATGGTCAAGCACACACATATCACATTTGAACACGTACAAACACACAAATGAATAAACATTCATTAAACATTAAACTTGTGTGTTGTGTGTGTGGATCAAGTGTGGAAAAGTCCTTAGTCTAGAATGAAGTTTCAATGATCAATTCAATCAAGTCATACACAACTAGTACTAAGTCATTTGATCTATCTCAATTATAGAAATGAACATATATGACTTCCCACAATAAAATGATTACATAATTTTGAAGCATTTCTTTTGGCTTCAATCAACTCATAACTTATAATTATTTTTGAACAATACATCTCATTTTGTGATCGATACTTGAAATTTTTGATATTTCAATTTTGTGAGTAAGTCTTTGGCTTTTTTAGGCACCATACATTTCAACATAAGTCGTTTTCCCTTTTTCCTAGTCAAATAATAGTATGTGCGATAGCTTTTGCAGCTGATTATCTCTTTCGAGATTTGACATTTGATGAGCTATAGAGTAAAAACATAAAAATGTAGGAAAATATATAGGAACAAGTCTGTGCATGTATCAAGAACAACAAGACTATTGACTAATCATTTATAACAAACTTGAACATCGATTTACAACAATCACACATAGATTTCAAGATTTTTCCCACAAAAATAAATGTGCATACATAATAAGCTAAGCTCGTAAATGCACTACGCCATTAGTACAAAGGTACTAGGTCAAACTCACATGTGAAATGTGCTCAAAAATATACGATCAAACTTTTTGAAATTTTACTTTTTATGTGGTTTTGGATTTTTACACACATAAAACAAAGACATAAAAGTAAGGTCAAAAACAAAAACAAAACAATGCATATAAAGAGATGTATGAAAATGAAGCATCTAATGCATGAAAGGTCCTACACAGATCGAAAGAATGAGATCAAGGATCCAAAAGAGCATAAGCTCAACCATAGGAACCCTTCCTCATCTAAATGGAACAATTTTCTGGAATGAGTGTCTGATGAGAATTGAGACAAAGGTTGGAAGAATGAGAACCGAAGATGCATATAGACAAGGAGGTAAAAACATCAAAACTTTCTTTAACAACTTACCTTTTTCTCCCAAAACCGATTTTGCTTTTATAGCATAACTTCCAAAAAGCTCAAGTTTCTCTTTTCTTTTGATTCTTTTAAGAGTTTGAAACTTAGAGCAATGAGGTCTTAGATGACCAAAGGAACCACAATGGTGACAAATAATATGTTTAGGTCCACTAGGCTTTTTGGGAAGGGATCTAGTAACGTAGTTTTGTTCTCTTTTTATTTTTGGGCATTCAAGTCTTATATGGCCAATCACACAACAATAGTGGCAAGTGGGAACAAACTTAGATCCATTTAAATCCCTAGGATGAGGCATAAACGAAGGCTTAGGCTTAAGATCCTTTCTCTCCACTTTTTGATTTTTTTTTATGTGGAATAAGGTACACTGATTTGTCCTTTGAGGTAGAACACATAATAGGCACAAAATCAGGTATCACAACATGATTGCAACAAATATTTTCATCATTTTTAGCAATAGGTTCAACAATCAAACACTTGGCATGTATCTTAAAAGATTCATTTTCACATTTTAGCTCATCAACAAGTTTGTTTGACAAAACAAGTTTAGCATCCAAGTCCATATTCAAGCATTCAAACTCTTTCAACTTTTCACAAGAATTTTCAGCAAGTTTCTTATACTTTTCAACTAATTTGTTTGGTTCATTGAACTTAGCAATTAGATCATCTTTTCACTAGTAAACTTGCTCAAATTTTCATGAAACTTCTTAAACTTTTTCTTCAAGAGTTTGACATTTTGAATATCAATAACAACACCCATAAATTCATGTAACATGTCGTCACAATTATGAGGATTAATACTCATAGAGGCATTTCACAAACATATGGCATGTTACACTCAACAACATCCATAGAAGCACACAAAACACTATCCATGGCAATAAACACAAGGGGTCAAGGATCACACTTAGATAATGAAACCAATACAAGTGTACCCACTCTGATACCAATTGAAAGCTCAGATTTGTACTAAAACACAAGAGCTTGTTTAGACCCTAAAATAAAATGACGGTTAGATTGCTTTTACTCTAACTCGTCTAAGTGCAGAAGCAAGAGTAAATGAAGTGCAATCAACCGATACTACTCTAGTGTATAAATATGAACAACAAAAAATAAAGTAAAGCACAAGAGTAAGGGAAGAGAGATGCAAACACAAGATAACACGGCGATATGTTATCGAAGAAGAAACTGAATAACTGGGCGAAAAACCTCTCCGCCGCCCTCCAAGCGGTAAATAGATCCACTAGACAATAAGTTGGGATACACGAATAGCAAGAGACCTTCCAAGCCTAATCTACCCAATGCACCTAAACCCTCCAAGCTCTTACTCCAACAAGGCTTCTCAGAACCGTATCTTGTCTAGCTTTCTAGATCCTGCAATACACCCGATTGCATCCGCCGAGCCTCACCGGCTTCTTTTGGCAAATCCACAAAGCTTTCCAAGTTCCAAAACACTCCCTACACTCTGAAAGGGTGTGGGTTGTGTTTGAGTACAAATCTCCTCTTAAGAGATGGCAATGGGATAGGGAAGGAGAAAAGGCTAGAATAATATTTCACTAAGGATGAGTAACTCTCTCTCTAAAAGATGGGTGTAGGTGTTGTAGAAACCCTATGTAAGGTTTTTCTCTCTGAATGGCATCTCATACTTTTGTGGGTAATAAGGATATATATAGTGTGGGTGAAGGATAAGAAAGCCACACTTAAAAATCTTCTAGGCAGAGAGTTTCGTGGATATCTCACGGGAAGGCTTTACTCGTGAGACACTCATGAAAACAACAGCCTAGCATAACTCTTCAGTTTCTAACATGTACTCCTAATGTGACTTTTAGCTATCTTGATCAAATCTCCACCACACAATAGTAAATCTATTACAAATAAATCCCACAAAAATACAATGAAACAAATTAAAGCAATTACAACACTTTTTGTCATGGAATAAAGCCAATATAAAACATAGTTATAAATCACAACTTTACAATTATTGTCATAAAATTTGGGTCTCTTTTTAATTGAAGTCTTGGGCCAACGTTGTACATGGAACAAGAGACTACACAAACTTGAGGGATTAGTCAAGTGCCATAAAAGTCTTGGACACTCACGTCAGCCAAAAAACCCTCACAAGGGACGACTATACACCCCCCAAGGGATTAGTCTTGAAACTCACATTAGCAAAAAAAAAAATAGAAAGGTCCCATCAGAGTCAACGTTTGAGTCTATTATAGGCATAATCCTACTTGTAATGCAAGTAGCATTGTAGTTTTGGGTTTGTTTATAGATAATTTTGGATTTAGCCTACTATAAATGCCCCCAATAGATTTATTATAATACATAGATTTAATAATAAAAAAATGTAACCATCAAGATTATTTATTATAGATTTAAGCTACTAAGAGCATCTCCAGCAGATTCTCCAAATTTTTGTACTGTTTGGAGAATGAACAGTAACTTTTGCCTTTTAACTACTCACTTTTTCAAATGCACTTTCCAACAGATTCTTTATCTTATTTAAATATTATTTCTTCATTCATTCTTTATTCTTTTCTTATCATCATTTATTCTTCCTATATTCATTCCCAACAATTATATTTTTCCAATGGAAAGTGTTATATCCACAACATTTTTCGCAATACTTTCACAAGAATCATATCAAAATCTTATATGAAAAGTTGTTACTATTTCTCCACTGTTGAAATCATTTTTTTACTCACCAATATTAGCTAATAACAATCTATTACTTAAAATTTATTGTGAAAATATTTTGATAACATTTATTAATTGTCATTTCTTATTTTTTATATTATTTTTCCCTTCACACCATCTGTCATCCATACATATCTTCTTCTTTTTTTATTTTTTCTTTTTTCATTTTTCATTTTTTCTTATTTTCTTGATTTTTTCTCCACCACACACGTATCCCACTCCTTTCCTCTATCTATCTTCTTTTTCTTTTTCTAGTTCATTCCGGATCATTTCTTCAGCTATCTCTCTCTCTCTCTTTCTCTAGCTCTCTCTTTTTTTACTTTTTCTATTTCTACTTGATTCTAGAACACTCTCTCCCTCTATCTCACGCAAACAAATTCTCTCTCATACACACATAAATCACCGACAGAGAAGTGGAGATCAACGTTCTACACAGATCGGCGTTCTACATGTTTGTTTTTTGTTTTTTTTTTTTGTTCTGACTTGATTAGTTTTATTTTGTTATTCAGATCTCATTCGGCTTGTGAGAAAGATTATTTTTGCGTTTCAAATCTTTCAATTGGGTTTAATGTTTTTGTTTTGATTGTAGTATATTACCGTTGAGATAGAGAAGCACAAGAGAGTGAAGAATGAAAGAGAAAAGGAATGAGAGAGAAAGAATTGTTTTTTATTCAACTAGGTATTATTTTAAGGGAGAATATTGTTTAGAGGTGCTACAGTAATTGCTACAGTGTCCTCTACTTGTAGAGAAGCACTGTAGCAACTCTAATCTAAAAAATGGAGATGAAGAAGTTGTTGGAGTGAGTTTTTGGATGAACAGTGGGCTTTTCTCTCCAAAAAATAGATATAGAGCATCCGCTGGAGATGCTCTAAGGCCAAACCATTTAATTTCCTCTCTCTCTCTCTCTCTCTCTCTCTCTCTCTCTCTCTCTCTCTCTCTCTGTCTCTATATATATATATATATATATATATATATATATATATATTCAATATTTGCTCATACACTTTATCATGGTGTCAAAGTTATGTTTTTTTTTTATTTAACATAGTATCAGAGTCATTTCTCACCAATCCTTACATGGTATCTAAGTTAGTTAGAAGCAAGCTTCTTTAACCTCCATTAATATATATCTTGAATCCTCGGATCTAGGTTCCTTTGTTTATTTTTTTATTTTTTCTATTTCTTTTCCCTCCTTTTCCATAGGTAAATGCGGATACCAACCTTCCCCAATAAAATTAGCTCATGGATGACATCTTCATTATTTATCTTGAGCTTCCACATGGCATGCAGAGATCTAGAGCTACATGGTACCAGTTGGAAAAATAAGTTGTAAATAACCAGCAAACGATTTGTCAGCGACAACTCTTACCTAGGATTTGGCTGTCAATTCGTACTTATATTGTTTATAATATAACTGTCATCGTTACAAAAATGGCCAAAGTTACGTTGGCAAAGAAACGTTGAATGGGAACGTCGGAATTGATCAACCACTAAGATGATTACGTTTCAAAAACAAAGAAGGCGATCCAGTAAGTGTATGACCATATCAGAAGATAAAGCATTGTCATACCTTAATTACTAAAGTATCTTAAAAATTTTGAAGTTATTTTAAGAAAAAATTTACGACTTTTGCGTTTCTGATTAACAATTAATTGAGGATGTATATTTGAATGCGTAAGATATATATGTATAGTAATTGAAGATCTGGGCTTTATGTTAAATGGTACCAAATTTTGTCGTGAGCATTAAAAATGCCAAAGTGTAAAAATTGAATTTAAAAAATGTCTTGCCAAAATCATCATCTTTTTCTCAAATTCTGGTATCAATAAAACTATATTGTAACCTATCCTTACACACAAAAATATTCGACAGTGGTGATGACGAAGTGGCCTTACCTAGGTGAGAGAAATGGTTAACTTTCATATTGAATATTATGAATAAATAATTTGGAAACAATTTTTATTAATTAATTAATTAATTGACACTTGATGCCAATTAGACTATAATTAGAAGTTTTTTTATAGGTAATTAGAAGTTAATTTAAATTCTTTCTTTTTTTATATACAAGATAGAATTTTTACTCTAAACTAATCTAAGTGTATACGCGTATGAAGCTCTCTCCTGAAGACTTAAACCCCAGCCCTTACCCCCTAACACCCCACAAGCATTTATACTAATAGAGTGGCTACCGCACCAAGAGTGCGCGGTGGTAAAGTTAATTTAGATTATGGTTGTGCTTTTATTTAAATATATTTCTAGGTTGTAACTCATGCTTACAGGCAAAAACATTCAAGAGTAGTGATAATGAGGTGGTTTTACATAAGTGAGTGGGGTAGTTATCTCACTTTTGAGCCAAGTGTTATGAATAGATCAATTGGCACCAAAATTTTAATTTTTTAAAATAAGGGATATTTTGCACAAAATTAGACAAAAAATAAAAGTTAATTTTAATTTTAATTTTGATTTGGTTCGACTTTAACATATTATATACTGGAATTATACCCATACTATACATGGCTTAAGTAAAAATTATATATAACTATATTGTATTACATTTTAATAATTCCGGCCATTATAAGGAGAATATCAAGGAGTTAAGAAAAAAGGTGGCGCTAAACTGCTAACTGATAAGTTTCAATATCAGAAACAGACTAACCAGTACTCTTACTTTAATGCTTGAAAATAATAATCTTTTAGTGTAAGTTACGAATTGCAGCCGCTCACACATCTACTTCATTCACTTAATTAAAAACAATAAATAATAATAATAGAAATCATCCATTGTATTAATTTATGAGTACCTGTAATTGTAATCTATCTCCATCAAGTAATTTAAGAAAATATACGCAGTCTATTCAACCTTCGACAAAATGGTGTCATTTTTTAAGATATTAATATATGAGCAAAACTATCTCAGGCCTCTTAGCTAAACAGAAAAATATCAATTACATTCAATGTATCTATCCCCTCTAAATCAAATGATAGCGTATAAAGTTATAAACCCTGTTAGGTTCTAAATATTTAGAATTAAATGTTTAGAATCATATTTTGTATGTGTTGGCAAACCGAGAATAAAAAACATATTAAGTCTATCGAGAATCGCAGAAAAAGAATTTTTGCAGAACTTTAAATCAGGCCCAAGCCCACGAAAACGTTTAGGGTTTCTATCTAACTTATCCACATATAAAAGGGAAACCCTAGCTTTCATACTTTTGAGAAGACTTGTGTGTTGCTCTTTGTGAGATCTAAGGGGTTTTGTACATTCTAACCACAAAAGCGTCTACCGAAGCAAAATCTACAATCAAGTGATGGTAGAACCTAGTTGCTGCTACAAAGATCAACAATTGAGGGTGATCTGAAACCTTTAAGTGGGATCTCAAAATCACAAGTGTGGGTGCTTGTGTTACAGTAAATCCAAGGAGAGAAGGAGTCCGTAAATTCAAAACTTGTACGTGGTCGTGTTAGTAAGTTACTACTTGAGGTAACAATAAATTAAGGGTTAAATCTGATTTTAAAAATTTCAATTCTCTTATAGTAGATTTGTTTTACCTTGAGGATTGCTAGATCAAATCCTCCCCAGGTTTTTACCTTGAAACGGTTCGTTTTATTGGTTTTCATGAATCGTCATATCGTGGTGTTATTTACATTTTGCTACAGTGCATGATATGATTTATTATTATTTTACCTAATTTGAATAATTAACCTAAGTAATCACTTGGCTAATATATTAAGTTAAACAATCTAGTTTAAGGGGTCTAAACAAAACAAACAAGTGGTATTATAGCAGATTCACTCTGATTAGATTAACATCTTGAGTGAGATCCTCGATCCCTACTATCATGGATAATTTGAAGTGTCTGTCTGCTTATATTTGTGATGATTTGAATAAAAATGACACTATTGTTTCTGTTGATCTTATTGATGCCTGTGAAAATCTCCTTAAGGAATTATCTAAATCTATGAAAATTGCTAAGAAATTTAAGGAAGAGTTAAAATTTGCTAATCTTGATTAGTGATTCTTGGGAGTGGTGACTTGAAAATCACCCAGTGGAGTTTTTTTCTTGTGAGAGGTTTTATCCCTTAGTCAACAAATTATCATGTAAAATTTAATTTCCGCTACATTTATTTGGTGATCTGTGTGTGCCTCTACAATTTGCATGTAATTTAACCTACTCAATCAACTTGGGTAATTGAATTAATTAACCGGGGTTAATCTATAACCCAACACCATTAATAAAAACCAAAGAGTCATTCTTGAATGGAGCTTTGCTTAGCCTTAAACACCCTTTCATGGTTTGATCTTGATATTGATCTACTTCTTGGATTTTCACCCTTGTGACATATATGTAACCAAGAACATAAAGAATTTGATTTTATTTAAAACCACAAAGTTCCTTGCTCACCATCTTGCATTGGTATCCTAGAGATTCCGACGTGTAGCAAACAGGCCATTTAAAAGAAATCCAGAGGTTTTAGAGTTGGTGTAATAAAGTTCATAAGTTGTCTACTAAGTTATTGGGGTATGCTTACAATCAGTGAAGTCGATACCGTACCGATACCAGCCGGTATGTACCGTACCGGTTCGTATACCGATATCGAAACGATAATGTTTTGTATCAGTTTAAATATCGGCCATAGCGTCTAATTTCAGGCAATACCGGCCGGTACCGGGCGTATCGACAGGTACAAAAATAAACTTTTTTTTTTTTTACTTTTGTAATTTTTGAATTTTTGTAAGAGCATAATAGTAACTTACTTATATTAATTTATTAGTATTATTTGTTTTCTTAGTATGCAGTGAACAAGTAAGCTTTATATTTTTTATATTGTGCTTTTTTTCTTTTAACTAATGCTAAAATCTAAAATTATGAATAAATTGTTCTGAATTGAGGTAATGTTTTATGGTAAACTTTTATATTTATTACAATACACACACATACATGTGTGTGTGTGTATATTTATAAATATAAAAAATAACGATAAACCCAAAACGGTACACCGGTATTGAACGGTACCGAAATATATCGTTCCTCTAGTCAAACCGGTATAGCATCCGGTACGAGATTGACTCCCTTGCTTACAATGGTTTTGAAAGTTAATCTATAAAGAGATATAACATGTTACGAGTATATAAGTCCCCTCTCTCATAGTTGAGTGGGGCCCACCAACTGTGAGAGAAAGGACTCATATATATCCGTAACAAGGTATATTTTCCCTTAATTTACAAACTCCTTTTTTTTTATGGATTATCTTGTGTTAGGCAAGGAAGTCAGTCTCTCTTTAATTTTTTTTTTTTTTTAAATATAATCTTACTCAACTAATTTAAACAAGTGAAAATCTTTTAGTAAAATAGTAAATCACATCACTCAACTATGTAAGAGTGACATAGTTCACCATGAACACCATATAATTTTTCCATTCCCCCCGAGTAATTTTTCCACTAGAGAAATTCTCTTCTAGTTTTTGACTTTGTTAATTATCATAAAAGAAATGGATTTAAAGGTTAGAAAAAGAAGAGTGGAAAAATGGGGTTGAAGTTTTCTTCCGTTTGATTTTGTAAAAAAGTGCAAACAGGTAGATATTTTAATGAAAAAAATTTTTAAATCAAATTAATAATATAGATTAGATTAATGTAAAAATCAAATTTCAAGTTTAAATATAAAATATATATATATATAAAAACCCAATGAAAAATAAATTTAAAAATAAATAATAATATAGATTCAATAAATGCAAAAATCAAAATTTGAGTTTCTAAATAGAGTATAAAATAAGAAATCACTGAATAGGTAGGATAAACTAATATGGTATCAATTTGAACTAAACTCAAAACAAGTCATAATAAATATGAAATATGCTAGTGAAAATTCATTTGCTAATTAAATCATACAATATTCTATTTGCATGTTCATGTTAAAGTAAGTCTTCAAGTAATAAGAAAAACTTATGAAAAAAAAAAAAAAAAAAGATGAGGATTCTTATACATAGCAAGGACATTATAATAAACTAATGCAAATTATAATTTATTTTGTTTCATTCTTCTTCTTAACCAAACAAATGATTTGTATAAGCATATTTCATCCTATATTACTTAACTATCCCTTTGATCAAACCCATATATACGATGAAAATCTAATATCTTTTTTAGTCTCTCTCTTTGCCATCATTCTTATATGGGATAATTACAAATTACCCACCTGTGGTTTAGCCAAAATTTAACTTACTCACCTGTGGTTTTATTTTTAACACTTTACCCACCCGTGGTTCATTCCATCTATGCTCCGTAACCCACCTCTAATTTTTCCGTTACTCTAACACGTTTCATCAAAAAATCAAACAAGAAATTAGATCAAACACTCTTCTCCCACACACTCTCTACGTTTCCTCACCCACTTCGAATCTTAGATGCTACAATGCCACCCACGTAATTTATTAGACAGAGAATCATCTGGGTTTTGATCGTGCAAGGAAACTAAATTTCCTAATCTGAAAGTGAAACCTTTCCAGACAATTCCAATAATGCACCTGCTCAAAAAAAAATCCCAAAAACACCAAAATTGAAGTAACAACGTGGAATTTCCCTAATCACAAACCCCCTTGCAATAAACCCCACAACAATCAAAAACCCCAAACGAAAAAGGAAACTGAATTTCCTAATCTGAAAATACACAAACACTTTTACATCAAACCCTAAAAAAAAAAAATCAAGAAAAACCCAAACAGAATATTTCCCCCATAATCAAGAAAAACCCAAAAAAAATTAATTAAAAACACACACACATATATAGTACACAATTGCATAAATTGAGCAATGAATTTGTTGGGACTAGAGCTCAGTGGAAGGAGAAGTCGTTTTAATAAAATGAGCTCACGGTGAGGCCTTTTGGGTCTCGTCCACTGCCCAAAACACTATCCAAGTGTTTAATCTCATCATAGTAACCAAGTCCTACAAACCAAATTTAACAATTAAAAGGGAAAAAAAAAGTGAAACTATATAATATTTAAAAGACAACATACATATTATTAGGGGGCTTCAGTGTGTGTAACATTCAGATCATCGAAATAAATCTCTCACCGAAATCCGCTAAGATAATGAAGTTATCATCATTAGCCCAATTCAAAAAATATGCATCTTTTATACACAAATAAAAAATTAAAAATTAAAAAAAATTAAAAACCAAAAAAGAAAAAGAAATAGAGGAGTTAATGTGCTCAGACAGCCAAGGGTTTGTAATCAGAATATGGGAAGAAGAACCCAGATTAGAAACTTTAGTCCACAAATAGCCTCATCACCGCACACTTTAAACAAACATAGACAGAGACTGAAAAATTAGAGGTGGCTTACCATCGCATCTGAAACCAAGTTCTTCAACCTGAACAGAAGCAACAAATGAAGAGATCAGTCCTGTTTGTGGAGCATCTAAGATCCCAAGTGGTTGAGCAAGCATAGAGAGCATGTGGGAGAGGAGTGTTTGATTTGATTTCTTGTTTGATTTTTTGATGAAACGTGTTAGAGTAACGGAAAAATTAGAAGTGGGCTACGGAGCATAGACGGAATAAACTACGGGTGGGTAAAGTGTCAAAAATAAAATCGCAAGTGGGCAAATTAAATTTGGGCTAAACCACAAGTGAGTAATTTGTAATTATCCCTTCTTATATCTTCTATCGTATCCTTACCAAACAAAAGTTAAACGGTAGTATATATATTCACATAAACGTGTGTAGTCTAATTCTAACATGACTAAGTTTGAGGCTATTTGTCCTTTGGCTCAAAATTTATATTATATTGTGGAACTTCCAGGAAGTTACAGATCATAAATCTAGAAGCAGGCCTCGTACTCCAACGAAATCATCATCACGACCAGCCAGTTTGACAAAGACTGGCGTCAAAATAACAAGCAGTATAGTACTAGAATAGATCACTATACTCTCTCTTTCCCTCTCTCTATTTCTCTGTATTTGATTGCTTCTAACATGGAGTCTGATAAACCAAACCCAGAAAATTCCGAGCATGTGAACTCAGATGATCACCAAGGTGCAAGCCAAGCAAGATCCTATGATTGTACCTTTTGCAAGAGAGGTTTTTCTAATGCACAAGCTTTAGGAGGGCACATGAATATCCACAGAAAAGAAAAGGCTGTGTTCAAGCGAGTGGTGACTAATAAAAGCCAACCATCCTCGAATTCTACACTACCAAGGAATTCTTCATGGCCTTGGGAAACCAAGCCTAGTAGTGACGAAAGAGACACAATGAAATTGCCTTGGATGCTAGCTAGTCAACAAGGTGATAGGGATGAAACCCATGTTGGTGATGAATATTATGATCAAGTTCAGCAACTTCCACTGTTTGTGGAAACTTCTTCGCAAAAAGATCATAAGCCAGGCAGTCGACTTCATTCGAATATTGAAAAGGATTTGTCAACCACTAGAACTACTCATGCCTCGTCAGGTTCTGGGATAGACCTTGAACTTAGACTTGGGCCAGAGCCTCAGGACCCATCAGCACCAACAGCTACTCAAAAACTCTTCTGAGTTTGAACACAGCACCAAAAGCTACTCAAAAATTCTTCTGAGTTTGAACATATGTCATGGTATTGTACTCTCTCACACCTTTATAGAAATTGTTTTTTGGTAATTATTTTTTTTTCAATCTTGTTGTAAAGAAGATTTCTCTTACATGGTTATTCTTTTTTCTCATTTTAAACTTCCGTAATCATGAAATAGTATCTCTTGTAACAGTTATACCAAATAATTATCTATGTAACCCAGGGCTTATAAGTTATAAAACGATTGCTCATAACACAAGAACCAGGATAAGTTGTCTATAGTAGGTACTTTTGATTACTTTCACTATCTGTGAAGAGAATAATTTTCTTAATGACCTGAAGTACTTCCAGAAAAATGGCATATTTGAACACCCAACCAATTGTTGTGGACTAGCATTATCATGTGGATAAGCTTTAGCTCATTAATTACCAAGAGCTTTACATGTTTCTTCTTAGTTTCTTCATAATTGTTGACAATTTGACATGACATGTAGTGAATAATGATCAGTAGAGAATCAATGTCCCTCTCTTGAGAACTCGTATATATGCGTATATATATATATATATATATATATATATATATTATTCCACCAGGCAATAAGTCTTTTCTGTCATTCTAGTGGCATGACTGTAAGGACCATTGTCCCTGAAAGCAAAAATCCTGGGAGGAATTTTGGAGACAATTCTAATCCAATATGTATTTGCACGAAGTGACCACTTCTTAATCATGTACACGCACTTGTACCATGGTAGCACTAAGCCTTTGTTTGGATAGTGCTGAAATGCGTTTGTGTTTCACTTCCTTTTTTTTTTTTCTTTTTTGAGAAGAGCATTTCGCCATTGTGGGTCCCATGCAAGAAGAGAAAGCAAAATTATGTTTTTCCAGTGGGTCATGTGCACTATTCACGAGACCCTCAAGTACTTTATTAAAAAAAAAAACTTTAAAACTAGGTTCCATAGTACTATTTACACATTTAAAAATTATTTTGATATAGTGTTTTTAGTTTTTAGCAAAATAAGCGGTATTCAGACAGACCCTAAATATAACAACAGCACTAAAAACTTTTCCCTCATAGTGTGACTATTAGGAGTCAATAACTTAATATCATTTTTTTTTTTTTATTTGTTAAATTACACAAGCACTAGATAAGTTTTGAATTTATGACCTTACCCTCCACCCATTATGAGAGGAGGAAGTGTAATTTGGGCCAAAACTTATTGGCCAAATAAGAAAATTATTTAAATGGCCTAATTTCAAACCTTTTTAATTTGTTTATTTTCACATTATAGGTAGAAGTTTGATTAATATATTAATGTGTTAGATACCCCAATAGTTTGGAAGCATATCTAGACACAATAAGGTAAATGACATGGGGGCCTATATCATAAGATGTAAAGTCAATGATATTTGTTTTGTGGAATCACTGTACTTGACACTTAGGCTTGGTTCTTACATATGAACATTGTAGAAGAGAGAAAATGCTTAAGAATTTACCTTTCTTATTCCTCATTCTCTTTTTGGAGAACAATAGAAGAGGTTAAAGTTAGAAAAATCTTCTCAAATATACGAACCCTATTTGAGTGTCGTATTATTAGCTTCTTGTAAAGTTCTTTTCCACCACCAAACCTGGATCAGATTGTATGTCAAATCATAGGAAGGTTGTTCTTCATCCAATAAGATTTAACGGTGGAGTGAATCCATCATAAGATTATGATGCATGCACTTTATTGCTTGCATTTCGTATTGGCTTCTTTATCCATTTCCCTTTGCCCCAAAACAAAAACAAAAACAAAAAAACTTCTTTATCCATTTCTCCTCGTTTATTTGCAGTGAACCCATATCATAAGATCTTGAATGCCATAGAAATCGAGGTAATATTATAGACTATAATTTATTTCAACTCTTCGGGCACATAGTGGAAGAAGCTCAACCCTTAATTATGAACCTCTTCTGCTAGCTGGATATCACCCCAGCTACTTGTTGAGAAATTGCCTTAAATTTCAATTATGACTTGGTAAGTTTACTGGGTTTCCTTCCTGAAAATGAATAATTAATTTGGTTCTTTTTGGGTGTCTTTGGTATGGAAGAAAATGTTATTCCTTAGAGTGAAAGGAAAGTGTATTCCTTTTTAAAGAATTAATGGATTCATTGTCCACCATGGAATAAGAATTGAGTTTTATAAAAAGATATTGATGGCTTTGGCTCAAGAGACAGAGAAGAAAAATAATAGAATTGGGCGTGAAACTAAGAGGGAAAAAAAAAAAGGATTTTCACTTGGAAGATAACATTAGGAGAGAGACAATAATGTTTGAGTTTTCTCTGCAAAAGTTATATAAAGCATAGAAATCAAGAAGAATCTGTGAGACTTTGATTCATATTGTGAAGTAAAGAAAATAGAAAGAGATGATGCCGCAATGTGAGCATAGTAAAAAGAAAAATAGTGTCTGTGAAAGGAAAAAGAAACTACAATGAGCATAGTATTTGTGAGAGTAAAGAAAAAAATTAGCCGTAAGACATATATAAGAGATATAAATTTGGGAGTTCTTGCGAAAATATATTATGTGATTTTATAATAGTGGATTGATTTAAAGTTTATCCCAAGAATTTTTTTCATTCAAAGAAAAAATGCTTTCCATGTAAATTTATGCGTTTTGTTAGTTGAATTGCTTAATTCACACAAGAAGTTTAGAACCCAACATTTTGTGATACCCCAAATTGTGTCAATCCAATTGGATTGGGATTGTTTGAGTGTGTGTTGTGCAGCGTGTATTGAGTCATAATTGTAACTTAATTAGTCTTTTAGGGATATAAGTGTAAACGTAGCTACAACAGAATTACAGAGATCATTAGTGTATATACTCCATCTTATTAGTTATTAGTTACTACTTGGGTGACATGCATATTGAAATTAAAGGATTTAGAACGTCTAAGATTACTAACACCGCTGAGCTAGCCTGCAGCTCTAAACATTTTTTTATCTTCTGCAACAGTGCCAAAACTATCTCAATGCATCTTTTTGGCTTAGTGTAGACCTTCTAATTAGTCTGCTAGTACTTGTACCTAATCTGTGCTCCACACTGCCTGTGCCCATTTCAAATGCACAGCAGCAATTTATTATCTCATGCACCCTACGTGCTACTGCAATTCCTACGCAGTTTTCTCTTCAAAAATCCATCAATGCCACCTTAATAATAATACATGTTAGCACGGAATTGAGAGGTGACATATATAGGATATCAAGTGACACCATGGGTCACCACAAGAAATAGATAACGTCTATATCAAGAATAAATCCTTAAATCCACATAAGGAAATTTGGAATCCACTCAAAAGTGAATAAAAGAAAACCTCACTGAATTTTCTATTAAAAATTTTGAATGCCCAGCCACTAATTTAAAACAAGGCAGTCCTTGGATAACTAATAAGAAATCTTAGAAATCCCAAATTCGTGTTAAGCACAAAATTAGGTTAAAGAAATAGGAAATTTCCAAAAATAAAAATAAAAAAAAGGCGTGACATTGATAAAATTACAAATTTAAATATTACTAGTCACAAACCAAAAAGTTGCATGGGAGTATATAATTATTTTGTAATATAACATATAATGTATAATTTATTCTCTATAAAAATTTTAAAAAAAATTAAAAGTATTTTCATATGTCTATCTCTACAAATATATCATTTTATTATTTTTGGTGTGTTTGATTGATAATATTCTTCTAAGTTCTATTGGAGTGCATAATGTTTTTCTAATTTTTTTCTGTACAATTATTTTTTTTTAATTTCAAATTTATTATACAAATTTCTCATTCTCTTAGAAAAATTATCATGATAATCAAAACTCATTACAAAATTACAATTGATGTCACTCAAATAAGTAATAAACATATTGAAATACATAGACATGTAGATTTTATTTTGACATAAACTCAAATTCTTATATTTCCTAAATAACTAAAAAGTATTAACAAACAAAAACTTAACCAAATCGATAAGAGGGAGGGAGAGGACCTGTGATATGGAACTCAAAAAACACAATACCAAAAGATATCAACCCAAGGTAAAGCTAACAAAAAAAAAAAAATTTTTAAAATGTTAGAGGAAGTATAACAATAAGATGAGAAATTGATAAGGATAAGAAGCAATATAAAAGATTGAAAACAGGTAGATGACATATATAGCACAATGAAATAGTAGCAAATTTTATTGTTATGCTTCCATTTTTTATATCATATAAATATAAATGAATTCTAGTTGTAAGGACACAAAGTTGTCCCTAGGCCCAAATGCGTGACCGGGCCGGCCTAAGTGGCCTTTACAATAAAATTTGTAGAGAATGGGCTTAAAGCCTAGACTCCTTGGGGCTTTAGAAGGCTATGGGGTAAGGTCCAAGTCCGCTTCCTGCAGGCAGCTGGCCGATGGGGTGGTCTATTTCCCTCGTCGGACGTGAGCCGAGGAGCTTCTGTGATGGCTGACTTTCTGTTCTTTAGGAGGTGAAAGAGAGAATGTGCCTTCCTCTTTTCTGGGAGAAATTTCGGATCCCCATTCTTTAAACCGCCCTTCTCTATTTATCCTTCCCATTCTTGGCTCCCATCTGTCTTTTTCCTGAAAACGTTCCCCAATGCCTCTTAAGGCTGTCCACCGTCCCATCAGAAGTCATTTCTCCATTAATGCGGCCAGGCGAGTAGGTGTAAGGCCTTTAATGCGGTGGCAGCAGCTTTATGCAGTGCACGTCACCCCTGTCCCCTTCCTCGGCGTCTCATTAAGGCCTGGGATGGCTCGCCAAGCTTTAAGAGCCTTTCCATGGACGTCGTGCTAGCCTCTCGTGCACCTGACCCTCATGTCCGAGGAGACTTTCTCCTCGGACCCTCGTCCAATAGGTTGGCGGTCTGGTCGGTGGGCCTCTGGGCCCCAGTTCTAGGAGTCCACGTTCTCGGACCAGGCCCTTGGCCCGTACGGTGCCTCGACGCTTTTACCCCCCACAATAGCCCCTCAAAAAGTCGTTTGACTCCGGTCCGAGGAGGCAAATAGGTTTTTGACTCGCGGATCTTTCCCCCACATGGCGTTTTAAATTGTCACACGTGCGGAGCCCATCCGCGCCTTTTGGGCAAACCTTTGGCGCTTCGTTACACGCAACGCTTGCATTAATTGCACTGAGTAACTCCCTGTCACGCACATTCAACGGAGAGATGGGGATCCAACGGCTTGGATTCGCTCCCGAAATTTTGAGCGGGATGTTTCCCACGAACCGTCGCTCCCCAATCGCCTAAAACTCTTCGGTAGTCATGACACTCACCATTTCATCCAGAAAGCGAACTTTGCTGCAGAGCAGTCTAATCTTCTCTCTCTCCCAAGAAGCTCCCAAAGAACGCACGTCTTTCTTCCGTAAGTTTCTCATTTTCTCTAACTCTTACCTCCCCGATTATCAGCTTTCCCTTCCCTTCTTCACGAACCTTCGTCTCCAATCCCTATTCCATAGGTAGGTTTAAGTGTTTGGTTGATACGCCTTCTGGCATGGAAGGATTTAGGGCCAAGTATCGCATTCTTCCAGACGTGGGCCTGAAGTACTGCCCCTTAGAAGCTGTGGCTGGTTCCAGGCAAGAGGGGCAGGTAGTCATCCCCATCATCGCCTTCCTAGAAGGCGGGATGACGTTACCTATGAAAGGCGTGACTAGCGAATATCTTCGTAACCATAGGCTGTGTCCAGACCAATGTACCCCCAATACGTTTAGAATGTTAGGCTGCGTCGACGCCCTGAACGTGCAGATGGGCCTGCGCCTCACGTGGCACGACGTGGTATACATGTACGAGTGCCACCGGTTAAGAGATGCCGGTTATTACCTCAAGTCGAGGTCTAATACCGTTAGGCTAATTTCCTATTTGCCCAAGTCCAATAAGGGCATGAAAGACGATTACCTCATCGTCACCGGGCGATGGCATGACGGTCCCCATTGTCCAGTGAGTGAGGGGCAGCCAGGTGTGACTATTCACCACATAGGAATTTTCGGTTCTTCCCCTCTCCCCCTTTTCCTTACTTCGTGCTTCCCTTAGTAGATTTGTTATTATTTGCCGTTCCTCCTCGTTGGGTCTGTCATTCGGGTCTAACCATGTCTGGCTTTTTTGTTGTCTTTCTTGCAGATAAACGACATACCGCTCCTCGCTTGGGCGACGTGAACGTCTCGGACCTTAACAGGGTGTTGAGATCCGAGATCTTTGTGACGGAAGACTTGCAAGTGAGAGCTACCCACCTTATACTGGGGTACGACCCCATTTTGAAGGTATTTGGCGAGGTCGAGGACTCCATCCTCGTGGGCGATCGTAGGCGCGCCAGGATAGACGTTCGCTACCTGGAGTTTCTTGCTCCACGAGCTATCTCGAACGCGCTGTCTACCATATTGTACGGCCAAGCTGTCGCTGCTACTCCTTTGGCAGTGCAACCGCGGGGCGAGGTCGTCCAGGAAGCGTCTGAGGCTTCCCCCTCCTCCCTTGGCGAGGAAATCGACAGGTTCCATTTAGAGGAGGCCGAGAGACCTTTGGGGGATCAAGTGGTCGACATCTCGGACGAGGAGGAGGACCACTTGGACAGGAACTCCGGCATCAAAGGCCTAATTGTCGCCCGATCGGAAGATTCCTCCGAAGAGGACGACGACATGTCCTTGAGAGAACTTTTTGCCAGAAGGAGGGGGGTCCAGATTCCCAAGACGGACACCTCTGGATCCCAGCCCAAGCTGCCCCCGCCTCCTCCTCCTCCTCCCCCTTCATCCTACCTACTCCCTCCTGGCCCCGTTGTCCCGAAGAAGAGGAGGAACGAGGGCGAAGAAGCAGACAAGGAGAGGGAGAATAAGCAGAAGCACCAGCGGCAGCTGCAGCAGCAACAACAGCAAATCGCCAAGGGTAGGGGACGGGCCTCATCCGTTGAAAGCGAGGAAATCCGCGGACAAGCCAAGGTCCGCCGAGGGGAGTCCAGCTGGTTTCCCCTCTTGGAAGTGGACGGGGCTCCAATACCAACCCAAACGAGCATCCAAGACTTCCAGAGAGGCCACGCCCTCTACCTGGCCAACTCGCTGGAGCAGCCCCTACTTCTGCCTAGGGACATGGAGGAGCTGGGGAGGACGGGTCGCACGCACCTCTTTCTCTCCCTTAAGAGAAATTTGGGTCTGGTAAGCACCGAATATTTAGTTCCCTGTTGTTGTCTCAGTCCTCATGCGTGCTAACTTGCATCCAACACACTTCTGTTGGTACCCTGTACACAGGCCATCCAGGAGGCCTTTGCTGCCGATGCCCTGGTGGAGCATTACCAGACCCAGGTTGGCTCCGAGCAGTCAGCAAGGGCCGAGATCGAGAATGAGCTGGGCCGCGTTGAGGCGGAGAAGGCCGATCTGGGTGCTAAGCTGGCCTCGGAGCAGACGGAGAGGAGGAGCCTGGACGCGGGCCTTAAGACGGCGATGGCACAGGCGGAGGCCCAGCGCAAGCTCCTGCATCAGAAGGACAAGGCCCTAGCCAAAGCGGGGCAAGAGGCCTCGGATTTGAAAAGAGCGCTTACACAGGCGGAGGAAGCGGCTCGTGTCGTCAGGGAGACCGTGGACGCTGCCACCAAGGCCGCCTACCACGAGGGGGTTGAGGCAACAGAGAATTGCCTAACCGAGGAGTTGGGCCAGCTGTGCAGGGAGTACTGCTAGTAAGTTTGGGCGGAAGCCTTAAACGCTGCGGGAGTCCCTGCTAGCTTTAAGTTAAGGGCTGCGGAGAAGGTCTGGTATCCAGAGGATATCAGATTCGTTGAAGATGCTCCCACTACTCTGCCTCCCTCCTCCTCGAACCAGGTCCCACCCCTTCAAGAGGTCGTTGCTCCGGCAGTGGGGTCGGGCGAGCCGACCGGCCAGGTCTTGCCCCTACCTAAGTCAAAGGACAAAGGAAAACAAGTTCAGGATCCGTCCGAGGTGGACGGCAAGACCAAAGAGCCTCCGTCCAAGCCAATGAAGGAGCCCCCACTGAAGATTAAGGGATAGGCAGCTTCGGGCCCCCCATTCTCCGTTTTGTGCAGGCCTCTCCCCTTTATGGATTGCCATTATGTAGACTCTACGTATTTTTATTTATAATTCGCTTTATTTCCGCTTTGTCTTGAACAGATTATTATTTATGAATTTCATCATTTTACCTTTATAGCGTAACTTCTTAATGCATTACGTTTATTGCGGTGTCGCTTGTGTTATTGCGCCATGTGTTGTATGTGAATGCCAAGTGACTCAACATCCAAGGCGGTAGCTTAGCGCCCATCGGCGTGTTCGAAATTAGGATAGGCGCGGCCTCACTATGAAGGTATTTCAACCTTTAGTTAGACTGCGTGTAAGTCTCTTAGTTGAAAATGGGTAGTCTGTTAAATCCTCCTAAGCCAGGAGGCCCGAGGACTCTACTTAGTCCTAATTGACATTAATACTTAATAAATAAATCAAACTGAACCGCGTTAAATTTTTCCAAGGCAGAAGGTCCGAGGACCTGGCCGAGCCCAGGTTGACATTAACATTTAAAATGAATAAATTGTATGTTAAATTTTCCTAAGGCAGAAGGTCCGAGGACCTGGCTTAGCCCCAGTTGACATTAACATTTAAAAAGAAGGAATTGTATGTTAAATTTTCCTAAGGCAGAAGATCCGAGGACCTGGCTTAGCCCCAGTTGACATTAACATTTAAAAGGAATAAATTGTATGTTAAATTTTCCTAAGGCAGAAGGTCCGAGGACCTGGCTTAGCCCCAGTTGACATTAACATTTAAAAAGAATCAATTGTATGTTAAATTTTCCTAAGGCAGAAGGTCCGAGGACCTGGCTTAGCCCCAGTTGACATTAACATTTAAAAAGAAGGAATTGTATGTTAAATTTTCCTAAGGCAGAAGGTCCGAGGACCTGGCTTAGCCCCAGTTGACATTAACATTTAAAAAGAATCAATTGTATGTTAAATTTTCCTAAGGCAGAAGGTCCGAGGACTTGGCTTAGTCCCAGTTGACATTAACATTTAAAAAAAATCAATTGTATATTAAATTTTCCTAAGGCAGAAGGTCCGAGGACCTGGCTTAGCCCCAGTTGACATTAACATTTAAAAGGAATAGATTGTATGTTAAATTTTCCTAAGGCAGAAGGTCTGAGGACCTGGCTTAGCCCCAGTTGACATTAACATTTAAAAAGAAGGAATTGTATGTTAAAAAAAAGGAATTGACATTAACATTTAAAAGGTGATAGAGATTATAGTATTAACAACCGGTATAACACAATGATATCCGAATACAGGGCAGGCATGCCTTTCATTAGTAGTAATACTTTCGTAGGTTATTTACATTCCACGGTCGTTTTACACGTTTGTTTTCCAGGTCGGCTAGATAATATGACCCTATGCCGGCCACTGAGGTGATACGGTAGGACCCCTCCCAGTTTAGTCCCAATTTTCCCCATGATGGGTCCCTAGCAGTTCCGACGACCTTTTTCAAGACTAGGTCCCCCGGAGCGAGAGGCCTGGAACGCACACGGGAGTCGTACCCCCGCTTGAGCTGCTGCTGGTAGCAAGCTAGCCTGACCATAGTGCTCTACCGCCTTTCCTCCACCAAGTCCAGCCCCTTCAGCAGCATGTCGTCATTAGCGTTTGAGGCGAAAGACCGCGCCCTCATCGTCGGGAACACCATCTCCACTGGGATCACAGCCTCGGCGCCATATGTCATCGCGAAAGGGGTCTCGCCCGTGAATCTTCGCGGCGTGCTTCGGTAAGTCCATAACACGTGCAGTACCTCATCCACCCACCTGCCCTTCGCATCATCAAGTCTTTTCTTGAGTCCATTGACTATCGACTTGTTGACCGCTTCGGCTTGCCCGTTCCCCTGCGGGTAGGCTGGGGTGGAATACCTGTTCGTGATGCCAAACTCCCTACAATACTCCCTGAAGGCTTTGCTGTCGAACTGCAGTCCATTGTCCGAGACGAGAGTACGCGGGACCCCAAATCTGGTGATGATGTTCTTCTAGACGAATCTTTTCGCGTCCACGTCCCGGATGTTCGAGAGTGCCTCGGCCTCTACCCACTTAGTAAAGTAGTTTGTCCCGACGAGCAGCCATCGCTTGTCGCCCACTGCCCTCGAAAACGGTCCCACTATGTCCAATCCCCACTGTGCAAACGACCAAGGGCTGGCCAACGGATTAAGCGCACCCCCAAGCTGGTGGATATTAGGCACAAACCTCTGACATTGGTCGCATTTCCTCGTATACTCCTACGATTCTCTCTGCATGTTCGGCCACCAGTACCCCTGCGTGAGGGCCCTGTGAGCTAAAGACCTGCCGCCCGTGTGGCTACCACAAATTCCCTCATGCAACTCCTCCAAGAGCTGCTCCGTCTCCTCCGGGTGAACACACAGCAGGTAGGGTCTTGAAAACGAGCGTTTATAGAGCTTCTCGTCCTCGGATAACCAGAACCGAGGAGCCTTCCTGCGGATCTTGTTGGCCTCAATCTTGTCCTCCGGCAGCGTCGTGTTTAAGGAAAGACACTATGGGGTCCATCCAACTGGGCTCTGTTCTGACTTGTTGGACCCGGATGGCCTGACAGCCCAGACCGGCTGGCCTGAGCAGATCCTCTACGAGGATGACCCTAGGGAGGCCCTGTGCCGAGGAGGTTGCCAGAGTAGCCAGTGAATCTGCGTGGGTGTTTCCGCTTCTGGAGATGTGCGATAGTGCGAAGGATTCGAACTTGGCCTGCAGGTGCTTGGCGCGGGCTAAATACTCTCGCATCCTAGGTTCCCTGGCCTTCAACTTCCCTTCCACTTGGCCGACCACCAGCCGCGAGTCTGAGAATGCCCGCACCGCCTTTCCCCCCATTTTCCGAACCATGTCCATCCCCACCAGCAAGGCTTCATACTCGGCCTCGTTGTTAGTGGCTGGAAACGCTATCCTCAGAGACTTTTCTATGACGACGCCGTCTGGGGATATCAAGACTATCCTAGCTCCTGAACCTCTCTGGTTGGACGCTCCGTCCACATAGGCTTCCCATGCCGGAGGCTTCTCGTGCAAGACTACGTCGACTTGCTTTCCCCCCAAGCTACATCCCCCTAGGCTTTCCTCTAGGGAAGGCTCTGTGAACTCTGCCACTAGGTTGGCCAGGACTTGCCCCTTGACAGATGTACGAGGCAGGTACTTGATGTCAAAGGCCCCCCAAAAAGGTTCCCTATTTGGCGATTCTGCTGGAATAGTCGGCACTCCGCAGCACGGACTTAAGCGGGAGTTGGGTCAGTACGACGACCGTGTGAGACTGAAAATAGTGTGGGAGCCGTCGCGTCGCGTGTACTATGGCCAGAACCGCCCTCTCCAATGGCAAATAACGGATCTCGGCCTCCTGCAGGGACTTGCTCACGTAATAGACCGGTCTCTGTATACCATCGTCGTCTCGTATCAGAACCAGGCTAACTGCATGGGGGGCCACTGCAAGGTACATAAAGAGGACCTCATCCGGATCGAGGCGAGACATAACTGGTGGCCAAGATAGGTATTCTTTCAGCTGCTGGAAGGCCAGGGAGCACTTCTCGGTCCATTCAAATCCCTTCCATTTGTTCAGCAGCTAGAAGAAGGGCCGGCATCTGTCCGCAGATCGGGAGATGAACCTGCTGAGGGCAGCCGTCATTCTGGCCAACTTCTGGACCTCCTTCGGGTTTCGAGGCGGTTGCAGGTTACAGATTGCGAGATCTGTTCGGGGTTGGCCTCAATACCCCTGTGAGTAAGAATGTAGCCCAGGAATTTACCAGACCCTACGCCGAAGGAGCATTTGGAGGCATTCAGTCGTAACTTATGTTTCCGTAAAGTCTGGAACGTGCTATCTAGGTCGGCCACATGGTCCGATATGGCCTTGCTCTTTACAACCATGTCGTCTACGTATACCTCGATAGTTTTTCCCAACTGTGCCTCGAACATCCGGGTCATCATCCTCTGATAGGTAGCCCCTGTGTTTTTCAGACCAAAGGGCATCACCTTGTAATGGTAGTTGCCGGTAGGGGTCACGAAAGCGGTTTTCTCCTGGTCCTCTAAAGCCAAAGGTATCTGGTGGTACCCTTGAAAGGCGTCCAGGAAACTCATGCGAGGGTGGCCGACCGTCGCATCTACCAGTTGATCTATGCGTGGCATCGGGAAAGGGCCCTTGGGACAGGCCTTGTTGAGGTCCGTGAAGTCTACGCACACTCTCCATTTCCCGTTTTTCTTCTTCACCACAATTGTGTGCGCCAACCATTCGGGATAGAACACTTCCTTGATAGCCCCAGCCCTTTTGAGCTTGATGACCTCTTCCTTCACGACCTCGGAGTGTTCCGCGGAAGAGCTCCGAGGAGGTTGCTTCTTCGGCACTGCCGCCGGGTTAACGTTCAGGTGGTGGCATATGAATTTTGGGTCGATTCCAGGCATCTCATACTCATCCCATACAAACACATTGAGGTTCCCTCTCAAGAGCGCGACCAACTCTTCACTTTCTTCGGTCAGCATCTGAGCCCCAATCTAGAAGAACCTCTCCGGGTCGTTGCCTACGAGGACCCTGTCTAACCCCTCACACGCGGGCTCCTCTGCCACCGTCCCTCCAGGGGTGGCAGAAGGGGCTAATTGCTATAAGGTCGGAGTAGCCGGGGCCGAAGGTTCGGGGTCTGGCCTGTGCAGAATTGTGGCGGTCAGGCACTGCCTTGCTGCGGACTGGCTCCCTATAATTTTCTCGACTTGGCCGCCGAAAGGGAACTTCACCTTAGCGTGGAGGGTAGAGGAGACAACCCCTAGGGCGTGTAGCCAAGGTCTCCCCACAATGGCTGTGTAAGGGGAGTAGGCATCCACCACTATGAAATCTACTTCTACCACTGCCGGGCCCGACTATACAGGCAACCTGATCTGCCCCTTGGGGACCACTACCTTTCCCTCGAAGCTTATGAGTGGTGAGTCGTACGCCGAGAGGTCCTCTTCCCTTAGGTTCAGCCCCTTGTATAGGTCGGGGTACATGATGTCGGCGCCACTTCCTTGATCCACCATTACCCTCTTTACATCGTATCCTCCAATCCTTAGCATTATGATTAGTGCGTCATCGTGGGGTTAGATGGTTCCTTCCTTGTCCGCCTCCGAGAAGGCCAGCGTGGGCGGCTCATTGCCCCTAATCTTCTTTAGCTCGGAGCCAGAGCCCCCAGCATGGGCTCGCGCCACATTCATCACCCTGGAAGGGCGCGAGCCAGTCTTTCCGGGAGCAGCAAGAACGACGTTGATGGTCCCTAGAAGAGGCCTCGGGGCATGGTGGCCCTGGCTTGCTGGCCCAGGGCGTTCTCTCTGCCCTTCATACTCATCTACGAACTGTCTCAACTTTCCCTCCTTCGTCAGCTGTTCCAGATAGTATCGTAAGCTCTTGCAGTTCTCGGTCGTATGGCCGTGCTCTTGGTGGTACTGGCAGTGGAGGTTCTGGTTACGCTTCGCGGGATCACCTATCATTTTGCTGGGCCACCTGAAATAGGGCTCGTGGCGGATTTTCTCAAACACCCGTTGTATGGGTTCGAGAAAGATAACGCCGAGCACCTGTGTTGGCGTCCGACGAGATTGCCGACGAACTCTCTCCTCGGCCTACTGTTGATGTACCCGTCCGGCCTGAAATCCCTCCTTTCTTGAGGGATAACCTTCATCCTGGCCTTCACTTGCAATTGATCTTCCTCCACTCGCGTGTACTCATCAATGCGATCCATGAGGCGACGCACGCTCTTGACAGGCCTCCTGGTTAGTGACTTCCTCAGGTCATGCTCGTTTGGAAGGCCGACCTTGAAGGTACTTATGGCAACTTCGTCGAAGTCTCCGTCGATCTCGTTGTACATCTCCCAATATCTGTCGGTATATGCCCTGAGGATCTCTCCCTCTCTCATGTCCATGGATAACAGTGAATCTAGAGGTCGAGGGATCCTACTGCATGTGATGAACCGCGAGCTGAATGCCCTGGTGAGCTCCGCAAAGGAGTTGACAGAGCCTGCCTTTAAGCCGTTGAACCATCTAATCGCGACGGGTCCCAGGCTGGAAGGGAAGACCTTGCACATCAGGTTCTCATTCTTCGTGTGCACCGCCATCCTCTGGCTGAAGTGGCTCGCGTGTTCCACTGGGTCCGTTCTCCCGTTGTAAATTATGAAGGTTGGCTAAGTGAACCGCCTTGGAAGTTTTCCCTTCTCAATTCTCCGTGTGAAGGGTGACTTGGAAATCTGGTGAAGCGCCCTACTCAGTGCATTGTTGGCCAGGCCTCGGGAGGGCGTCCTCTTATCCCTAGGTCGGGGACGGTGTTCGTCCTCCTGGGAAGAAGACTCGCAAGGGGGGTTCCTCGACCTGGAGCTGTCAGAGCTACTGCTAGCATCCGCTGAGGACTGGTCTGAAGGGGATGGTGTGCGCCTTCGTTTCTCCAAGCGCAGCTTCTTTCTCAGATGGTCAACCTTCCTTTGCAGGGTCTCAACGCTTTTTTCGCAGGAGGCTCTACTTCCGTCGCGTGCATGGCTCCTCCCACGCGTGTGTTCAGTGCGCACGCTGGCTTCGCGCTCTCCCTCCCGTTCCGATCGTGCAAATTGGTCCTCGCGCTGGGACCCCCTGGACTCTGCATGACGTGAACCTGAACCTTCCATGGTACTTCCAGTCCCCTTTTGTCAAGGCTTCCCACAAACGGCGCCAATTGTAAGGACACAAAATTGGCCCTAGGCCCAAATGCGTGACCGGGCCGGCCCAAGTGGCCTTTATAATAGAATTTGTAGAGAATGGGCTTAAAGCCTAGACTCCTTGGGGCTTTAGAAGGCTATGGGGTAAGGTCCAAGTCCGCTTCCTGCAGGCGGCTGGCCGATGGGGTGGTCTATTTCCCTCGTCGGACGTGAGCCGAGGAGATTCTGTGATGGCTGACTTTCTGTTCTTTAGGAGGTGAAAGAGAGAGTGTGCCTTCCTCTTTCCTAGGAGAAATTCCGGATCCCCATTCTTTAAACCGCCCTTCTCTATTTATCCTTCCCATTCTTGGCTCCCATCTGTCTTTTTCCTGAAAACGCTCTCCAATGCCTCTTAAGGCTGTCCACCGTCCCATCAGAAGTCATTTCTCCATTAATGCGGCCAGGCGAGTAGGTGTAAGGCCTTTAATGCGGTGGCAGCAGCTTTATGCAGTGCACGTCACCCCTGTCCCCTTCCTCAGCGTCTCATTAAGGCCCGGGATGGCTCGCCAAGCTTTAAGAGCCTTTCCATGGACGTCGTGCTAGCCTCTCGTGCACCTGACCCTCATGTCCGAGGAGACTTTCTCCTCGGACCCTCGTCCAATAGGTTGGCGGTCTGGTCGGTGGGCCTCTGGGCCCTAGTTCTAGGAGTCCACGTTCTTGGACCAGGCCCTTGGCCCATACGGTGCCTTGACGCTTTTACCCCCCACACTAGTAAACACCCCAAACAAATACAATCTTGTTTTGAATGTCATATTGAAAAATACATGATAAAAGGAAAAATTATTATAAATAGCAAATGTAGCTAAACAAATGTCTGACTAAAGAAATTTGTCAATAAAGCGGCATAAATCAAAGTCAAAGCTATGAGCTTTGATCTTCACAAAATATTCTTTTAAGTCGCCAAATTTAACGTGATTCTATCGTTGAGCTCAATGATTTCTATTGTTCATTTCCAATAACTTCTTGCACTTTGACTTACAACAATCTATTTGTTGAAGGAAAATATGTACTATTCATCTTACAATTAGAATGAACATCGACATTTCATTTTTCCCTAATCCAAAGAAACTCTTCTATCAATTATTAAATTCTATTATATATTTAAACACTCCCTTAAAATATTGTAATATGTTCTTTACACGGCAGGATGGATAGTTTCATATAAAAATACAATTATAATATATACTTATTAAATATTAATAACTACCATAATAATTAATTTTATATTTATAGGAAAAATAGAATAACGCAAGTAATCAATTTTTTTCATGTATTTCACGTGTTACTGGCTAATTATTAATAAAAATGGTGTAAGATATTAATGAAATCATCCTCATATATATCATATAAAAACTAGAAAACAAAAAACAAAAAAAAGCATCCCCACTACCACATCTCAAGTCTCAACCCAATATATTTGCATTTTAGCAAAATATCATCATCATTTCTCCATTAGTTCGGATGTTCCTCACTTAAACAACACCCCAAAAAAGGTGGCTGTCTCCTCTCATGTCACCCAACAATTTTTTTTTAGCATCATCATGAGCAATAAAGCCTTGTTATATACGTGAAAATAATACTTTTGTATTAAAAACACACCCATAAATTCAAAGCTTAATTCACTTGGATATCTAATATTACATTAGGACACTATTTCATCCCTCATGCAAGCCCTAAACTTGACCTCGGTGAAGTTGTTGTCAGCCACATGCAGAATGTCGCAGCACTCTCTTCTATTACTGCCCTGTACGTGAATGAATAAATAAAAAGAAGGGTTACCAATAATAAATAATAAAAAAGGGAAAATCTTGTTACATATTTGTTATTATACACTCAATATACACTCCTTTCGAAATCGTGTTTTGAATGAGTGTACAAAATATGCAATTAATAACGAATATGTGATAATCATTAATATATATATATATATATATATATATATATATATATACACACACACCTGTGTGTTAAAGTTATAGTCTGCTACATGCATAATATTGTAATGAAAAATTACTCTAATGAAGGTTTATAAAGTGATGTTACAATAAATGTGATTATTAGTGCTACCACTTTTAACAACATAATAAGTAGGAGTCTAAATTTCTATTTTTTTAATACTAATAAAATAGGAGTTTGTAAAAGTTATGTAATAAAATTTATAATATCCTTAAAATGTACTCACCTCATCTTGTCTAATGACGGGTGAGAGGACCCGAATTTTGGAAATGAAATCAGCAGAGTGATTCCCACTCGATGAACAGGCCACAAACCTATGAGGTGATCTTTTAACAAAACTAGTAACAAGTTGGTTCCCCATGATTTTTTCAACAGTCGCAAAGTAGAAAACATGAGGAGCCTCACAAGGATCATTTGAGGGAAATCGAGTGTTAAACATGTAAGGTGATTTAGCAGACTTCTTCCATTGTACAAATGTTTCGAGGGGTCTATGTAAAATGCTTGGTGGATAAATTTTTTCATAAATATGAGCAGAGTAGCCCCATGATATGGAAAATGACCAGTTGCTTTGCGTATGATAGCAAATAGTCTGTTGCAATAGTCGTGACTGATCAACTTTTGCAGCTTCCATTAGGTGATTTAGTGATTGGTAGCGGTTCATAGAAGGGAAAATTGGCTCAACTTGGTCAAGATGATGAAGCGAAACGGTTGGAGATTGTGGGAGAGCTGACAGAAATCCTGAAATGTCTCTGTGTAGATCAATCTGTGATGGAAATAATAAATAAATATTAAAGATACGTAAAATAACAAAATTCCTGACTTGCCAGTCAATTTTTGTTGTCTTGCTGATTGTACTCGTTAGTTAGTTGTTGTTTTCTTATTGTTCTCATTGCTTTCATAGTTGTTATCATTCACTTTTTAAGTTGACCAGGACAAAGAGATTAATCTGATTAAAAAAATAGATATTTGACAGATTTTTATAAATTACTGCCAAATGTTTACTCATGAAATATCATAATCAAGGGATTAAAAATACTTTCACAATACAAAATTCAAATTTCTATTTAAACATTAACGCGTTAAGACTAGTGAAGATTACATTTACTAAGTTAAAAGTATTTCAATTATGCTACTATTAGAGCATTCACACCAGTGGGTGTAAAAGCTTCTAAAATAACAATAACTACCAATTTTACACATTTGGAGCAAAAAAACACCCAGACAGTGGGTGTAAATAGCTAAAATGATGAAAACCCATCCACGAGCTACAGTAACCGTGTATATTTACACGGCTACTGTAGCTCGTTTATCCCATTATTCTATATTTTCCGTTCGCTCCATTTTTTCTCTCTCCTTTCCGTGCTCAACAAACCAGTTAAAACTCAACTTGCCTAAAAAAAACCATTTAAAACTCAACAAACCAACACAAACACATCCACACAAAAAAAAAACTCAACAAACCAGTTAAAACTCAACCCCCACACAAACACATCCACACACACAGAGATACACTTGCCTAAAAAAAAAAAAAAACAGAACTACACAAATAGAATCGGAGCTCGTGGATCGGACGGATCGGAGCTCGGTGTTCGTGGATTGGATCGGAGCTCGGTGGTTGGTGCTCGTGGATCGGATCGAAGCTCTGTGCACGGATCGGAGCTCGGAGCTTGCTTGTGGATCGGAGAGGAAGATTTGAGAGGGAGAGAGAGAGAGAGATGGGTAGAGAGAGAGAGAACAACAAACAGAAATGAAAAAATAGAGAGAGGCGCGTATATATATATCTGTTAGTTAGAGAAATAATAAAAAAATGTGAGGAAATTGATTATTTAATTGAAAGATGTGTAAAATAAATGAATTGATGTGGGTGTTTTATAAAATTAGATGTGTAAAATAGAAAAAGTAGGCTTTTAGTGTAAAATAGACAGAAAATTTTAAACGAGCTAGTATGAATGCTCTTAGACCGCATATTACTTGTACTGGACGATTCATTTACTTGTACAGTTGTACAGCATTCATATTATCTGTAATGCAATGAGGGACAATTCATTTTTATGGTTAAAAATTCGTTCTTCTCACTTATTTCGCAAGAAGAAAGAGAAGAATATAGGGAATTTGTTGAATTTCAAATATTGAATTTGACCAAGTAAATAAGACGACTTCATTTTGCATTTGGAATTGCACAAAACAGACTATTCCTCTCAAAAGAGGTCTACATACTTGGTACAGTTTTATATACAAATTACAATTATTCTAACGTATGCAAACGAAACTATGAAAGTACATAGAAAACAACATTACCTGATGAAACCCGTTTTCCTGGCTCAGAGAGACTCCCAAATCAGCAACACAGGACTGTATAATATGATCACTCCCATACAATGTTGGATATGTCTTTATGCAGACATCTAAATTCTCCGCCAAGGCTTCCGCCAAAGGATAACTCAAGGCATACCCAGCCCCGCCAAATGCCATTCCAAACGAATGATCAAAATTTGATGACACACACTCTGACTTTGACCCTATATAGAAGTACTTATTATGATTATACTTCGCCAAAACCTCTACAAGATTATCCAAAAAAAAGATTGTGTCATCATCTGCCATGATAAACCATCTAACCCCTTTGTTTTCCTCTCTAAATGTTTCCAGAATTATGCGTGCCATTCGAATTGCATGTGGGTTTGGGTGTTTATCGTATTCTTTGTATCTGGAGGTATCTTCTGAGACCCTAAAAGGAGGAAAAGTTGAAGGCCATTGCTGTGACTCTTTGGGAACTCTATCTAAAAAGATGTATCCACGGGTTGTGTTAGGCTGCCACCAAGATTCAATGTAGGCTCTTTTGTTTATCCATGTATTTGCAGAACTCGCTATTCCAAACACAAGGTGGCTAATGTTAGTTGGAGAAACTGAAATGGAAGATGAAGACCCTTGGTATTTTAAGCTTGCCGAGATGAGAGTAGAGGACCAGCAGCAGGGATGGCTAGAGAGGATAATGTAGATAAAGTATAAGACAATTCCTGAAATGGCTAGTGATTTGCATAAACTTACCACAAACTTATTACCTGATAAAAATATTAATCTTTGTTGCATTACACGCGACTTGGAAGCAAGGACTAATGTCATGGTGAAAATTTGAAGAACTTTGAATCTAATTTCAGAATCAAACTAGCCAAAAAAATGATGAACTCGATCAAGAGAAAATTTTCCGATCGTAATTTAATAAGTTAAGAGTTGGGATTCTGTGTTTCGGTTTCTCTTCCTTAAGTTGTTAATTAATGTGATTGTTCAGTTGCTTTTGCAGCTAATCATTTGGATTGCATTTTACATGCAACGTTGGAATTGCTTTAACGGCTAGGCTGTTAGTAAGACATCCAAATACATAAGTTTCGATTGTTGCTATAAAGCATTCAATCAAAACAAGTTTGGGCCATCTTGCTTCTTGCATGAAGACACGAGAAAAGTCATCTCTGGCCTGTTGAGTGCCCTCTGGCCCTCGTGACACAAAGGGCTGGATTATGTGAGGCCATGCCGTGCTTAAGGTTGTACATGAGGACAAGTTTAGTTTAAAAGTTTTTGTATTTTTCATATATTACTTATTCTTAAATGATCCCTCTTTAATTTCATATTTAGATATTATGCTGATGTAGCACAGATTCTCTTCAATTGTGACCTTAGGCCATGGTCGACAAAAATCCTCAACACCTTCATTTAGCACTTCAGTCAAAAACAGAAAATGTGCCCAACCAAAAATCCTTAACTCTTAAATCCGAAGCTATCTTACACTCCATCAAATGCTTGCCCATTCAACCATTTCTTTTCACATTAAGCAGGGTAATTCTATTCAATTAATGAGGGGCAAATGTAACAGTCAACAAGATTAAAGAAACTTATTATAAGCTATCCTTAAACCAGTACACGTTTCTTGCTGAAACTCATAAATACAGCCTTTCAACAATAATAAAATTACAAACATTACAGGTTAAACCACATCTGCACCAAAACATACTTAAAGAGCAGAAATGGATCACAAAGTATCATCTCAGTCATCATCAATGTATACGGTTTCTTGTGAAAACAGGCCGCCAAACACCTTCCTGACTTCTTTCTTCTCCTCTGCCTGTTTGCCCTTTGGCTTTGGCTTTGGCTCTGGCTTCTCCTTTGGTTTGAAAGAAGGAAAATTTAGGCTAGGTGGTTTAACAACTGCTTTCTGGGCCGGCAAAGAACGAGCCTTGGCCTGCCCCCTAACAGTTGCAATCTGCACTTTCGGTTTCTCTTCAGGGTTTTGACCTGGAATTGTGAGCTGGGAACTAAAACTTTTCCAGGATAGCCCTGAACCAAAGTCTTTGGCTTTGCTCAAAAGGTTTTCCATTGAAGTTTCTGCAGCATCTGCCTTCTCTTGAGCTTCCTCGGCCAGACTAGCAGCACGAGCTTCTTGCTTTGAAAGCTTTTTCACCTCTTCTTCGAGTTTCTTTGTTGCTTCAGCTGCTTCACGAGCTTTCTCAGCTGCTACCCTTGCCTCTTCCTCTGCTTTGACCTTTGCAAGTGATTCTGCATAAGCCCTTCTTCTTCCATCCTCAGGAATGGCACTAGAAGCAATACATTCAAACAATTTAAACAATATTATAGCTTTTTCTTTTTTAAAAGAATGAGCTAAAATGCTGTATTGTACCAATAGAAACAAGAGTAAAAGAAATGTGCTCCCTCTTGAATTTTCAAAAAATAAAAATAAAAATAACAAAGCACTACCACCAAATACTTCACCAACAGGCAAAATTGCTCTTGTATATGTTTTGTCCCTCCATTTGATATTTTTCCAGGGCTAATCAAGTTTCATTCCAAACCTGGAACCATTCCCAACTGATTCTATTTGACATGTAGAAATCTGTTGGGTTTGGATGAGGAATTTGGGGTAAGACTTTACTCAAGTTGTAATTGTAAATTTCCAAAGTTGATTTTCTTTTCGTTAGGTTAATAAGAAATCTAATTCAGAAGTTACAAAGAATTTTGAACTTGGTATTTTCAAGCATCTTAAATCCCCCCCTCTTCAAATTTTAAGGAAGTGTTCTTTTACAAATTTTACCACCATTACTATTTTCATGTCACGGTGTCATTACCACCAATATTATCACCATTAGTGCCAATATTGCCTCCCTCACCACCTAATGACATTGTTGATGCTGCCACCACCACCACCTCACTACCTTTGTTACTACCACCGCCAAATCCACCGTCATCACCAACAATACTATGAAAACATACCACCACCATCACCAAGTCATGGTCACCATACATACCATTGTCATTGAAATTACCATAATATTCTAATCTCTTTAATTTAAAAAATACTCGACCAAACTTCAAACCACCAAAATTTCAATTGATGTGATTAATATTCCCAATATAAAATACTGCTTATATTTACTGCAATTTACCTGAAAAGCTCGTCTACACGCCTTGAGGGGGCTGACGGATCCGTAAAAACTTCCACAACCTAAATAGCACATAACTAAGATGCTCAATCATTTGTCACCTAACAACAACCAGATTCAAAAATAATAATACCTAGATTGAAAATGTACATTTTTTTTCTTTTTTAGGTAATGAACTAGTATCCTCTCAATCAAAAAAAAAAAACTAGAATCTTTTATATTTTGGACTACCTTTAATGTGGATCTATAAAATCTCATTTATCCATTTTTAAATTAAAAGTGCTACATTCACCACATTTTCACAACACTTTTAAATATCATATTAATATTGTGAAAATGTCGTAGACATAACATTTCTCTTTTTAAATAAATTAAAAAAATGTTATCATCTTATCAATAATTTAAAAATATATAAAATAGTCCTAGTCCATGTTTGCAATAACGCGGTAAAATTCAATCCACTCATTTCAAAATAAATAAATAAGATTTTAAGAACCGTACGTTAAAATTACACTAACAACTTTAGAGAATCTTAAGCAAAAAGCAATGTACCTTATTTTCTGCCACTGCTGTGTTTGAGAAAACACCTGCCACTAGAGATGCTATCTGGGACTTGGCTACCTAATATTAATTTTCCAACACATGACCAAAGAAAACTATGAATATTAAAAAGAATTAAAGTTTTGATGCCCAAAACAAAATGAGATGTACAATGTGAAATACAGATATTATCGCATACATTACATTACTTTGTAGTCGTAAACACTGGCGCTTCTTTCAGCTGACACCACAACATTATATGACTTTTCTGGTGAAAAATCTTCGGTCAAACTTGTCTTTATGAATGTATAGCTGACGTCTGTTTCGATTACTTTTTGCAAAAACTCAGTCACAGTCAACGGTTGTGATCGTGAGAGCAAGTTGTTAAAGAATGAAGAGATTCCATCCAGTACATTGTATGTTGATGAGCTCCCCATGCTCCCATCATAGATTATAGCCACGTGGCTTACTCCTGCCAGCTGGGCGGCTTGGATCACTTGCAATGCATCTGATGTGGAGACTTCGGAAGTGGGACCGTTTTCAGCGGGCCCGATCGTGACGACAACCTTGCTAGCGTTTCCGATTGCCTTGGCGATTGATTCGGTATCTTGGAAGGTCGATTGGACCGCGTTGATGCGTCTCGATTCTTCGTTTGATATGATCTGTGGTGGTGATGCAGTTGTAGCAAGGAAAATCAATAGGATGCAATACAGCCTAATCTTTCCATTTTTTTATCAAGACATTTTCACATATTGTGCTATGTCAAATTCTTAAAGACTGCATAGTGATGGCGTATCTTGGCAATGGATTGGCACATCTTTTTAGTTGTATCAAATTTTTGCGCAAATCTTGATTGTCCAAACTTATGTGCTATGTGTAAGCATAAATCCCAAAAACATGTTACATGTACAATGCCTTTGCTTAAGTACATGATTTTATTCAAGGTAGCTAGATTAAGGGAATGTGTCCAACGCCAGCCTCGAGCAAAAGCAATGGGTTTTATTTGGGATAAAGAAAAAGTATATTCCAAACATGTTCAGTGTTTTTTTTTTTTTAAATTTGATAAAATTTCAACTGATGATATAAGTTCCATAGCTCTTTTATTATATTTCGCTATGAAAATAGCTAAAATTCCAATATTATGACCCTCTACTAGAAGCCAGAAAAGAAAAGGCTAGTTATGGGCTTCCACAATTTCCCATATTTAATTAATAACAACAAATAGCAAACTTCTCATATTTAGATCCCACAAATATCTGACCGACATTGAGATATGGGTACAGAAACTAACCTTGTATTGGGCAGCAAGACGAGCCAACTCTTGGGCAGAACCAAGCTCAGGCACCCCAGCTCTAACAATAAAACCTTCACGCAGTAAGACTTGTGCAATGCGAATTCCAGCCTGGCCGGTGGCACCGGCAACAAACACCGTGCCAGGGTCCTTACGTCTTAAATTCCCAAATGATAAGGCCGTAGAAGGATTATTCACAGCCGGTATCAAAGACTTCACGTCTGGTATCTTTCCAAAGTTTAAACGAAAAGGATTGGAATTGCCTGAATCATCAGGTTGGGGCTCTTCTGAGGATGATGAACCATTGTTCTTGCCAAAACGAAGTGAAGGGAAAGGACCAGCCTGCTTGGCAAAGATTGTGAGCCTTTTTTTCTTGAAGGTTAGCCTAGAATGAGGTGTAGTGTTTAGAAGAAATGAATTTGAGGTGAGAGTAGGAGCCATAGATAAAAAGAGAGGAAATATGGAAGGCCACCCTGTCGTCCAATTCTATGAGATTGTAGCATATATCCAAATTCTAAAAGTTTTTCTATTATGATGCCATTGCCAAATAGTTTTTGTTTGTTTCTGATATTATCTTGATGGGGGAGGCAATGGAAGCGTAGCAAATGGAATTGAGCCACGTGGTCAAGGTTTATCTACTCAACGAAGTCAGGCACCAAACGTTCAAATATCACCACAAGGCACAAGAAAACGACATCATGCCCACTTGAGAGTTGATATAACAGGGAGCAGTGGGAGTTTGGGACTGGGACGTGCCTATTAATAGTTTCGGTTTATCAAATTTTATCCACCACGTTACCACAAAACTCGATACACATGGCCCACATAAGCCCACGAGAATTCAAGAAAAAGATAGAACAGTATTACGTACACAAAATATTTCATAACATTTTTTAATACAGTTAATTACTTAAGTTGACAAAATTTTACCAATTCTCTTCGTCTGAATCCGTCACTTAAATCACAATTTTACCTACCATTAATAATTTACCACATCATCGGTTGTAAAAATTACCCATAAACTCTCAAGAGAGAAAATCTAGTGCCACAACTTCTCTGCCATAATTGTAATGTAACAGAGTGTAAGTAGAAAAAATAAAAAAAATAAAAAAATAAAAAGTCCATGTATAAATGATAGGAAACTACTCATGGTCTGACAACTAAAAATTGTGGCAAAAATTTATGAAATAGTAAGTAGTCCTTGAACTACTCTTTCAAGTTTCAACTACTCTTTCTCAAGAAGATATTGTATTGGACGGAAGGAATCAACAGCATCAGATGCACAAAAACATTACTCAGTATGACAGCATAAAATAGGGTAGAATGACTTGATCGATCCACAGATATATACAAATTTAAGTCTTTGTTTTGGAAGCACTATCTTGATTAGATATTTATGAGTATTAGCCATGCACAGCTTGCATAAAATAGTTGAGGGAAGCAACATTAAGGATAGCCAAGCCATATTAAGATGACACACCTTATGCAAGCAATCACTAAAATTTCATTAAACTGCAAATCTACAGCCACACAAGGAAATACACATTTTCCGGGTCCAACACTCGACCTGAAAAACCAAACTATGGTTTGTCTGTTGGTACTTGGTAGTTCCTAAAAAACCGAACTGTGGCTTGTCTGTTGGTAGTTCTTTAGTCCTTCGGATAATTATTTGCACAGCTGCATAAACGCATAATATATGTAGTCAATATGCTAAAACCACGCTCTACTACAGTAATAATCTTCAAATTTCTAAAGCAACGATACCAAACAAATTTCTATAGCAATGATACCAAACAAATCCTTGCACAATTGGTCCTCTCCACTCTCTCTCTCTCTCAAGAACATAAAAATGCTACTACCCTGAGAACTAGATTGAAGACTAAAAAAACTTCTTTGTACCAATTTCTCTACTGGAACCAACTTGTACAAGATGGTTGAAAGATCACCTTCTCTAAAATTCTAACTTAAGAGCTGCCAAAGTGTAACTTTGAATCCCTCTGCTTCCAGGCCACCACAATCAATCAAAAAGTGTTCAAGCAGCTTTGAAATTTTAGAATCTGCTTGCTCTTTTTAACAAATTTTTGTTCCAAATCTCCACATTTCATACTAGTCGTGGTTTATGTCACTTCAGTGCAACCTCTTAATTCATCAGCTTCCATGAGGGTCCAACATCTATTATCTATTATAATTATAAAAGCATTCAGCAAATTCAAATTCTGATTTCTACATCATACTTGCCCTCAAACTTTATTTATACTAAATTAGACCCTCGATCCATAGAGATTGGGACTGAATAAGTTGCAGGAGAAATCATAGTTTCATAGTCATACAACCTAGAAGTTTCATGAGAATTGATTGAAAGTGGAGGGGAAAAGGCCAAGAGGGAAACCTTAGTGTCTTACGAGGTCTGCTAATCCTCATTCTCTTTAACTTCCCCGCCAGCTCCTAACTAGCCCTCACTTATCGCAACAACAATAAAGAGGTGAGAGCAAAGAAGACACAAAGGGGAGTGCAGGAGAAGTTTTTGGTTTGTGTTGGGGGGTGGGGAGGTATAACAAGAATCCCACCAAAACCATTTTAAATCTTTGCCTACTTTAAGTAGGACCCTATTCTACCAACATCAAGTTCAAGAAGGCTAAACCTAGAAACTGCAGCCAAAAGCTCATGCATCATCTGTTAAGAACTGATACCAAGTAGATTTAAATAACTGAAGCTAACAGGGAAAGTAACTATCTATATAACCTACGTAATGTGCATGCACCAAACTCTTATGTAAATACCAACCCAAAGTGAAGAGCATCTCTATGACACAATTATATAAGTACCCAAGCGTTACCTATCTGGATTAAAATGAAAAAGACAGGCCAGGAAAGCCTGAAAACAACTGCTCATAAAGATATGGTCGTATATTCTCATACAGAACTATTCATCATATATACATGCATGATGCCATCTCCGTAGACTTTATAGCTGATATCAAGATCAGCAGGATGATTCCAAGAACTATAGCGCCATGAAGAAATTCAGAAAACAAGGCCCAAGGAGCAACTCACAAGCTGCCAACCATACAGAGGTTAAACCAAGATACAGTGAGAAAGGAGCCACTAAATGGATACAAAGAGGATTCACCCATAATCACAAGGTCGTTCTTAAAGAGCACATAAAAGAATGAAAAAAAAAAGTCACCTGAATTGATGTTCAGAATGTGGATCTGCACATGGTCTGCTCAACCAAATCATCTGTTGACATTATTTTCATCTACCAATTGACCAGAAACCCAGTTTAGTATCAACTTCAAATTATTAAAAATAACAAGACCTTTAGGCTCATCTTTTGTCCTAACAACACAACAAGAAGAGGATTGTGAACCCTATCTATATGGTTAGATTTCCCCTGCAAATTACTTCACTGAATCTAATAAAACAAAAAATCTAAACAAACAAACACACAACAAATTCCAGTCACAGCAATAAGATTGCCTCACAACCAAATGACTACAGTTTTTTGATAGGTACAACCATATCCATGTGACTACAATATCTTTCCTAAGAAACAATAAAGAAATAAATTCCCAGCTAAGGGAAGACAAATTATTACCAGAAAATCTAGCAGCATGTTCTGCATAAAGTTGCACTCAAGAGAATAGCTCATGAAATCCTCATTTATCCATTTCAGCTGCCAGCAGTAAACATAGAATACATCAAACAGTAACCAATATAAAAACACACTTCCATTTAAAACATAAATTTCCTAGCAAACTTAACTAGATACTGCTCAACATGAATCTAGAAAACAAAAATGCTTTAAGAAACAGAACAGCTTAGTGTTCCAAGGCAGCAACAATATCAGTGACTGATGCCCTTCTTTGCTTTAAGTGATTCAAGAGCCTTCTTTCGTAACTCAATCTCAAGCCTTTTCTGCTCTGATTGCATGTCTTCATCATCACTTGGATTAGACTCTCTCCTTGCAGTATGTTCACCATCAGAAGCATAAGAACCATCCCTATTCTTCATTTTCAGCTTCTCTGCACGCCGTTCTTCCTTTCTCCTACGTCGTTCCTCACGCCTTCGACGTTTTTCCTCCTTCCGCAGTTTTTTCTCTTCCTTCCTCCTCCTCTTAGCCTCCTTCCTATCATCTAGTTCAGAATCATAACTGTAATCATCATCTGAAGCGACCTCTTTCCTCTCAGATCTTTTATGCTTTCTCCTTTTCTTCTCTTCGGTTCTGTGCTTATCACTTTCCTCAGAACCAGAATCTGTTGAAGCCGTATGTTTATTATAATCAACTTTTCCAACCGAATCTAGTGCAGTTTCTGAAGGACGCCTATTGCCATCAACATTCTTTGAACGGGAGCGGATCTTCTCATCAGATATTTTACCTTCTCCAGTGTATGACAGATGCTGCCTATCACCTAGCAAAGAGTCCTTATACGATGTTGGTGACTTCTGTTTCCCAGGAGATTCAGGAGGAAACCCACTCCTAAAAGAAATCTCAGTCAGAAATGCTTCATAATATCAGACCCATGGGTTCATGCAGAAATACTGGTGTCTAATTAGGAGGACAAGATTCATTCAACAGAGAAAGATATACCTTTTTTTCTCCTCTTCTTTCTTTCTCAATTCCATTTTATCAGAACGAGTCTGGGATTCAGTAACCCGACGATCTGCTAATATTTCAGGAGAGCGCCCTTCCTTGTAATGAACCTTCATAGGTGAATCTTTCTGCTTGTTGACAGAAGATGAATGGATGGACCTTTTCTGTGAAGACTTAGATTTATTGTTCATATCATCCCTACAAAAGGAGCACCCTCAGCAAAATTAAACTAACAAATCAAAGCATCACCCTGCAGTGAGATCAAAAAAACAACATAAAAATTGAGCAACCAGATAATGGTCAACTTCAAATTTAACCTGACATAATTAGGTTCGCCTGCCTCTTCACTACTTTCTAGACTATCACGATGAGGTTTCCCTGCAGGACTGAAGCTAGCATCACGGGTCATTTGATTCCCTGTTTGCCTCACAGGACTCTGATATGGACTAAATGACATTTGCAACCAAAACGGTCAAGATGTATAAATCCAAGAGAATGATCAAAAGATTATACTAAAAAGTAACTAAGATGAATACCTCCTATCTTCACTAGAAACCCTTTTTCTTGCCCGTGGTGGAGATTCTGAGAGAGCTGGAGACTTCCCAGGTGAAGACAATGAAACTGGTACTCTTTTGCGTGTATCACTCCGATCCCTAGAATCTCTTTGTGGTGACCTCAAAGAACTAGGAGATTTCTGTGCGAAAGACAATTTTTCATTTGTCCTGTCACACAGATTTAACCAAACAATAAATGTAAAAGCAGCCCAACATATTGAATCTACAAAATAAAAAAATAACATCAATTGTGGCAAACACAAAGCTCATGACCCATTTGTAGTGCAATGGGAGGTCGTGGTGGTTTAGGCTTCACAATATCTTCTAGCTCTACAAACATAAATTTGTAACCCCTATTGAAGCTCCTTATACTTGCCACACACTTGAAACCCATGTATTTAGAGAAACAACCCCTCCCCCAAAAAAATAAATAAATAAATAAAAAGAGCACATAGGAAACAAACAATCATGTTCTATGTACCTGATTCTTTCTTTCGGAGATCGCACAGGGCTCCTATGGTACTTAGTCGTGGTTGGAGATGGAGATGGAGATGGAGATGGAATGGAGATGGCTGAAGGGGATGGAGAACTTGATCGCCTACGTCCAAGAGTAGGTGGCCTACGCCGCACAGGTGATGGAGAGTCATGTGGAGTTGGAGATCTTCGATACCGCCTTCGTACAGGAGAAGGTGATCTTTGCAAAGGAGAGGACGATCTGCTGCGATTAGGTAAGGGTGATCTGCGTCTAATAGGTGAAGGTGATCTGCGTCTAATAGGTGAGTGTGCTCTTCGCCGCACAAGTGAAGGGGATCTACGTCGAACAGGTGATGGTGTTCTACGTCGTTGCATAGGCGAAGGTGACCTTCGTCGCCGCATAGGTGAAGGTGATCTACGCCGCCTGATAGGGGAAGGTGACCTACGACGTCGGATAGGAGAAGGTGATCTACGCCGCCGGATAGGGGAAGGTGACCTATGATGTCGGATTGGAGAAGGTGACCTACGACGTCGTGGAGGAGAAGGTGACCTGCGGTGCCTCACTGGGAAAGGTGACCTACGGCGAAAAGGTGAACGCAATCTTCGCCTCACTGGAGAGGGTGATCTACGATGTGATTGTGATCGCGATCTAGATCTTCGCCTAGAATAAGATGATCTCCGTCTGGGAGAGAGAGAATGCATAGGTGAATGCCTCCGACGAGGGGTCACAGATCGTCTTCGTGGGGAGCGATACACCCTTTCTGAAGAAACAGAGCGCCCTCGAGCTTCAGGTGATCTAGATACACTCCTTGACTTGTGTCTGTCACTAAAATAAGTATAAATTAAGCCAGACATTACATTTGAAAGAGGAAAAAGAAACATATTGATAAGAAGAAAAAAAATAGCTTTACACATGCAACATCCATAGTAATTATTTATTATAACAAGTGCAGAAAAACCAACAGGAATATTCTAGTCATAATATCTAAATAATCGAAAGACTCCCATTACTGACAGCAAAAAGAAGCATACTCAGAATAACTTCTGGTATTAGAACGCGATCTGCTGATTGACCTAGATGGAGATCCTCTGCACAAGAAATCCCAAATGTAAATGGAATTTTCCTCCAAGCAAAAAAATTAGAAGAACGATAGCATATGATGGCAAGGAAAGATACCGAGGGGGTGAAGGGGAGCGTTTGGCAGAATGGGGAGATCTAGAAACCCTGTAAGAAGTAAAATGTTATTTCCCTTTTCTTGCTTACATCTGAGCATGGTAGAAAAATGAGTGCCTACAGTAGCAATTTGGCAAACTTTAATATTCACAAAAACTTCTACAGGCCTCTATCATGCATGTAAAGAAGTAGTAGATTAACGGTATCAACAGCACTGTAACTGAAATCTCCCCCCTCCCTCCTCCAAAAGATAAAATGAAATAAAATAAAACAAATTGTTCAATATGAATGCTAGCAAAGAAAGCAGCATACTAAAGTAAAATTAAGGAGCCAGCTGCAAGACAAATAGACAATTGAAGGAAAAGTGAAAAGAAAATTTGAAGGAGAAGAGGGGACAAGAACAAAAATATGTATAGGCATATAAAAAATACAGTCTAAATAGATTCACAAATTAACTTCAAAAATGTGACTGCATGCAGCAAGACCATGGAAATATATGAAGAGTATAATGAAACGGTGTAAAAAGACTAGCTGCAAAGGGAAAGGGACCGGGAAAAACCCATTCCAGAGGAAGAGCTAATGGTAAAATGTTGACCTATCCCTTACCTGTGCCTTCCTTTCACACCGTTGTTCCTCTTTTCAGCTTCTTTCCCATCCTCAGGATAGTCACTTGAAGCTCTATGCTTTAGGTTTGGCTCCAAAGCAGTGTTAGTTGCCCTCGTTTCAACCACGCCGTCCTACAGTAGTTTGAGGTAAAGGACATGAACCCAAATAATTGCAGAAGCTAGCTGAATGCCATGAAAAACACAAACGAAAGTTAAAACCAAACACCCAGATCTAGACAATGCAACTCCAGCATGTAAAAGATAAGCAATACCATTTTCTTTGATCTCTCTTGCTCAAGTTCTCTGCTTTCCTTCTCTTTCTTCTTCTCAATCTCATTTGCCATCCTATCTGCCTCCGCCTGCAACCGCCCCATGGTAAGATATCCATCAAGAAAGAGACACTACATGAGCAAACCAAAAACATGTAAGGGTTGTAAAAATATTTATACCTTCTTTTTCTTAATTTCCTCTTCTTTAGCATCCAAAAACTGCTGAGGAACACCACTAGCAGTATTCTGCGCACTGAGAAGAAGCGCCCAAAGCTCTTTCATAAACTTCACAGTATTTTTCTCCATGAATCCAGTAAGTTGTATTTGAACCGCCTTTCCATTCACTTCCTGCATCCAAATAAACAAAACAGAGTTCAAACACTACTTATGAATAATGATAAACTACAAGCTCAGTCAATAACCTGGTGTTATTGGGTCTAGCTAGATCAATGGTTTCTATCTCTATACCAAGTCAAATCATGTACAATTTATCAATGATTACAATATAAAAAAATAAATAAATAACATGAATCTTGCATTTGGGTTTAAAACTACACAAAAACTAAAGACTTGGAAACATGAAATTGCGAATTATATGACATCTAAAAACATTTAATCACCTTTTCTTCCAAAAGACTATAAATGAAGTTAATTAGAACTTCGTCTTCGAACCCAATAAGTTCTGTCACCCTATGCGCAACCCACGGTCTGATAACATCCATATTCACCTTCTTCATCTCCACCTACAAACACATACCACATTTCCTATGCGTAAATTAACACAACAACAACAACGACGACAAAAAAAACACGCAATAAACCCTTCGTTTTAAGCCAATTTTTCCAAAGCTTAAGAAAACGAACCACATGCTCCAATTCGGGGGCGAACTTCTGCGATTTCAACAGCTTCGCTTGCTTGTTCGAGAACCGAGTGTCTTGGTCAGCCGACGTGCCCTAGAAATACACAAAATTAGGGTTTCCGCATCCATGTACACACATATACATACATAAATTTATCTTTGCGCGAACCATGAGAATTACAAAACACGAAGATCTAAGAGATATACATCGAATTGAGTTTGGATCTAAGATGAAAAGTTCAAATTAAACGCGAAATTATGAATTTTCGTGTAGAACTTACCCGGAAGAAGCCGCCCGACATTTTCTAGGGTTTTTGAGGGACTGTTTGGCTGAGATGGTAGTGGAAGCAAGTTGGCGATGAAATAGAGAGCGATGAAGGGTGGGAGATTTGGACAAGGTGCTTAAATAGAGTTTTCGGCCATGAATGTGGGCGAGCTTTTTTTATCAGCGAGGTCTTGGAATTTGGGGAACACGGAAGGCTCTCTTTAAAGCCTCAACGCTCGCGAGAGAGTACTCTGTTGGATTGTATGAAGAAGCTAAACGAAAATGAGAAAGAGGAAGAGAGAGAAAGGGAGAGAGCTGATGTGCCCTAAAGATATATATCGGAATTACATACATACCCCTTTTGTATATTATAATTACCTTTTTACCCGTTCTTCTTATAATCTAATCTAAAAATAATTCATTTCGAATCTCTTTGTTCTGAGAAAAGAATGAAGATTAACATCAACTAAAACTAGATTTGGTAAATCGATTTCTTGATATTTTTTTCCCCCTAAGATAATCGAAGGGACAATTCTGTATGTAAAATCACCGTCAATCAGTAACAATTTTGTTTCTAAAATAAATAAAAATAAAAATAAGTAACCATTTTGACCAATACACACTCTTAGTATAATAGTTACTCTACAAGTATAAATATCCGTAGGTGTAAGGGGTAAGGAATGGGGAGAGTGTGCAATGGTCACTATAACAAGTATAAGTGTCATGTAGGTGTGGAGAGTAAGGCTCAGGGTTCAAGTTTTCATAAAAAATATTCACACATATATATACTTAGATTATGATAGAATAGAATTTATATATTGTATACAAAATTTTATTTTAAAAACAAAAAAAAAGTAACCATTTTGAACATCGTGCTTGGCTACAACTTATAAGCTCACTTAGATTATGATAAAATATAATTTATATTTTGTATTAAAAAAAATAAAAATTAAAAGTAACTATTTTAAACTTCGTGTATAGCTAAAGCTTATAAAAGCATTCTCGTCGGGCCTGTGAAATGCCAAATGTAAGGAAAATTTGGCATTTCAGGCCCAAAGGAGCTCAGCATTTGGAATTATAAAGGTAGATTATTGCAAAATATTTTGCAATTGTGCTACAGTGCAATTTTACATATAGAATTGCACTGTAGCTCAATTGTAAAAGCAAAAATATTATTTTATTCATTTTCTCTCTCATCTGTCTCCTAACTCTCCCACTCTCTCAACTCTGTCTCCCACGTCTCTCTCTCTTTTATAGATTTCTCCCTCTCCCTTTGCTCTCTCTTAGTGATTTCTCCCTTTCCCTTTGCTTTTCCTCAAGCCACCATTGGCCACCATCACCCAACAACGCCAAGCCCAGGCTGCGTCTCAGTGTTTTGCTTCGATGTGGTTTTGATGTTTTGCTCCGATGGGTTTGCTCCGATGTGGGTGTGGTTTGCTCCAATCAGGGTATCATGGGTCAGGTGGTGGGTCGACATCGTGGGCTTGGGTTATGGGTTTTGGATTTGGGTTGATCTGGGCATGACGGAGCTGGGTATTAATTTGGGTTGATCTGGGCATGGATCAGCATGGATCAGATATTTTGGATTTGGGTGTTGATTTTGGATTTGGGATCGTGACGAAGTTAGGAGTTGATTTTAGGTTTGGGATCAGCGGAGTTCGGAGATCATGGTGGCAGTGTGGGTTTGGGTTGATGATAAGGTCACAGAAGAGGAAGACCTCGGTGGTGGTGGGAAAGGCTTGTTCTTGCAGTTGGGGTTTTGGGTTGAAGTGACTGATCTCAGTGAAGACAGTGACAAATCACGAGGATGAAAAAGAATAAGGGTTTTGTTGGTTAACAGGTTTTGGTGTCATGGTGGTTGATGTGTGGTGGTGACTGGGTTACTGTGTGAAGGTGGTGTGGTTGAAAGGGTGGTTGCTGTGTAGATGGGTGTATTGAGTTTTCTCTATGGTACTTGACCACTAGTTGAGAAAGAGGAAGGGAGACAAAAATTAGAGAGAGAGAATGAAATATATTTTATTGTATAATTTATATTAATTTAATGTGTTGTATTGTAAACTAAAAGTTAGGATGCTAGATGTATTGTAAAATGGTATTGTATAATTGATAAAGTGGCTTTTCGAGATGGTAAGATAGGATAGGATAGAATTTCCTGATGCGAATGCTCTAAGCTCAGCTTAAGGCCCGATCTTTAGGCCCTTTAACATATTTTCTAGTAAGAGGAAAGAAGATCAAAGAAATTCGATTGAGCATGTGGCCAAGAAAGCTAAGGGAGAAACCCTATTGACTCACCCTCCTTAATCTCCAACCAAGATTGTTTCTAAGCATCAATGTCAAGTGAAGCATAAACCCAAAACTGTCTTGATCAAGTCCTTGGCAAAAGCTAAGTTTGATAAGGATGCTTTACAATTTACTCATATTTCAAATGAGTTTTCTAGTTCCCTTTTTGTCCAAATGGCCAAGGATGCAAGCCTTGTCATGCCTCCACCTTTGCCATTAGGCTATTCTCTTAAACAGATGCAAAAGAGTTCATTTACAATTTACTAGGTAAATCATAAATCATTGGGAATCAAGCAATTACCAAGAAGAGTAAGATTTCTAGATGTGCATCTATTTCTCGCCAACTATAAAGCCAAAGATTTTGATTTTGTTAAAGAAAGACATAATACCATAACTAGTGGTTGGAAATGCAAATGTCTATCTTGGATAGGTCAAGCCACCTTGATCAAACCACTAGCCCAAGCATCTCGTACGTATGCAACTTCTGTTTTTAAGCCACCTAAACGCTTATGTGAAGATCTGGATGCGCTAAATAGGAGATTTTGCTAGGAACTGTGTCTTGAAGTGGTGAACGACCCTTATGAGTTAAAGTGAGAGATTTTGTATCTATCTCTAATATATACAATTTGGTATCTAATATGGATAAAGGAAAGTGAAGAGGTGGTAGTTGTCAAAGTTTCATTCACTGGCTTTAACATCTAAAGATAGAGTTGTTACTAAACTGAAAGCCATATCCATATTGATGTCTAAACCCTATAAAGTAAGGGATCAATAAATATTATAAATGTTTTTTAGATAGTTAAAAATAAATTTGTGTTTTTATTAAATAAATCAATATCCAAATACTCTACATATTGCATAAAACTAAAAAAAGTATATGTCATTCATTTATCCAATAGTAATTTTGCACTTAACATTTTAAGAATTACATGTGAAAGGGAACATACGTAATGAACAAAGTTTGGCTATTGATTATACTCCAAAACTTAGCATTGAATTTGTTTATGAATGAGAGGCATACTAGTTCAATAATGAGTATGAGTGAAATTATGGATTCAGTATTCATATAGAATAGTACAAAATAAATAAATGGTGTAGTGACTTCAACAAAAGGTTATGTGTTACCCTTTAGAACGAGAGATTAACAATGTAGCTGTCAGTTGCCACTTATTTTATTATAAAAGAAACCTCTTGAAATACATATTTATTGAAGAATTTTAAAATTACATCATTGGAATAATGGAAAGAAAATTACGTAGTCTTCTTGGTCTTAGTTACATTCTAAGAAATAAGAAAAAATATCACTTTCACCTCATATAAAATCTATGGAAAGTAACAATACTTTGTTTCCCAATTACAATCACTATGCAAATTAAATTGATAAGGAATCACTATGCAAATTAAGATCTAATTTTGGAGGCTAGGTAAAGGAATGAGAATGCATTAAGCACTCATCCAATCCAATTTGAAGTCTTTGAGAGATGAATGGCCATATGATATGCACTATTCTTGTTGGAAATAAAACAAAATATTGATGGGCATATTCTCACTTACACTTACACACACACACACACACACACACACACACACACACACACACACACACTACTTAGTATATAAAAGAGGCTCATTACTCACATAAACAAAGGGAGAAAGAGTGGAGAAGGAAGAGTTAGAACACTTTAAAGCTATGTATTCACTTCAACTCTTGATTAGAAGTTAACTAATGAATGAGTTTATATAGTACACCATCCACCATCTAACTCCCACTACATTCATTTTTCTAACTCTTACATTCACAAATCCCACACATAATTTCAATAAACCTCCTACTACATTAACTTATGAAACACACGCTTATTTATGAAAAGTTAATTAAAAACAAGTTTAAATTCTAACATCCCCCCTTTAAACTTGTTTTCTGGATCACTCCAAGTAAGACTTGCAGCTTATTGAATGTGTGTCACACTTGAGTGATTTAGTGAGTATACCTGCAACCTGATCATGCGACTTCACAAACTCAAGATGAACTTCCTTTCTTGAAATACATTCTCGAATAAAATGAAACCCCATGCCGATGTGCTTGCTCCGATCATGAAAGATTGGATTCTTTGCAAGAGCTAGTGTTGACTTATTGTCCACAAATATCTTTGTAGCTTCTTCTTGCAACATTTACAACTCCTTCAATAAACTTTTAAGCCAAATTGTATAACAAACACTGAAGGTAATAGCAACGTACTCAACTTCACAAGTGGAAAGCGTCACAATTGGCTGCTTCTTGGACGTCCATGTAAGTGCAGTATCACCCATATAGAATACAAAACCAGTAGTACTCTTTCTATCATCTGTGTCTCCAGCCTAATCACTATCACTGTAGCCAACAAGTTTAAAATATTTAGAAAGTGAATACAATATTCCATAATCCAGTGTAGCTTTTAAATAACGAAAAATTCTCTTGGCAATCTTCAAATGAGTCATCATCGATGCTTTCGTGTAAGTATGTAACAACTAACTAGTTCAACGCCAAAAATAATGTCTGGTATTGTGTATGTTAGATATCTCAAGCTTCCAACAAAACTCTTAAAAAATGTTGGATTAACATTCTCTTCATCGTAATGCTTTGACAACTTCACTCCACATTCTACAGGGATGCTAACTAAATTAGAATTTAACATCTCAAACTTCTCAAGATATCTTTCGTATAACCTTCTTGGGAAATAAAAATCTCATCCTCCATTTGCTTTACTTCAATGCCCAAATAATAGGCCATAAGTCCAATATTTGTCATTTCAAACTCCTTAGTCATTACTTTCTTGAAGTCCTCAAACACACTTAAATTGTTGTTTGTAAAAATCAAATCATCTACATACATACAAATAATTAAGATATTTTCATTTTTATGCACCTTATAATAAAACACACGTTTATGTGGGCATTTATAAAACCCATTAACTTAGAATTATTTGTCAATTCTACTATTCTGACGTATTGGTGTCTGTTTCAAGTCATATAAAGTTTTCTTTAACTTCAAAACTTTATCTTCTTGCCCTTTTACAACATAGCCTATAGGTTGCTCAACATAAAGTTCTTTCTTAAGGTAGTCATTCAGAATTACGGATTTTACATCCAATTGGAAAATTCTCCATTGATTCTAAACTACTAAAGAAATTAGCAATCATATAATTTCTAAACGAGCAACTGGAGCAAATACCTCATCATAATCAATACCTTGTAGTTGACTATAGCCTTATACCAACAATTTTGCTTTATATCTCTCTACCTCTCCTTTTGCATTCGTCTTCAACTTGTATACTCATTTTGCTCCAATTGTCTTCTTTTTAGTTGGAAGAGTTGCAAGCTCTCATGTATCATTCTTCTTTATTGCTTTAATCTCTTCATTAATAGCATTTTCTCCATTTTTTATCTTACATCGCTTCTTCAAATCATGTAGGTTCACAATTAGAAAACAAACAAAAAGTGTTACATTATCAGTAATCTTTGTTGAATTATAAAAATCCTGGAGACTTTTCATTTTTCTTAGTCTTTCACTAGAACTTCCTTCTAGTGATGATGATGATGATGGACTTTCATGAATAAGAAATGATGCTACTGGTAATGGAGGTGGAGTGACAAGCTCTTCATGAACTTCATTCCCTTATTCTTCCTCTTTGAACAGAAGAAAGAATCATATTTCTCTTCTTCTTGGATGCTATAATCTCATGTGTCTTCTTCATCAAATTTTACATTTAGACTAAAAATGACTTTTTCAAAGCTCAGATTATAAAGCCTTTAACCCTTAGAGCTTGGATCATAACCAATGGACATATAGTTCTTGCTTTTATCACCTTGCTTGGACCTCTCTTGATCCAGTACATGTGCATATTCAATGCTCCCAAACACAACAAAATGGAAAATTGTAGGCTTCCTCCTACTCCATGCTTATTGTGGGGTTTTTCTTTGTACACTTCTTATGGGGTAATGATTGGACAGATAAATTGCACAATTAATAGCTTTAGCCCAAAATTCTTTAGGCATTTTTCTGCTCTTCAACATGCTTCTCGCCATATTAAGAACTGAACTATTTTTTCTTTTTGCTATACCATTCTGTTGTGGTGATCTTGAAATTGTTAGAGGGTAGTTAATCCGATTTGCTTCACAAAATTCTTTAAATTCATTTTATGTGAATTCGCCTCCTTTATTAGATCTTAAGGCCTTAATTCACTCTTTTTTTTTTTTTTTTACGAATGCATTAATTTTCTTAAATGCACCAAACACATCAGATTTTTGTTTCAAAAATAAACCCATGTTTTTCTACTAAAACCATCAATAAAGAGAAGAAAGTAGTTACTTTTACCAAATGATGATGGCTTAATAGGTTCACACACATCAATATGAACAAGTTGTAATGACTTGATTGCTTTTATACTAGTTTTTTTTGGAAAGCTCTATCTTGATTATTTGTCAAAGAGACATCCTTCACAAAGTTGGTTAGGATGCTTAATGAAAGGCAATCATCTCATCATATTTGTCTTTGCCAACAACTGTAGTCCTCCAAAATTTAGTTGTCAAAGTCTCATATGCAAAAGCCAAAAAGAATATCAAAGCAAGCCTTCAGATATCTAAAAATATCAGTTTGAATATTTAACAAGAATATTCTATTTCTTGTCATTGGCACATTAGATATTACATTGTTTTAATGATCTCTTATTAAACAACTACTATCTTTCAACTGAATATCATCGTAGTCTTTCTCAAGGAGTTGACCCAAACTCAAAATATTAGTTTTCATGCTTGACACATAATATTCATTATAAATAAATTGATGATCTTCATTCTTTAAATGTATAAGAAATTTACCTATCCTCTTCACTAAAACTTTGGATGAGTCACCAAAGGTAACAATCCCGACCACCAATTCATCAATCTCTATAAACATTTTTTTATTCCCATACATATGGTTGCTAGCACTAGTGTCAAGATACCATGCACCATTTTCTTCTTTGTCTTCTCTTTTGTATGTCAACAACAAAGTTGGCTCAAGTTCTTCATTTTTATATCCAATAGAGTTAGCTTTCTCTTTAACAATGTCAACGACATTGTTACATTTGGAGGCATAATGCCAATATTTTTTACAATTATAACATTTAATATTAGACTTATCATACATTCTTCTGTATGATCAAACTTCTTCTTTCTCAATCTCTTATGGATTATGAACTTTAGCCTTTCTCTTCATAATTTGGAGAGTTATAATTATTCCTTCCTCCAGATCCTCCCCCTTTACCACATTTCATTTTTGTATCCAACATAGTTAGCTTTCTCTTTAACAATGTCAACGACATTGTTACATTTGGAAGTATAATGCCCATATTTTTTACAATTATAACATTTAATATTAGACTTATCATACCTTCTTCTGTATGGTCAAACTTCTTCTTTCTCAATCTCTTATGGATTATGAACTTTAGCCTTTCTCTTCATAATTTGGAGAGTTATAATTATTCCTTCCTCCAGATCCTCTCCTTTTACCACATTCGTGTCTTCATCCTCTTTGGCTACTTCCACACCACCTTTTTTCATTCAAGGTGAGCTCAGCTTGTAGAACTTGCTTCGAAGACTCTTGCTTCTTTTTATTGAGCATTTCTTCATGGGCCTGTAATGATCTCATAAGCTAGCCAGCGGTCACTGACTTCAAGTCTTTTAATTTCTCAATCGCCATAGCAATATAGTTAAACTTAGAAGTTAATGACTGTATGATTTTTTTTCTACAACACAAACATCATTTAAGTTCTCACCATATCTCTTCAATTGATTTATAATTGCCAACGCCCTTGAAAAATAATATGAAAATGATTCAAATTCTTTCATGTGCAAACCTTCAAACTTGCCTCTCAATATTTGAAGGTGAACTTTCTTCACTTTATCAACTCCCATTAAAGAGTTTTTAAGAATCTCCTATGCTTGCTTGGATGAAGTTGCAATTACAACTTTCTCAAATATGGTTTCATCATAGATCAATGTAAGAGCTTCTTGATCTTTCTTCTAAGCCTTTTGCAAGGCTTCCTTTTGGTTTAGGGTCATAGATTCTTCATCTTGTGCCCCCACATAATCTTTCTTCACAATCACCCACGCATCTTGGGATTTGAGCAACACTTTCATTCGGATAATCCAATTTTCAAAATTGTGTTTGGTAAGTCGAGAAAATTGGAACGACACCATTCCATTGGCAATAGCCATTCTCATCATGAATCGATTGGCTTTGATACCACTTTGTTGGAAAATAAAACAAAATACTAATGGACTTATTCTCACTTACTCTCACAAACACGCACACACTACTTAAGTGTATAGAAGATACTCACACTCATAAATTAAACAAAGGGAGAGAGAGTAGGGAGGGAAAAGTTAAAACACTTTAAAGCTATATATTTACTTCAACTCTTGCATAAAACTTGATAGATGAATGAGTTTATATAGTACACCATCCAACCTTTAACTCTCACTACATTTATTTTTCTAACCCTTACATTTATAAATCCCACTATAACTTTAATAAGCGTCACACTACATTAACTTATGAAACTTACACTTATTTATGAAAGGTTAATTAAAAACAAATTTAACTTTTGAACTGTAATGAGAATTAAATTAAATATAATAATATACTTGTATGCACTGCCTCTTTAAAGTGATTTGATGGTGAGTTTCCTTCAAGAATGTGGACCACTTTGCTTCACTTGCATCCTTTAATTAATCCACGGATCATCCATTTGAGTGTTTGGAAAGTGATTGCTATTATAGGAATGATGTTTGGGAGATGAGAAAATGGATGTTAAGTTTGCTTAGATTGAGCCACTTGTAGAGAGTAATGTTGAATATATGCAACCTAATGTCTCTCGCTCTCTCTTAAAAAGCTTCCCAAATGTTTATTGAATTTCTCTATGGTAGAATTTTTTATTTGAAATCATGGAATCCCTTTTTTGATGATCTATATTGGTATTTGTAGGGGGGAAAAACAAGAATTAGACCCAAATCAAACAAGAATGGGCTAAAATGTAAGCCTCATGCAATTAATTTGTAAAGGTAGATTGTTAAGGTCTACCCTTCAAGCCTTAAAAGCCTTAATTGGTGATTTAGAGAAAAGGAATTATCTAAGTCAATAGTTTTAGAAGAGATTGATAGAAAGAAAAAGCAATGAGTATTATTCAAGCTTTTTCCTCTGGCTAACTGAGGAACAATTGTTCTTATCATTACAAGTTTTTTAGTTACACAATTCCTAATTCCTAGTGGACACAATAAGGAATCGCCACCTAGTTTTTGTAATGACTTAAGAGCCATGAATATAACGTCCTCTCGATGAAAGACCTTAGATCTTACTACCAAAATATGGGTTCAGAATTTAGGTATAGTTTTGGAAGTGTGTTAGACACCCAAAATTGCTTAACTCTAAGGTTGGTTTCATCTCATTGTGTCTTATGTCTTAACCCTATTAAAGACATATTCAGTATTGTATCTATACTCACATACACACTAGCATACATCTAAACATACAGCATGACATCAATTATTTTAAAACCTAATCATTCATCTATCATGACATATCACAATACAAGCCTAGCATACATATATCATGATATCTTACAATATATCCTAATATTAATCTAGCATCATGTCATCATATCACATCCAAGGCAGAAGCATTAAATCAAGGAAGAACATAGGTAGCAAACAATCATGGTATCATCAATGGATCATTAGAAAACATTAAGAATGCAAGCACGCTTATTCAAACCACCACATCATGCTCATCAACCCCTTCAGTAAGATTATGTCATAAACAAATGCATGTACATGTGGATGCATGACTTACCTCACTTACCTAATTGCATCACAACAATTATAGCATCAATGCATGAACATATGAGTGCGTGTTCATGGCATCAAAACAAAGAAACCAAAGATAAACCCTAATTTAACATGTGGAAGACAAACAAGTAATAAACAATAAAGTAGAGACTTATGTCTATAAAAAAAATGATCAAAACAAAGACATAACATGTGAAATCAGAGGCCTGTGTGCGCGGGCCAGCTGCATGCATGCGAATACTTTGACCTGCGCTCACATACAGGACGCATGCATGCGCAGATTTGCTCAAAAACCCTATCCCAGAAACGCAACAAGCACAGAAAATAGAGCAACATCTTAAAATAAAGAGACTAACAACCTAACATGCTTAGAAACATAAAGACTGAATAAAACTAAGTTAAGAAAACACCAAACAACAAATAAACTACTAAAAAACAGAATCAAACTAAAGAAGAAGAAAGAAAAAGTTTAGAACTAATATCTCAAAATAGAAGCTCTTTGAGCTTTATTTTTTACCATTCCCTCCAGTCAAATCTATTCACAATCGATAAAAAAGTTATTAGTAATCTTAAACTCAAAGATCAAGGCCAGAAGAAGCCCCAATCAAAAGAAAATTGACTTGAGGATATTTTGTGAAAAACTCCCTCTTTGATTCACTATTTCTAGTAAATATTAGTATTTTCCTTTAGAATTTCTGTATGTTTTGAAAAGGTACCATGTATGGCTATTTATATTGTGAAAATTTGAGTCTAGAACGGCTCCTAGACAATGTGAGATTTGTTCTAAATTATAGTTTTTAATGCAAAAACTTGCCTATTATAGTTTTTGGAACCCTGTATGCACGTGCAGGCTCGAGCCTATGTGTGCATGCATCTTGGCCGTGCACGCAGGTCGAGGGTTTCCTTGGATTTACTTTTCCGAAAATAAATTTACTTACTCATTAAAAATTATATTTTTCATTTTAACATTTCTCAAATTAATTTGACATCTAATTAGGCTCTAAACCAACCTTAAGTCTTAGAATTTTAGCATCATTGGGGAACGGGGCTTGAGTTGCAAAGGGTACAAAATGCGGTGTCCACACTTCTCTCTCATTTTTTATCTCAATACCTGTATCCCCCTTTAGGAAGATCTTTCTTACTATATATAGTTGCTGGGATTGCATCATTGCCTTCCACTTAGAGGGTCATTGATCCTTCCTTGGATACTTGTCCCATTGTTGCTTTTTTGGTGGTGGTAGAGTAGGATGCAGGGTGTGGGGACACTATTCAGGGTTCGTTCTGACATTGATGGAGCTACGCATTAAATGTGGAGGTGAAGAGTGCTTTATTTGGAAGTTTCTTCCTTACGTTGCTTGTATGTCTGTACTTTTTTCCTCGGTCTTCAATCTTATGACCTTGGTAGTTCGTCTATAATCTCCTAAGGAGTGTACACTCCTCGGTGGGCCGATTTCCTCGATTTCACTATTTGGATTATCCTTATTGTGTTGGGTCTGAGTTGATGAGTAGCAGGGCCTAATTGCTCCTTGGGTCAAGCCTATTTGGTAATATTCATTCTTTAAGCCTCCCCTTCCCACCGTATTTGTAAAAGGAAATGTATTAGGAAGTTTAGAACCTATTTGGTAAAGGTATTTAAATATAGTTTTTTGTTTTGCAATTCATAAAATGGTAGGTCCAACACTTGAATATATTGTTTAACTGATGTATAGCAAATACAATTTTCAGAAAATTATATTCTATTTTCCTTGTTGAGAACAAGATTTTGAAAATGGCTCAGAGATGTTTTCAAGATATAGAAACTATTTTCAATGACATAGTTGTAAATAAATTGAAAATAATGGACCTCACATATTTGTTTAAACTCTTATATCTTTTAAATTAAGGAGCTTATCTTTATCGCTTTCAAAAAAGGAGCTTATTATTATCGTAAAAAGAATTCTCACACTTTAATTTTGAAACTTATCATTTTTTAGGTACGTGAACTGTATTCCCTTATCGTTATCCAAAAGAAAAGATGTAATTTACAAATTCTACACATTACTTTGTAGTTTTTTTGGCTTTAAGTATTTTGAAAATTGTTTTTAAAAGTGGAAGCCAAACACATATAATATAAAAATTATTATTTGAAAATTATTTTCAATTTTAATTATTTTTAAAAATTGTTTCAAACTATTTTGAAAACAAAAACAAAAATTATCATACCAAATAGGCTTTTAATGATGAGATTACACCCTAGAATATATATAAATTTTAAATTTAGATTAATAACTTGTCTTACAAGATAATTGATTAAAATTCAAAAATCATAATTTATCAAATACTTTTTTTTAGGATAGAATTTATCCAATACTGTAATTATAATGTAGTCTTAAAACTTCAACCAATGTTATTTTTATACGTAATTTATTGTTTAATTAAGATTGAAAAAGAAATAAAAAAGTATGATAAGCATAAAAATAATAGACTTTTACTAAAATTTATTGTAGCTAAAGATTTTGCATTGAGAGAATATTTGGGAAAAGACAAAAAGTTTTTTTTTTAATAATTTAACTTTTAAATTTTTTAAAGAAATAACTTGACAATTTAATAACTATAAGATTTAGATATTCTTTTTAAAAATTTTTTGTAGCAATTAAATTGATGAAAATTTGAATCTTAAATGTTGGAAAAGCATTAAAAAGTGTCTACTAAATTAAGATAAATATACCCATATTTACTTAAGTAGTCCACGAGGAAAAGAAGTAAACGAACCAGGAAAGAAAAAAAAAATCAATTGCATGGATGGGATGGGAAGGACCGTGGACAAAAACGTAGGACCCACCCACTAGACTAGTACTACTACTACTACTACCCATTGGACCAAAAGAGTTGTCTTTTTTTTCTTTTATATATATACGGCCCAGATGCAACCTGCGGGAACATGTTTGAACGGTAACAGATCACAGATCTGCCTGACTCCCTGTTTTTCCATTTCTTAAAAAAAAAAACCAAAATTCCAACGTTGGACTCCTACACACTACAATTACAAACACCTCTTTCCAAAACAAGACCACCCAAAAAAAAGAAAAAAAAAAGGATCGATCGTGCAGATCTCGCCACGTGGAACCCACAACTATAATCGGATGCAAACCTATTTATATTCCACTCTTTATTCTTCTTTTCTGTTCCGCTCCTCTTCTCTCTCTCATTATCTCTCTCTCTCACACTGACACACACAGACCCAGAAACCCTAGAATTTCCATGCTTGTTTGTTCAGATCTTTGTTGAAAATCTCTGCCGAGTCTTTGCTGTTTCGGAGAATCGCGGGGTTTTTTTTTTTTTTTTTTTTTTAACTGAAGAGGTTTTTCGGATAAGAAAATGGCGGCTACGACGACGAGCGCCGTCTACATCCAGGTCATCGAGGATGTCATCAACAAGGTTCGCGAAGAGTTCGTCAACAACGCTGGTCCTGGTGAAGACGTTCTCAAAGAGCTCCAAGGAGTAATTTCCCTTTTTCTTTTTTTCCGTTCGAAAATTTGTGCTCTTTGATTCGTTTTACTTTGCTGTATTTAGGGTTTTTTTTTTTTTTTTTTTTTGTTTTTGTTGATTAGGGATTTTCGTTATGTGAAATTGCTTAGTTCTTTGATTTGAAGTGATGGAGGGGTTTTTTTTTTTTAGCAAATTGAAATGTGGGTTCGATCTGGTGGATTCTAGGGTTTTGGGGATTTTTGTTTAGAAGGGTTAAATTTGTGTTTTTGGTGAGGTTATTTTTCAATTTTGAGCTGGGTGAAGTTGATTTTGTTTGTGATTTGGGTGAATTTGTAGACGTGGGAGGCGAAAATGATTCAAGCTGGTGTTGTGATTGGTCCCATAGAGAGGAGTGGGACACCTAAGCCCACACCCGGGGGTCCTATTACTCCGGTTCACGATCTTAATGTGCCGTATGAAGGGACTGAGGAGTATGAAACTCCCACTGCTGAAATGCTCTTTCCTCCAGTGAGTTTATGCTTTTTTTTTTTTCGTTTTAACTAACTGAAATGGTATCTCCATAGTGACTTTGTGAGTTCAATTGGTGGATAGTTGATGTGGGGTTTGTTTATTGTTGGAAATGTAGACACCGTTGCAGACTCCCATACAAACACCTTTACCGGGAACTGTAGACAGCTCAATGTATAACATTCCTACTGGATCTAGTGACTATCCCACACCTGGAAGTGATACTGGTGGTAGTGGTGGAGGCGGAGGCGGCGGCGGTGGCAGTGGCACCAACAATAATGATCCAAAAACTGGAAAGCCTAGCCAATTCATGGTAAATATTACATCATAAACACCATTTGGTTTGCAGTTTGGATTGTGAAAAGCTTTGGTTTTAACTGTTATAATGCTTGATTTAGGTGTATACTGCTATTTTTTTGATGTTATAAACTAGCGCTTTTATGGTGGGAAAATTGTGCCTTAAGCTGTTTCCTCTTAGGCTAAAGGATGCTGCTAAGATCAATAGTTCTTTGTGTTGGTTTTAAAGCTAACGTATGATATCTTTCTTTATTATTGCTGCAGCAACCTCCTTCTCCTTGGATGAGCCAAAGGCCTCCACTTGATGTTAACGTTGGTAAGTATAATGTAAAATAAGCACATTGGTGTTTGTCAGTGGCTTTCTAATAATAATTGGTGTACTGTTGTAGCTTATGTGGAAGGGCGGGATGAGGCAGACAGAGGAACTTCTCATCAACCGCTGACACAGGTAGTACCTGTTATTACTTCATATTGCTGAAGAATGTCTAGTTTTTTGGTTTGAAGAAAACTATTTGATTGAAGGAGTTCTGAATGACTTCAACTATAAAAAAAGGAGTTCTGAATGACCAAGGTGTAAACACGTCCCTTTTGGGCGCGTGCACTACAAATACTACTACCATATTATTAGTTGTCCTAATGTTGGAGAAAAATCCAGGACTTCTTCATGATGTCTTCTGGAAAACGAAAACGTGAAGATTTACCTCCTCAATATCATGCTGGTGGATTTATACCCCAGCAGGATGGAGCAGGGGATGCCACTTCTGAGGTGTTTGAGATTGAGGTTTGTCTTCCTCTTGTTTTCCCTTTTCCTGATGAATAAGATGTCGAATGTTTTTTTTTTGGAAGAATTTAGATTAAACTCAATTATTTGTTTTTTGAGGAATTTGTTTTTGCTTATCTCAAGTTGGGATTATATATAATAATGATAATTTTGGTGCCATCTTCTTAAGACTGGAAGATTGCTTCAAAAAGGTAAATTGGGCTTTCTGTTGTGTTTTTGTCCTTGAAAATTAATGTATTGGGTTGGACGTCCTTTAGCAAATTTAGAGTTGACTAAGAATTCTTCTATTGAGGACTGAGGTAAGATCAAACAAAGTTGAGTAGCTGTTTGAAACGGATGCTCTAGTTGAGATGTTTGGAATTCTACTGATCTTGCTGATGAGTTGTTGGATGAGTGGAGTTACTGAAATGTGGACAGAGTAAGGTGAAATGGGCAGGGATATGATTAGTTTGTAGTTAAAGTTTCATTGTATAATTACTGTCAGCTGACTGTATGAATGATATTAATAGCCCTTTGTCCGGTGCTGTGCGCTTGCCTAGTAGTATGTGATTTGACTTATGTTGCCGCACCATTCTTGGAAGGGGAGGAATTCTTCTACCATTCACCATCCTTCCTGTATAGTTGAACTGGTTTTTTCAATTCTTAGGGAGAAGGATCAATTGGGAATGAATGAGACCTGTCATCTATAATTGAATCCTGAGGTTGGAGTTGTATATAATTTAATGTTCAGTGACATGACTTTCCTAGAAACTGAATCCTGCCCCATAACTGTAAGCTTACCTGAAAAGCATGATTAGAAATTATCTTGCAGAACATGGTTGAAGGTGATGCTGATTTCTCTATCCCTAAAGTTCTTTATTAGCTTTCCTGTTTTTGCCTATGGCTAAGCAGTTATTTTGTAACTATACCTTTTTCTTTTGGTATCATTAGATATACTAGGTAGGGCTCTTTGATTTTTTGGTTAGATAATACTAGCTCTGGTTTAAGATAAGTTGTTTTCTGCACTTTATATTGAAATATACTGTTGTATGATACAATTTGTTATAGCTTTATCCGTGGGAAGTTGAGTTTAGTTAAAAACAGGACCGTTGTATATTGGTTTCTCTTGTTGATCTCATGCAGTCTAACACTTTCAATGGTAACTTTCAGGTAAGTGAGGGAAGCACTTCTCTGGGTGGACATGGCATAGTCACCAGTGCAAATAAAGAGATGTTAGCGCATGCGGCAAGGTCTTGTTCAAAGATTCCTCAACTTGATGGACCAATTCCTGATCCTTATGAAGATGTCATTTCTACTCCCAATGTAAGTATGGTTCTTCTGTAATTTTTAAGTTGCCAATAATGTAATGTAAACAAGTTCTTCCCTTTTTTTTGTCTTTTCCTCCCATTTATAAAGATTTGCATGTATCTGGCATGCATAACAATTCCTACTAATGCTGATATAATTCCATTAATCTATTTGCTGTTTGTTACAGATATCCTAGCCTAATTTTTGATGTTATAAATAAAACCTTATATTCAAGGCCTTTTATTGGGCTTGCCTACAAAGGCTTATTTTGTGATCTGCCTGAGGATTTATGTGTCATATGCATTATGGAAATCCTTCATTCTTTTTGACCTTTTTCAAAGTAGACTGATTGGCTGATCATAATCACATGGTTCCTTCACTTTAGTGTGCATGGGAAGGTTATGTGGAAGTTACATTTGTAACTTCCATAATTAATACAGATCACATTGCTGGTTGCTCTGAATGAGGGGAAAATCCTTTTTTCTTGCACCTATCTTCTTGGCAAACAAAAGGAGCATAAGTTTTGGCCTGCAAAGTGCCATAATATTGAGTTCTTATAACATTTTGAAGGAGTTTTTGTTGTTGCCCTATTGGACAATAGGGATTATGGTGGTTTATGAATATTGATCATGTATGAACGCATTTAATTCCAATTGATTAATGGCACCCCAAAATGCATATTCTGAGGTAGTGTAGGTGAATATTTCAGAATTTTTCGAAAGGTGGGATAAATGGATCATTCAGTTAGTATAAAAATTCCCGTGGGTGCTTGTGGTCTCTTTTTCAAACAAGCACTAATTTTGCATGTGCCTTTTACCATAATTATGAAATTTGGTGTGCAGGGTCTCTCCTTCCTAAATATCTAAAATATCAAATTTTCTACTTACTATTTTTTTATAAAAATTTCTCACCATCTGTTGTTTTCTCTTGTGCCCTCTCATCCTACAGATATACAATTATCAAGGAGTTTTCAATGAAGACTACAACATAGCAAACACACCAGCTCCTAATGGTAAGTCTTGTGAATGTGTACTAAAGATTATGATTATAAATTTTTAACTTTGAAATGGATAAAATTGGTGAGCATAAGTGTCTCTTTCTGATGTTTGAGCTACCTCTTATTTGTTTATTTCAGATGTACCAGCAGGTACTCCTGCTGTAGTAGCTCAAAATGATGTTGGAGAGGACGATGATGATGAGCCCCCATTAAACGAAAATGATGATGATGATTTTGATGATGGGGACCAAGTAGAGGAGCAAAACACACAGCATTTAGTTTTGGCACAGTTTGATAAGGTAATTTATTAGTGATCATGTACAATTGATGCCTAAACTATATTGGGCTACTATATTTAATCTTGTGATTGTCGCATGTTTCATTAAATACATTATGTGTTTGGGTGGGTAGGTGACGCGTACCAAGAGCAGGTGGAAATGCACGCTGAAGGATGGCATTATGCACATAAACAATAAGGACATTCTCTTTAACAAGGTCAGTTTTCCTCTTTTGTCTATTGGCTCTTTTGTCATTCCCTTTGTTCTCATTCTGTTCTGGACCTTAAGCTCAAAATTTCCATTCAAATTCTGCAGGCAACGGGAGAGTTTGACTTCTGAATTTGTTGGAAATGATCTATTTTGCCATTTCCTGGCAATTGCTCTTAAGAAGCAAATCTAGAGGCGTCATTGGGTGTTTCTTAATTTTTCTTTATTATTATTAAGTGAGGGCTTGAGGAAAGAGAGGGATGCCTGATACTTTCTTAAAACTGGGATGGGAAGGATGTTGGCCTGTTGTACATAAAGCATATCAGCTTTTTCGGCCCTTAAATGGATGGTCACTTAAGGCATCTCCAGAAGCAGACCATTTCTTTAATGGAATATGTAATTCAATTTACTCTGTATACTTGGACATTTTGGTTAATTTACGAATTGCAGTCTGTTTATTTGCATTTTTTTTTGGTTGCTGCTTAACCAGTTGGGTTGTAAATTAATAGGAACTCAAATTTTGAATGCTTTTGTATTTCTGTTTTAATTGATGGCGGTACTATGCTACTACTAGCCTTACCTATCAAGTACTCCCTTTCATGAGTTGCAGCCAGTATCTGTACCTCTACCTTAGGAAGGAGAAGAGTTTGGAGGTATCAATTAGCTAGAAGGCTGGGCGTGTTTGTTTTTATTATTGCTGTAAGAGCGGTATTACTTTCAATTCTGTACTGCATGGTCGGTGTGGTGCGCGAGCCTCTGGATCTGGTATGCATGTATATGGAGTAGCAGGTTGACTGTAAAAATCTGAATTTTAAGCCAATCCAGTAGAACGCATTTTACCATGGTGCCGCCTTTTTTTTTTTTTTTTTTTTTTTTTTTTCGGCTGAAGGAAAAAAAAGAAAAAGGGTTTCCATGGTGCTCTTTAGCTTTATAAATTTATGCTGCGACTTTGCCAAGCTCTATTGGTGTGGCTGGTTTTTCTTTCTTGGTGGTTGGTTAGACTGGATTGGAAAACTCCAAACCCCAAATGTGATAATATTACGGTAGTGTCTTGGTTCTTTTTCTTTTTTGGTGGTCGGTTAAATTAGATTGGAAAACTCCAAGCCCCAAAATGTGATAATATTAAGGGAAGTGTTATGTTCACAAATATTTTTACAACAAATCTTAACTGACATGTTGTTATAGGTATTTAATTTGAATTTCCCATTGAAGTTACTTGTTAGCCCACTTATAATAGTAAGTAATTACCTGTCATATAGGATTTGTTGTGAAAATATGGGAGGCATATAATTTCTCTAATATTAAGGTAGTGTTGAAGCAGAGATAATGAGATGACAGTTGCATTTATATATAAAATAAGAGATAATGAGATGACAGCTGCTGGTAGGATCTAAAAATTTATTGAATTCATGTGTAAGGCTTATTGGAGAAAGTAACTCTTACAATCATTACACTTTATGCACAAATATCAAGAGCTTTGTAGTTCAACTGGTCCCTCTTAGTTTTAGAACGAAACCTTAGGTGTTTGATTTTTCTTTTCCATAGTAACTATTGAATTATCAAAAAACAAAAAAAGTTATGTTAGAGAACATGACACACTGAGGGCAGATATAAAAAAGTGTTGATGAATCTGTCACAGATTGAGATCCATAAACGCATTAGCTGGGGATACTCTTATCATCTTTCTTGTAGAAAGCAACGATGACAACCATTTGCAGATGCCATCTTCAAGAACTTACAGTATGACAAGAAGAAAGATGGTGGGTAGCTGCAAACAAAACTGATGAACCTACCATGACCATTCTCGGATAAACAGCTGCTGCAGCACCAAAAAATGTCATTGCACATGGTCCACAAGCATGCACTGTGCTTGAAATGAAGTTAAAAGGGTCGATGGATCTGTGCCTGCGGCCACAGCCGGATGTTGCCATCCACCTGATGATGAAGTTGGGCTTCTCTTGGTACCATTGTTTTGTTCATTATTGGTGCCATCCCACAATCGTTTTTCTCCTGTCTCTGACAATGGTTGTGGGGATAGAACAAGTGGCGATAAAAATGGAATTGCCTTTGGTGTTTCACTACCGGCTGCAAAAGGGTTGGTGGGAACACTTCCGGCTACCTCATCAAGTTGAAGAGAATCTGGGGCACGCTTTTGTAGCCTTGTGGGGGGCTTCCTCGCATTGGCAAAGGCTTCTTTCTGATGAACATTGCCATTGTTCTCCATTGGTTGAATAGAATTTTCTGAAAGTTGGAAGAATGTTTCGAATCTCACATGCAAAATCAGAAACTCAAATCAATCACTTTATTGCAGTATTTAAAAGCTGTAAGATAAAAGCAAGAAGATAAAGAGAGTATGATGGTTAATGAATTTTTCTTGGAGGAGAGGAATAATAGGTGTCGGTTGTGGGGGTTAAAAGGCAGTTGATTCTCAAATTTTTGTTTTTGAATGGCAGTTAATCGTAACGGCCATTTGTTGTCCTTTAGTCATGCAATTTTTTGGGTTTGAATGGCTAACAGTTTTTGTAGGGGGTTTATTTTCTTCAAAGTCAAAGACTGTGTTCCAAAAATCTCAGAAGTTTTGCTTATAATTCCTCCTTTCAGGGAGGAATTGAAGGGGACAGTGCCAGGTCCTATTGAACTCCTCACTCCCAACTATCTTTAGAATGGAACTTCTTCAGGTAACATTCTTTTTGACTAGAACTGCTTCAGGTAACTTTCTTTAATTTGTATACACACAACTTGACCAAACAAATCCATTCAGCACACCAAAAAACAAAAACCATTGACGAAACAAATCCTGTTGTGATCAAGTTGCCTTGAATTTATCTGTTTGTTACTTCTTCAGGTAACATTCTTTTTGACTAGAACTGCTTCAGGTAACTTTCCTTAATTTGTATACACAACTTGACCAAACAAATCCATTTAGCAACAAAAAACCTTGACCAAACAAATCCTGTTGTGATCAAGTTGCCTTGAATTTATCTGTTTGTTGTAACTTATCACTACACCAAAGTTAATTTTGCTTTTATTGGCCTAACATTACACTTGGGTGATAGTCCATAATAAACATCACAAATGCCGTTTTATATATATATATATATACATATATATTAAAAGAGAATCAATATTCTCAAATCTCAACTTTCAACTTTGCTTCCATTGGAGAGGATTCTAAAAGGTATGCTCGTTCCACCCCTCCTTACTTTATGGTTTAAATGTGTTTCAATCACAAAAAATTTGATATGAGACTACTATTGTTAGTATTAGTTGTACCTACTTTATTTTTTTAAGGAAAACATAAGTACCAATTATACCATGCCACCTTAGCTGTTACCAAAAAGTCGTGAAAAATAACTTATTGAAAAAGAATTGTTACTCTTGTGCAAGTTGAACCATTATCGCATTATGACAATCTATCATGCATGCAAACCATTAGCAGTATTATATACACAACACTTTTTTTTTTTTTTTGAGAAACCAGACTGGGAACAACCTGAGCTTTATTCAACAAAACTCAACATTTTAAGTTGTCAAGTTTTAATTGATATTTTGGTGTTTTCAACAAAGAAATCTAGATTCAAATATCTCATTCTTTAACTATAGAATTATAAAATAAAAAATTGTTATTGAGTCTTATTTGAGCCCATCACATCACTAACACTAATTTATTGCCTATCATTTTCAATTAACTACCTCTGTAATTGTGATAATAATAATAATAATAATAATAATAATAATAATATTATTATTATTATTATTATTATTATTATTATTATTGTAGGGATGATAAGTCCAGGAGTACATAGCTATATATATTGGGTCAAGGGCCCAATTTGAGGACATTAAATAGTTCGAAGATGGGAAAACATCTTCATAAGAATCCATATTGGTAAATAAAGAGGTATAACCTGATCATGATCATCCTAGAAGATGGCTTAAGGAGGAACACTTCCTCAGCCGGGCGAAGCCGAGGTTTGAGGGTATGTCCTGATATCAAGAGCAACATTCCGAACGGTTCCACTGATAAGGATAAGTATCAAGAAGTGACAAGACAGGGGGAAGGCCATGAAATATCTAAAGGGAAAGCTGCTACCACTGCATTGAATACTTTGTAACTAACTCTCTGGCTGTGTTAATGAGGAAGTAATACCTGAACAATGGTGTTTAGCCTTACAACTACTTCCAAAGGTTTGTTGATGGGACAAGTATCCAGATCAACAATATGATCCAAACGTGGAAGATAGAGAGAGAGAGGAGAAAGGATAGTATAAAAGGGAGAGGAGACACTCAAGCAAAGGGATCGAGAAATTGAGAGGAAAATATTGTTGCAATCTAGATTTGAAATTGTAATCAAATTTGAGAAGGAACATATATATATATATATATATATATATATATATATATGAACTGACGTCCTTGGGCTGTGCCGAGGGTAATTTTTCTTTAGTTGAAACCAGTCCATCTCTATTTTCTTGTCATCTAGATCCACTTTACATATTGTCTAACTCACTAAAGCCCAGCTTTTGAACCCACTCTCTAGAAATTCATTGTATCGGGTTTTTTGGACTGAAGTTCATCTATCCTTTGGGCTTGGAAACCAAATTATGACCTTACAATTAACACCGTCTGTGGGGGAGCCTTGTGTTTTAGTGAGTTTAACGTCTAGTCATGGTAGGTTCAGGTCCACACCAAGTAGAGTTTATAGGGTCCACGCTTCAAGATCACTTTCTCAATCTTGAACGAAGTAGGGACCAGGAGGGAAGTGTGCACACCACCCATACTAACAAAAGTCAGTCATGAGGTTGGAGCATAGTCTCTCATGAAGAAATTGCTAGAGCCATGCAGTTGGAGATTGATTATTTGAGGAGAAAGTTGCGTCATAAGCGACGGAAGCGAATTCCTTCCATTTCTGACTATTCTTCTGATGATGGTGGGGATAGCAGTTACAGGCCCAGGTCAAGGATTCCCTCCAGTGCGTCTTTCTCATATGAAGCAGACGATCCTCATGGCCATGGAAACCACAATTCATCTTGCAGGGGCCTGAGAAATGATGCTATGAGCAGAGCGTTAAACTAGATTTCTAAATCACCCTTCATTCGTAGAATTGAAGGAGGAAAACTTCCTCGACGTTTCACTCAGCTAACATTCACCATGTATAATGGCCGAACAGACCCTGTAAAGCATGTAAGCCACTTCAACCAAAGGATGGCTGTGCACTCCAAGAATGAGGCTTTGATGTGCAAGGTATTTCTATCCAATTTGGGGCCTGTGGCAATGAGGTGGTTTGACAGCCTGGGAGCAAGTTCTATTGATTCATTTAAGGAACTCACCCGGGTATTTTGATCTCACTTTATTACGTGCAGTAGGGTTCCTCAACCCTTGGGTTCTCTGTTGTCTATGACTATGTGAGAAGGAGAGACCCTAAAAACATACTCAGATAGGTATTGGGAGATGTTCAATGAGATTGATGGGGACCTTGATGACGTGGCCATAAGCACTTTCAAGGTCAGCTTACCTGCCAAGCATGGTCTGAGGAAATCGTTAATAGACAAATCAGTTAATAACATACGTCAGCTTATGGACCGCATTGATAAGTAGAAACGGGTTAAGGAGGACCAACAGTTAGGTAAAGAAAAGATGAAGGTGGTCTCTTAGGATAGGAGGGACTTCGGGTTGGATAAGTACAATGATAATCGTCCTTGGAGGGATTTTACAAGGAAAACTGGGGCTGTTGTTGCGCCACAAGCAGTCAACATGGTATTCCGAGAGCCAGTGCATCAAGTCTTGGAGAAGATCAAGAATGAGACATACTTCAAATGACCAATCAAGAAGGGAGGAGACCCTATGAAACGTAATCAAAGTCTTCATTGTTAATATCACCAGAAACGGGGACACACCACCGAGGATTGCAGGACTCTGTGGAATCATTTGGAGCAATTGGTCAGAGATGGAAGGTTAATATAGTTTTTGTATCGGCCCAATGGACAAGGAGACCATTCAGGCTCAAGGACTCAGGGGAACGTTTCTTCAAGGCCTCTTTTGGGCATAATTAATGTCATTTTTGCTGCTCTTGAAAGGACTGGTTCATGTCCCTCCAAAGTAATGTCTGTAGCTTGGCCATCAGCCGAAGACTTTAATTTTGAGCTGAAGAAGGCTAAAGTTGGGACCAGACCGACATTGGGTTTTTGGGAAAAGGACAAGTTTGGAACTATACAGCCACACAATTATGCTTTGGTGGTCACATTTAGGATAGAGGGATATGATGTGAGACGTGTATTGGTTGATCAAGGCAGTAGGGCAGAGATTATGTACCTTGACTTGTATAAAGGGTTGGGCCTGAAACCAAGGAATTTGATTAGTTATGATTCACCTCTAGTAAGTTTTGATGGAAAGGTAGTTATACCCATGGGGTAGATCAAACTACCAGTGCAATTGTGCAAATTAGGTCTGAGGTGGTAGAGGTTAACTTCATAGTGGTGGAAGCGTATTCTCCCTACACAACCATAGTGGCAAAACCCTGGCTTCATGCCATGGGGGTATTTCCTCCACCTTGCATTTGAAGGTGAAGTATCCATCTAGAGACCAGGTTGAGGAGCTAAATGGGAGTTAGACTATGGCTAGGCAATGCTTGGTGGCTACAATTAGACATCAAGTTGAAGGAGAGTCCTCAACATCAAATGAGCAAGGTTTGTAGCAATCAAAGGAGTCGGTGTTATTTGAGGATCTAGTGCAGGAGGCAGAGTGTGAAGGTTTGGAAAAAGGTTTTTATATGTAATGATAAAGAGAAATATTTTCAGGTCGGAATTTAATTGCCTTTTCGGGAGAAAGACAAATTGATGATGTTTCTTAAGGAAAACATTGATGTATTTGCTTGGAATACTTACAAGGCCTCAGGGGTGGATCCAAGTTTCATTTGTCATCATTTGAATGTCAGTCCAATTGTAGTACCAAGGAAGTAACCAGCTCGGCAATCATCTAAGGACCATTCCGAGGTTGTTAAGGAGGAGGCGATTAAGCTCAAGCAAGCAGGAGCTATCAAAAAGGTATTTTACCCTGAATTGTTGGCTAATACAGTGGCGGTGAAAAAAAAGAATGAAAAATGACGAGTATGTGTAGACTTCACAGATTTGAACAAAACTTGTCCCAAAGATTCATTTTTAATGCCTCGTAGATCAATTGGTGGATGCCACTATGGGAAATTTTTAGATGAGTTTTCTAGATGCCTTCCAAGAATATCATCAAATACCCTTAGCCTTGGACAATCAGGAGAAAACAACCTTTATCACTCCTACGGGAAATTATCACTATAAGGTAATGCCCTTTGGCTTAAAGAATGCAAGGGCTACCTATCAAAGGATGATGACCAGGATATTTGAGCCACAACTAGGTAAAGATATTGAGGTCTATGTGGATGACATGGTAGTGAAAAGTAAGATGGTGTCTGAGCATGTGGGGGATCTGGGAAATATCTTTGAGATACTAAGGAAACACAAGTTGCATCTCAATGCCTCCAAATGTTCCTTTGGCGTGGGATTAGGTAAATTCCTGGGTTGTATGGTCACTCATCGCGGAATTGAGGTTAATCCTGAAGGCAATTAATAGTTTACAACCAGCTCAGAATCCTAAAGAAGTTCATAAATTGACGGAAATGACTGCTGCTTTGAATCGATTCATCTCTCGGTCCACGGACAGGTGCAGGCCTTTTTTTCAATTATTGAATAAGTGGAAGAGATTTGAGTGGACAAAGGAGTGTGCTTTGGCTTTTCCGTAGCTTAAGGAATATCTTTCACCATCTGTTATGTCCATACCAAAGGAGGATGAGGTTTTGTTTGCTTATATCACTGTGGCTTCCCATGCTGTTAGTTTGGTGCTAGTACGAGTTGACAATGGTGTGCAGAGGCTAGTTTACTACGTGAGTAAATCATTACATGAGGCAGAGATCTGTTACCTACCATTGGAAAATGCCATTTTGGCAATGGTGCACGCTACGTGTAAGCTCCCTTACTACTTCCAATCTCATACAGCTGTTGTTTTGAGCTAACTTCCGCTCAAATCAATACTTTGGATTGCTGATTAAACTGGAAGAATTGCCAAATGGGGTACGATCTTGGGGGCCATTGATATTAAATACATGCCCCGTACCTCTATTAAGGGTCAGGTTCTTGCAGACTTGGTGGCCGAGTTTGCTGAACCCTCTATATAAGAAGAAGAGGACAAGCAGAACATGAATGAAAAATTAGTTAGCATGGTTTCCCTGCAAGAGCATCCATCTTGGAAGGTGTATGTTGATGGTGCGGCAAATCAAAGAGGATTAGGAGTGGGGCTAGCTATAGTTTCTCATGAGATGATCATTATTAAAAAATCCTTAAGATTAAGTTTCTCGGCCACAAATAATGAAACTGAGTATGAGGTCCTATTGGCTGGGATGGCTATGGTCCAGAAGGTGGAAGGAAAAACAGTGCAGATATTCTCAGACTTAAGATTGGTTGTTGGCCAGGTGGAAGGAGAATTGGAGGCCAGGGATCAGAGAATGTGAGAATACTTGAATCAGGTGAGATATTTACAGTCAAAGTTTGAGTCTTTCAACTTAGTGCAAGTCCCTAGAAGCAAGAATACCCATGCTGACTCCCTGGCCACCCTCGTAATGTCCTCGACGTAGAGCTTGCCTCGGGTTATCCTTGTTGAAGACTTGTGCAAGCCCATAGAGATGAAAGGCGAGATGGTCCGAGTTCATCATATCAGGGTGGGACCTAGTTGGATGGACTTTATAGTGCTATTCCTTAAGGAAGATATCTTGTCTGAGGAGAAATCTGAGGCAGAGAAGGTACGTAGAAAGGCTCCTTGATTTTGGCTATCCGAGGACCAAAAGCTATACAAACGCTCTTTTTTAGGACTAATATGCTATGTATATACCCTGAAGTAATAGAGCTACTTCTAGAAGAATTGCATGAAGGGATTTATGGGAATCACACAAGAGGTAGATCCTTATCTCATAGGACACTCACCCAAGGGTACTGGTGGCCAAATATGCAGAGGGAAGCGTAAGAATATATGAAGAAGTGCGACCAGTGTCAGAGATCTGCTCCGAACATACATTAACCAGGGGGTGTCCTTAATCCTCTACCCAGCCCTTAGCCTTTTGCTCAATGGGGCTTGGATATTGTAGGACCTTTCCCTAAGGCAGTAGAGTATAGGAGATGGCTACTGGTTGGCACAAATTACTTCACCAAGTGAGTTGAAATTGAGCCACTGTCGAACATCAGGGACTTGGATGCAAAGAGATTTGTTTGGAAAAACATTGTCACCAAGTTTAGAATTCATCACACCCTCATCTCAGACAATGACATTCGGTTTGATAGTAAGGCATTCAGAAGATATTACTGCGATCTGGGAATTACAAACAAATATTCCACCCAGCTTATCCACAGGGGAATGGACAGGCCGAAGTCGTCAATAAGATGATAGTGAATGGGCTCAAGAAGAGGTTGGGTGATGTGAAGGGAAAATGGGTGAAATAACTTCCACACGTCCTTTGGACATATCGAACTACCCCTCACAGATCCACAAAGGAGACACCCTTTCAATGACTTATGGGGCCGATGTTGTAATTCCTCTTGAAACCGGTTTCCCAATGCTGAAGATGAGTTCTTTTACTCCGAACAACAATGATGAGCTGTTGGAAAGGGGTTTGGATTTAGTTGTGGAAAGGAGGGAAAACGCCATGGTTCAGTTGACATATTATCAACATAAGCTCAAACAAGGTTATGATTTAAATGTGAAGTTAAGGCCACTGGTATCAGGGGACTGGGTATTGTTGAGGTACAAATTTTCGGGCCATAATTATTTAGTCCACTCACAAAAATACCCACATAAGCCCAAGAATTATTTTGAATCCCACATTTATATTTCCCATATATTACTTAGATATTCTCCATGCTATTGGGCTCCCAAATTTTCCCTACATATATAAATCCCACAAATTACTTTGAGCCCTTTCACAAACATCACCCATTATATTCCACAAATTATCCAACTTTGATTTTCACAAAAATACCCATCACATTGCTACCAATACTGGGCCACAAAATTATACCTCTTCCACAAAAAAGCCCAAAATCATTTAACTTGTGGGCAAGACCCAAAAGACCCAACAAAAACCCTTACAAAGCCCGTTGCTACACAGAACCTTGCAAAACTTGTTACTACTCGGCACCTTACAAAGCCCGTTGCTACACGATACTTCTAAGCCCGTTGCTACATGGTACCTTAAAAAGACCGTTGCTATATGGCACCTTACTAAGCCCCGTTGCTAAACGACACCTCTAAGTCCGTTGCTACATGGCACCTTTACTAAGCTTGTTGTTATATAGCACCTCTAAGTTCGTTGCTACATGACACCTTATTAGGCCCGTTGCTACACGGCATTTTACTAAGCTTGTTGTTATATAGCACCTCTAAGCTCGTTGCTACATGACACCTTATTAGGCCCGTTGCTACATGGCATCTCTAAGCCTGTTGCTACACGGCATCTCTAAGCCCATTGCTACACGGCAATATCTTTACAAAATCTCAAACTATTTTAACAAAACTCAAATACTAATTTGACATTATTTTATAAAGCCAAAATACTAATTTGACAAACTATTTTACAAAAACCCAAATACTAATTTGGCACTATATTACAAAAGCCAAAATACTAATTTGACACTATTTTACAAAAGCCCGAATATTAATTTGGCAAACTATTTTACAAAAGCCCAAATGCTAATTTGGCACTAAGCCCAAATACTATTTTGACAAACTATTTTACAAAATCCAAGCACTAATTTGACACTATTTTACAAAGCCCAAATATTAATTTGATACTATTCAACAAAGCCCAAATACTATTTTGGCAACTATTTCTAAAAGCCCAATATTATTTTGGCACTATTTCATAAAACCCAAATATTATTATGGCACTATTTCTAAAAACCCAATATTATTTTGGCAACTATTTCTAAAAGCCCAATGTCATTTTGGCAATTATTTCTAAAAGCCTAATATTATTTTGGCATTATTTCATAAAGCTAAAATATTATTTTGGCACTATTTCTAAACGCCTAATATTATTTTGGCACTATTTCATGAAGCCTAAATATTATTTTGGTACCATTTCATGAAGCCCAAATATTATTTTGGCATTATTTCTAAACGCTCCAATATTATTTTGGCACTATTTCTATTATTTTGGCACCATTTCTAAAAACCCAATATTATTTTGGCACCATTTCATAAAGCCCAAATATTATTTTGGCACTATTTCTAAAAGCCTAATATTATGTTGGCACTATTTCATAAAGCCCAAATTTTATTTTGGCACTATTTCTAAAAGCCCAAATTTTATTTTGGCATTATTTCTAAAAGTCCAATATTATTTTGGCACTATTTATAAAAGCCCAATATTATTTTGGCAACTATTTCTAAAAGCCCAATGTCACTTTGGTAACTATTTCCAAAAGCCCAATATTATTTTAGTACTATTTCTAAAAGTCCAATATTATTTTAGCACATATTTACAAAACTCAAATATTATCTTAACACTTATTTCACATATACTAAATCCCTTACTCATGGGAAATATAAATACTCATCATTCAAGAAATACTTCTTTTACAAAACTTATAAAAGTCCATGTATATTACCCATGACAAAACTCTTAATTTTGTAGGGATAATAAAGCCCAAAAAAGCTCAAATATAAAGCCCAGCTGGGCCAGCCCAGCCCATACTCAAGTCCCAGCAGCTAAAGCTCATGTGAGCTAATCAGCCAAAACTCAGCACAATTCAATAGCTAGAGGCCATTGCCATCAGGTTCCAAGTTGTCTAATTGGGTTAAAATAGGACACGTATCCATTAGAGGTTGAACCCTTCCTTCACAAGCTAAAATATCATCATTTCTCATGTGACATAAAGCCGAAGCTGACTTGACAGAAAGCTGAAAGGCTTCAGCCAGCTGTCTCTTCTTTCTCCTCCATCCCATTCAGTCAAGCATCAGAGGCAGCCATGACCTGGCCATTAAAGCTCCTGAAACAACTTGAAATCAGCTCATTTTCATGCTAAAAATGTGTATTCTCTAGTTCATGGACCAAGCACATGAACCCCTAATGGGGAAACTTAGGGAAATGTGGTTTGGAGGGCATCAAGGGGATCTCAGCAGAGTTCTCAGCAAACGCTCCAAGGTTGACACCGGGCTTGAGGTGATACAACCTGCCTAAGGGGTTCTGAATCTAGTAGCAGCACAACTAAGGTCATTAGCCTAATGCATGCTCCAATCCCATCAGCCAAGGCCAATCAACATTCAATGCTAAGTTAGAATCTTAGTTGTTATTACCCAAAATAGCAAGAATCTTCCAAAAGTTAAGCTTACTACTCTTAGCTAAAATCCTAGGAACTATTCTCTAAGGATTTTCTAAAGATTGGGAAAGATTTAGCAGAATTTATTTGCTAGTTACCCCCTAAAACCCAACTATAAATGGGACTTTCCATTAATACTTCAAGAAAAACCAAGAACATAACAAGAAATATACTCATAGAGAAAAACTCTCACTAAACCCTTATGTTTTGGCTTTCTTTAAACTCCAGGAAAGTTATAAGTTACTAAGCTCTCAGTTTCAAGCATGGAAACGAAGTTCTCCAACTCCTAGCTTAAAAACACCTCTCACATCTTTACTTAAAAACACACAGCTTCCCCCTAACAGAAAGTCCTAGCAGCCTTACCATACACTCTCACTCGTTACTCATACTATTCGCAAATGACTCTCTCCACTTGTTATATATACTATATTCATGAGCATACCTTGACACCATAATGATCTTGCTGCACTAGTTGGGATCTCTTTCTCTCCCTTTATCTCACACTAAGCTTTTCTCATTATATGTCATTATGGAACCCATGCTATTTACTTACTCATTTACTATTGATAGTTATGATGTAACTATTACTATAGAATTTTTCCCTCATATTGTTGTATTAGAAGACTCTCCTCCAAAGCTAACGGACGATGAGTCTGAAAATATGGATATTTCCCTTAATCCGTGAAATACTAAGAGTTTATTTTGTTTTACTTTACTGTTGGGTTACTTTTTTGCGGAAACGTTTTATGGCTGGGTTACTTTTTTGCAGAAACATTTTACGACTGGGTTACTTTTTGTAAAAATATTTTACGACTGCGTTACTTTTCTGCAGAAACACTTTACAGCTGGGTTACTCTTTCCTACAGAAGTACTTTACAGCCGGGTTACTCTTTTCTGCAGAAGTACTTTACTGCTAGGTTACTTTTCTGCAGAAACCTTTTACAACTGGGTTACTCTTTTCTGTAGAAGCCTTTTACAGCTGGGATATCCTTTTCTACAGAAACCTTTTACAGCTGGGTTACTCTTTTCTGCTGAAATATTTTATGACTGGGTTATTTTTTGCAGAAACACTTTACTGCTGGGCTATTTTTTACAGTAGATTTTTTAACCACGCCGACGCATTTGCTGTAGGGATTGTTTATTGGCCGTTCTTGTAAGTCTTAATCTAGGCCCAAGGCATGAAAATACGGTAAATTATTTGGATCTTCGTCGATAGCCTTTGGGCTGTGCATCGAGCCCATCATCGAGTTTCGGTTTAGGCCCTTGACCCAACATAAATCTCATTTGTTTGAAAGGAAATTTTTTCACCCCCGACAGGTATTAAGAAAGGTTTTAGGTATTGCAAAGAACCTAGTATGGGGCAAATTAGGGCCCAACTGAGAAGGGCCATATCGTATCACCTCAGTAGCTGGGATAGGGGCTTATTATCTTGAAGATCTAGTTGAAAATGTTGTACCATGTCCCTGGAATGTATATAACTTGCGAAGGTATTAGTATTAATGAAGGTCTTTTCTGTTATATATCGCGTATTACTTCATGCGTTACATTTCTCATTATAGTTAAGTATCAAACAGAACATTGGTTATGTCTGGCTCCTCGGACCAGATACTTTGGGTACATTGATATTTTTAGCATTTTTCTAAGTGTTAAACAAAACCTTAATTATATGTGGTTCCTTGAACCATCTACTTTAGGCAAATTAACACTTCAAGTTATTTATCTCAGTGTTAAACAGATCCTTGGTCATGCTTGACTCCTCGAACCACATACCTTGAGTAAATTAATACTTCTTATCATTTATCTAAGTGTTAAACAGAACCTTGATTATGCTTGGCTCCTTGGAGCACATACCTTGGGTAAATTAATACTTCTTATCATTTATCTAAGTGTTAAACAGAACCTTGGTCATGCCTGACTCCTTAGACTACATACTTTAGGTACAGTAATACTTCTTATCATATATCTAAGTGTTAAACAGAACCCTAGTTATGCTTGGCTCCTCAGGCCACATACCTTGGGTAAATTAATACTTCTTATCATTTATCTAAGTGTTAAACAGAACCTTGGTCATGCCTAACTCCTTGAATCACATACTTTGGATAAATTAATACTTCTTATCATTTCTCTAAGAATCAAATAGAACCTTGGTCATGCCTGACTCCTCGAACCACGTACATTGGGTAAATTAATACTTCTTATCATTTCTATAAGTATCAAACAGAAGCTTGCTCATGTCTGGCTCCTTTTTGAGGCTCAGTTTCCTTAGAGGAAACATCCGTGCCTTGCTCTGCCACTTCCTTTCCTCTTTGCTCCCTCTTCCTTTTCTTGCCTGCAGCTTCTTGCTGGGTGTTATGGGAAGTAGGGAAAGAAGGAAGTTTGGCTTGGCTAGCAGCCTCGGGCGCCTTATTCCTAACTTGAGATTCCATCATCTCCATCAAGCTGCCCCTCTGTTTACATTGTATCCCCATCGCTTCAGGAGTTGTGATATCTTCTTGAATGTGGTCAAAGATATCAAAATCATCCTCTGAGTCGAAAACTTCCATGATCCCCTCTTCTTCTCAAGTTAAGGGCTGAGACGAAGTCACCTCTTTCTTAATAGCACTTTGGAAGGGCAATGCTACCTTCAATATACCTTCTGGGATAGGATTAGTGGTGAGAGTGCCTTTAGGGATAGGTCTGAGGAGGAGAAAACTTGGGGCAGCAACACTTATCTGATGTAGATGATGATCTTTCACTTTGATTACACACTGCGGCGCTTGGAAGCTTTTGGAGATAGGGGTGTAGCCGAGGATTAGGTGCGTCGCTCTGAGTTGACCGTTACTGTGGACGAACACCTCAGCCTTCAATATTTTGTCCAAACTCGATTGGTTGACAAGATTGAAGATTGGAATAGTAGCGTTTTTATCTGCAAAACCATTAAGAGAAACAAAAGACATCATTAATAAAAAACAGCACGAATCAAAGGAAACTCATATATAGACCCGAATAAAAGAAAAAGAAGGGGAGATGATTTTTAAATGATCAACCAAACTTAGAGCCCCACCTGGTTTCCCCTCTCTTTTCGGGCAAGGGAGTCCATCGTGCCACTTTCCTGATATGATCAAGAAGTCCTTGTTTAAGCCTTTGTTGGACTCGAGGAGGCCTTGGATGAGCCTAACCTCGGGGTACCTAGACTTTAGGTAATATCTATGCCCTATTAGGTGATGGAGGTTATAGACCCAGTTGATATCATGGTAGGTAAGCCCTAGACCCATTCTCTCATTGAGGGCATCCACACTCCCTAAAATTCTAAACATGTTTGGGGCACATTGAATGGGAGCCTACCTATGAGCCCTAAGATAGTCCCTAGTAATGGTGCACATGGGAATTCTCGTCCCCCCCTATATAAAGGCAATCATTGGGATTACCACTTCTCCCTCTTGCCTTTTTTCGTGTCATACTTCCTCCTTACAATACCTAATGGAGACCTAATTCTATACAGCACTTTAAAGCTCTCTATTCCCTCCTTGGAGTTTACCAAATAAGCAAATCTGCCAATTCCTAAGAGAGACTTCGAGGTGCTAGGAAGGTAAAGAGAAGAAAGAAGGGCCGAGGAGGAAAGGACACAGGGAAAAGAAAAATAGATGAAAAGAAAAAAATAATAAATGAAAAGATCTATAAAGACTTACACGAAAAAGAAAACTCTCCTCAGATTGGTTTTTGGTAGGTGCGAGGGCACGAGTAGATTGGGTAGATGTATAGGTTCAATGTATGAGTGCAAAAGTGAGGTGAACGATTAATCTAGGAAGTATTTATATCAAAGAGTAGTTACAAGCGGGAAAATTCCCGCTTGGGCTCCAGCAAGACCCTTAATCGTTGGATCCGCATCACGCCGTTGAAATTGGGGAACATGGAGCCGCAAAAAAATCAACAAGGGCGCGTCTCATGTATAGAAGCGTCAAGAATGTGCCTTGGTCAATGGAAAAGGCACCTGTGCAGTCAGGGATGATGTGCGACGAGCATAGGGTAATTATGGTGACATCGAGATCCTCTTTTCTTCTCGAGGAACTAGAAAGAAGAATTTTAAGGGGCTATTGTAGGGATGATAAGTCCAGGAGTACATATATATATATACATTGGGCCAGGGGCCTAATTCGAGAATACTAAATAGTCCAAAGACGGGTAAACATCTTCATAAGAATCCATATTGGTAAATAAAGAGGTACATCCTGATCATGATCATCCTAGAAGATGGCCCGGGGAGGAACACTTCCTCGGCCGAGCGAAGCTGAGGTCTGAGGGTATGGCTTGATATCAAGAGCAACATTCCGAATGGTTCCACTGATAAGGATAAGTATCAAGAAGTGACAAGACAGGGGGAAGACCATGAAATATCTAAAGAGAAAGCTGCTATTACCGCATTGAATGCTCTGTAACTAATTTTCTAGCTGCATTAATGAGGAAGTGATACTTGAGCAGCAGTGTTCAGCCTTACAGCTACTTCCAAAAGTTTCAAGAAATGGTTGATGAGACAAGTATCCAAACCAACAATATGATCCATACGTGGAAGATAGAGAGAGGAGAAATGATAGTATAAAAGGGAGAGAAGACGCTCAAGCAAGGGGATTGGGAAATTGAGAGGAAAATACTGTTGCAATCTAGATTTGAACTTGTAATCAAATTTGAGAAGGAACATATATATATATATATATATATATATGAACTGACGTCTTTGGACTGTGCCGAGGGTCATTTTTCTTGTCAATTGGATTCACTTTACATATTGTCTAACTCACTAAAGCCCAGCTTTTGAACCCACTCTCTAGAAGTTCATTGTATCAGGCTCTTTAAGCCGAAGTTCATCTATCCTCTAGGCTTGGGAACCAAATTGTGCCCTTACAATTATTATTAAGTATCTAGACTTAATTTTTTATTTTTATTTTTTTTTATGCGAAGTATCTAGACTTATTATGCAAACTATATGTATCATTTCATCGAGTTCATTAAAAAAAAAAAAATTGTATCATTCCTCTCAGTGGCGGCGCCACGTTATGGTCAGGGTGTTCCCAGGAACACCCTGACCTGAAATTTATATATACTTTTTTTTTTTTTTTTTTTACCTTTAAAAAAAAATAGGAACATCCTCAATTAAAATGAGGAACACCCTCAAATTAAAAAAAAAAATATACATTTGTTCTACTTTCAAGCCAAAGAAAAAAAACACCCAAGAAAAAAATTCAACTAAAATCTGAAAAGAAAAAAAAAAAAATTTGTAATAGAGAAAAAAAAAAAAAATTTTGTAAGAGCAAAACAACGGCATCACGGCAAGCCCAACATCAAGCCCACGGAAGCCCACGGCAGCCCAACACAGTACACAGATTTCTCAAACCCACGGTTTCTCAACCCAAAAAAAAAAAAAAAAAAAAAAAAGAAACCCCAACACGGCAACACAGATTAGAAACCTCAAATCAGATATCAGGATTTCAGTACATCACTAAAGCTTTTCTCAAAAAAATTAAAAAAATCACTAAAGCTAAAGCCTCAAACTGCAAACCTAAAAACGAAAAATAGCAACGGCGCCTCCCGGGTAGATCGCTCCACGGCTCCAGTCGCTCATCAGTCATCGGAGATCGCCGCCGCAACTCCAGTCGCAGTCGCAGCGCAGCTCCAGTCGCATCGCCGTTGCACATCGCCGGCTCGCCTAGGTATTTCTCTCAATCTCTCTCTTTTTCTCTCTGACTCTCTCTCTCTCAGCCTCTCACTCTCTTTATCTCAATCTGAAATGACCATAGGAAATGAAATAGGAACATTGAACAATACAATAGGCTATTATTTATTACTCTTTGTCTCCCCCTTTATTTATTTTGTCTTTTTGTTTGTCTGATTCTCTCATTGCCATTGGCTGTGGCTGAACCGTGATTGGCTCGTTGGAGCACTCAGTAATTTTTTTTTTTTGAGCAATGAGTGACTTAGTTTAACACTTTAACTTTAATTCTTTGTCTCATTGCCATTGGCTGAACCGTGATTGGCTCATTGGCTGAAGCAGTCAGTGGTTTTTTTTTTTTTTTGAGAAACAGAACAAGCACTTAGTTTAACACTTTAACTTTATTAATTTTTTTATTTTTTAAATTTGGCATTTTGCTTTTAGCTTTGTCTGATTATTGATTCTTTTTTTTTTTTTGGGTAGAATGATTATTGATTCCTATCCGTTGGTTGGTGTGCAATGTGTTGGTGTTGAATTTTTGGTGTGTGTTATTGTGTTGGCGTTGTGTGTTGGCGTTGAACTTAGAGGCGTTAATTGTCTTTTAGTGTTATTATAATTTGTGAAATTGTGCTTGTGAAATTTTCTGATTGGCAGCGTAACGTGCAATTAATATTCGTTGGTTGGTGTGCAATGTGTTGGTGTTGAATTTTTGGTGTGTGTTATTGTGTTGGTGTTGTGTGTTGGCGCTGGACTTAGAGGCATTAATTGTCTTTTAGTGTTATTATGATTTGTGAAATTGTGCTTGTGAAATTTTCTGATTGGCAGCGTAACGTGCAATTAATAAATTAAAATTTAATTAATTGAAAAAATTAATTAGTAAACAAAAATTAATAATTTAATTAACCAATACATTATAAAAGACAAACAAATTAAATTATATTAAGCTAAACAACAATTAATAATTTTATAATTAATGAAACAATAATATAACAAATTATAATTTATAAAAGACAAATAAATTAATGAAACAACTAAACAACAATAATTAATAATTTATTAATATTTCAAATAAACTTATAGTTTATTGTTCATTCTTTTGTTAGAATTATGGACAAATACTTGATAAGAAAACCACATACTCAAGATTCATCTCCTGTGCAAGATTCATCTTCATCTTCTAAGCGAATTCATGTTGACTTTAACTCAGAAAATCTTCCTTCTGATCCTGGGCTACGAGAAAAGATATCATCTTATCATCCTAATAATCATGATGAAATAAGAAGATATTATTTAGCAAAAGGCCCTTGTCAGCCTCCTCATGAGTTTCCTGTATCATATTTTTCTGGAAAGGCCCGTCGATTTAAATCCGATTGGTATATAGGTAGAAATTGGTTGGAATATAGTATAGCCAAGGATGCAGCATTTTGTTTTCATTGCTACCTATTTGGGCAAGATGTTGGTAAGCAAGGAGGAGGTGAGACTTTTGTAACAAAGGGATTCAAACTTTGGAATCAGCTTGTGAAGTTAGATTCCCATGTTGGAGGAGTTAATAGTGTTCATAACCAAGCTGTCAAGAAGAGTAAAGATCTACTGAAGGAAAGGCAACACATTCAAAGTGTTTTGGTTAAGCAATCACATTAAGATAAAGCTGACTATCAGGTTCAATTAAATGCAATAGTTGATTGCATAAGATTCCTTTTATACCGGGGATTAGCTTTTTGTGGTCACGATGAATCTCAAGATTCAAGTGATAAAGGAAATTTCCTTGAGCTTCTACAATTTTTGGGGGATCACAATGAATCTATCAATGAAGTGTTGCAAAAAACTTGAAAAAATTGCAAGCTTACCCATCCTGATATTCAAAAAGATATTGTGAATGCAATTGCACGTGAAACATCCAAAGCCATCATCAAGGATCTTGACAATGGGTTCTTTTTAATATTAGTTAATGAGTCACGTGATATCTCAGTGAAAGAACAAATGACCCTCGTTCTTCGTTATGTGAACAAAAAATGAATTATTATAGAGCGGTTTCTTAGTATTGTACATGTAGCAAGTACCACCGCTTTGTCACTCAAATGTGCTATTGAATGTTTACTTTGTGAACATAATTTGAGTTTATCGAAACTACATGGGCAAGGTTATGACGGAGCTAGTAATATGCAAGGTGATATCAATGGTCTCAAAACTTTAATTTTGAAAGAGAATAAGTCAGCATTTTATGTCCATTGTTTTGCTCATCAACTTTAATTGACACTTGTTGCCGTTGCTAAAAACCACATTAACATTGCTGACTTTTTTTATGTGGTTAGTAATTTAGTAACTGTTGTTGGAGGCTCTTGTAAGAGACGAGATGCTCTTCGAGATGCACAATTTGCCAAAATTAAAGAAGATTTAGATAATGGTGTACGTAGAAGTGGGCAAGGTTTGAATCAAGAGAGAAATCTTAAACGTCCTGGTGATACATGTTGGGGATCATATTATGGGACTATTCTCAACTTGATTTTGATGTTCTCTACTACTATTGATGTACTTGAAATTATTGAAGAAGATGGCCTCTCCGACCAAAAAGTTGAAGCTCGATCTATTATGAGGTCAATTCTATCTTTTGAATTTGTTTTTGCTCTACACTTGATGAAAAATATTTTAGGGATCACAAATGAGTTGTCAATAGCATTGCAAAAAAAAAAAAACAAGATATAGTAAATGCTATGGATCTTGTTAAAGTGTCTAAACAACGATTGCAAGTGATGAGAGATGATGAATGGATATCTTTATTGACTGAAGTGTCTTCATTTTGTGCTACACATGATATTCCTAGCTTGAACATGGATGATATATTTGTAGTTAGTGGGAGGCCGCGACGCAACACTCAACAAAATACAAATTTACATCACTATCGTGTTGAGCTATTCTACACAGTCATAGATATGCAACTTCAAGAGCTTAACAATCGTTTTTCAGAGGCGAGTACCGATTTGCTACTTTGTATGGCTTGCTTGAATCCAAGTAATTCATTTGTGGCTTTTGATAAGGAAAAGTTGATACTGCTAGCAAAGTTCTATCCATCTGATTTTCCTGGGATAGATATATTGGCACTTGACTCTCAGCTTCAGAATTTCATTTTTGATATGCGCAACAATGACTTGTTTTTAGAGCTTCAAGGAGTTAGTGAGCTTGCTAAAAAGTTAGTGAGCACAAGGAAGTATGGGACTTATCCATTAGTCTATTTGCTTGTGAAGTTAGCTTTAACCCTTCCTGTTGCTACTGCAACAGTAGAAAGAAGTTTTTCAGCAATGAAATATATAAAGAATGAACTGCGCAATCGAATGGGAGATCAGTGGATGAATGATTGCTTAGTTGTGTATGTTAAAAAAGATGTAGCTTGTAGCATTGATAATGAGACTATTATGCAACGATTTCAAAATATGAAAACTCGTAGAAAGTAATTGTAAATTTTATGTATTTACGTGTTTTTTTATTGTTGTTGTTGTCAATATAAAAAATTTTCTTTTTATTAAATCGTGTAATTTATACTTATTGAGAAACACCCTGAAAAAATTTCTTAGAGTCGCCACTGATTCCTCTAACCCTTTACCATAAGAGGATAGAACCAATAATGCAGCGCTAAAAACATAGAAACATAGAAAGTTAAAGTCTCTCTCTCTCTCTCTCTCTCTCTCTCTCTCTCTCTCTATATATATATATATATATATATAAAAGAAGGAAAAAAAAAAAAACTATTACCAGTACTAACTACATATAAAGAACAAGATAAGAAAGCGGGGATCAACGGCCTGAACACACTTGTTCCTCATATGGCTTACTGTGCGTCAACTCAGTCTCTCTTCAACCTCAAACTCTCACACTCACACCGATCAAAGCCATCACAGGCTCTAATTTCTTACACTAATCTAAGAACACTTACACACCCATCTTCTTCAACAAATATCACTCGTTTCAAGGCCAGTTTTTCCATATTTCCAAAACTTCCTATTCTCTCTGGTCGTAGACGCAAATTCAATGTGAGAACCCAAAATCCAGTAACCCCATTTACTATCTTTTGGTTCTGTGTTTTCTTGGGTTATAGTTTCTGTGTTTTTGTGTGTAGGTTGGAGTTCAAAAAGAGTATGCTTCTGGAGAAGAGAATGAGTCGCCTGTACCTGACGCAACGTATGAGGAGAATTTTTCTTGGTTCTCTGTGATATTGCCGTGCGTTTCTAACACTTCTTCTTCACTTCTATGTTTGCTTTATGTGTTCTTTGCTAAAGGGTATTCCTCTATTTTTTTTTTTAAAATTTGGTGGGTATTGAAAATGTAAATTATTGGTTTAAATCTTGCATTGGATGTGATAGGGGTAGCATTTGTTTGTCATATTGTGTAGTGCAAGCTGGTTTTCAGGATGTAATTATGTGAACTTTGGACAATGCCTTGATCAAACTAGGTAGCATTTTTTTGGAAGTGCTTAGTGCCTTCTCTCATTTTTGCTAGGGAAGCAAGCTGACTAGTTCTAAAATGCTAGCTAATTATGCAAAATTCATGATGATCAGATTTTTCTCTTTGTTGTTCTGAAATTGAAGGGAGTAGGATAAAATTGAGGATAATATGTTGCTAAATTTTTTGTGTTTCTCTAAATAAAATAACAAATTGTTGCCTCAAACTTAACTTTATTCATGCAATTTTAGGTTTCTGTTCCCAGCCTTGGGAGGCTTGTTATTCGGGTATGACATTGGTGCCACTTCTAGTGCTACCCTTTCATTGCAGGTGCAACTTTTTTTTTTTTTTTTTTGGTTGTTGACTTATTTCTTATTGATTTGGCTTTGTTGTTTTGACTTTTGATAATGACCGATTCATTATGGCATCATGAACTTCCGTATAGGCTTATAGTAAGTAATACATTTACTTTTATTATGTTGATGATTTCAGTCACCTGAGCTTAGTGGAACAACTTGGTTCAACCTTTCAGCCATTCAGCTTGGACTTGTGGTATGGTTTGAGCGTTATTGTTACAATTCTTCTACCATTCTTCTGGAAACATGCAGTCTTATTTCTGCCAACAATCTTATGTAATGTACCACTCCATTCTTTTTATATTGACTTGAATACAGGTCAGTGGTTCCCTTTATGGAGCTCTTCTTGGTTCCATTCTCGTCTACCCAATTGCAGATTTCCTTGGTATCTCCTTTTTTCCTTATTTACTTTATCCTGAGGTTTGGAGCTTCTTTATGAATCTTTCTTATCCAATACTTTGGACTTGCTCACAAAGGGAGGCGGCGAGAACTAATCATAGCAGCCATGCTATATGCGCTTGGTGGACTAACCACTGCAAATGCTCCAGGCCTCGGAGTCCTTTTAGTCGGACGGCTGCTCTATGGCCTGGGTATTGGTTTGGTGGGCTTCTTTGAAATTTCCCTTCTGCTTTATGTACATTAGTTGATATAATATCATATAATTACTCATATGCTAGCCATCTAACAAGTGAATTGTTGACAGGCCATGCATGGAGCTCCTCTTTACATTGCAGAAACTTGCCCATCTCAGATACGTGGAACTCTAATATCTTTAAAGGAGCTCTTCATAGTTCTGGGGATTCTGGTATTGTATATTCGTATGTGATTCTCTATGTTCATTTCATTCCCTTTATTTTCTGAAACGAGATGAGCCAGAAAATGAAATTCTCTGCAGTTGGGTTATTTTGTTGGAAGCTTTCAAATTGATGTAGTTGGAGGGTGGCGTTATATGTTTGGAGTCAGTGCACCAGTAGCTTTACTTATGGGACTAGGCATGTGGAGTCTTCCACCATCTCCACGCTGGTTACTTCTTAGGGCCGTACAAGGTAAAGGGTCTTTACAAGACTACAAAGAGAAAGCCGTTCTTGCGATGAGCAGATTAAGAGGCCGGCCTCCTAGTGACAAATTGTCTGAGAGGCAAATAGAAGACACTATTGTCTCTTTGAAAACTTCCTACGCAGATCAGGAATCAGAGGGGAGTATTTTGGAGGTATTTCAAGGCCCAAGTTTGAAAGCATTCATAATAGGCGGAGGTTTGGTCCTTTTCCAGCAGGTATTATTTCTCCTCTTTGCTGCTATTTGCTTAAAAATTAATCCTTATACTTTTTGTTTTATGATAAAAAAACGTATAATGGAGAATGTGGAGTTTTTCTTGTTTGTAAGGCAATTTACAACTTGACTGTTACAGATAACTGGGCAACCAAGTGTTCTGTATTATGCTGGTCCAATCCTTCAGGTATTTGATGATTAAGGCCAATTAATTTCTTTTGCGAAATGCTATTCAGTAAAGTCAGTTTGTGCAACCATTTGATATTCCTTATAATTTTGATATTCAAGACTGCTGGATTCTCTGCGGCCTCTGATGCTACCCGAGTTTCAGTTGTAATTGGTGTGTTCAAGGTATGTTAGATAATCTTCTTATGAAATCTTTGAATTTAGGAAGAAGCGTCTCCCTTCATTTTGCTCCACTTTGTTAATCTAATAATGAATTATTTCTGATTGTTCCTCCTTCAGTTACTGATGACATGGATAGCTGTCTTAAAAGTAGACGATCTTGGGAGAAGACCCCTACTAATTGGAGGTGTCAGCGGAATTGTAAACATCATATGACTATCCATCTAGTTCATATTATTCATCTGTAATGTTCATTAATAAAAAAATATGCTGGGAGATTAACTATGCTTTTCTCTGAGTTTCTACAGGCTATTTCTTTAGTTCTCCTTTCTGCTTATTACAAATTTCTGGGAGGGTTCCCTCTTGTTGCTGTAGCTGCCCTACTTCTCTATGTTGGTTGCTACCAGGTAATGCTTTGGTTTTTTGAAGATTTGGAATTTTCTACATATTTTCTTTCAATTATAAATATGAGGAACACTAAGAAAAAGAAAATGAAGGAGAAAGAATGCAATATCTAAATGACATGTTTTCTTCTTACAAGACCAAAGTGAATGCTAATTCATTAACAGATTTCTGCTCTTTGAATGGTCTTTCAGATATCATTTGGGCCAATCAGCTGGCTTATGGTGTCAGAGATATTCCCACTTCGCACAAGAGGGAGAGGAATTAGTCTTGCAGTTCTTGCTAACTTTGGTTCTAATGCTATTGTAACCTTTGCATTCTCACCATTGAAGGTACTGATATGACATTTATCAATCCATTACTATGGAGGCTGGTTTTCTTATTGTTCACCATTTTCGTGATTGATTATGGGGCAATCTGCCTATATTGCAGGAATGGCTAGGAGCGGAAAACCTTTTCCTTCTTTTTGGGGCTATTGCTTTATTGTCACTATTGTTTGTCATACTTGTTGTCCCAGAAACCAAAGGTTTGAGCTTGGAAGAGATTGAATCCAAAGTTTTGAAGTGAAACCTTGTACCTGATCGAATAACTAGCTGAGCTTCAAATACACCAAGAATTTCGGTTATTCTGTGAAACTGTACCTAGCATGGCTTGGAAGGTCATATGTTTCAACTACATTGATTAATCTGTCTTACCATTACATAAAATCAACCTCATTATTGTACATTAATGCAGCTAAAGAAATTGTGACTATAAGTAAAGACTAGGGGCTTTTCAGCTAAAACACTAATTAGCTGGTCTTATAGAGGTCCTCTATCAGAAGAAGTGTAAAACAAAGTGCATACTACTAACCAATTTGTGGCTCCAGACCACCTTGCACAGATTGATTGGGTTTTTTGTACTGGTTACTGATGGCATGGAATCATTGACGTTTCCATTTATTTATTATACTTCCTGCAATCTGAAACTGGACTAGAATCTTGGTGGGAGCAAATGAGAGCTTAAATTATGACACTCCTGAATATGAATTGAATGGGCAGACTGGATAAGTGTGTGTTTTGTGAGCGTGTGCTAAGTCTCACGTCGGGTGCATACTAGGTCAAATTGGATAATATAAGAGATCAGGCGGCACTCCTATTGTAGTTAACTCAAAATATCAGATACTCACTAGAATAGTCAAAAATATATGTTGCCCAATGCATATAAATATCAGATACTCGCTAAGATAGTCAAAAATATACGTTGCCCAATGCATATGCTGAAGATAGCAAAAACTGACAATGATGGCTTACGTGATCTGCTCCAATCCTGTGGTCAATGCTATTCTGCTTTGGATGATGAATTAGCTAGACTTTGTTGTGCCATCTGTGGACTAGATTTACTTCACCAAACGATGCTCCAATCCTTGTGGTCAATGCTAATCTGCTTTGGGGATCAGATTTACTTCATCAAACCCATTTGCGTGGAACTCTGGGTTAAACCTCTTAAATTCCAAAGACTCTAAATTCAAAGCTCAAAGTCAGGTTTAGCAGATGAAATTCACTAATTTAGATAGGAAAGATTAATCTGCTTACCCTTAAGATTTCTACTTCATAATTTAAACTTTTGAAAGAATTGGTAATTTAACGCTTACACCCTATCTTATTATCAATTGTGTAAAGTTCCAATCATATGGAGACTAAAGATTCAGTAGGTAAATTGACGAGAAAGATTTAAGTAGTGTTTTTTTGTATTAATTGTTCAGTCACCTCACACTTATCATTCCTCTCTAAACCGACTTCAATTATTTTTGATAAATGACTTCTTCAATTATTTTAAAAATACAGTATTTTTAGTGAAAGAGAAAATCTCAAACCCAATCCTCAACAGTCACTATAGTAGGTTGAGAAATTGAAATATCCTGCTTTGTCCACAAGCAACCATCTGTTGCCTTACAGGGCGCCACGCGTCCCTCAGCCAATCTCCAATTTGTGGCCGTTAAGAATTCATAATCTAAAACTAAAATACAGCTTGTCCAATATCTTTTAAACACACAAAAGCACTTCAAATTCAATCACCAACTACCTAATACTGTGCTCCAAGGCAGTTTAACTTCCTTCATCACAACCCCCACCAATCCATGGCTGCCACGGTTTCAACAGTTCCAACTGTTAACAGAACTCCGGTACTATGTTTTCCCGCCATTCTTACACTTTGTTTTCTTTTTGGATATTACTATGAGCTTTTGCTTTCTTTGCCTTTATCAAACCAAGTTTATTGTAGGAGGTTCCAAATGGGTCCTCGGGTTTATTGGCTAAGATTTGTGAAAAGAAATTGGTCTCATGTTTATTGTGGATAGGTTTTTCAATTATATTGGGTCATATGCACCTTTTTGTTACTTGATATCTTACACCTTGGTCTGTTTGAGTGTGAATTAGAATAAAAAGCATGAAACCATATTATTATACAAGTCCTTATATTATTTGTGATCCGTTATCTCATTTGTGATACTGAATCATTATTATTCTACTATACTTCTTCATAGAAATTAACAAAGAAAGGACAAAAGAAAAACTCATGGAGTATATGAAAATTTGATTCCTTATGGATGAATTTGAATCCCTGACTATGTTGAAAATCAAGTGTTTTTGGGGGTCCTAAAAGAGATTATATTTGATGCAGTTGAGCTTGAACAGCTCTAGTCCTGGAGGTTTGGTACCAAACTCAGCCTTCCTAGGCATCAGTTTGAAGAAGGTGAGCTCAAGATGCACCTGCCCGAAGGTTGTATCTGGAAACTTTAAGGTTATTGCTGAGACCAGTGAAGACAAGCAGACCGAAAAGGACAAGTGGAAAGGCCTTGCCTTCGACACTTCTGATGACCAGCAAGACATCACCAGAGGAAAAGGAATGGTTGATACTCTTTTCCAAGCTCCAACGGGGAGTGGAACTCACCATGCTGTTATGAGCTCATACGACTACATTAGTACTGGACTTCGGCAGTAAGCAATAAATATAAAGACTCTCTTATTCTTATGGGTGGCATCATGCTTTAATATTTTGATATACGTGACTTTCATTCATCATAGAGTTGTGAATTGTCTTTCAGATACAACTTGGATAACAGTATGGATGGTTTCTACATAGCTCCAGCTTTCATGGACAAACTTGTGGTTCATATCACCAAAAATTTCATGTCCCTGCCTAACATCAAGGTTGGTGACTCAATTCTCTTAAAAAATATAAACTTTGTTTGTATTGGTTCTGAAACTGATAGCTTGGACGATCATCTTGAATTTTAATCAGATTCCTCTCATTCTGGGTGTTTGGGGAGGCAAAGGTCAAGGTAAATCTTTCCAGTGTGAGCTTGTCTTTGCCAAGATGGGAATTAGGTGAGTTTTTACAACTCGGATTGTTTTTTAAATCCATTGTTCTTCCTATACTTTCAATAAGGATAAGTTTTCTTCCTTGCATTCTGATTGCTTGGTGATGAAATTTCAGCCCCATCATGATGAGTGCTGGGGAACTGGAAAGTGGGAATGCAGGAGAGCCGGCAAAATTAATCAGGCAAAGGTATCGTGAGGCAGCAGACATCATTAGGAAAGGAAAAATGTGCTGCCTCTTTATCAATGATCTTGATGCGGGTGCAGGTAGAATGGGTGGAACTACCCAATACACTGTGAACAATCAGATGGTGAATGCTACCCTTATGAACATTGCCGATAACCCAACAAATGTCCAGCTTCCGGGCATGTACAACAAGGAGGACAATCCCCGTGTCCCCATCATAGTCACTGGCAATGACTTCTCCACATTGTATGCTCCTCTCATTCGTGATGGTCGTATGGAGAAATTCTATTGGGCTCCCACCCGGGATGATCGGATTGGTGTTTGCCTTGGTATCTTCAGGAGTGACAATATTGCCGAGGAGGATGTCGTTAAGATTGTTGATACATTCCCTGGCCAATCTATTGGTAAGTAGAGTAAGATGAAGTTAGTAATTTAAAATTTCTCAACAGTGGTAATTGATAAGAGTTTTCAATAATTAATTAGTACATGTCATAATGTGTCAACAAGATAGACTAAAGAAGTTGTTTATAATCTGGTCATTCATGAAGAACTCAAGAAGAAATGCATGTTGGAGAAAATGAAACCACTCCATAATGAAAAATTTGTCATTATTTGGGGCTTGACCTTTCATGTTTTTGCAACCAATTTACAACTTGGTTCCATATAATTAATATTGCTTGACTAATATGCAAACCAGTGACTATAAAGTTTAGCTTAAGAAAAAGAGATCATTATATATGGTGCTGCCATCCTGCAGACTTCTTTGGTGCCCTAAGAGCTCGAGTTTACGATGATGAAGTAAGGAAGTGGATATCGGGTATTGGAGTACAGAGCGTTGGAAAGAATCTTGTGAACTCAAAGGATGGTCCCCCAACCTTTGAGCAGCCAAAAATGACTCTTGAAAAGCTCCTAGAGTATGGTAACATGCTTGTCCAGGAACAGGAGAATGTGAAGAGAGTTCAATTGGCAGACAAGTACATGAGTGAAGCAGCTCTTGGAGATGCAAACAAAGACTCCATCAATAGAGGAACTTTCTATGGTTAGCACCCCTGATCCTGGAGGCTCTTATGGGTGGTTGAATATGTTTTGAGTTATAAGCTATATTCAAATAAGATGAGTCTGTTTTAACCTTCATTAATTATTAAAATGCAGGTAAGGCAGCCCAACAAGTTCATGTGCCTGTCCCTGAAGGTTGCACTGATCCAACTGCATCAAACTTTGACCCAACTGCTAGGAGCGATAATGGTAGCTGCCAGTATGGAGTTTAAGCCATTTACAGCCTTCTAGATACAAGGCTATTTAAATTCTGTTTGAGAGTGCGTGGACTTACTGATATCTAGGGTTGCTGACTTTTCTCAATACTGAGAGGCATTCCTGGTTTATTTGTAATGTATACTTTCACCATATTTAGTGCTTTTTTTACACGCATCTTTGATTTCTTGCAGTGAGGTAGAAATTTTGAAATACGGTAGCCCTGATCTGCAAATTTCCTCTTTCTAATAGGTTTTCCAGTTCTGTGTTATCAACTAAATACATGCATTTGCAGGCAGTGTGCTTGTAGGTGCGCCCACACACACACAGAGGTCATACCTGTTTGACAAGGATATGTCTTGAAAGAAAGTCTCTTAGATGCTTGAAAATGTAAGAGAAATGATCCTCAAGGAGTGACATAGTAATCTATAAGTTCACTTTGGTTCCTATTAAGTAGGTTTTTTTTTTTTTTTCAGAAAAAAAATGATAAAATTTTTTCAGTACAATTCCTTTCTAAGCCCTTACGCAACTACAATTTATCATAAACCATACAAGCACCTACATTGTGACAGCAAACCAATACTCTTTTATACATACTGATTACTGGCAGTGCGTTTTCAGTATTCTAAAATTCGATAAGCCACCTGATCTGTTTTCTGCAATACACTACATAAATTGATCTGTAAAGCTTGTAACATCTGAGTTAATCTTGTTGTACTACTTAGAGCTTAAGTAGACTACTACCTAATAACAGTTTCTATAAGGATGACCAAGGAAATGACATTAAACCAGATGCTTCAGTATTTGTAGATATACGAAAACAAGCAGTGTCATTTATAGGAAAGATAAAAACACGTATAAGTATAAACCCTAAGCAAACATTTAGCCTAAAAGCTTGTATAAACCCTAGCTAAGTCATAAGAGAGAATGCGGTGAGATGAGTTCTTCACAATTTCCTTGCCCCCTTGGATTTTCTTTCTGAACAAGCAAAATAAACTTTTGGAGGGAGAGGGATCCGAATATGTATATATATAAGGAAGCTTTTTTTTTTCCTTCTTACGGTGGTTTGCGACTTTGCATGCTAGTAATTAATGGTAACAGTGCTAATTATTGTTGCACACAATGAGTTATACATTGTTGTACACACTTTGTCTAAAATCATGATTTGGTTGTGTTTTCAAAACAAGATGTCAATTATAATTGTGAAATTGTGTTTTGAAAATATAATTTCACAAATTATAAAACATGATTTCAATTGTGTAAATATCGTCACTCTGGTGTCTAGTAATAATATTGTTTTATGACCTTTTATAAAATAAAAAAATAGTAATAGTATAATGGACACTTTTTGGCACAATAATTATGGCAATTTAGTGACAATGTGTGTGCGTGTGTGTGTATTTTTTTTTTTATTTTTTTTATTTTTAAGGATAAAAGTTTAGAGAATAGGATATTATTATTATTTTTTTTGAGAAACACACACACATACACACATATATAAGAGAAGGAGGATGCGATAAAAGAATACACTTACACGTCAATAAGATATTATTATTTGGGGGAAAACTATTAGATATTCTTAATGCTAAAGAATGGCATCAATTATTTATTATTATATTATTTCATAGATACGATGCAATTTCAATTTATGATTACTTTATATTATTAGGTTAAGAAACTAATCAGTTTTTGATGGAAGCGGGGTTCAAATCCCAAGAATGGCATCAACTTAACTTGTGGGCAAATCTCAATCTTTGCCAATAAGTTAAAACTTGGAATAATGTTCAATAATAAAATTGAAAACAATAAAGACTTAAAAAAAAAAAAAAAACGCACTCACAGAATTTACTTTTATATATATATATATATATATATATATTTCTTTTTTGAGAAAGAAACACAAACACAAACATACACACAGGGGAAAGGGAAAGGGAAAGAGATTCTAACATAAAGACACGTCATAACTCCACTCAAAAGTCAAAATAACTTTTAAGGGAGGGTGTGACAAGTTATACTACACACAACATACTCTCTTAAGCAATATGGGACAATTACCCATTCTATTTTTTTTTGGAGAAACAAACAAACACACACACAAAGGAAAGGGAAAGAGGTTCTATCACAAAGACACACCACAATTTGCGTTAATAGGATATGCATAATGGCCAAGTGTGGAGAGAATATATATATAACTGCCAAAAACATTGGTGGCAGCCAGCAATAGAATGCCATCAATTAATACCATCTTATGTAATGTATTTTTCCATGATTTGATGTAATTTAAAAGTACGAATTAAGTGGTTAATAGCCATGTAACTCAACTAGTAGACACATCTAGTGTTTTAAAATCATTTTCATCTTTGACCACAATGACATCCACAAAGCAAGTTCATGTTTCTACAAAATCGAATCATTTATATGTAACATTCATCTTCACTTTGAACAAACAACCGATTGCGTTTACTTTGGACCGTCCACAGATCACTCCCTATCTTCTCTCCTCTGGCAATCTGCAAACCTATCCTTAGCTTGATTTCTTTTTTATCATTTTTACAGCGATGTTGGCCCATACTTTGAGGCTATATTATCAGTTTTCAGGCACTGAGAGTTTACTAGATCAGTAATGCTTTTCCATGTGTCTACATGCCAGGCTTCAGACAACAGCCTCAAAAAAGGACCTAAGAAGAAAATGTAAGCACCAGACTTTCTGAAAATAAAAATAAAAATTAAACAAACTTTCTGAAATACTAGAAGTAAAGAATTTTACCATTTAACTATTGCATCTAAACTATCTACTCCAAGATCCAGTTTGAGAAAAGCCAAGATATCCCCTACAGACTGAAGCTGACTCCTGATTTTTATACATAGGGTCCGTTTGGATAGAGCTTATTTTTGCTGAACTGAAAACTGAAACTGAAAACACTGTAGCAAAATAATTTTTTAATGTGTGAATAGTACTGCGGGACCCATTTTTTATAAAAAAATTGTTAAAAAAGTACATAAACAGTGTATAAACAGTACATGAACAGTGCATAAACAGTGCCAACAGTGATTTTTGTGTCTGCACAGTGTTGCTACAGTGAAAAGTGCATGAACAGTACCGGTTACTGTTCATGCGCGTTGAAAAAAAAAAAAAAAAAAAAAAAAAAAAAAGAGAGAAAACGCACTGAGGAAACGTAACGGCCAATTAATCTGTATCCAAACCGGCACATAGTCATCATCACTGTCCTCATCATAATCAGAAGCTGACTCATCGCCCCTTGGTTCCATTAGTGTATTCATGTCAAATGATGGCTCAATTTCCATCTCCTCCATGTCAATAGTATCATAGCTCAACCGCTCCTCAAACTTGTTATCAGAGCAATTAAGAAGCCATGTAAGAGAACATTTTAAGCCCTTCTTTGAAACCATCCTATGTCTCGGTTTAATCACTTTAATGGTAGGCTCCAGACCATAAGTAAAGAATGCAGGAAAAATAACCAAGTCATCCAAAGGCCTTTTCATCTCCATTTGGAAGTAGTCAAAGTTAAGTTTCATAATGTCGAGATTCAAAGCAAGCAATTGGGGACACCCCACAACCATCTTCCTCACTTGTTGCAAGGAGAATCCACAGTTCTTTAGAAAATCCACATGCTTTATCACAGGTGTTTTACTGAGGCTAATAACCTGTGGCATCTTCTCAACAACTTTGCTGAAATCCTCGGGACCAATATAAATAATTGAATTAAGCAAACTCTGTTGACTGAGAAGCTTTGGCTTCAAGTCAAGTCCTATAATCTCAGGATACTGTGCTACTACAGAAGGAAGCAATGTTTTTCTAACAATAAACTCTGAAAGAAATTCAACATTAGGTTTTACCCTCTCCTCCAATCCAAAGCCCAGGATGTGTAGCCGCTTCTCTATCAGTCTAGCCACAGCCAATCTTGGAATGCCCAAACTCTCCAGGTACTCCACAAAAGGTTTGATCACCCTACCCACTCGCATACCTAAAATCTCAGGGTATCTAGTTAAAACCCCTCCAATTTCTCTTCTTGCCACCCCAATTCCAACCAAATATGCCACTGATGTGCTCATGGTCCCCTCAAGCTTGAATCCCAACACTTCTGGATATCTCTCAAGAACCCGAGAAATATCGTTGGGCTTGATATCCATCCCTTGAAGATACTTGACCACTGAAGCAAGGTCAACAACAACACTAGAATGGAGAACTTGAGGATATCTCCTCAAGAACTCAGTGAAAGTGGATTTCCTAACTCCCAATTTTCCTAGATAATCGAGAACAGGAATCATATTTTTCTTTACACTACAGCCAAGAACAAGTGGATAATTGTTAATGTCTTCAATTGTAAGCCCTAATGTGTGAAGAAAATCCACACGCTCCCTCATAACCTCAGCTGTCACAGGGATCTCCAAACCATCAAGCTCAACAGGAATGATTCCAATTCCCCGCAAGAACTCATAAACCCTGGCATGATTTGTTGCTTTCTTCATTTCCAATAAACTAGGACGACTATATAGGGATGAGGAACCTCCTTGTTTCCAACCCAAACAAGCAGCATTTGGCTTGGACATTGATGAACCCACAGAACCTGATGCAAATGTTCTATCAGAAAAAGAGTATTGACATTTTGTAATCAACCCTATTCTTCTCTCATGGTCACCCTGTACCTTAAGAATTGATAATGAAGTCAACTTGGGTTTAAGGTGAGTAAGAATGGGTAACTCCCAATGTACAAGCAAAAAACCAGGTTTTGTAATGCCAGCATAGCTTCTGATTGTCATATTTCAAAAGTTTGTAGTATGTGTATCTGAAAAGAGACAATACATAAATCAAAGATTAAAGCTTATGCTCTTCAAACACTAGATCACCAAAAAAAGAAATAGCAATGAAATAAAATCTTGCAATATGAAGGTACAAATAGTATTAGGGAAGTTGTGTAAAATGCCTAGTCTGCTAATTTCCTAAACAATGACCTCCTCTAAATAAACAATAAAGCTCAAAACCACTTTCTATTACAAGGTCCATTCTCTGAATCATTAGACCAAAAAATCTATCTGGCTTAGCTCCTTACCCAGTTGAACTTCCAGAAGACAAAACCTAATCACGTGTGACTAAGGCTTCATGCTTCCTTTTTTCAATGGTGTGTGAGTCTTATATCAACAACCTCAACCTCCACTGCTCTAACAAGGGGAGGAGGTGCTACTTGACCTGAAGCTCGATGGCACTCTTCCTTAATTGTTGATTTCTAAAATGTAATTGAAGCCAAGCACACAATAACCAAAAGGTCTAAACCAAAATTAATTTGGTTAGCGATCCATAGATTTTTTTTAACTGATGCACTGAAATGAAGAACCCACCTGCCCCCCCTCCTCCTCTTCTTCTTTTCCAGGCAAAAGTAATATGACAGTAAAAAGACAAGAAATGGAAAACCCAATCAACAAAGACAAATATTTGCACTGTGCTCAATTCAGTGGAGCCTTTCTCTAAGCTCCTCAACAGATACATTTTCTCAGCAACCAAACAAAAGCATTGCTTCTCAATTGTAACCCCATTTTCTTTCTTTTTTAAGCTAAAGATACTAAAATTAGAAGTAGTTATAGAAATCAAAACTTTCATTTCATAACATGAATTTGATATATACCAGGTACACAATCAACCTAAAATAGTTCACAGACCTTTACAAAAAATATAAAAATTAAACCTCCAAAGTGACAATGTATGAAAAAACATTGATGAGAAAACTTTCAACAGCAGCTAAAATTACATTTTTTGAAAATTCACTGCCTGTTCCCAATCACATGATTTAATTAAGGGCTTTTATGCATTCTAAATTCACCTATATTATATTAAACAGAATAACAATTAACAACCCATATATTTGAAAAGGCACCAATAAGGTTTGCACTCATAAATGGATGCAACAAGCTTTAAATAGTTTGAAATATTGTTTCCAAAGTTAATAATTAGGGAGGGCTAATGGTATGTATCGAATGCATATTTTACTTGTCATGTACATGTCTGCTTTAAAACAAATATCACTATCTTAGGATATTTAGTGCTTACAAGTGGGTCTTTCATAGAGCACCTTCTATGAAAGAGTCAACATCTAATTAAAAAACAAAACATGCAAAAATTCCCTCCACTTTCAAACGGCAAGATACAAATTCCTTCCAAGCTTGTATTTCAAATTTAAATTCTATACACTTATCAAAAAAATAAAAATTCTATGTAATTATTATACCAATTTACTGAATGCAGTTAATTACCACTTAGAAGTTAGTCATAGTCCTTCACAACAGAATTAGCTGCAGCAGCATGATATGGAAGTAGAAACATAATCATTCTAGCCATCTTATTATTCCACTCTCTGGTTAATGTAGCATCCTTTGCAACATGCAAATCTAGACAACAAAATATTTCATATTAAATTATGAGTAAAAGAGAGAAATTTTTGTATACCAATCGACAAGAACCTATTCAAGACCCAAGAAAACATTTCAACGAACAGAATGTAGGCAACAACAAAAATCCTCAATAACATACAGCTGGGATTATACATAGCTCAAAAGCAAGAGCAACACTCAATAACCAGGCAAACTACGAATACCCATACGAGAAAAGTTGGTAAAAATGCAAGTAATGTTCAAAATTTTACAACGCAAAAGCGATGAGTGAGAGATAGTGACAAAAGTTAAGTAAAGAAAAAGACTGACCTGTGAGTGCTTGGAACAGAGAGAGAGAGAGGGGGCCAAGAAAGGTGAACATGACGCAGAGGAAGCTACAATCTCAAGCTCTGATTAACATGTTACACTTACACATAGTAAAGAACTGAGAAGGCATTGTGAGTAGAGGAAATGACAAGTGAGATTTGGAGGTGGGGCTAGAGAGGGAGAGAGAGGCTGTCTTTGCGTTCGCGCGAAGGTAAAGTCTTTATCCATTTCTTTGGAAACGAATGAAATGACATGGATTTTGGCCGTCAACAAACAATAAAAATTTTCTTAAATATTAATGACCTTTTATTTTATTTTATGGTTCGATAGTTATAATGGAGAAAAAAAGTTTGAACTCTTAATGTCATGAATATATTAAAAGAAATGGATTGCAATGGGGTAGATTATTAGTACTTGTCTTCATCTCATTTATTATTTAAGGCAGAAGTGAGGCATGTCAAGTTTAGACTGAGTTTGAAATGTTTTACTAATTCTAATGAGAATGATAAAATAAATATGAAAAACAGAGGAAAATGACCCTAAGAAAGAAAAAGAGACAAATATTTTGGAATAGAATAAGTAAAAAGAAAAAAGAAAAACAATAGCTAGGATATATAATTATATATACTAATACAAGCAAGATTATATATACGGCAAGGGGCTTGGCGAGGTGAACAAAACCTATCCAACCCTGTCACATTTTCAAGTTGTAAAAATCAGCATAAGACAAGGTGGATTAAACAGGGTAGGTTGTTTTGGGCTTTTTGCCATCTCAATTTTTTTTTTTTTTTTGGGCAGAGGCGTCATCTCAAATTCTAAAGGAGATTAATTTGTTTTTGGAAGTTTTTTTTTTTTTTTAACCAGATAGAATTTTTACTTTAATCTAATCTAAGTGTATATATTTGTGAAACTTTTTTCTGGAAACTTGAACCTCAGTCTTTATCTCCTACACTCCATAAGCATTTATACTGGTGAAGTGACTACCGCACCAAAAGTGCACAGTAATTTTACAAGTCACTTTTTGAAAGGGTAAAACTAGAAATGTGCATCAAAGCAACCAATCTAGCAAAACTGACCTAACCTGACATTTAACATAAAAATTATATCTTCTAATAAACATTTTATAAAAAAATTATATATATATATATATATATATAAAATAAATAAACTACTGTCAAATGGACATTAATGGTAAATGTAATGAATAAGAGAGAGAGAAAAAAGATGCTTATTGTATTAATTAAATAAGTTGAGATGCAAAGCAATAAATATTTGAAATAAACATAAGATGACATGAACAATAGAATTTTAATTAATTAATTAATATTATTAATAAATTTTTTTATAAAAGTTTTAGGAATGAACAATAGTGTGTTTTAAAGGTGTACGCTATTTCATTAGTCACTCTCATTTTTTTTTTTTTTTGGCTCTTGTAGTAGTATCTCAATGGCTTGAATACTTATAAATTTTTTATTACTCCCATCCTTCTCTCTTCTCTCACTCAACTCACAGACTCGCGCTCTCCTTCTCTCTCATCCACCGCCCCTCCCCGCCACGGCGCCGCCGTCTCTCTCACTCTCCGTCACCACTCGTTTCGAATCTCTCTCTCTCTCTCTCTCTCTCTCTCTCTCTGTGCCTTGCCCATTTCAAATATCTACTTTCTCTCTTCAATCAGTCTCTCTATAGTCTATATCTCTAATCTCTACTCTCTCTCTTTCTCTCTCCCTCAGCTCCTTTAGGGTCTGTACACTCCTTAATCCCCAAACCTAGGGGAAGAACTCTGAATTTTTTGTGAAGAGAGGTATGCTTCGATTCTTGAATATGCTTTTTATTTTTTATTGGAAGTATTAGTCTTTAGTATAAAAAAACAAACGCAGGCAATTGTGGAAGCATTTTTCCAATCACAAAATTGCATCTTCAATTTTTGTTTTTGTTTTTGAAGTATTAGTCCTGTTTTGCTTCATGGTTATGCATTAATTCCTATTTTGATGCAGTGAGTGAGTTGCATTTTGTTCACTTTGCATTTGCAATCAGAGTATGTTGTTTGTGTGATTCTATGATAGTATGCTCCATGTGTACTTGTTGATTTTTCGGTTAGAATTTATTGCTCGTATAGATTATATTGGTATGTTAGAGCATTCACAGCGGTGGAGCTAAAATTTTAGCAATTTACCTCCACAAAAAGTTATTTTATCTATTTTACCTACTTACTTTACAAAACATACTGCAGCAATGGATCTATTTTAGCTTTCAACACAATAAAATAATATAAACATCACAATAAAATAATATATTTAGTATAATAAAATAATATATCCAACTACTACAAAAAAATATTCACAGCACCAACTACAACCACCTCTACCATCAACCATTGCCACAATCACACCCACAACCACCACCACCACCACCACCACCACCACCACCACCACCAGCAGTCCACAGCAGGGAAAAAAAAAAAAAAAAACCACCGACTGAAATCTCTAATCTTTTTCCTCAACCCAGACCAAACAAATTCACCAATCACAAACAAAATAAAAAACCACCAATCACAGAGTTGGGCTTCGGTGAGGAGGACAGTGTCGGCATGGGTTTGATCGGTGGGAGAGAAGTGGGTCTGAGCTAATTGGTGGTCTGAGCTAATTGGCGGTGACAACAACAACAGCTGGTGGGTCTTGGCGGCGGTGAGCTTGAGAGAGTTTGGGAGAGGGTTGAGAGCTTCGGACGACATGGATCGGCGGTGACAGTGGGTCTCAGCTGGTGGGTCTCGGCGGCGTTGAGCTTGAGAGAGTTTTGAGAGGGTTGAGAGCTTCGGACGGCGTGGATCGGCGGTGAGCTTGAGAGAGTGACGGGCTGGCGGCGGTGAGCTTGAGAGAGTGAGCTTGAGAGAGTTTGGGAGAGTTGAAAGGTTCAGGGAGGAGATGAGAGTGACTGAGAGATAGAGAGACAAACGTGTGAATAAAAGAATGGAAGAAAAGAAATAAGCTTCATTATTTTAATCGGGAGCCTAATAAAAAATTATTTTTTTCTTTTAGCTTTGAGCTACAGTGCCCATGTATAGATACATGAGCACTGTAGCAATTAAGCTAAAAATTTTAGCTATGCCTTCACTGCTGCAAGGGTGTTTTTTGTGTTTTGGTGGAGCTAAAATAGCTATATAGCTACTTAGCTCTACTGCTGCAAGTGCTCTTACATACAAGGAAGCCCGGACACTTCATTTATGGTGTTGTACTCGTGTCTTACTGGCCATTTTATGTTATAATTTTAAAAAATTTCTCATGTTATTGTGTCTTAACCGTACCCGTGTCCGTGTCCGGGTACGTTGATGGTATTTAACTATGAGAGAGCTAGGGTGCTTAAAAAGTATTTAAGTCATTTCTGCCAAGTGGATGGTAGTTTATTATTCTAAACAGCTGACATATGTGGAGTTAATTGGTAATTATTTTATTTGTTTATTCATCTTATGTTTACATTTCTTTTTATGCAGAATCACTCTTTGCAAGATAGTTGCGATTTTTCTTGTGAGAAAGTGGCAACAAGATGGAGGACTGGGGTAATTCTTTCTTCTCTGAAGTCTAATTATTTCTGCCATTAATTTGGTGTGCTATTGTAAATCCTAGCGCTTGAGAGATTTTCAAAATCTTCAATTTGCAATGCTATGCTTCTATTCACTAGGATTGTGATATATTAGTGGTTCTATTTTACTGTTGATCTTAAATTCTTTTGGTTACTTGACTTGATGAAATTTTATTATTATCATTTGTTGATCTATAGGTTAGTCAATTTCTTGGGTGCACTTCCCTTAGTATAGTTATATGCTCTATTTGTTTTGATGGAAAATGTAGTGTAAAGATAGTTTTCTGTGTTTTTCATTCTTTGGTAGCAAAAAAAAAAAAAAAAGAATCAAGGGAAAATTATCATTGGTCAACATAAAAAGTAGAGTAGCTATAACTTATTTTTAGAGATTGTTTTCCACAAAAATTTTTTGAAAAATTACTCTATCTCACAACAAACTAAATAAGAGAAGTTAGGAGATTTTTTTTTCAACTCTTTTAAGATTGCTACCAAACATAGGAAAATGGGATAGTTTTATGAAAAATACTTTTTGGAAAATGACTCATTTTTTTAGAAAAACATTATGACCGAAACAATCAGAGTGATAATTTGCTTGATTCTATGGGAAGTAGCTAGCAACCGAGGCTTAAGAAAAGAAGTATAATTATGGTGGTCAATGTTCTCCTAGTTGGTCTCTTAATTCAGTCAGCTAAATATATACTTCCAATTTTGTTTGTATAATTCCAAAGTAGTATAATTATATACATACAAAAAGTATAGAGTAGTATAGATACAGTTGCTTTTATTAATTTATTGTTTATTTTTGTGGTGTTTGTTTTCTATTCCTTATTTTCCTACTATTTTTATATTGAGCAAGAAAAGGCAAGATGCTTGATTGTTAAACAAGTAAGGAAAGATTTGTATTTTGATAATTATTTGTTAATTTGAACCATTGCCTGTATAAATATGTGTTTTTCTTTTTTAATTTTATATAAGTAATGATATATTATTGAGACAGGATTACTTCATGAGTACATATTAGAGACACAAAGTAGCATTAGAATTACAGAGTAAAAATTATGCACAGAAGAATAGCAACTCTACAAAGTCTGAAATGGGTTGCTATTGGCAAAACCTAACCCACAAGACCAACCGACCAATGATCTGATGATTGATGATTTTAATTGGGTCATTGAAATTCCTGCATCTAAGTGGTGATTTCGTTCCCTCCACAATGTCATCATCAAACATTATGGAGCTAGATTATAAATATCCAATGAATGTTTACCAAACCAATTCCTCTGACCAAACAATAGATCAATTACTTTCTTTGGTAACCTCCATTGAATCCCAAAAGCATTAAAATCAAAACTCTACATATCAAATGCAACGTTGCAATGAATCAATAAATGGTCTCCACTCCTCGTTGCATTGATGCATACAGCACCCCCAAGTAAGGTAAATCCTTTTTAGATGAGATTATCACAGGTAAGATTAAGAATCTTCCCCCAAGTTGCTGTCCATGCAAAGAAAGAAACCCTTTTTGGAGCCTTTACACACCTACTACTCTTCCAAGAGAAATGGACTTTACTGGTACCTCATATGGTAGTGTAATATGAATGAACATCAAATTGGCGATTCCTGTTCAATCTACACCCCATTTTATCACAACCTTCTCTCCTAGAGATATTTGAATAAGGAAATTTGGAATTTTTTATAATTAACTGAAGAAATTAATTGAAGAGAGAAAAATTTAGTGCCCCATGAACACAGAAATTGTTTTGGGAAACCACAAAAATAATCTTAAGTTACATAAATCTAGAAATACTTCTAAACTTGAAAAAGAGGGACCACTTAGCAGCCCTAGTCCACTACGAAAGTCTAGTGAATTTGACTTCCCAATACATAGTGCTGTCATTCTTTTGCATATAGTATGCTACAAAGCTTCTTTATCTCAGGCCCAATCATTAAAATCTCTATGAATTTGAACATTCCAGCTGTGTGTGTCCCCATCTATCTGACTAACCAAAACTGAATACATTGCTGCACTAAGAAGCACGGACACAACAGGGGACACAAGACATGAGCAAATCTTAAAAATTTAGGACACGAAACAGTGACATGGTAATCAAATAATTAGTAAACACATGTATTTAGGTATATTTTATATATTTTGAAGCATACTTTAGGTTTGAAAAATAACAGTTTCCATCAAAATTATTAAAGAAGGGATTTAAAGAATTTGCATGCATTAACTGCAACAATAGTCAGTGTTGTTTCTATTTTTTCCTTTATTAGTGAGGGCATAATATTAGTGAAGTTTGTTTCTAATTCTTGAGGTTTATTTTATGTATTTATTTTTTTGTCTGCTATATAATTTACAAAGGTGTATACTATTTTTTTTTTTTTCAGAGGATGAGCAAATTCCACCAATCCCTACAAAGGAGCAGTCTAAAATAAATTGGGATGATGAAGATGTGGCCGATGATGATGTGAAGGAATCATGGGAGGATGAAGATGAACCTACAATGGTATGATTGATGATTTAACTATGATCTCTTTACCACACTTGTTGATTGGAAAAGAGGGCCAAGTATTAATTGATCGATTCATTAGTTAAATATTGAGGGTTGTTGCATTTGTATTATTTGTTCTGAATTGAACAATTTACAGAACCACCAAGAACATTATTTATATTCAGATCCTGTTTATTTTTTTACCTTTCTATTCTGGACTCTTGATTTGTGCCACTCTAGTACACTTCCAGTGTACTTGGTTGGTTTTTTATAATAAAATTTCTTACGTTGCTTATGTATATATTTTACCTTTCTATTTGATCAGCTCAACTGAAATAAATAAATAATTTCCTGAAAATTGTTTTGCTATTTTTGAGTTTGGTTTTTGGAGGTAGCACATGCCTCATATTTGGGTTGCCCATATCTGTGTTGTCTTTTGACAGCACCAGTGGTTTGGGGCAAATCAATAAGTCCAAGTAACTTGGAACTTAACAAAAAGATGTCATTGTTTTCTTTCAGTAGTCCATAGTGGTGATTGCATAAATGTTCCCCTGCACATGTTGTTAATTGTTCATTTTGTATTAAAAGTTGTTTTAGTTCGGAAATTTTCCAAAGGATTATTTATTTCACTGTCAACTTTTTGGATGTATGTGTTTTACTGGAACATGGATTAGAGTTTGCTATTATGCCGTTGTGGTCTTAAGTTATATGGACTGACAGGCCAGTACCTCATGTTTACGGTGGTTGCTTTGTTTATGTTAACGCAAAATCTATTGTGTCTATATGTGATTACCAGGCACCGGAAACTAAACCTTCAGTTGAAAGGGCTTCAAAGAAACCCACCGTGGAAGCTGCTGAAAAGAAAGGAAAAACTGTTGAAGTAGTAAAAGAAGAGCCACTAGATCCTGTAGCTGAGAAACTGCGCCAACAAAGGTAAAAATTCAAATATTTATTATTGCTAATAATGGATTTATTTTCTTCTTTTGGGTAGTAAATCAATTGTAGGCATGTCTATTTCTTATCTGGTGATTGGTAAATGATTTCTGGATAGCCCTAAAAATTAGGGGGCAGCAATAAATATTACTTTTTTCACTATCTGTCTTGAGCAGCTTGATGTGATAAAGTTGCACGTCTTTTTTGCATCTAATGCCAGACTCAGATTGTTGATAACTGGTGATGCAAGTTGGTTTCTCTCATTACACTGCGTCCTGCAAGTCTTATGAACCAACAGTTTCAAGTTGGTTTCTCCTGTGCACAATAAAATTGATAATATCCAGAAAACAAGCAACTGAAACTGCATCAATTGAGGTTTTGTTAAGTTTGAAGCTAAGTTTGCAACTGAAACTGACCCTTTTTTGAGCTTATCTCCCTTTTTTGAGCTTTATTTTAAGTGTATCTAGGTAACTATTTAGAGGGGCTTTTAGCGTGCCAGATTTGCTGTCTCATATCTGGGCTTTGTTTTTGTTTTTTTCCTTACTCTTTTTGCTTTTTCTTCTTTTTTTTTTTTTTTTTTTTTTTTTTTTTTTTTTAATTTTTTAATTTTTTACTTAAAAAACCTCTAAGCAAAATGAGACCACTAAACTGGACAAAGAACAAAGTTGATATCCCAGATCCTAAGCTCTTTTGTCAGTGTTTGGCATCCATAAGTGTCCCCCAACAACCTTGCTTGTCATTCTGATCAGTGCAAAGTTGATGGTTGATGTTGCCCATAGTTTTGAACAGTGTGCTTGATAAGATTTTGCATCATGCTATAGGATGCATGTTGTTCTGTTTTGAATTATGGGCTTGCCTGCATTTGTTTTTCTACTTAAGTTTGTTTGGGATTGAAATCATTGAAAAAAAATGCAAATCATGATTTATTAGAACGGTTTGATCCCTGCTAATTTGGAACTTGTGTATTGATCTTAATAGACAATTAGTGTGGGGGCTTGTAAAAGCTTAATAATAGGCATGTTTTATTTGTTTCTGGTATACTGAGAGGATGTTTACGGCAACTATATTGTCCATGACAGGCTGGTGGAAGAAGCAGATTATAAATCTACCAAAGAACTATTTGGTGAGAGAGGAGATGAGAAGACTCTTGATAATTTTATTCCCAAATCAGATACTGATTTCTTGGAATATGCAGAGCTCGTATCACAAAAGCTGCGTCCATTTGAGGTGCGTTAAATTGTCTTTCTCTGTTTTGACCAAAGGTGAAGTGAATATCTAACTTTGTTAATAAATGTACCTGTGCTTCTGTGATACAGAAAAGTTACCATTATATTGCTTTACTCAAGGATGTAATGAGACTGTCAATGACTACTTTGAAAGCAGCAGATGCAAAAGATGTTGCATCTTCTGTCACGGCAATTGCAAATGAGAAGCTAAAAGCAGAGAAGGAAGCAAATGCTGGTAAAAAGAAAGGTATCTTTTCGTGTACTTTGACTTCCTGGATACTTCAAGAGGATCACACATGGGATTGTAAATCCGTTGTGATGGACAGACATTGACTTATATGTATTTAATGGATTTATCTCTCCATTTTTTCAGTTGGTGCTCTCAGTTGTTCTGTAATGAGGAATTTATCAATAACTTATCATTTGGTGTTTCTCAATTGTTTTTCCTTGCCTGCAGCCCCTAGGAAAAAGCCGTTCCTTGTTGACAAGCCAAACGATGAAATGGTTGTTACTTCCTATGATGCTCTTGATGACTATGATTTCATGTGAGTGTTTTGTTCCAGTCAGAAATTGGATTCTGCATTTAAGTCATTGAAGTAGAGATAAGATCCTCCGGCGTCTCCCTCCCCAGATAATCATGAGTGTTATTGCTGTATTTGTTCTATAAGAAGCTGTCAGTCTGTCACATTGCCTTCTATATTTTATGGTCAATTTTGTTAGTTTGGAATACTAGATCTACATTTGTTTGCATATACTATATGTTGTGCTTTGCCCAAGTCATTGAAAAACTTGTTACTGTCAAAAGTATGATTACTATTTATTGAGATTTTTTTATTCAATCCTTCGATAATATTGCATTATCAAATATTTTAGGTTGGATAAATGTGATGCGTGTTGAATGGGTGCAAAAAATAATGAATGGAAAAATTAGAAAAATAAATATGCCAACAGGATCTTTATTGACATGCCTGGTAAATTGCAACTGGTTATACCTATGCAGACTATGATAAAGTTGCTTTATAATCAAGGATAGATGGTTAAGAAAAATGGATAAAAGTGGTCATTTTATATTTGCATTATCGTATTGCTTTGTTCTCTTCCTTCCAAACCCACTTCTTGTGATGTGCCTTGGCACCCTATCAAGTTCAACAACTGAGAAATTAGCTATTGACCGGAAAAAAAAAAAAAGAAAGAAAAAAAACCTGAGAAATTAGCCAATTTAGTCATTTTTGTGAAATACTAGTTTTATATCTTTTGATGAACGTGTAAGGCATGTAAAAATCACTATGATCAAAAATTAGTAATAAACAACTTTGTGATTCTATCATAGCTTTCTTTAATCAAAAGCTAATAGAAGATTACAAAGTTCTTTGAGGACAGGAAAATGACTCAGTTAGAACTCGGTAGTGATGTCCTCTCCGGATTGAATAATGAGGCTTGAACATAAGATGGATATGATCCAAGATCGGATGACATTTTATACATTTCAAGTGAATAGATTACAAATTCTCTCTTTTATGTTGAATTTTCATATTAATCTTCTTGCTCTCAATCCTTGGAACAGAGTAGAAAAACATGTAAGGATACTAATACTACAAAATATTGACCAGTACTTGTAACTAAATATCACCCACCAAAAACTACACAAAATGAAATTCAAAATCATAGATCAGAAAGATAAAGGTTTAAATATATGTTGTGAAATTGTTGTCCATATCATTACTTTTACAAGATTTATATAAAAATAGAAAAAAAAAGTAAGATACAAAGTAGCAGCGATGACATAAAAGTAATTAAAATAGTGAAGGCAAGAGCTCACCAAGTCACTTTTTTTTTTTTGAGAGAGACCAAGTCACTTAGAGCACTAGCATTTTTTTCAAGCAATTTTAGAGCACTAGCTTAGGTTGTGCTAAAAGAAGTTACTCTAACATATCATAAAGCTACTTCATTTATTTTAACATATCACTTAATAATATATTCTACATCTCATCTGCCATACTTTTAACATTATATTTATAAAACTTTTTTCTTTATTATTTGTTTCCAGTGGTTATATTTTTAAATAATTGTGTTCTTCTGATAATCATGTTTTTTAAAACCCGACTTTTCCTAACAATGATTAAAAATAAATAAATTATTCTAACGGTCATATATCTAGAAATCCTTTTTTTTTTTTTTTTTTTTTTTGTGACAATCATATTTTCGGAATTTTTTTTCCTTAACAATTGTTAAGGTTCTTTGACGAGTATGATAGATGCAATGGAAACTACCAATGTAGTCCATAGAAGTCTTTTAAGTTGAACTAAATTACTAAACTACCAATGTGGTCCATAGAAAACTCACATGCACAACTCATATCAAATTACAATAAAAACTCACATCCATAATTTACACACTCAAAGTTCCTAACAACCCGCCTTGTAATTGCCATCAATGTTCAATGAGGTCCAATTGGTGTTGAAAATGAACTACTTGATCTCTATTGCGTTTATAAAATTGAGCAAATTTCAAAAATTCATTTGTTTGCTCGTGTGACATGTGTGTTAAAAATCAAGCACTGCCTCTCTCTTATTCTCTAGAAAATTCTCTTGCATTCCGGATTTTTCTATGAGATGTCTCTCTTTAATTCTCTAGAGTTCTACGTAGAAGTAAAACTCAGCCATAATTTTTTTGTAATATTCTAGAAGGGGCTAGAAAAAAGAAAAAAAGAAAACCTAAGACCTAGAACTACTAGGGGCATGTTTGGTTCATGTGTTTAAACATATGTTTTCAGTTTTTAAACAAGATTACATGTATTTTCACACATTTTTTCACCCACATGTATTTCAAAAAAAAAAATTAAAAATTATTGTTTAAACACACATACCAAACGAGCCATAGAACTTTGGTGGCAGAAATTAGATGAAGCTAAAAGCTTCAATGTTGGTTACTTAACCAACCTCGTGCTTATACAAATAGGAACCTATGGTTCCCACTTGTGATATGAGGTGTGTGAGACGTGTGAAGTGAGGTGAAGTACAGGTAAGCACCCAGACTAGTGTGAAGTGAAGAAAAGAAAGTCAAGAATAGTTGTCATAGTGTTAGTAGCTAGGTGTCCAAGTGTAAGGTGTCAAGTGTGAGCAATTGTATTTGATGAGTAAGTGCTCTGTGTGCACTAGTGTTAGTGAGTCAAAGAATGTGATTCTAAAAAGTGTTGTAATTTAAAGAGTCCATTTTTTAATAAAAGCTCTTTACTTAGTGTTTTGTTCAGCATTGTGTATGAGGATTTTGTCAATTTGTTCATAATCAAAATTTATAGCTTCATTTTCATTTTGCTCATCTTCAATAATCATGTTAAGGAGAATTTTGGATGCTTTTCTAATGTTTTGGAGCATTTCAGGATAGAAAACATCGTTTAGGTCCATGCACAAATGCAAATTGTGCTTGAAGCATTCCAATTACATGTTTTACATTCTTCCTATATGCCTCTTCAAATTTTGCAAATAATTTTATTTTTTGTCCTAGTGGAGGCAAGATTGTTTTCATAGATGTTGACCACTTTGAATATATGCCATTAGCAAGGTAGTATTCCATTGTATAATTATTATCATTGATTAAGTAATTAACTGAAAGAGTATGTCCTTATGCAAGCATGGAAAATATATTAGACCGCTCTAACACGTTAATGTCATTATTTGACCTAGATAATCCAAAAAAATGCATGTTATATCCAAAGATCATATGATGCCACAACTTCCAAAATAATAGTTGGCTCATGTCTTTCCATGCAGCTGGGCACTTTTTCATCTAATGCATCCAATCAATGTTCTTAATCCATGGCTTCGGACATGGGCTAACAATCTAACTTCTTCATTGTTTGGCGACCTTAAGTATTTCTTTGAGAAAATATCAATCATCACTACAATAATGCTAGTGTCATCACTCTTACTAGTTGATTTGAATACAAATTTTTTTTTATATATTTAATTTAATTAATTTATTTAATTTTGAAAAAAGAATACAATAGTGACAACTATTGATTAGAATTTAATTAGAATACAATAGTGACAACAGTTGAGAACCATGATTTGAAGTGGATTCCCCCTCAAAAAAAAAAAAAAAAAAAAAAAATTGATTTGAAGTGTATTAGAATTTAATTAGGGATGAAACCTCATCACTATAATAATTGTGAATCTCAAGGGATTCAACTATTGATTATTATTTACCTAAATTGAGGGATTTACAATTACAATGGAGTCATTACTTATTTTAATTTATAAACAAAAAAATTAAGAAAATCATATTAAAAAAATATTTTTATTGATAAGTAATAAAATACATAATTTTGGTCCTCGTTATAATCTAAAAAAAATAAAATGAAGATTACAAGAATTAAATTGCTAGTTACAATCTAAAAAAAGGTAAAAATATACTCACTAAATTACAAATTACATCATCCAATTTTACCCAAAATTAAATTCAGTCTTGTAACTTTCAGTTTACTCAACTTTAATTTGTGTTCAATGTAGTCTTTCTGTCCACTCCATTAGGTAGGTTGCCTTTAAGTTCCCCACAATGACTATGTTTTGTTATTTTGCAATTCTGAAATTAAAAAAAAAATAAAAATAAAAATAAAAATAAAAATCTAGAAAATTTATAAAAAAAATAGATTTTTTTTTTTTTCTTTTCCAATTAAAAGGATATGTCTTGCAAGTCTCTTCGATGATGATCTCAAGGTGTGCCTTGGAAATCAATAAGTTCACAGGGTTGAAATATGCCGGTATACAGATTTGATTCCAATAAAGTAAAATACTTTTTTCTAGAAAAAGAAAAAAAACAAACCTTTTCAGTTCTACTCACTCAACTCCTTACACCACTGCAATTCATTATAAACCATTCAAGCAACTATATTGCGAAAGCAAACTTTATTTGAGTTGTTTATTGATTTCAAAAGTGGGTTGAGTTCGGGTTAGAATTTGCTCAAAGACAATAAAATTTCGATATGCTCAAGATAAGGTGTTTATGATCTTTTACCTATCTCTTTTGCACCAAAATGAATTTTTGAGTGAAACTAGTTTCATTGGAGAGTAGACATCTGGAGTTTCAAAATAGACACATTTGAAATTTGATCTAATTTGGATTTGAATCAAGTGAGATATTGAGATTTAAAGTTGACACATGAATGTTAAATTCGAGAAGTACTAGAGTGAAAAATTGCACAATTTTGAATCCAAAATTTGATAGGAGAAGATTTCCTACTAGGTTTTAACTCTACTCCATGCATTTATATAAATCACTTATTGCACAACTTTTAAAGGCAAGGAGGATATACTAGAGCAAAGTAGTGCTATTCAAAGAGAAAAAATATGACCTCATGGATTGACAAATACAGTTCGTGGAAAATATTCATAATAGAAGAGTTTAAGCGATTTGGAGTTGATTGTGGGGTCACAAGAGTAAGTTACCTATTGGGTGTAGAATCTTGAGTCATGGGTATATCTCAAATTGTAAAGCTTCGATTCTATTAGTTAGTTACTTCTTGGGGCTGGGGTTAAGCCTTTGAATGCCTTCATAAGTTTTCCACTTCGTCAACAATGGACTGTGTTAGAACACCTTGATTATAATTGTTGACTTGTTTACTGTGATAATTAATAATTAACCGGAAATCAATCTGCATTTGTACTGTTAATTTTCAAAGTTGATTAGTTCCCCATAAAATCGACCAAGGGGTCTAAGTTACACCTTTCACAAACAATCATTTTCACACATAATGATTACTAGCTGTGGGATTTCACTTTTTAGTAATCTAAAACTTGATCAACCACACGATCTGGTTTTTTTCTGCAATACACTACATAAATATTGATCTATAAAGCTTGCAACAGCTGAGTTAATCTTGTTGAGTTGTAGTACTACATAGAGCTTAAGTAGACTACTACCTAATATCAGTCTATTTAGTATGTGAAAGAAATTGCATACCTCCCATCTCCAGCTCTGTGTGCCACTGAATGTTTTGGTACTAAGCAAAGATGCATGATCTATTCTGCCCATAGCATGTTGTACAGCTAATTCAACGGCCACTTCTGAGGATTGAATCAGTGCTAAACAAGGAAGGAGCAGAACCCTTGCTAGATGAAGGAAATAGCGATAAACCATATGCTTCACTACTTGTATATGTACCAAAACAAGCATCGTCATGTGGCAACTCCGGCAGATCAGCATCACCGTCTAAAAACTGCATCACTTGCCTCATGCTAGGCCTAGCTGCTGGCATTGACTGTGAGCAAAACAGGCCTAGTTTCAAAACCAATTCCATTTCCTCTTTTACATAACTACCTTCCAATCTAGGATCACTAGCATCCAGGATGGCTCCTCTTCTCCAGCATTGAAAGACATAATCAACCAGAATCATCTCTGCAGGTAGACCTCGTATCTCTATTGGCCTTCTTCCACAAGCCACTTCAAGCATGAAAGCCCCAAAAGCAAACACATCAGTGAAAGTGGTTGCCCTTCCTGTTCTAGTAAGCTCAGGAGCCAAATAACCCACAGTTCCAGCCACATTGGTGGTTTGGGGATTGGCACCATGGTCGCATAATCTGGCAAGGCCAAAATCTCCTAGCCTTCCATTTAATTCAGCATCTAATAGAACATTGCTTGCTTTTACATCTCTATGTAGAACAACTTGTTCCCACTCTTCATGGAGGTAGAGAAGGCCAGATGCTACTCCTTTGAGGATTTGAAATCGTTGAAGCCAGTTAAGTTTTGGTTTTTCATTGCCATATAAGAACATGTCAAGGCTTCCATTGGACATATAATCATAGACCAAGAGGAGTTCACCCTTTCCCCGGCAATATCCTAGGAGCTGCACCAGGTTCCTGTGCCTCAGCCTACCCATGCTAATGATCTCAGCCACAAATTCCTTCATCCCTTGTTTGGAATTGCGGGAGATCTTCTTGACAGCAATCTGTATATTGGAAGAACGAAGTGTTCCTTTATAAACCTTTCCAAATCCCCCTTCTCCAAGAAGCTCTTTGTTTGAGAAACCTTTGGTTGCTTTGTAGAGATTCTTGTAGCTGAACCTGTGAGGACCATACTCGTTTTCCCAATCTTCTAGTATTTCTGCATATTTCTTCCTCCTCAAAATGAAAATAGCTCCAGTAACCAATATCAGGACAACCACTACTGCTATGATCAAAATCATGATAATTTGTCCCCGTTTGTCTTTACTTTTCCTCTGTCGGGGAGGTTGAGGAAGCTTTGAAACATCGAGGCTTTGTGCTTGTCCACTTTTATTAAAGCTCCATCCAAGAATGTAGTGGTCACTTGTAACTGTACCAGTGGCTGCAGAGAAACCAACATACATATATTCCAAAAGATATTGGGACAGATCTATGCGTGTTGACAAGAGAGGCCGGTTTGGTTTTGTCATGCCGGCTGGGGCTAGTGTTACATTCAGTAACTTTTGTGTTTCATTGTAGTCTATCCAAAGATGCATTGGGTTGCCACTTACTAGCTCCAAGCTTATATTCTTTCTTTCTTGGTCAGAAAAGTAGGCTGCAGTAGCTGATTCAATTGATGTCAGGTTGTTCACATCGATTCCCACATGGTTGTCGTTTATATCTTGAAATTCTTGAGCCTCTACAGTATCAAGCTCAATGGCTAATAAGTGGTTTGTTGAAAGGCCATTATTTGAGGCATTCAAGAGTCCTAGATAATTGCTGGCTACAACATTGGTGAATTTCCATGAGTGACTGATGGTGAAGGCAATTCCACAGCCACCTTTCAATGGTGTTTCAGGAACTATTGCAAATACAAAGTTTGTGGAAAATGAAAGAGACTGAGTTAAACCCGAAGAAGCGTTGAATTTTTGAGGAAGTTGGTAGAAAGCATAACCACGTTGTTTTTTTGTATTGTTGGTGAGTTGCAATAGACCATTGGGGTAGATTCGAGCGGCTCCATCTAAGAGTAGATTTGCTTGATGGAAGCCATTGTAGATGAACTGGTCATTTTGAGCAAGCATCAATGGAATCTTATGGATGAAGTAGAGAGTAACCAGAAAAGGAAGTGATGTAAGCCCAGCTGCCATTGAAAAAACTGGGAAAAATGTACATTCCTATAAACACAGGCTCTGTTTGAAATGTCAAAGTGAAACTCCTAGAAAATGGTGGGTTTCCTTCTCTGTCCCCACATATTTCATGTCAAAATTATTGTATTGTGAGAACAAGGACCAAGTCCAAAAAAGAAAGTTGAGTTTTGATGATATGTCATTCTCACCATTTAAAACACAATAGAGATTTTTTTGTTTTTTGAATAAGACTTTTACTTAAAACATTACAGGCGGCTAATACTAAGAAGCGTCCAAATCCATAACAGATAAATAAAGTAGATTTCCCCTATAATTATAATCCCCTAGAATGCTAGAACTCATAACTCATAAATAAAGTATATTTTCAATTGCTAATTAAATAAACACACACACACACAATCCTATCTCTTGTGTGTGTGTGTGTTTATTTCTAAAAAAAAAAGGGTAATTTTTCCACATTGTTTAAGAGAGTGTTGTGTATAGTATAACTTGCTCCACCCTCCCTTAAAAGTTATCATGGCTTTTTTAGTGGAGTTGTGGTGTGATTTTATGTTAGAATCCATTTCCTTCTCCTTTGTGTGAGTATTTATTTCTCAAAAAAAAAAAAAAAAGGTAATTGTCCCACATTACTTAAGAGAGTATATTTTGTGTAGTATAACTTGCCCCACTCTCCTTTAAAAGTTACCATGGCTTTTGAGTAGAATTGTGGTGTGCTTTTGTGTTAGAATCTCTTTTCCTATCTTTTGTGTGTGTGTGTGTGTGTGTTTATTTCTCAAAAAATAAATCACTTAGAAATTATTGATAAATTAATAATAAATGGATTAGATAAAAAATTTGGACTGTAATCAAATTAAAATTTTTATTAACTTAGAAATTATAAGAAAAGAAGATAAGAACAAAAAAAAAATTATTTAACTATTTTAAAATCTAAAAAAAATTTATGCAATATAGTGAAGCTACTTGGCACAACAATGGTTTTTAAGCCCCACTTTTATGTTATACTAGCATTATGCCCATGCAATGCACGACTTAATCAAAATTCATACGTAAATAAATTTTTTTATATTAATTTACTTAAAATTAAGTAATAGAATAGATAATAAAAAAATATATATTTTACTTTTAAGTTATAGTATAATAAATTCATATTGTGTGAGACTAATGTATTATGAAATGCATATATATATATATATATATATATAAGTAATAATAAATCAAGTTAGATAATATGTTACATCTTCCCAATTTTCGGAAGACTTACTAAAAAAAATTGACTTGTTCTATAGAGACACTGCCGTTAATTAACATGGCAACTAGAACTAGGTGGTCCATTGCACTTCTTCATGCTTAATGTAAAAAAGATATCCATGTATAAAATAGGCGAAAACACCATTTTGGTCCTTCAAATTTGTGGTCTAAGTCAATTTGGATGCTACATTTTGATAATAATCAATTTAGTCGTCGTTATTTTCAACTTACACTCAATTTGGTCTCTACCATTAAATCACTAACGGAAAGCGCATACGTGGCTAACGGTATGCATTGTTGGCATGCTTAATGTTGTTGTGTCTAAATTTAAGTGTCCACGTCAGCGCTAAAGATGACAAAAAAAGAAAGACACATGAACATTTAAAAAAAAATCAAATTAAACAAAAATCAATTATGAAAAAGGTGAACCACTAGACCAAAATTTAAAATAATAAATCCATTAAAAAAAAAACAAAAATCTTGGAATCCATTGCTTTGTAGCACAAGAGTTTTGTGTGTGTGTGTGTGTGTGTGTGTGTGTGGATAGTATAAGAGTTCTGGTCATATTAATTGTGTTGTCTTTTATTTGGGTTAGGTTTTGTATGATTGGAAGATGACTGCTTTTGCCAGCATCCATTATCCTTTTTTTTTTTTTTTTTTTTTTTTTTTTCCTGTTAAGGTTTTAGGAAAATCTCTTGTATACTCCGTGTACTTGAGGTTTTTGCTCATTTTCAATTAAATTTTTGTTTACCTATTCAAGGAATAAAATAAAATTATATAAAAAGACATTTTCACAGCAAGCTCTTTCAAAGTTACATTACTTCAATGACTGTTGCTACTGTCTTAGGACACACACACACACACACAAAGAGCCGTTCCCTACTAAGGATCAAGGGCAAATATTGTAATGCACACCAGCTCTATCTTTGTGTCTTATATATGTGTGTTTTACATTTAAATTTTGTTCTGAGTGGTTGGCAAGAACTGTGAGCTGTGAAAGCAATGATGATGACTCAAAAAAAAAAAAAAAGAAAGTAGAAAGATGAAGGGGATCCAAATTTTGCAAGTAATAACTGTATCTGGTGACGTTGATATAAATATTTGTGGAGCCTAGTAGGGTATTTTTCTGATTTTATGTAATTTCTTTCGCTTCATATAGTCTTTGTTTACCTGAGGACGCTTGTTGTCATTGTATATATTGTTTTGCAATATGCACGTAAATGCAGTATTGCTCACTAAATATGGGCAGAAATATTTGAAATTTATGCATCAATTTTTCCTTATAATTAATTTTAATCATTTTGATTCCTTGAAAGTTAATTTCTTGGAGTGGGGTGACTGACAAGGATATGGACTAGACCTTTGATGACTGAAATTTTAAGGCCCTGTTTGGTGAGTGAGTTCTAACTCACATTTTCACATTTTAAACAACATTACATACATTTTCACACACTTTTTCATCTATACATATATCAAAAACACTCAAACAACAGAGAAAAATTGGCTTCGAATGAACACCCCCTAAATTTTCTAAATAGACCTTTGTTTAAAATGGGTTTGCATGGGACCCAAACTTTCGCAGTCTTCAAAGCTTAGCTTCCTAAGAAGAGAATTTTTTGCTTTGGCAGAGAAAAATTGGCTTCGAATGAAGTTGATTTTCATTTGGAGATATAAACAACACAAGTTTGAGATAAGATTGGGTCGCATATTTCCAACCATCACCTCAAATAAAAGCGACATTTTGGTGAAAAGAATCAAACTAAGAGCAACCATATCAGCTCATGTAAAAGATTCCGTCTATTTTACACAAAAAATCTACTTTTTCTATTTTACACCATCACTTTTACAAAACACCCACATCAATTTATCTATTTTACAAGACTTTTCAATAAAATATTCATTCTTCATCAATTTTGTATTAATTTCCCTAATGTTCATACTTTTTTAATTTAAACTTATATTTTAAGTAAACTACCAACACTGGTGGCTCGGCCAATGGAGTCACTTGCGGTGGAGGTTCGATGGCCGAACCGCCATAATAGTGGCTCTGGCGAATGTTGACGGATTGGTCTCGCCGCCCACCGTACCACTGAATAGTGACCCACTGGTGGGTGGATTGTTAAAATAGTGGCTTCGACAAACGCCGGTGATGCCCAAACTACCAAAATAGTGGCTTTGGTGACCACCCACTGAATTGGTGTCTCCGACCATTGTACTGCCATTGATGCCTAAACTACCAAATTATGAATAGTTTTCTTATTAAACTTCATTGTCACTATATTAAACTTCATTGTCACGAATTTGAAATTTACTAAGTTTTTTTTTTTTTTTTTTTTTTTTTTTTTTTTTTTTTTTTGAGATAAAAGATAGAAATTTTATTTGATAAAATTTGCAAAGAGTATATAAGAACCCTACAATTACAAAAAATTACCGGACCACAATTACAACCATTATAACAGATTATTCTACAGCTTAAACATAATCTTTGATCTCCTTCAACAGCTTTTCCATAGTTTGAACTTGGCTATTATATTTATAGACCCTTGGAACACCTTTGTAGCCAAATGTGATGCACAGCAGAAGCCTTAGAACTGCCTATTATGCAGAAACACAAAACAGTTTCTGCAGGAAAATAACACTATGCCTCTGTAGAAAAATAACACTATGCAGAAACACAAAACAGTTTCTACAGAAATAAATCATTAGGCAGAAAAATAACACTATGCAGAAACTATCAGCAAGTACAGCCACCTTCATACATCAGATATGCAGAAACTATAACATTGCATCTGTTTCCTTGCATAATACAAATTTTACAAACTAATCAAGTGCTATTTGTTAGGATGTGTGCCCTTAAATCCTATTGTATGATGCTATGTATGACATTATGTATGACTTAATGTTGTGTTTAATAAAGTTGTTTTATTGTTATCTAAAATAATGGTAACATAAATATTGAGACATTATCATATAGTCCATGAGATGCATAGTATGTGATTTATGTGAAAAGTCACAGAAGATATAAACCACAAGTTCTTTGTAAACTCAGACTTGTAGTTTGTAGTCGGTGATCAAATTGGGCATTTCATCTACAAAGACTACAATATATCAACTAAGATGATTTGTCTTGATCATGAAAGTAGAGACTTCTAGTTGATATGTTAATATGTTTTAAGAGTTAAGACATAATGAACTGGACCGTTGTGAGATTTGATATTCTCCTAATAACTGTCAAATGAATAATAAATCTCACGACTTCTATTTGCATGAACTCTTAATCCTGAGAGAATAATGGATTTGATCATGACATGTATGTTGCTTTAATATATCAGGAGTGAGATATAAAGTAACGGTCAAAACCTCAGTATGTTGGGCAGCCACATTTAGTGTTAATGGAACATATATTCTTAAAATGGAATTCATAATCTCTTAACGGAGATATAAAATATTCCTTTAAGATAAGTTTAATGGGTTTGGTTATTCAGAGTGTTAAGCCTAACCACTTTAGTAAGGAGTTACTAAAGTACATATTTATGAAATTGGATTTCATAAATATATGATAAATAATTTAAAGGATTAAACCGAGTACTTAAGGATAAGATATAATAATTTTCAAAGTGGTAATCTATATTCATGACTTTGTATTACTACGAATATTTTATGAAGGGGTTGCGTGTATAATAAAGTCTCGGGATATAATTTATTAATAAGGAGTAGAGTGCAATTATATTTATATAGTGGTATTAAATATAATTAATGGTAACTTTGGACTTGTCAAGAATTGACAGAAAAGCCCAAGACCTATTGGAGCTAGTGTCTTATTGGTTCCTTTTGGTCCCATTACAAGTCACACACTAAAGCCCAATTGGAAAGGCCCATTAGGCCAGCCCAATTAGATAATCAGTTAGTTATAAAAGGAGAAACATATAGAATTTTTTATTAGAGAATAAAAAAAAAAGAGACATCATTATAAAATAGTGTGTATATGTGAGTGAAGCCACTCGATAATTCTCCATTGGAAACTGATTGAGAGACCACACTTCTTGGGCATAAATTAGAATTGGAGTGAAGGTTAAAAGTGTTCCCAAGTGCTTCTAATCTTTGTTTTGAATTTCTCCACACAAAGGTATGCTATCTTGTTCTTAAATTCTGAAATTTACATAGTGCATGTTGCCAAACATGAATAAAATAGATCCTTGTTTATTACTTCCGTTGTGTATTTTGTATGAAATACAAAACTAGTTTTTCCAATAATTGGTATCAGAGCCAGGTTTTCATATCATGATTGTATAGCATGTGATTAGATTTTAGAATAAAAGAAAAACGTTTTCTTGATGATGTTCAAAGTTGCTTCAAGTATAGTTATTGAAAGTTGTTGAGATAAATGTTTATGATGATGACATTGGTTCGGATACTTGGTTCATGTTATTCCAAGTGGACATGATTATTTCTCTTTATGTATTCCGTGCATTGATAGCGTTTGCTTTATTGATGAATACGTTATATTCCATTGCTTAGATATAGTTGAGAATAAAACAATAACTGTCAAGTGCACTGGGATGTATAATAAGACAATTTAATGGTAATTATCTTGATGGTCCACAGTTGAATTGACCTTATTGCACCACTTGGCATGATATACACCAAGTAATTGTCTTGTGCCTTTGAAAAGTTGAATCCGTATAATATATAAAGGATCCCAACAATCTGAAAGTTATATATATAATATAATATAATAATCATATATTACATATAATAATCCGTATATTATATTATATTTTATATATATATATATATAATATAATATAGTTTTATAATGTAATATGAGTTTATATTATGTTATATATATTAGTGCTAGGATTATGAAATTTATTCCTAATGAGATTAGGATTATGTTTTCAAAGTGTCTAGCATTATTATGGTTCTTTATCTTAAAAACCTTTAATTTAAAATATCTAGTGGGAGAGAGATACAAGGGTTGGATCTCACGGCTTCCATTATTGGTTCATAGTAATGTGAAATATATACTTTGTCTTTGTTTCGAGCTTAGCATTCGATGCGGAGAGTATTTATTTCATGATCCTACAAGATTGAATTTCCTGGTTTATAGTGGTTTGATGAAACACCTTGTCTTAGCCTTGAACTTTGCATTCCATGCGAAGGGTGTTTTTGTCATGGTACTACAAAATAAGCCTGTTAAAGAGATGAAATGTGGCTACACATGATTCTAGAGAATGGTATACACTAGACTAAGTATTATAGTATCCTCTATGCTGAGTACTTACTATTATTACGTAGAGGCTAAATGTAAAACGACATATTATTAGTGTTTGATAAGAGTTATCATAATAGCACTAATAATGAGAATAGTTCTCAATCAATTATAGTATTTTATATTCACTTTATGCTGAGGGATATTGAATATGAGATTGGGTTGTCGTTGCATATATTATATTGTGGTTTTATTAAGGTTCCATACTATATATTTATATGCAAAATTGATAATGTCTAGTTTACTTATTATATTCATGTTTATTGTTTTCAGATTTTATCATGGCATCATTTAGCCCACTTGTTGCTATTCTTAATCAAAACAAACCAATTGAATCCAACTATGTTCACTGGAAAAGAAATTTGGACATTGTTCTTATAGCTGAAGAGTACAAATATGTGCTTACTCAACCATGTCCTAGCTTTCCTTCATTAGATGCTCCTTTTGAGGAAAAATAGCGATATGATCGTTGGCAGAAATCTAATGAGATGGCCAAGTGTTATATCCTAGCATCTATCTCAAATGTTCTACAGTATCAAATGCAGGATGTAGAACTTGCTTCGGACATAATGCATAGTCTGAAGGAGATGTTTGGTGAGTAAGGCCGTTTTACAAAGCAAGAAAGTATGAGGAAAATTTATAATACCAAAATGGCTAAAGAAAGTTAAGTGAGGGAGCATTGTCTTAGGATGATTGCTAATCTGAACACATTAGAAGTTTTAGGTGCCGACATTGATGGAGAATCTCAAGTGGATATGATACTCCAGTCACTATCGGAATCATTCAAAGAATTCAAACTTAATTATAATATGAATAAAAAGATTTATTCATTGTCTGAATTAATGAATGAGTTAGTAGCGGTGGAAGGCATCCTTGGTACTTTTAGTGTTGCAGCCAATGTTGGTGAAGCTTCTACTTCTCAACCTAAGTCGAAAGGCAAGGGTATGAGGAAGAAGAAGAAGGACTTCACTAAGAAAGATGGTAAGCAAATTTTCTTAAGGGTTGCCGACAAAGGAAAGAAGATCAAAGGAAAGTGTTTCCATTGTGGTGAGAAAAGACATTGGAAGAGGTATTGTCCAACATACAAGGCTGCCAAGAATAAGGGTATGAAAAGTTCATTTCTTCTTGAAATATATTTGATATAGATTCTAACGGATTCTTGGTATGTGGATTTAGGTTGTCCTAATCATATCTGCAATTCTTTGCAGGGGTTCCAGGAGACCAAAAAGTTGAATAAGGGAGAGCTATTTCTTACTTTGGCTGATGGGAGCAGGATTCCGGTTGTAACTGTTGGAGTGTTTAATTTATGCTTTAAGTCTAGAGTTTTAATATTGAAAGACTGTTTGTATGTACCTAGTGTTCGTAGGAATTTAATTTTTGCAACTTATTTAGGTAAGTATGGATATTGTGTTATCCTGAAAGACAATGTTGTAATAAAGAAGGATAAAATGTTTATCTGTTCTTACAATATTGTGGATGGTCTTTATATTTTAACTCCTAATAAGCTTGAATTATATAATTCTGAATTAGATAATAATTCACGTGTGAATCATTAAAGAAAAAGTTTCTTTTTACTAGTGAAGCATATCTTTGGCATTTGTATTTGGATCATATTAATTCAAGTAGGATTCAAAGACTAATCAAAGATGGACTTTTATAGCCCATGGACTTTGATAGTTTTCTAGTTTGTGAATATTATTTGGAAAGTAAAATGACCAAATGACGTTTTAATGCAAAAGGTAGAAGAGCCCAAGATTTACTAGAACTAGTACATTCAGATGTATGTGGTCCCATGTCAATCCAAGCAAGAGGTGCCTATGAGTATTTCATTACTTTCACTGATGATTACTTTAGATTTGGTTATGTGTACCTAATAAAACAAAAGTCCGAAGCTTTTGAAAAGTTCAAAGAGTTTAGGGTTGAAGTTGAGAATCAATTAGGTAAACGCATAAAGCCATTCGATCTGATCGAGGTGGCGAATACCTTATTGGGGATTTCAAGGATTACTTGACTGAAAATGGGATTATATCTTAGTTGACTACACCTGTAACTCCACAACAAAATGGTGTAGCAGAAAGAAGAAATAAGACACTTTTAGATATGGTTAGGTTCATGTTGAGTTATTCAACTCTACTAATTTCTTTTTAGGGATATGCCTTAAATACTGCAATGTATCTTCTGAATTTAGTACCTTTGAAGTTTGTTCCTAAAACACCTATAGATTTGTGGAATGGGCGTAAGCCTAGTATGAGACATCTGCATATTTGGGGTTGTTCAGCACATGTGTTAAAAAGAAAGTATGACAAGTTACAGTCTAAAATAGAAGTGGTTTTCTTTGTAGGGTATCCAAAAGGAACTGTTGGAGGTTTATTCTATAGTCATGAGGATAATAAAGTGTTTGTTAGCACAAATGCTAGATTCTTGAAAAATGACTATATGTATGATTATACTCCTAGAAGTAGAGTTGACTTGGTTGAAATGAATGAACTTGTGGTTGAACAACCAATGGATGAAACTAGGGATGATGTGGCTGTATTAGATACACCACAAGATACTATCCATGAGATGTCTAGTACACAGGTGCTTTGTTGTAGTGGGAGAATTGTTCGGCCTCCTATAAGATTTATGAGTTTGGGAGAAACTTATGAAGCTACCTTAGAAAATGTTGAATTGGATCCTTACACTTATGAGGAGGCAATGAATGATATAGATGCACATCATTGGGTCCAAGTTATGAAATCTGAATTGAATTCTTTGTATTCCAATCATGTATGGGATCTTGTAAAGGTGTCTAACGGCATTAAACCTGTTGGTTGCAAATGGGTTTATAAGAGGAAGAGAGGGATAGATGGAAATGTTGAAACCTTTAAAGCAAGACTAGTGGCGAAAGGGTATACACAAAAGGAAGGTATTGATTATGATGAAACTTTTTCACCAGTAGCTATGCTTAAGTCTATCAGAATTCTTTTATCCATTGCTGCTCATTATGATTGTGAGATTTGACAAATGGATGTCAAGACTGCATTTCTTAATGGCAATCTTGAAGAAGAAATATACATGTTGCAACCGGAAGGTTTCATAGCAAAGAACTAAGAGCATATAGTATGCAAGTTGAAAAGGTCCATTTATGGACTTAAACAAACATCTAGATCATGGAACATCATATTTGATCAAGCAATTAAGTCATTTAGTTTTGAACAAAATCTTGATGAACCATGTATGTATAAAAGACATCGAGATAAAGTAATAATGTTCCTAGTGTTTTATGTTGATGATATTTTACTCATTGGAAATGATATAGGGGTACTGTCATCAGTAAAGGTTTGGTTGTCAAGCCAATTTGATATGAAGGACTTAGGTGATGCTAACTTTATTCTAAGGATCAAGCTTTGGCAAGATCGCAAGAATAAGATGGTAGGCTTATCACAAGCTAGATATATAGATAAGGTCATAGAACGGTTTAGCATGTAAAACTCCAAGAAAGGATTGCTTTCTTTTAGACATGAAGTTCCTCTGTCTGATGACCAAAGGCCTAAGACTCAAGAGGAAGAAAATATGATGAGACAAGTTTCTTATGCTTCTGTAGTGGGAAGTCTCATATATACCATGCTTTGTACTAGACTAGATATTTGTTATTCAGTTAGCATGGTCAGCCAATATCAATTAAATCCAGGACTAAAACATTGGCAGCTGTAAAGCATATGCTCAAGTATCTACGGAGAACGAGAAATTATATGCTTGTTTACCATAGTAAGGATTTGATTCTCATTGGCTATACAGATTCAAATTTTCAATCAGATCTAGATTTCAAAAAATCCACTTTACGATGTGTTTTCACCTTGGGAGGTGGAGCCATAAGTTGGAGGAGTGTTAATCAATCTTGTATTGCGGACTCCACCATAGAAGCTGAGTACGTTGCTGCTTGTGAAGTGGCAAAGGAAGCTGTTTGGCTTAAGAAACTCCTTTCTGATCTTGGTGTTGTAAGAATGGAGTAAGTTCCCATCACATTATTTTGTGACAATAGTGGAGTGGTTGCACACTCCAAAGATCCAAGAAATCACAAGAAAGGAAAGCACATTGAGAGAAAGTATCACATCATTTGAAACATTGTTGCTCGTGGAGATGTTGTGGTAGCAAAGATTGAAAGTGCAAATAATCTAGCAGATCCTTTTACCAAAGCCTTGCCTCAAAGGACTTTTGAGTCACATTTGGAATGAATAGGGTTAGATTAGTGCACAATAGTCTTTAGGGCAAGTGAGAAATTGTTAGGATGTGTGCCCTTAAATCCTATTGTATGATGCTATGTATGACATTATGTATGACTTAATGTTGTGTTTAATAAAGTTATTTTATTGTTATCTAAAATAATGGTAACATGAGTATTGGGACATTATCATATAGTCGATGAGATGCATAGTATGTGATTTATGTGAAAAGTCACAGAAGATATAAATCATAAGTTTTTTGTAAACTCAGAATTGTAGTTTGTAGTCGGTGATTGAATTGGGCATTTCATCTGCGAAGACTATAATATATCAATTAAGTTGATTTGTCTTGATCATAGAAGTGAAAATTTCTAGTTGATATGTTTTAAGAGTTAAGACATATTGAACTGGACTGCTGTGAGATTTATTATTCTCCTAACGACTATCAAATGAATAATAAATCTCACGACTTCTATTTGCATAAACTCTTAATTCTGAGAGAATAATGGAGTTGATCATGACATGTAGGTTGCTTTGATATATAAGAAGTGAGATATAAAGTAACGGTTAAAACCTCAGTATGTTGAGCAACCACATTTAGTATTGATAGAACATATATTTTCAAGATGAAATTCATAATCTCTTAACGGAGATATAAAATATTCCCTTGAGATAAATTTAATGGGTTTGGTTATTCAGAGTGTTAGGCCTAACCACTTTAGTAAGGAGTTACTAAAGTATATATTTATGAAATTGGATTTCATAAATATATGATGAATAATTTAAAGGCTTAAACCGAGTACTCAAGGATAAGATGTAGTACTTTTTAAAGTGGCAGTCTATATTTATGACATTGTATTACTACGAATATTTTATGAAAGGGTTGCGTGTATAATAAAGTCTTGGGATATAATTTATTAATAAGGTCTAGAGTGCAATTATATTTATATAGTGGTATTAAATATAATTAATGATAACTTTGGACTTGTCAAGAGTTGCAAAAAAGCCCAAGGTCCATTGGAGCTGGTGTCTTATTGGTCCCTTTTGGTCCCACTCTAAGTCACACACTAAAGTCCAACTGGAAGGCCCAATAAGCCAACTCAATTAGATAATCAGTTAGTTATAAAGGGAGAAACATACAGAATTTTTTATTAGAGAATAAAAAATAAAGGAGAGACATCATTGTGAAATGGTGTGTATGTGTGAGTGAAGCCACTCGATAATTCTCCCTTGGAAACTGATTGAAAGACCACACTTCTTCGGCTTAAAGTGGAATTGGAGTAAAGATTAAAAGTGTTCCCAAGTGCTTCTAATCTTTGTTTTGAATTTCTCCACACCAAGGTACGCTATCTTATTCTTAAATTCTAAAATTAACATAGTGCATGTTGTCAATCATAAATGAAATAGATCCTTATTTGTTGCTTTCACTGTGTGTTTTGTATAAAATATAAAATCAGTTTTTCCAACACTATTGTCCATGCACAGTACAAAATTTACAACATTACATATGTTTCCTTGCACAAGTGAAGACTACAAAAATATATCTAACATGATAAGAAATTGAATAATCATGTTCCCTGCATAAGTAAATACTACAAAAGAGATGTCTAACATCAAATCACCTATGTCAACCATGTGCTAGTATCTTTGCACCATACAAAAAATTACTTGATTAGATATTGTCAATAATAATATGCAAATTATGATGGAAATTTAGACCTTAACCTCTCCAAGATTTCCAAACGACGTAGACGAATATATTCTTTTTGCTCAGGATCCATGGTTCTTGTATCTTTCATCATAATTTCATCTTCCATTTTCCTCTTTTCTACTTCATTCTGCTCTTTCTTGATACGAATCAACTCTCTTCGTTCTTTGGATGCAATGCGCATTAACTCTCTTCGTTCTTCTAATACAATGCGCATCTTTCCTTCTTCTCCTCATGCATTCTCCTCTTTTCTTCCTTGATTTCGTCCAATTGGGAGGAAAGTATTGGGACCACGTCATCACAATTCTTTCTTTTCTTTAATTTCACCTTTTCGGCCTTCTTGCCTATGGGTCTCCAAGGTTTTGCCGGAGTTCATCTCATCATTATCTTCATCTAGATTTATTGAGCTTGCAAAAATATGAGAAGATTGTGTGGCTGGCTTTCTTGTGTGGGCCTTCAAATTTTCTCTTAGAATCAACCACTTAGCTTCATTCCTTAAAATTCTCCAACAATGTTCCAATTGAAATGCATTTTTTTTTAACTTTAGATAAATAGCTTTTGCATCTTCAATCTACAAAAAAAAAAAAAAAAAAAAAAAAATTGAAAATAATGAGAATCATAAAACTAAAAGTGTATTGATGTACAATGCATATTAGATGTTGAGTCGAAATACCTTGTCATGCTCAGTTTTACCACTTTGATTCCGGTTCTCAATTTGGGCAAAGCATCCACAAAACTTGTTGGTCTCCCTTTGAATAACAAACCACTGACTATTTAAAGAATCCTTGGAGCGGTTATATTTCTTGTCATTGTGGAAGGTGGACTAAATTCTATCCCAAAATATTGTGTGTTTTTGGTCCGTCGATGTCACGGCATCTAAGCTAACATTGAGCCACGCCGACACTAGCTTAACGTCTTCATCTACGGTGAAGTTGATTCCCCATTGACCTCCTCTCTTATTAGTTGATTTTTTTGCAATGGGGGATATAGATTGTCCCATTTCAACTTGGGGTGGAGATTATTGAACATTCACATCTGAATGTGGAGTGAACAACAAAATACTACTGTCAAAAAACTTAAAACCTTGTTCATTGTCTTGTAAAATGTCAACGAAGAAGGGATTTTGTGAGTCCATCACCTAACAAACACCAAAGTAACTCAAAAGCAACACTAATAAGCAACAAAATTGAAGTTGAAATTTATCTACTAGATAATGCAGGGGAAAAGAATTGACAGAGGTGGGTATAACTCGCTAAAAACATAGATTTAAGAGTATAACTCGCTAAAAACACGAAGGTAAATAGTATTGCTGTGTACACAAAGGTAAACAGTATAACTCCCAACTTTAGCATTTCTGTGTACACATATATTAAAATGACATAATGAAAAAGCAGGGCCTGTGGTCTAGTAAGAGTTCACGGCTATATAAATAATACATGTGAAGATGCGGTAAAAAATATTTGTGGTAGTGAAATCAATTCTCGTTTTTATAGCACTACCATGTTTTGCCCCAAAATCTGCGCATAGATTATGCAAATGGCCCACCTTAATAACTAATAACTATTCCTTTGAAAGCCACTAAACAATCTCATCCTTTTTGATAGGCCACAAACGTGTTGACTCATTGTAATGAATTAAGTTGATTAATTAGACAAGTAATTAATTAATCAAATTATCATGCAAATTACTTAGTAGTACAAACAAATCATCAATAAAATAAAGTATGCAGCAGAAAATAAATTGACATGGTGATTTGTTTACAAATAGGAAAAACCTACATGGCAAAAACCCCACCGGGTGATTTTAAGGTGACCATTCTCAAAATTCCACTATTATCACAACAAGCGGTTACAAGTAAAGGAATCCCAAGTACCTTACCAATCTACAGTTGAACCCTTATCCCAATACTCGATTGAACTTGTTCTGTAGTGACAATTTTTCCTTTTGATGCACGGCTCCTAAGTACGTGACTAACCAAATGCGCGGATCCCAGTACGCGACTTCAATCACCAACTAGAGAGAGTTGTTGGCTGCAAAGTTCTTCAATTCATCGACACGATGAAGATCAAGAAGATACTTGGTTTCAAAACCCTACGGTGCACATTACACAACAACTTCTTCACAAGAGAGATGAACTAGGGCATGAATTTTGTCTTAGGTCACAAATTACTTGAACAAAGGTTTCTCAATGCTTGTGTAACTTATGTACCAATTAACGGCCCTTAAAATAATCTTTTTATATGTCTAGGGTTAAAAGAAAAGAAGTCTCAAAGTCATATGTACGGATTGGAATCAAAACAGAACTTAGAATCTGTTTTTCTTAAATCTCGACAGCTAGAGGTGTCGAGGTGCTGTCGAGCCTCAAGGTTGAACAGCTTCTTAAAGCTCGATAAATGCAGTTGTCGAGTCAGGTGTCGAGCTTTAAAATCTGACACTTCTTCAACTTGAATCTTGGACAATTTGCATGACTTTAATGCTTGATCTTGAAACCTTGTTTCCTGAAGTATTAAAATCATCCTAGAGCTATCCAAATACAAGTTGAGTGTGTTTTATCAAAGGATAAGCCAATTACATAAAATAATGACATATGTTTAAAACACCTTGAAACACTTATGTCCTAACAATCTCCCCCTTTGGCAATCCGTGACAAAACCACAACAAACAAATAAAGATATGAGAGAAGTCATAAATCACTCAACTGATATTCACTTGTTGAATACAATAAAATCTATCCTAACACACACTCTTGAACAACTTTGCAAGAAGAGAGTTTATGGCAAGTGGACTTTAACAACCTGTATTTCTAAAACACTTTAAACAAAACACATCAAGGCAACTTTGTGTGAAACAAAAATAATAGATTGCATATAAATATAAGAAGCATGTGTATAAAGAAAGAAAAGAAACAACGCATGGAAAGGTAGGTGAAAGAAACATACATCAACATATATAGATACTATAAACATCATGTATGTAAAACTAGTCACAAGACCTAGGTACAAGAACAATGTATCTCCAATAAGAAAGAAAAGAAAAGATACATATAGTCCTCACTACATCCCTCAAAACAGCAACATTCCCCCTTATAAAAAAATGTCCTATACAAGCTCTCTTCCTAAGAATGACTACTCTCATAACCCAAAACTACTCCTCATTTTTGTCACGAGTGACAAAGGGTAGAGTGTCAAGAAAACATTTCATCGGCAGAGCTAGCATATCCATCATCATCATTCGAAGCATCATCGTCATCACCATCATCATCCTCAGACTCAGAAGCCACATTAGGAGGTGGAGAAGAAGTCTCAGAAGCAAAACCGCCCATGGTCGCTTGTCGCCGAGCAATGCGACCAACACGAACATTCACCTGATACAACTCTGTAGAGAGCGTATTAAGGCGAGCATCCATGCGCTGAAACTGTGCCATGATGTCTCTTAGTGACACATTGCTTGAGGAAGAGGAGGGAGCAGATGTGGCTTGGGCAGACCTAGATGGAGCTGGATTGGAGGATGGAGTTGTTGAATCCATCTGTCGCAACCTAAACTGCACATCACTACGTTTTACGGTAGCGGCGTCTATGATAACCATGACATGGAATGGGTCGGACATAAGAAAAGGGACAGATAAGTGGCGTAAAATCCTCGTGATAGTAGAAGGAAAGATGAACATATCACAGGTAGCCGTATCCTTATAGACATCTATGATAGAGAAAATGAAGTAGGAAGGAAAATCTATAGTTAGGTGCTCTAGAAGAGACAACAAAAACCGAGCATAAGACTTTGTGATGGAGTTATAGTGAGAGAGAGGGTGCAGAACAAAAGTCATCACCATGTTCATGAAACAAGGACCTTTAGCAAAAGGCCGACATGGTGTAAACTGATGCTCACCCCAATCAGTAGGGCGCTCACAAAAAGCAGACATCATCTCGTCTTTGGACACAGTCCGTAGATGCTCACAACGAGGATAGTTAGGATGTGCGACCCTTAAAACATGAAGCACATCGGAAACCAACTCCAGTGTGACTACAATGTGCGTATCTCGAACGTGAGTGTGAAAGAGAGGTACTGAAGAATCAATTCCATGCATGTTAGAGTAAAACTCCTGTATCAACACAGAAGGACAAGTGACCGGGACGTCATACAGTGACTCCCAACCCCGACTATGAATAACGTCAGGTAGGTTGGTGTCGACAAAGTCTGCTAGAATAACTTGGTGTTCTGAATGAATACCTTGTTCAGAAAAGTTCTTCGAGAAGTCTTGTTAGGCTTTCACATCACGAAACCGAATAGAGGAAGGAGTAGAATCAGAAGACGAAGATACCTTAGAACGAAGAGGGTTCTGGGACAGAATGGACTTACATTTTGGTACCATAGACACTACTAATGTAAACAAAGAGAGAGGGAGAAAGAAAGAAACACTCAGAAAAGTCCCAAAGCAATTAAAACATAACAAGTATATTGAAAAGAGAATGTATTCATGGGGAATGCATGAACATGTGACATGCAACAAAGAAAAAAACTTCATGGGCTCAGCCCAATCCAAACCTATCAGCACACAACAAGTTTGCACACATCTAAATGCATGAATATATTGTTAGAATGCTAATGTGATGCAATGCATGGAGTTTTAAGATCAAATCTACTAAACTCATCTCAAAAATTGCAACAAAAACTCATCAATTTTGAAAAACCCCAAAAGTTTTCAAAAACCCCAAAACCTAGGTTTCAAAACATGAAATGCATGTAAATGAAAGAGATTAGAAGCTTACCAAGTGAAGAAAACTTAAAGGAAGCTTAAAGAAACCTTTGGGAAGAGGTTTGGAGTGAGTGAAAGAGGTTTGGGAGGAGAAAACTCAAAGGTATCGAGAGAGAGATCGAGAGAAATGAGAAACGGATCGCGCAAAACCTATATATACAGGTTCAGTAATTCTCGACAAATGCAGGTATCGAGAGGTGTCAAGCCATCTGTCGAGGTAGGTGTCGAGAAAAACAACGTTGACAGATACAGCTATCGAAGAGGTGTCGAGGATTAAGGATCAGACACAAAAAGAATCTCGATCGATCCACTAGCTGTCGAGAAACTATCGAGAGGACAGAAACTTCCTCGATCGATCTACCAGGTGTCGAGAAACTGACGAGATTACGATAAGAAAAAGCTAAGAATCTTGACAGACAGCCAGATATCGAGGAGGTGTCGAGCCAGCTTTAAAAGCAGTTTCTCGAGAAGAGAAAAACACAGATATGAATGCAATCATGCATGCAACTCAACTAATGATCCAATCAACATATTAAGCTCTCAAAAACATCTCTCAACAATAGTTTTAAGCATATGGATCCCAAAACATACACACACACACACACTAAACAAGTCTAACCAATTTTATATTTCAAAAATAAGTCAAGACAGTTTAGTGAGCATACATTAACGCATGTAAACCTCGTGATGGCCAAATTACATTGTACCTGCACATGTATCAAAAATAGCAAAGAATATTGCGTGTTGTGTGTGAAAAACATCACAAGATTGCATAAGTGTCTCAAAGTTATGACGATTTGAGATATGAGAAAATTTCTTTAACTCACACACAATCATAAATGTTTGATGGGGATTATCACCTTTGAGGTACATTCTACAACTCCCACATCTCCTAGAAAACACACTTACAATCATATTTTAAAGTATTTTGATCTTTTTGCTTTTTATTTTCTTTGCATATTTTTCCTTTATTAAGCATTTCATGCCTGGGCATATAAGAGAGAAAAGAAATACCCAATTATGATAAGCTTTTTGACATTGTACTTTGCTAAACTTTTTGACATTGCACTTTGCTAAGCTTTTTGACATTGCACTTTGCTATGCTGAAGCATATAGATGTCATTTCATGATTGGTGAGTAACAGTGGTGAGATGGTTATTTATGCATTTCTCTTAGGATTTTCTAGTCCTACCCATCAAAAAGAGTGATGCGAGTGTTAAGCACAAGAGATTACTTAACCTTACTCATGACAAACAAAGAGCCACAAAGCTCACTTGCTTAGTTGTGCATAATGATGCTCATCTAAGCTACAAAAGATACAAAGTTTAAAAAACTCTATTTCAATGGCCATTTTAAGGTTTACAAAAACCAATGTACATATACACACACTGTTTTTGTATTTTTCAATTTTTTTTTTATTTTTATTTGAAAAGCAAAAATAAAACATAAACTGAAAACAAACAAACAAAAACATGTTAAACAAAGCAAAATAATGCATAAAACTAGACTGACTTAAAACAGTAAAGCAACACACACAAGTAATGCGAACAAAAACAAGAAGGGGGGAGAGAGAGAAAACGTGAAAAAAAAATCACTTAGAACCTTTTTCCTTCCACACTTTGGAAGAACATTTCCTTTCTGCAAACCCTTGAACCAGTGATGAGGGGGAAGGATTGAAACCGTTCAAGTTCGAAAGGAACATGAGGGCTTTAAGAAGATCTCCAAGAGGTGCAAGAGAGGTTTGAAGTTGATTCTGATTCCCAGATGCTATCATACTATTGCTTTTATTTAGGCTTTTGAGAGTTAGCCTTCTTAGTCCTAGGGTTTTTAGTTTCCTTCTTCTCAAGCTTAGGGGGTGCTCCTAAGATGGACTTACCCTTGTCTAGGTTCTCACTAGCTAATTCAGCTTTAACATCAATGTTCTTAATTTTAATGTTATTAGCAGGAGGAACAAAAACAATGGTACTAGCAGAAGGAGTATTAGAGGAAAAGAATTCATACCCCAATCATGTTCGATCAGAAGCAGATTTCTGAATGCTGAGCATCTTATCCAACTTCGCACTTGATGTCCTCTCCAATTGAGCTTTAACTTGAAACAGTTCTACTTCAAGCTTCTTGATCTTCTCAACCAGGAAATTGTTCTCGAATCTCAGTACCTCAATTGTCTGATTTACTTCATCAAACTTAATGGAAAGCTCCTCACGGTCAAGTTCCACATCACTGAGCTTCTTGGTGGCCAACCTACAGAGTTTCTCATGCTTTTTAGAAAGCTTGTACAGTTTCTCATAGGCAGTATGGATATCATCTTGATCATCCATCGTTTCAAACTTAGCATCCACCAACCCTTTTTCTTCATTTACATCTTCAACAATCCCTTTAGTAGGATTAACAGTGGCAGTGAAGGCATTCAAAATTCTGTCATCATCATTGTCGGAATCATCCTTGAGCTCAGTGTCGCTCAAGGTAGCAGCAAGTGCCTTGCTCTTCCCAATGCTCTTGAGATATGTGGGACACTCTTGTTTCATGTGACTGAAACCTTGACACCCGAATCATTTAGGTCGAGCGGGAACAGTGTATTGACCGCCATCTCTAGTATCCTTCTTCCCTTTAGCTTGGCTCTTGAACTGAGAAGAACTGGATTGCCTATGGTCCTTGTCGAAGCCTTTTCCATTGGCATTTTTCATGAATTTTTTGAATTGCTTGGTGATGTAGGATTTCATCTTAGAATCTTCATCATCCAAAGACCCATCTGTCTCACTGCTCTTGGCCTTCAGTGCCATGCTCTTGCTTTTATTTAACTTGCCATTCTTGTCAATCCTAGCTCGTAGGTTTGCAGATTACCAACCAGCTCTTTGTTCAATGATTCTTCTTCAGTGCCATGCTCTTTGTTCCCTCATAGGTTGTCTGGAGAATTGTCCATGCTTCCTTAGTAGTTTCAGTGGAGGAAATCTTATTGAACTCCTCATTAGTGACCGCACTGAATAGGGCATTAAATGTTCCACTGTTGAAATTGGCCGCCTTGATCTTGACATCATCCCAATCGGCCAGTGCTTTTGTAGGCTTGGTCCAGCCTATCTCTACAGCTTACCACACCTTCTCATCTAGTGACTGTAAGAAAACTCTCATGCGTACTTTCCAATATGCATAGTTAGTACCATCAAACAATGGAGGTATAATAAGAGAATGACCTCTATCCATGACAAACAGGAGTCAATGGATCACACACAAGGATTAAATCTTAATCAGAGTGTGCCTGCACTAATACCACTTGATAGGCTACAAATGTGTTAACCCCCTTGTGATGAATTAAGTTGATTAATTAGACAAGTAATTAATTAATCAAATTATCATGCAAATTGCGTGCTAGCACAAACAAATCACCAATAAACTAAAGTATGTAGCGAAAAATAAATTGACACGGTGATTTGCTTAAGAATGGGAAAAACCTACACCGTAAAAACCCCACCGGGTGATTTTAAGGTCACCATTCCCGAAATTCCACTATTATCACAAAAAGCAATTACAAGAAAAGGAATTCCAAGTACCTTACCAACCTACAGTTGAACCCTTACCCCAATACCCGATTGGACTTGTTCTGTAGTGACAATTTCTCCAATTGATGCACCGCTCCCAAGTACATGACTAACTAAATGCGCGGATCCCAGTACACCACTTCAATCACCAACTAGAGAGAGTTGTTGGCTGCAAAGTTCTTCAATTCATCGACACGATGGAGATTAAGAAGATGCTTGGTTACAAAACCCTACGGTGCACATTACACAACAACTTCTTCATAAGAGAGATGAACTAGGGCATGAACTTTGTCTTAGGTCACAAATTACTTGAACAAAGGTTTCTCAATGCTTGTGCAACTTATGTACCAATTGATGGCCCTTAAAATAATCCTTTTATATATCTAGGGTTAGAAGAAAAGAAGTCTCAAAGTCATATGTATGAATTGGAATCAAAACAGAACTTAGAATCTATTTTTCTTAAATCTCGACAGCTAGAGGTGTCGAGGTGCTGTCGAGAAGCTGTTGAGCCTCGGGGCTGAACAGCTTCTTAAAGCTCGATAGATGCAGCTGTCGAGCCAGGTGTCGAGCTTTAAAATCTGACACTTCTTCAACTTGAATCTTGGACAACTTGCATGGCTTTAACACTTGATCTTGAAACCTTGTTTCTTGAAGTATTAAAATCATCCTAGAGCTACCCAAATACAAGCTAAGTGCGTTTTGTTAAAGGATAAGCCAATTACATAAAAGAATGACATATGTTCAAAACACCTTGAAACACATATGTCTTAACACTTTTTCTAAATTTCCTTTCTCTTTACCCCGTGATAGTGTTAACTGTAGAATTTTCAACCTAGTGGTTATGGTGGGATTGTTGAGACAAATTTTTAATCAATAAAGGGTCTCTTTACCCCACAGCTGAACCTCCACCATTGGTAGCCAAATCCACATCACTGCAAAACCTAACATCCCAAATGGAACCTTAAACCACCACCACACTATTCCATAACCATGACACATACCCAACACCACCCCCACATTGTAGTAAGCCCGCCCATTCAAAAAATTCTGAATTTATGATTAGAGAACAATGCGCATATAGAGAAGAGAACCTTAATTCGAAAAACTTTATCTGTATCAACCTTATTTGATTAGGATTGAAGCCAATTTATCAATAGAACATGTTTTTACCCCAATAACCATTTGATTCTTTACCAACAACAATTGGTATTTTCCAAGTGCATAAATTTATCAAATAAACATCAAATTCCCAACTCGATCTCTAACAGTCACTCAAAGCCCAGATAAAAAACCAATTCCAATTATCAAATTCCACTCACTACTTATAGACCACAGTTGACACATTGGCTTAAAAGTAAGAAAAAAAACCAAGTGCAACTACAAATATATGGCATTCATGCATAATGCTATGTTGATAATACAATGCCAAACTCACAAACGAAGCTGCGGAGTGATGAACACAAATATTTATAAACACATACATATAAGCCAAAAAAAAAAAAATAGGGAACTTAATATGAAGCTGCGGTCTTTAAAAGAGTTCAGTCATGGGTCATTCCGAAAACCCATTTCCATTGGAATATCTCTCTCTCTCTCTCTCTCTCTCTCTCTCTCTCTATTCAATCATTCTGAAAATAGGTTAGAAACAAGGTGTGCTCCGAAGAATCCCTAAAAAAAAAACCCAAACTAGAAAAAATTTGAAACAAAAAACTTTGAAGAAACCCAAAAAAAAATTAGTTTAGAGAAACTCCCAATAATCTTGCTTGAAACCAAAAAGCAAAAAAACCCTAAAATCTTAATGAGAAAAACCCATACCTTTTTAGAGAAATTAGCCCCAAATTCTATCAATAGAGAAGATGAGTTTGTCAGTTGTCCACCCTCCTCACGAAGTTGCAAAACCCCCAAATCGATCACATTATTTCCCGTGGTGATGAGAATGAACAAAAGTAAGAAGTGGACGAATAGAGAAGATGAAAGGAAAAGCTTAAGAATGAAAGGAGGAAAAGAGAAGAGCTGAGACCTGAGAGAGGCGTTGGTGTTGCTCAATGAGAGGAGAGAGAAAAAAAAAAGAGCAAAAAAAGTGTTTTATACTATACAAATAATATTAAAATATTGAATAAACGAGCTACAGTACCCGTGTATATTTACACGGGTACTGTAGCTCGTGGATGGGTTTACACATTTTTACGCCCACTGATGTGGGTGTTTTTTTTTTGCCCAAAATGTGTAAACGTTGTACTTTTTTTTCTATTTTAGAAGACTTTAGCTGATCTGGTGTGGTTGCTCTAAGCTTGAAAAGACTTTAATAATGGTGTTCACACAGAAAACACTTAGTGAGAAGAAAGAAAATTAGAGAGAAAGTTGAGAGAGAGAGAGATGAGAAAAGAATATAGAATTCTAGAAGAATGTTCACACTACTATTCATTACACTTGATGTACAATATATGTATTACAAGGAGATCAATAATTGCTTAACTGAGATCCTGTAAATCTCAGGATTGATTCGTAGAGTGTGGGGGAAAAATCAGGAAAGGGTTAACTGTCATAACTCCCTAATGACTTGTTCTAATGAAACTAAGAAGTAATTAATCAAAGAAGAGCAAAGACGACAGCGTTTCACTAAATACAATTACATCACTGTTTTAACTAGAACGACACTGTTTTGCTTCAGATACAAGAAGGCTGTGCTAGTCGTTGGAAAAACTAGCTGTTGAAGCTCTGGAATTTTGAACATTACTCTGGTTTGTGACTTTACTCTTAACATCCCTTCCCTCAAACATGAGGCTGTGCCAGCCAAGAGTTTGCCATGAAGAAACAAAAAATGAGGACCAGGCAATGGCATAGTGAAAATATCAGCGAAATTGTCACGGCCAAAGATGAATTTGATCCCTAAAGTACCACAAAGAACATAACCCCTCACATAATGATAATCAACTTCAATGTGCTTGGTTTTTGAATGAAAGACAGGATTGGAGGCCAAAGCAATTGCAGAGTTGTTATCACACCAAAGAATTGGAATGTGAGAAAGAAACAATTTAAGTTCCTTAAAGAGAGTATAAAGCCAAGCCAACTCTGCTGCTATGGAAGCCAAGGCACGATACTCTGCCTCGGTGGAAGAATGTGAGATAGTAGACTGCTTCTTGGAAGACCATGAAATTGGGCTTGAACCAAGAAAACTAATATCCTAGTAGTAGATTTTCTATCTGTTGGGTCATTAACCCAATCCGCATTAGAAAAGGCAGAGAAGGTAAGTGGACCAGGAGCAAGATGAATACCAAAATGAAAAGTTCCTTTCACATAATGAAGAACACGCTTGGTTGCCTCCAAATGAGAAGTGGTGGGATGGTGCATAAACTGGCATAGCTGATGCACACTAAAAGACAAATCAGGGTGTGTGAATGTCAAATACTGGAGAGCACCCACCATACTTCTATACTCAGAAGGACCAGGTAAAACACATCCATCAAAATGAGTAAGATGAACATTGGGACAACATGGAGTCTTTGTAGGCTTAGAATTCTCCATCTTGAATCTATGAAGCACATCAAAGGCATATTTGGATTGGCACAAGGTGAGACCAAATTTGGAAGGCACAATTTGAATGCTCAAGAAATAAGAGAGAGCACCCAAATCCTAAAGCTCAAAAGCCTTACTAAGAGTAGTGACAAGATGAGATACTTGTGAATTGGAATTGCCAATAATGATAATATCATCAACATACACAAGCAAATAAATGATTGTATGATGAGAGTGAAATACAAACAAGGAGGAATTTGCCATGGAAGCTTCAAAAGCAAGATGCAAAAGCTGGGAAGTAAATTTGTCAAACCAGGCTATTGGGGCTTGTTTCAAGCCATACAAAGATTTGTGTAATCTGCTCACATGATTAGGGAATTTATGATCCATATAGCCTGGTGGTTGCTCCATATACACTTTCTCCTTTAGAAAACCTTGGTACCATCACTATGTAATTTTAGCTTATAAACCCATTTACAACCCACTAAATTGATGCCAGGAATAGCAAGAACAAGAGACCAAGTCTTCTGCCTTTGCAAAGCAAAAAATTCCTCATCCATGGCCTGAACCCATTGAGGAAACTTACAAGCAATCTTATATGATGGGGGTTCAGTATAAGTACAATCAACCACAGCCTTGTAACATAATTTAGGCTTAGAGATATCATTCTTTGATCTGGTGGTCATAGGATGGGTATTCACAGGAGTAGAACAGATGTAGTGGAATCAGGATGGGAAGAAGTAGTTGGAACAGAAATAGGTTGAATAAATGCTAATGGAGCAGGAGGTGTCCCTAGTGGCGACTCTAGGAAATTTTTTCAGGGTGTTCCTCAACAAGCATAAATTACATAATCTAATAAAAAGAAAATTTTATATATTGATAATAACAACAATAAAAAAACACGCAAATACATAAAATTTTACAATTGCTTTCTACGAGTTTTCATATTTTGAAATTGTTGCATGATAGTCTCATTATCAATGCTACAAGCTACATCTTTTTCAATATACACAACCAAGCAATCATTCATCCACTGATCTCCCACTCGATTGCGCAGTTCATTTTTTATATATTTCATTGTTGAAAAACTTCTTTCTACTATTGCAATAGCAACTAGAAGGGTCAAAGCTAACTTCACAAGTAAATAGACTAATGGATACGTCTCATGCTTCCTTGTGCTCACTAACTTTTCAGCAAGTTCCCTAACTCCTTAAAGCTCTAAAAAGAAGTCATTGCTCCGCATATTAAAAATGCAATTCTGAAGTTAAGAGTCAAGTGCCAAAATATCTGTCCCAAGAAAATCAGAAAGATAGAACTTAGCTAGACGTATCAACTTTTCCTTATCGAAAGCCACAAATGAATTACTTGGATTCAAGTAAGCCATAAAAAGTAGCAAATCGGTATTCGCCTCAAAAAAACAGTTGTTAAGCTCTTGAAGTTGCATATCTATGACTGTGTAGAATAGCTCAACATGATAATGATGTAATTTTGTATTTTGTTGAGTGTTGCGTTGCGGCTTCCCACTAATTACAAATATTTCATCCATATTTAAGATAGAAATATCATGTGTGGTACAAAATGAAGACACTTCAGTCAATAAAGATTCTCATTCATCATCTCTCATCACTTGCAATCGTTGCTTAGACACTTTAACAAGATCCATAGCATTTACTATATCCAGATTTTTTTTTTTTTTTTGCAATGCTATTGACAACTCATTTGTCATCCCTAAAATGTTTTTCATCAAGTGTAGAGTAAAAACAAATTTAAAAGATAGAATTGACCTCATAATAGATCGAGCTTCAACTTTTTGGTCGGAGAGGCCATCTTCTTCAATAAGCTCAAGTACGTCAACAACAGCAAAGAACATCAAAATCAAGTTGAGAATAGTCTCATAATATGATCTCCAACGTGTACCACTAGGGCATTTAAGATTTGTCTCTTGATTTAAACCTTGCCCACTTCTACATACACCATTCTCTAAATCTTCTTTAATTTTGGCAAATTGTGCATCTCGAAGAGCATCTCGTCTCTTACAAGAGCCTCCAACAACAGTTACTAAATTACTAACCACATAAAAAAATTCAGCAATGTTAATGTGATTTTTAGCAACGGCAACAAGTGTCAATTAAAGTTGATGAGCAAAACAATGGACATATTCTCTTTCAAAATTAAAGTTTTGAGACCATTGATATCACCTTGCATATTACTAGCCCCGTCATAACCTTGCCCACTTAGGTTTGATAAACTCAAACTATGTTCACAAAGTAAACATTCAATAGCATATTTAAGTGACAAAGCAGTGGTACTTGCTACATGTACAATACCAAGAAACTGCTCTATAATAATTCATTTTTTGTTCACATAACGAAAAACGAGAATCATTTGTTCTTTCACTGAGATATCACGTGTCTCATCAACTAATATTGAAAAGAACCCATTGTCAAGATCCTTGATGATGACTTTGGATGTTTCACGTGCAATTGCATTCACAATGTCTTTTTGAATATTAGAGTGGGTAAGCTTGCAATTTTTCAAAGCATTTTGCAACACTTCTTTGATAGATTCATTGTGATCCCCCAAAAATTGTAGAAGCTCAAGGAAATTTCTTTTATCACTTGAACCTTGAGATTCATCGTGACCATGAAAAGCTAATCATCGGCATAAAAGGAATCTTATGCAATCAACTATTGCATTTAATTGAACCCGACATTCAAATTTTTCTTGATTTGATTGCTTAACAAAAACATTTTGAATGTGTTGCTTTTCCTTCAGAAGATCTTCACCCTTCTTGACAGCTTAGTTATGAGTGATGGGACTGACGAAATAAAACACAGACGAGGAAAGCAACACAGACAAGAAAACCGATATAGACGAGGAACGGGGTAGGCAAGTGCACACAAAGGCAGCAAGCTCATTCAATATCGCCAATAATGCCCCAGGCTGGCAAAACCAGTTGTACGATCTGTTGGAGATGAATTAAAGCCCTATCATTTAGCAGGAAGCATTACTAAAAGAGTCATTAAAGCTGCAATGACTGCCACAACGGCTAGGGACAGGAGAAGCATATATAAAGCCCCCACAAGCATGAGTCAGGGCTAAGAAAAAACACGGTAACATACTTATTCTTTACTATTTTTCCTAAAAGTCTTCTTAAAACTAACTTAAGCGTCTGAGGTATTTTGGCAGGCACCGCACTGGTGACCACATTGAGGAATCTTCCCCACCATTTTTTATACCTGCTAGAAGGAGGAAAGAAGGTTTGGTTCCATCTAAACTCGTTTGTTCTTAATTGACGAATTCTTGCTTCATCAATGAGCACTATTAACTCCTCCAACACGGGAATCTAACTTCACAAGCTGATTCCAAAGTTTGAATACCTTCGTTACAAAAGTCTCACCTCCTCCTTGGTTACCAACATCTTGCCCAAATAGGTAGCAATAAAAACAAAATGCTGCATCCTTGTCTATACTATATTCCAACCATTTTCTACCTACATACCAGTCGGATCTAAATTGACGAGGCTTTCCAGAAAAATTTGATATAGGGAAACCATGAACAGGTTGACAAGGGCCTTTTGTTAAATAATGTCTTCTTATTTCATCATAATTATTAGGATGATAAGATGATATCTTTTGTCGTAGCACAAGATCTGAAGGAAGATTTTCTAAGTTAAAGTCAACACGAATTCGCTTAGAAGATGAAAATGAATCTTGCATAGGAGATGAATCTTGGATACGTAGTTTTCTTATCAAATATTTGTCCATAATTCTAGCAAAAAATAAACAATAAACTATAAGTTCATTTGAAATATTAATAAAATTATTGATTATTGTTGTTTAGTTGTTTCATTAATTTGTTTGTCTTTAATAAACTATAATTTGTTATATTGTTGTTTCATTAATTATAAAATTATTAATTATTGTTTTTTTTTTTTTTTGAAGCCGGACCCAAAGAATTCATTCATTCAAAGAAACAGAGTCAAAATACAAAGCCTCAAGGGCAGGAGCAGGAGACTCCTCAATCCAAAAAATATCATTTTCAATGGACCTAGCATATTTGGCTTCACGTTTGACACAACAGAAAGACTTGCACCTGGAACCGGAAGCTAACACACAAATATCTGCATAAACATTTCCCAACCGAGACAGCCAAGCTCGTGATGAATTAATGGAAGTTATGATTGTGGAATTATCACCTTCAATCAGCAGCTCCCTAAACCCAGCATCAATGGCAAACTCGAGCGCTCTCCGACATGCTAGCACTTCAGCTTCTTCACTGTCTATCACCTCCTTCCCTTTGGTTGACATAGCAGCCATAACCTCCCCCACATTGTTTCTGATAATTGCCCCAAACCCCGAGGAACACGTAGCAGAGAACACCGCCGCATCGAAGTTTAGTTTGTAACTATCACCTGGAGGAGGATGCCATTTCTGCAGTGGAGAAACCAAACCCGAGACTATCAAACGCGCCTGTGCATTTCTAAATTCATCTAGGTAATCTTTGGCTCGCTGATTCAACCGACTTGGGTCTTGAATGATACCTCCATGCAAAATAGCATTTCGTTGATTCCAAATAAACCAACACTGTGTCCAAAAAAGTTCCAGCTCCTCATCTGTAAGGCGTTGCTGCAAGTGCTCAACCAAATGCACCATGTCTTCATATCCAGACTTTCCTTTTTGCAGACGGCGTGAACAACCAGCCCAAACATCTTGGGCCATCCCGCATTCCCACAAAGCATGGTACCCAGATTCCTTGGCTTGTAAACAAACTCCACACTTGTCATCCTCAACAATCTTTCGCCGATATAAGTTGCTCCGGGCAGGCAGAATATCAAGACATACTCTCCACCCAAACACTCTTATTTTATTAGAAATTTTCAGTTTCCACAGCTTCACCCAGCTCAAACGTCCCATTGACCCTCCAGAACTTTCCGCCATATCAACTTCCTGCTTGGATAAAAGGCGTGCAATATGATATCCTGATTTCACCGAATAGTCTCCACTGTTGGTATGCAACCAAAATATCCTATCGAGAACTTGTCTATGGCTCAATGGAATACGTAAAATGGCAGCTGCATCATCCCTCTGAAATTTAGCCTCTACCATCTCACGATCCCACAAGTTTGTGCTCCCATCAATGAGGTCCGAAACTCTCCACTCCCATTCCTTTTCCACCGGTGGATGAAGAACTTGATTTGTGACCTGATTTGGAATCCACTTGTCAGCCAAAACCCGAATGGTAGAGCCATCTCCCACCCTCCAACAGCAGCCCTTTTCAAGAATCGGTTGGGCTGCCATCAAACTCTTCCACACATAAGAACTATTAGGAACATCCGCAGCATCTAAGAAGGAAGACTGAGGAAAATACCGTGCTTTAAAACACTTGTGAAGCAAAGAGTCTCTATCTTGAATTAATCTCCACCCTTGTTTAGCAAGCATAGCCAGATTAAAATCCTTCAAATCACGAAAGCCCATACCTCCTTCTTCCTTTGGTTTTGTTAGCACCTCCCAACTCTTCCAGTGAATTTTCCTTTCCTCACCTGTTTGACCCCACCAAAATCTTGCGCACAAAGCATTAAGCTCATTGCACAATTTAGCTGGGAGAAGGACCACCCCCATAGTGTATGTGGGAATGGATTGGGCTACAGCTTTTATTAACACCTCTTTGCCTGCTCTTGACAACAATCTCCCTTTCCAACCTTGCATTTTCTTCCAGACTCTATCCTTCAAAAAAGAGAAAGCTTGATATTTCGAACGACCAAGAAGTGTGGGCAACCCCAGATAGGACTCAAATCTATCCACCTCCTCAACCCCCAATATATTTTTTATATTTTCTCTCCGGTTACCTTCCGTATTGCTGCTGAAATACAAGGATGATTTTTCAAAATTAATACATTGACCTGAGGATTCCGCATATATCTGGAGAATATCTGTAATGCACTGCACTTCCTCCTGAGAAGCCTGACAAAATAATAGCGAGTCGTCTGCAAAAAGAAGATGGGATATCCGAGGTGCACCTCTACAGACAGCAACCCCATGAAGCCACCCCTCCTCTTCTGCCCTAGAAAACAAAGCTGAAAACCCCTCAACACATAATAGAAAAAGATAGGGAGACAACGGATCCCCTTGACGAAGACCTCTGGATGGCAAGACTTTCCCATAGGCTTTACCATTAATACAAATTGAGAATGGTGATGTAGATACACAACACATCACTCTCTTAATCCATGCATGGGGGAATCCCATTTTGATCATTATACCCTTCAAAAAATCCCATTCAACACGATCATAGGCCTTGCTTATATCTAGCTTCATAGCTAGTGAAACTTTCTTGCCTTTTTTCCTACAGTGCATAGCATGCAGAGTCTCATAGGCCACAAGGACATTGTCAGTAATCAATCAGCCTGGCACAAAAGCACTTTGAGTAGGAGTAATCAGCTGAGAGAGAAACTGTTTCAGTCTATTAGCCAACACTTTAGATATAATTTTATAAATAACATTACAAAGGCTAATAGGTCGAAAATCAGAAATTTTTTCAGGAGACTTAACTTTCAGGATAAGCACAATATGAGTATAATTAATATCTGGAAACATATTACCCGAATTAAGGAAATCTAACACAGCAGCAGTCACATCATTCCCAACAATATGCCAATATTTTTGGTAAAAGAAAGCATTCATACCGTCAGGTCCAGGAGCCTTGGTTAGTCCCATTTGGAACAACGCTGCTTTAACTTCATCTGCATTGTATTCACTGGACAAAGCATCCTGCATATCTGGGGTCACCTTGTGTTGTACTGTGTTGAGACACTCCTCCATTCTTTGGCATGCTCCTGAGTGGAAAATATTCTCAAAATACTCAATAGCCACCCCAGCAACCTCCTCTGGCTCTTCCACCCAATCATTATTTTTATCTCTGATCCCATGAATAAAATTTCTCCTCTGCCTTTGTGAGGCCTTGGAGTGAAAATATTTAGTATTCCTGTCCCCATGCTTCAGCCATGATATCCTAGACCTTTGAGCCCAGTATATTTCCTGTTTAAGAAGCAAATCATCTAGAGCCTTGCTAGCCGCCAAAAATTCCTTCTTATTTTCCTCCGTGGGTTCAGCCATACTCAAGTCCTCAACCTTCTTTTGAACTTTTTTAATCTCCACCTCATCTGGATGAGTTTTAGAAGCCCCTCAAGCCTGTAATTCCGAACCACATTTGCTAATTTTCTCCTTAACCCCCAGTAAACCCGATCCCATATTACCTACTACACCCTATGCTTCACTAATAACCATCTCAGAATCATCTCTAGTCAACCAAGCCTCTTCAAATCGGAAAGCCCTTGTGCTTCTGCCACGGTGCTTCTGAGCGGACCGAGCATGTAAAAGAACCGGCCTGTGATTAGAGGCGTGAGAGAAAAGGTGGATAACTGAGCTATCTTGGAATTTCTCTCTCCAACCCGTATTTATCACAACCCTGTCTAACCTCTCCTGAGTGTTCTCCAACCCCGGCCTTTTATTGTTCCACGTAAAAGGGTATCCCACAAAACCCAGATCAGCCAAATTACAATCAACCAATAACCTACGAAACTCATCCATCTGCTTAAAGTGGGGAGGAAATCGACTTTGTTTCTCAGATGAATGTAAGATAGCATTAAAATCCCCTACACAACACCATGGGCCGTCAACAAAAGAACGTAAATGATCAAGAAGAGCCCAAGATTTATGTTTCTGACTAGCCTCCGGCCATCCATAGAAGCAGGTTAACATCCATGCAAGACCATCTTCCTCCACAACCTTAGCTAGAACATGGTGGTCAGAAAAATTAATAACATCTAGTTTAACTTCGTCCTTCCAAATAAGGGCCAACCCTCCTCCTCAAAATGGCTTCTTCACTATAAATTTATTCCGAAAAGGTAATTCTCTACAATGATATTCACAACCCTCTCTATCTAAGCGTGTTTCCATTAAAAAACACACCTTGGGAGCTTGATCCTTCACAAGCTTGTGAAGGCTGCGAACTGTCCAAGAGTTCCCAAGCCCTTGGCAGTTCCAGCTTAAAAGCTTCATTGTGCTCGGCAAGGGTGCTCTTGCACCCCCGCCGTTTCCCCGCTGTGAGCATTTTCCTGATATCTCCCACGTTTTCCTCCCTTCACTTCAGTCACATTTTCTGCTTCAGCATCAATTTCCATCAGCCCTCTCTTTCCCAACTTATGTGGACTTGCTTCTTTCCTATCCATATTTAGTCTGCACTCCATCCGGACCAGCCTAGTCCAAGTGGGCTTTTGTTTCAATCCTTGAAGCCCATTTTGATCATTAGTTCCCACATGGTCGGCCACTGAAGCTGTACTCACAACACCCACGTGCTTAATGTCCTGCCCATGCGAAACACCCTCCCCTCTTGAATTTAGTACCGCTGAATCCGTTACCAAAGAAAGCAGCACATAACTCTCCATCATTATCTCTTCCGTTGCAGATTCTTTCTCCATACAATCCGGAATTTTCCCTGAATCCACGCTCCTTCCAGAAATGTAAGTGGCTTCTTCGGTAGGGATGTCCTTCGTGTTCTCTACATCCGCCGCCGACCGCTCCAAGCTCTCATTCCCAACCTGTACTTCCATCCTTACTGCGCTAGCTGGTTGCTTGGGCATGCTAGAACTCCCCTTCTCCGGCGAGCGAGGTCGTCCACCTGAAGATTTAAGCCATTCCCCATATTGGCAGACCACTGCACTCCCATTCTTACTTCGTGCAAAGTATTCCGCACAGTGCTTGATGTCATGGCCCATGAATCCACAAAAGTGGCAAAACAGAGGAAGTCTTTCATACTTAAAATCCACCCATGATCTCTGTCCATCCGATCCTCCAATAAACCCCCCACGTCGGATAGGTTTTGAGATGGGGATAGCCACTTTACCACGCATGAAGAAATTCTGGGCATCCAACTTCTTCCTTCTTTCAACCTCTACCACCTCTCCCAATCTACTCCCAATTTCAAAGGCAACTTTAGGTGAAGACATATAAAATGGCGCCCCCCAAATCTGAATCCAAAGGGTCACCGAATGAAATTTGACGTTCGTCGCTGTCATCCCGGGTTGCCATCTTCGTAACATCAACACTTGGTTGTCAAAGGACCAAGGACCGTCCTTTAGGACTTTTTCTAAATCAAACTCACGACTAAACTTGAATTGAAACAGATTCGAACCTACTTCCACAATCTGTACTCCTTCCTCCAAACTCCAGGCTCGTCTCAAAGTATTCTGGGCCGCCCTTTTATTGAACGGCTTGCATGTGAGAAACTTGCCTATTAGACTAAGAGAACAACTCTCAAGCTCCTCTTTGCGTCCCTCATCAGATATGGTAATCACCTCTTCTTCTTCCGTTGTCAGCTTCATATTTTCTAAGCCATCTGCCACTTCGTCCGCCATAATTATGCTGCTTTAATTATTGTTGTTTAGCCTAACAATAAACTATATTGCTTTAATTTATTTGTCATTAATTATATTGCTTTAATTTGTTATATTGTTTACACTAAAGGAGCCACTAATGTGCACATAAGCACCTTACACATCCCATGTGCAGCAAAGTAATTAAAGCACTAAAGCAGTGTAATGTGCAGCTCGGCCCCCTCATGTGCCCATCTACCCCACCCCACTCAACACACAACACAAGCACGCCTCATGCCTGATGCCCCTGCCAATCAAAAAATTTCACAATCACACGTTACACTAAAAGACAATTAATATAGAGACCAACACCAACACATTACACACACACCAACACCAACATCAACACCAATGAATAAGATAAACTGATAAAAGCCAAATTCAAAAAGTCAAAAACACACAAAAAAATTAATAAAGTTAAAGACTTAAATATAAAGTTCGGCCAAAATGAGCCAATCACAGACAGACTCACAGTTCAAGAATCAAAAGAGTAAAGAGAGAGAGAGTTAGTCTTATCAAAGATAAAGAATAAAGAGAGAGAGAGAGAGAGTTTCATTTATTTCATAATTTTCATTTCATTCAGAGAGAGAGAGAGAGAGAGAGAGAGAGAGAGAGAGAGTCAGAGACTGAGAGAGTCAAAGAGAAAAAGAGAGAGAAGTACCTTGAGGGAAGGAGCACCGGAGCAGCCGAGCAAGGAGGCCTGAAGGTTGAGGCCGCTGAGGCAGTGACGAGGCGATGCCATGATGAGCGATCTGCCGATCTCTGTCCTCCGATAGTCCGATGAGGGTTAGCAATGAGCGACGACGACGCTGCAGAGGGGTGGGCAAGGGAGCTGTGATGATGATGATGCGGAGGCCGGAGGGGTGAGCGAGCGGCGACGATGCGGAGGGGCGAGCAAGCGACAACAATGATCTGTACCGATCCGATCCGATTCGACAAGCGAGCTGTGACAATCTGATCTCCGACGAGCGAGCTGTGATTGATTTGATCTCTGTCTATTAGCTTGAGCTCAAGCGGTGTTGCTTTGACTGAGGGACTGAGTTTAGGTTTGCTTTAGGCCTTTAGTGGTTTCTTTTCTTTTCTTTTTTTGATAATGCCTTTACTGGCTTCTGATTTAGACCTTTAGGGACTGACTAACTGAGGCGTTGCTCTATTTTTTTTTTTTTTTAGGGAGAATTCGTGGGTTTTCTAGTTGCTACGCCTACCTCTGTAATCTGTTGGGCTTGCCGTGGGCTTGCAGTGGGCTTAGCTCTATTACAATTTTTCTTTTTTTTTTTTTTTTTTTTTTTTTTTTTTTTTTTTTTTTTTTTTTTTTCAGATTTTAGTTCAAAATTTTTTCTAGGCATTTTTTTTTGGCTTGAAAGTAGGACATATTATTATTATTTTTTTTTAATTTGAGGGTGTTCCTAATTCTGTGATTGAGGGTGTTTCTACAATAGAGCAAATATAAAAAATTTTAAAAAAAATATTTCAAGTTTTTTTTTTCGGGTCAGGGTGTTCCTAGGAACACCCTGACTTACACGTAGCGTCGCCTCTGAGGTGTAGGACTAGATAGAGATGATGATGTATGATTTGGAGGTATAGTGTGAGAAAAGGAGGTAGGTGGAGAAACAGTTGCAGTAAGAGGAATGGAGGCAGATGGATTTGATATTGTGGAAGTGTTAGATTGGGAAAGATGACAAGAAATGTTAGACTGAGTAGTAGGACTAGGTTGTGTAGTGTGAGACAGATGGTTAGAATAAGGACCTAGGATAGAGGGCTGATTGAAAGAGTGTAAATATAGCAGATTGGATAGCCAAGTATCTGGTTTAGGTGTATTAGGGGCTGACAGAAGAGGGAGTAGAAGAAAAGAGAAACTTAGCTTCATTGAACAAAACATGCCTACAAGTTTACAGTTTGTGAGTGAGCAAGTCAAGACATAAGTAGCCTTTTGAAAATTGCAGAATAGCCCAAGAAAATACACTCTATGGCCTTATGATTAAGCTTGTGTTTGGTGTATGGCCTAAGAAAGGGATAACAAGCACAACCAAAAATTTTAAGAGAATATATATCAGGATGTTGACTATAGAGCTTGTACCAAGGAGAAAAGAACCCTAGAGTAGCTGTTGGAAGTAAATTGATTAAATTCACAGCTGATTGAATAGCAAAAGACCAATATGAGGAAGGTAGGGAAGCTTGAGAAAGATGAGTGATGGTAGTTTCAATTAGGTGTCTATGCTTCCTCTCTAGTAAGCCATTCTGTTGAGGTGTGGAGGGACAAGAAATTTGATGAAGAATCCCATTGGAAGATAGAAAAGAATCAAAGGTCTTAGAAGTATACCCGCCTCCACCATCTAATCTAAGAGGTTTAATGATTGAGGAAAATTGTGTTTTAACCATAGCATGAAACATGACAAATTTTGAGTAAACAAGACTTATCACAAAGTAAGTATAGCCATGTGAAACGAGTGAAATGATCAACCAAAATGACATAATATTTGTATCTATTAATTGAATTAAGAGGTGCAAGACCTCATAGATCAGTATGTACAAGTTCAAAAGGGGAATTAGCTACAAATCTTGAACTAGGAAATGGAAGTTTGTGCATTTTGCCATGAAGACAGTGAATACAAGAATTGACAAATAGCACTATTATTGAAAGACAATCCATTATTTTGTAACAAAAGCTTAATGACTTGAGAGTTAGAATGGCCAAGTCTGCTGTGCCACAAATGCCCACTAGAAGAAGAAAGCTAGACTGAATTTCACAGTTTATTAGGAAGCAAAAACTCAGTGGCCTTGTGAGGATAGATGGGATACACACCACCTTCACTCTTGCCCTTGTATAGTGTTTTCCCCGTGGCCAAGTCCTGAATGAGCAAGGTGTTTTCATCAAAGTAACACCAACATTTATTATCATGACAAAGTTTGTGAATTGAAGCAAGATTAGAAGCAATAGAGGGAACTCTAAGCACGTTTCTGAGCTGAATAGGAGAATTAGAAGAAGGGATTAGTGAGTTATCTATATGAGTAATAGGAAAATTTTGACCATTACCAACTATGAGATGCTCCTGACCAGTGTAAGGTTTGGAAAGTTCAAATGGTTAAGGCTTGAAGTGACATGGTCTGTAGCTACACTATCTGCCAGCCAAGGTTGCTCCTGAGCTATCATGGATTTGGAAGAAGTGGTCATAGCAGCTAATTTTGTGGGTGGATGTTTGCCTTAATAGGCATAATCCATCCTATGATAGCAGTTTAAGGCAAGATGACCTGCCTTACCAAAAATCTGACAGATTTACCTTTCTGGTCTTGCATTAGAGCCTTGAGATTGTGAAAACTAGTTGAACTGATTAGGTGATGAACCTCTGCTTCTACCTCTTCCATTTTTATTTCTTCCTCTTCCTGTATTATTTGACTGGTTGTAATTATTATATCCACCAGTGTTGTTAAATCTTGGTGCAGTGTTAATTGCCATTGCAAAGGTGGAGTCTTTGATCTCCATTTCTTCATTCAATGATTCTTCTTCTACATTAAACAAAGTAGTTAGCTCATCAAAACTTAATTTGGTGCTTCTGGTTTTGATTGCAGACTTGAAAGAATTGAATTCTTTTTTGGAAGGCCTTTGATTGCTACACCAACTACCATAAGCTTGTCTCTTATCACTTTAATTTTCTACAAATATTTGTCCACAGAATTAGATCATTTCTTCACATTATACAGCTCACCCTTTAGATCCATCACATGTGACCTTAAGATTAAAGAAAATCTGAATTCAAGAACCTTCCAAACTTCTTAAGCTGAAGAACATCCAATAGTTATAGCTAAAACTAAAGGAGTGAGTGTTGAGTTAATGAAAGTGAGAAGTGTCTTTTCCTTTGATTTCTAGATGAGATAATCTGGATTAAGCACTGAAGTGATGGTACCAGATAAATCCTTGCAAAATTTCTCAGAAACAAGTGGAACTTGATCAAGAAGCTCAAACATGGAGTATGTTTCTAACACCATGGAGATTTGAAGCTTCCAAACAATGTAATTGGAAGAATCGAGTTTAACTGTCACCATATTTGACATATTCGATAGTAATAGTAGAGGCCGATTAGTGAGATTGAGGTTGAAGGCACAGTCGTAGAAGTTGAAGCTGAAATAGTTTCTGCCATTGATGCTGGGATCGATTGCTACTCTGATACCATGAAAAGAATCAAACTAAGCTTGAAAAGCCTATAACAATGGTGTTCACACAGAAAGCACTCAGTGAGAAGCAAGAAAATTAGAGAGAAAGTTCAGAGAGAGAGAGATGAGAAAAGAATAGAGAATTCTGGAAGAATGTTCACACTACTATTCATTACACCTGATGTACAATATATACATTACAAGGAGATCAATAACTGCTCAACTGAGATCCCGTAAATCAAGAAAGGATTAACTCTCATAACTACCTAATGACCTATTCTAATGAAGCTAAGAAACAATTAATCAAAGAAGAGCAAAGACAACAACATTTCACTAAATAAAATTACATCATTGTTTTAAATAGAATGGCATTGTTCTGCTTCAAATATAAGAAGGCTGTGCTAGTCGTTGGAAAAGCTAGCCGTTGAAGCTTTGGAGTTTTTAACATTACTCTGATTTGTGACTTTACTCTTAACATTTGGAACTGCATTGCATCTTCAAGTTCAGTAATAGAAAAACTCACAAGAGTGCAATAAATATGTTTGTTTTCAGAATGCATAAGAAGATCTATTCTCTCATTCCAATCAAAGTGTTAAAGGTTAGTGGAATACTGGAATGTGGTGAAGATTTAAAATCAAACGAAAACATAAGCAAGAAAAAGAATATAGACTATTGTTAAAGAAGTGCAATGTCAAGTATATCTACAAAAACAATTTTGGGTGTTACTACGTTAATGCCATGTAGACTAGGGACCAGTAGTTAATAATATATGCACTTAAAAGATTAATCTAAATTTATAGGCGAAAACACCATTTTAGTCTTTACATTTTGGAGTCACAGTCAATTTAGTCCCTGCATTTTTGTAACAATCAATTTGGTCTCTGTTATTTTCAACTTGTAATCAATTTGGTCTTTACCATTAACTCACTAACGAAAAATATCAATTTGTCAAATGGAGTGAACAGTTGGTATACTTGACGTTGATGTGGCATTAAAATAATAATAAAAAATCCTCCATCATCATTTAAATAAACAAAAGTTAATTTATCAATTTTAATGAAATAAAAAAAGAAATAAAATTAAAACCAAAAACTAAAAACATGAACCCAAATGATTTTGAATGTGAACCTAGATATAGAACCTATTCAAATCTCAATCATCCACAAAACCCCTCTGAAATTCAGCGAAAACAGTTCAAATTCATAGAACATTTGAGATTTTCTCATGAAACTGACGAAAAAACAAAATCCAACAAAAATTTTCCAAAAGGACTTTTTTCTCAATGTGTAAATGATTCCAAGGACAAAGTTAGGAACATGAAAAGGAAAGTGATAGAAAGCATTGAAGGGATTTTTATTTTTTTGCGTTCTTTTATTTATGAAATTTTTGTTAATGAACTGAAGTTGATGAACAATTTTACAGTAGCGTTAAAAAAAATGGTCACTCATTACTCATCACTCAGTTTTCATCACCCATCACTCATCACTCAAACTCTATTTTTTCACTCACTCAAAATAAATCATGTTTTTGGTTTCATTTCTTGATCTATGTAACTCAAAATTTTGCAAAAATGGTGGGACCCTGTGCTGGGTCAGACAGATATTTCCTACTCGCGTAAGTTCTCTCTCATCTTCTTTTTCTTTTTTCCTCTCTTCACTTCTCTGCCTTTACTCTCCCCTAAGACCTAAAAATTTTGCTCCTCTTCTCCGCCCCTCTCCTCTTTCACTCATTGAATCCACCACTTCTCTCCCACATTCCTCAAATTAGAAGGAACAAAGAAATGAGAAGCTCTCTCGCCTCGTCAGGACTGTCCAGCTCCAGCCATGAGAAGCTCCCTTGCCGTCGATCTCCCCTGTACTCTTCTCCCTTTAATTTTCTTTCTTTCTTTTCATTTCTTTTTTTATTTTTTTAGATTAGCGTGTTGGTGTGTGGGTATAGATCAGTTTGTTGGGTTTTATTGGTCAGATTGGTTTGTTGGGTTTCATGGGTTAAATCAGCTTGTGGTTTGTGGCTAGTTGTGGCTTGTGGGTTGTGGCCTGTGATGGGTGTTGTGGATAACTATTGTTGAGGTGGGTTTGTGGTGGTGATAATTATTTTATTTTATTTTAATTTGAGTCGTGGTGGGCTGGTTGTGGTTGCGACAGTGGGTGGTGAGTGGTTGTGATTAGGTTGGTTGTGTTGATGGAGTTGGCTGGGTTTGGGGTTGTTGGGTCTGTGTTTGGCTGATTTGTGGTTGCTTGGTTTGGGGTTGTTGGGTTCGGCGGTGGAGCTAGCTCGCTGGGGATGAAGAGGGAAGTGAAAATGAGAAGAGGAGCTCCAACGGTAATAACTCTCAGCCTATTCCGGATGTGACAATGCATTGGCGAAGGGCCCACAACTTCATCCAATTTATTGACTTGCCACTGAAACTCAGTTTTTGAGTTTTGAAAACAGGTGAAACTTGTTTCAGTTTTGGTCACTCATCATCCATTTTACTGAGTCATGAGTGATGGAAACCGTGATTCAAAACTAATCCAAACAAGTACTGAGCGGTGGGACCCACACAATTTGGATGATGAAAACAGAAAATTGAGTGATATCACTCAAAACTCTTTTCATCCAAACAAGCTCTTTATGACTTGTGAGTTTGGGTTTTCGGCTTTATGGCTATGGTTTTGGGCTTCGTGGAATGGAACGAAAGTTGTGAGGGAATGAATATAGATACTGTGAGTTTGGTTTTTTGTTGTGGTTAAGATTTGGGTTTAGTTTATGGAGATGTGTGTTTTTAGATATAGGTTCACGTTCAAAATCATTTGGGTTCATGTTTTTAGTTTTTGGTTTTTAATTTTTTTCCTTTTTTTTATTTCATTAAAATTGATAAATTAATTTTTGTTTATTCAAATGGGCATTTTTTATTACTATTTTAATGCCATGTTAGCGGCATGTTTGCTAACTGTTCACACCATTTGCCACTTAAATAGTTTCCGTTGGTGAGTTAATGGTAATGACCAAATTTATTACAAGTTGAAAATAATAAGGACCAAATTGATTGCTACAAAAATATAGGGACCAAATTGACTGTAACCTCAAAATGTATGGACCAAAATGATGTTTTCGCCAAATTTATAACATTCTAAAAAGTCATTTGAATACTTAAAAATTTGTTGTAGTGGTAGCATCACTCAAACAAAAAGTAATTAAAAATTTAATTCTTATGTTATTAATGGGACAAACTATAAGTCTTTAGTAATAACTTTAATATTTTTCATAAACTTTAGATGAAACTCTATTATCAAAGTTACAACTTCCACTAGCTTAACATACTAATTCAATTAAAACTTTTAGGACTTGGGTTAAGTCCAGTGCCCAATTGCACTGCACCATCTAAATGATGACACATGTCTAATAATAGACACGTGGCATCATTTAAATGAGTATGGTGTAACTGGTCACTACAGTAAACATAATCCTTACCCAAAACTTTATAACTGAAAATTTCAATTTATTTTAAATTGTTCAAATCATCCACCATAATTTGGGTTTAGAAGTGGGTTTAGGCTGCAAGAATTTGATGGGCTCTGATAATGAGTTGCTGGGTTTAGCAAAGAATGGGCCTGAACCCATCTAATCTTCGTCCCCCATTTTAATTTCCTACGATTTCTTCATCGATCTCTGTTTGCTGGCGGGGATTTGGTGCTAGAGAGAGAGAATGAACCAAAATCAGCAACAGCAAGCGAGCGATGGTAGACACGACGATGACGCTGCGCTCTCTGATTTTCTCGCTTCCTTAATGGACTACACTCCCACTGTAACTCTTTTTGTCTCTCTCTCTCTCTCTGTCTCTAAAAATTTTGAATTTATTGTTTTTTTTTTAATATTAAAATTTTAATGGGTTTGTATTTAATTTTACTTTCTCAGATACCAGACGAGTTGGTGGAGCATTACGTAGCCAAGAGTGGATTTCAATGTCCCGATGTTCGATTGTACGTGTTATTTATTGATTTTTTCAAATAAAAACTGAAATGAAATAAATTTTAATATTTATGTTGTTAAGGTTCTTTGTCTGTTTCTGAGGATTTGAATAAATATTGTCAGTGTTTGTTGGTTTTTCCTTTTTTAAATTTAGTACTTAATTCCAAATTTTGATGGGAATTAACTAAGGGGTGTGCTTTTTTAAAGTTCTTATAACTTTGGTTTTGGTTAAAGCTCAGGTTGAGGAGGTGGGTTCAATTTCTTATAAATATGAGTAACATACAAATAAAGAGAATTTCAAATCTGGCTGAAGACATTAAAAAAAATGAATTTTGATGTTATATCTATATATGTTTTTGGGTTTTTCTTTTAATGCTATATCTATCTTGTCTGATTAAATTTTTTTTTGGCTTTTATTTTTGCAGAATTAGGCTGGTGGCTGTTGCTACGCAAAAGTTTGTATCTGAGGTTGCAAGTGATGCTCTTCAGTATGCTACTCAACTCTTCTTATACCATTTCATCATATAGATACATTCATGCACATACATGTAGATACACGGTACACCAATATATGTTTTCAAACACAAAAAAAAAAAAAAAAAAAAAAAAAAGATCCTTTTCTATGATTTGGGAATACAAACTGGAATGCAACAAGTATTAAAACACCAGTAATTTCAAAGATGCAAAGTGGAGTTGTGCTTACTACTTAGATGCTTTATCTACTACATGCTTGGCTTCTTATACTTCAATCAGGTATTTCAATGTCTGCATTGAATATCTACATACTAATTGACAAATAACACATCCTCAAACTAAATGGGTGGTGAATATTATTTTATTAAAAAATTAAAATTAAACTTTTGAAAGTCTGAGTATATGTTGTCCGTAATCAGATAACAAAAACCAACTGGTGACCCAACTTAGACCTCGTATGGGTGTGTGAAGGAATATAAGCTTTGTGATATAGATGCTGTATATCTGGCTTTTAATGTGTGTTTTCTAACAGTTTTCTGTGTTAGTTTGGATCCAATTTAGATGTCAATTTGATCCTAAAATTTTTTCATGGAAGAGCTATAGGTCATCCTCAATACTAACAACTTGAAGTTCCAGTCCTTGACAGTTGCTTTTCTAGTTTGTTATTTGATGTTTAACCTTGTATGACATCTAATATAGGCAATGCAAGGCAAGACAGGCAGCAGTTGTAAAGGACAAAAGGGATAAGCAGCAAAAGGTGCTCCGCATGCACTCTTTGTGTTCATTTGCCTTTATATCATGATTATTGCTTGCTTGCCTAAGTTTTTCCTGGGAACAGGATAAGCGCCTAATATTGACAATGGAGGACCTCTCAAGATCTCTTCATGAGGTAAGCATTGAAGTGTTTTATGACATTTATTTGCCAGTTTTACTGTAATTATTATTATTTATTTCCTAAGATGTGTGTGTGTGTGTGTGTGTGTGTGTGTTTGTGATGTATGACGGAATGTAGGAGTCTATTTTTATTATTTGTAATTTTTGTAATTCCTCCGCTTCATTTTAAGTGTTTCTAAGGCTTTCTTGGTCAAATTAGGGTCCTTTTAGTATGATATCATTTAGGATTTGTTTAGTAATGTTTTTATGTGGATTTTTTATTTTTATTTTTATTTTTTTAATTTCTTAATTTTAATTTTATAGAGCCTTTAAATAGGCCTACAATTTGTAAAACAAGAGTAGATGTCTATTATCAATCAAATTTTAGTTAGTTTATTTTTTATCATATGGTGGAATCCAAAATTCTTCCTTGTGGATTCAAGGAGTCCCTAATGGAAATTTTCCATTTTGCATTAATTGATATAAGAACTTGTTGACATTCTGATATGGGGAAAGTGAAATGAAGGAAACTACCCTATTGACAGTGATTGTGGGGTGCAGGCCCTCAAGGTGGTAATTTATGCTAATGGTGAGTGATTGACTTGTGGACTCTAGGAGATTTTCTACATGCTTATCGATCTATGTTTAAAATTCAAAAGAGATCATGAATATGGTAGGTATATTTGTATCAGATTCTGCGCTCATGGCCAAACCCTTGATCAACATGTTCTTAATTTTAATGATATCTCATGCTTTAATGGTAGATCATACCAATAATTCATAGATTTGATCATTGATCTTGAGGATTGTTTTGATAATGCAAAAATCCTTAAGGATTTCAAGGTGCAGCCTGTATGAAGGAAGCTTGAGAGTGATGTGAAAGATTGGTGGAATGATATAGAATATTTCAAAATGTTAAGAGGTAAGCCTAAAATTTATTCATTGCCAAGAATGAGGAAGGTGATGGTAAACTTCTTCTTTACATGTGATTTTGATGAAATATTGCTTCATTCAAGTCAAATTATATGGCAATTAATTCATACAGTATGAATAATAACAAGAATTATGGCTTTCACTTATTAAGTGAAGAGCCAGGTTTAGAGTTCAATAATGTCCAACCAATTTTGAAAGAAATATCGAAGATGTTGAATCTGATGAACAAGTTAAGATTGAAGGCCAAAATAATGTTTTGAAAGAAATTTTTGAAGAGGCTAAAGAGGAAAATTCGAGTTGATTGAGGAGAATGGCGAAACTCATGGATGGATATTGCTGAGAGTAGTTTGGAAGATTTATTAAAGTCAAATATGATGTTGAGCTTGTAACTCTCAAGTCTTTGGATCCTATTGACAATACATCAAAGATCATTTGTTTTCTAGGAGTATAAAATTTTAATCTTGTCTTCAATCCTTTATTGGTTGAGAAGAAATTTTAAGTTATGCCGTCATAAGGATAAAAGTTTCAAAGTTGGATCAAGTTATTGAAGTATTTGAAGCATCTATTTAATTCCTTTGTCTGGTTAGACACATTTCTGTGTGGCGATATTCTCTAGAATCTCTTATCGTTTGAATTGAGATACGGGTCTTTCATTATAGTAATTGGGTTGGTTTGGTGAGAAGCCTAACCCTATGATATGATCCTCTATACATTGTGTGTGTGTGTGTTTTATTTTTATTTTTTTATTTCTTATTTTTTATTTTTATTTTATTATGTACATCAAAATCATGTATGAGAGGAGTCACACAATCTTTAGAAATCAAGGTTTGTCTCGTTGCCCCTTTCGAAATGGTGGCTAGGATGTTCTCTCATAATATTTCATGTAATATACTAATTATAATTTTAAAGGGGTTTCTTTGATAAATCATGATTTAATTCTGGCACATCCTATGTCTGATGGTTGTTCTTTCTTTGTTGTATACATCTGTATCGATTTGATTTGTAAGTTAATCCACAAAATGAGGTGGAATTTCAGGATGATACTTGGTCTAGGGAATCCTAGAAGGGTGATGATTAAACTTTCCATATCTTTTGGTTTGTTAGATTTGAACCTAATGCTTATGCAACATTGGTCTACCTTTGTACCAACTAAGCCGAGGCTAAGGATGGTTCACAAATTTTTTTTTTATTGCAGTTAGAACTCAGTTGTAATGTTGGATAGGGTTCTTTTTTGGCAAAAATATTGTTTCCGTCCTTAAAGTTTACATGAAGTTCATTTTTTTGTCCCTAAACTATCAAAAGTTCTTTTTTCATCCCTAAACTATTGAAAATGTTACACTTTATGTCTTGTTCACTTTCGTTAACTTTCTATCCTGTGTCTAACAAAATGCCTAGGTGGCATCACTAGATAAAAAAAAAATTCATCCTTTCCTTTCTCACATTGTCTTGGCAACCAAATACAAATTAATCACAATCTCGCCTAACCATCCTTACTCTGCCTCATTGCTGTGCACTTCCTCAGCGTTGCAACCACCACCACAACACCTCACTGTTGGTGTGATGGGATTGAGATCTGCTTGCATCCCGTTGGTGGTGGGATCACAATCTTCCCCACACCCACCTCTCTTTTTTTGTTTTTGTTTTCTATACTCTTTTATTATAATTGTTGTCAACAATTGTATCTGAATGAACATTTGTGGAAAAGAGAGAGATTGGGGAGGATATATACCAATGAAAGAATAGAGGTATGATGGATTTCTTGGTTGCTTGGGTATAATCAAAGACACGACTGCCTTGTTCCGCCATGGGCAGCCATACTTGGTGAATCTGACCACCCCCTGATATGTTTCAGCCATACGGTACATATCAAAAAAAAAAAAAAAAAAAAGTTTCAGCCATACGGTACATATCAAAAAAAAAAAAAAAAAAAGTTTCAGCCATACGGTACATAAATGTTTTATTTTTCATTAAACCTGTGCTACTAACAACTGACACATTTTATATGGAAAATTTATGCACTTAATTCATTTAAAAAAGTGAGGCATTTTACTGGGTCTCTAATTGGGGTCGTGGGTAAATGCCCATGGAAACATAGATTAACCTGACATTACATATAGAGAAACAAGCCAGCATTATATATTATAAGGGCATAGGGAATATTATTGTTCCAGCTTTGAATCCATTTGTTTGAAAGTTGCAGTAGAATTAATTGAATGCCAGTTATGTCTCTTTGTTGGTGTTTGGAATTGTTCTTGATATATTGTCTCTGATTTAGATGTTCTATAATTTATTTCCCTGATTTTGTTATTATTATTAGTATTTCGGTCATCATCATAATCAAGAACCTGATCCTTGGTCACTTTTCCTTTTTTGGTTAGTAATCCATTGTTTTTTTATTGATGAGCAGTATGGCGTGAATGTGAAGCACCAAGACTATTTTGCTGATAGCCCTTCAACTGGGGTGGATCCTACTTCAAGAGATGAATGAACTTTGGATTGAATCTATACAAGAGGGTTTCAAGTTCTTTTACATCATTTAGGGATTGCACAAATACTGCTATGTAGGTGGGTGATGTTCACTCTATCTTACATGAATATTTAGTAGTTATCATAATTAATACTTTGTTTTTAATCTTAGCTTCATTTGTCTGCACCCCTGATTTCTTGCAGTAAGGTAGAAATTTTGACATGCTGCAGCTCTGATATACATATTCGTTTCTAATAGGTTTATCTGTTTTGAGTAATCAACTTAACACATGCATGTGCGTGCTTTGCGTGTGTTGTGTGCATGCAAACACACATGGTCTCATGTGAAAACACACACAAGAGAGACCATACCTATATCCATACTTCTTTAATAGGGATGAACTTGCAAATCTCATAGAGGCTTTAATATGTAAGAGCGGTGATCCTCATGGTGTGCCATGGCAATGAATAAGTCCACTGGGTTGAAGTATGCAAGTGTAGAGATTGGGTTCCAATTAGGTAAACTTGTTGATCTGTGTATTTAGTACTCTCTTTTTCTTTTTTCTTTTATTATTTTAAATTGAGAACTTTTTACTGATGCCATTCCAACTTCTTTATATCCCGTTTTTCCACTGCAATTCAGTTTAAACCATACAGCTAGCTAATTTTTGAAGGCAACCATTAATTTTCATACAAATTGATTGCTGGCCGCGGGTTTGCTACGTTCTGAAATTTGATGAGCAACCCAATCTGGTTTCTGCAACTCACTTCATTACTTTTGATCTATAAAGCTCGCAACTACTGAATTAATCTAATTGTAGTACTACTCAGAGCTCAAGTAGATTCCTACTAATATTATATTTTAAATTGTTACATACTGATACTATCAGACTCTACATTAAGGGAAAGACTGTATACATCATATTATTGACGAGTTCCTTTTTATCGTCTCTCCACCCCCGAAGACAATGTCTCTGTGTGCCACTGGTTGATTTGGTCCTGAGCATAGTTCAATGATCTTGCCTACCCATAGCATGATATGCAAGTAATTCAGCGACCACACTTGAGGATTGAATCTGTGCTAGAGGAGGGCGACAAATACTTGTCAAATGATTGAGGAATTGACAACAAGATCTCAGATTCTTTAACACTTGTAAAGTTACCAAAACAAGCACTGTCATGTGGTAATTCTGGCAGATCAGCGTTGCCATCCAAAAACTGCATCACTTGCTTCATGCTAGGCCTGGCTGCTGGCGTTGAGTGTGAGCAAAGCAAGCCTAGTTTCAAAACCGACTTCATTTCCTCCACCACATAATTACTTTCCAATCTGGTATCACTAGCATCAAGGATGTCTCCTTTTCTCCAACACTCAAAGACCCAATCAACCAAAATTGCCTCTTCAGGTTGTCCTTGTGGCTCTATAGGCTTTCTTCCACAAGCCACCTCCAGCACAACAGCCCCAAAAGCAAACACATCAGTGCAAGTGGTTGCCCTTCCTGTTTTAGTAAGCTTGAGAGCCAAATAACCCACAGTTCCAGCCACATTGGTGGTTTGGGGATTGGTACCATGGTCGCATAATCTGGCAAGGCCAAAATCCCCTAGCCTTCCATTTAATTCGGTATCTAATAGAACGTTGCTTGCTTCTACATCTCTATGTAGAAAAACTTGTTCCCACTCTTCATGGAGGTAGAGAAGGCCAGATGCTACTCCTTTGAGGATTTGAAATCGTTGAAGCCAGTTAAGTTTTGGTTTCTCATTGCCATATAAGAACAACTTGTCAGGGCTTCCATTGGGCATATAATCATAGACCAAGAGGAGTTCACACTTTCGCCGGCAATATCCTAGGAGCTGCACCAAGTTCCTGTGCCTCAGCCTACCCATGCTAATGATCTCAGCCACAAATTCCTTCATCCCTTGTTTGGAATCGTGGGAGACTTTCTTGACTGAAATCTGTATATTGGTAGAACAAAGTGTTCCTTTATAAACCTTTCCAAATCTCCCTTCTCCAAGAAGCTCTTTGTTTGAGAAACATTTGGTTGCTTTGTAGAGATTCTTGTAGCTGAACCTGTGAGGACCATACTCGTTTTCTCAATCCTCTAGTATTTCTGCATATTTCTTCCTCAAAATGAAAATAGCTCCAGTAACCAATATCAGTACAACCACTACTGCTATGATCAAAATCATGATAATTTTTCCATGTTTATCTTTACATTTCCTCTGTCGGGGAGGTTGAGGAAGCTTCGAAACATCAGGGCTTTGTGCTTGTCCACTTTTATTAAAGCTTCATCCAAGAATGTAGTGGTCACTTGTAACTGTACCAGTGGCTGCAGAGAAACCAACAAACATGGATTCCAAGAGAATTTGAGACATATTGATGTGTGTTGACAAGAGAGGCTGATTTGGTTTTAGGATGCTGGTTGGGGCTAGTGTTACCTTCAGTAGTTTTTCTGTTTCATTGTAGACTATCCAAAGATGCATTGGGTTGCCACTTACTAGCTCCAAGTTTATATTCTTTCTTTCTTGATCAGAAAAGTAGGTTGCAGTAGCTGATTCAATTGATTTCAGGCTGTTCACATCGATTCCCACATGGTTGTTGTCTGTATCCTGAAATTCTTGACCCTCTATAGTTTCAAGCTCAATGGCTAATAAGTGGTTTGTTGAAAGACCATTATTTTAGGCATTCAAGAGTCCTAGATAATTGCTGGCTACAACATTGGCGAATTTCCACGAGGGACTGATGGTGAAGGCAATTCCATGGCCACCTTTTGATGGTGTTTCAGGAACTATTGCAAATACAAAGTTTGTGGAAAATGAAAGAGACTGAGTTAAACCCAAAGAAGTGTTGAATTTTAGAGGAAGTTGGTAGAAAGCATAACCAAGTTGTTTTTCTGAATTGTTGGTGAGTTGCAATAGACCATTGGGGTGGATTCGAGTGGTTCCATGTAGATGCAAATTTGCTTGATGGAAGCCATTGTAGATGAACTGGTCATTTTGAGCAAGCATCAATGGAATTTTATGGATGAGGTAGAGAGTAACCAGAAAAGGAAGTGATGTAAGCCCAGTCGCCATTGAAAAAACTGGGAAAAATGTACAATCCTATAAACACAGGCTCTGTTTGAAATGTCAAAGTCGAACTCCTAGAAAATGGTGGTTTTCCTTCTCTGTCCCCAAATATTGGACTTGTAGCTACATATGCAATTTCTAAATACAGCACACAAGTGGGGGCAGTGCTATGTGATCTTCAGGGGGTTGATGAATCCCCTAACTTTATCTTTAAAAATATTTTTGCACATTGTGATCATAGACCAGCCTAGCATAAAACTAAACAACACATTTCAGTTTGTATCTGAGGTTGCAGGTGGTGCTCTTCAGTATGCTACTCAACTCTTCCTCTACCATTTCATCACACACATGTAATGTGATCCTTATGATTTGGGAATATAAACTAGAAGGCAACAAGGATTGAAGGTTTTGGGGGAGAAGCATAGGGGTGGGAGTAGAAGTGGTGAAGTCGATGTACTTGACATATTTTATTTTATATGCTTCCATCCAAAGAAATACTAGTGATTTTGGAGGTGTAAGTGTTTGTGTGTGTGGGGGGGTGGGGGGGGGGGGGGGGGATGTTTACATTTGCATAATATAAGGCACCACAACCTGGGTGGGTGTTAATACCTAGATGTTTTCAACAGTTAGCTACTATGTGCTTGGCTTTTTATACATCAAAATCTGCATTGGATGTTTACATTTGCATAATATAAGACAAATAGGCAATAGCACCACAACCTTGAACTAGAATGGTGGTGGATATTATTATTTTGAAAAATGAAAATTAAATCTTTGAAAGTCTAAGACTCTAGAGTATGTGTTGTCGGTAATAAGATGACAAACTAACTAGTGACCTACCTTGCTGGGATTTATAGTGCAAACTTAGACCTCGTATGGGTGTGTGAAGGAATAGAAACTTTACGACATAGATGCTATATATCTGGGTTTGAATGTGTGTTTGTTCTTTGTTAGTTTGGACTTTGGATCCAAATCTGATGTCAATTTGATCCTAACATTTTTTCATGGAAGATCTAATTAATGACTTGAAATTACACTCCTTGGCAGTTGCTTCTAGTTTGTTATTAGATGTTTAACCATGTATTACATCTAATAGAGGCTATTGCAGGCAAGAAAGGCTGCAGTAGTCAAGGGCAAAAGGGATAGGTGGCAAAAGGTGCTCCACATGCACCCTGTGTGTTGATTTTCCTTTATATTATAATTAGTAAATTGCACGTGCGATGCACGGATAATGTTATAATACTTTATGAAAAATGATTATTGATAATTTTGTACATATATTATAACATAATTGTTATATAATTTTGTTAGTAATGAGTTTATCGTAAAAAGAAATAATTATAAATTGCACATACATATTCATTATAATTATTCAGTTCAAGTAACGAGGAAAAATAAAAAAAAAAACTTTGAAGGAATATTGTAAAATAAAAGTTGATATAAAATGAACGGTTAGCTACTATGTGCTTGGCTTTTTATACATCAAAATCTGCATTGGATGTTTACATTTGCATAATATTAGACAAATAGGCAATAGCACCACAACCTTGAACTAGAATGGTGGTGGATATTATTATATTGAAAAATGAAAATTAAATCTTTGAAAGTCTGACTCTAGAGTATGTGTTGTCGGTAATAAGATGACAAAAACTAACTAGTGACCTACCTTGCTGGGATTTATAGTGCAAACTTAGACCTCGTATGGGTGTGTGAAGGAATAGAAACTTTACGACATAGATGCTATATATCTGGGTTTGAATGTGTGTTTGTTCTTTGTTAGTTTGGACTTTGGATCCAAATCTGATGTCAATTTGATCGTAACATTTTTTCATGGAAGATCCAATTAATGACTTGAAATTACACTCCTTGGCAGTTGCTTCTAGTTTGTTATTAGATGTTTAACCATGTATTACATCTAATAGAGGCTATTCCAGGCAAGAAAGGCTGCAGTAGTCAAGGGCAAAAGGGATAGGTGGCAAAAGGTGCTCCACATGCACCCTGTGCGTTGATTTTCCTTTATATTATAATTAGTAAATTGCACGTGTGATGTACGGATAATGTTATAATACTTTATGAAAAATGATTTTTGATAATTTTGTACATATATTATAACATAATTGTTATATAATTTTGTTAGTAATGAGTTTATCGTAAAAAGAAATAATTATAAATTACACATACATATTCATTATAATTATTTAGTTCAAGTAACGAGGAAAAAAAAAAAAAACTTTGAAGGAATATTGTAAAATAAAAGTTGATATAAAATGAACAGTTAGCTACTATGTGCTTGGCTTTTTATACATCAAAATCTGCATTGGATGTTTACATTTGCATAATATTAGACAAATAGGCAATAGCACCACAACCTTGAACTAGAACGGTGGTGGATATTATTATATTGAAAAATGAAAATTAAATCTTTGAAAGTCTAGACTCTAGAGTATGTGTTGTCGGTAATAAGATGACAAAAACTAACTAGTGACCTACCTTGCTGGGATTTATAGTGCAAACTTAGACCTCGTATGGGTGTGTGAAGGAATAGAAACTTTACGATATAGATGCTATATATCTGGGTTTGAATGTGTGTTTGTTCTTTGTTAGTTTGGACTTTGGATCCAAATCTGATGTCAATTTGATCCTAACATTTTTTCATGGAAGATCTAATTAATGACTTGAAATTACACTCCTTGGCAGTTGCTTCTAGTTTGTTATTAGATGTTTAACCTTGTATTACATCTAATAGAGGCTATTCTAGGCAAAAAAGGCTGCAGTAGTCAAGGGCAAAAGGGATAGGTGGCAAAAGGTGCTCCACATGCACCCTGTGTGTTGATTTTCCTTTTTATTATAATTAGTAAATTGCACGTGTGATGTACGGATAATGTTATAATACTTTATGAAAAATGATTTTTGATAATTTTGTACATATATTATAACATAATTGTTATATAATTTTGTTAGTAATGAGTTTATCGTAAAAAGAAATAATTATAAATTGCACGTACATATTCATCATAATTATTCAGTTCAAGTAACGAGAAAAAAAAAAAAAAAACTTTGAAGGAATATTGTAAAATAAAAGTTGATATAAAATGTGTCTTTCTCTTTCTCTTTAATTCTAAAATAAAATACACATCCCAAACACCCACAATCACATCATTTACAAAACTCACAAATTTACGTTTGACCTTAACAAAAAAATTGTAATTGCCATTGTTACTCAATATAAAATGCATACCCTCTTTCTTTGGTTGTAGCTAACTCATACAGGTTAGGATTAGATGATACAAGAATGAAAAAATTAGATAGGTATCATTGAAAGATTGAAGGTAAGTGAAATTATTTTTGGTCTGTTGTATTGTATTTAACATGGAATGATATGAAGGGCTATAGGTAGGTATATATAAAGGAGTAGAAGTGCAATGTGTGAAAATGGTGAATTAAAATGCAAAGAATTTTGTATGTATATGTGAGGGAGGAATAATCTTGAAACATTAAACCAAAAGATACAAATATTTACTTTATAATTAAAAAAAATCTTGAAACATTGAACCAAATAAAACAAATATATAATATTTAATTTGTTCTTATCTCTGATGTGATACTTGATAATATTTCATTTCAATTCTCTTTGCTAAGAATGCGCCACTTAGTAGAACCTCGTGCTTTCCCACATGAGGTCTCTTAATTATATATATATATATATATATTGTTGGTGTAGGGACCTAAGGTCAGTAACCAAGGCTAGCCCATGTAACCAAGACTGGCCCAGCCTTGCTTGGGTAGGCCCAGTACTATGACAAAAGTACAAGGTATAAGATTGGCACTTGGAGGAAAACTTACCATATTTGGGTCCGGTTAGGCCCAATGCCGACTAATAGGCCAAGGATTGCCGACGAGGGAACAGTCAAGACTAAGGTCGGTCCCTTGAGCACAGTTAGTGCCTTGGGGAAATTCGCTACTGATCACCATTCATCGAGTACAAGTTTCAAGAGAATTTTAAAAAGAATTGGTTTCCTTAGGATTCTAGGCAGAAGTGGAATTGTATGGGATTTGATGCAAAAGTAATGATTTGGATCTCCCCTAAGGGGAGGCTATAAAAAGGAAAATAGGACGAATGGGAAGGTGGTTGGCAAACATAAAGGAGGGTGAAAGTGAAGGAGTGAAAAGGAGAGTGATAGGAGAAATCAAAGAGGTTTAGGTTGGATTAGTGACAAAGAAAGGGAAAGGGTTGGGCTGTCAAGGTAGCGTTTGAGGCAACATCTAGTAGGAGTGCAAGGAAACCCACCAACAAATAATTTGGGAGCCCAAATTCTCCATCCCTAAGGGAAGCACCACTGGATCTGGGCACCATAATTTGCCTAAGTTTGACCTGGGAATAGGATAAGCGCCTAAAATTAACGATGGAGAATCTCTTAAGCGCTTAATATTAATGATGGAGAATCTCTTAAGGTCACTTCATGAGGTAAGCCCTGAAGTGCTGTATGCTGGGGAAGCACTGACACAACAAGATTGCCAACGTACCAGTGTTTGACATGGATATTGCATCGACACGCACACAAATGTGTCAAGTATGCATCTACAGATCCAAAATCTTTTTTTTTTTTTTAATTCGGATACATGACAGACACGGTCATGACACGTCCGCTACAGAACTAGGCCAAAAACAGGAAAAAAAAACAAATAAAAAATAGAAAAAAGGAAAAGAAATTAAATCACACATGGCAACTCCATGTGTAGTGAATCTAGTGATTAATCCTCCTCAAAATTAACCCTAAACTCCACCATAGCCGTTCTAACTCAATTTCTATTCTCTGTTTCTCTCGCTCTAGACCTGGTATATCACCGCTGTTTAAGCCATAGATCAGCAGCTTGAGATCGCCTCGCACCCACCGCTGATTAGTAAGTCTCTCTCTTGGTCTTAGTTTCTCACTTTCTCTTTCGCACTCAGAGTTGCTGTCTTACTCTCTCTCTCTCTCTCTCTCTCTAATACTAAGTCACTTTAAGTGACAGACTCTACACACTTTTTTTCTTTTTTTTTTTGGAGAATCGACTCTAGACTCTTTGTTTTAAACTATTGAAGTTTTGTTTTTTTTTTTTTGTATGTATTGTAACTATTGTTTATATCTATTAAAAAAGAGTTTGTAACTATTGTTTACTTTGTTGGGTGGGCCAGTGTGGGTCTCTTCAAGTGCGGCGTTGACTTTGTGATCTACTCAGACTATTGTTGTCTTTTGGTTAATATATGACTAAATGTATTGGGTGGATCTGTTTCTGTTTTGGTTATTATTTGTTGGCTCCAATTAATGTATGCCTTAAGGGCATGTATTAATAAATTTGTTTTTGAAAAAATTTTATCAGGTATTGAAAAAGTTGTCAAAATTTTTTCAATTTTTAATAAATTTTTTTTCTAAAAATAGTATATTATTGTGTCCTTAGGCATATGTTAGTAAAATCTTTATTTGTTTTTTTTTTTTTTTTTTTTTGTTATTATATGACTATATTAATATAATATTATTTGATATTCAATGGGTCAGTGGGTCTTTTTTTTTTTTTCCCCTTTGTATATGAATATTATTATTTTAAAATGATATAAATGGAATGTACAAATATGTTATTGAATTATTTGCAGGTAATGTGAGTATCGAAAGTTTGACCAATAAATTTGTTACTATCTAGTCAAATAATGGTCCGAATGTTCCTCAACTGTGGAAATATGTTACTATTTTAGATAAAGTGAATATTGATGGTGGAAACAAAAGTCTTAGTTTTAATTACGGTTTGGAGAATTTTTAGGGGTCTTGTTCTAGGGTGAAAGGATATTTGTTGAGATTTCTTAGATAGGGGATAAAAGCATGCTCTAAGGTTTCAAATAAGTATATTGTAGAGATGCAACGATTAGAAGATATGGCTATTCAGAGGAAGCCTAGGCTAGTACCTTTATCCCCTCCAGCTTGTGTTGGTTCTACTTCTACCACTTCTGGTCCAATTCTTATTGACAGTACAACTACAAGTCAACCAGCATTCTTCTATACAAGGAAAATGGCTAGAAATTCTCCTTTAGAAAATAATTTTAATAGTAATTGTCTAGTGCATCTAGACAGTCTTATTGCTAAGACATTCTATTTAGTAGGTTTACCCTTCCAATTTGCTAGTAACCTGTTTTTATTGAAAGGATAATAATATATTGGGTTATTTTTCTCTGAGTTACAATAGCTTAAGATGAGCAACGCTACAAGATGTTGAAATCCAAGAAAGCCTAGACTCTTTCTTTCTTCTTTTTTTTACTGGAAACCACTTGCTAAAAATTTCTAACTTAAAATTGTTAAAGTGCAGGTTCATAAAATTTAAATTAAAAATGAAAAATGAAAAAAGAAAAGAAGAAGAAGGAGAGATGGGGTTCTAGAAAAAGGATGCTCAGGTGAAGGCTGTCGAGTGGAATGCTATCAAAGTATGGATGCAATCGTGTTCTGAAAAGTAAGGTGAATTATTTGAAAAATACATTAGAATGGGAAGTGGATTTGTGTAGTGATGCTGATTGGTTCACAATTAAAATCAACTTGTATGTTTTTGTTCAATCTCTATTTACTTCTTGCTTTTTTTGACGCCTAGGTTTAAAAAGAATAGATAAGGTTCTAGAATGATATTTGGGTTAGGTTTTGAAAATCCTTCATTTTGTGGTCTCTTCAACTTTTGGTCTATTTTATAGTAGCCTTTCCATGCATTTAGATTCCTTTATACAAATGTTATCTTTCATTTAGTGTGTGTTTAGCAAAAATTATTTTTGCCAACTTATTTTACTATTCAGCTTATTTTTGCTACTATGCATAGATCCTAAACAGACATTTAATTTCAGTAAAATAAGTAGATCCTAAACAGACATTTATTAACTAAATTACTTTTAGATAAATGTGGAGTTGATTAATGATCATTCCCTAATTGTATTTCTTGCTTGACTATATATCATGATTATTGTACCTTCAAGCAAAACAAATATGTGATTTTTATCAAACTATTTGGTGTATTGCACGAGTTAGCGATTAGTAATTTATATAAATTTATCTATTTTTATTATAAAAAAAAAGTATACCTTAAATACACTTTGATTATATGAGCTAATTATGGTATAGGAGTAATTAGAGTGGAAGTAACGATGCATTAGTCATCTATATAATTGCATTACACTTTAAGGAAATATCGAGCGGGCCATTATTTAAATTTATAACTTATTTTTTTACCAAAAATATAAGAGAGAGTGGAGAAATTTTAAAAGGCAAAGCCGGCCATGCCTCCACACCCTGCCCCGGACCACCCCCCCCCCCCCCCCCCCCCCACCCCCGCACTCGTGATGAAAAGATAGATAGGCCAAGCTCTTATATAAACCCCTACACCTTATGTATTTGAGTGAAAAATCCTAAGAATCACTCTATTTTCATTTCTTAGGTATTTTGTGAGTTCGAAATTTAAGCATTAAGAATCTTAGGCTAGCATGATATAGGTACCCTCCAATATGTGATTTATTTTTTTAAGTCTTCCAAAGTAGTTGTTTGAATGAGTGGCCCATTGATTTTTTGCATCCTGATAGTGTGATTCCAATTGTCCCTTGAGTTGGGATGCATGCAAAATTTTGAAGGAAAGAAAAAAAAAAAAAAACCCTCATCTCATATGTGAGGGGTCATATGTAGAAAGTTGTGAGAGAAGTCACCTATCTTCAATTTATTGGAGAGGTTGATTCTCAAACTCAAACTCACAACCAATCACTTTTGGTGAAAGATTATATATTTGTTTAATTTTATAAAAGAAATTTGGAAATATATATATATATATATATATATATATATATATATAAAGGATTCTTCCCTTTAGACTGGACTTTTATATGGTTCAAAAATACTCTTAAACCTTAGGTTTAAAGGGAAAAAATTTGAGGATAACTCAATAAAAATATATCTCCAACTCCACTTAAAATACCTACAAAATAAGATATTCTCCTACTAATCTATGTCTTCAAAACAAACTTATCCAAAATTTAAATAATATATATATATATATATATATATATATATTTATGACATTAGACCAAATGTGTCATTTGAGTTAATGAATGTAGGAGGTGACCATATGGAAGGAGGAAAATTATTGAATACTCTAAGAGTACCATAAATGCATACTCCCCTCTGTCACATGAACTGTGGGTCCCATTATAAATTTAATTAGTAGGGCTCATAATTATGTAAGAGGGGAGAATACGTATTTATGGTACTCCAGAAGTACCTAATAATTATCCAAAGAAAATAACCAAATAGTATGTTACAAACATTTCCTTTTTACTTAAATAAAAGAGGCTTTTATTTGTATATATCCGTATATATTAAGTCTGTATATATTAAGAGAATTCAAAAAGTCAGTTATTATTTTTTTCACTGTCAAACATACCTCTAATTTAATTAATCTAAACCATTCAAAATGGGGTTAAAATAATAAATTATCTCCTAAATAAATTCCTACCCACGTTGAAACACTACTGCTACTTTTACGTTTAAATCCTATCCCACGTTCTTTTTTAAAAAAAAACTACCCGGCCACCCATTATTTTGTTAGTAATTTATAGAATAAAAATAATTATAAAAAAACCCCTCCCTGCTTAACGTGTAAAAATTCAAGTTAAAAAAAAAAAAAAAAAAAAAAAACACTCTTAGTACACCAAACCACTCCCCACGTTCATAAAAAAAAAAATAAAAAAAGCACTCCCCACGTTGAAATAACACTCTCCACCCACTACAAACAAAAACTTCTCAATAGTTGAACTTCTTACAAACACAAACTCTTCCCAGTAGTTTATGAAAGTTTATGAAAAAAAAAAAAAACTCTTCACTGCGTATACAAGAACTAATATTTCTATTCCTAATTGAAATAGAATTTTTGTTAGCAGTCTCAATCGTTTGTTACATTTATTCCTATTCCTAATTGATAACCAAATTCTGTCAATCGGCTACTTCTTTATATAAACGCAGCGTGCATGTGGTTTAATTGAATAGAAGAGGGCAACACGCCAGAAGATAAAAGAGAAAAATACGTTCTTTGAGCACTACATCTATTGAAGTGTGCTACAGTTGAAGTGAAAAAAATTGTTCTACAAACCTTGCTTTATTTCATTAAAGGGTGTGTAACTATTCTTCAAGGTATCTGATGCAGTGTAGGCGTGTAGAAGCAGAATTTGTAACACACAATTACTACAACTTTTTCATGAAACCTAAGTTCTACAAGAACACTAGACTAGTAGGCAAAATAATAGAGAAAATCTCTCTAACAAACTTTTTTTAATCAACATATAACCATCATCAACTTCTCTATAAAGAGTATTTATAGGAATAGAATTTCTCATACTTCTTTTAGGAAAAGAAATAATAAACTTACTTCTACTTGAGAAAGAAAAAATAATTTAACTAAGAAAAGAAAAACAACTAAAATCCTAATTCAACTAGGAAAAGGATTTTATTTGAACTTATAAAAGAAAATAAATCCTAATTCCATTAGGAATGATAAAACAACATAAAATATTAAATATTTTCTTCTCCCTTAATTGATCTGCATCAGTATCGTTATTTTTTTTTTGTTGGGAAAATTTGTTTATGATTGCTATAATTAAGAATCATAATTAAGATTGATGCATGATTTTTACTTTTAATATTTTCATTTATTGTGTTATTTTGGTGTTTGAACTTATTTTTTTCCTCACATATCTCTACATTGTATTTTTTTTTCCTTTTAATCGTAGATTTTTCTCTGCACTAATTTCTAACGTGATCAAAAAATTAAAAATATAAACACAACAACCATGTATTTGTTTCAATGTCCAAAAACATAAACCAAATTTAACTCTTTTTTATTTTTTTATTTTTTAATGCAGGGTGACTTTTTTAGTGGATTGCATAAAGGCCAAAGCATCAAATTTTGGTGTTAGTTGAGTTCGGCTGAGAGAAGTTAAAACTTTCTTGCAATCATGCACAACTCCTTAATAATTCTTTGCTTTGTAAAATAAACTAACCTCTAAGCACGCCTGAGTTTAGAGGCTCTTTTATTGTTGGGTAAATTTTAATAATTTGTATCAATTATAATTTGAGATTACTACATTTTCCGATCACAAAAAATTCCTAAGAGTGTGATAAATATTATTCATTTGTGGGTGAAATATTTTTTTCATCACATCCCTAGATTTTTTTGTAATTGAAAAATGTAGTAATATTAGATTATAATGGATGCAAATTATTAAAATTTACCTAAAATATAAAAGACATGCGTGCTCAAAAGCTAGTATGTATAGTGCTTATTACTTTGCTTAATTTAAAAATAAAAAAAGTAAACATTCATAAACAAATTAAATCTTTAATTTGAAATACTATCGTATCTACAAAATTAAATAAATTACAAATAGTCATGAGAAAAGCCTCATGCTGAATCCTTGCTGAATTTAGTCGACACCATCAGGGTCATCCATGCTATATTTGACATGGAGTACTGGAAATTAGTAAAATATGTGAAGCAAGCTTCAGCAACTGGTCATCAGATTCAAACCATAAAGAACCCCTGACATCCAAATGCACAAGCTCCTTGCAACCCTGCATAATTTTCTCTAAATTCTTCCTATCAATGCGTCCATTCCTCATATGTAAGTACTTTATGTTTGGCAGAAAGGTGACAATGGCTGACGCTGCTTCTCTCCCGATATCTGCCCCACCATCAATCTCTAAATGGCAGAAATTCTTGCAGTGAAGGCTGATTTCTTCAAGTATCTTTGGTTTCTTTTCCATGTTAGTGCCATACGGTACTCCAAGTTTCAATAGTTCTAAATTTTTCCACTTACTTATCATTTCCGGAAAAACGAATGAATGAAAGTTCCCCATCACAGATGGCAAATATAAAGCCTTCAACGCAGGGCACCTGAAAATAAAAATGAAATTAATGCATCAGTGTCAATATAAGAAAATGGCTTCTTCAATATCTGGCTATAAGCAAGATCGGCTAATCTTCCATACCATGACCTCTCTCTTAAAAAGATTAGGGAAGTAGCAAATATGTCAGAAAAAGTAAATTAATGTTTTTAAATCATGCAAATTAAGTTTGAAAATTCTCAATTTGTAATATACTACTGTGAGTGTGTTAGAACAGCATTGCCAACCAGCCTTCTAGAAGTAACCAAACCATATGCATATCCATGAAGCCAACCCCATACTTCATCTTTCCGGTATTGACATTAAGCATCTTATAAAAAACGATGACTCTAACAATTTATAAAACGATAACTCTAACAAGTTATTTGTTCTTAACAAGAGAGGATAGGTTTATTTAATACACACATATATGTATATATTATTAATTAAAAAATGAAGGAAATTTCTCACAAATAATTGAAGTAATTGGGTCACAAGTCTAAGAGTTGATGTTTTACTATCAACCACAAGGACGAAGTACTCATACTGAAAATTATGTATTACCACGACTTTGGAGATCCCTCTTGAAAGATTTTTCAAATTCAAGAGGAGTTCAGTATCTTCCCCCAAATTAGTGAATTAGGGTGGATTTTTTTTTCACATTTTTTAAAATAATAACTGTAGTACCAATGGGCCCGAAGTACACATAGTGGGCCGGCCCAAAAGCTCTCACAATGAAAGAAGCCCACCCCCACATCTTGAAATGGTCCGAGGACATAATCAGTCCAACCTACAAAGTCACGTGATAAAGAGGGGTGTCATGCATGTTCAAAACACCAAGAAATGTGACGTCCGAGGACAACCTAGTCCTCGGCAAGGCATTGCCGAGGACTATGTGAATGATTTAGCAATTCAACAGCGCCCATGATGAAGGCTTTTGATGCTGGAATTAAGGAAACGAGGCTTAAGAATAAAGGGGTAAGGTATGATCAAGGGAAAAAGCTGCTATCACCGCATTTAAAGCTCTGTACCTGCTTCTCTGGCCGCATTAATGAAGAAATGACGCCTGAACGTTGAGTTTCAACCTTATCTTCACCGCCAGAGACCTTAGTAAAAAGGGATGATGGGACAAGTATCCAAAAGGAAAAGAAGATCCAGATTACACGTGGAAGAAAGGAAAAAGGAGAGAGGCCTATAAAGAGGGAAAGAGGAAGACAGAAAAAAGGAGGAGGAGGAAAATAATTTGTAAAAGAAGCATGAAGAACTGTCCTCGGCATTAGTGTATCCAACTTAACATTACATCTTTATACAAGATCTTTCGCATGAATTATATGATTCAACCCAACCTCTGCGTTATCTATCGTATCGAAAACCTAGATTAAGCATCCACTCTCTATAAATTTATTGTTCAAGGCTCATTGGGCTGGTCCGACGGACGAACCTTGGGTTAGTTTGATTTGTGTCCTTACAATAACTAACAATTTTTTTCACAAATTTCATCATAAATATGAATAGAAACAAATAAAAGTTTTATATAAATAAAAAATTCCTAGAAATTGATGAGATTGATGAAAATTATTGTTTGTTATTATCAAAATACTGTCTCAATTCATCTTATTTCATCCGATCCAAAATGTGATATGGTGCATTGTGTAGTTTGTGTACATGTAGAATCAAGTATGTAAAAGTAAATGAAACAAAGTCAATTCTACCTTGCGAGCAGTTGAGAATGCGATAAAACAAACATTTTTAGGCAATTAAGGTATAAGACTATAGAACTCACTCGTCTGCTAAATATCTCAACACCTCGTTTGAGCACGAGGTAGGAAGCATGACCGTAGTAGCATTTCCTTGACTACGATTGATTATTGACTTCAAATACTCATCCACTAAAGGCAGTTGACAAACAAATTCTTGAAAATTAATAATTTTCCATCATGAAGGATCAAGGCTTGCTCTATACCATGACTTGCACACAAGAGGAATGTCATATAGAAGTGACTCCGTGCCCACTCTTGTAAAAATATTCACCAAACAATCCATTTCCAGATCCTCCCATTTTTTTCCAGCCATCTATAATATTAATTTTTCAAAACAAATACAGAAATATAAAAAGAACCATGAATGAGATAGCATAGTATAGAGATTGTACTTGTTAAACCAAGAACTATGTGAGAGGGGCTATACTAAAACGAAAGAGTAAATTCTATACACAAAAGAAGGATTGGTATCAAAACTCAAATCCCAAATATCTCTCAAAAAATTATAAAGAATAGAAAAAATTCTCATCTAAAACTCTGCGATTCATATTTCTAAATGTGAGCCGAATATATGTATTTATAGCAAGGGATGAGGGCTTTGCCGTGGAGCATAGTACTGACGTTGATAAAAAATAAAGATGTTCCTATTTTTTATATACTCTATTGTGTACATTCTCAAAAAAAAAAAAAAAATGTAGAAGAAGATAGTCTATTCTATACTGACCTCAATATGGGCACTACTTAAGTCGGAGTCCACATGTACTGATATTGATGTTGATTAAAAAAAAAAAAAATAATAATAATAATAAAAGAGGTTACTATAAAAAAAAATAAATAAATAAAGATGTTCTTATTTTTTAACTACGTGAAGTGAGATTTCTTAGAAAAATATTTGTTAGGACATATATAGTTCAACTGGTTTTTAACATACGTCATTATTTTATGTAATTGACTTATCCTTTGACAAAACGCATTTTACTTGTAATTGGGTAGAATTAGGATGTGTCTAACGCTTCAAGAAACTGTGTTTCAAGTTCAAGTGTTGAAGTCATCAAGTCTGTCCAAGAAACAAGCTGGAAAGTGCAAGTTACTAAAGCTCGACACTAGTCTCGACACATGCATCTATCGAGCTTTAAAAACTGTTTCAGCCCTGAGGCTCGACAGCTTCTCGACAGATCCTCGACACCTCTATCTGTCGAGATTTAAGGAAAACAGATTCTAAGTTCTGTTTTGATTCTAATCTGTGAATGTGTCTTTGGGACTTCTTTTCTTCTAACCCTAGACATATAAAAGGATTATTTTAAGGACTGTCGAAGGAAGCACAAGTACACAAGTTGCACAAGCATTGAAAAATCCTTGTTCATGCAATTTATGACCTGAGACAAAGTTCGTGACCTGAGACAAAGTTCATGCCCTAGTTCATCTCTTTTGTGAAGAAGTTGTTGTGTAATGTGCACCGTAGGGTTTTGTGACCAAGCATCTTCTTGATCTTTATCGTGTGGATGAATTGAAGAACTTTGCAGCCAACAACTCTCTCTCTAGTTGGTGAATTGAAGTCGCGTACTGGGATCCGCGCAATTGGTTAGTCACGTACTAAGAGCCGTGCATCAAAAGGAGAAACTGTCACTACAGAACAAGTCCAATTGGGTATTGGGGTAAGGGTCCAACTATAGGTTGGTAAAGTACTGGGATTTCTTTACTTGTAACCGCTTGTTGTGATAATAGTGGAGTTTCGGGAGTGGTGACCCTAAATCACCCGGTGGGGTTTCTGCCATTAGGTTTTCCCCATTCGTAAACAATTTACCGTGTTATTTATTTTTCGCTGCATACTTTAGTTTATTGGTGATTTGTTTGTGCTGCCACGTAAATTTCTATGTTAACTTGATTAATTAAAAACTTGGCTAATTAATCAATTTAATTCATCACAAGGGGTCAATGCATTTGTGGCCTATCAAGTGGTATCAGAGCGGGCACACTCTGATTAGGTTTAATCCTTGTGTGTGATCCATTGACCCCTGTTTGCCATGGATAGAGGTTAGTCTCTTATTATACCTTTATTGTTTGATGGTACTAACTATGCATACTGGAAAGTACGCATGAGAGCTTTCTTACAGTCACTAGATAAAAAGGTGTGGCAAGCTGTGGAGATAGGCTGGACCAAGCCTACAGAAGCGCCGGCCGATTGGGATGATGCCAAGATCAAGGCGGCAAATTTCAACAGCAGAGCATTGAATGCCCTATTCAGTGCGGTCACCAATGAGGAGTTCAAGAAGATTTCCTCCATGGAAACTGCTAAGGAAGCATGGGCCATTCTCCAGACAACCTATGAGAGAACCAAGGCTGTCAAGGATTCGAAGCTACAAAAGCTCACTACAAGCTTCGAAGAAATTAAGATGGAGGAGGATGAGTCATTCGATGAGTTCTAGGCAAAGCTTAAAGACATAGTGAACTCAACTTTCAATCTTGGAGAAACTGTTCCTGAACCCAAGATAGTGAGAAAAATGCTCAGATCTCTACCCGAGAGATTTTATGCCAAGATCACGACGATAGAGGAATCGGAGGATATTGACAAGATTCCTTTGACTGAGCTGGTTGGCAATTTGCAAACCTACGAGCTAGGGTTGACTAGAATGGGCAAGTCAAGCAAAGGCAAGAGCATGGCACTAAAGGCCAAGAGTAGTGATATAGATGAGTGTTCAGATGATGAAGATTCTAAGATGAAGTCCTACATTACCAGGCAATTCAAGAAATTCATGAAAAATGCCAATGGAAAAGGCTTCAACAAGGACCGTAAGCAATCTAGTTCTTCTCAGTTCAAGAGCCCAGATAAAGAAAAGAAGGATACCAGGGATGGCGGTCAGTACACAGTTCCCACTGGATCGAAATGCTTTTGGGTGTCAAGGCTTCGGACACATGAAACAAGAGTGTCCTACGTACCTTAAGAGCACTGGGAAGAGCAAGGCACTAGCTGCTACCTTGAGCAACATTGAGCCTGAGGATGATTCCAACAATGAAGATAACGGAGTCTTAAATGCCTTCACTGTCACTGTTAATCCTACTGAAGGGATTACTGAAGAAGTGGATGAAGAAAAGGAATTGGTGGTTGCTAAGTTTGAAACTATGGATGACCAAGATGATATCCATACTGCCTAGAAGAAATTGTACAAGCTTTCTGAGAAGCATGAGAAACTCTATTGGCTGGCCACCAAGAAGCTCAGTGATGTGGAACTTGACCGTGATGAGCTTTTCACTAAGGTTTATGAAGCAAATTAGACCATTGGGGTACTAAGGTTCGAGAACAATTTCTTGGCTGAGAAAACCAAGAAACTTAAAGCGGAGCTGTTTCAAGTTAGAGCATAGTTGGAAAGGACGTCAAGTGCAAAGCTAGATGAGATGCTCAGCGTTCATAAATCTACTTTAGATCTTATAGGATTGGGGTATGAATTCTCTCTCTCTAATACTCCTTCTGCTAGTACTACTGTTTTTGTTCCTCCTGCTAATAACATTAAAATTGAGGATAAAGATGTTAAAACTGAATTAGCAAGTGAGAACTTAGACAAGGGTAAGTTCATCTTAGGAGCACCCCCTAAGTTTGAGAAGAGGGAAACTAGAAACCCTAAGACTAAGAAGGCTATCTCTCAAAAGCCTAAACAGAAGAAGCAGCATCTCTATTATCATTGTGGTGTTGCCGGTCATACTCGACCAAAGTGCTACAAGTGGTTAGCCACTCAACAAAGCAATGGCATGATAGCATCTGGGAACCAGAATCAGCTTCAGACCTCTCTTGCTCCTCTTGGAGATATTCTCAAAGTTCTCATGTTCCTTTCAAACTTGAACGGTTTACATTTTTCCCCCTCATCACCGGTTCAAGGGTTGGCAAAAAGGAAAAGTTCTTCCAAGGTGTGGAAGGAAAATGGTTCTAAGTGATTTTCTTCACTTCTTCTCTCTCTCCCCGTTTTATTGTTTGTGCATTACTTATGTGTTGCTCTACTGTTTTGAGTCAGTCTAGTTTTATGCATTGTTTTGCTTTCTTTAACATGTTTTGTTTGTATGTTTTCAGTTTTGTGTTTTACTTTTGCTTTTCTGATAAAAATAAAAAAAAATTAAAAAATTGAAAAATAGTGTGTGTTTCCGTATATTGGTTCTTGTGAACCTTAAAATAGCCATTAAAATAGAGTTTTCTAGATTTTGTATCTCTTGTAGCTTAGATGAGCATCCTTATGCACAACTAAGCAAGTGAGCTTTGTAGCTCTTTATTTATGATGAGTAAGGTTAAGTGATCTCTTGTACTTAACACTCATATCACTCTTTTTGACGGGTAGGACTAGAAAATCCTAAGAGAAAGGTATAAATAACCATCTCACCACTGTTACCCGCCAATCATGAAATGACATCTGTATGCTTCAACATAGCAAAAGTGCAATGTCAAAAGCTTAACATAATTGAGTATTTCTTTTCTTTCTTATATGCCCATGCATGATATGCTTAATAAAAGAAAATATGCAAAGAAATAAAAAGCAAAAAGATCAAAATGCTTTAAAAATATGATTGCAAGCGTGTTTTCTAGGAGATGTGGGAGTTATAGGATGTATCTCGAAGGTGATAGTCCCCATTAAACAGTTATGATTGTGTGTGAGTTAAACTGATTTTCTCATATCTCAAATCGTCATAACTTTGAAAGACTTATGCAATATTGCTATATTTTTCACACACAACACGCAATATTCTTTGCTATTTTTTATACATGTGCAAGTACAATATGATTTGGCCATCACAAGGTTTACATGCGTTAATGTATACTCACTAAACTGTCTTAACTCATTTTTGAAATATAAAATTGGTTAGACTTGTTTAGTGTGTGTGTGTGTTTTGGGATCCATGTGCTTAAAATTGTTGTTGAGAGATGATTTTGAGAGCTTAATGTGTTGCTTGGATCATTGGTTGAGTTGCATGCTTGATTGCATTCATATCTGTGTTTTTCTTCTCTTGAAAAACTACTTTTTAAGGCAATCTCGACACCTCCTCTACACCTCCTTGATACCTGGCTGTCTGTTGAGCTTCTCAGCTGTTTCTTATCGTAGTCTCGACACCTTCTCGATACCTAGTGGATCGATCGAGAAACTTTCTGTCTGCTCGATAGCTTCTCGACAGCTTATGGATCGATCGAGATTCTTTTGGTGTTTGATTCTTCCTTTCTCGACACCTTCTCGATAGTTGTATCTGTCGAAGTATTTTTTCTCGATACCTACCTCGATAGGTGTCTCGACACCTTTCGATACCTGCATCTGTCGAGAATTACCGAAGGTGTATTTAAAGGTTCTTTGCGTTTTTTCTCTCATTTCTCTCGATCTCCCTCTCAATACCTTCGTGTTTCTCACTCCCAAAACCTTTCTCACTCACTCGAAACCTCTTCCTAAGGATTCCTCAAGCTTCTTTCAAGATTTTCTTCTCTTGGTAAGCTTCAATCCTCTCATTCTTCATGCATTTCATGTTTTAAAACCTAGGTTTTAGGGTTTTTGAAAAATTTTGGGGTTTTTCAAAATTGTTGAGTTTTTATTGCAATTTTTGGGTTGGTTTTATAGATTTGATCTTTAAAACTACATGTATTGTATCACATTAGCATTCTAACAATATTTTCATGCATTTAGATGTGTGTTCTCTGATTGTATGCTGATAGGATTGGATTGGGTTGAGCCTATGATGTCAGTTTTGTTGCATGTCACATGTTCATGCATTTCCCATGCATACGTTATTTCCTTTCAATATACTTGTCATATATTGAACTGTTTGGGACTTTTCTATGTGTTTTTCTCTTTCTCCCTCTCTTCTGTTTGCGTTAGTAGTGTCTGTGGCATCTAAGCGTAAATCCATTCCGTCCTAGAACCTTTTGCGTTCTTGGGGCTCTTCATCTTCTGATCCCACTCCTCTTTCTGTTCGGTTCCGTGATGAGAAAGCCTAATAGGACTTCTCGGAGAACTTTTCTAAACGAGGTGTTCATTCAGAACGCCAAGTTATCCTGGCAGACTTTGCCGACACTGACCTACCCGATGTCATTCACAGTCGGGCTTGGGAGTCACTGTGTGATGTCCCGGTCACTTGTCCTACAGTGTTGATTCAGTAGTTTCACTTCAACATCCACGGGATTGATTCTTTAGTACCTCTCTTTCATACTTGCGTTCGAGGTACGCGCATTGTTGTCACTTTGGAGTTAGTCTCCGAGGTTCTTCATGTTCCTAGGGTTGATCATCCTAATTACTCTGGTTGTGAGCGTCTATGGACTGTGTCCAAAGACGAGATGATTTCTGCATTCTGTGAGCGTCCTCTTGATTGGGGTGAGCACCAGTACACACCATGTAGGCCTTTTGCTAAAGGTCCTTGTTTCCTAAACATGGTGATGACATTTGTTTTGCACCCACTCTCTAGTTACAACTCTATCATAGAGTCTCGTGCTCGATTTTTGTTGTCTCTTTTAGAGCATCTCACTATAGACTTCCCTTCACACTTTATCTTCTCTATCATTGATGTCTATAGGGATACGGCTACCTATGATAAGCTCATTTTCCCTTCAAATATCACGAGGATTCTACGCCATTTCTCCGTCCCTTTTCCATCGTCTGACCCATTCTATGTCATGTCTACCATAGATGCCGCTACCGTAAAATGTAGAGAGGCACAGTTCAGGTCTCGACAGATGGATTCTACAACTTCTTCCTCCCCTCCGACTCCATCCAGATCTGCTAGAGCCACATCTGCTCCCTCCTCTTCCTTGAGCAATGTGACATTTGGAGACATCATGGTGCAGCTTCAACGCATGGATGTTCGCCTCGATACGCTTTCTACGGAGTTGTATCAGGTGAACGTTTGTGTTGGTCGCATTGCAGGACGACAGGCAACAAGCGACCTTGGGCGGTTTTGCTTCTGAGGCTTCTCCTCCACCTCCTCATGTAGCTTCTGTGACTGAGGATGATGATGGTGATGACGATGGTGATGACGATGATGCTTCAGATGAGGATGATGGAGATGCTAGCTCTTCTGATGAGATGTCTACTTGACACTCTACCCTTTGTCTCTCGTGACAAAAAAGGGGAGTAGTTTTGGGTTATGAGAGTAATCATATTTAAGGGGAGAGCTTGTATAGGACATTTTTGATAGGGGGAGTGTTGATATGAGGGATGTAGTGAGGATTACATGTATTTCTTTTCTTTTCTTTCTTATAGAGATACATTGTTCATGTACCCCGGTCTTGTGACCATTTATTGACATATATTGTGCTTATTTCTTGATATATATATGTTGATGTATGTTTCTTTCACCTACCTTTCCATGTGTTGTTTCTTTTCTGTCTTTATACACATGATTCTTTATTTGTATGCAATCTATTATTTCTGTTTCACACAAAGATGCCTTGATGTGTTTTGTTTAAAAGTGTTTTAGAAATACAGGTTGTCAAAGTCTACTTGCCATAAACTCTCTTCTTACAAAGTTTTTCAAGAGTTTGTGTTAGGATATATTTTATTGTATTCAACAAGTGAATATGAGTTGAGTGATTTATGACTTCTCTCATATGTTCATTTGTTTGTTGTGGTTTTGTCACGGATTGCCAAAGGGGGAGATTGTTAGGACATATGTAGTTCAAGTGGTTTTTAACATATGTCATTATATTATGTAATTGGCTTATCCTTTGACAAAACATACTTTACTTGTAATTGGGTAGAATTAGGATGTGTTTAACACTTCAAGAAACTGTATTTCAAGTTCAAGTGTTGAAGTCATCAAGTCTGTCCAAGAAATAAGCTAGAAAGTGCAAGTTACTAAAACTCGACACCTAGTCTCGACATATGCATCTATCGAGTTTTAGAAGCTGTTTCAGCCCCGAGGCTCAACAGCTTCTCGACAAATCCTCGACACCTCTATCTGTTGAGATTTAAGGAAAACAAATTCTAAGTTCTGTTTTGATTCTAATCCGTGAATGTGTCTTTGGGACTTCTTTTCTTCTAATCCTAGACATATAAAAGAATTATTTTAAGGGCCGTCGAAAGAAGCACAAGTACACAAGTTGCACAAGTATTGAAAAATCCTTGTTCATGCAATTTGTAACCAGAGACGAAGTTCATGCCTTAGTTCATCTCTCTTGTGAAGAAGTTGTTGTGTAATGTGCACCGTAGGGTTTTGTAACCGAGCATCTTTTTGATCTTCATCGTGTGAATGAATTGAAGAACTTTGCAGCCAACAATTCTCTCTCTAGTTGGTGAATTAAAGTCGCGTATTGGGATTTGCGCAATTGGTTAGTCATGTATTGGGAGCCGTGCATCAAAAGGAGAAACTGTCACTACAGAACAAGTCCAATTGGGTATTGGGGTAAGGGTTCAACTGTAGGTTGGTAAGGTACTGGGATTCCTTTACTTGTAGCTGCTTGTTGTGATAATAGTGGAGTTTCGGGAGTGGTGACCTTAAATCACCCGGTGGGATTTTTGCTGTTAGGTTTTCCTCATTCGTAAACAAATCACCGTGTTATTTATTTTCCGCTGCAAACTTTAGTTTATTGGTGATTTGTTTGTGCTGCCACGTAAATTTGCATGTTAACTTGATTAATTAAAAACTTGGCTAATTAATCAATTTAATTCATCACAAGGGGTCAACGCATTTATGGCCTATCAATGTTCTAGATAATATGGGTAACCCATTGATATTTTTCTAGCTAGCATTTTTTTTTAATACTTATCTAGTTTTTTGGGATGAAGTCTCACACTCACGTGAATAGAAATGATAATTAGTAAATCAAAATCTTTTTATTAAAAAAACAATTAGTAAATCAAAATTAGATACTTATCAGTTATCAATGAAGAAGTGATGATTAATAGTTTTTTTTTTTTAGAGGATGATTATCAGTAGTTGATAAGAACAAATTATCTGTTTATTTGTTGATAAGAACATATATTTGTTATCTACGTACAAAATTATAACTTGGTACAGCCACTTGGCGCAGCCATTGTTTCTAAACGTAACTTTTATGATATAATAATAATTAGTATTATGCCCGTACGATGTATGGCTTAGTCAAAATTTAAATGTAATAAATACATGTTGTGTGAAACTAAGGTATCATAAAATGCGCGCGCGCGCGCGCGCGCACACACACACACACACATATAGATTTTCAATAATACATTAAACTTTAAGGCTCAATTAATCACATATATTTAAATGTAAAATTCTTGAATTTAATAGTTAAAAACTATCCAAAACAATAATTGAGATCATATTTAAGTGAAACCTCAATTCAATAATTAAGAACAATCTAAATTATTAAACATTTAAAAATTTGAAGGAAAGAGAGACTCACATGAGAATTTAATTTTTGTTACTGAAAGCGTGGAAGAAGGCATTGAAACTTGAGTGAGTTTCACCCTAGCAAGTTTAAGTTTACACTTAAATTTTAAGTCATGTGCGTTGCACGCTACATGTGTGTGTATATGCATGAAAAATTATCTGAATTTAATATTTATTGTAGAAAGAGGTGGTGTAGTCTTACCCTTGTCTAGCTAATTCTTGTTATATATCCTTCATGTAGCATGTGTATATACATGACAAATGATCTAAATTTAACATTAATTGTGGAAAAGAGGTGGTGTAGTCTTACCCCTGTCTAGTTAATTCTTGTTATGGTCCCTTTGTTTTGCAGGGAGGGAGAAAACCCTTCTTTTATTAAAAATTAATAATAATAAGGTCAACGTTAATATATAATAGTTAAGATATTAATCTTTGGAAATGATATCTCATTCAAATTAGTATTTCTATAGTGGGTTTTGGTAGTTAGAAGTTAGATCATAGTAGTTAATAATTAGAAAATTACTATGAAATTTTTTTAAACCAATCCCTTAAAAAAGTTTTAGTAGAGTTTAAATCAAGTTAATAAATTATCTCTCTATTCAATTTAAAAAAAAAATCATGTTAATAAAAATTTACTAATAAAACTATTAGTTAACACTTCTTAGGCTTATCTATTTAGCTTTGTTGCCAAATTTATATAAACTCTTTTATTTTATTTTATTTTTCCAAAGAATATAATACATCAAAAAACCTATAAACAACAATTTACATTTAGTAAAGAATATAATCAAAATTATTCATCATTTACAATTAAGAAATTAAGACAAATTATAAATTAAGATATAAATTTAGAAAAAGAAAAAAAAAAAAAAACCTGTTTGTTTTCTCTATCACTTTGAAAGATGAAAGTGTGAGTACGTAACTAAAACCTGAACCAATTATCGTAGAAGAGAATAAATGAGTACAAAAGTTTAATATTATGAATTGAGTTAAAACATACGTGAGAAGTTTTTATTAATTTTTTTGAAGTTCAAGAAAAATAGCTTAAACAAAATGAAAAAATAATAATGAAGAAAAAATGCGTACCTATTATGGGATTTAGGCATTCACATATTGGAATAAACTTCACTTCAAAAAGGATATACAATATATATTAATATATCGGTAGAGTTTCAATGATATAGAATTTAAATCCTATTGGAATTAAGATTTCTAATCAATTTGTTTGTTGCTATCTCATAAATCCATAAAAAGTGGATTAAAAAAAAGGTCATATGAATAGAAAGAAAGAAGAAAACAATTTTTTATTGAAAAAAGGAAACTTTTCTTTTATAACCAGAATTAAAAAAATAAAAACAAACATTTTTTTTAGAAGAACAAACGTTTATTATATATAGATACTTTTTTTTTAGAAGAAAGAGAAGGTGTTTTCTCTAAACTCAAAATATTATTACCTTATTTATAATTTTTTTAACTTTATCCAAAAACATTTTTGGTAAATTGATATGAACAATAATTATCTAAAAAAAAAAGTCACGTGTGAAGAGGAAGATTTTGCTGTTGAATACGTTGCTATTTTTTTTACAAGTATTATGTTGTTTTTTTTTACACTAAAAAAAAAAAAAAGGAATAGATAAATATTGTTGTGGTTTTTTGTTTTTTTTACGTTTTTTTACACATAGTAATATAATTTAAATAAAAAAAGATTTGACGAAGAGTTTGAATTATAATTAAATTTTATTTTTATCAATTTAGAAATTATAAGAGAAGAAGATAAGTACAAAAAAATTATATTAATTTTTAAAAAATTTTGAAATTTTTTTTTGCAATTTAGTGTAGCCACTTGGCGCAACCACAATTTCTAAACCCAACTTTTAATATGTAGTATATGATATGATATATGATAAATCACTAACTAGTGCAATGCACGAGCTTTTTTTTTTTTTTGATCGTAATGCACGAACTAATTGAAAAACATAAAAGACAGAGACTATGATAAAACCAATGAAACAACTAAATACTTTTCTCAATATAAATTGTTAAGCCATATCATCGAGCTAACACCTCCATTTAAATTATCATCTCCAATCACCATTCTTCCACTATCAAGTACCCATAGGTGAGCTTCTAAAGCCCTTTGTAAATGCTACACCATCCTCCTTTTCATTTTGTAAACACCATTTCTATATATGAAAATCTCTTTGCTTTGTTCTTTTATTTCCATTGTTCTTCCATTCTTGTTATTTCTTTATGTTTGTATCTCTTTTGTTAATGCTCTTTTCTTTCCCACCCTTTTAATCTTTTTCTTTGTTGTCTTCTCTCATTAAATCCCTTGGGTTTAAAGGGGGAAAACAACTCAACATCTTTGATAAACCTTCATTTTCCTAACTAAATGGCATGTAAAGGACTTCTCTCTCGTGCACAGCCAACCTTCGTAGGAAAATAAAGATTTAACATAGGTGATTCTCTTTAAATGAATATTAAATTTGTTTCAAGCATGAAATGTAGGTATGCTTCCTGGAATTGGGATAGGTTCACTCAAAAGACGGTTCCGAGACTTCCTTTTTCCATCATGGGGGAGAATCTACAAGCTTGGTTCTTACATATTTTAGGATTTCTTTAAGGAGGATTGTTTTTAGAAAAAAAAAAAAAAAGAGTTTTTAATCCTAATATTTAAATACTTTTCTTTGTTGTCTTCTTTGTTAAAATCCCTTGGGTTTATAGAAAGAAAATAGCCCAACACCTTTGTAACCCTTCATTTTCCTAACTAGACCGTATATGGAGGAATAGCCTCGTGCACAACCAATCTTAGGGGGAAAATAGAGATTTAGCATATGTGGGTTTTTCTCAAATGAATCTTGAACTTGTTCCCAAGCATGATGTGGGAAACCTTCTAGAAATTGGGATAGGTTCACTTGAAAAAGGGGTTCTCAAGACTCCCATTTCCATCATGGGAGAGAGCCTACACCCTTGGACGTTACAAGTTTTAGGGTTTATTTAAAGGAAGTATTTTTTTTTTTTAATTTTAAATCATGCCTTTCAAATTATGTTCTTGTTTATAAATTGTCTTTATTTTCTAGTCCCTTAAATTATGTTCTTGTTTATAAAATGTCTTTATTTTCAAGTCTTTTAAATTATGTTCTTGATTATAAATTGCATTTATATTCAAGTCCATTAAATTATGCCCATAAATTGCTTTTACATTTAAGTCCTTTAAATAATGTTCTTCCTTGCTTTTAATTCATGTCTTTTGTCTTTAAAGTTCTCTTTATTTTCCTTATTATCATTCTAGCTAGCGCCATGAACCTAAGATTACCAAAAAAAAAAAAAAAAAAAGTGTTTTCTAAAAGGCAAAAAAATAGGCTCCTATGGCCATCCAAATATTTTTCTAAAAATGATAATTTCAAGGAATAAAATGCAACTTTCTTTTTGAGTTTCTTATAGCAAAATACCTTCCAAAGGGGTATGTTTTAAAATCTCAATGAATGTCATTTTCAAAATCCTTTCCCAAAAAGATGCCAAGTTTGATTCTTTCTTTTCACACAAAAATGAACAAAAACCATGATTTCCACTAAAACCATGGAAACCCTTCTTTTTAAAAAAATGATTTTGACCTAAGTTTTAGGAATTTTTTTTTCCAAAAAAATAGGAATTCCTTTTTCCCAAAAAATGTGGTTTCAATCTTAAACTTTTATTCTTTCAAAACTTTTGTTTTTTTAAACTAAGTTTTTCTATCTTAAAAGATGAATAAAAACCATGGCTTTACCCTTTTGCAAAACCAATTCTCTCACCACAAATCATTTAGGTCCTATGAATCGAAGAATGTAGTCAACCTTATCCCACCACAAATCATTTAAAACCAATTTTCTCACAATTGCTACTTTTCCAACATCATTTCCCTATAAGCCGACCATTGCTCACAAATGACCATATGTTGAAGACTTCTTATGATTTTCAATCTCTTAAGCATAAATAATGTTGAAGCCAATCATGTTTTAGCAACATCAAATAATTTCAAATGCATAATTCGTTCAACATCGCCAATCTTATGGAGTGATTCATTATGAAAATACATATGAAAGATGCATCTTCAACAACTTTTTTAATCCAATTTTATTCTTCCAAACAGTCTCATTTTGAGAAGAGTATTTTCCAGATTACATGTATGCACAACATAGGGAGTTCAAAATATATGAGGATATTTAGCTTTAACAATAGACCCAGCTGACTTTATAACTGCTGCATTATTAGTAATGATTTGGACAACATTTTGAAGTCCAACCTTAGCTATGCATTCTAGAAACAACTAAGAAATATAGTGCTTGTCTTTGTACTCTTTTGTACCATCAATGGTTGTTAAGAAAATTGGCCTCCTCTTAGATGTAGCCATAAAATTGATAAGTGACATTTTTTGTGCATTTGTCCACCTATCACTTACTATGCTCAAACCCGTTTGTTTCCAATTATCTTTTATTGTCCTCAACAACATCTCAACATTTCCCCTTTTCTTGTGCAAAAGGTTGTTCTGAAGCTATTGTAACCTGAAGGAACATAACCTGATATATTATTATTTGCTGCATATTTCACCATCTCAATAAATTACAGGTTTCTAGCAAAATGGAAGGGTAAGCTAGCTGAATAAAGTGTTCTAGCAATAAGACTATCTAGATGATCTTGACATTTATTGTTAAAAGCCTCTTCTAAATGAGAATTTCCAACCATTTTTTTTCTTGTATGGAAGAATGTTGGTTCACTTGTAGTTGTACAGTCAATAAGAGTAGGACCAAGAGTAGTAGAAGTAGAACCAACACCAGATCGAGGGAGTAAATGTACTAGCCTACACTTTCTTCTCTGAATAGCCATATCTTCTAATTGATGCATCTCTGCAATATACTCATTTGAAACCATAGAGAATGCTTTTATCCCTTTGCTGGGAAATCTCAACAAATGTGCTTTCACCCTAGAATAAGAACCCTGGAAATTATCCAAATAGTACTTACATCTAAAACATTTTTTTTTCCACCACCAGTATTCATTTTATCCAAAATAGTAACATATTTCAACAATGGAGGAACATTCAGACCATTATCTGGCTGGCTAGTGACAAATTTTTTTGTTCAATTTTCAGTACTTATTTAACCAGGGAAGTCTATTTTGTACCATACTGGCCGGTGCGACGGTATTTACTGTTCCAATACCTTGGCCGGTATAGAAACAAGCTTGTTTCGTATCAAAAAATATACCGCCCATACCAGGTTATTTCGGCCATACCAGAGGAAATATCGGATTTCAACCGGTAAATGCATATCGGACCGAAAAAAGAAAAATGTTTCTTTCTCAATCTCACCTTCCACCGACAACGATCTCTACATTCTCGACCTCAAGTCAGGGTCGTGGACTAATTTGGCTGCTCCTACTTCATCTTCATCTTCTTCTTCTTCTCCTCTCCCTCTCTGTCTCTGTCTCTGTCTCTATCTCTCTCTCTCTCTCTCTGCCTGTCTAACTTTCTCTTTCTCTCTCTCTTTCTTCGTTTTTCAAACCTCTCTGCCCAAGAAATAGACTTTTCAGATGTAAATAGTAACTTGTACGCTTGGTCAAAAGAGTACACTTGCCTTTTGATTTTCTCAAAGCATCAGATGATAATTTGAATTGGTGTCACCAATCTTTTGACACATGGGATTGGCATTTATTGATTTTGGTGGGTGTTTGATTATTTAATAGTTTTCACTTTTATGTATTTATGTTGATAATCCCATAAAAAAAATATAAAAAGTTGCCAAAGTGATATATTGAGTTATTAGAAATATAACTTTGAATATTGTATAAAATAGTAAAAATAGCGGTAAATCCGAAATGGTACGCCGGTATTGACTGATACTTGAAATATATCATACCTCGGGCCAAACCGGTATAGCCTTCGGTACGGTATTAACTTCCTTAAATTTAACCTACAAATAATTCAATAACAATTTGTACATTATATTTATGTCATTATCAAATAATAAAATTCATTTACAAACCCAAAAAAAAAAAAAAAAAAGTCACAAACTAAGACCCACTTATATCAAATGATATTATATTAATATAGACATATACTAACCATAAGACAAAACAAATAATAACTTAAACAAACCCTGATCCACCCACTACATATAGTCATGTATTAACAAAAAGACAACAATCTAGAGAGATCCATAGTTTGTGTAGATGACAATCACTATCCCATTTGGAGAGACCCACATTGATCCACCCAAAAAAGTAACCTATAGTTACAAACTTACAACACACTGACCCACGCAACATAGTAAACAATAGTTACAATACACATAAAAAGCAAAAGTTAAATAGTTTAAAACAAAAAGTGCAGGGTTTGTGACTGTAAGTGGAAATTTTTTTTTTTTCCCCAAAAAAACACTGATTTCCAAACAATTTTGCTAGTTAGCATGTTTTCAAAACTATTTAGGAAACTAACATCTCGAGTGTAATAAACTTGATTTCGGTGTTCTAAATCGAGAACAATGAACTTGATTTCAACATAGAACTCCAGCCTATCAGACTCGATTTTGTTGAAATTTCAGAATTGTTCTTACCTTCAACAAACTCCAGTAAAACTCCACTCTAGCTTTCCAGGTCCAATCCGATCTGAGCAAAACCTAGGTGAGCTTTGGTGGGGAACGAGAGATATGGAACAAGACTGAGAACCACCAATCCGATCCAATCAACTCCGGCAACTCCAATCATATCCCAGCAACTCCAGCAAAACCTTTGCAATCCGATCCGAGCAAAACCCCTAGTGGGTCTTGGGTTTGTTGATTTCGTTGTTTCTCTTTGGTTGTTGTGTTTGATTGTTGGAGAAGAAGGGTTTTTGGAAAAGGGTTGTGTTTGATTGTTTGAGAAGAAGATTGTTTGATTGTTTCTCTTTGGTTGTTGTTATGTTTCTCTTTTGTTGTTTCTCTTCGTTCGTTGTTTTCTTTTTTGTTGTGAGTACCAAAATTGAGTCTGAACGGCTCAATTTCAATTTGATAGAAAACAAGTTTGCTGGACTTGAGTCTGGCATTCCAAAATCGAGTCTATTACACTCGAGATGTTAGTTTCTTAAATAGTTTTAAAAACTTGCTAACTAATAAAATTGTTTGAAAATTAGTGTTATTTTGAAAAAAAAAAAAAAAAAAAAAACCTCTGTAAGTGATTAAAATTGTTAGAGTTAGAAAAATAGAGTGGCAAGAAAAAGTAAGAAATTGAGAAAGTGACTTAGCAAGTGCGAGAGAGAAAGCGAGAAACTGAGACTGAGAGAGAGACTTACTGGTCGATGGTGATTGCAAGGCGATCTTAGGTTGCCGATTAGTGGCTTAAGCAGTGGAGATGCACTAGGTCTTGAGCGAGAAAAACAAAGAAGAGAAATTGATTTAGAATGACTAGAGTGGGGTTTAGGGTTAATTTTGAGGAGGATTAATCACTAGATTCACTACCCGAGATTGATGGAGTTGCTAGGTGTGATTTTTTTCCCTGTTTCAGGCATTTTTGTGTCTCGACTGTGTTCGTGGCATATCCAAATTAAAGAAAAAAATTGGATCACCGGGTAAATACTTGACACTTTTTGTCTGTACACGTGTCAGACCAGTACGGTGGCAATATTGTTGTGTTTGTGCTTCCTAGACGAGAATTGTGGCTTTCAATTATTGGGTGACGAGCCAAGTAAGAGTTCAATAATGTCCCACTAATTTTGAAAGAAAGTTTCAAAGATGCTGAACGTGATGAACAAGTTAAGATTGAAGGCCAAGATAATGTATGCAAGACATTGTTGAAGAGGCTGAAGAAGAAGTTTTGAGTTGATTGAGGGGAATGTTGAAAATCGTGGGATGGAAATTGTTGAAATAGTGTGGACAATTTATTAAACTTAAATATGATGTTGAGCTCATGACTCTCAAGTCGATCCTATTGAAAGTACATCAAAGATCATTGATTTTGTAGGAGTAGAACATTTTAATTTTGTTTGCAATCAATGTTTGTTTCCTTGTCCCTTTTGAAATGGTGGCTAGGCCGAGGATCTCTCTCTCATAATATTTAATGTAATATTCTATTTTTAAAGGGGTTTTCTTTGATAGAACATGATTTAATTCTGGCACCTCCTATGATTTTTTGGGCTGTTCTTAATTTGTAGGATACATATGCATTGATTTTATTTGTAAGTTAATCCACAAAATGAGGGGAATTTCAGTATGACACTTGGTCTAGGGAAGCCAAGAAGGGTGATGATTAAACTTTCAATATTTTTTGGTTGGTTAGATTTGATTCTAGTGCTTATGCAACAACATTGGTCCACCTTTGTACCTATGCCAAGGCCAAGGATAGTTCACCAAATTTATTTATCGCAGTTAGAACTCAGTTGCAATGTTGGATGGGGTTTTTTTTTTGGTAAAAATATTGTTTCCATCCTTAAAGTTTACATAAAGTGATAAAGTTAAGTCTTTGTTCCTTAACTATCAAAAGTTTTATTTATTTATTTATTTTTTATCTCTAAACTATTGAAAACGTTACACTTATATCATTTTGTTCACTTTCGTTTCCTTTCTTAATAAAATGGAGCTCTAGATAAAAAACAAAATGTCTTCCTTTCCTTTCTTGCATTTTCTCAGTAATTAAACACAAATGAATCACCTTCACAACACCTCACCGTTGGTGTGACAGGATTGAGAACTGCTACTTGGAGCTCAAGTAGATTTCTACTAATAGTAGATTCTATATTAGGGGAAAGAAACTGTATACATCATATTAAGGGCGACGTCTAAGCTTTCTGTGTGCCACTGGTTGATTTGGTCCCAAGCATAGTTCCATGATTTAGTTTACTCATACCATGATATGCAAATATTTCAACGACCATACTTAAGGATTGAATCTGTGCTTGAGGAGGGCGTCAAACCCTTGCTATTTAGTGAAGGAATTGACAATATGATATCAGATGCTTCAACACGGGTAAAGTTTCCAAAACAAACGTTGTCATGTGGTAATTCTGGCAGATCAACATTATTATCCAAAAACTGCATCACTTGCCTCATGCTAGGCCTAGCTGCTGGCGATGAGTGCGAGCAAAGCAAGCCTAGTTTCAAAACCAACTCCATTTCCTCCACCACATAATTACCTTCCAATCGAGGATCACTTGCATCAAGGATAGATCCTTTTCTCCAGCACTCAAACACCCAGTCAACCAAAATTACCTCTTCAGTAAGTCCTTGTAGCTCTACAGGCCTCCTTCCACAAGCCACCTCAACCATGGAAACCCCAAAAGCAAACACATCAGTGCAAGTGGTTGGCTGGTTGCCCTTCTTGTTCTAGTAAGCTCTGGAGCCAAATAACCCACAGTCCCAGCCACATGGGTTGTTTGGGGATTGGCACCATGCTCGCTTAATTTGGCAAGGCCAAAATCTCCTAGCCTTGCATTTAATTCAGCATCTAAGAGAACATTGCTTGGTTTTACATCTCTATGTAGAACAACCTGTTCCCATTCTTCATGGAGGTAGAGAAGACTAGATGCTACCCCTTTGAGGATTTGAAATCGTTGAAGCCAGTTAAGTTCTGGTTTTTCATGGCCATGTAAGAACTTGTTGAGGCTTCCGTTGGGCATATAATCATAGACCAAGAGATGTTCACCCTTTCGCTGGCAATATCCCAGAAGTTGCACCAAGTTCCTGTGCCTCAGTCTGCCCAAGCTAATGATCTCAGCCACAAATTCCTTCATCCCTTGTTCGGAATTGTGGGAGACTTTCTTGACTGCAATGTGTTTTTTGGTAGAAGGAAGTGTTCCTTTATAAACCTTTCCAAAACCTCCTGTTCCAAGAAGCTCTTTGTCTGAGAAACCTTTGGTTGCTTTGTAGAGATTCTTGTAGATGAACTTGTGAGGATCATACTCGCTTTCCTACTCTTCAAGTATTTCTTCATACTTCTTCCTTCTTTTAATGTATGCTGCTCCAGTGATTGTTATCATTTAGAGAGTTACTATTAGAAAAAATAAGATCATTTGTCTTGGTAGCTTTTATGTTTTCCTTTGTCGGGGAAGTAAGAGAAGCTTTGAAACGTCAAGGCTTTGTGCTTGTCCATTTTTATTAAAGCTCCATCCAAGAATATAGTGGTCACTACCAATTGCACCAGTAGATGCAGAGAAACCAACATACATAGATTCCAAAAGATATTGAGACAGATCGATGTGTTGACAAGAGAGGCTGGTTTGGTTTTGGGATGTTGGTTGGGGCTAGTGTGACATTCAGTAACTTTTCTGTTTCGTTGTAGGCTATCCAAAGATGCATTGGGTTTCCACCTAAAAGCTCCAAGCTTATGTTCTTCCCATCTTGATCAGAAAAGTAGGTTGCGGTAGCTGATTCAGTTGAGTTCACGCCATTCACATCGATACCAACATGGTTACTGTCTATATCGTTTAAATCAGTACTTTTAACAGTATCAAGCTCAATAGCCAATATGTGGTTTGTTGGGAGGCCATTATTGGAGGCAATGAAGAGCCCTAGAAACTGGATGCCAACAGCTTGGGCAAGTTCCCACGAAGAAGAAAAGGTTAAGGCAAGGCCATGGCCACCCAACATCGGTAGTTGAGGAACTACTGCAAATACAAAGTTTGTGGAAAATGAAAGAGACCCAGAGGAAGAGAAAGTGTTGAATTTTAATGGAAATTGGTAGAAAGCGTGACCAAGTTGTTGGGTTAAAATGTTGGTCAGTTACAATAGACCATTGGGGTGGATTTCAACTATTCCATTTAGATGCAGATTGGCTTGATTGAAGCCATTGTAGATGAATTTGTCATCTTGAGCAAACATCAATGGAAGCTTAAGGATGAAACACAGAGTTATCAGAAAATGAAGTGATGTAAGCCCAGCCGCCATTAAGAAAAGGAGGAAAAAGATTTATCTCTCTGAACAAAGGGCTTTTGGTTGTTTAAATTTAAAATGTCTCCGAGACTCAAAACTCCTTAAATATTGTTTTTTGACTCGATAGAAGTCGGAATGTTTTGACTTGATAAAAGTCGGAATACTGTCTTAATATTTCCTGAGCACACCATTTAAGAAAAGTGTACAGGACCTTAGCATTCCTTAAAATGAACAACATAAGCATGTAGATGTGGCGGCATTGGTTGGAGAATTATCAGCTTCCCACTTGCGGATATGAATTGAAAGCGGCCATTCACTTGGATGCTCGTGCTGTTAGACTAGACGCAAGTTGTGATTGCGAGGACATAAAAGTAATTACAGAACCCCCACCCAACCCCCCTCTCTAACATTATCTTAAGAGATGCTACGTTCACAAAATTTTTACAATATTTTCATAACAACTCACAAGTAGTTAATTGTTATTGGTTTTAATTTGAACCTAACACTAAGATTACTTTTTTGCTCTAACAATAATAACCAGTAACAATCTACACTTATAATTTGTTATAAAAATGTTGTGAAAATATTGTGCACATATCATTTCTTTTATTTTAATCCTGCCTATCTAGATATTTTGGACACAATGAAGACACAAATGGTTGAATTTTTTGCATCAAATCCTTTTTACACTCGAGACCTTCGCTTTCATAAGTAGGAACATATAGTAGAAAGGCAAGACCACTGCCAGCAAAATCTAAATTAAACATGGCCTCTAAATTTTTAAGCAAATTGCCAGTGTTGAAAACTTGTTGCTACTTGCTACCGAGGATTCAATTTAAATGCAATTTAATGTTGTGAGGTATATGTTTTGACCAGACATGGCAAAACGGGCGGGTTGGGTCGGGTTCGGGTCGGGTCAATCGGGTTGCGGGTCAAACGGATCACGGGTCAAAAACGGGTCATCTTAAGCGGGTTAAAAACGGGTTCGAGTCAATCGGGTTTCGGGTCGGGTCGGGTTGACCCGTATTGACCCGTATTTTTCACATGATTTTTTTTTTTTTTTTTATAAATAAAACAGCATGTATTTGTCATTTGAAAAGTTATGCAACAAATTATTTTATGTAAAATACATTATTTTGACTTCACCATTTATATCAAGAACGAATTCAGTTAAACTTATTAATACTTATTCAATAATTTAAAATTATACAAATCTTAACATTGCTATTTAAAACAAAATAACACAAACATAAGAAAAATAAATACACATGTTTTATTTCTACACAATATCAACATTTCAAAATATAAAACAAAATTACAAATGACTTATTGGATAACTCATTTGATAAAGAATAAAAACATATAATAAATTTATAATCTTGAAAATTAATTTTATAATCTATTATCAATTGTGATTAGCATTTTATTTCAATTTGAGATATACATTAAAATTTGATTGCTAACTTATTTATACATGGTCTCTTTTATGAATATCATATCATTGTTAAGCAACACACACTCTAGGAAATATCATAATTTATTTTGAAAAGTCGTTTATTTTGGACATAAATTGTTAAAAAATGAGTCTAAGCATTCATAATTTATACTAATTTGATACTTTGGCTTCACTATTTTTACACTTGTAAATGTTTCTCACACATGTCTACAATTTTAAATCTACATTTTTAACTCTACTGTAACTATATTATCTTGGCATGTACTTTGCTATTTGATATCTAAAAATCTTTACTCATTACAGAATACTCAACTTTTTATCTTTCAATTAATTTGCATATGTAAATGTATCAATTGTTTCCTTAAAACTCACAATAAACAATTAAACTACTATTGTCTTAATTTTACTCTTTTTTTAACCAAAAAAAAAAAAAATTTTTTTTAAAGTGATTCGGGTTCGGGTCGGGTTGCGGGTCGGGTCGGGTTGACTTGTAAAAAACTTGAAAAATTCGGGTCGAGTCACGGGTCAACCCGTTTTTGTTTCGGGTCAAAAAATCGGGTTCGGGTCGAGTATTTTTCGGGTCGGGTCAGAAAATTTTGACCCGTTTTGCCATGTCTAGTTTTGACCTCTTTGAACAGGTCAAACTGATATAAGAAGTTGATTTGAACCGTCGAAGGATAAAAATTTGCTCACAGGAAGCTATAGCGTTGAAAAAGCAATCTTGAAGTATATGTTTTGGCCGCTTATTAAAGGTGAAATTGATGGAAAAAATAGACGAACTATGCAGCAAAATACATATGTTTTAAAATTATTTGGTAAAATGCTCATTTTTTTAAACTCAATTTTAACAAAATCGAATTATATGTAAAATTCAATATCTTCAAAATCAAGTTATATGTATATTTTTAAGTGAAACTCAACGTTAGTAATGTTGAGTTTCACTTAATTTTTTTTTTAAAATTAGGTGAAAAATATACATAAAACTCGACATTGTTAATGTCAAGTTCTACCTATAACTTGATTTTGTTGAAATTGAGTTTAAAAAACATGGACATGTTGCTAAATAGTTTCAAAATATAGGCATCTTACTACAAAATTTGTAAATTAGGGACAAATACTCATTTCCCCCATGAAATTGATATAAGAAGTTGATCTGAACCATTGAAGGAAGGAAAAAAAAAAAAAAAAATTCCTCACAAAAGGCTACAGAGTTGAAAAGGCAACCTTCCCAAAATCTTGTATACACGTGTCTTTGACATTGAAAGTCTTGTTATCTAGGGATGGCTTTACGTTGAGCTTAGGTTGTTCACACAAGTTATACCTGATTTAAAAAATTATATATATAATTATTTTTAAACCAAACTCTTTTTTTTTTTTTTTTGTCTAATCTAAAAATTTTGAACTCTTTGAATTGAGAATTACAAGAATTTGAGTTGAAAAAACATATATAATTTTGGTCTCCCAAACATAATCCTTACTTCATTAAAGAAAAAATAAAATAAAATCTCAAAAAGTAACAATAAAAATTAGTCCAAATAGCCTAAACAACAACATTAAACCAAACAACAACAAATGAACAAAAATTTAACAAGGAGGTCATTAAAAAAAATCCTTAATTAATTAACTTGTTCAACTTATTCCATAAAAATTATCTCTAATTTCTTTTTCTTTTCTTTTTTCCCTTAAAAAATGGTATCAAGAGAGATACCATTTCTCTCTTGACTTACAATCGTAGCATATATCCTTATGGTGGGCCTTTATTGTAATGTCGGGCTGGGCTGCCTCTTGCTGCATTGGGCCCAAATGTTCTGGAATAGAGAGTTGGGATTGGTCCAATTGCAACCCACCTTGGTTCGGCTTGTGCACAAACTATGCCCCATTTGTCAAAGCTTTGATCACATGCCCACGATAGGCGGAGCTGCTATGGGAAAGCTATGGCAGTCAAATACAATAAAGATAACAAAGAAAATGTGTTCACTAATTAGATAGAATAAATAAAGGGGGAGTAACAAAGAAAATACTGTTAGGACATATGTAGTTGTTCAAGCTTGTGAACATATGTCGCTATTTTATATAATTGGCTTATCCTTAGACAAAACGCACTTTACTTGTAATTGGGTAGATCTAGGATGTGTTAAACACTTCAAGAAACAGTGGTTCAAGATTAAGTGTTGAAGCCGTCAAAGTCTGTCCAAGATACAAGCAAGGAAGTGCAAGATTTTAAAGCTCGATAGATACCTCGACAGATACATCTATCGAGATTTAAAGAAGCTGTTAAGCCCGAGCCTCGACAGCTGTCTCGACACCTCTCGACACCTCTATCTGTCGAGAATTAAAGAAAACAGATTTCCAGGTCTGTTTCAAGTCCAATCTGTGTGTGTGTCTTTGGGACTTCTTTTCTCCTAACCCTAGACATATAAAAGGATTATTTTAAGGGCCGTCAAAGTAAGCAACAAGCAGAAATCACAAGATACAAGTTGCTTCTTCTCTTTCATGCAAATTGTGATCTGTGAGACAAAGTTCGTGCCCTAGTTCATCTCTGATGATTTGAAGAACTTTGCAGCCAATATTCTTTCTTCCTCAAAGTTGGTGAGTGAGTCACGTACTGGGATTCGTGCAAAGGAGTAAGACGCGTACTGGGATCCGCCCATCACATTGGTTAGTCACGTACTGGGAGCCGTGCATTAAACTGGAGAAATTGTCACTACAGAACAAGTCCAATTGGGTATTGGGGTAAGAGTTCAACTGTAGGTTGGTGAGGTACTGGGATTCCTTACTTGTAACTGCTTGTTGTGATAATAGTGGAGTTTCGGGAGTGGTGACCTTAAATCACCCGGTGGGGTTTTTGCCTTAGGGTTTTCCCCATTCGTGAACAAATCACCGTGTTATTTAATTTCCGCTGCATATCTTAGTTTGGTGATTTGTTTGTGCTGCCACGTGATATTATCTGTTAATTTGATTAATTAATAACTGGGCTAATTTAATTAATCTAATTATCACAAGGGGTCAACGCATTTGTGGCCTGTCAAGTGGTATCAGAGCAAGCACACTTTGATTAGGGTTTAATCTATTGTGTGTGATCCATTGACCCCCGCTGTCATGGATAGAGGACAATCTTTAATTATACCTCCTTTATTTGATGGCACTAACTATGCATATTGGAAAGTACGCATGAGAGCTTTCTTGCAGTCTTTAGATGAGAAAGTGTGGCAAGCTGTGGAGATAGGCTGGACCAAGCCTACAGAGGCGCCGGCTGACTGGGATGAAGCTAAGATCAAAGCGGCAAACTTCAACAGCAGAGCATTGAATGCCCTATTCAGTGCAGTCACCAATGAGGAGTTCAAGAAAATTTCCTCAACTGAAACTGTCAAGGAAGCATGAACCATCCTCCAGACAACCTATGAAGGCACCAAGGCTGTCAAAGATTCAAAGCTGCAAAGGCTCACCACACGCTTTGAAGAAATAAAGATGGAGGAGGATGAGTCGTTCGATGAGCTCTATGCCAAGCTGAAGGACATAGTGAACTCAGCCTTCAATCTTGGGGAGACCATCCCAGAACCCAAGATAGTAAGGAAGGTGCTCAGATCGCTGCCAGAAAGATTCCATGCTAAGATCACGGTGATCGAAGAGTCGAAGGATATTGACAGAATTCCTTTGACTGAGCTGGTTGGAAACTTGCAAACCTATGAGTTAGGGCTGACTAGGTTAGGCAAGTCGAGCAAGGGCAAGAGTTTGGCACTAAAGGCCAAAAGCAGTGATACGGATGACTCGTCAGATGATGAAGATTCCAAGATGAAATCCTACATCACAAGGCAATTCAAGAAGTTCATGAAGAATGCCAATGGAAAGGGTTTCAACAAAGACCGTAGACAATCCAGTTCTTCACAATTCAGGAATCCGGAGAAAATGAAGAAGGATGTCATGGATGGCGGTCAGTACACTGTTCCCACAGGACCAAAGTGCTTTGGGTGTCAAGGCTTTGGACACATGAAACAAGAGTGTCCTACGTACTTAAAGAGCATAGGGAAGAGCAAAGCACTTGCTGTTACCTTAAGCGACACAGAGCCCGAGGACGATTCCGAGAATGAGGACGACGGAATCTTGAGTGCCTTCACTGCCACTGTTAATCCTACTGATGGGGTTACAGAAGATGTGGATGAAGAGAAGGAATTGGTGGAGTCCAAGATTGAGATTATGGATGATCAAGATGATATCCATACCGCCTATGAGAAGCTATACAAGCTTTCTGAGAAACACAAGAAGCTATATAGGCTAGCCACCAAGAAGCTCAGTGATGTGGAACTTGACCGTGAGGAGCTGTCCACAAAGGTTGATCAAGCGAATCAAACCATTGGAGCACTGAGGTTCGAGAACAATTTCTTGGCTGAGAGGACCAAGAAGCTTGAAGCAGAGCTGTTTCAAGTCAGAGCACAACTGGAGAGGACGTCAAGCGCCAAGCTGGACAAGATGCTAGTTGCTCAGAGATCTTCTTCGAATCGTACTGGATTGGGGTATGATTTCTCTCTCTCTAATACTCCTACTTCTAGTACTTCTGTCTTTGTTCCACCCGCTAATAACATTAAAACTGAGGAGAATAATGTTAAAACTGATTTAGCTAGTGAGAACGTAGACAAGGAAAGGTCCATCCTAGGAGCACCCCCTAAAATTGAGAAAAGGGAATCTAGAATCCCTAGGAATAAGAGGGCTAACTCTTAAAAGGCCAAACAGAAGAAGCCGCATCTCTGTTATCATTGTGGTCTCGCCGGTCACACTCGACCAAATTGCTACAAGTGGCTTGCCACTCAACAGAGCAATGGAGAAATAGCATCTGGGAGCCAGAATCAGCTTCAGTCTTCTCTCGCTCCTCTTGGAGACATTCTAAAAGCTCTTATGTTCCTTTCGAACTTGAACGGTTCATATTCTTCTCCCTCTTTACCGGTTCAAGAGTCGACCAATAGGAAAGGATCTTCCAAGGTGTGGAAGCCAAAGGGATCTAAGTGATTTCAGTCACTTCTTCTTCTCTCTCCTGTATTCGTGTGTTGCATTACTTGTGTGTTTCTTTACTGTTTTGAGTCAGTCTAGTTCTATGCATTGTTTTGCTTTCTTTAGCATGTTTTTGTTTGTGTGTTTTCAGTTTTGTGTTTTATTTTTTGCTTCTTTGATAAAAAAAAAAAAAAAATTGAAAAATGAAAAATACAAAAACAGTGCGTGTTTGTGTGCATTAGTTCATGCGAACTTTTGGAATGGCTATTGAAACAGAGTTTTCTAAACTTTGTATCATCTATAGCTTAGATGAGCACTCTTTTGCACAACTAAGCGAGTGAGCTTTGTAGCTCTTTGTTTGTGATGAGTAAGGTTAAGAAATCTCTTCTTCTTAACACTCGTATCACTCTTTTTAACGGGTTGAACTAGAAAATCCTAAAAGAAAGGCATAAATAACCATCTCACCACTGTTACTCGCCAATCATAATATGACATCTGTATGCTTCGGCATAGCAAAAGTGCAGTGTCAAAAGCTTAACATCATTGGGTGTTTCTTTTCTTTCTCTTGTATGCCTATGTATGATATGCTTGTTAAAAGAAAATATGCAAAGAAATTAAAAGCAAAAAGATCAAAATGCTTTAAAATATGGTTGCAAGCGTGTTTTCTAGGAGATGTGGGAGTTATAGGATGTACCTCGAAGGTGATAGTCCCCATCAAGCAGTTATGATTGTGTGTGAGTTAAAGTGATTTTCTCATATCTCAAATCGTCATGACATTGAGACACTTATGCAATCTTGCGATGTTTTCACACACAACACGCAATACTCTTTGCTATTCTTGATACATGTGCAGGTACAATGTGATTTGGCCATCACAAGGTTTACATGCGTTAATGTATGATAACTAAACTGTCATAACTTGTTTTTGAAACATAAAATTGGTTAGACTTGTTTAGTGTGTGTGTGCGTGTTTTGAGATACATGTGCATCATATTTCTTGTTGAGAGATGATTTTGAGAGCTTAATGTGTTGATTGTATCTTTGGTTGAGCTGCATGCATGATTGCTTTCATGTCTGTGTTTTTCTTCTTTTGAAAAACTGCTTTGAAAGGCATCTCGACACCTCCTCGATACCTCTCGATACATAGCTATCTGTCGAGATCCTCAGACTCTCTCTTATCGCAGTCTCGACAGATACCTCGATAGCAGCTGGATCGATCGAGAAACTTTCTGTTTGCTCGATAGCTCCTCGATAGCTGCTGGATCGATCGAGGTTCCCACTTGCTTGTTTCTTCTCCCTCGATAGCTGACCTCGATAGTTGCATCTGTCCACGTGCTTTTCTCGATAGCTTCCCTCGACAGCTACCTCGACAGCTCTCGACACCTTCAGCTGTCGAGAATTACTGATGCTCTATAAAAGGGTCCTTCGCGATTTTTCAGGACATTCTCTCGATCTCTCTCGCTCGAAAACTCTCTGATCTCTCTCAAAAACTTTTCCCTCTCCCTCCAAACCTCTCCCAAGGCTTTCTCAAGTGATTCTTCGTGTTCTTCATCATTTGGTAAGCATTTTATCCCTCATTTTCATGCATTGCATTGTTTTAAAACCCTAGGTTTGTGTTTTTGAAAAATTTTTGGGAGTTTTCAAAATTGTTGGGGTTTTCATGAAATTTTTGTGTTGGTTTTCTAGTTTTAATCTTCAAAACCACATGCATTGCATCACATTAGCATTCTAATGGTATTTTCATGTATTTAGATGTGTGCAAATCTATTGTGTGCTGTTAGGTTTGGATTGGGTTGAGCCCATGATGTTTTTGAGTTGCATGTCACATGCTCATGCATTTTCATGCATACGTTCTTTTCATTTCAATATTTCATTCTGCCAATATTGATTTGTTTGGGACTTTTCTGTTTGTCTCTTCTTTCCCCCTTTTCTATGGTTGCGTTAGTAGCGTCTATGGCTCCTAAACGTAAGTCCATTCCATCCCAGAACCCTCTGCGTTCTAAGGGACAGTCTTCTTCTGACTCTACCCCTATCTCTGTCCAGTTCCGTGATGAGAAAGCCCATAAGGACTTCTCGGAGAACTTTTCTAAACGCGGTGTTCATTCGGAACGCCACGTCGTCCTGGCAGACTTTGCCGACACTGACCTACCCGATGTCATTCACACTCGGGGTTGGGAGTCACTGTGTGACGTCCCGGTCACATCTCCTCTCGTGTTGATTCAGGAGTTTTACTCCAACATCCACGGGATAGATTCTTCTGTACCTTCTTTCTATTCTAGCGTCCGAGGTACGCGCTTCTGTGTCACCCCAGAGCTAGTCTCTGAAGTTCTCCATGTCCCTAGGGTGGATCATCCCGATTACCCTAGCTGTGAGCGTCTCTGGACTGTGTCCAAAGACGAGATGATCTCGGTGTTCTGTGAACGTCCTACCTCTTGGGGAGATCACATGTACACACCATGTAGACCTTTTGCTAAAGGTCCTAGATTCCTTAACATGGTGATGACTTTTGTTTTGCACCCACTCTCTCACTACAACTCGATCACAGAGCCTCGTGCTCGGTTCTTGTTGTCCCTCCTTGAGGATCTCTCTATAGACTTTCCTTCTCACTTTATCTTTTCTATCATAGATGTCTATAGAGATACGGCCACCCGTGATAAGCTCATTTTCCCTTCCGCTATCACGAGGATCTTGAGTCGTTTTTCCATTCCCTTCCCCTCGTCCGATCACTACCATGTCATGTCTGCCATAGACGCCGCTACCGTAAAACGTAGCGAGGCACAGTTCCGATCGCGACAGCCGAATGCTGCCACTCCTTCCACTCGTCCGACCACCTCCAGATCAGCTCGTGCGTCTGCTTCTTCCTCCTCTAGCGACGTCACGTTAGGAGACATCATGGCGCAGCTACAGCGCATGGATGCTCGCCTCGATACACTCTCCACAGAGTTGTATCAGGTGAATGTCCGTGTTGGTCGCATCGCCAGGCGACAGGCGACCATGGGCGGCTTTGCCTCAGAAGGTTCTCCTCCGCCACCTCATGTGTCGACTGAGACCGAGGGTGATGATGATGGCGATGATGATGATGCTTCCGACGATGATGATGATGGAGATGCTAGCTCATCGGATGAGATGTCTACTTGACACTCTACCCTTTGTCACTCGTGACAAAAAGGGGGAGTAGTTTTGTATGAGAGTAGTCATACTTAGGGGGAGTGTTAGCATAGGACATTTTTGTTAGGGGGAGTGTGGATTGAGGGATGTAGTGAGGTGATCTATGTATTTTTTCTTTTCTTATCTTTTAGAGATACATTGATCATGTACTTACATACATTGTACTTATTCTCTTTCTCTATATGATGATGTATGTTTTCTTTTTCACCTATCTCTACATGTGTTGTTTCTTTCCTGTCTTTATACACATGTTTCTTTACTTGTATGCAATCTATTATTTCTGTTTTACACAAAGATGCCTTGATGTGTTTTGTTTACAAGTGTTTCAGAAATACAGGTTGTCAAAGTCTTCTTGCCATAAACTCTCTTCTTGCAAAGTTTTTCAAGAGTTTGTGTTAGGATAGATTTTATTGTATGTAACAAGTGAATATGAGTTGAGTGATTTATGACTTCTCTCATATCTTCATTTGTGTGTTGTGGTTTTGTCACGGATTGCCAAAGGGGGAGATTGTTAGGACATATGTAGTTGTTCAAGCTTGTGAACATATGTCGCTATTTTATGTAATTGGCTTATCCTTAGACAAAACGCACTTTACTTGTAATTGGGTAGATCTAGGATGTGTTAAACACTTCAAGAAACAGTGGTTCAAGATTAAGTGTTGAAGCCGTCAAAGTCTGTCCAAGATACAAGCAAGGAAGTGCAAGATTTTAAAGCTCGATAGATACCTCGACAGATACATCTATCGAGATTTAAAGAAGCTGTTAAGCCCGAGCCTCGACAGCTGTCTCGACACCTCTCGACACCTCTATCTGTCGAGAATTAAAGAAAACAGATTTCCAAGTCTGTTTCAAGTCCAATCCGTGTGTGTGTCTTTGGGACTTCTTTTCTCCTAACCCTAGACATATAAAAGGATTATTTTAAGGGCCGTCAAAGTAAGCAACAAGCAGAAATCACAAGATACAAGTTGCTTCTTCTCTTTCATGCAAATTGTGATCTGTGAGACAAAGTTCGTGCCCTAGTTCATCTCTGATGATTTGAAGAACTTTGCAGCCAACATTCTTTCTTCCTCAAAGTTGGTGAGTGAGTCACGTACTGAGATTCGTGCAAAGGAGTAAGACGCGTACTGGGATCCGCGCATCACATTGGTTAGTCACGTACTGGGAGCCGTGCATTAAACTGGAGAAATTGTCACTACAGAACAAGTCCAATTGGGTATTGGGGTAAGAGTTCAACTGTAGGTTGGTGAGGTACTGGGATTCCTTACTTGTAACTGCTTGTTGTGATAATAGTGGAGTTTCGGGAGTGGTGACCTTAAATCACCCGGTGGGGTTTTTGCCTTAGGGTTTTCCCCATTCGTGAACAAATCACCGTGTTATTTAATTTCCGCTGCATATCTTAGTTTGGTGATTTGTTTGTGCTGCCACGTGATATTATCTGTTAATTTGATTAATTAATAACTGGGCTAATTTAATTAATCTAATTATCACAAGGGGTCAACGCATTTGTGGCCTGTCAAACACCCCGTACATAAAACAGCAAAAATAAGTGGGGAAAGAGTAGTAATGAGTTTGTTGAATTAAAGAATGGAATATCAGTCTGTCGTGCCAAACTATGTTACAGGGCCAGAACTAAGAAGGGAACTATTTCCTCAATGTGAATAATCTCTCTAAAAAAAGAGATCAATTTCTTTGAGGGAATGAGGCTAAATGGCCAATGACCAAAAGAATCCTTTTGCCTTTAGCAGAGAACAAGACCTTAGAGAGAAAGCGAAGATCAACCTATTTGGTGCATGTCTGCCATTCTATGCTCTCTATTCCTTTTAGTTCTTTCTAATTCTTCTTTTCTTTTCTTTTCATTTTCTTTTTCAACGTTTGCTTCTTTGTTGTGATTCTTTCCTAAAGGTTACTATTACTGTGTTCTTCCTCCTTCTCCACTGTGCACGGAAAGGGTCCCTTATATAATGTCTACAGCGGTTGGCTTTTACTATTTTAGCCTTTATCCACCTTTGTATGGTGTGGGTATCCTTGCTAACCATACCATCACTGGTTAGTTAGTTACCCAACCAGGACCACTTATTTGTGCTGGCTCTGCCACTCCACATCACCAGACAAATAGGACTATTTTTTTTGTTTGCCTACCGTGGCGTTCTTACCTGCTATGGCATGGATACTTTCTCTCTCAATCCCTCATGGCATGCACCTAGTGGTTCCAACTCATCCTTGCTTCTTTTAGGCGGTATGTCATCCCAGTAGAACATTTCCCCTAAAAGAGCCCGAGCAGGAATTGCAGAATAGGTTTTCCCCTCTCCCCACCACCAAACCATACACTGTTACCTTTGACCCATGACCTACCACTTCCTGTATTGGCTGGGTACAGGTTGGTGGTGTCTAGACATTGTGCGTGCTTCACTTCTATGTTCATTCAAAACCTGCCTGTTGCTCATGCGTTTGCCGCAATCTGGAGGCTCGTCTACACATTTCACCATCCATCCTTGACTTCTTATGGCATGAGCTGTTTTTTTATTTCCCATTTTTTTTATTAGCTTGCTCCTTTTAAGGGTTGGGCTTTGCTTAATTGTGAGCTTTCCTTCCCTCAGGCCATTCTTTTGCTCCTTCCTATAGTCTTGCTACCATTTCCTGTTGCACCACTCTGCTATTCCTGTTGTGGTGTTATTTAACCCAAGCCTGCTAGGTCTCTTTGGGTCTGCTACTTATTCTTGTTTTAATGACTCAGTATGATCATTGGGCTTTTTACTACATTACTTACGGGCTCTAGTGTCCCATTTATTTCCTTTTGGGCATTCTTGGCCTTTTCTAATTCTGCGTTCCCTATGGGCTTTTACGAACTGCTTGGGCTTCCCTGGCCCAATCACTCTATCCTTCATCCTTGGGGCTTATGAACTCTCCATCAACCCCTTACTTTCTTGACTTGCATTACTTTGGGCTTGTTGTGGCCCATTCTCACTTTTCTACATCACATACTACACATGGGTTTGCTCCTTCTCTATCTCCGGGCTCTTTTAGGCCTGTTTGCTTCCTCAAAGTCCATTTGTTTGTTTGATGGACTTATGATCCATTATTCCTACCGCTTGGGCTTAATGGCTTTTCTATCCAATTACTAACTCTTTTCTGCCCATGTTGCTGGGCTTCTTCTTCCTATTGGGCTTCCCAAAATGAGCATCAATAATCCTTTGTTGATCTCTTTTTCTCTCTCATGTCTTTCAGTTTTATTTTCTCTAACATCATTTCAAACTCTCTCACACATTATTACTCTTATCTTAGCATTTTTAATTCTCTTTTTACCTCTCATCGATTTCTTTTTGCTTTTTTATTTTGTTAGTAAAAGAAAATTATAAAATTTTATGTATTTGTTTTTTTTTTTTTGGTAATATTAATATATTCAAGTTTTTTTTTTTATTATTAGAATTTTTATAATTCAAGCATTTTCATGGGTATTCTAAAAATAATTTTAAAGCTGTCATGTCTAGATACTTATACTGTTCATTTAAAGGGATGTTAAGAGCATTCACAATGTAAAATGTCATCATATCTTATTTTATCATCCCAAAAAACTACTTTATCAATTATACCATATCATTTTACAATACACTCAACATCCCAACTTTTATTTTCCTATTCTACTCATTAAAATAATATATATTACCCACTAAAATAATATAATATATTCCAATACAACTCTCTTTCTTTCTTCTCCCCCATCTCTCTTCCACTTTATCAATTAAAATATATTATAATTTTTACTAAAGTATATTATCAATTAAATTTAAACAACCAAAAGCCATTTGTTCAAAGAGATAAATCTTTTTTCTCCTTTTCTCAATGGCAGTTGGGCTTACATCACTTCATTTTCTGATAACTTTCTACTTCATCCTTAAGATTCCATTGATGTTTGCTCAAGATGACCAGTTCATCTACAATGGCTTCAATCAAGCAAATCTGCATCGAAATGGAGCCGCTCAAATCCATCCTGATGAAGCAAAACTGTTCGTCAGTAGAAATAAGAGTTAAGCTTAAACGGAATCAAACCTGTACTTCCCCTTCCAGCAATCCGGGAGGCGACGGCTCAATCTGTCAAAGGGGCCACCGGTGTGGTGCCTGCCAAAGCACCTCCGATGCTTAAGTTAGCTTTTAGGAATTGTAGCCAAATAAATTAAAAGTAAAGAAAGTGCTGGGTTCTTCTATCATCATACCTCTGACTGGTGTTTTTGGTTGGTTTATATATGTTCCTTTTGCTCCTTAGCCGTTGTGACAGTTATTGTGGTTTTAATGCTGCCTTAAGCTACGCCTTGTGCTTTATGGCGGGGCTTTAATTTGTCCAACGGGCTGTACAGCTGTTCTCTCCCAGCCTGGGCATTCATTGGCGGTATTGAATATTCCTGCTGCTTTATTCTCGTCTTCGCCATTCGTGATATTCCCGTCAGTGATGTTTTTGTCGTCACTATTTGCTTCGTCAGTCCCGTCAGTTGCCCCCGGATTCCTTGGTCATCATGACATGTCGTGGCGATCATGGAAGGTAAAAAGTTGGCAGGTGACTCTTGGAGTTTCGTGCCGCAATAAATGCGCAGTGGTGGCATTGTTCTGATCGTGGCCACGTGGCGCGCTTCGGTTGGTGGTGATTAATGTTTCCATCATTTGCCTCTTCGTTTTTCCTGCTGTTTCTCTTTAATTTCTGGGCTTTTTAACTTCCCTTTCTTTGTTCTATATTTTTTTTCAAAAATATTTCTGTTGCTCTGCGTTTTCTCTACTTTTCTTTGCAAATTCTTCTCCGGCGATCTCTCGTTTTCGGACCGGTACGTTGCGTGGTAGCACCCGCGTACGGCGAAGTTTGCACTTTCGAGGTATTTTTATTTTCTCAATCTTTTGGTTTCGCTTCCCTTTTCCGTGATTTTTTTTTTCTGATTTTTGTTCCTTTTTCCCCTTCCCCTTTTTTTTTTTCTTTTTTGTGGGGGTTTTAGCTTGTGTTATTCTGCCCATCTTGCTTTTAGATTTTAATGGTTAGTGGCTCTGAGGTTAGGACAGCTTGCCCCTCGATTTCCTTCTTGTTCGCTCGTTTGGGGGGTTTTTTAGGTAGTTCTCCGCATCTAGGGGGTTTTATTTGTGAGGGTAACGGTCTAGAAATTGTGTTGGCTGACTTGCTATCTTTGCTTCGTCAGTCCGTGGATTGGTATAGGGGTAAGGAGAGGGTGCCTGGAATTATGTCTGACGTTAGGTCGAGTGAGTTAGATACTGGGCTTTCGTCCAGCGACGACCCAGTGGGAGGAGACACAGCCATTTTGAGTCTTAGAGAAGTTAGGGCTTTTCAAGCCCTTGGAGAGGAGTGTGGTCTTGACGCTGAAACCCTGGGGAGGTTTAGAGATAGGTTCCAGTTTCCAGAACGGGTGAGGGTCCATTTACCTGGAGTAGATGACCGGGCCTGTAGCTTTTTCCCGGGGGAGGTTTGTTTCTATGAGGCGGCCTTTTTGTGTGGGTTGAGATTTCCCGTCCATCCCTTTTTGATGGAGATGTTGGATTACTTTGGCATAGCTCCTGGACAGCTTATGCCTAATTCCTGGAGGATCGTGGTGAGTTGTATGGGTATTTGGATGGCCGCCGTAGACGGGGATATGCTCAAAATGGACAAGCTTGTCCATTTGTACCGTCTAAAATCGTCTAGAGAATACGGGTACTATGAGCTAGTGCCCTGGGAGAGAAAAAATAGGATCATCAAGGGATTGCCTTCGTCTTTCAGGTACTGGAAGTCCCGATTTTTCTTTGTGTCGGGGGACGATTTTGAGACCCCCTCGAGTGAGATTTGGGGTGATCTCCCGAGGTTACGCCGTCAGTGGGGAAACCCGTCATTAGGTGCGTCAATATCTATCTTCGTCCGTTGAGTTTTTTTCTTGCTCTCTGTTGCTATTGATGACGTTTTCATTTATTATCTTTTGCAGTGACGAAACGACCAAAGTTGAAAAGTCGATACAAAGAGAGAGTAAGGAAAGCCATTGAATACGCGCAGACGATTGAGGATTGGGACGATCTTGTGGGTCCCAGGACTCTAGCTTTCTACTGTTTGGGGCCAGAGCCTTCCTCTTTTGTCCTCCGTAACATCGAGATCGAAGAAAAGAAAAGTAAGTATTTGGTTCGTGAGTAGAGACTGTCCTTCTTCGTCTTCGTTTACATCATCTCCATTTTTCTTTTTTCTTTTTTCTTTTTTCAGAGATGACTACGAGATTTAACAAGGATCTGTACGCCAAAATCAAATCGAAAAAGAATGAGCCCCTGTCAAACTTGGGGAAAAAAGGAGTTCGGGTAAAAGATTCTTCCGCTTCGCCCGCAGTCCAGGTTACTCCCGTCACTTCTGGGGTGGAGGTGACGAGGATGGTCTCCCCCTCCACGTCGATTGAGGAGCTTCCTACTCCCGTTTCCAAGAGGCCACGCTTGGAGACGGCAAAGGATAAGGTTGCTTCTTCCTCGTCTACCATCTGGGACGATGAAAGTCTGGCGGTGGAGAGGGCGCATGGAGCCGTGGCCGCGGGCGACTTGAAGGTTCTTACTGGAGTGCCTTTCAATAGTGTTGCGAGCCGCCATGTGCAGAAGATTGTTCAGGTAAAACCTTAAGGCGAGGTGGTTTTGGGACTCTTTTCGAAGCTTCGCGTGCTGACGGCCTTAATTTTTGTTTCAGGTGTTGGGGGAGAGTTTGCACATTACCTCGGAGTATCTAACTCAAGAAGCAAAGGCTGCCTCCCTTGTATCGAGAGTTGAGGTCCTGGAAGCCGAGAACTCCGGTTTGAAGAAGGAATTAATTCAATCAATGGGGGAAGCCAACGGGTTGAAGGAGCAGATGAAGGGTCTGAATGACGACCTGAGGGTTGAGCGTCAGTTGACTCTGGAGAAGGACGAGCAGCTCCTGGCATTTAAGGAGAAATTGAAGACCATAGCGGCTCGGTCCGTTGAGGCGTTCCAGACCACGGACGAGTACAACACCGTCCTACTTAGTTGGTACTTCAAAGGGTTCGAACTACTAAGGAGGTACCTCGTCAAGCACCCTTCGGGAGTGGATCTGGAGAGCCTCGACTTCGAGGAGATTGACCAAGAGATGGCTATGGACGAGGCTGCTCAATCTTCTTCCGGTCAACTTGATGCTTTAGGGAATGCCTTAGCCAACGAACCTGCTCCCGATAATGTTGCTCCTTCTGCTGACTGTTGATCAAGATTGCCCTGTTGCTTTTTTTTTTTTTTAGCTCCACTGTTGAAGCAATTTGTCTTTTTTGAACAATTTTTGTGAAATGGTTTGGCCCAGTGTTTATGGGTCTAAAAACAATGGAATTTGCCCTCGGTTTTTGGGCTCTAATTTAGATACACTTGTTTCTTTTCTGCATATTCACGACTTAGCTATTTGTGATGCTTTCCTCTTTACTTGCCCTTGGCTACAGTAACTGACGTCCGTTGAAGCGGAGTTTTCAATGTCCCTTACAGTGGTCAATAACTTGTTAGTTAAATTTTGAGATTCTATCTCTTATTATCGTCAATAACATACATCCGTCAAGGCGGAATCTTGTTACTTAGTTGCATTTTGAGATTCTATGTCTCTTATTATCGTCAGTAACTTACATCCGTCAAGGCGGAATCTTGTTACTTAGTTGTATTTTGAGATTCTATGTCTCTTATTATCGTCAGTAACATACATCCGTCAAGGCGGAATCTTATTACTTAGTTGCATTTTGAGATTCTATGTCTCTTATTATCGTCAGTAACTTACATCCGTCAAGGCGGAATCTTGTTACTTACTTGTATTTTGAGATTCTATGTCTCTTATTATCGTCAGTAACTTACATCCGTCAAGGCGGAATCTTGTTACTTATCTATCGTTGAGATTGTTTTGTCATCCCCAACTGGAAAAGCCTGTGGACGTAGAAACATTAGTACTGAAAATTTCTTTATTGCTTTTGAATAATGACGTATTCACTGGTTTAAATTTATTGATGGTACTTCTTTAGATGTTCAATATTCCATGGTCGTGGGAGCTTTTGTCCGTCCAAGGTTGCCAGGTGATAGCTTCCCTGTCTAGAGTAGCGAGTGATCCGGTAAGGCCCTTCCCAGGTAGCGCCTGGCTTTCCTTGAACAGGGTCTCTTGTGGCTGTGTTGACTTTGCGCAAGACGAGGTCACCTATCTCAAGTCGTCGGAGCTTTACTCTCTTGTTGTAATATTCCCTCATCTTCTGTTGGTACCTGGTCATCCTGTTGGAAGCTTGATCTCTAACTTCGTCAAGGCAGTCCAGGTTGATTCGCAGCTGGTCGTCGTTACCTTCTTGGTTGTATTGTTCTCGTTTGGTGCTAGTGGCACCCACTTCTACTGGGATTACAGCCTCAATGCCATAAGTGAGCATAAAGGGGGTTTCTCCTGTCGGAGTTCTTGCTGTGGTTCTATAGGCCCACAACACGTTTGGGAGTTCGTCCGGCCAGGCACCCTTGGCTTCGTCCAGCTTGGTTTTTATGATCTTCAGCAGCATCTGGTTCGTCACCTCCGTCTGTCCGTTCGCTTGTGGGTGTCCTAGAGATGAGAATTTGTTTCTGATACCCAATCCTGAGCAGAAATCCTTGAAGGCTTGGCTATCAAATTGCCGTCCATTATCTGATATGATCGCCATTGGTATCCCAAACCTACAGACTATATTTCTCCAAACGAAGCTCTGGATTCGTGCTTCGGTGATGGTTGCCACTGCCTCTGCTTCCACCCATTTTGTAAAGTAGTCAATCGCGACTAACAAGAATTTTACCTGTCCCTTGCCTAAGGGTAGTGGGCCGACGATGTCAATCCCCCATTGAGCGAACGGCCAGGGGAAGGATATGGTCGTCATCTGTTCTGCTGGAAGTCGTTGGACATTCCCAAACCTTTGACATTTGTCGCATTTCTTGACGAGGTCAACCGCGTCCACCTGCATAGTTGGCCAGAAATAACCTGTTCTAATGATTTTGCTTACCAGGGATCTTGGGCCAGCGTGATTTCCGCAAACTCCATCGTGAACTTCTCTCAGGATGTAGTTGGCTTCGTCTTCGTCAACACACCTTAAGTAGGGCATGGAAAAGCCCCTTTTGTATAAGGTGCCGTTTAAGATCGTGAATCTGGCCGATCTTTTTCTGACTTTCTTTGCCTCGTCTACGTCTTGGGGGAGGTGTCCGTCCTGCAAAAAAGACATGATAGGGGTGATCCAGCTGTTCGTACCTCGTATCTGGAACGTGGACACTTCTTCAATGCTGGGATGCTTCTGGACTTCAATCGTAAGCTCAATTTCCGACGGCCATGCTTTGGACGACGATATTTTTGATATCTCGTCTGCCACGGTGTTCTGGTCTTGAGGGATCCGTTCGAACCTGACCGCATCGAATTCTTGGATAAGACATCTCGTCAGCCTGAGATATTTTTGCATCCTGTCTTCCTTTGCATCGTATTCTCCCCTTATCTGTTCAATTACTAGTTTTGAATCACTTTGAACTAGTAGGTTCTTGGCCCCAAGGGCTTTCGCAAGCCTCAGTCCCGTCAGTATTCCTTCATATTCGGCCTCGTTGTTGGTGGCTGGGAACCGCAGCTGGACCCTGTACTTAAGCACTTCTCCATCAGGGGTGGTTATGACGGCCCCTACGCCACCCCTCCTTTGGGTTGAAGAGCCGTCAGTTTGAATCGTCCACTTACCTTCGTCTGCAACTTGGCTGTCTTCGCCTGCAAAGGTAAATTCGGCCACGAAATCTGCTAGTACCTGTGCTTTGATGGCCGTCCGGGGATGGTACTCGATGTCAAATTGGCTAAGCTCGATGGCCCACTGGATCATCCTCCCGGCCGCCTCTGGTCGGTTCATGGACTTTTTAATAGGTTGATCAGTCATGACCAGGATTGGGCTCGCCTGGAAGTATTGCTTGAGTTTGCGTGAGGCCACTATTAGCGCGAACACAATCTTCTCGATCATTGGGTATCTATGCTCAGCTCCTTGGAGGGCCTGACTGACGTAGTAAACTGGCAGCTGCTTCTTACTCTCTTCACGAATTAGGGCCGCACTCACGGCCGTGACTAATACCGCCAGGTACAACTGTAGAGGCTCTCCCTCTTTTGCTGGACTTAGGAGAGGCGGATTACTCAGATAACGTTTAAGCTCTTGAAATGCCTTCTCACATTCATCAGTCCAGACGAAAGCTTTTTTCAAGGTTTGGAAGAAGGGGTGACATTTATCCGTTGCTCGGGAGACGAACCTATTAAGCGCCGCGATCCTTCCTATCAGCTTCTGGACTTCTTTAACCGTCCTTGGTGACTCCATGTTGACAATGGCACGCACCTTCTCCGGGTTAGCTTCTATCCCCCTTTGGGAAACCATAAACCCTAAGAACTTTCCCGAGGTTACCCCAAACGCGCATTTACCTGGGTTCAACTTCATTTTGTATTGCCTGAGGGTGGTGAACGTTTCCTTCAAATCTTCAAGATGAGAAAGCTCTTCTTTACTCTTGACGAGCATGTCGTCCACATATACTTCCATATTTCTGCCGATTTGATTCTTGAACATCTTGTTTACCAATCTCTGATAAGTGGCTCCAGCATTCTTCAGCCCGAAGGGCATCACCTTGTAGCAGTAGAGTCCTTGGCTCGTGACGAAGGCAGTTTTTTCTTGATCTTCCTCAGCCATCTTTATCTGGTTGTACCCAGAGAAGGCGTCCATAAACGTCAGTAACTTATTTCCAGTCGTTGCATCTACCAGCTGATCTATCCTCGGTAGAGGAAAGCTATCCTTTGGGCACGCCTTGTTCAGATCCGTGAAGTCCACACACATTCTTCATGCTCCGTTGGCTTTCTTTACTAAAACAACGTTGGCAAGCCATTCCGGATAATGTACTTCTCGAATAAAACCTGCTGCCAAAAGCTTGTTGACCTCGTCCGTTACTGCCTGGTCTCATTCTGGGGCGAAGGTTCTTCGTCTCTGGTGGACAGGCTTTTTCTCTGGGTTCACCCTCAATTCATGCTGGATGACTTCAGGGGATATGCCTGGCATATCTTCATGAGTCCAAGCGAAGACATCCAGGTTCTCTCTGAGTAATCGAACGAGCTTGGCCTTCATCTCTGGACTCAGCATTCTTCCTATCTTCGTCGTCTTGGACACTTCCCCGATAGCTAACTCAACCGTCTCCAGTGTTTCCTCCTTCCATTCTTCTTTCTCTTCCTTTTTTTCCGCTTTTTCCTCTATCGTCCAAGTATGATTTTCTCGTGCAGCCAGTACCGCCTGGTAGCATTCCCGAGCTAAAACCTAATCTCCTTTCACTTCGCTGACTCCCATGTCTGTTGGGAATTTCACCTTCAAGCAATAAGTAGACGTTGCCGCCTTCCATTTATTGAGTGTTGGTCTCCCAATGATGGCGTTATAGGATGAGGGACAATCCACTACCAAGAAATCTAGCTGACGGGTTAACTGCCTCGGGTAGGCCCCGATTGTAACCGTCAGCGTCACCATGCCCTTGGGATATACCCGATCCCCGCTGAAACTGACGAGTGGAGAGTCGAAGGGGCGCAGCCTTTTTGGATCTAGCTTCAATTGCTGGAAAGCAGGGAGGTAGATAATATCTGCAGAGCTGCCGTTGTCTACAAGGATCCTTTTGGTGTTGAACCCTTCTAGAGTTAACATTATAACAAGAGGATCGTTGTGAGGTTGTTTCACCCCTCTAGCGTCTGCTTCGTTAAAGGTCATATCCTGATCTGTCCGTCTTTGCTTGACTGGAGGTATCATGTGGACGCTGTTCACCTGCCTTTGGCATGCCTTCCTGAGGGACCGAAAAGATCCTCCCACGAACGGTCCTCCAGCGATTGTCGCTATTTTCCCGATCACATTCTGTGCCGGTTGGGCTTGATGATCGTCGTTTCTAGACGAGGATTCTTGTTGGTTCTTGCTTCCATCCCTGGACTTGCTGTATTCCCCCTTCTTCACATATTTCTGTAGCTTTCCTTTGCGTATCAATTCCTCGATTTGCTCCTTGAGATCTCGGCAATCTTCCGTATAGTGGCCGTGATCTTTGTGGAACCGGCAGTACTTACTTTTGTCACGAACATTTGGTGACGTATGCAATGGCCGCGGCCATTTCAATTGGTGCTCATCCTTGATCTGCGACAAAATCTTGTCAACGGGCATAATTAGAGGGGTAAACTTTACCTTTCGGGGACCTTTGTCGTCTTTCCTGTTACCGTCTCTGGATTGACGATCATGTCGTTCTCTCTTCTGCCCTCTTCGTTCATTGTCCCTTACTCCGACGCTCCCTGGCTTTACTGCATCCCCTATAGCTGCGAGCGCGTCCTCGACATTCATGTATTTTTGTGCCTTTAAAAGCATTTCTGCCATTGTCTTCGGGGGATTCTTTGCAAGTGATGCCATGAGGTCTCGAGATCTTAGCCCCGCCTTGAAAGCCGTCAATTGCACTTTGTCATCAGCTTCGTCCACTTCCAAGGTTTCTCGCGTGAAACGTTTTACATATGACCTTAATGTCTCCCTATCCCCTTGCCTGACGGTGAGCAGGTAATCCGCTGGCCTCTTCGGACGTTGTCCCCCAATAAAATGTCTCAAGAAAGCACCGCTCAGCTGCTCAAAGTTGTCTATTGACGATGGTGGCAGCTTGGTAAACCATTCCCTGGCCGCTCCTTTGAGAGTGGTGAGGAACGAACGGCACAGGATCTCGTCAGGGGGCTGTTGGAGGCCTAGGGTTGTTTTGAACGTGTTGAGGTGATCTTGAGGGTCCCTCAACCCGTCGAACTGTTCTGGCTGGGGTAGACGAAATTTGGGTGGCACTGGATGCCCAAGGACTGCCGTAGTGAAGGGTGAGTCTGTGGCCCTAATCATTCTATCAACACTCCGGTCCGTTTTCTCTTTGATGGCATTCCGCAACTCGTCCATCTCTTTCCTCATCTCCTTTAGAACATCCGGACTTTGCTCGTCAGGGGTGGTTGGCCTGAAAGTACTCGCCCTCCGGTGACTATTCCCTTCGTCTTCTGGGCTGCCCCGGGATTGAGTTTCTTCTTGTTGCATTTGTTGAAGTTGTATCTTCATTTCTTGATTTTGTCTGGTGAGCTCTTCGACAGTGGCCGCCGGGGCTTGGATTTGCTGTGTCAAGGAGATAGGATTTTGATTGGATTCCATCTGTCTGCAAAAATGGGTGGGATCTGCCTTTCCAAGTATAAACACGGAAATATGCGTTTCCCACAGACGACGCCAAACTGATGAAGCAAAACTGTTCGTCAGTAGAAATAAGAATTAAGCTTAAACGGAATCAAACCTGTACTTCCCCTTCCAGCAATCCCGGAGGCGACGGCTCAATCTGTCAAAGGGGCCATCGGTGTGGTGCCTGCCAAAGCACCTCCGATGCTTAAGTTAGCTTTTAGGAATTGTAGCCAAAGAAATTAAAAGTAAAGAAAGTGCTGGGTTCTTCTATCATCATACCTCTGACTGGTGTTTTTGGTTGGTTTATATATGTTCGTTTTGCTCCTTAGCCGTTGTGACAGTTATTGTGGTTTTAATGCTGCCTTAAGCTACGCCTTGTGCTTTATGGCGGGGCTTTAATTTGTCCAACAGGCTGTACAGCTGTTCTCTCCCAGCCTGGGCATTCATTGGCGGTATTGAATATTCCTGCTGCTTTATCCTCGTCTTCGTCATTCGTGATATTCCCGTCAGTGATGTTTTTGTCGTCACTATTTGCTTCGTCAGTGCCATCACATCCTAATGGTGTATTGCAACTCACTAGCAATTCAGGAATAAATTAACTTGGTTATGCTTTCTACCAACTTCCTCTAA